>CM060448.1:153194967-154443909 GCA_030545235.1 Helianthus tuberosus | reverse complement strand
GTAACTCATTTTCAAAATATATACTTTTTCCAAATTAAAAAAAAAAAAAACTTAATTTATATTTTAGAATAAATTTGTAGTTGTGTAGGATAAATTACGAGTTGTGTAGGATATATTTCGAGGTGTGTAAGATAAATTTCGACTGTGTAGGATAAAATTCTATAATGTGAAGGGTATAATGTAGGAAAATTTTGATATGTGTAGGTTTTGTAGATTATATGTAGGATAATTAATAATTAGTTCACTAATTAATTAAAGAGAGAAAAAATTAATGATATGAGTTATAAATGAAATAGTATTTTACTAATATGCCCTTTCTTCTTTTTCTTCTCACATTAAATTTCTTCTCAAATGAACATTTCCCTATATATATATATATATATGACAAGGATCCGTTAGGAACCACCTTTTATTACGAGAACCGTGAGAACCAATGTAAACACAACCAAAAATACCTAAGAAAATCTAAAAAACACACAATTATTTTTTTATTAAGATCGCTACTTTTCTTTAATAAAAAAATTAAAACAAAACTTTTTAAAAAAAATTTGTTTGAGATATTAAAAGTAGCGATTTCAATAAAAAATATTAAAAAAAAGTTCTTGTGTGTTGTTTAGATTTTTTTAAAGATTTTTTATGCTTTTTCGGGGTTTTAGTTTTTAGCATTTAGCTTGGGTGGTGGTGGTGGGGGGGGGGGGGGGGGTTAGGTTTTTTTTGGGGGTGGGGGTTACGTTTTTTTAGGTTTTTGGTGGTGTAGTGGATTTATTTTGTTGTGTTCGCATTGGTTCTCGCGATAAAGGTGGTTCTCGTATGAACTCTCCCGTATATATATATATATATATATATATATATATATATATATATATATATATATATAGGGTAAGGATATATAGAAAATCACTTTTATTGAGAAAACCCAGGAAACTCAAAGCTCCCGACATTTTTTTTTTGAAAAA
Source organism: Helianthus tuberosus (assembly GCA_030545235.1). NCBI lineage: Eukaryota > Viridiplantae > Streptophyta > Magnoliopsida > Asterales > Asteraceae > Helianthus > Helianthus tuberosus. The sequence continues at coordinate 154,442,953 of CM060448.1, read as the reverse complement.
AATAACACATGTAATATACATGTTTTTAAGAGTTTTAGGCCAAAAAAACATAAAAGCCCCGAAGATATTTAAAAAAAAATAAATAAACAAGTTTCAGCATTTTTTGCCTAACACGTGTTACACAACAAAGTTGATGAAATTTGTTTATTTTTTTTTAAAATAATCCTTCGGCGCTTTTTCAATTTTTTTTGCCCAAAACTCTTAAAAACATGTATATTACGTGTGGTAATTTTTTCAAAAAAAAAGTCAGGAGCTTAGAGTTTCCCGGGTTTTCTCAATAAAGTGGTTTTCTATTTATCTTTAGCCTATATATATATATATAAGTGTCCGCTAAAATGAGAACCACCTCGAGTTGTAAAAATCGTGAGAACTACTTGATCCGGGGTGAGGTGGACCAATTTTTTTTTTCATAAACGTAGATACATGTATTATAACAACATTTGTAAAAAAAAAATTCAAAAAAAAAATGTCGTGTGTGTAGTTTTGAGCACCACAAGTTTGTGTTGAAAATTTACGGTACCCGTAAACACAAACTTGTGGTGCTCAAAACTAGACACACGAATTTTTTTTTTTTGAATTTTTTTTTACAAATGTTGTTATAATACATGCATCTACGTTTATGGAAAAAAAAATTTGGTCCACCGCGCCCCCTACGGTGTAGTTCTCACGGTTCTTACAACTTAAGGTGGTTCTCATTTTAGCATTCCCCTATATATATATATATATATATATATATATATATATATATATATATATATATATATATATATATAGAGAGAGAGAGAGAGGGGGGGGGGAGGAATGTTCATTTGAGAGAAATTTAATGTGATTAGAAAAAAGAAGAAATGACATGATGGTAAAACATTAAATAGATTGTAACTCCTCTCATTAATTATGCTATTTCTTATTAGTAAAGCAAAAAACATTTTATCCTACACATTTCAAAATTAATCCTACATATATATCTTACACTTACTGGAATTTATCTTACGTATATCTAAATTTATCATACACATTTCAAAATTTATCCTATACGTATTGAAATTTATCCAACACATGTCGAAAATTGTCCTTCACCATAAATTATTTTATATTGAAAAGAGTATATTTAAAAGCGAGTTACAAGTTTAATTAATTACAATAATAAATTTACCTATATGCCCGTTTCAATAACACTAAATACACATATTAAATGAAGTAAAATGGAGTATTTCTATCGGTTTAAAACTTATTTTTTTTATTCTTAGAAAAATTTGCTTCTCATTTGAACCCTCCACTATATATATATATATATATATAGGGAGAAGATCATGCGAGAACCACCTATTATTGTGAGAACCGCGAGAACCAATGTGAACACACCAAAAATGCCTAGAAATAGCTAAAAATCACACAAAATTTTTTTTTTTTGAATTTTTTATAAAAAAATCGCTACTTTTAGAAGCAAAAAAAAAAAAAAAATTAATTTTAAAAAAAAAAAAAATTTTTTTTTTTGTTTCTAAAAGTAGCGATTTTAACATAAAAAATATTAAAAAATTCAAAAAAAAAATTTAGATTTTTTTTGATTTTTTTAGATTTTTTTTAGGTTTTTTGGGGGTTTAGTTTTTAGCATTTTAGCTTGGGGTGGGGGGGGGGGTTTAGGTTTTTGGGGGGTGGGGGAGGGGGGTTTAGGTTTTTTTTTTTGGGGGGGGGGGGGTGGGGTTAGGTTTTTTTAGGTTTTTTTTAGCATTTAGCTTGGGGGGGGGTTAGGTTTTTTTTTTTTTTGAGGGGGGGGGGGGGGGTGGGGGGTTTAGGTTTTTTTTTGGGGGGGGGGGGGGGGTTGGGGGTTAGTTTTTTTTAGCTATTTTAGGTTGTGTTCACATTGGTTCTCAAGGTTCTCACAATAAGGGTGGTTCTCGCATGAGCCCCTCCATATATATATATATAAGCAATGCGTTTCAAAAATACCTTACAAAGTTAAAAAAAATCACAAAGGGGTTAGAAACAAATTTAAAAATCAGCTCCAAATACATTCGGAAAAACTAGGGTCTGTTTGGTATGGGGTAATGGAATGGATGAGAGAATGGAATGGACCAGGTAATGGAATGGACAACGGAATGAAATGGATCATTCCATTCCATTGTGATGTTTGGTTACTCATATGTGAATAGAATGAATCATTACTTTGTACAATTTAATAAACAAAAAAAGGCGAAGTAACGAAACACAATTGTATTAAAAACGACAAAAATATAAGTGCCTCAATGATAATAATAATAATAATATATTAATGGTAAAAAAGTTGATAATAATTTTTTTTTATATATACTAATATTAGTATGAATAATATAAATATAAATATAAATATAAATATAAATATAACAATAATAATAATAATAATAATAATAATAATAATATATTTCTTTTCATTCCTTGAAGGAATGGAAAAAAACACCCTCATACCAAGGAATGGAAATTGTTATATTTGGAAGGAGTTACATTCCTTTGGAATGCTCCATTCCATTACCACATGATAACCAAACATGTTTCTTTTCATTCCATCAGAATGATCCATTCCATTCCACCTTCTATTCCTTCATACCAAACACTACCTTAAAGAAATCCTTCAGAAAACATGATACATATAGGAGTAGGAGTTGGGTAGAAAGTGTATTTTTCCTAGAAAGTCTAGGAAGCAATGAGAATTGGACATGTGGCATTGAGTTATTTTAACTAGAAGGACAATTATGTAATTTACATTTTAATTTTATTTTTGTAATTTATATTTCATTAACTAACATTGCATGATCTAGAAGGTAACTGATTATGTCCATGATTTTCGGAATTTTGGTTGTGTTTTGTTAGGATCGGAGGCTCTCACGATAGTGTTTGTTTGTTTAAATTGAATGATCAATGAATATGAAAACATGTTAAGTGCAGCGGAAATGAAAACAAACTTTGTAAACACAATCAAAAGAGGAAATAGTTTGATAAACAATTGCTTCACATAGAGTCAAAAGATTACAAATCAAAGCAAAGGATTACAGTCATGCTTACAAACTATACTCCCCCTCAGCCTGATGCCCCAAGGTAGGTTGCACACAAGATGAAAGGATTAGACATGAGGAGAAGAACTCGCTCAGTCAATCAAATGTAACAGTACAGGGCACTGTTACATTTATAGGCAAACCAAACCACTGAGGTATCTCAGCTGACGTCACCATGAAAGCGACGTCTAACAGCCTAACAACCTGTATCTACTGTCCTTACACAAACACTGCTAACCTAACCACTGACTATACATAAAAGAAACAATTTACTAAACAACTGCTTTCTCTTTATGTCAGTGCTTTCCTCAAGGTTGATCAGTCCTTGACTGGGCAGTGCTTTATCATCAGTAGACAGGACCAGCAGTGTTGGAAACTTCAGGGTTTTCATCAGCAGTTGAAAGGGCAGCAGCAGTTGAATATGAGCAGCAGATAGAGACCATCAGTTGTTATAAATCACTTTCAAGGGGAGAGCAAAGTGTAAACCGCTGCTTATTGTGAATCCACTGTTGTGACCTGGTTTTGGCTTTACATTATCTGTTCCTCTGGTAGGGTTCAATCCCAACAATCTCCCCCTGGAACAGATAATGCCAAAACCTGTCATTATTCTGGATCTTTATTCCTCATCAAGAGTGCCTTAGCTTGTTCTTTGAATTCAGCTTCAAATTCCTTTGCACTCTGGTCATCCTCATCCCTACACAGTGAAATTTCAAGGAGATCCTGCAAATCTTGAACACTAAGGCCTAGTGCTTCTTTCCTTGATATGTACTTCACATTTCCATTGGATCTGACAATAGTCAATACATGGGTCTTTTGGTCAGACATCCACTTTAGTACTTTCGAACCCAATGGATTTCTTGGGAGAGATTTATTTGAAGATGAGTTGAGGGATGATGGCCTTGAAAACACCTGCAGACTTTCAGACATTCTTTTGAAAGCTTCTTCAATTACTTTGTTTGTTGCAGCTATATCTTCTGCAGTTTCTTGTTCAATAATTTCTTGTCTTTCAGCTTCTGTCTTGTCTTTAGCAGTGTTTGGAGATGCAGGTTTGTTTAATGCCTTAAAAAGGCTTTGAAGCTTTGTTGAAGTTTCTTCTTTTAGACCCATTTTCGTGATGGTATCTTTGAAGTACTCTGCTTCCTTTTCTATTACCTCTTCTTCAGTCAGCTGTTCTCCCTCTTCTTGATTTGTTACAAAAGTAGACCGGAACAGTGTGTCGAGGTTTCCCATCTTCTGTTCAAGCTTCATCATTTGTTCTTGCTTCTTAGAAGTGCCTGAAACAGTTATCTTTCTTTTCTTCAGCCTTTCGTAGGCTTCATCAGTCTGCTGTCTTGACCATTTTGATATGGCTTCAACAGTATCCATTTTTGCATCCACCAGCTCCCTTTTCTTTCTTTTATACTCAGCAGTGAAGTCAGCAATGAGCTTTTTGAATTTGTTCCAGTTTGGAGCATTTTTCTTCTTTGTAGGATCATTCTTGATTCTGTCAATCCTCTCAGCCTCATGCTTTAGAGCGATTATTGGCCATTCTTCAAACTGTTTTTCTTCAGCAGGATAGAATTTTTCTTTCATAATGTAGGCAAGATATTGTTTTCTTAGCTCTTTGCGTTGTTCAGCCTTTTCTTTGATTAGTTCCTGTGCAAATTCTTCCATCTGCTTTACCTTTTCAAGGAAGAAATCCAGTCTTTTAGCAATGCCTTCTTCGCTTAGACTTTCACGTTCACTTTCAAATTTAGCTCTTGCTTTAGCCTGCCTTGCCTTGAGTTTGAGGTAATCATCCATATCCTCTGGTGGCATGTAGCCTATGAGTGAGGAGAATCTTCTTTTTGAAGGATCCTCTTCTGTATAGAATTGCCTCATCTCATTTTTGATAGCTTCAAGTTCCAGTGGATATTTTGCAGCATTAGGATCATGTATACCCTCATCGGCAGTGATTGGCTTTCTTATTCTGTTGAAGAGCTTTGGCTGTGAAGTAGAAAAGGTGAGAGCAGTGGTGGATGACTGACTAACAGCTGTTGAGACAACTGGTGTCTCAACATCTGCTGGCATTACAACTGCTGATATGTAAGCAGTTGTCTTCTGCTTTTGAGCAGGGGATGAAGGTGGTGAATCATCATCTGATATGAGATTCCTTCTCCTTTTTAATGAAGAAGGAGCAGATAATGTTTTGGGTGGATCAGTGGTGGTAGATTTGATAGCAGTGGTTTGTGGCAGTGATTGACTGACAGTGTTTGAAACAACTTGTGTTTCAATCACTGTTGTCACTACAACAGATGTTGTAACATCTGTTGTCTTCTGTTTTATTACAGGAGGCAGTGGTGATGGTATGATTGATGATGGTGGAGCAGTAGTTGTAGTGGTGTGTGGTAAAGTGGTGTGTGTTGATGACATAGCAGCTGTTTGGCTACTGACAGCAGTTTTTGTAACTACTGTTGTATCAGCTGTTTGGCTAACAGGTTTTGAGACCTGCTTTTCTTTTTCTTTTTCAGGCTCAACATGAAGGCCATGTTCTATTCCCATCCTATTCATTTTTCCCAACAGCTTGTTATTCTCCCCCTTTTTGGCATTATCTGAAGGGGGGTTTACAAGAAATGGTATGGAAGAAGGAACTTTGCCAGAGGCACTTTGAATGCTAGCCTTTATAGCCTTGAGATCTGCTTGAGTGTCTTTAAATCTTGATTCAACCATGTTGGTCAGCATTTGTACTTGAATGGCATGCTTTTTGTCAGCCATAAGTTGCTGTGCTTCAAGCATGGGTTGAAAAATATTCCAAAGCTCATTTTCAGCAAATGCATGTTGTGCAGGTGCTTGAGCAGGAATAGCAGTGGCTTGTGCTTTCTGAGCTTTTAAAATCTCTTGCACCATCTCCTTTATTTCAGCAACTGATTCTTCAAGTTTGTCAACTCTGCCCGTCAATTCCTGATATTTTGAATCATCACCTACTTTAGTAGGATCATCTGACTCCCCACCAGCAGTGGTTATATCAATGTGTGTCTTAGGAACAGAGTCCCAAAAGTCATCCATTGATGCCCCTTGTTCTCGGTACTGGGGACTTCTTTCTTCAGCACTCGATAAACCTTTGATGGTACCAGTGGTTAGATCCAACTCACTGGTGGTCACCGAAGTTGCCATGGAAGAAATTGCCTTCAAGGGAGTCTTACTTATGAAACAACTGTCCAACTGAGGATCTGTTGATCCACCAGTTGTAGTTGCTGCTCCACTTGAACTACCACCCAGAGTTACTTGTAACTCAGGGGGTGTAACCTCCTCAATTGTTGCTGGGATAGCAGGAGTAGTAGCATCAGACCCAGTCACCTGTGGGAGTATACTCTCTGTGACAGGTGATAGAGAGGAAATGGTTTGTGTCTGAGCTATAGCAGCTGCATGCAACAAAGGTAGCATGGATTGTGGCATTATTATTGGTGAGGGGATGGGAGTTGAAAGAGACATGTCCTTGGGATCAGGACTGAGGAAGATGGATCCGAGTGGATTCAGAGCTTCATATTGTGGTGTCCCTGTGCTTACAACCTGATCCTTTTGTGAGGATGCAGGAGGAGTGTTAGGCATGGGTTGAGATCTTTCTTCCAACTGCTGTGAGGAAGTAGCAGCAGTGGTTTGTGGTGACTTTTGTGTTGTCACAGGTATTTCCTCTGGGATCTCATCTTCCAGAGTTGCCTTTGTTTTGGGTTTGGTGGGTTTTCTGGATGTTTTTCTTTTGGTCTTTTTGGTTATGTCAGGTGTGGGTTTCAGAGCAGTGGTTGTGCTGCTATGATCACCTGGAGCAGTGGGCTCAGCAGCTGATACCTGAGGAGCAGTTGTAACCACTAAAATCTGCTCAGGTACCCCTGCTTTTGTTTTTATTGGTGCCATCATCCTTGAAAATGTTTCTTTTGTTAAGCTTTTTATTTGACAATGGACACCTTGTTTTAGCAAATTTAAATTTTCCTTTTCAAATTTTTGTTCAAAATAGTAACTCCAAAATCTTGGAAAAAGTAAAAATGCTTTACTTTCAACGTTTTTCACCATGTCATTGAAAATCTCCTGGGAGTAGTTGTAGTCCTTATTATTCAAAATGGCGTAACCCAGGCATTGAATTTTCAATGGTATTTCGTTAAAAGATGTTGTTTTATTCGAAGCACACATCAGAAGTGTGTGAAATAAAAATCTTGGAGCAGAAGGAAAATAACCTTTTTGTAAGGTATCAACCTTTGATTGTTCTGCATACCCCCTGTTTACGAAATCAGTTTTCATCTCAGCTTTCTCAAAAGAGAGTTTACCTTCCTGATCGTTGAGATTAAAGACTTCGGAGATCGACTGTGGGGTTATTTGAACTGCTTTACCCTGTATTGAGGAGTTAATGGCTATGACTTTTCCGTCTTGTTTTTCAAGCGACGCCTTTTTCCAAAACTCTCTCTGGGTTTGCAGATAGATGGGAGCATTTGCTGTCAACAAAGTTTTGTACTTTGATGCAGATAATGTATCAATGATGGTGTCAAAGGTGTGATTATCAGTAGGTTTTGTGAGTAAACCCAGATAGTTGTGAGATTGTTTGAATGGTATTTCATGGGTTCTTCGGCCGTTTGAGCGACCTCTTTGGAAGGTGATGGTGATTTAGATTTTGATTTTGATTTTGTCATTGTTGCGGAGAAGAACGAAGGAGGATTTTGGAGATTTTGAGAAGAAGGGTTGGAAACTGCTATGAGAAGAGAATTTTGGAATTCAATTCGACAGCGTAAAACCCTGTTTGGGGTTTAGGGCAGGGTTTTATTTAAAAAAAAATGATCGCTGATGTGGCAGCGGTTATTAAGATCTGAGGACTAAAAACTGACCACGTGTCAAACACTGATGAAGTGGATAAAGTATGGAGAACAGTTGTTTTAAGGGCCACTGACGTATCAAGCATCAGTGGTTACAACGGTAAAAATTATGGGCAGTGGATGATTTTTACTATCAGTGGATAGCATATCAGTGGATAAGACACTGATTTTGAGCATCAGTGCTTTACAAGAAAATGAGGGATCAGTGATTAACTTTCAGCAGTGGACAGTGTTTAGAGATCAGTCGTTGGAACAAAACAGTGGTTAGGGTAAATAGTACAACTCTGAAAGACAGGTGTTTCAGCAACAGTTTTGAAAATTTTCATTCAAGGTTTTGCCACATGTCAATTTTGAAAGACAATGGTTTAGTACCCCAGATGATGAAAACTTTTTGCTAAGGCAACTCATTTTCGTTTAATATTCAATTAACACATGAGTACCTTAGTAATTTAAGCACAGTTTGCAATCAATTTTTGATAAAAATTTAGGAACAAACCTGAGTATGACATGATCATGACATATGCACCATTTCCTTTTGATCCATTTATGAGGACACAGATACCACCAAAAATAAGGTATTACATCCTGACAGGAGCTGAAACTATTGCCAACAAAAACAAGCAACAGTTTCAAATATATTATTCCAAAAAAATGAGTAATATATCCTGGTTATTTGAGAAAATCCTTTGAAAAAAAATGGTTAAAGGATTTTCTGAGAACAGTATCAAAAAGGATCTGGTGTATTTTCAATAGAGGACATAATCATATCATTCTCAAGTTTTTAGAAAAATGGTCAGTGGTTTGACAGCAGTGGTAGAATATTTTGACAATATTTTGACCACTGTTTGGTACCATTTTCTGTGTCAGTTGATTGCAAACATGAGGACACATGAGTTTTGAAGATCCTGTTGTAGATCTAATTTCTATGTGATGACTTTAGAAAATTTGTCTAGTCCTTTTGTAAGTTCAATCACTGGGAACACAATTGTCACCTGAACTTCCTTGAACCAATGAACACAAGTAGTTGCTTAATTGACCATTATTACCCTAAACTTTGACTCATAAGTGTTTTATGTTTATACTCTTTTCTTTTGACTTCAAAAGTTTTGAGATAAACACACTTCTGAGTTTTTGTGAATATTAGTCCAAAATCATTTTGCAGTAATGTTTTGAGAGACTTGGTCATGTTTTCACACGTTTTTCATCCAATCTCACATTACATATGATGCGGACTATGTTGACCCCTGTTTTCTTAATGTATTTGAACATAGTTGATTTTGTCCTTTTTAGGAACTCAACCTGTTTTCAACACATAAGATCTAAATAACTAAAGTTTTAATTTCCCTCTTTTTGTGTTAACAAAACAACAATGCTTTTATGAACATAGGTTTTGTTAATCTGAGGTTTGTACTTTAGTATTTAATGAAAACATCACATATTCCACATCAACAGTTTAAATCAATTTAGAAAATAAAAATAACCTCATGGTTTAACAGATATTTGCTTTCAGATCTAGAAACCATGAGTGTCTTGTGCATGAATTTACTTGTTGTGTGAAATTTGTGTGTCATATGACATCTTGGTTGATTTACAGAGTTTTCGAATAACCATTTTGAACATGATTTACACAGTACTCTGTTTTTCAACTAAATACAACCAACCTTAGTATCAATGAATTTTGAGCCGAACGGTTATGTCAAATTGATTGTTAGATCGAATTTGACTGTCCAGGCTCTGATACCAATTGTTAGGATCGGAGGCTCTCACGATAGTGTTTGTTTGTTTAAATTGAATGATCAATGAATATGAAAACATGTTAAGTGCAGCGGAAATGAAAACAAACTTTGTAAACACAATCAAAAGAGGAAATAGTTTGATAAACAATTGCTTCACATAGAGTCAAAAGATTACAAATCAAAGCAAAGGATTACAGTCATGCTTACAAACTATACTCCCCCTCAGCCTGATGCCCCAAGGTAGGTTGCACACAAGATGAAAGGATTAGACATGAGGAGAAGAACTCGCTCAGTCAATCAAATGTAACAGTACAGGGCACTGTTACATTTATAGGCAAACCAAACCACTGAGGTATCTCAGCTGACGTCACCATGAAAGCGACGTCTAACAGCCTAACAACCTGTATCTACTGTCCTTACACAAACACTGCTAACCTAACCACTGACTATACATAAAACAAACAATTTACTAAACAACTGCTTTCTCTTTATGTCAGTGCTTTCCTCAAGGTTGATCAGTCCTTGACTGGGCAGTGCTTTATCATCAGTAGATAGGACCAGCAGTGTTGGAAACTTCAGGGTTTTCATCAGCAGTTGAAAGGGCAGCAGCAGTTGAATATGAGCAGCAGATAGAGACCATCAGTTGTTATAAATCACTTTCAAGGGGAGAGCAAAGTGTAAACCGCTGCTTATTGTGAATCCACTGTTGTGACCTGGTTTTGGCTTTACATTATCTGTTCCTCTGGTAGGGTTCACTCCCAACATGTTTCAAATCCAAATCTCATTCAAATCATATGTATATACAATTCTTTCTATCGTTTTCTTCTTCTCCACCAGTATTCGTATCCAATAAATTTTTCAGAGAGAAAAATCATGGCTTCAAACACACTTGTTGATTGTGGAGATGGTTATTAACATTTAACTGCAAAACCATCAGCATGTTCTTGGTGATGTGTTTTAACAGCAAGCAGATTCATACCGTTGTGTTTTAGAATTCAGATTCATACAGTTGTGTTTTAACAGCAAGCAGATTCATACAGTTGTGTTTTAGCATTCAGATTCATACAGTTGTGTTTTAACAGCAAACAGATTCAGACATGTTGTGTTTTAGCATTCAGATTTATACAGTTGTATTTTAACAGCAAGCAGATTCATACAATTGTGTTTTAGCATTCATGTTGGTAATGCTGGAGGATTTCTTGACATTGTGTTTTAACAGCAAACAGATTCATACAGTTGTGTTTTAGCATTCATGTTGGTAATGCTGGATGATTTCTTGACGCTGTGTTTTACCATCCATGCTGGTAATGCTGGAGGATTTCTTGACATTGTGTTTTAACAGCAAGCAGATTCATACGCTGTGTTTTACCATCCATGCTGGAGGATTTCTTGACGCTGTGTTTTAACAGCAAGCAGATTAATGCGATGTGTTTTCTTTATGTGTTTCTTCATGAAGGAGAGAAAGGGAGAGAGAGAGAGAGAGAAAGGGAGAGAGAGAGAGAGAGAGAAAATCGCAAGAAATGTGGGGTCGTTATGGAATGATAATTATTTTCATATTTAAAACAAGCTAAATGACATATCTACCCCTGATTAATTAAATAATCCTATTTTTAAGAAACACATATTACCAAAATGCCACCAAGTTGATCTCAACCATTAAACACACCCATTGGATGGCCTAGATCGCTTCCTAGACTTTCTAGGAAAAATACACTTTCCGTAGGATCCTCACTCTACATATAGAATTCTGTTGCATAACTTGTAAATTTCAAAATGCTAATTATATAGCTGAATGTGTAATATAAAAACAACATTTATAAATTCAATATATACACATAAAATGCTATTTTTTCAATATCAACCAACTTTGCATCAATCAAATTTGGCTCCTCAACTTTAGAAATAACGTATTTAGCCTTTTAATTTTGGTAATGACATATTTAATCTCTCAACTTAAATAATAATAGGTTTAGCCACTCAATTTGTGTCATTATCAACCAACTTTGTTCTCTCAACTTTTGTAATGACATATTTGGCCTCTAAATTTTGATAACGACATCTTTAGCCACTCAACTGTTGTCAACATCAATTAACTCGGGCCCATCAACTTTGGTAATAACATACTTAGCCCCACAACTTTAATAATTATACATTTATCCCCTCAACTTTAATAAGGTTTACTATTTTAATTTTATTATTTACCCTTACACTTTATTCTAATAACCTTTTAGAAATTTCCTTACTTTTATCCAGGACATATGTTATAAAAGACCAACATACTTTCTATGTTTTTTCATAAAAGTCCTTTCACTTTTTTTTTTCTACATTAAAAACCAACATACTTTTTTTTTATCTCATAAAAGTCCCTTAACAACTTTTGCATATAAAAATCCCTTCAAATGTTAAATTTGAACAAAAGTGTAAATATTTATTTTACCTATCAATATCATGTCAGAAAAGAATTGTGATGAATTAATATTGGGTCATGCTAGCTGCACACGCCCAAAATTATTTTCACACCCCAAAGCGCCGCGCTATGGCCAAAGCGCGGCGCTTCGATCGACAATACGTGCTTCGATTGACGTTTGAAACATTCGACACTGTTTGACAGACATAAAGCTAATCATGATGTTTTGTCGTTAACCCTAAGCGCCGCGCTTTGGCCATAGCGCGGCGCTTCGACCCCAAATTTCACCCTTTTCCCCTTTTAAAAGCAACCTGTGAGACACACATTTCGATCACACACATTGTCTTCGATATACATTTTGCCTTCATTTCAGATCCGTTGTGTTTCTTCTCAAAATAACGCGCGGTTTTGCTGTATTAGTTACATCTCTTGAAAAAACGATGTCGTGGTTAAACAACTATATTTTCGGTCAATATTCTGACGAGACAGTTGTTCCTGATTCTTACGAGGGGACCGCTATTTCTGACTCGTATGAGAAACCGGTCTCGTCCAACTTGAGGGCGGCAGAGGTTGTATCTGGCATTCATTATCGTGATAACACGGTGACGCTGGATTTGAATACCCCTGCGGAGGACCCTTACGCACAACAAGGTTATTCGAATTTCGGTTACGGTGGCGAGTACAGCTTTGTACAGCAGGAGTGTGGTCCAAACGACAGTTACGGTTGTCAACAGAGCTTACAAGGTTATTCGAATTTCGGTTACGGTGGCGAGCACAACTTTGAACATCAAGTATATTCGGACCTCGGTGACGATGGTGAGCCGGGGGATGTGTCTGTTGACGAGGAAGGCTGTTACCCGGTTACGTTTTCGTTTGATACGACGCAGACCTTTTCGTCACGTAAAGAGTTGGTGCGTTGGGTACAAGACACGGCAAAAGACAACGGTTACCTCATTGTGACTAAGAGGTCGAATAAAAGAGGAGATAATTACAAGATTTGGTTTCAATGTACTTTTGGTGGGGAGCATAAGAGTATAGCTACACAGAGGAAAACGGGTAGCAAGAAAATAGGCTGCCCGTTCGAGATGATCGGGTTTTCGGAATCATCCGGAAGTGTTTGGAGGATCGAGGTGACGAAGGCGAAGCATAACCACACTCCTATTGAAAACTTAGAGGGTCACGCGTATGCGAGAAGGCTTTCTTCGGAGGATACAAAACTGGTTAAGGAGCTGGCAGAGCAAGACATTCCCAACCAAAGTATCTGGCGAACGCTGACAAAAAAAAATCCGGCTAGAAAGCTTATTCCGAAAGATATACACAACGCTGTTCAGAAGATCAACGCCGAAAAAAATGTCGGTAAGTCTCCGATGCAAAAACTTGAAAGCATTCTTCTCGAAAAAAATTACACTTATTACATGCGCACGAATGAGATATCAAACGAAGTTGAAGATGTCTTCTTTGTTCACGAAAGATCATTCAATATGTGGTGTGCCTTCCCGCATGTGCTAATGATTGACGCCACCTACAAAACGAACATGTACAACCTGCCATTTGTTCAGGTCGTAGGCATGACGTCGACAAACAAATCGTTTACGGCTGCTTGTGCGGTAATTTCCGCTGAGAAGTCAGAGAACTACCTATGGGTGTTGCAGAGGATCAAGTCTATGCTGGTAGGATGTATGGAACCGCGCGTGATTTTAACAGATAGGGATTTTGCGCTAATGAACGCATGTGAACAAGTTTTTCCAAAAGCGCATAAGTATCTTTGTCGGTTCCATATTCAACAAAATATTAATAAGAACAGCAAGAAGAAATTCTCTGACAAGGAATTGAAAGAATTCGTACGTACATTTTCGTTATTGTGCGAGTCTACGACCGAGGAAATATACAGGTATAACTTGGAAAACCTTGAAGCACAGCTGAAAGAAGATGACCGTGAACGTAGGTATTTCTTACATAATTATGTTCAAATTTTATATAATAACAAAAACTGACTATTTACGTTTTTTTTAATTTTAGAGGTTTTTGATTATTTGAAGAAATCCTGGTTGGATCCGTACCGTGAAAAGTTTGTATCATGCTGGATTAACAAAACTATCAACTTTCACCAAACTACGACCAACAGGGTTGAGGGCATGCATGCAACACTAAAAAGTCATTTTCCAAGTCATCGCAACACACTGGATAAACTTGTACTGTATGTTGATCATGTTGTTGATAGACAATACATCGAGATTAGTACAAGCTTTGAAACAAGCCTCCGAAAAGTGATGACGCACCACAAGAAGCAGCCCATGCTTGCATATATTCTCAGAAAGGTTTCAATATATGCGATTGAGCTTTTGAGTAGGGAACTAAAACGTAAGGAAGACGGGTTGAGAGCCTACGGTGCAAGCTGTGGTTGCCAACTTTTTACCAGCTGTGGTTTGCCATGTGCCTGTCGTTTGGAAAAGTTGGAAAATAAAGGTAATTAATATCTTTGACCTTTCTCGTTATGATTCTGCCACCTAATTTGTTTTCATCCACAGGTCAGCAACTACGGATCACACACATAGACGTGTTCTGGAAGAAGCTTAACTTCAAGCCTGCAAAGAAAAACATAGAGGATATCGATGTAGACGCGGAATTTGAAAAATTGAAACAAAAGATCGATCCAACACCCCCTCAAGTGAAAATGAGCTTCTTTGAAAAGTTTCAGCAAATCCTCAATCCAGGGAACAATAACAAAAAACCTCCTGCTGTTCTGAAGAAAACTCGTGGTCGCCCAACATTGAAAACGCAGGAAGAAAGAAAGGTTGAAGCCGCTAGAAAAAGCTCGTACATTCCGTCGGAAGAAACTTGGGTCGAGGCCTCAGATGATCTTCCCCGTCACAGCTCGTACATATCACTCGAAGATTCTAGAAGACAAAAGAATACCAAACCGATCAACCTGCACCCTGATTTCCCGATGATCAAGCTCGGTCCTAAGACGGATATAGCGATCCGCAACTACGCATCTCAGATTCCCGAAGTGATCCATCCATACATCGTTAGAATAAAGGACGTGAAACCAGATGGTCATTGTGGGTTTCGATCGGTGGCTGTTGGGTTAGGAGTGAAACAAAATTCATATTTGATGATCCGGAAACAACTTATAAAGGAGTTACGTACGAACGAATCGCTTTGGAGGCAGTTTTTCGATCCGAAAAACATAGGACATTATGATGCGCTGCTTAGACGGATCAATTTCAAGGGGGTGGGACGAGCAGATATCGAAAATTACATGACGATGCCTGACACGGGGTTTCTTATTGCCCAACGATACGGTGTGATTGTTCACACCTTCGACATGCGTGGGAGCTGTACAATTTTCCCTCTGCTGGGCGGGCCAAACGAAGCTGAGCAACCTCACCTGGTGGTTGCGGTTGTGTTCGTCGACCATGGGCATTTCATACATGTAGAGCTTGGAGGTTGTTATCCAATGCCTCCCCTAAACCCACTCTGGACAGCACACAGAACACAGCGCGCAGCAGCCTGGCATACATTATACAGGGATCAAATCAACACGTACGAAATGCTTACGTATCGTGCCCCTGACCTTAATGTAACCCCACATGTTCACGATGTAGGTTAAATGTGTTTAATAATAATCACGTTTGTGTTTGTTCATTATATGCGTTACATCACGTTAAAAACCGAATGTCACCGACACGACCCAATCAGATTCAATACGCACTTGTACGACCCAAAATGACCATAGACATCATAATACTACAATTAATGAAAAAATACGTCATGTTCATGTGCGGTAGGCGGCTGATACACATAACACCTCTCACAGGAGTACTTGTGCTTTCAAACCAAAATGATACGATATAACAGAATAAGACATCACACGTAACCGATTTGATCCGGAACTTGCAGTATAGTCCATATATAATAAAAAATGATGTATAATGGAAAAAATGTAAAATTTAGACTATTATCGA
This sequence comes from Helianthus tuberosus, assembly GCA_030545235.1. Classification (NCBI taxonomy): domain Eukaryota; kingdom Viridiplantae; phylum Streptophyta; class Magnoliopsida; order Asterales; family Asteraceae; genus Helianthus; species Helianthus tuberosus. Next base: position 154,426,999 of record CM060448.1, on the reverse strand, counting down.
CGCGTTTGTGAATTAAAAACAATTTTAAAAAATTTAAAAAAGGCCCAAAGCGCCCCGCTATGTCCAAAGCGGAGCGCTTTGCACTTAAATAAGAACAGAAGCGCCCCGCTTTGGCCATAGCGGGGCGCTTCGGTCCATCGTTATACCTGAAGCGAGGCGCTTCTCCCCCATTTCAACACAAAACACAAACACACACACAAAAGGTGCGATTACACACACTTCGATCCGGATATCTTCGTTTTCAATCTTTCGACCGCTAAAAAGGTAAATCGAACACCCTTAATCGTTTTGGTTAACTGTAAATGTTTGATATTTGTTTGATTTGGGCGTTTGGATCGATTGGGGGGGGGGCTGTTATTCATCGCGAAGAACCAAAGCGCCGCGCCGAGGCCATAGCGCGGCGCTTTGGTTCATGTTTATTTATTTTTTTAAATATTATTTGTTTAATAATATTTATTTAATATTATTTGTTTGATAATATTTGTTTAATAATATTAAAATTTTATAAATAATATTATTTGTTTATTATTTTAAATTTAATATTATTTGTTTATTATTTAAATTATATTTAATATTATTTGTTTATTATTTAAATTGTTTAAATAATATTATTTGTTTATTATTTTATATTTAATATTATCTTATCAACGTGTAGGGATGGATTCTTCCGATGACGAGATTGAGCATATGGAGGCTGAGGGAGATGAGGGAGAGCAGGAAGAGCCGGCATGTCCGTACCTGCAGTTTCCGCCGGGGTCACGGGCGAGGAGGAGATGCGCGAGGTTGCGCGCCATCCCCATTGGGGAGCATGTAGGGATAGACTGGACCCTGTTGGATACCGTGGGAGAGGCCGCGCGGGCGCGTGAGATAGTTGGACTAGATACTCCTTGGTCGCGCCTATTTGAGTTAGCGATGGAGGACTCGTACCCTGAGCTTACGTGGGAGTTTCTTTCCACGTTTACATACGCGCCGCATCCGGCGGATTACGTGGAGGACCCGGATTTTCCAGTCTACGAGGTTACATTCCGTCTTGCCGGTCAGGAGTTTCGGATGAGTGTGCGGCAGTTTGTTGTCCATACAGGTTTGTTTAAATAATATTATTTATTATTTTATATTTAATATCATTTGTTGATTTAATGTTATTTGTTTATTTAATGTTATTTGTTTATTTAATATTATTTGTTTATACAGGTTTGTACACAGAGGCCGAGCTTGATACTGATTTATATACGCAGGCGGTTACGATGATGGACAGGCAGACGCTTATCAGTTTCTGGAGGTCCATTTCCATTAGACCCTTTGGGAGATCCTGGCAAAAGGCCACCTCCATTAGAGACCCCTTGTTCCGATACTTGCAGCATGTTATCGCGGCAACTATCGTGCCGCGGGGTGCCAGCAGGGAGAAGGTCAACCTCAGTGACCTTTTCTTTCTATACTGCCTACTGCGCCGCCAGCCCTGCAATCTAGCAGCCTGCCTGGCAGATTACTTTGCCACAGCATACCACCGGCAGCTCCGCGGGTGGGTGCACACTGGCTCATTCATCACCGCCATCGCACGCTCGCTCGGGATCGTGCCCGAGGGAGATCCGCTGCTGTCCGATCCGGTCCCGTCTACCAGGTTGGGCCGCGCGTCAGTTTCTAGCATGCAGATCACCCGTCGCTTTGATGTTGGTCTGAGGTTTAGGGGCGGAGACGGGCTGATTTGGCAGCCGGAGCCGGTGCCGGAGGTCATCCCGGTTGTTATTGAGTTGAGGCCTGGAGTGTTGGCCCCTCCTGCTGAGCAGGCGGCCGCTCGGCAGGCTCAGCTACAGGCTCTGAGACTCGATCATTTCCCGGGCCAGCCTCAGGCTGAGGCTGAGCCTCAGCCTGAGGCTGAGCCTCAGGCTCAGCCTGTATTAGAGGATCCGGCTCAGGAGGAGCATATCGAGGAGATCCTGGTACCACCAGTTCAGCCAGCTCCTGAGCCGCCACAGTACCCGCAGCACGTTTACGCTGACCTGCCTCCGGTAGCGCGTGAGGTGGCTCGGGACTTCGACCGGCGCCTCAGACGCCAGGCCGCACGCCAGGACTGGATCATCGAGACGCTCGTTTCTCTACGAGAGCGCGCTGGGTTGCCTCCACTTCCCCTCCCACCGTCCCCACCGCACGAGGATTAGTATCTTAGTTTGTTTGTATAGTGTTTTGTTATGTATTATGCAGTCAGTTGTACCTTTTTGCTTTGTATGTACAAACTGATATATATATGTATATATATTGCAGTTAATCTTCTATTTACATCACGTTGGTTTTGGATTGTTTACGTTTAATTCTTATGGTTTTCTGTACAATTTATTTAACGTGTTCGTTTAATTTAACAAAATAAACTAGGTTAACAGTTTATAAAGACGCACTTATATTATATACGTTCTATAAAAATAATGACGTAAAAAACGTAATTATAAAACAACGTATTATAAAGGCCACCCATTATAAAACTCAAATACAATTTTTTTCCTCCAAAAAACACTACCAAACTAACCCACATCTCACCTATTTCAAAAAAAAATCAACACAAATTCCAGCCAATGCTTTTTGTCTTTTTGCACACTCAAAGCGCCCCGCTTTGGCCATAGCGGGGCGCTTTGGCCAAGGTCAACAGACAAGGACTGACAAAGTCAGTCCTTGTCTGTTGACCTTGGCCAAAGCGCCCCGCTATGGCCAAAGCGGGGCGCTTCGAGTGTACAAATAGACTAAGGCCGTGTGCGAATAGATCAGGCCTTAATATTTGAAGTTCAATATATGGCAAACCAAGGCATATTTATTGCTTGCCTTTTCTTTTTCATTTTAAATTCAATAAATTGATAACAATAAATATTATTCGGATACAATATAATAATTCACGAGTGTGGATGACATAACTCAAAATAAAATAAAATAACAAGCATATAAAATGGTATGTATAAATTTAAAATCGTTGAAATAATGTTTTCTTGATTTCATCCGATCATAATTAAGAGAACTTTTTTTTTTGTGAAAGTTTAAAATTTTAAGGGACTTATTTATATCATACAAGAGTAGAAAGTATGTTGTTTTTTTTATGTATAAAATGGTTAGGGGAATTTTATAAGAGAAAAAACAGAAAATATGTTGCTTTTTTATGTGAAAAAAAATTGAGGAACTTTGTGAATAAAAAAAAAGTATATTGATTTTTTAAGTGAAAAAAAAAGTGGAAAGACTTTTATGAAAAAAAAAAAAAACAGAAAATATTGGTTTTTTATGCAATTTGCCCTTTTATCTATATTTCGAACCCGCTGTAAACCATAGACGGTAACCCATTAGTTTACATAAAAACCTTATTAAAAAATATCTTCTTTAGACTTTGATGTTTATATACCTTATTTTCCTTCAATTATCTGGGTGAGAGGGGCACTCCCCTCTTAGGGGAGTCCCCTCTCTTACGCACGACCAATCAGCACGCGCCACGTCAACTCCCCTCTTAACTCCCCTTACACCCTCAATTTGATGGCGGCACTCCACTCACACAATTATTTTTTTATAAAAAAAGAAGGAAAAAATATGATTGGTGGAAAAAGGGTGGACCCACATTAACAACCAATCACCCCATCTCTCTCCTCTCTCTCAAGCGGTAAACACACACCGATCTGTGAACTCCCCGCGCGGTAAATGAAGGATGGTGGCAGTGTACCCGCTCGGTAAAACCACTCACCGCATGGGGTCACCGCATGTGCCCCGTGCACCCTCTGATTACATTTGACTTTAGAATTTAATGTAAGGTTCCTAGTCTCAACTTGATAACTTCATTTCCATGGTCAAACTAGGTGACTTAACACTACATACGGCTTGGATCTTTCTTCCTGTTTTTTTTTTTTTTTTTTTTTTTTTTTTTCTTTTGTTTTTTCAAAATCTTTTTAATGCAAACAAACACCCCACTAAAATTTACTTCAAAAGCTCGCCTGATACTTATTTTGTTGGACTCACAAGTCACAACCCACACCACTTTGTGAAATCTTATTTAGCTAATATTTATCTTTCTATGACAAGGCGGTCCTGTATCATAAATGGAAGTTATATTGGTTCACATATGTATAAATACTAGTGGATGCCCCGCCCGCGTTGCGGGGCGATAGCCGAATAATTCTCAATCAATTAAAAAAAGACTACTATAATTTTGTTAGGAAAAAAAAACAAAAAAACAAAAACGATGATAAGACCGTATTTTTGGGCTCGGGCAAACCTGTAATTTTTCAGGACTAATGAGCCAGTGTTAGGCAGCTCCTTGACACGAAAAAATATCAAATCTAGTAAATCAATTAAAACAAAAAACCTTTATAGTTTTTCTAAAAAAACTAAAACGATGGGAAAAACGTAATTTTTAACTGAGGGCGAAATCATAATTTTAATTCGGGGATAAATCGTAAATTAAATGGACCAACGGGGGAGTGCCAGGAAGCTGCCGGCACGACTGTAATTTTACACTGAGAGCAAAATTGTAATTTCACCAGAAAAACAAACAAAAACGATGGGCAAAATGTAAATTTAAGTTGAGGGCAAAATCGTAACTTGGCTGTGAGAAAAAAAACTAATGGCAAAATTATAAATTTATACGGGGCAAAATCGTAATTTTAAACTGAGGGCAAAATTGGAATTTTTAGCTGGGAGCAAAAGCGTAAATGTATTTTTATGTGGGGGCAAAAACAAAATTTTGAACTGATGGGAAAATCGTAATTTTAAGGGAAAAAAACTATTGGCAAAACTGTAAATTGAAACGGGGCAACATCGTAATTTTTAACCGGGGGAAAATTGAAATATTTAGCTGGGAGTGAAAGCGTAAATTTATTTTTAAGTGGGGGCAAAAACATAATTTTGAGCTGATGGCAAAATCGTAATTTTAAAGCGGGATAAAATCGTAAATTTTTTAGACCAATAGGGGAGTGCTGTCTGGCACTATTACTTTGCCGCCAATTTATGCCAATCAAGTGGCCGAGCTATTCCCGCCGACAACCGACCTTGGTGTTTGTAGTTGTGGATAATATACTGAATTTTATATAATTTTTTATTTGAGCTATTAATTTGTTTGTCGATAATAGATTCAAACCGTTTGTATGTACTAGAAAATGACGTTTAAAGGTCATGAGTAAGTTATCGGTCATCAGTCATCGTTTGACTAACATTATTGAAGATGTTGAAATCGTGGCTCACACGACAAGTTTTTTTTTTTCTTTTATCTAGCCGCCAAGACTTCATTTATTCCCGCCTTAGTTTTTTTTTTTCATTCATAGTCATGAAACACAATAATATTTTGTGATATTAGCGTGAAAAACTCAAAATTTCGAGAAAATTACAAAAATCGTTCTTTATGTATGTCACTTATTGCAAACTATATCATTTGTCAAACATACTCAATGTTTACAAACCATTGCAAGTCACGTACTTTAGTACTAACTCAGTTAATTTTCATGGTTAAGTCTGACCAATTGGACTCCACATGAGGATATCTTGATCATTTTACCCTATTTACTCAAATTAATAAATTAAAATTCCAACCCACTCTTTAACTCTCTTTCTCTCTCTTCTAGATTTATCTCTATCTCCCCCCTCTTTCTCTTTACTAAAATCAGTATCTTCATCTTCTCCATTCCTCAAAACCTCAACCCTAGAACACCATAGCCCCAACCCTAAGCCACCCTCATGTTTATCTGATGTATAAGGGACGACAACGGCGTGACTAAGGTTCTGCCGCTAACCGTAGCGGTGACGACTTTGGCTGCAAGCAGTTACCGTCCAAGTTCGACAACGACGGTGGCCATGTGATGATGATAGAAGCGGTTACCGCCCAAGTTCGACACTGATCATCCTCACAATGGAGCTGAAACTCAAATCACTCGAACCGCTCGAATCAGGTTTTTCGCTAAACCTAACCCTAGTTTTAGTCCTAGTGTGCCAGTAGCTCAATCGAACGGTGTAAATGCAGTACACCGGTTAGATGATGATAAATTCGATGGATCTGAAATGAATTTGAATGCTAATAATGCAAATTATTCGAATAACTTTGAGGAAGATGAACATGTTAATGTGGATGTGGATGTTATGGATCCTGATGTGTATGTGAATCTAAAATCGTCTGGATTTGTTCTGAGTTGAAGAGAGAGAGAGAGAGGTGTGAAATTAGAGTGAGTGGTGGATGGTGGTTGCTGGTGGGGTGGAAATGAAGGGGTAATCATCGATGCTTCAAGGTGGTGTTGTTGGTGGTTGCTGGTGGGGTGGTGGTGTTGTTGGTGGCAGGTGGATGGTGGTGACGGTGGTTGTGGTGAGGGGATGTGGTGGGAGACGGTGGGAGTAGGTGGTGGTGGTGGTAGGGAAGTTAGAGAGAGAGAGAGAGAGAGATAGAAACGTAATAGAGAGAGAGAGAAATTATGCATGTATATATGTATATTTTTTAAACAAGATTAATGTATTTATTATTTTTATTTTTTATGATTATTTATTTTAATATTTAGGATAAAATGACAAAGATACCCTCATGTGGGGTCCAATTGTTTAGACTTAACTATGAAATTTAACTGAGTTAGGGCTAAAAGACGTGACTTGCAAAGGTTTGTAAACATTGAGTATGTTTTCTGTAATTATTGAACACAAAGTACACAGTTTGCAATAAGTGACATACATAAAAAACAATTTTTGTAATTTACTCCAAAATTTCTTACTATCGCATAATGTATTAACTAATTTCATTGTTCAATGATCCGGAGGTGCTACACCTTTTTACCTATTATAATCTATCTATACTTTCTATAAAAGGAGAAATCCCAATGACATAAGAAAAGCTGATGTGGCAGCCAGAGAGGCTGTCCAATAATGCTTTTCTTATGTCATTACTGCATCATAAAGCCTAATATATAAAATCAATTTAAAATCTATCTAAAAGTTTGCCTCCAAAAACCCCTACTCATATCCCTCCATAGTTTAAAAGCAGCAGCGGTTGAAGGTTCATATCATGCTATACCTCAGCAGATGTTTAGTTGCCGGTAATTTCAAATTCAAAATGCCTGGGGATACGTAATGCAATTAATGCATGTCCCTCACTCATTTATGTCAATCATCTGCCTATATAAAGGTTTTTTCCTCATTTCGCTCTTCATATTTCCACTCCCCTGTTCTCTGCTTTTGTATTTTGAAATTTGAAATCATTCCGATTTCCGAATTAGAAGTCAGAATCAGTTAAAATTAACAATTTTAGTTCAATTAATGATTTGAATCCTCGAAAAGATTTGTGGCACATGAGAGCGAGGATGTGCCGAAAATGGAATCAAGGTTATAAAATGGATCTCAACTTCATTGATGAAAAGGTAATGTCTTTTTGTGTTTAAAAATAGATGTTCCTTAGTTTTCTATGGTAGTTTATTGAGTATGTATATTTTTTGATTTTTTCTTTTTATCACAAACTGTAGGTTTGTATGCTAAATGTTCTTCGGGTAGATCTTGCTGGATTTTTTATTTTGTGTGGAAGTGTTGAGTTCGTTGGCTGAACTTCAAAATGGAATCAAGGTTATAACATGGATCTCAAGTTCATTGATGAAAAGGTAATGTCTGTATGTGTGAGTTCCTGATTCTATGCTTTGTAGGTTTGTAATATAAATGTTCCTGAGTTTTGTACCGTAGTTTATTGAGTATGTATATTCTTTGATTTTTTTTTTATCACAAACTGTATGTTTGTATGCTAAATGTTATTCGGGTAGATCTTGCTGGATTTGTTATTTGGTGTGGAAGTCTTGAGTTCGTTGGCCGAACTTCAAAATGGAATCAAGGTTATAAAATGGATCTCAAGTTCATTAATGAAAAGGTAATGTCCGTTTGTGTTTGAAAATAGATGTATATGTGTGAATTCCTGATTCTATGCTTTGTAGGTTTGTAATATAAATGTTCCTGAGTTTTGTACCGTAGTTTATTGAGTATGTATATTCTTTGATATTTTCTTTTTATCACAAGCTGTATGTTTGTATGCTAAAAAATAATAGAAGTTTAAATGTTCTTCAAGTAGATCTTGCTGGATTTGTTATTTGGTGTGGAAGTCTTGAGTTCGTTGGCCGAACTTCAAAAGAAACTAATTGTATGAAAGGCGAGATTCAATCCTTGGAGTAAGTGGTGGCTTAGATGTTCAGTCATTAATTCAAATATTCAAATTATTTTTTATGTTTACTGTGGAATGTTCTTAGAAATGAGAAAAGGGCTGTTGGTATTTAAAGGGGAATCAAGGTAATGCTAAAAAATGACAACTCTTGAGTATGTGATGGCTGTTATACAGCATGTAAAGTGTAAGGAAATGGAAAGGTAATTTTTGTTACTTTCTGCAAATCATAACTATACTCTTTATTTCTGGCAATATAATAACAGGTTGAATGAATATTCATTAGTTGTTTTGTGATCTGTTGAAAGGAAGTTAGTGATGTTACGAAAGACTTTTCAGCAGCCTTCGGTTGAAAGGGATTCTGGATTAAGTCTGATTGTAAAGTAAAAACTACTTATTTTGAAGACTAAAATTGTGGTTTTTAGTTATGTTTGTTTTAACATGTTGTGTTTGAAAGTATGGTATGTTATGGCTACAATTTGAATCATCTAAACTGATGGATTTTGTATGTAATTGCTACAATTTGAATATTATTGTTAATGTTCATTTTTTGGACAAGTGGTAGGGTTATATATTATTTTTAGTGACCGAGTACTACTTTAATGAATTTGTTAGTAGGAAAACTGTTAGAATCTGTTGAGCAGTCTTTGGTTCAACAGACCTTATCATCTGTTGATCATGGTCTGTTAAAGCTCTGCTGTTAAACATGCTCTGTTGAACTGCATCATTTGTTGAACTGCTTCAACAGACCTTATCATTCGTTGATCATGATCCGTGTGAAAACAGATGTTGAAATCCTCTTGAACTGCATCATCTGTTAAGCCACAGCAGATGTTAGCAATCTATACTTTTGTATTTATCAGCAGAGGTTGTGTTTGGCAGACCTTTGGTTCAACAGTTTTTTTTGTTTATCAGCAGAGGACCTTTGGTTCAACAAACTTTGCTTCAATAGATGTTGTCTTCAAGAGAGCTTTGGATTTGGCAGACTTTAGCGAAATAGATGCTGAGTGTGTCCTTTTACTTTCAGATGTTTATAGACTGTATCATTTGTTAAGTAACAACAGATGTTAGCTTCAAGATGCTTTTGTATTCATATTCAGCAGCAGTGGTTCTCTTTTGGTATACCTTTGCTACAACAGTCTTTGTGTTTATCAGTTGGGGTTGTTTGGAACAACAGACTTTGCTTCAACAGATTTTGTGTTCAACAGAGCTTTTGGTTTAGCAGACTTTATCTAAATAGATGTTGAGTGTATCCCTTTAGTTGTAGAGGTTGTAGAGTATAATTCAAGTGAAGTTATGACAATGATCACCCATAAATTTACAGAGTATAATTCAAGTTGTAATGTATCATGAAGAGCCAATTAAAATATATGGAGAATGTACAACAAAAATTTAAGTTAATATAAATAACAAGATAAGCATACATGATTATAATTTAAATAGTCGTAGATCATAAGTTTGCAAAATATAGAAGTTTGATACATCACCATCCCATAACTTCATTTCAAATGAGATAATACCAACAACCATAACTATTTGTAGACTCTTTAAGACCAGCTTGGCTTTTTCTGTAGAGTAGACAAATTTGCATTTCATATTTCTGTAGATACCATTGGGTTTCGTGAACTTCTTGGTCCATTGACAAGCCGCATATCTAAATCCCTTGCCATGCTTCTCCCGTCGAAAGTCAATTACAGTGTCAACTCCATTTAGATTTTCAACTGTCATCTTCAATGATCTATGAATCCTTGATAAGGATGCTACTTTCACATTCAGACACTTAAAAATAAATATAGAATAACAATAATTAATAAGAAATAAATAATGTATTTAAGGAAAGTAACAAATTTTTTAATTGTAACAAACATTTAACATCTAAAGAATGAGTCATAATATATTAACAGAACAAACTTACAAAATGTTTACTGCAGTACCATACGAATTTTAAGGGGTATACATCAGGATCAGCTTCATAATCTGAGACAGCAGCATCAAAATCTGCATCGTCCTCATCATCGGATGATTCATCCGATACAACATAATCACTATCAGAATCTGCGTCATTGGATTTTTCAACATCCGACTGGTGATCCATATCTTCGGTAATTGGAGCAACTTCTAATTTGGGTGAGGAAGTATCGTCTTTCGGACTGTCATTGCCTTTGGGTGCAACAATCTCACATCCATTCAAATCAAAGACAGTAAGCAGAAAGATGTAATCCGATACGTATCTTAAAACAAGTACAACTCCTGTTTGCAGACCCATGTAGTGTACAATATTTTCCCATCCATCAGTTATGAAGTAACAATTCCGAAGAGGATCACGTTGAAGTACTACATCAAAAGAGTCCCACTGATTCACATAGATATTAAATGTGTCTTTAAGTTTACCAACTCCGATACTGATGTTAACTAAGTCCTTGGGTATTAGCTGAACAAAAAGATATAAAAATATGAAATCAACAAAGGTACAGTAAATTAACAACTATATCACTAATTACTATAGTAACATTTAAGTATTGGATTAAAATACCAAAACTTACCAACACGTCCTTACAAACATCAGTAGAACTATGGGAGAATGAATCCATACATCCAAAGTTCCTCTCAAACGATATTGATGTGAACATAGAAATCATTGGGAGTTTTGTTGGATAATGATGAACTTTTTCAAAAGGTTTCAGCAGATATGTATATGGTGCAATTTTTTTAAATACCAATAGACATCCTTCTTTCAATGAAAGGTCAGAGACAACCGAGGACCATCCTTCTTTTAGAGCAAAACTTCCACTGTGTTTTGAGAATCGGTAATCCCATCTCATACCGTTTACACACTCTATAACGCCAACATTACCATGAACTTCATTGAGTAAATGATTGTTTGCAAAGTTTTGTGGTATTATCTGTTGAGTTCAAGTATTTAAGTATTGGCAAGTGTTATATGTTAATTAATCGTTAACAATAAAACTGTAGAAAATGGTTTTAATGTAATAATCTTGCCAAGAGTTTGGAATTAAGAGAGTCCAAATATTTATAAAAAGACATCTTCCAAGATATGATGTTTCTGGTTAAAAATCAAAGAAACAACGAAACAATGTATTTTATCAGATACTTCATTATTTATAAAGACTGTGATAACAAATATGAACAAACAATGTTTAACATATCTATGTCATTCAGATAATGCATTTAATATTTATCGATTTATTTAGAACATATCAATAAATAAAGATTCCTCTAAAAACTGTAGAATCGAGTAGCAAGGAAATAACATTTTTTTGAAGTCCCTAAATAAAAGATTGGTCATTTAATCATATTATTTAATATCAAGTAAGAAAAACAAGAAAATATACCTTATCGATTGCTTTCAAGAAATCCAATGTAGCACCATATCAAAGAAAACATCAAATCAGAAACATTATAAAAAATGAAAAACTTGTAAATTTAAATTGATACATCATCTAAAACATGCAATACATGATCACAGTCTTCATAACAGTTGTTAATCATGTGCATATGAAACTCATGTGCATATAAATTTTGATAAATATTATTATACCTTGACCGAAGTTGTTAATGATGTCAAAAGTAAGAAGTATTCAAGTGGAGTGATTGAATATTGAAATGGACATCGGTGATTAAAACTTGAAGCACTTTTTATGAGATCAGAAAAACAATTTTGTTAAGGGGTGTGTAGAGTCGTTAAAAAGGTAAAGTATGTTTCTATCTGCCTCTACATAAAAAGGTAAACCGCCATTGGTTAATTAATTACATTTTACCGCCATTGAGATAAGGAAGTTACATTTTACCCCCTAATACAACTGTCATTTTCAAATAATTCAAATCATTTTCAAAATACTTTGAAACTCTTCTTCTCGAGTGCTCAACAATCTTCTTCATTCAGGTATTTGAAATTATGGATATAGATAATAGAATTTCAAGTAAGTATGAACTGCTCCTTCAAGCAAGTCAAAGTCAAGTCTGTGCTGAAGCAAGGAAAAAAAGGAAGCTAGTTCTGCAACAAAAGAGAAACAACAGTGGTTTTCATTGTACATCAACATCCGATTCTGTTGAAAGGATTCCATTATTAAATACTCCAAGTGGTATGTCTTATAGGTTTGCAAACAAAATTTTACATATGTCGTATTTTACAAGTTTCAACCACCAATGTTGAAAGAAGGAATGTGTATCATCTTCCTTCTTATACTACTCAAAATATTAGTAGTAATTTGTTTCACTCATCTACAAAAGTAAAAGGTATACTTACTGCAGATATTTTGTGGTAATTTCAAATCATTTTCACAATACTTTCAAAGTTCTTTTCTCGAGTGGTCAACAATCTTCTTCATTAAGCTATTTTAAATTATGGATACATATAACACAATTTCAAGTAAGCATGAAGTGTTCCTTCAAGCAAGTCAACGTCAAAGCTGTGCTGAAGAAAGAGAAAAAAGGAAGTATGTTCTTCAACAAAAAAGAAACAACAGAGGTTGTCATGCTACATCAACATCTGATTCTGTTGAAAGGATTCCATTTTCAAATACTTCAAGTGGTATGTGTTATAGTTTTGCAAGCAAAATTTAAAAGAAATATATATGTATATGTTATGTTTTGGGAATCCTTACATATGTTCTATTTAACAAGTTTCAACCACCAATATCGAAAGAAGGAATGTGTATCGCCTTCCTACTTATGCTACCTCAGATATTAGTAGTAATGTGTGTCACTCATCTACAAAAGAAAAGGGTAAACTTACTGCATATATTTTTTTGTAATTTAATTTAATTATGAATTGTAGTTTTGTTCATTTATTTTATATACTTTTGTCTAATAAGATTCATCAAGAAAAATCTCATCAAGGAATGTACATCACACTCCTTTTGGAAGTACTAAGCAAACATCCGATTTTGTTCAGAGGACTCCATTATCAGATATTACAAATTGTATGTTTTAAATTTTTGGAAACAAAATATTTGTTTAATTTTAGGTTTTATGAATTGTTATATATGTCTTATTTTACAAGCTTTAATATAGGTGGAATACCTAAAATTGAATTATCAATTATCAATGAGTGATGAGATGTTAGCAGATTCTGTGGTTAAAAAGATTTATGGAATTTCTAAAGGTATAAGACACGAATGTAAATTCCTGTTAAGTTTTCAACATGTAGATAATTTATATTGACTTATAAATTTTGCTAAGTCTGTAGATTATATTGATCATGAAGATGCTATCTTTGTGTGTTCTAAATGTAATGCAATGTTATGGGAAGATGAAATGCTTAGGGGAAATAAAAAACGTAAGAAAACATCATATTCTCTTTGTTGTTCAAATGGAGATGTTGAGCTACCACCACCTACACCTCCTCCATTACTACGTCATTTATATAAAAGTCATACCTCACAGTCTCACAATTTCATGAATAATATTCGAGCATATAACATGATGTTTTCTTTCACATCTCTTGGTGGGAAGGTTGACAAAAGTTACCAGAGAGGCAAAGGTCCTTATGTATTTAGACTACAAGGTCAGAATTATCATCGAATGGGTAGTCTACTTCTGGACGATGGGGAAGAACCCAAATTCTCACAGCTTTACATATATGATTCACAAAACAAAGTGGTAAATCGTCAAAAAGTAGTAAGCTAATTTCTTTATGAAATTGTGGTATTTATGAATATATATTTTGCTTCTCAGTATATTTACATCCATTATCATTTGAAACGAATGTAAATTTTAAAATTTTATATTTCTTGCAGTTCTCAGATAGAATCCAAAACTACGAGAAACAACCAGCTTGATAGTACAACCATCAAAAATCTTAAAGATATGTTAGATTCTTGCAATCCTCTTGTCCAGTCCTTCAGAATGGTAAGAGATTGTTTTCAAGAAAATGAGTGGCAAGATGTAAGCTTGAAGCTTATTGGAACAAGAGATAAGGATGGAAGAGTTCACAATTTGCCAACAACATCAGAAATTGCTGCGTTAATAATTGGTGATTTTGATGGAGCATTTGATAAACGGGACATTGTTGTTAGAAAGAAGTCTGGTGGTCTTTAAATAATTAGTGAGCTTCATCCCTCTTACCTTGCTTTGCAATATCCACTTATTTTCCCATATGCAGAAGATGGTTATAGAGTTGGTATTAAACATAGAGGGATTGTGGTTGATAATGAGGTACTTAGAACCAACCTTACAATTAGAGAATTCTTTTGTTACAAAACTCAAGATAGACAGAATCAGTTTTCATTGTTAGTTAATGCGAAAAAACTATTTCAGCAGTTTTTGGTTGATGGATACACGATGATAGAATCTGCCAGGTTGAATTATATAAGGTCACAACAACCTAAACATAGAATGCAAAGTCTTAAGAACTTGAATGCTACTGTTGAAAGTGGAGAGAATAATGCCTCAAGTTGTGGTAAACCTATACTTTTACCTTCATCATTTACTGGTGGTTCTAGACATATGATGCAAAAGTACTTGGATGCTATGGCAATTTGCAAGTCCGTTGGATATCTCGATTTATTCATAACGGTGACTTGTAATCCAAACTGGCCTAAGATTTACAGGTTTTGCACGATAAAGGTCTTAATGCTGAAGACAGACGGGATATTATCTCTAGATTATTCAAGTGTAAATTGGATCATATTATAAAAGATTTCAAGAAAGATAAATTCTTTGGTGATATACAAGCAGGTACCTTTTAGTTATATTTTTACTTTGAACATCTAATTATATTTATCTAATAACTCACTGTTGAAAATTTTCAGTTATGTATACAGTAGAATTTCAGAAGCGTGGACTCCCACTTGCTCACATATGTTTGTTCTTGGGTGCTGGAAGCAAATTTCCAACTGCATCTGATATTGATCGTGTTATTAGTGCTGAGATACCAAATAAAGAAAGAGATCCTGAATTATATGAGCTTGTCAAGCAATTTATGATTCATAGACCATGTGGTACAGACAACCCACTTTGTCCATGTTTGGTTCAGCAAAAATGTTCGAAAAAGTTTCCCAAAAAATATGTAGATGAGACTTATGTTGATTCTGAAGGATATTCTGTCTATCGTCATCGTCAAACAAGTAATATAGTAGTAAAGAGTTCTGTGGAACTTGATAATAGATTTGTAGTTCCTTACAATGCTCTCCTGCTTAGAAAGTATCAGTGCCACGTTAATGTTGAATGGTTCAACTAGTCAGGTTCTATCAAATATTTGTTTAAATATCTTAATAAGGGGCCTGATAGAGTCACGACTTCTGTTTTTCAATCCAATAGCACCAACAATGATACAGAACAAAATATAGCTGTAGATGAGATAAAAGCATACCTTGATTGTAGATATATTTCTGCTTCTGAAGCTGCTTGGAGAATATTCATGTATGATATACATTATAGATATCCAGCTGTTGAAGTATTACCTTTTCATTGTGAAGATGGTCAGAGTATTGTGTATAATGATCATGATAATTTGTGTGATATTGTTACTGATCCAACTGTGAAAATGACAATGTTCACAGAGTGGATGAATTGTAACAAAGTCGATGAATTTGCCAGGACATTGAGGTATGTTCAGTTTCCGGGATATTATGTATGGAAAGCTAAAAATCGCAAATGGAATCGAAGAAAGCATCCGTATGGATCAATTGGGAGGATACATTATGTCCCACCATCACTTGGTGATTATTATTACCTAAGGATTTTACTGAATCATATTAAGGGATCAACCTGTTTTGAAGATATAAAAACAGTTGATGGACAGGTTTTTGAAACATTTAAAGATACATGTTTTGCACGGGGACTGTTGGATGATGATAAGGATTATGTTAATGCTGTCAAAGAAGCTAGCACATGGTCAACCGGAGATTTCTTGAGGACTTTTTTGTAATGTTGTTGCTGTCAAATTCGATATCTCGTGTTGGTGTTTTTTGGTCGGAAACGAAGTCCCTGTTATGTGAAGACATTCTGTATCAGCAACGAAAGATAATTGGTATTGTAGGTAATGTGATTATTTTATTAAAGTTATATACAACTACATTAAAATTATGCAATAGCTCTGTTATTGGGAAAAAAACTAACACCTTTTTCAACATTTGTTTTAGATTTGGTTCTTCAACAAGAAGAACTTGAAAATATCTGTATATCTGAAATTGAAAAGTTGCTACTTATCAATGGAAGTACAGTGAGAAATTTTGATGATATGCCAAGTGTTCCGGACAATTATGTTTCATCGTTGAACAATCGATTGATAATGAAAGAACTATCGTATGACAGAGTAGCTCTCAAGGGAACATGATGGTTATGTAAAGTGTTTAACTGCCGAACAGGAAATTATATATAAAATTGTTATGGAAGCGATTAAAAAAGATGTTGGAGGTGTGTTTTTTGTATATGGTTATGGTGGAACTGGAAAGACGTTTCTTTGGAAGACATTCTCAGCTGCATTACGATCGAAAGGTGAAGTTGTATTGAATGTTGCATCCAGTGGAATTGTTCCACTTTTGCTGGATGGTGGTATAACTGCTCATTCAAGGTTTGTAATTCCAATCAACATTAATGAGAATTCAATATGTTCGATAGAGCCTAATACTGAGTTAGGTGATTTAATTAAAAGAGCAACTTTGATTATTTGGGATGAAGCACCTATGACTCACAAGCATTGTTTCGAGGCTCTCGATAGAACAATGAGAGATATATCACATTCCAGTCAACCGAACATGGAATCTAAGCCTTTTGGCGGAAAGGTTATTCTATTTGGTGGTGATTTTAGACAATTTATTTTGGTCATCCCTAAAGGTACCAGAACAATGATAGTCAATGCTTCTTTGAATTCTTTTTATATATGGCGATACTGCCAAGTACTAAAGCTAACTGAGAATATGAGATTAAGAGTTGGGTGTCAGGAAGCAGATTTGAAAGAAATAAAGGAATTTGCAGAATAGATTTTAAAGCTTGGTGATGGTCTGCTTGGTGAAGAAAATGATGGTGAGATAAATATTGAAATACCAGATGATTTACTTATTCATGACTAAGTCAATCATATTTCTTCTCTCATTTCATTTACATATCCGGACATGAATAAGTTTTTGTGGGATTTAATGTATTTTCAACAAAGAGTGATTCTTGCTCCAACTAATGAAGTAGTGGATTCAATATATAAAGAGTTGTTAGAGAATATGCCTGGTGAAGAGAAGATTTATTTTACTTCAGATAGTTTATGCCAATCTGAGGAAGAATCGGAGCTTAACATGGCATTGTTTCCTCCTGATGTGTTAAACAATCTTCGTTTATCTGGTTTACCTAACCATAAATTAGTACTGAAACTTGGCGCTCCAGTGATGTTACTCAGAAACATTGATCAGGCAAATGGATTGTGTAACGGTACACGTTTACAAGTCACGAAACTCGGAAAAGTTGTGATTGAAGCAAAAATTATCACAGGGACTAATATAGGTCACCATACTTTGATTTCAAGACTGAAGATGACACCTTCTACTAAAAGAATACCAGTGAACATTTCTCGAAGACAATTCCCACTTTCACTGTGTTTTGCTATGACAATAAATAAAAGTCAAGGACAATCGCTGGAGCTTGTTGGTTTGATCTTCCACATCCCGTGGTTAGTCATGGCCAGCTCTATGTTGCTGTATCTAGGGTAAAAAGTAAGAAGGGGTTGAAAGTTTTGATTTGTGATAAAGAGAAACGAGTCTATACAACCACTTCTAATGTGGTTTACAAAGAAGTTTTACAAAATCTATGATGATACTAAACATCTGTCAACCTGGCAACGTCTGTTGACTGACCTTTTTAACATGGGTTGACTAACATCCGATACTTACTATCTATTAATGTGGCAAACTTTGTTGGAGATAATGCATGACAGTTTTTAGCAAAGTCTGTTGGAAAGAAACAGAGGTTTTTAACAATCGACAGAGAACAGTGGTTTGGTTATCAACATAATGGAATTCCTGTTGACTAAACCTATTGACCATTATTTTATATCAATTTTGTAAGTCTACATTAATTATTTTTTTTTACTTTCTATAAATATGTTTTATGCATGGTTTTCTAAGAAACCACCCATGTTTGCACACGGGTCTTACCGCTAGTATACTATATAATAAAGTAAACTTATGGAGGACACGTGTCATATTTCTATGTATCCTCATAATTCTTTTCCCGACCTTTCTTTTCACTTATCTATCTAAACTTTCTATAAAAGGAGAAATCCCAATGACATAAGAAAAGCTGATGTGTCAGCAGGAGAGGCTGTCCAACATGGCTTTTCTTATGTCATTTTTACATCATAAACCTTAATATTAAAAGACTTTAAATTTCAAAGTTGGCCCACATTCAGCTTTTCAAAGCTCTGCCCACATAAACTAAACGGAAAACCTCTGCCTTCAATGTCTGCCCAAATTCAAATCATGGCTCCAGATTCAAAATTTAAACATGGCTCCAGATTCAAAACATCTGCCCTCAACATTTTATAATCAAACATCTGTTCCCAATAAACATCTGTCCAGATTCAAAATTCTGGCTCCACATTCAAAATTCAAAATTTAAACCATATATTCTAATATTCTAATCCTATAAATAAGATATAATTATCTGGCTCCACATTCAAATCTCTCTCGCTCATATCTGCGAGCGTATCTCTCTCTCTCTCAAATGCATCTTTCTCGTGATTCAGCCGCTAATCTCCGATTACACTTCTTTGTTCGAATGTTTATTGATTCTATTTACATGTTATCGTTGCAGTATCATTGTTCCAACATCGTCGTTTCAATGAAGCTTCCCATCACACATCAACCTTTCAATATCAATGTTGCAGTATCATTGTTGCAACATTGTGAAAAGTTGCATGTGCTACCTTCTTTGATGGGAGAATTGCATTGTTCGATTTTTGTTAAATCGAAAGTCAGTTTTTCTTGCGTCAGTAAGATTTTCTCCTTTTATTGAAAGTATAGATTCGTGCAATATCGTGAAAAGTCAGATGTGCTACAACAGTTGAGAGGAGACCTTTGCATTTTAGGTTTGTTTCTTATTTTGATTAACTGTTGATGATGTTAAGAGTTTTTATTGACACTGACATTTTAGAATATGTTAAGATGCATGTTGATATTATTAAAGTGAACTACTAAATAGTAAAATAGAAATATAATGAAATATTTATAAAGTATTACACGCTAGAGTTAACACTTGCTAGGATTTCGTAGACTCTGGCCTTTCTCCATGTGATTTCATGCTCTCGTTTGAATTTCAGGTCAGTTAGCATGTTGCAGATTTTCTGATCCTGTTTTAGAAGTTGTGTCAGAAACTCTTATGCATTCTTCTGGAACTCTGATGGAGGAGAGTTGAGGACTTCATCGAGCAATGCTATGTTGTTCCAGGTTTTTTTGTAATTAGTGTCATTGATTATGTCGACTTTCCTGTTTAGTTCTTCGTCTGTTCTTTTTTCTTTGAGTGACCACATCGAGAATTGTGTTTTAACATCGCTGGTGTTTGACCAGTGGTAGAAGCTGAAGTTTGCCATGTAGAGTTTTTGTTGGTTTTTCTAATTTGGAACAATTTTTGACAGAAAGTGATTTGTAGGACAATTTGTTGATGTTTTGAATCAAAAGTAATCATCGGTCTTTTATAGAGTTTAAAAACGCGTCTACATGGTAAATTAAGAGGTTAATTGTAATTGTGATAATCTGCTTTTGTTCTTTGAACTTCGAAATTTTGTCCCTTGAGTTTCTTGGTATTTAATTTTACAGTTTTCCCATAAAAGTTGGGGTTTGAAAAGGTTTTTGCATTAAAAGACTGCTGTTTTGATTTATACATTAATATGTTTATAGTAAATCTACACGTTTTCACTGTTAGATATTTCAGTATATAAACTCATAGTCACTTCACCTGTTTTTCATCATGTTTTCCTACGAAGATATCATACTTTCAGGAAAGTCGAGTAATATAGTTTATTCAAATGGTATCATTCACTTCTGTAAAATCAGATGACTTAAAGCAGCGTTTTGTCAGGCAAATAGAGGAACAGGTGTATGAAGATAGGGCTACTCTTCAAGAGCTGAAGAGATGTTTTGATGGATTGCAAGTTGGCCTGTTCACGAGAGAGCAGGTTTCCAGAAATCTTATGCGGATGCCTTCAACTTCCATTCGTGAGCTTTGTGTTGTCAGTAATATAGAGTGCGTTGATAGAGACGTGGAGTTCTTGGCGATGCTGAAGGACATACATCGAGAGGTTCAGCAATCGATGGAGTTGAAGCTAAAGTTTCTTAATTCTTGCTGTTATTGTTAGATTTGAACTTTAATGTTGTTCAGTACGTTATGTAATTATTGGTCTTTTAATGTCATGAATAAATGAATAAATTTTAATCTTTTGAATCTATGTTGCATTTTAGTTTTACTTATTTAGTGTTTGAGTTTGAGTTTGATTATGTTGATGTTGAATTGTGTCTGAACATCTATTTGGTAAGTCAACAGAAGTTTAATAGTATCAAGGGTTGGTTTGATGGGGAAAAGATTATGTTGATGTTGAATTGTGTCTGAACATCTGTTTGGTAAGTCAACAGAGGTTTAATAGTATCAAGGTTTGGTTTGATGGTGAACAGACGAGTGTAAAGATAAAAAAAATATTCAGAATTTGATCATTGAAAGTAGTTTTTTGAAGAATCTGTGCTCCTGCAAATTACAGAGAGTCAATATTTGGAGTTGTAAAAGGTCTGTTGTAGTTAAAGTTTGGTAAAAGAGAACATCCGCTGATGATGAAACAACTGTGTATGCTAACGACTGTTGATTTACCACTGTTGATTAAATGAATAAATTTTAATAGTATTAATCTTTGTTGTCGCATTTTCATTTTAATTATTTAAGTCATTCCTAAGTATTATTATATAATTTTGTTTATCTATAACAGTTTTTTGGAAGAATTTACCGTATATTTTGGTGTTATAAAAGGTGTGTTGTAGCTAAAGTCTGACAAAAGAGAGCATCTGATGATGAATAAATGTCTGAAGATGCAAAGGTCTGCTATGGGTCAACATATGTTAACGAACAACAGATGATATTCAATCTTAAAATGCTTAACAGAGGATTTGACACTAACAGTGGTTGGGCTAATGATGAATAAGTATTATTATATAAGGTCTGCTATAAGTATTACTATATAATTTTGTTTATCAATAACAGTTTTTTGGAAGAATTTACGGCATATTTTGCTGTTATAAAAGGTGTGTTGTAGCTAAAGTCTGACAAAAGAGAGCATCTGCTGATGAATAAATGTCTGAAGATGCAAAGGTCTGCTATGGGTCAACAGGTGTTAACGAACAACAGATGATATTCAATCTTAAAATGCTTAACAGAGGATTTGACACTAACAGTGGTTGGGCTAATAATGAATAAGTATTATTATATAAGGTCTGCTATAAGTATTATTATATAATTTTGTTTATCAATAACAGTTTTTTGGAAGAATTTACAGTATATTTTTCTGTTATAAAAGGTGTGTTGTAGCTAAAGTCTGACAAAAGAGAGCATCTGCTGATGAATAAATGTTTGAAGATGCAAATGTCAGCTATGGGTCAACAAATGTTAACGAACAACAGATGATATTCAATCTTAAAATGCTTAACAGAGGATTTGATACTAACAGTGGTTGGGGTAATGATGAATAAATATTATTATATAATGTCTGCTATAAGTATTATTATATAATTTTGTTTATCAATAACAGTTTTTTGGAAGAATTTACGGTATATTTTGCTGTTATAAAAGGTGTGTTGTAGCTAAAGCCTGACAAAAAAGAGCATCTGCTGATGAATAAATGTCTGAAGATGCAAAGGTCTACTATGGGTCAACAGATGTTAACGAACAACATATGATATTCAATCATAAAATGTTTAACAGAGGATTTAATACTAACAGTGGTTGGGCTAATAGTAGATGTTTGACTTACGACTGTTGAGTTACACCGATTGAAAACAACTGTTTTTGAAACTTCTGCTTGCCTAAAAATACAACCACTGCTAAAGGGTACCGTCTATTGTCATAATTTCTGTTTATCCTAATGACTGTTGATTTACTATATTGCTGACTGTCATCCATTATGACAACAGAGGTTCTGACGTGGGCATATGTTAGCTAAAAATAAAACAACTGCTGAAAGTTATCATCTGTTCTCATAACTTCTGTTTATCTAACGACTGTTTGACTCACACTATGAGGTTTCCAAACAACTGTCATCGGTTGTCGCAAGAGAGGTTCTGACGTAGACAGATCTTAGC
Source organism: Helianthus tuberosus (assembly GCA_030545235.1). Taxonomy (NCBI): domain Eukaryota; kingdom Viridiplantae; phylum Streptophyta; class Magnoliopsida; order Asterales; family Asteraceae; genus Helianthus; species Helianthus tuberosus. The sequence goes on along the minus strand of CM060448.1, from coordinate 154,404,586 downwards.
CATCAAATATTTGTAATTACTGCCACGTCCGCATTCACTTCTTCTCTCTATATAAAAGCTGTTTCATCCCTAAATCGAGGTTCTACCACTGCCGTCTCGAATTCAAAATTCTCAAAAACAGTTTCCAATATATTAAAAACCCTCCAATTTAAACCCTGTTTCATCCCCAAATCACGTTCTTCTCCGATCATGTCTCTGAACATCAAAAACCCTCACAACTACCTCCCCATCTTCGAGAAAACCAGCAAAAATACCAGCTATCACTCTATAATTGACCTTTTAACGTCATCAAAATACAAATCAATTCTTACTGCTGATGCTCTGGTTCATACAGAAACACTCCGACAATTTTGGTTTAATGCTGAAATAGAGTCTGAAGATAATAATCCAGTTGCCATCAGATCTAAGGTCGAGGAAAGTGTGGTACGAATTTCTCCCTTTACAATTTCCACTACATTTGCATTGGACGACTTGGGAGGTAAGACCAACTTTGAAAAACTTGAACATACAGAGTTCATTGAAAGAGGGTATAATGCACAATTAAAGGAAGTTACTATCTACAAACCAAACTTCCCTCCGCCAATGAAATTTTTGTTTCATACTCTTTTAACTTGTCTCTCAGCCAAGACCACCGCATTTAATGAGATACCTTTGAACATTCAGTATTTGGGTTATGCTATTTTAACAAAATCTGATTACAATTTATCACAAGCATTGTTTTCTGATTTGTTGAATAATGTGAAAAATGTGAAAAAATTGAAAAAACGTGTTCGTAGTAATGCTTTTCTGTTGTATCCAAGACTTCTAAGCTACTACCTACGAAAACAAGTGTCACAAATAGATTTTGAACAAGGTGTAGCTTTTCAAATAAATAGTCTTACAAGTAAAACTTTTACTAAACTTATGGATAAAGAGTCAAAAGTTTTAACAACGAAAACAAAGGGGGATGAGCCTATTTTAGATGCGTCCGCATCAGTTGCTCAAACTTCTGTTGTTGAGCGAACTGCTCCTGGTGATCATGACACCACAACCGGTGTTGTGAAACACACACCTGGAAAACGCAAAAAGAAAGCTGTCACATCCAAAAAGCCCACCAAAACCAAACAAAATAAAAAGGTTCCTCTAGAAGCTGATATCCCAGAGGTTAATGCAATGACAACACAAATGTCACTTAAAACCACTGCTGCTACTTCCTCACAGTTATTGGAAAGATCTCAACCCATCCAAACTCCTCATGTATCCTCACAAAAGGATCATGTTGTAAGTACAGGGACAACACAACATGAAGTAGACCTTTCATATGAAAGTATGTTTAAAAGTCCCTCTCCCAGGGCAATCACGCTTTCTACACCACAACCCTCGACTCAAGTTCCATAAAAAATATTACCTCTGTTTGAAGCAATTGAATTTCAGAAAGAAAACAGTTCCTCTAATGCACACATTACTGAGAGTAGATCGCAACAAATGACTGTGTCTGAACCAATTCAATCTCTTATCCTACACACAGTTGAGGAGGTTATCCCCGTTGAGTATTACGAAACTCTTGGTGCTAGTTCAAGTGGAGCAGCCACTACAACTGTTGAACCCATTGGTGATCAGTTGGACAATGGTTACATCATTAAGACTCCCTTGAAGGTAACGACTGATGAGGTTACAACTGTAATCTCTCCTTCAGTGGGAAGTCCCCAGAACGAAGAAAAAGGGCCATCTGTTTCTGATGATATGGAGACTTCTCCTATTATCAAAGTAGGTGATGAATTAACTTATAAGGATTTGACGGTTAGAGTGTCTACCATTGAAACAAATGTTGCTGAAATGAAAGAATTGATTAAGCAGATGATAGAGCTTTTTAAAAGTCAACCTACCAGGCAAGAAATTGCCAATGAGCTTTGGAATTCTATGCAACCCATCCTTCAAGATCAGAGGAATTTGGCTGAAAGTAACCACAATTTCAGTTTGGAATTTATCAGAAATTTGGTTGATGCCAGGTATAAAGACACACAAGCAGACATTATGAACATTAAGGAACATCTGTTGAAACTTACTGGCTCCACCTCTACATCAATCTTTGAGAAAGATGATGATGATGATAATGATGCCTAAAAGGGGGAGAAAGATTCACTGAGAAAGTTGCCACCAGATTCAAAAGCTAATCCTACAAAAATTGTATCTCCTGCTCAACCTAAATCCCAACCTTCTCCAAAAAAACCACCACAAAAGAAGGAGAAAATACCTTCCACACCATCATCACCCATTTTGTCAATAAATGCTGGGAACACAAAAGTATCAGCAGATGTTTACCAAACAACTACTGAGACACCAGTTGTTTTAGCAAAAGTTTGTCAAACATCTGCCATGATCATTTTCACTACACCAATGACAATCCAACCATCTCCAACATCACAAAGATTTCCCATACATTCATCTTCACTACCAAAACATTCTCATTCACCAGAAATCATCTCCACACGTAAGAGAAAAACTCATATCGATAGAATCACAAAAATGAACAATGATCCTCTGGTAAAGCCAAATCCACCTAATTGGAAGAAAGTCAAAACAGTGGATTCAGATGAGGTATTGAAGTTTAAAAGAATGAGAGCAGAGCTTGTGGCTGCTGGTTATGGTCCAGTTAGACCCATTGCTAGATGGTCTAAACTGAAGATAGTTGAGACCTACACAAAGTTGGAAGAAGTTAGAGCTGAACATTCAAATGTTCTTCAAAACCCAGTCTATCCTACAACTGATGCTCTGTCTCTAAAAATCGGTACTCCGAAAAACCTTCTCTCATCATCTGATTTGTCTGAATCAATTGCAAATTTAGTTAGCAGACCACAATCACCAAACTCATCTTCAATAATTCTTTGCCCAAGAAAACCAACTGATCCAAAAATAGTAAAGTGGAAGTCATGCTCAAAAACCTAAGTATTGACTTTGATCAGTTCAGATGGTAGTGTTGAAGAGATTAAAATGGATAGTGCATATAATCTGGATGCATATGATCTCCAAGATTTGTTGGACCTTCAACTTGAGAGGGACGATGAAGAAGACATGTTCTCCCTGGACTTTGAACTACAATTCAAAGGACAAATCAGGGAGATGTTGATGAGAAATAAAAATCAGTAATAAAGAAGGGTTTTCGTATCATCTGTTGTATAGGGAGATTGTTGGATCAGCAGCTGTTACATTGTTTGCAGTAGCATATTTAACCAGATCACAACATGTAGCAAAGGACATGTTGTTGCGTAACAAATTCTTGAATGAGGTTTGATGTGTGTTGTTTAGGCAGGTGATCGTATGTTCTTAGTTAATGTTTGTTAAAGTTAAGTTGTATTCGAATTTTATTAAGTTTGTTAGACATCTTTTATATGTACTTATATTTATAACAATTTACATTGTCAATGGGTGGATACTCTCTTTTTTGAATAAGAGAATGGAAATAGTCATTTGTAACTGATGAAGTTTATTAAGTTTGTTAGATATCTTTTAGACATCTTTTATTAAGTTTGTTAAATATCTTTTATATTTACTTATAGTTGTCTTTTTGCTATAATAGATAAGACATTTTGGTACAATATCTATAAATGTATCTATATGTTCTATCAATATGTGTTATGCATGGTTTTCTAAGAAACGACCCGTGTTTGCACACAGGTCTTACCGCTAGTACTATATAATAAAAGAAACCTTTTTGGGACACTTGTCATTATATTAGGCCATTTCTTATGGGTAATTATTATTTTAGTTTAATCTCTTCTAATTAATTATAGATAATCCTCCTACTAAATATTATTTAGTTTAATTATTACTTTTATATTTATCTATTTACTTTAAATTCAAACTTAGTTATCTAATTTGATATTAGAGTAAATTACGATTTTAGCCCCTGTGGTTATATCACTTTTACCCTTTTAACCCAAAAAGAAATTTTTAACATCTTAGCCTTCAACGTCTTTTTTTCTAACCCTTTTGGACCCCAACGTCATTTTTTCTAACTCCCTTGGCTCCTAAAAGTAAATGGATGGGGTTAGTGTTTGGGGCCAAAAGGATTAGAAAAAAAGACTTTGGAGGCTCAGATGTTAAAAGATTCATTTTTTGGCTAAAAGGGTAAAAGTGATATAACCACAGAGGCCAAAATCGTAAGGAAAATTGGTTTTCAATAAACCAACCTTTGCCCCATTGGTAAAAATAATCATACCTACGTAACTGGTATACAATATCCTAGTTATCAACATGTTGGTACTCAATGAACTTTCGTTAATTTTTTTTAACTGAAGTTAGTTTTTAAGTTTTATTTATTACACAAACAGTCCCTGTAGTTGTAATTTACTAGTTTTAACTATTTTATAAAATTTAATTACATGGCCCTTGACGTTTTTTTGTTTTACAAAATAGTTAAAACTAGTAAATTATAACTACAGGGACTGTTTGTGTAATAAATAAAACTTAAAAACTAACTTCAGTTAAAAAATATTAATGGAAGTTCATTGAGTACCAACATGTTGATAGGTAGGATAATTGTATACCAATTATGTAGGTAGGATTATTATTTACCAATGGAGCAAAGGTTGGTTTATTAAAAACCAATTTTCCAAATCGTAATTTACTCTTGATAATAACTATATATTTGAAAGTTTTGTTTAGTTTGGTATCAAATAGATTTTAAGAAACTTAAAATAAAATTAACTAATATTATTTATCATTTCTACATTTACAAGTTTTAAATAAATGGTTAAATTTATTGAGACTTCATTAACAAGATTATAAAATATTAATGTGTGACACCTATAATTCATTGTAAGCATTTATTTTATGATTTTCTCGGTTCACTTCCAAACGTATCTTAAATTAATTAAATAAATAAATGAATAATGAGCTAATATTAAATTTTATCCTACTTTTAAATTTTGAATACAATTCTTCTGTTTTTCTAATAAAATATTATTCTAAATTTAAATTGTTAATTTAAGATATTTTTAAATAAAACAAATTATTTATCACGAAAACCAAAATTTGTATTAATATCTGAAATATTTTTATTTTCATTACTAAATAAATTATTATATCAATTTTATTACATAATTTATAAATCAATTTGTCGGAATTGGTACCAACATTTTATCACTCAAATAGATGTTGATATCTTCTTTTCAAGAACCATCTTCACAATCACCATATCCATCGCGTATCAAGTATTATCCATTACTATATTGAAAGATATGACTTTTTTTATTATTGGTATATAAAATTAGATTTATTAAACCCGTGTAATACACGTAGTTTTTTTTAAAGATATACCTTTTTTATTGTTTACCATACAAAATTACATTTATTCAACCCGTGTAATACATGAGATTTTTTAAGATATAACTTTTTATTATTTGATATATAAAATTAGATTTATTTAATTCGTACAATACACGGGGTTTTTTTTTTAATGTGACAACCCGTACTCTTGTTATCCTGAGAAGGGTATTTTAGTAACACGCGTAATTATTGATGTCGCTACTATTATAAATATTATTATTAATTACGAAATAATAATCAGCGACGAAAACTTTAATTTTATATACGTGTTAGTTAAGTCTCATCGGGCCAATCGGCTGGAGTGAGACGCGTAGTCGTGTAAACAGATTCACACTCTTGGGCCAGGCCCAACCCAACTAACCTAAACCTAAAACCCTAGCCTATTTAAATACCTTATAAAACCCACCCTTACTTATATAAAACCCCAAAAACCCTACAAAGAAATACGTCAGCCGCACCCAAAAGATCAGACCCACCCTTTGTTCCCTCTCGTTTCCGACCGACGATCGGAGCTGGATTCCGGCGATCTCCGACGCCCTTTGTTCTCCGACCAGCTCCTCTCCAGCACTTCCCTTCTTTTCTGGCGAGCTCACACAAAAAACCGACCCACTCCTCTTCTCCCTTTCACTCTCTCACAGCCGCACACCTCGTGTGCAATTAGAGGACTCCGGCGACCCTCTCCGGCTACCACATGCACACATGAACCCCCCCCTGTGCTTCGGTCATCATCTTCCCCACTCACACCCCCACACCCACCTATCTACATGCCATTACCCTGCATCGGACACATACACTTCATGACATGGTGGTGGGTCGGAGACATTTTGGCAGCTGCTATGGTGGTGGTGGCTCGGGACTGAAGGGACAGAAATGAAGGGGGCAGCAGCTGAGGTGATGACGATGTTCGGCTAACGCCGGCGACGGAAACGGTGACGGCAACAGAGAGCCTGTTCGACCCGTGAATCGATTGGGTATGGTTGACCAACATAACACAAGTAAATTGACTACCGAGCAAAGCAAAGGTGAGTTCACTACTTTTTCTTAAAGCATGCGTTCCCAGTGGTTGGGAAACGGAACGAAACACTTTTCCTGGTTTGGGATTGCTTACTATCTCCCTGTGCGGGATACGGTATTTCTATCTCCTTGTGTGGGATATGGGTAACAACACTATCCCCTTGTGAGGGATACAAACTACTTTTCTCCCCTTGTGAGGGACGCTATTTAGGTCTCACCAACCTCACACCGTGCCCGTGTATGGGATCGAGAGTGAACTAATAAACTCTGGCAACCGTCAATGATGATAGACATTGACAAACGGGGCACTCTACGGAAACGTACGGTCACAAAGTATTCGGTATTGTGCAGTTTAGTAGCTTACATATGGGGTAGCTCCCCATGGCATGGTATAAAAGAGTAAATTAACTGTTGAAACAAGTTTTTGGAATTAAAACTGGAAAACTATAAACACGTAAACTCGCCAACGTTATGTTGACACTCTACTGCATGCTTTGCAGGTTGCTCGATACAGCAATGGACGGACGTTGCAATCGGATGGAGTGCGTGGTTCGTAAGTATCATGATAACAAACTTGTGGTTTTCAATTACGATGCGTTTTCTTCCCCTTTCCGCTGTGAACTTAAACTATGTTTTGAAAAAATTAAATTAGGTCACTAATTATACTAATGTTTATAACAATAACTAATTCGTTCAAAATAAGTAGTGGCTAAGATCCTGGTCAGTCACACGCCTCGCGGTAATACTCCGCGTGTGGATTTTGAGGGTGTGTCATATTGGTATCAGAGCCATTGGTTATAGTGAACTAGGTTTAAAATATAAAATTTTTTGGACATAAAATATTTTTGTATGAAAACCAGACTATAACCGTTCTTTAACGAAAACGACAACAACACCACACTCCGGATTGCAAGGTTCGTTAACCACAGATGCTCACCTGGTAATGGTAGGCTATTGGCATTTACTTGTGCATAACTTATGTGTGTATCTGTATGATTAGCATATATGTGTTAGTACGCATGCGTATATTTAGTATCCAACTATGTGAATCATACGAACGTGATGCGTGTTAAATATAAGAGCGAGTCCTCCTAAACCTGATTCGAAACCACGATACGCTAAGAGCAAGGAAGCAGTTATTTCAAGCCCTCGTCTACGTATTTCCTGATATATCATCCCTGGACTGCGAATCGATACGAAGGACGTTTACTCGATAGACCTGCTCAGGAAAGGCCTGCTACGGACCACATAGAGAAGTTACAAGAACGAATCGACGAAGGGGAGCCACCCCTATATCATGGGATATTAGAAGGAACGACGACGCCATTCGCATCCTTTTTTCCTGCGTATTTCTTTTCCCGACTTAAGTGGTGAGACTTGTTCCCTCACCCGACTGATCACCTGGATTCTTGAAGCATTCTGGTAAGTCTACACTTTTCGGGTTTCTGTTTTCACGTCTCGAACACGAAAAGCATGCGCGGTCTAAACTTCTCATGGCAGTGCCAGCAATCATATCACCCTTCCATCGACCACGAAGTTATTTCCCCCTAATTCCTTGTTACATGGTTAATCCTTATTCAAGTTCAACCTTATACCTTAGCACGCCCCAAAACCTAGGAAAATGATATCTTTCTTACAAACCGGCGTATTTGAAGGCGTGGCAAGACAAAGACACGAGCCAGTGAACCCACCGATGAGTATGGTGACCTAGATGCTTACCTTATCCTTCATTGCCAGAACCGTTGTTCTTTGATGACTTTTCTGATTCCGTGAATCCTTTCGCCATCTTTCGTACGAATCAGTATTTAATGCTCAAGACGATATCCTCACTACTACCGTTTCTTTATCACCACGTCCACATGTCTTCATATAGAAACCTTGACCAAATTTCTCTCCAGTTTAGTGAATTCAGCGGGCTCGACCTTTAGTAGACAAACTTCATAAACCCTTAAATTTGGCAACGTTTACTTCAATCGTACTTTCTCAAAAACCTGTTTCCGCATTTTCACATCCAAACCCGCACGACGACCATCCCCCTCTAGCTATTCATTATGGTGCTAACCACATCGACGTAACACTCCTTACAGACAAGCGACGACAGCTTGTGTAAGACCAACTACCTCATCGACATCAGATAAATCCTTATTGCCGATCCCAAAGCCTTTTATGTTTTGTCTCAAGTTGAACGCATAAATTTTGACTGCCCTTCCTGCATTATCTCGCCACTCGTGTTATGCTTCATGAATTCCATGATTCTTATCCTACTCTATTCTGCATAATTCTTCGTTTGGACGATTTTCTTTCTACGAATGTTACTTGCTGGAGCAACGAGCCAAGGATACCCCGGGGTAAAGGGTATCGCAAGCACTGTTCTTCAAACTCGATACGATCAACACCTAGTTACGACACCCGAATTCATTCCATCCTGTCAAAATTCAACGCTTGTTTCTTTCGACGACATCTGAACCTACTCCAAAAACCCGAGGTAGTCCGAACAACTCCTCCACTCCACCCTGGTACTTCTACGACACACACTGCCTACGTTAAGTTTTCAACGCGCGACTTTTAACGTCGCAAAGCCCACTTTTCTCGATCGCATAATTTAGACTCGAAAGAGTATCACCCGACATTAGGGAGATGATCGATAATCCGCGACTCTAGCACTTGGAAGGTGATCTCTGAGGTGCTTCTATCTTATTCTATCATGTCCAAGGCATTGATGAGATGTCTGCTAGTAACGGCACGCGACGGCACGCGACCAAAGAAACCGACAAGTTTTTGAACTTGCAACCATCCACTTAATGGAAGTAGATGCTGGGCATGGAGTGCCAACTTCTATCACTTTTGATCGAAACTCACGTTTTGCATCCGATTCGTCGCAGGCTGTGCACAAAAACCTTTGGCTCACACTTAGGCATAAGCACTGCTTATCGCCCGTAAACTGATGGTCATGCCAAACGCACCATCCAAACACTCAAAGGCATGCTGAGAACATTTGTTATCCACCTTGGATACGAGTGACACTTCCCTTTTTGTAGAATTCTCTTCCAACAACAGCTATCACACTAGCATTCAGGCAGCACCATTTGGGGCATTGCACGGACGAAAATGCCTGACACCTCTATATTGGTTGGAAGTTGGCGGAAGCCAAATTACCGGTCGGAGACTTGTACTTGGCACAACGGATAAGGTTGCCCAGATCATACAACGCATGGCGGCAGCTCGTGACCGTCAGAAAAGCTACGCAGAATTCCTAGTCGGAGACTGGGTTCTATAAAAGTTTCACCCAGGAAGGGTGTGGTACGTTTTGGTAAACAGGGCAAGCTTAATCCGCGATACGTTGGACCATTCGAAGTTACCGAAAGGATCGGTAAGGTAGCATACTGACTAAACCTGCCTAAAGAGCTGAATACGACACACAACGTCTTTCACGTGCCTATTCTGAAGAAGTGTCTGTCAGATGAAACATTCGTTGTTCTTTTAGGAATTCATGATCAATAACCAAGTATGTTTCATTGAGGAACCGGTTGAGATCAGGGATCAAGAAATCAAAACCCTCAAGCGTGGTATAATAAGCCAACAGACCGAGTTCGTTGGATCTCGCGCCGTGGCCCAGAGCTTACCTGGGAACGGGAAAACCAGATGATGCGCATGTATCCCCGGTTGTTACAAACATTACTTCTAGCACTGAGGCTACAACTGAATTTCGGGAAGAAATTTCAACCCAACAGGGGGTGATGTGACGCCCCACGAAAACGTTTAAACACACTAGCTTGTCCGTGGCTGCGTGCTAAATTTCGGGATGAAATTTCTTGAACTTGGGGATAAGGTGACACTTCAGGTCTCCCTGTATGTTTCTTGGATGTTATAATTAAATTTGTGAAATTCTATACTATGTAAAATACGTACAAACTCTGTGGATCTCGTGCTTCGTGATTTCGTGCTATGTGATTTTATGTGCTATGTGACTTACGTGTTAGTTTTGTGGACTTTCGTGAAACTGCTTGTATCTACGTAGAGTAATGGAATCTATGTATATATATAGAGCGCATCATGTGACCTTTGCCTAAATTTCGAGGACGAAATTCCAGTAATATGGGAAGAATGTGACAACCAGTACTCTTGTTGTCCTGAGAAGGGTATTTTAGTAACACGCGTAATTATTGATGTCGCACTATTATAAATATTATTATTAATTATGAAATAATAATCCACGACGAAAGCTTTAATTTTATATACGTGATAGTTAAGTCTAACCGGGCCAATCGGCTGGAGCGAGACGCGTAGTCGTTTAAACAGATTCACACTCTTGGGCTAGGCCCAACCCAACTAACCTAAACCTAAAACCCTAGCCTATTTAAATACCTTATAAAACCCACCCTTATTTATATAAAACCCCAAAAACCCTACAAAGAAGTATGTTAGCCGCACCCAAAAGATCAGACCCACCCTTTGTTCCCTCTCGTTTCCGACCGACGATCGGAGCCGGATTCCGGCTATCTCCGACGCCCTTTGTTCTCTGACCAGCTCCTCTCCAGCACTTCCCTTCTTTTCTGGTGAGCTCACACAAAAAACCCGACCCACTCTTCTTCTCCCTTTCATTCTCTCACAGCTGCACACCTCGTGTGCAATCAGAGCACTCCGGCGACCCTCTCCGGCTACCACATGCACACATAAACCCCCCCATGCTTCGGTCATCATCTTCCCCACTCACACCCCCCACACCCACCTATCTACACGCCATTACCCTGCATCGGACACATACACTTCATGACATGGTGGTGGGGCGGAGACATTTTGGTAGCTGCTATGGTGGTGGTGGCTCGGGACTAAAGGGACATAAATGAAGGGGGCAGCAGCTGAGGTGATGATGATGTTCGGCTGTGGCCCTCCGACGAACCAGTAACGCCGGCGACGGAAACGCTGATGGCAACAGAGAGCCCGTTCGACCCGTGAATTGATTGGGTATGGTTGACCACTGTAAAACAAGTAAATTGACTACCGAGCAAAGCAAAGGTGAGTTCACTACTTTTTACTTAAAGCATGCATTCCCGGTGTTTGGGAAACGGAACGAAACACTTTTCCTGGTTTGGGATTGCTTACTATCTCCTTGTGCGGGATACGGTATTTCTATCTCCTTGTGTGGGATACGGGTAACAACGCTATCCCCTTGTGAGGGATACATACTACTTTTCTCCCCTTGTGAGGGACGCTCAAGTTAATTACTATTTATATTAGATGCAACAAGCAATACTAAACGAAACTCTATCACTCAATCCCTACTTATTAATACCGATTAGTCGCCGGGGCCTGGCGAACGGGTTATTAGTTGATAGCGCTATTTAGGTCTCACCAACCTCACACCGTGCCCGTGTATGGGATCGGGAGTGAACTAATAGACTCTGGCAACCGTCAATGATGATAGACATTGACAAACGGGGCACTTTACAGAAACGTACAGTCACAAAGTATTCGGTATTATGCAGTTTAGTAGCTTACATATGGGCTAGCTCCCCATGGCATGGTATAAATGAGTAAATTAACTATTGAAACAATTTTTTGGAATTAAAACCGGAAAACTGTAAACACGTGAACTCGCTAACGTTATGTTGACACTCTACTGCATGCTTTGCAGGTTGCTCGATACAACTCTGGACGGACGTTGCAATCGGATGGAGTGCGTGGTTCGTAAGTATCATGATAACAAACTTGTGGTTTTCAATTACGATGTGTTTTCTTCCCCTTTCCGCTGTGAACCTAAACTATGTTTTGAAAAATTTAAATTAGGTCACTAATTATACTAGTGTTTATAACAATAACTAATTCGTTCAAAATAAGTAGTGGCTAAGATCCTGGTCAGTCACACGCCTCGCGGTAATACTCCGCGTGTGGATTTTGAGGGTGTGACAGATTTGTATCAGAGCCATTGGTTATAGTGAACTAGGTTTAAAATATAAAATGTTTTGGAGATAAAATATTTTTGTATGAAAACCAGACTATAACCGTTCTTTAACGAAAACCACAACAACACCACACTCCGGATTGCAAGGTTCGTCAACCTCAGATGCTCACATGGTAATGGTAGGCTATCGGCATTTACTTGTGCATAACTCATCTCTGTATATGTATGATTAGCATATATGTGTTAGTACGTATGCGTATATTTAGTATCCAACTATGTGAATCATACGAACGTGATGCGCGTTAAAAATATGAGCGAGTCCTCCTAAACCTGATTCGAAACCACGATACGCTAAGAGCAAGGAACCAGTTATTTTGAGCCCTCGTCTACGTATTTCCTGATATCATCCCTGGACTGTGAATCGACGCGAAGGACATTTACTCGATAGACCAGCTCCGGAAAGGCCTGCTACGGACCACATAAAGTAGTTACGAGAACGAATCGACGAAGAGGAGCCACCCCTATATCATGGGATATTAGAATGAACGACGACGCCATTCGCATCCTTTTTACGTGCGTATTTCTTTTCCCGACTTTAGTGGTGAGACTTGTTCCCTCACCCGACTGATCACCTGGATTCTTGAAGCATTCTGGTAAGTCTAGACTTTTCGGGTTTCTGTTTGCACGTCTCGAACACGAAAAGCATGTGCGGTGTAAGCTTCTCATTGCTGTTCCAGCAATTGTATCACCCTTCCATCTACCACGAACTTATTTCCCCCTAATTCCTCGTTACATGGTTAATCCTTATTCAAGTTCTACCTTATACCTTAGCATGCCCCAAAACCCAGCAAAATGATATCTTTCTTACAAACCGGTGTATTTGAAGGCGTTGCAAGACAAAGACACAAGCCAGTGAACCCACCGATGAGTACGGTGACCTAGATGCTTACCTTATCCTTCATTGCCTGAACCGTTGTTCTTTGACGGCTTTTCTAATTCCGTGAATCCTTTCGCCAGCTTTCGTACGAATCAACATTTAATGCTCAAGACGATATCCTCACCACTACCGTTTCTTTATCACCACGTCCACATGTCTTCATATAGAAACCTTGACCAGATTTCCCTCCAGTTTAGTGAATTCAGCGGGCTCGGAATTTAGTAGACAAACTTCATAAACCCTGAAATTTGGCAACGTTTACTTCAATCGTACTTTCTCAAAAACCTATTTCCGCATTTTCAGATCAAAACCCGCACGACGACCATCCCGCTCTAGCTATTCATTATGGTGCTAACCACATCGACGTAACACTCCTTACCGACAAGCGACGACAGCTTGTGTACGGCCAGCTACCTCATCGACATCAGATAAATCCTTATTGCCGATCCAAAAGCCTTTTATGTTTTGTCTCAAGTTGAACGCATCAATTTTGACTGCCCTTCCTGACTTATCTCGCCACTCGTGTTAGGCTTCACGAATTCCATGATTCTTATCCTACTCTATTCTGCACAATTCTTCGTTTGGACGAATTTCTTTCTACGAATGTTACTTGCTGGAGCAACTAGCCAACGATACCCCAGGGTAATGGGTATCGCAAGCACTGTTCTTCAAACTCGATACGATCAACACCTAGTTACGACACCCGAATTCATTCCTTGTTTATTTCGATGACATCTGAACCTACTCCAAAAACCCGAGGTAGTCCGAACGACTCCTCCGCTCCACCCTGGTACTTCTACGACACAAACCGCCTACGTTAAGTTTTCAAGGCACTACTTTTAACGTCGCAAAGCCCTCTTTTCTCGATCGCATTATTTAGACTCGAAAGAGTATCACCTGACATTAGGGAGATGATCGATAATCCGCAACTCCAGCAATTGAAAGATGATCTATGAGGTGCTTCTATCTTATTCTATCATGTCCAAGGCATTGATGAGATGTCTGCTAGTAACGGCACGCGACGACACGAGACCAAAGAAACCGACAAGTTTTCAAACTTGCAACCATCCACTTGATGGAAGTAGATGCTGGGCACGGAGTGCCAACTTCTATCACTTTTGATCAAAACCCATGTTTTGCATCCGATTCGTCGCAGGCTGTGCACAAAAACCTTTGCCTCACACTTAGGCATAAGCACTGCTTATCGCCCGTAAACTGAAGGTCAGGCCAAACACACCATCCAAACACTCAAAGGCATGCTGAGAACATTTGTTATTGACCTTGGATATGAGTGACACTTCCCTTTTTGTAGAATTCTCTTCCAACAACAGCTATCACACTAGCATTCAGGCAGCACCATTTGGGGCATTGCACTGACGCAAATGCCTGACACCGCTATATTGGACGGAAGTTGGCGGAAGCCAAATTACCGGTCTGAGACTTGTACTTGGCACAACGGATAAGGTTTCCCAGATCAGACAACGCATGGCGGCAGCTCGTGACCGTCAGAAAAGCTACGCAGAATCCCTAGTCGGAGACTGGGTTCTATAAAAGTTTCACCCTGGAAGGGTGTGGTACGTTTTGGGAAACAGGGCAAGCTTAATCCGCGATATTTTGGACCATTCGAAGTTACCGAAAGGATTGGTAAGTTATCATACTGACTAAACCTGCTTAAAGAGCTGAATGCGGCACACAACGACTTTCACGTGCCTAATCTGAAGAAGCGTCTGTCAGATGAAACATTCGTTGTTCTATTAGGAACTCATGATCAACAACCAACTACGTTTCATTGAGGAACCGGTTGAGATCAGGGATCAAGAAATCAAAACCCTCAAGCGTGGTATAATAAGCCAACAGACCGAGTTCGTTGGATCTCGCGCCGTGGCCCAGAGCTTACCTGGGAACGGGAAAACCTGATGATGCGCATGTATCCCCAGTTGTTACAAACATTACTTCCAGAACTGAGGCTACAACTGAATTTCGGAAAGAAATTTCAACCCAACAGGGGGTGATGTGACGCCCCACGAAAACGTTTAAACACACTAGCTTCTCAGTGGCTGCGTGCTAAATTTTGGGACGAAATTTCTTGAACTTGGGGATAATGTGACACTTCAGGTATCCCTATACGTTTCTTGGATGTTATAATTAAATTTGTGAAATTCTATACTATGTGAAATACGTATAAACTCTGTGGATCTCGTGCTGCGTGATTTCGTGCTATGTGATTTTATGTGCTATGTGACTTACGTGTTAGTTTTATGGACTTTCGTGAAACTGATTGTATCTACGTAGAGTAATCGAATCTATGTATACATATAGAGCGCATCATGTGACCTTTGCCTAGATTTCAAGGACGAAATTCCAGTAATATGGGAAGAATGTGACAACCCGTACTCTTGTTGTCCTGAGAAGGGTATTTTAGTAACACGCGTAATTATTGATGTCGCTACTATTATAAATATTATTAATAATTATGAAATAATAATCCGTGACGAAAGTTTTAATTTTATATACGTGTTAGTTAAGTTTAACCGGGCCAATCGGCGGGAGCGAGACGCGTAGTCGTTTAAATAGATTCACACTTTTGGGCCAGGCCCAACCCAACTAACCTAAACGTAAAACCCTAGCCTATTTAAATACCTTATAAAACCCACCCTTATTTATATAAAACCCCAAAAACGCTACAATGAAATACGTCAGCCGCACCCAAAAGATCAGACCCACCCTTTGTTCCCTCTCGTTTCCGACCGACGTTAGGAGCCAGATTCCTGCGATCTCCAACGCCTTTTGTTCTCCGACCAGCTCCTCTCCAGCACTTCCCTTCTTTTCTAGCGAGCTCACATGCAAAACCTGACCCACTCCTCTTCTCCCTTTCACTCTCTCACAGCCGCACACCTCGTGTGTAATCAGAGGACTCCGACGACCCTCTCCGGCTACCACATGCACACATAAACCCCCCCTGTGCTTCGGTCATCATCTTCCACACTCACACCACCCCACACCCACCTATCTACACGTCATTACCCTGGATCGGACACATACACTTCATGTCATGGTGGTGGGTCGGAGACATTTTGGCAGCTGCTATGGTGGTGGTGGCTCAGGACTGAAGGGATATAAATGAAGGGGGAAGCAACTGAGGTGATGACGATGTTCGGCTGTGGCCCTTCGACGAACCAGTAACGCCGGCAACGGAAACGGTGACAGAAACATAGAGCCCGTTCGACCCGTGAATCAATTGGGTATGGTTGACCAACGTAACACAAGTAAATTGACTACCGAGCAAAGCAAAGATGAGTTCACTACTTTTTACTTAAAGCATGCGTTCCCGGTGGTTGGGAAACATAACGAAACACTTTTCCTGGTTTGGGATTGCTTACTATCTCCTTGTGCGGGATACGGTATTTCTATCTCCTTGTGTGGGATACGGGTAACAACGCTATCCCCTTGTGAGGGATACAAACTACTTTTCTCCCCTTGTGAGGGACGCTCAAGTTAATTACTATTTATATTAGATGTAACAAGCAATACTAAACGAAACTCTATCACTCAAGTCCCTACTTATTAATACTGATTAGTCGTCGGGGCCTGGCGAACGGGTTATTAGTTGATAGCGCTATTTAGGTCTCACCAACCTCACACCGTGCCCGTGTATGGGATCGGGAGTGAACTAATAGACTCTGGCAACCGTTATTGATGATAGACATTGACAAACGGGGCACTCTACAGAAACGTACAGTCACAAAGTATTCGGTATTGTGCAGTTTAGTAGCTTACATATGGGGTAGCTCCCCATGGCATGGTATAAAAGAGTAAATTAACTGTTGAAACAAGTTTTTGGAATTAAAACTGGAAAACTATAAACACATAAACTCGCCAACGTTATGTTGACACTCTACTGCATGCTTTGCAGGTTGCTCGATACAGCAATGGACGGACGTTGCAATCGGATGGAGTGCGTGGTTCGTAAGTATCATGATAACAAACTTGTGGTTTTCAATTACGATGCGTTTTCTTCCCCTTTCCGCTGTGAACTTAAACTATGTTTTGAAAAAATTAAATTAGGTCACTAATTATACTAATGTTTATAACAATAACTAATTCGTTCAAAATAAGTAGTGGCTAAGATCCTAGTCAGTCACACGCCTCGCTGTAATACTCCGCGTGTGGATTTTGAGGGTGTGTCATATTGGTATCATAGCCATTGGTTATAGTGAACTAGGTTTAAAATATAAAATTTTTTGGACATAAAATATTTTTGTATGAACAAGGAACCAACAGGGGGTGATGTGACGCCCCACGAAAACGTTTAAACACACTAGCTTGTCCGTGGCTGCGTGCTAAATTTCATGACGAAATTTCTTGAACTTGGGGATAATGTGACACTTCAGGTCTCCTTGTACATTTCTTGGATGTTATAATTAAATTTGTGAAATTCTATACTATGTGAAATACGTACAAACTCTGTGGATCTCGTGCTGCGTGATTTCGTGCTATGTGATTTTATGTGCTATGTGACTTACGTGTTAGTTTTGTGGACTTTCGTGAAACTGCTTGTATCTACGTAGAGTAATGGAATCTATGTATACATATAGAGCACATCATGTGACCTTTGCCAAAATTTCGAGGACGAAATTCCAGTAATATGGGAAGAATGTAACAACCCGTACTCTTGTTGTCCTGAGAAGGGTATTTTAGTAACACGCGTAATTATTGATGTCGCTACTATTATAAATATTATTATTAATTATTAAATAATAATCCGTGAAGAAAGATTTAATTTTATATACGTGTTTGTTAAGTCTAACCGGGCCAATCAGCTGGAGCGAGACGCGTAGTCGTTTAAACAGATTCACACTCTTGGGCCAGGCCCAACCCAACTAACCTAAACCTAAAACCCTAGCCTATTTAAATACCTTATAAAACCCTCCCTTATTTATATAAAACCCCCAAAACCCTACAAAGAAATACGTCAGTCGCACCCAAAAGATCAGACCCACCCTTTGTTCCCTCTCGTTTCTGACCAACGATCGGAGCCGGATTCCGACGATCTCCGACGCCCTTTGTTCTCCGACCAGCTCCTCTCCAGCACTTCCCTTCTTTTCTGGCGAGCTCACACACAAAACCCGACCGACTCCTCTTCTCCCTTTCACTCTCTCACAGCGCACATGCACACATAAACCCCCCCCCCCCCGGTACTTCGGTCATCATCTTCCCCACTCACACTCCCCACACTGACCTATCTACACGCCATTACCCTGCATCGGACACATACACTTCATGACATGGTGGTGGGTCGGAGACATTTTGGCAGCTGCTATGGTGGTGGTGGCTCGGGACTGAAGGGACAAAAATGAAGGGGGCGGCAGCTGAGGTGATGACGATGTTCGGCTGTGGCCCTCCAACGAACCAGTAACGCCGGCGACGGAAACGGTGACGGCAGCAGAGAGCCCGTTCGACCCGTGAATCGATTGGGTATGGTTGACCAACATAACACAAGTAAATTGACTACCGAGCAAAGCAAAGGTGAGTTCACTACTTTTTACTTAAAGCATGCGTTCCCGGTGGTTGGGAAACGGAACAAAACACTTTTCCTGGGTTGGGATTGCTTACTATCTCCTTGTGCGGGATACGGTATTTCTATCTCCTTGTGTGGGATACGGGTAACAACGCTATCCCCTTGTGAGGGATACAAACTACTTTTCTCCCCTTGTGAGGGACGCTCAAGTTAATTACTATTTATAATAGATGCAACAAGCAATACTAAACGAAACTCTATCACTCAAGTCCCTACTTATTAATACCGATTAGTCGCTGGGGCCTGGCGAACGGGTTATTAGTTGATAGCGCTATTTAGGTCTCACCAACCTCACACCGTGCCCGTGTATGGGATCGGGAGTGAACTAATAGACTCTGGCAATCGTCAATGATGATAGACATTGACAAATGGGGCACTCTACGGAAACGTACGGTTACAAAGTATTCGGTATTGTGCAGTTTAGTAGCTTACATATGGGCTAGCTCCCCATGGCATGGTATAAATGAGTAAATTAACTGTTGAAACAAGTTTTTGGAATTAAAACTGGAAAACTGTAAACACGTGAACTCGCCAACGTTATGTTGACACTCTACTGCATGCTTTGAAGGTTGCTCGATACAGCTCTGGACGGACGTTGCAATCGGATGGAGTGCGTGGTTCGTAAGTATCATGATAACAAACTTGTGGTTTTCAATTACGATGCGTTTTCTTCCCCTTTCTGCTGTGAACTTAAACTATGTTTTGAAAAATTTAAATTAGGTCACTAATTTTACTAATGTTTATAACAATAACTAATTCGTTCAAAATAAGTAGTGGCTGAGATCCTGGTCAGTCACACGCCTTGCGTTAATACTCCGCATGTGGATTTTGAGGGTGTGACAGATTGGTATCAGAGCCATTGGTTATAGTGAACTAGTTTTAAAATATAAATGTTTTGGACATAAAATATTTTTGTATGAAAACCAGACTATAACCGTTCTTTAACGAAAACCACAACAACACCACACTTCTGATCACCTGGATTCTTGAAGCATTCTGGTAAGTTTACACTTTTCGGGTTTCTGTTTGCACGTCTCGAACACGAAAATCATGCGCGGTGTAAGCTACTCATTGCAGTGCCAGCAATCGTATCACCCTACCAACGACCACGAAGTTATTTCCCCCTAATTCCTCGTTACATGGTTAATCCTTATTCAAATTCAACCTTATACCTTAGCACGCTCCAAAACCTAGCAAAATGATATCTTTCTTACAAACCGGCGTATTTGAAGGCGTGGCAAGACAAAGACACGAGCTTGTGAACTCACCGATGAGTACGGTGACCTAGATGCTTACCTTATCCTTCATTGCCAGAACCGTTGTTCTTTGACGACTTTTCTGATTCCGTGAATCCTTTCGCCAGCTTTCGTACGAATCAGCATTTAATGCTCAAGATGATATCCTCACTACTACCGTTTCTTTATCACCACGTCCACATGTCTTCATATAGAAACCTTGACCAGATTTCTTGTCACACCCCGATATTTCCACGTATTACCGGTGGGCCCGGTGGGTAGTATCGTGACGTAGTTGATATCATCATAGTCAAACAACACAATTTAAATGCATAGCGGAAGCAAATGATAAATATATTACAATCCGATTCAAAAGTAATATTTAATATTACAACGGAATGTAAGATGGATCCACAGGCGGATCTTAAAACAGAAAGATAACATTTGTTCAACAGACTTTAGGCATCTAGAACTTGTAAGATTCCCTATTAACACCCTGAGCTTCCAGCCAATTACGTACAGTACCTGTCACTTAATCTTTTTGGAAAAATACGTCAGTTTACACTGGTAAATAAAATTAACTGACTCATTTTGAAAATGTTTTTAGAAAATTGATTTGAATGCACATGGCACAAAACTTTTTTATAACTTGGGATAATTATTTATATATAAACTTGTAAAAGAATTACATGTTCGTTATACGTTCAGTAGTCCATGTTGAATACAGGGTTAAAGATTAATAGATACACCATATGGTATAGTCCCGGGCGAGTTATTCTCATAACCGGCGGTTATACCTTATTATTTATATATGCACTGGCGGGTGTACGCCTACACCCCGTGCTAAGGTCGTGGCCATTTCATGAATGATGCCAAGGATATCCGGGACATGGTCATCAACCCCCCCCCCAAAGGCTTTAAGAAAACACAACAGTTTAAACGGGTCATCTCAATAAAGTAACCTTCATACGATTAAAAATTCAATGCCCGACCAAGCGGTATTTTATATACCGTACCCCAAGCCCGTATAAGGGAAAATAAGTTAAAAGTATTTACCTGAGCTTAAAAATGCAATTTATACTCAGCCGTATATCCTAATCAGCAAGTGCAAGTACCTTTACTGGGGCTTTTAATCTGGAACGAAGGTTTTTAATAATCTATTAGATTCCTAACGGGTCTTAATTAAGCCTATGCTTAGATCGGTTAGTTTTAAAGGGGGATACGGTTCAAAACGCATGATTAAGCGAAGGCTGGATTAGAATGTGGTTTAGACCCGACAAGCTTGTATACTTGTGTAATAAGGGTAAACTAAACACATTCTGGATTTTGAGATAAAAATGATAAGGTTTGACCCGTTTCGGCTAATTTATGCAAACTAGTTACATAAGCCGATCCGAACGCGAAAAGTGCGTAACGGGTAACCAAAAGAGTCATGAACAGGTTTCCTAAGTTAATATGCCTTTAATATGTTGTGATATCAGTGGGATACCTACCATTATGCCCAAAGCGAATTTAAAACCAATTTATGCCCCGTAGGGGTATTTTGGTCATTTTAAAGGTTGTAAGAGAGTTTAAATATAAATCTGAGTTTCAGGTCTGATATATTCAGTAAAAATACTTATTTTTATAAGTCATAACAGTAGGGTATGGTATATATGTGAAATTTACCTTTTATAACCAAACTATGCACCGTAGGGGCATTTTGGTAATTTCACATAAGCTTTAAAGTTCAAAACAGGGAATCTGAGTTAAAAACTTTTCTTTACCGTTAAAATATAAAAATTTTCTTTAAACATCAATAGGTATCAAGTCCCATATATTTAAAGTAGTTTTAATGCATACTATGCGTTTAAAACGCGTAAAAAGACGGTTTTAAGCGATTTCCGGGTTTTTAAAGAAAAGCTGATATTTTTATCATTCCCGAAGACTCAAAATATTTTATTTATTATATAAAATCAGTACCAAAAGGTTTGGTATCAAAATATTATGTAAAACTCATTTTATAGGCCAAAAGGGCAAAACCGACAATTACCGAATCAAAGCTATAACCCTATGTTATGCTCAGCCTAAAAATAAATAAAAATCTTCAAAAATTCCAAAATATTATTTTACATCAGTAGGTAAAAAGTTTGGTATCAAAAATTTGGTTTAGATAGGTTTTATGCTAATTACGCCGTTTAATTAATAAAAAAGCTTTCTAATTACGCTATTGAGCATAACTCTTAATCTAGACCTCAAACTGATGTCAAAATTTAGGGACATATGTATAAATCAGTAATAAAGATTATTGTCCTCTCACATTTTCAAAATTCTTGTTTTAAGGTCAAATGGGCATATTGGTCAACATTTAGGCATATAACGGAAACATGCATATGAATCGGATAACTAATGAACCAAGTTGTATAATCACAGAGGGTTATACTAACATGTAACCTGGTCCTAATAAAGCTCTAAGGCATTTCTAAATCATGCTACATTGGGTCAGAACTGAAAGTCAAAACAAAAGTCTAATTATGCGACTTTCGGTTCCGAACCGAGCTTAAACTGAAAATTGTCGGGTTGAACATGTTTAGACATGTTCTTACATTAATTACCAAGTTATATAAGTGATAAAATAGGTTCCATAGCTCATACATTGTTAATTATGCGTTTATGCAAAAATTTGCTTTCTGTTGACTTTTTATAATTAACTTTGACCCGACAATTGACCTAGTTAGAGTGGGAATCAGAGGGTTCCCTTTTAAGGGTTTATTTCCCACATAATTACCAACTCATAGGTACTTTCAATTCGAGAATTTACTGGACCATTAGTGATTAATCACTAAGTCAAACCTTAATTACGACGGTTTTGACTTTAGGCCATTAAACTAATAAAACACGATTAAAAGAGGTTAAGGATACTTACATGGGTCCAATGGACTGAATAGAGGTTCCAAAAATGTCTAGGATCCTCTTCAGAATTGAGAGAAAGCAGATTTGAAAAGAAAAGTGCAAATGTTCAAGTGGGTGTTCACTCCTATTTATAGTATTTTGAAAGGAACAAGATTGTGACAAGTGTTTCAAGGGTTTGAGAGATTGTTATAGGTGTTATACCACTTTTTAAGTTAGTGGGCAGCCCCTAGAGTGAATTATGTGTGAGTGGAAACCAGAAACCAGCAGCAGATTTGAATAAAACTGATTTCAGCAACTTTGAAATATTACAGAACAACCCCTGCACTTGTTATTTGCCATTCCTGACACATTTAAAGCCCGTTAACTTCATTTCAAAGCTCTACTATGATGCCTAAACATAGAGGACACGAAACATGCTCAAAAATATGTCAGATGTCGGTTTGTTTAGCCGTACGGTCACGTTGTTCGTCTAATTACGACGAAACACAAACGGATGCGAAAAACGACCCAAAGTACGCGACGAATGGAATTTTGTCATGCTGATCACTAAAATAAAATATTTTAGTGGTTACATAAATTTTTGGATGTCCGGATATATTCAGAATGTGAGATATGCGCGAAAATGCAAACTTGTGCACTTTTTGACACTTTTAGTCCCTGCATGACTTAAAAGTTTATTTTTGCGCACGAAACACCTCTAAGACTATTTCTAAGCTAGGTAAGGGATAATTAGGGTATGTTTAACTCATGGTCATATTCCGGAAGGTCCGTTACCATACGAATCGACATACTTTTGCAGTTTGACGCAATTAGTCCTTTAATCACTCAAAGTGGCGCGAAATGTCTTTTAATGATATCCAAGCCTTCCATGGCCCATAATGGTCATTCCTAAGAATATAATTAAATATTACTACGCTCCCGTTCGCTTAAATGGTCACCAAGAGGCGTAGATTCAAAAGTTGACGCTTTAGATCCGTCTATTGTGCAAACTTGCGCATCTCATCATTTAATAGCATTGAAGCCTCATATAATCCATATTAGGCATTCTTGGAAGTATTATTAAACATCACGATGCTTCGGGTTCGCTAAAAGGTCATTCAGAGGTATAATTAAACATATTGACACTTTTAGTCCCTCTAACTTGCAAAGTTGCGCGTAACCTTACTTATAGGCATAAAAACCTTAGACGGCCAATAATTTGCATTCCATAGAGTATTATAAAATACTATGATGCTCCCGGTTTGTTAAAAGGTCACTCAGAGGTAAGAATTAACATGTTGACGCTTTTAACCCTTCATTGCGCAAACTTTCAATTAATTCCACAAACGACTACACTCGATCGCCAAGTGGCTCATTTGTGAAGATAAATATCGTTAGAGATTTAGAACTTATTTTAGGTATGCTAACACTTCCAGTCCTTTCATAATCAAAGTTTTCGATTTTTCAAAAAAAATTAGTCCCTTAAATTCAATGTTTGACTTCATTAGGGTTTATTACACGTGTCGATACATCGTTGGACGTGATTTTACGAGGTGTTACATCCTCACCCCCTTAAAAGAAATCTTGACCTCGAGATTTGCTGGAAGTTCTTTTTGTCGCATAATGGACTTAACTTCTATAGCCTATCTGGAGCCTCTCCAAGCTCCCAAACTAACCTCTATAATATGTATATGTATTCTTTTTGGAGCTTCTTAACCCGTCGATCCTCAATCGATACAGGTTTCTCATCATATCATCCATCTGCATATCATTATGTGATAATGCTTCTCGACTTATTGGTGAAATACATCCCTTAAATCATTAGTGTGTAATGCATTGCGAGCTCCGCCAAGCTCTTTAAATAGGTTTTAGCTTATAAGCTATTTGATCTTGATACATTAGATTCTCTCGAATGATTCTATATATTCAGAGCTTAACTAGCCTGATAATTAACAAATTGGCACACCCTTCCAGGGTGATATCTTTTGTTGAACCTTATTTCTTAACAAGATCTTAGGAGGGTTGCTACTTTCATAAATCCTTGATTTTCTGCCGAATACTGGCAACTTACAGATGATTATGGATTTGTTTGATCTTATTCGTTGTTTCCAAGGCAACTTTCAGATCCTGATAATTGGACTTACTAATCTTGTATCTAACAATAGATGTTTAACATCCCATCTATGCAAGGTTTCCAAAGAAGCAGCCTTGATATTTATATAACATCTATTATAAAAATGCATATTTATGGTGAGATGGTTATTCCAACTATAGCTTAAAACCAATCTTAAGGGATAGCTAATCCTTACAGTTAGTCGAACAAATCGACGATCCTGGGCACCTGATGGCGATTCTTAATTGTTGCCTAAATAGGGTTACGGTAATCATTGCATAAGTAAAATGAATCGTTTTTCTTAATTAACAATACCGAACTTCCCAGAATAATGAATTAGGCTTTATGAACCTCTATCTTAAAACTCACATAATCAGGGATTCGATTATTCGATAATCAACATGGAGTCTTTACAATACTGCAGCCCTAAACGGGATGTTAATCTTAACTCTACTTGCCTCTCAGAAGGTAAACAGGGTAATCATTGGATAAGATGACCAAGGTACAAGGAGGTTACAGAGATTTTCCAATTCTCAGGCTCCAGTTCATTTATCCTAGTATGTGTCAGGTAAGTGACACATTTATGTTACGAGTCCACGAATTCCTTAATCGAAGACATTTACTTGGACAATTCCATTCTGGATATCTTCTTTGATTACCATTAGCTGACTTTAGTACCATATGACCATTGGAATAACCTTGCAGTTCCATGCATTAGACCTCCATACTGATCAGGCATGGAAGTAATCTATGGAACTTATTAAGATACATCAATCCTCATGTGGTGCTTTTGTCATACCATCTGGTATTCGCAATCGATAGGGATCAAGAGATATTAATTACATATGTTGACGTACTACACCTAGAGAGAGGATGCTTCTAGAATTCTACGACCGAAGGTTTCTGACAGGAACAGAAGAAATAGTTCTTATGATTTCGCCTGTAAGTTTTACCTTACACTTAATCTCTGGGGTTCTTACGGAAAAATTTCTAAAAGTTTGCTAAGCTTATGGTCTTATGAGAGACTCAGCAGCACCTGAAACCAAACGTATCTCCTAGCAATAAAATCACAATAAGGGATTTATCTGGTGTCATTATTAACGTGAATTGCCTCTAATCATTCATCAGGAGAGTTAAACGCCTCCATTCTTAATCCTTTTAAACTTAGCTGCAAAATCTTTGGCAAATTTTAGGGCAGTGTCAGCTTTAACTGGTTATTTCTTAATCTATATAAAGTGAGTAACTGAGGTAGATCCGTAATGGATTTATAATGAGCAGGCTTTGAAACCTTAATGTGTCCTTTTATTGCCGTTGCTAACCACCAATAATTATTTGCATTAAGCTTAGATTTTGGGTAAATGGAATAGGGTACTATCTCAGCCCATGAATTAAAATTGTAACATACTGTCGACAGTCTAGAACTTTTATAGTGAGAGTCAGAAAATTCTTATTCCATCTTTTTCCATCTCTTGATGCGGATAATAGGTTTTTCTAATAAGGTCCTTAAAACTTGGGCCATCCCATATTGTATAAGAGGTTCTTTCTTGTGAACTTCATTAATGTCCTCACTAATTAAGGATATTGCCATCGAATGACTGTGATGCATACCTCACAGTGTCCTTTCTAGCATAACTGCTGATAGACCTAATGGTTTCTACTTCATCCAACAATTTTTCTGCAATCGATGGCCCCTTTTTACTATTGAAGTCTCTTGACTTCCAAGAGACGAAGTACATTTAAGTATATCCTAAAAAGAAATGGGGTTCCTTGCCATATATGATTTTGTTTGGTTTATTCTTCGTATTTGAAGTATGAATAAAGCTCTTCTCATGAGCCGCGACACGTGTTTTAGAGCAAACAACATTCGGCTTCTTGAACCTTTTCATGACTTTTCTCATAGCCTTTCTAACAGCTGCGTTAATTGCAGTTTTGGAGATTAACTCCATTAATATTGAGGTTCACATTTGATGCACCATTAACATTTGTCGCATCTCTAGCATTGCGACTGTTGTTTGTCTTTTCTGAGTTTTCCATATTCGAAGCTTTGGTATTAAATACCAAATTCAACAAGTGCTTAGGCAATTCGTACCATGTGTCTCCTTGAATTGTTAAAGGCTCACCATAAGGAGTCTTGATAACTACTTGCTTCTTATCACACACAATATGGGCTTGGTTTTAAGACGACCAGTCCATTCCTATCACTATATCGAGTCCCTCTATTTTAACGGAAACAAGGACAGCGGAAAAGAATAATTCCTAATGGATATAAAACATCCATCTAATATTGCTGAAGCAGTCTCTGAGGTACCATCGGCCAATTCTACTTCATACTTAACGCTTAGAGTTTTAACAGGCAGATTTAATAATTTACTAAATCTATTGTCTACGAAAGACTTATCTGCACTCGAATCAAATAATACTCTAGCATAATCGTCATTGATAAGGAAAGTACCTGTTGTGACATTGCCATCCTGAGCGGCCTCTTGAGCATTCATTTGAGGGCCCCCAACTTTGGTCTTCTTAGCCTCCCCAGGCTTCTTGGTTTTATTTGGGCAATTTGTTTTGAAGTGCCCTTTTTCATTGCAACCATAGCAGGTTGCGTCCTTTATATCTTGGCACTCCAAAGTCTTGTGCCCTTCCTTATTACAAATTCCACAAGGCTTAGCTTGTGAATCTAAAGTGCCTTTCCCTTTAGTCGCCTTCTTTGGGTAGCGGGTCTTTATGTGCCCCTTCTTACCACAACTATAGCATGTGGCGTCCTTCAAGTCCTTGCATTCATGGGTCTTGTGATCCATCTCTTTACAGATACCACATCCCCTGGTCTGTTCATAGAAACATTTTCCGAAGTGCTTCTTCCCGCAGGTTTTACATTTGGGTTTTGCCTCATTTGGCTTGGATTGGTTATAGTTTGAACCGGTCTTACCCTTTTTGTAACCCTTATTTGGGGTATTATCGCACTTTCGCTTATGATCTTTAATACACGGTCCACGGCGTTGTTTACGGCTGTATCTATCATAGCCTGCAACTCGGTGCCCGTTAAGTTCAGTCTTGCATCTTTATTCTGATCAACTGGATGATTGTGAGCTTCAGATGGGTCAGCCATGGTGAAGCTTTGAAGTCCAAGTAATAATAATTTGTTTAATTATATAGTGAATTGTCGAACTTGATAATTAAATAGCCATGGTGCAAATAAACCATATAGGCCAATAGATAGTATTAATTTATTTGATTATGTTTGGCCTAGGTTTTTAAATAAACCATCTTTGGCGTTTAAACGGAATATAATTCTTCATATTTATTAGACAGGGGACATAAGTCACGACTGTCAATGTCGTACCGACATTTTATATATAGCACAAGGGCTTGTTCCAAAGGACTTTTTGATGGCACAGAGGCCTTGTCACTAGGGAAATTTTAAAACATAATCAATGATCCTTTGGGTCGGAAAAATTTCATTGTTCATTGCCTTGACAAGAAGTTATGAAATAAAACTATGTTCTTCATGTATACATCTTTTCCCGTAGGTATACATCCCAAATGGATGTTTTGATGTGTACATCATGTTCGACGTTTATTAGCCATGAGTCCTATTGATCATTTAGGCTAAATAAGGGGTTTGGAAGTTCCTAATATAAGGATGACAAGTGTGATTTTATCGCATCACCTGTTGTCAGTAGTGTTAACATGTTTTCAGATGTTAACAAGGATCTGAATCTCTTTTAAACAGGTTTTACCATCGTAGCCAGGTCTTTAATGACATTCAAGCTAGGTTATACCCCTTTAAGATTCTTTTTAATATATATACTGGCTGATCAATTTTAAAAAGTGATTTTATTGCATCACTGTTGTCAGGAATGTTAACATGTTTTCAGATGTGAACAAGGATTTGAATCTTTTGAATAGGTTTTACCATCTTGGCCATGTCTAAAATGACATGTGGCTAGGTTTTACCTTTAAGATTCTTTTTAATATTTAACGCAGAACAATCCTAAATTGAGATGTTATTAAGGATCTGAATCTAATTGGGGAACTACCATCTTGGCCCTGTCTTAAAATGACACATGGGCTAGGTCTTGTCCTTTTTAGATTTTGCCATTTTATCATAATGGTAGATCTTATAAAAGGAATGTTATTATTCATATTTTATGTTCATATACAATGATGTAAATAACATTTATATAAAACATTCCAAGGATTTTTAAAAGAGGTACATAATTGCCCTAAACGGGGCTTGAAAGAAATAGTGTTGTCCACGAAGGGATTGAGAGATACGTATGCCCTCATAAGGACTTACTAAGGAAACGAACTTTAGCAAAAGGAGTTTCTTCTTTGTTTTATTTCTGAATGTTTTCTCCTTGGTTGTACGTTAATCCTAGTCGCAGTACGAAGCTCGGCCTTCCCAAGGCTTCAAATGGGGAGAATTTCCATTACGGCTTCTTTGTTTGGCGACAAATAAAAAAATATATAGAACTGAGAGCAATAATTCTCCGTATAGGGATGGGAGTATTCCTATGTTAAGTCTAGACTCAGAAGGTCAAGGAATGTGCTACGGTGTCATTGAGATTAAACACAAAAACGGCTAGTGTTTAATTCACTCAATGTTGGCTCTGATACCAACCTGTCACACCCCGATATTTCCACGTATTACCGGTGGGCCTGGTGGGGAGTATCGTGACGTAGTTGATATCATCATAGTCAAACAACACAATTTAAATGCACAGCGGAAGCAACGGAATGTAAGATGGATCCACAGGCGGATCTTAAAACAGAAAGATAACATTTGTTCAACAGACTTTAGGCATCTAGAACTTGCAAGATTCCCTATTAACGCCCTGAGCTTCCAGCCAATTACGTACAGTACCTGCCACTTAATCTTTTTGGAAAAATACGTCAGTTTACACTGGTAAATACAATTAACTGACTCATTTTGAAAATGTTTTTAGAAAATTGATTTGAATGCACATGGCACAAAACTTTTTTATAACTTGGGATAATTATTTATATAAAAACTTGTAAAAGAATTACATGTTCGTTATACGTTTAGTAGCCCGGGTTAAAGATTAATAGACACACCACATGGTATAGTCCCGCGGCGAGTTATTCTCGTAACCGGCGGTTATACCTTATTATTTATATAAGCACTGGCGGGAGTACGCCTACACCCCGTGCTAAGGTCGTGGCCATTTCATGAATGATGCCATGGATATCCGGGACATGTTCATTAACCCCCCAAAGGCTTTAAGCAAACACAACATTTTAAACGGGTCATCTCAATAAAGTAAACTTTATACGATTAAAAATTCAATGCCCGACCAAGCGGTATTTTATATACCGTACCCCAAGCCCGTATAAGGGAAAATAAGTTAAAAGTATTTACCTGAGCTTTAAAATGCAATTTATACTCAGCCGTATATCCTAATTAGCAAGTGCAAGTACCTTTACTGGGGCTCTTAATCTGGAACGAAGGTTTTTAATAACCTATTAGATTCCTAACGGGTCTTAATTAAGCCTATGCTTAGACCGGTTAGTTTTAAAGGGGGATACGGTTCAAAACGCATGATTAAGCGAAGGCCGGATTAGAATGTGGTTTAGACCTGACAAGCTTGTATACTTGTGTAATAAGGGTAAACTAAACACATTCTGGATTTTGAGATAAAAATGATAAGTTTTGACCCGTTTCGGCTAATTTATGCAAACTAGTTACATAAGCCGATCCGAACGCGAAAAGTGCGTAACGGGTAACCAAAAGAGTCATGAACAGGTTTCCTAAGTTAATATGCCTTTAATATGTTGTGATATCAGTGGGATACCTTCCGTTATGCGCAAAGCGAATTTAAAACCAATTTATGCCCCTTAGGGGTATTTTGGTCATTTTAAAGGTTATAAGAGAGTTTAAATATAAATCGGAGTTTCAGGTCTGATATATTCAGTAAAAATAATTATTTTTATAAGTCATAACAGTAGGGTATGGCATATATGTGAAATTTACCTTTTATAACCAAACTATGCACCGTAGGGGCATTTTGGTAATTTCACATAAGCTTTAAAGTTCAAAACAGGGAATCTGAGTTAAAAACTTTTCTTTAGTGTTAAAATATAAAAATTTTCTTTAAACATCAGTAGGTATCAAGTCCCATATATTTAAAGTAGTTTTAATACATACTATGCGTTTAAAACGCGTAAAAAGACGGTTTTAAGCGATTTCCGGGTTTTTAAAGAAAAGATGATATTTTTATCATTCCAGAAGACTCAAAATATTTTATTTATTATATAAAATTAGTAGCAAAAGGTTTTGTATCAAAATATTATGTAAAACTCATTTTATAGGCCAAAAGGGCAAACCGACAATTACCGAATCAAAGCTATAACCCTATGTTATGCTCAGCCTAAAAATAAATAAAAATCTTCAAAAATTACAAAATATTATTTTACATCAGTAGGTAAAAAGTTTGGTATCAAAAATTTGGTTTAGATTATTGTTCTCTCACATTTTCAAAATTCTTGTTTTAAGGTCAAATGGGTATATTGGTCAACATTTAGGCATATAACGGAAACATGCATATGAATCGGATAACTAATGAACCAAGTTGTATAATCACAGAGGGTTATACTAACATGTAACCTGGTCCTAATAAAGCTCTAAGGCATTTCTAAATCATGCTACATTGGGTCAGAACTGAAAGTCAAAGCAAAAGTCTAATTATGCGACTTTCGGTTCCGAACCAAGCTTAAACTGAAAATTGTCGGGTTGAACATGTTTAGACATGTTCTTACATTAATTACCAAGTTATATAAGTGATAAAACAGGTTCCATAGCTCCTACATTGTTAATTATGTGTTTATGCGAAAATTTGCTTTCTGTTGACTTTTTATAATTAACTTTGACCCGACAATTGACCTAGTTAGAGTGGGAATCAGAGGGTTCCCTTTTAAGGGTTTATTACCCACATAATTACCAACTCATAGGTACTTTCAATTCGAGAATTGACTGGACCATTAGTGATTAATCACTAAGTCAAACCTTAATTACGACGGTTTTGACTTTAGGCCATTAAACTAATAAAACACGATTAAAAGAGGTTAAGGATACTTACAAGGGTCCAATGGACAGAATAGAGGTTCCAAAAATGTCTAGGATCCTCTTCAGAATTGAGAGAAAGCAGATTTGAAAAGAAAACTGCAAATGTTCAAGTGGGTGTTCACTCCTATTTATAGTATTTTGAAAGGAACAAGATTGCGACAAGTGTTTCAAGGGTTTGAGAGATTGTTACAGGTGTTATACCACTTTTTAAGTCAGTGGGCATCCCCTAGAGTGAATTATGTGTGAGTGGAAACCAGAAACCAGCAGCATATTTGAATAAAACTGATTTCAGCAACTTTGAAATATTACAGAACAGCCTCTGCACTTGTTATTTGCCATTTCTGACACATTTAAAGCCCGTTATCTCTATTTCAAGGCTCTACTATGATTCCTAAACATAGGGGACACGAAACATGCTCAAAAATATGTCGGATGTCGGTTCGTTTGGCCGTACGGTCATGTTGTTCGTCTAATTACGCCGAAACACGAACGAATGCGAAAAACGACCCAAATTACGCGACGAATGGAATTTTATCATGCCGATCACTAAAATAAAATATTTTAGTGGTTACATAAATTTTTGGGTGTCCGGATATATTCAGAATGTGAGATATGCGCGAAAATGCAAACTTGTGCACTTTTTGACACTTTTAGTCCCTACATGACTTAAAAGTTTATTTTTGTGCACGAAACACCTCTAAGACTATTTATAAGCTAGGTAAGGGATAATTAGGGTATCTTTAACTCATGTTCATATTCTGGAAGGTCCGTTACCATACGAATCGACATACTTTTGCAGTTTGACGCAATTAGTCCTTTAATCACTCAAAGTGGCGCGAAATGTCGTTTAATGATATCCAAGCCTTCCATGGCCCATAATGGTCATTCTAAAGCATATAATTAAATATTACTATGCTCCCGTTCGCTTAAATGGTCACCAAGAGGCGTAGATTCAAAAGTTGACGCTTTAGGTCCCTCTATTGCGCAAACTTGCGCATCTCATCATTTAATAGCATTGAAGCCTCATATAATCCATATTAGGCATTCTTGGAAGTATTATTAAACATATCGATGCTTCGGGTTCGCTAAAAGGTCATTCAGAGGTATAATTAAACATATTGACACTTTTAGTCCCTCTAACTTGCAAAGTTGCGCGTAACCTTACTTATAGGCATAAAAACCTTAGACGGCCAATAATTTGCATTCCATAGAGTATAATCAAATACTATGATGCTCCCGGTTTGTTAAAAGGTCACTCAGAGGTAAGAATTAACATGTTGACGCTTTTAACCCTTCATTGCGTGAACTTTCAATTAATTCCGCAAACGGCTACACTCGATCGCCAAGTGGCTCATTTGTGAATATAAATATCGTCCGAGGTTATTTAGAACTTATTTTAGGTATGCTAACACTTTCAGTCCTTTCATAATCAAAGTTTTCGATTTTTCAAAAAAAATAGTCCCTTAAATTCAATGTTTGACTTCATTAGGGTTTATTACACGTGTCGAGGTGTTACATTTCTCTCCAGTTTAGTGAATTCAACGGGCTCGACCTTTAGTAGACAAACTTCATAAACCCTGAAATTTGGCAACGTTTACTTCAATCGTACTTTCTCAAAAACCTGTTTCCGCATTTTCACATCCAAACCCGCACGACGACCATCCCGCTCTAGCTATTCATTATGGTGCTAACCACATTGACGTAACACTCCTTACCGACAAGCGATGACAACTTGTGTACGACCAGCTACCTCATCGACATTAGATAAATCCTTATTGCCGATCCCAAAGCCTTTTATGTTTTCTCTCAAGTTGAACGCATCAATTTTGACTGTCCTTCCTGCATTATCTCGCCACTCGTGTTATGCTTCACGAATTCCATGATTCTTAACCTACTCTATTCTGCACAATTCTTCGTTTGGACGAATTTCTTTCTACGAATGTTACTTGCTAGAGCAACGAGCCAAAGATACCCCGGGGTAAAGGGTATCACAAGCACTGTTCTTCAAACTCGATACCATCAACACCTAGTTACGACACCCGAATTCATTCCATCCTGTCAAAATTCAACGCTTGTTTCTTTCGACGACATCTGAACCTACTCCAAAAACCCGAGGTAGTCCGAACAACTCCTCCGCTCCACCCTGGTACTTCTACGACACAAACCGCCTATGTTAAGTTTTCAACACGCGACTTTTAACGTCGCAAAGCCCGCTTTTCTCGATCGCATGATTTAGACTCGAAAGAGTATCATCTGACATTAGGGAGATGATCGATAATCCGCAACTCCAGTAATTGGAAGATGATCTATGAGGTGCTTCTATCTTATTCTATCATGTCCAAGGCATTGATGAGATGTCTGCTAGTAACGGCACGCGACGTCACACGACCAAAGAAACCGACAAGTTTTCAAACTTGCAACCATCCACTTGATGGAAGTAGATGCTGGGAACGGAGTGCCAACTTCTATCACTTTGATCGAAACCCACGTTTTGCATCCGATTCGTCGCAGGCTGTGCACAAAAACCTTTGGCTCACACTGTCACACCCTGGCTTTGCGGAAGCGTGGTTATTTTGGTGTGACTTCTTAATACCATAGCTTAACCATAACAAGCTATATGAAATAAAAACCATGCAAGATCATCCATTTAATTAAGTTTTAGAAACCAAATACAACGACATTGTTTTAACAAACACGAACATCAACATGACATAAACACAGTTTAAGGACTGTGACTTGTCCAGGAAAGAGTCACATTCCCCAAACCCGGATGACCTCGTAACTAGTGCAGCGGAAAACGTGTCATACCGCGCCAGATCCTTTAATTCCCTGAAATACATGTAAGTTGAAAAATCAACAATAATGTTGAGCGAGTTCATGTGTTTAGTAAGTGCGCGCGAATAAACCTTTATAATCATTGCAAGTATGAATGTTTTGTAAACTCTGGTATGAAAGCAAATAAGGAAACATATCAGTTAATGTGTAACCACATGGTCCAACCTGCGGGCGCATGGGAGGGGATAGGACAAGGTCACCACATGGTCCAACCTGCGGGCGCATGGGTGGTGTTACGACAAGGTCACCACATGGTCCAACCTGCGGGCGCATGGGTGGTGTTAAGACAAGGTCACCACATGGTCCAACCTGCGGGCGCATGGGTGGTGTTTGTTATGCTCAAATAGGCCTATCACTCGTATCCCTCGATCGTACTACGAGGACTAATGTTCTTAAGGTTTCACCTACCCAGTCACATAACCTAACAGTTCCTTCCTTAGCTGACCATACCATGTAAGAAACATTCGTAATCATAGTAACATGTATTTCACCCCCGCAGTTAAAAACTGAAAACAGTTAAGAGAAAAGGGGGACATGAACTCACAGTGGTGCGTCTCTACCAAGTATGCCTCCAAATCAATCAGCTGTGTGACGACCTACACGTACTAACTCTATTAGACGGACGGCCGTGCCTTAGCTTTATGGTTTAAGTTTTTGGGAAATAGTTAGGCAACTATTTCGTGTTTACATTCTGTATATACTTGGTAGTCATTTTCCTTCCCAAGGATGGGGATTTAATACATGTGCGTTCGTATAATTCGGATTACACTATTAAGTCTCACTTAATATATATTTTATTTCTAACTCCAAAATATAAATATTCTTCCCAAAAATATTATATTTTAATACATGTGATTTTCCCAAAATAATACTTAGTAATATTATTTTTACTCTAAAAATAATATTTACGTAGTTCACAAAATAATCATAAACACTTATACAAGTGATGTTGTGAAAAATATATACTAAATATATATATGTATCACGTTTTATTTTGTGAAAACCCACCTCCAATATTTTGTAAATAAAGTCGTGGCGAAATTCATAGTTTGAAAACAAGTCGACAAGTATCTCTAACACTTATAGTGAAAATATTTCTAAGTGTTAGGTTTTTGGAAAAATTTCGCCAGAGTTTCCTCTGTAACTGGAGGTGGCCACGCTTTCAAGCGTATCATTTTCTTTTATAAATCAAACCAAAAATCTTCTTATTCAATCAAAACAATGTTTAAACCACAAACTAGTCAAAAATATGTATATAAATCGCATAAATTTCATGAACTTGTGATTTATCCAAACTATGAAGTAAATCCCATTACTTTTAGTGGATCTTTACATAAAACAATCCGATTTTGTAAAAAACCTCGTTTTTAAAGAAATTCCATCTTTACAACTTCTCGTCATCTTTTCCAAAAATAGTTATTTTGTCGAAACTTTGTGTTACACAAGTGTTTACACACTTGTGTGTTCTAAAAACCATTCGTGTTAGTGTAAGATCCGTCTTTAAAGTATGTTTTCTATTGACACTTGGTCCTTTGAAAATACCGCTTGTAGATTCGTAGATCTACTAGTTTTAATCACTATTTCACAAGAAAAATCGCTTTTACACAAGTTCATGATTCGTGTGTGGTAGAGTTTCATCCTTTAACCCTTGTTACTTCCAAAACAACCTTATGTCATGATCCAAGATCGTGACCTACCCGGGTTAAATGATGATCCGAGCTACCACAACATAGATCGGGTCCAAATAACTACACAAATCAAATACTACATGATTTACACAACATATGAGCTTTTAACCAACATTTTTAGTGTTTTAAGTAGACTTTTATGCTTAATCTTGTATGTTTGCGTCTTTTCACCGATACATATCATATTAACCACCTTAAAATGGTTCGAGAAGGTGATTTAAGCAACTTACTACTAGCTCGAGGCTAGGGAAGAATCTAAGAGAAAAACGCGTGGATAAAAGCAATGTAGTGAGGTCCTTCGCCTTCCGTTTGCACCAAGGTTCCTTATACGCGATCCTTATCACTTGTAGGAGCTTGGAATTGGTTGATCAAAACTCGATGATGGATGGATGGTGTTGGGTGTGTTCGGCCGAAGCCTTTGAGAGAGAGAGAGAGAGTGTTTGTGTTGTGGTGTGTGTTAAATGAAATGATCATGTGTTAATGCTTAGAACTTATAGACAAAATCTAAGGTGATTAACCATTGGACACTATGTCTAATTGATATTAGACATGAGAGAATAAAATAATCAACAAGAGTACAAGGGTGTCCCCCCTCATGGGGACGGTTGGTTAAAAGGGGGGGGGGTACTAGTTCATTTCCAACAATTGGTTAAGTATATAGTTAGGTTAATCTAGTTAAGTTAAGTGATTAACCCGGTTAGTGGTGTGTCATGCGTTATGGCGTGGGTTAGGGTATTCAGGGACCCTAACTGGCTCAGAAAAAGATAAATAATGAAAATAACAATATTTTCATGTTTCGGGTATAGTCCGGTTGTTTGGTTGGATAGTAATGCGTTAATGTGCTTAAACAAGCTTTAAAGTGTCGTTAATACCCTTTTTAGTGACACAACTTATTTCTGACACTTTGGAAAGTGTCTAGTAATATTTTTCTCATGTTTTGGCACTTTATTAGTTAGCTAAAAGCTGAATTATTATGTAAAGTGCTGAGTTTTGTGCTTAGAGCACGTTTTAGGCACATCCAGTCATTGAAACTTATTCCTAGAGACGCAGTTCTACAACCCTTGTATCCCTACACTCACCACTAGTGTAGCAAAATATTTCTGGCTCATACAGGCCTTAGAGGCAGTGTCTGCCTGATGCTGGCTATATCAGCATGTTCTATAGGTTATCCGTTTATAGTGCTACTGTGCTTTTGTGCATCATGTTTGTCACTAAGGTTCAGCATGTAAATAATGTAGTGACGGTAAGTAAAGTATGATGCAAGTAAGTACATGTATCAGTATTCAAGTAGCAGTTTATTCACAAGTCCAAGCAAGCACAGTAATTAAGCAGTAATTAATTATTAATTAAGTCGTACGGATACCAGGTTTAGCGAGGGTTGTCACATTCTCCCCCCGTTAGAAAAATTTCGTCCCGAAATTTTAAGTTCTGCTTAAAGATGCAGGGTTTTTAGGAAATAAGTTGGGGTATTTCTCTTTCATCCACGCTCCCAGGTGTATTCAGGACCATGTCTGGCATTCCAACGAACTTTGACGAGCTTGACACTGCTCCGGCGGGTCTTGTTTCCTTTCCAATCCGTAACCTCAACCGGTTCTTCAACGAAATGGAGCGTGTCATCAACATGAATCTCGTCGATGGGAATGGCAATGTTATCTTGAGTTGGACTTTTCTTCAGGTTGGATACATGAAAGGTATCGTGAACTGAATGGAGTTCAGTAGGTAAGTCCAGCTTATATGATACTAGTCCTATTCTTTTCAGAATTCTGAAAGGACCAAAGTAGCGCGGATTTAACTTCCCACGCTTTCCGAAGCGTGCCACACCCTTCCAGGGTGAAACTTTCAATAACACCATTTCTCCAACTTGGAATTCCAAGTGTTTCCTGTTTGGATCTGCATAGGCTTTCCGTCTTTCACGAGCTGCTTCGATGCGTTTTCGAATTTGCGCAATCTTGTCTGTCGTCTCTTGGACGATTTCGGGATCAGCAAGTTGCCTATCACCTGCGTCAGCCCAGCATAGGGGTGATCGGCACTTGCGTCCGTAAAGGGCTTCAAATGGCGCGACACCAATACTGGTGTGGTAGCTGTTGTTGTACGAAAATTCGGCCAAAGGCAAATTCTTATCCCAGCTACCGCCCAAATCCATAACACACGCTCTCAGCATGTCTTCCAAAGTCTGTATCGTTCGCTCGCTTTGACCGTTAGTCTGCGGATGAAACGCAGTGCTCAGATTTAATTGTGAGCCAAAAGCTTCTTGGAAGGATTGCCATATCCTTGACACAAACCTTCTGTCTCTATCAGAGATGATTGAGAGAGGTACTCCATGGCGCGTAATGATCTCTCTCATGTAAATTTCGGCCAACTTGCTCGTATTATCCTTCTCTCTGATAGGTAAGAAGTGTGATGACTTTGTTAATCGATCCACTATTACCCAAATAGTGTCATGGCCCCTCGGCGTTCTTGGCAACTTTGTAATAAAATCCATGGAGATTTGTTCCCATTTCCACTTGGGAATCTCAGGTTGTTGCAGAAGTCCTGAAGGCTTCTGGTATTCCGCTTTCACCTTAGCGCAAGTTAAACATTTGCTCACATAAACAGCAACATCGCCTTTCATCCTAGGCCACCAATAGTAATCTTTGAGATCTTGGTACATCTTATCCGCTCCAGGGTGGATAGAGTACCGCGACTTGTGAGCTTCATCGAAAATAACCTTCCTTAAACCTCCAAACCAAAGAACCCAAATCCTTTTCTCAAAACATAACGTTCCTTCCTCGTTTGGTACCAGTAGCTTCTCCATCCCACGGAGATATTCCTCTTCAAGGTTTCCTTCCTTGAGAGCTTCTTTCTGCGCGGCACGAATGCGCAAGGAAAGATCGGTTCGGATAATCATTGCTAAAGCCCTAACCCTTATGGGCTTGATCCTCTCCTTCTGACTTAGGGCATCGGCGACCACATTCGCCTTCCGTGGATGATACTTTATCTCGCAGTCGTAATCGTTCAGCAACTCAACCCAACGTCTTTGCCTCATATTCAGCTCCTTCTGGTTGAATATGTGTTGGAGACGCTTGTGATCTGTAAAGATTGTTCACTTTGTACCATAAAGGTAGTGTCTCCAGATCTTTAATGCAAATACCACTGCGCCAAGTTCCAAATCATGTGTGGTATAGCTCTTTTCGTGCACTTTCTGTTGACGTGATGCGTAAGCAATAACCTTTTGGCGTTGCATCAACACACAACCCAATCCTTGACGCGAGGCGTCACAGTATACCACAAAATCATCCGTACCTTCCGGTAGTGCTAGAATTGGCGCATTGCAGAGCTTATCCTTCAATAACTGAAACGCTTCTTCTTGTTTGATTTCCCCAATCAAACTTCTTATCTTTCTGCGTGAGGAGTGTCATAGGTTGAGCGATTTTTGAAAAATCCTCAATGAACCTTCGATAGTAGCCAGCCAAACCCAAGAATTATCGAATCTCGGTTGGCGTCTTTGGCGTTTCCCAATTCTTGATCGCTTCGATCTTGGTTGGATCCACGTGGATTCCATCTCCATTCACCACGTGTCCGAGGAATTGGACCTCACGTAGCCAAAACTCGCACTTAGAGAATTTGGCATACATCTGTTCTTTCTTTAGCAACTCCAAAATAGCTCTTAGGTGTTGCTCATGCTCAGCCTTCGTCTTTGAATAAATCAAGATATCATCGATGAACACTATCACGAACTTATCCAAGTACGGCTTACAAACTCTATTCATCAAGTCCATAAAGACTGCAGGTGCGTTTGTCAATCCAAATGGCATAACAGGGAACTCGTAGTGTCCATAACGAGTTCTGAAGGCTGTCTTTGGGATACTCTCCTCTTGTATCCTTAACTGATGGTATCTAGATCGAAGGTCGATCTTTGAATAAAAGCTTGAACCTTGCAGTTGGTCGAATAGATCATCAATCCTTGGCAGAAGGTATCTATTCTTGATCGTCAGCTTGTTCAGCTCCCGGTAGTTGATGTTTATTTGAAAATCATCATCCTTCTTTTTGACGAGTAGAAATGGGGTTACCCCAAAAGGGAATTTTGGTCTGTTATCTTCCTTTTCTATCCATTGCTAAAACTTCTCTGTCAATCCTTGCATCTCTGAAAATGTAAGTCGCTACGATGCATCGACTACGGGCGCAGTGCCTGGAATTAAATCGACGCGGGATTCGACTAATTGTTGAGGAGACGATTCCGGCAAGTCTTCGAGGAAGACTTCGGGGTATTCTCCAATCACAGGGATATCTTCGAGTTTTGGTTCTTCGGCTTCTTTTTCCACGACATGAGCCAAGAATGCAACACATCCTATGTGCGAAAATTTTTGTGCCTTCTTTGTCTGATAATCCGTAGGAGCGTATCCTGCTCCATGAATCACAATCGTTTCCCCGTTCGTCATCGGGGCGCGGATGACAATCTCCGCCGGGTTGTTCGACAACCAGTCCATCCCAATTATCACATCGAAGCTTCCGTTAGGCTTGTTCTATCGAGAACTGGGTATCTAGGTTACTTACTACTAAAACAACTATATTTTCTGAAGCTAAAATTTGGCAATACTGTCAAATAGAGCATAACATTGACTATTATGAGACGTACCGATATCCACGCTTAGATTCTATCCCTGCTGTTGAGCTTTCATCCACGTGCCTGAGTGTTCTTAGCGCAATACTTCCTGAAATGCCCCACATCACCGAAATTAAAACATGCTTGGCCACAGCCTTGATTGTCACCATCCCTGCCTTGATAGTTGTTGTCGTCGTTATTTCCTCCGCGATTTCCGTTACCATCTTGACCTCTATTTCCATGTTTAGTACCTTGCCGACACGTTTCCTTGACATGTCCCACCTTGCCACAGTTACCACATTTTCCATATCTACACCGCCCGTTATGTTGACGTCGACAGTTGTCGCACTTTGGTAGGATACCCGTGTACTCTTTTCTCTTTTTGGCCTTGTCGTCGCTACTCGACTGGGTACCCTGTTTGAAATTCGCCAACTTCCTCTTGTTGTCCCCAGATAACTCTACATGAGTCTCCTTCTTCTCCTCAGAGGTTGAAAATTTGTTCATCCTGACTGCCTCTTCTGTCAGGGCTACACTTAGATTGATGGCCTCAGTGATTGTTGCAGGCTTTGATGCCGTTACCATGCTCATGATTTGGGGTGCCAATCCCCAAATGAAACGCTCAATCCTCTTAAACTCCGGATCTACCATGTAAGGAACGATACGCGATAGAACTTGGAACTTCTCCACATACTCAGCTATTTTTGGACCTTCCATCTTCAAGTTCCAGAACTCAGTTTCTACCTTCTGGCTTTCTGTTCTCGAACAGTACTTTTTATGCATTAGCTCTTTCAGCTCGTCCCATGATAGAGCATACGCAGCAGCCTCGCCCATTGTCTGAACCTGAAGTTTCCACCATGACAGAGCCCCATCTCGGAACAGCCCGGAAATGTACGTGACCTGATCTCTTGGGGCGCATTTGCTCGCACGCAAAACAGTGTCCGTCTTCTCAATCCAGCGTACGAAGGCTACGGCACCCCTAGTGCCGTCGAAATGTAGGGGCTGGCAGCCTAAGAACTGCTTGTAGGTGCAGCCATTGGGTGGGTTATTTCCTGAGGTACCTCCGTTGCGCTCGGAGTGATGGGCCTCGTATTGTGCGATGACTGCAGCAATGATTCCCTGAAGTTCCGCCTCGTTGGTGGGTATGCATACATCCCGTCTTGGAGGCATCTTCTAAATGATGATCGTATGGGTCAGGTCATAGTAAGTAAAGTGTACGTAAGGATACAACAATATCAACACATAACATCTCATGTTATAAATAAATCAATCACATAACATCTCATGTTATAAATCAATCACCCATATTGATAGCCTCTGCAATGGTTGAGGGCTTCGAGGTAGTAACCATGCCCCTGATCTGGGGTGCAAGTCCCCAAATGAATCGTTCCATCCTTTTGAACTCCGGTTTGACTAAGTAGGGGACGACCCTAGACAAGTCGTGAGATTGCTGGATGTATTCAGGAATCTCTGGTCCGTCCATTTTCAATTCCGGAACTCTACCTCACGCTTCTGGTTTCCAGCCCTAGAATTGTATTTCTTCTCCATCATTCCTTTGAGCTCGTCCTAGCTCAGTGTATTAGCAGTATCTTGTACCAAGGGTCTGAACCTGGAGGTTCCATTATGAGAGTGTGCCATCTAGAAATAACCCCGAGATATAGGTAACACTCGGTTGGGGCGAACAGTTACTCATTCTTAGAATGGAGTCGGTCTTTTCGGACCAACGAACAAATGCCACGACGCCCTCTGTTTCGTCAAGGTTCAAAGACTTGCAGTTCAGGGACTGCTTATAGGTGCAGCCAGTTGGGGGGGGGGGGGTTGTTCCCAGTGGTGCCATTGCTGTGCTTAGAGCGGAGGGCTTTACGTCGTGCAGTTGCCTGTGAGTTGCGCTCTTGCAGCTCGGCTTCTGTCCTTGGCTGCGTACCGGTGTCTGTGACCCGTCTGGGTGGCATTCTCTTCTGTCGAAGTGGTATGAAGCGGGTTAGACAACGTTTCAATTGTCTATGAGATATATGGCACCATAAGCCATCATGCACTCACCCAATTTTACACGTAAATATACTCAATGTATGAGTGAGGTAATAGGTTCTGAGCCTTCACATAGGCTTGCTAATTTGGCTTATTCGAGGCTACAACGCCTTGGTCATTCGTGTTTAACTTATTTCCTGATACATTAGTTTTCACTAGCTTGACCCGCAGAGTCCACCAGGATTCCTGTGCACTACAAGTCGTTATTACGT
The DNA here is from genome assembly GCA_030545235.1 of Helianthus tuberosus. Taxonomy (NCBI): domain Eukaryota; kingdom Viridiplantae; phylum Streptophyta; class Magnoliopsida; order Asterales; family Asteraceae; genus Helianthus; species Helianthus tuberosus. The sequence continues at coordinate 154,361,206 of CM060448.1, read as the reverse complement.
GGGCCCCCGTAATAATAAATTGTCTTGCACAGTTACCCCAAATTTTCTCTCGTCCAAGCAGATGATCAATCAAGGAGCATCAGCAGGTGCATCGGCATGAACAGGGTCATGCTCCAATGCGGGGTCAGGAGTAACGTCTGGCTCAGGGGCCACAGCCGGCTCCGGATCAACAAACGTAGGGTCGACAGGGACTACAGAATCCTCCAAGGGCTGGCCTAAGTGTATGAACTCCATGTCATGGTCTGGATCAAGACCAGGTGGAAGAACATGATTATCCTTAATATCGTGATCAAACTCAAAGTTGTGCGCGAGAACTGGTGCAGCTGATGACGCCATATCGGGGTCGGCGTCGTGTGAGTGATGTTGCTCTCCCGGTGTATGCAAAGATGCGGACGCCACAGACCCAAATGGGTCTGGGACAGGTGAATGGGCATGAGCCTCTTCTTGCAGGAGCGTCAGCAAGCAGCAGGCTATCATCAACAATAATAGGGCCTCGCCCTAAAATGGGTCCTCCTCTAATAGATCTTTATCGTCGTCAGAGACCACGTCGGGGGGCATATCAACAACGGGAGAAGCGGCAAGGGCACAGGAGCAGGGATCACCGCGAGTGGCAAATTCCCAACAAGATGGCCATCAGCAGGCTCTGCTACGACATCAGGCAGTGCAAAGGGCTGAAAGTCGTCATCGTCTGTGCCGGTAGTATCGGAAAGGTACACCTCGTGCTCCGATGAAACTATGTCGTCTGATACTATGGCCCTGGGATTCGTAACGTCCCTCTTTCTAGTACATGATGAAGGCATGACGTTTGTAACACAAACACACATACGTATAACAATTAATCATATAATCATATAAACATATTAGTTACCAATAAGCAATCAAATAGTTCTCCTAGTCCCACTAGCCTCCCAGCCTCTCAGACTGCTCTTCCTAGTCCCACTAGCCAAATTCTCCCAGCCTCTCAGACTGCTCTTCCTAGTCCCACTAGCCAATTCTCCCAGCCTCTCAGACTGCTCTTCCTAGTCCCACTAGCCAATTCTCCTAGTCCCACTAGCCAACTACCTCGATCTCTCAGACCGAGCCTCGGCCTCCAAGACCGAGCCTCAGCCTTTCCGGACTGAGCCTAAAAATAATAATTAAATGTGCTCAACATTTGTTTGTAAAAACGTTTTGGATCTGGACTTAAGTGGTATGCAGTAAAAATGTTTTCGTGAGAGCCCTAGTGATCATAGTCTAGACTCGAGAAGGAATCCTAGTTCGCTATGATCAGAGCTCTGATACCAAGCTGTCACACCCTGGCTTTGCGGAAGCGTGGTTATTTTAGTGTGACTTCTTAATACCATAGCTTAACCAAAACAAGCTATATGAAATAAAAACCATGCAAGATCATCCATTTAATTAAGTTTTAGAAACCAAATACAACGACATTGTTTTAACAAACACGAACATCAACATGACATAAACACAGTTTAAGGACTGTGACTTGTCCAGGAAAGAGTCACATTCCCCAAACCCGGATGACCTCGTAACTAGTGCAGCGGAAAACGTGTCATACCGCGCCAGATCCTTTAATTCCCTGAAATACATGTAAGTTGAAAAATCAACAATAATGTTGAGCGAGTTCATGTGTTTAGTAAGTGCGCGCGAATAAACCTTTATAATCATTGCAAGTATGAATGTTTTGTAAACTCTGGTATGAAAGCAAATAAGGAAACATATCAGTTAATGTGTAACCACATGGTCCAACCTGCGGGCGCATGGGAGGGGATAGGACAAGGTCACCACATGGTCCAACCTGCGGGCGCATGGGTGGTGTTACGACAAGGTCACCACATGGTCCAACCTGCGGGCGCATGGGTGGTGTTAAGACAAGGTCACCACATGGTCCAACCTGCGGGCGCATGGGTGGTGTTTGTTATGCTCAAATAGGCCTATCACTCGTATCCCTCGATCGTACTACGAGGACTAATGTTCTTAAGGTTTCACCTACCCAGTCACATAACCTAACAGTTCCTTCCTTAGCTGACCATACCATGTAAGAAACATTCGTAATCATAGTAACATGTATTTCACCCCCGCAGTTAAAAACTGAAAACAGTTAAGAGAAAAGGGGGACATGAACTCACAGTGGTGCGTCTCTACCAAGTATGCCTCCAAATCAATCAGCTGTGTGACGACCTACACGTACTAACTCTATTAGACGGACGGCCGTGCCTTAGCTTTATGGTTTAAGTTTTTGGGAAATAGTTAGGCAACTATTTCGTGTTTACATTCTGTATATACTTGGTAGTCATTTTCCTTCCCAAGGATGGGGATTTAATACATGTGCGTTCGTATAATTCGGATTACACTATTAAGTCTCACTTAATATATATTTTATTTCTAACTCCAAAATATAAATATTCTTCCCAAAAATATTATATTTTAATACATGTGATTTTCCCAAAATAATACTTAGTAATATTATTTTTACTATAAAAATAATATTTACGTAGTTCACAAAATAATCATAAACACTTATACAAGTGATGTTGTGAAAAATATATACTAAATATATATATGTATCACGTTTTATTTTGTGAAAACCCACCTCCGATATTTTGTAAATAAAGTCGTGGCGAAATTCATAGTTTGAAAACAAGTCGACAAGTATCTCTAACACTTATAGTGAAAATATTTCTAAGTGTTAGGTTTTTGGAAAAATTTCGCCAGAGTTTCCTCTGTAACTGGAGGTGGCCACGCTTTCAAGCGTATCATTTTCTTTTATAAATCAAACCAACAATCTTCTTATTCAATCAAAACAATGTTTAAACCACAAACTAGTCAAAAATATGTATATAAATCGCATAAATTTCATGAACTTGTGATTTATCCAAACTACGAAGTAAATCCCATTACTTTTAGTGGATCTTTACATAAAACAATCCGATTTTGTAAAAAACCTCGTTTTTAAAGAAATTCCATCTTTACAACTTCTCATCATCTTTTCCAAAAATAGTTATTTTGTCGAAACTTTGTGTTACACAAGTGTTTACACACTTGTGTGTTCTAAAAACCATTTGTGTTAGTGTAAGATCCGTCTTTAAAGTATGTTTTCTATTGACACTTGGTCCTTTGAAAATACCGCTTGTAGATTCGTAGATCTACTAGTTTTAATCACTATTTCACAAGAAAAATCGCTTTTACACAAGTTCATGATTCGTGTGTGGTAGAGTTTCATCCTTTAACCCTTGTTACTTCCAAAACAACCTTATGTCATGATCCAAGATCGTGACCAACCCGGGTTAAATGATGATCCGAGCTACCACAACATAGATCGGGTCCAAATAACTACACAAATCAAATACTACATGATTTACACAACATATGAGCTTTTAACCAACATTTTTAGTGTTTTAAGTAGACTTTTATGCTTAATCTTGTATGTTTGCGTCTTTTAACCGATACATATCATATTAACCACCTTAAAATGGTTCGAGAAGGTGATTTAAGCAACTTACTACTAGCTCGAGGCTAGGGAAGAATCTAAGCGAAAAACGTGTGGATAAAAGCAATGTAGTGAGGTCCTTCGCCTTCCGTTTGCACCAAGGTTCCTTATACGCGATTCTTATCACTTGTAGGAGCTTGGAATTGGTTGATCAAAACTCGATGATGGATGGATGGTGTTGGGTGTGTTCGGCCGAAGCCTTTGAGAGAGAGAGAGAGAGTGTTTGTGTTGTGGTGTGTGTTAAATGAAATGATCATGTGTTAATGCTTAGAACTTATAGACAAAATCTAAGGTGATTAACCATTGGACACTATGTCTAATTGATATTAGACATGAGAGAATAAAATAATCAACAAGAGTACAAGGGTGTCCCCCCTCATGGGGACGGTTGGTTAAAAGGGGGGGGGGGGGTACTAGTTCATTTCCAACAATTGGTTAAGTATATAGTTAGGTTAATCTAGTTAAGTTAAGTGATTAACCCGGTTAGTGGTGTGTCATGCGTTATTGCGTGGGTTAGGGTATTCAGGGACCCTAACTGGCTCAGAAAAAGATAAATAATGAAAATAACAATATTTTCATGTTTCGGGTATAGTCCGGTTGTTTGGTTGGATAGTAATCCGTTAATGTGCTTAAACAAGCTTTAAAGTGTCGTTAATACCCTTTTTAGTGACACAACTTATTTCTGACACTTTGGAAAGTGTCTAGTAATATTTTTCTCATGTTTTGGCACTTTATTAGTTAGCTAAAAGCTGAATTATTATGTAAAGTGCTGAGTTTTGTGCTTAGAGCACGTTTTAGGCACATCCAGTCATTGAAACTTATTCCTAGAGACGCAGTTCTACAACCCTTGTATCCCTACACTCACCACTAGTGTAGCAAAATATTTCTGGCTCATACAGGCCTTAGAGGCAGTGTCTGCCTGATGCTGGCTATATCAGCATGTTCTATAGGTTATCCGTTTATAGTGCTACTGTGCTTTTGTGCATCATGTTTGTCACTAAGGTTCAGCATGTAAATAATGTAGTGACGGTAAGTAAAGTATGATGCAAGTATGTACATGTATCAGTATTCAAGTAGCAGTTTATTCACAAGTCCAAGCAAGCACAGTAATTAAGCAGTAATTAATTATTAATTAAGTCGTACGGATACCAGGTTTAGCGAGGGTTGTCACACACACTTAGGCATAAGCACTGCTTATCGCCCGTAAACTGATGGTCAGGCCAAACGCACCATCCAAACACTCAAAGGCATGCTGAGAACATTTGTTATCGACTTTGGATACGAGTGACACTTCCCTTTTTGTAGAATTCTCTTCCAACAACAGCTATCACACTAGCATTCAGGCAGCACCATTTGGGGCATTGCACGGACGCAAATGCCTGACACCTCTATATTGGACGGAAGTTGGCGGAACCCAAATTACCCGCCCGAGACTTGTACTTGGCACAACGGATAATATTGCCCAGATTAGACAACGCATGGCGGCAACTCGTGACCGTCAGAAAAGCTACGCAGAATTCCTAGTCGGAGACTGGGTTCTATAAAGGTTTCACCCTGGAAGGGTGTGGTACATTTTGGCAAACAGGGCAAGCTTAATCTGCGATACGTTGGACCATTCGAAGTTACCGAAAGGATCGGTAAGGTAGCATACTGACTAAACCTGCCTGAAGAGCTGAATGCGGTACACAACGTCTTTCACGTGCCTAATCTGAAGAAGTGTCTGTCAGATGAAACATTCGTTGTTCTTTTAGGAACTCATGATTAACAACAAACTACGTTTCATTGAGGAACCAGTTAAGATCAGGGATGAAGAAATCAAAACCCTCAAGCGTGGTATAATAAGCCAACAGACCGAGTTCGTTGGATCTCGCGCCGTGGCCCAGAGCTTACCTGGGAGCGGGAAAACCAGATGATGCACATGTATCCCCAGTTGTTACAAACATTACATCTAGCACTGAGGCTACAACTGAATTTCGGGAAGAAATTTCAACCCAACAGGGGGTGATGTGACGCCCCACGAAAACGTTTAAACACACTAGCTTGTCTGTGGCTGCGTGCTAAATTTCGTTAAGAAATTTCTTGAACTTGGGGATAATGTGACACTTCAGGTCTCCCTGTACGTTTCTTGGATGTTATAATTAAATTTGTGAAATTCTATACTATGTGAAATACGTACAAACTCTGTGGATCTCGTGCTGCGTGATTTCGTGCTATGTGCTTTTATGTGCTATGTGACTTACGTGTTAGTTTTGTGGACTTTTGTGAAAATGCTTGTATCTACGTATAGTAATGTAATCTATGTATACATATAGAGCGCATCATGTGACCTTTGCCTAAATTTCGAGGACGAAATTCCAGTAATATGGGAAGAATGTGACAACCCGTACTCTTGTTGTCCTGAGAAGGGTATTTTAGTAACACGCGTAATTATTGATGTCGCTACTATTATAAATATTATTATTAACAATGAAATAATAATCCGCAACGAAATCTTTAATTTTATATACGTGTTAGTTAAGTCTAACCGGGCCAATCGGCTGGAGCGAGACGCGTAATCGTTTAAACAAATTCATACTCTTGGGCCAGGCCCAACCCAACTAACCTAAACCTAAAACCCTAGCCTATTTAAATACCTTATAAAACCCACCCTTATTTATATAAAACCCCAAAAACCCTACAAAGTAATACGTCAGCCGCACCCAAAATATCAGACCCACCATTTGTTCCCTCTCGTTTCCGACCGACGATCGGAGTCGGATTCGGGCGATCTCCGACGCCCTTTGTTCTCCGACCAGCTCCTCTCCAGCACTTCCCTTCTTTTCTAGCGAGCTCACACACAAAACCTGACCCACTCCTCTTCTCCCTTTCACTCTCTCATAGCAGCACACCTCGTGTGCAATCAGAGGACTCCGGCAACCCTCTCCGGCTACCACATGCACACATAACCCCCCACCCCCGTGCTTCAGTCATCATCTTCCCCACTCACACCCCCACACCCACCTATCTACACACCATTACCCTGCATCAGACACATACACTTCATGACATGGTGGTGGGTCGGAGACATTTTGGCAGCTGCTATGGTGGTGGTGGCTCGGGACTGAAGGGACAGAAATGAAGGGAGCAGCAGTTGAGGTAATGATGATGTTCGGCTGTGGCCCTCCGACAAACCAATAATGCCGGTGACGGAAACGGTGACGGCAGCAGAGAGCCTGTTCGACCCGTGAATCGATTGGGTATGGTTGACCAACATAACACAAGTAAATTGACTACCGAGCAAAGCAAAGGTGAGTTCACAACATTTTACTTAAAGCATGCGTTCCCGGTGGTTGGGAAACGGAACGAAACACTTTTCCTGTTTGGGATTGCTTACTATCTCCTTGTGCGGGATACGTTATTTGTCGAGTTTCCAAGATTTCCATCTTCGCATTAATTGCGCGTTAAGTGTTTAAGTTGTTTGTTTGCATGACTTGTTTGTTTCACAACTGTATATGTTATATCGTATTGTGACTGATATGTTATATATGGTGTGTATTAAGTGTGTTTTATATAATTGGTGTGCAATATGTTTGGGTGTAAGTTAATAATATATTTGGTATTATTGTTGACTGTTTAACATGGAACCTTGCCAAACACCCCCTACGAAAACACCCCATGATCGAAAACACCTCAAGTGTTTTCGTCCACTATGTGGCCGGCGAAAACAAGTTGGGCCTTTGGCCCAGTAGCAGTCTGTTTAAGGTTTTATTCTCCACTTTTACGTATTAGTTCATTCGGCAAAAACCGTAACCACCTCTCACATTCTCTCTCTACCCTTTGAAACCCGACGGCCATTTCGTGTTCCCCGGAATCCTCAAGATCAATCAAGTTATCGCTTTGTTCATCGCGGTTAGTGTTTAATCTCTACTTGATTGCTTGATTAATATCTGTGTAACTGTCTAGTTGAAATCATTGGTTGCTGATGTTAAATAATGCTTAAGTCCATGTCCGATCGATTGTTGATGTATTGGGTTATAAATAGGATCTGTTGTTTCTGTCATAAATCATGATTGAATAGATCTGATGTTATGAAAGCCATTGTTTAGGTCCCAGTGCATGTCCAATTAATGCTTGATGATAATAATAGATTGGTGGTGAATGATTATGCATAACTGTTACTTGAATGGATCAAATCGATACTGACTCTTACGATAAAAATGGTGATCTAACCATGTAACTGTTAGATGGTATTTAGGGTGTTGGGAATACGTAACCGATGTTGTTGATGATGAGGTAACCAATGAAAACACAGGGCCTCGACGAAATCACTTGGGATTTCGTCTCCCGAGTGATTTCGCCAAAGTGGTGTGTTCGCCAGGAAAGGGATTTCGCCCAAAAGTGTTTTCGCCAAACCAGTGTTTTCGCTGTATATGTGATTTCGTCCATTATCTAGCACAGTAGTTCTGATAGTTTATTAACGCTGTTGAACATGTCAATTATGTTAATATGTTAACCGGGTTATGTTAACTAGGTTATGTATGTTAAGCTCATTGTATGTGCTAACTCTGTTTATTTTGATCTAACTCAGTTATGGCACAGTAACTATGTTATGTGAGTTAACCTTGCTAGGTATATTAACTACGTTAAGTGTGTAACTTTATTATGTATGTTAAATCTGTTAATCCTGATTAACGCTGTTAACACTGTTAAGCTTACCATAACTGTTAATGAATAATCTTGTTAGAATAAACTGTGAAAATATTTAGGTGAAACATGAACTGTATGAATGCGATTAACTGTTGTGTGATGCATGATGTTAACTGCCAAACACACCTGTGATATTGATTCTATGTGAAACTTTACGAACTTGAACTGATTGGATACGCGTACATAACTATAGGATTTGACTGATTACTTGCGAGCACATAGTTTAGCATACAGAGCAAACCAAGGTGAGTTCACACTCTTTCCAAGGCATGGGATTCCCAAGGGTTGGGAATGGGTTAATGATTTAAACGGTAAATGCAACCATCCTTCATGGGTAGGATGCCAAGATTACACACTGGACCAAACCTCTATCATTGAAGTCTCTCATTTATATCGACTTAATCGCCAAGGCCTATGGCGAGCGGGTCATTAATTAATAGCACTATTAGGTTTAACAAACCTCACACCGTGCCAGTCGGATGGGCGTGTACTAATGGACTATGGGCAAAGGGTCAATGCTGATAGACATTGACTTAGGGCACCACTTATATTTTCGTAGTAGTCGATACGTACGGTCTAGTAACACATGGGAAGCCCCCACCAATCTTCGCAAACATGTCTGGGAGACCGCGATACGAATTAATACGATACATGGTTTACAAAACGGACATATGATTTATGAAACGAATGCTATAACTTAACAACCAACTGTGAACTCACTCAACTTTGTTGTTGACTCGTTGCTACATGCCTTGCAGGTCGTTAGGTACTCATGGAGCTTGCACAGGGAGGCGTGGTCGTTGTGGGACATGGCAGTGTGTGCCATGCTAAAAACATTACTTTATTTCGTACTTAATACTTACATTGGGTTTTACGATTATGCTTCCGCTAAACACTTAACTACGTTTTTGATTTGAAACACCTTTCATATTGTGTGGTTGAATTTTACTTATTACTTGTTATGTTCAATATGATTGGTGGCTTGATCCTGGTCAGTCACGCCTCTAAGCGGTGATACTCCGCGTGTGGATTTTGGGAGTGTGACAGATTGGTATCAGAGCCATTGGTTATAGTGAACTTGGTTTTAATAAGGGAAAAAGCTTTTGTTAAAACTAGACTATAACCTGTACAGTGCTCAACGATCCACAACGACGCTTCGCTCCACGTGCAAGACTCGACATTCTAGGTGATATGGTTTATGTTTTATTGCCTACTTGTTAGTTACATAGAACTTTGCTCATGGTATGCTTAGATAAACGTAGCAACTGTTAATTGAAAAAACTTGTGTGCTTACTCTCTTCTGTCATCGCACTTTCGCGAACCTTTCTCACTCATGTTTCCTTTGGTATGAAGATCATGAGTGGACGTGTCAACATGACTCAAGCCCAGTTGGCGGCTTTGATCACTGAACAAGTTACTGCAGCACTCGCAGCTGCCCAGGCAGGAGGTATATCCTGCAGTCGCAACTCACTCTAGGATCTTTAGATCCTACCCTCATAAACCAACTCTTGTGTTTAACTTTGTACTGTTCTCACATACACAACAGGTCAGAACGCTCAGCCGCCTGTATGCACATTCAAGACGTTCATGGACTGTCGTCCTAGTACTTTCAGTGGTACTGAAGGAGCCGTTGGACTCCTCCACTGGTTTGAAAAGCTCGAATCTGTCTTCGAGATGTGTGAATGCCCTGAGGCTCGTAGGGTGAAATATGCCACTGGTACTCTCGAAGGCACTGTGCTAACTTGGTGGAACGCGCAAGTTCAGATGCTGGGGCTGGCGGCTGCTAATGCCACCCCATGGAATGATTTTAAGGAACTGATCAAACGTGAATATTGTAGTCGTGATGACATCCACAAGCTGGAAGTGGAATTCTTTAACCTGAAGATGACGGGGTCAGAGATAGAAGCGTACACGAAACGATCCAATGAACTGGCAGTGTTGTGTCCAACTATGGTGGATCCTCCCATCAAGCGCATTGAACTGTACCTCAAAGGCTTAGTACCAGGGATTCAAAGCCATGTGACATCTGCCAACCTTGCTACTATCCAGGATGTTACTCGTCTTGCTCATCGTCTCACAGACCAGGCAGTGGAACAGAACAAGCTACCTAAGCGTATTGGTGCTACTACTACTACTACTACTTCTGCTACTCCCAGTCACAACAAATGAAAATGGGATGGAACCTTCAGCAAGGGTTCGACTACGGTTCAGTCCCAGGCACAACAACGAAAGACGGATGACTACCAGAGTCCTGGTCAGCAATCTTCTGGTAGTCAAGGGCAGGGTGGATATCGAGGAAGTCACCCAAAGTGTAATAGATGCAACAGACACCACAGTGGTCAGTGCAACAAGGGTTGTTGTCAGAGGTGTCTCAAAATGGGGCATGAAGCCAAGGATTGCAGGAGCTCACGACCTGCGAATCAGAACCAACAACAACCGCCAACAGCATAGAACCAGCAGCGACAACGAGGTAACAGGGGATGCTTTCAGTGTGGTGCTGAAGGCCACTTCAAGCGGGACTGCCCCCAGTTAAATCAAAATCCGAACAACAACAACAACAACAATAATTAGGGCAATGGGGACAACAATGGGGGAAACAACGATGGCAACGGCGCCAGGGGTCGAGTGTTCGTGCTGGGTCAGGGTGACGCAAGGAATGATCCTAACGTAGTGATGGGTAAGTTCCTTCTCGACGACTTTTATGTTACTGTCTTATTTGATTCTGGTGCCGATACCAGTTACGTGTCTCTAAAAGTTAGTCAAATATTAAAACGCACACCAACTCCCTTAAACACCAAACACGTCGTAGAGTTAGCAAATGGTAAAAGTTTAGAGGCCACTCACATAGTTCAGGGTTGTAATCTTATCCTCGCTGGTCAGACTTTCTCTATCAATCTCATTCCTATAGTTTTGGGTAGTTTCGACATCGTCATTGGGATGGATTGGTTATCCCAACAGCAAGCAGAGATCCTTTGCAAAGAGAAGATTGTTCGTATTCCCCGTTCTGGCAAAGAACCTCTCAAAATTCAAGGCGAAAAGAGTGGTGCTGTAGTGGGCATCATCTCCTTCCTAAAGGCCCAGAAGTGTTTGCGAAAGGGCCACACTGCTATTTTAGCACTTGTTACTGACGCATCAACAAAAGAGAAGAGAATTGAGGATATTCCAGTAGTACGCGATTTTCCTCAAGTGTTTCCTGAGGAATTACCTGGTCTACCGCCTCATCGCCAGGTCGAATTTCAAATCGAGCTAGCTCCTGGAGCAGCGCCTATAGCTCGAGCACCTTATCGCTTAGCTTCAACCGAACTGGAAGAACTGTCTAAACAATTGCAAGAACTCTTGGAAAAGGGTTTCATTCGTCCTAGCTCTTCGCCCTGGGGAGCTCCAGTGTTGTTTGTGAAGAAGAAAGACGGTACCTTCCGTATGTGCATAGATTACCGCGAACTAAACAAGGTGACCTTAAAGAATCGCTATCCTCTTCCACGCATTGACGACTTATTCGACCAGCTGCAAGGGTCGAGCTACTTTTCAAAAATTGATCTGAGGTCAGGCTACCATCAACTGAGAGTCCGGGACGAGGACGTCTCCAAAACAGCAGTCAGAACACGCTACGGTCACTACGAGTTTCTGGTTATGCCATTCGGGTTAATAAACACGCTTGCAGTCTTCATGGATCTTATGAACAGAGTGTGCAAGTCTTAATTGGATAATTTTATTATTGTATTCATCGACGACATCCTCATCTACTCTAAGAGTCAGGAGGAGCACGAGCAGCATTTACGACTTATTTTGGAACTCCTTCGAACAGAACAACTGTATGCCAAGTTTTCAAAATGCGACTTCTGGCTTCGTGAAGTCCACTTTCTAGGCCACGTGGTAAACAAGGATGGGATTCATGTTGATCCATCCAAGGTAGACTCGATTAAGAACTGGCCTGTACCTCGCACACCAACGGAAATCCACCAATTCTTGGGTTTGGCAGGTTACTACAGAAGGTTTATTAAGGATTTCTCCAAGATTGCGCAACTCCTCACTTCCCTAACTCAGAAGGGCGTCACCTATCGATGGGGTGATGCACAGGAAACAGTGTTCCAACATTTAAAGAATAGACTTTGTAGCGCACCTATTCTTTCATTGCCAGAGGGCACAAACGATTTCGTGGTTTATTGTGATGCGTCAATTCAGGGTCTTGGGTGTGTGTTGATGCAACGGGATAAAGTCATTGCTTACGCCTCACGCCAACTTAAGATTCACGAAAGAAATTACACTACACACGATCTGGAGCTGGGAGCTGTTGTTTTCGTGCTTAAGATTTGGAGACATTACCTGTACGGTACCAAGTGCACCATCTACACTGATCACAGGAGTCTCGAGCATATCTTCAAGCAAAAGGAATTGAACATGAGGCAACGTCGATGGGTCGAGCTACTGAACGATTACGAATGTGCCATCAAGTACCATCCGGGCAAAGCCAATGTGGTGGCCGATGCCCTCAGTCGAAAAGATACTACGCCTAAGCGGGTGTGAGCATTACAACTCACCATTCAATCTAGTCTTCCTGCACATATACGAGATGCTCAGGTAGAAGCATTGAAACCAGAAAACGTCAGGGCTGAAGCCCTACGCGGCTCAAGGCAATGGTTAGAACAAAAGGAAGACGGCGCCCACTATGTAACAGGACGTATCTGGGTCCCACTCTATGGTAATTTACGAGAACTTGTAATGGATGAAGCACATAAGTCTCGCTACTCAGTACATCCTGGTTCAGATAAGATGTACCACGATCTCAGAACTACGTTTTGGTGGCCTAGCATGAAAGCTCACATAGCAACTTACGTTAGCAAATGTTTGACTTGTGCGAGTGTCAAGACCGAATACCAGAAACCATCGGGCCTACTCCAGCAACCAAAGATACCATAATGGAAATGGGAGAAAATTTCCATGGATTTCGTTACTGGCCTACCTAGATCTCAACGTGGAAATGATACTATCTCGGTGATCGTGGATCGACTCACAAAGTCTGCACACTTTTTGGCTATCAAGGAAACGGATAAGTTCTCCACTCTAGCAGACGTTTACCTTAAGGAAGTTGTCTCGAGGCACGGGGTGCCGACCTCTATTATCTCTGATCGTGATGCACGTTTTACTTCAGAACTGTGGCAAGCAATGCACAAATCTTTTGGCTCTCGGTTAGACATGAGCACAGCTTACCATCCGCAAATAGATGGGCAGTCTGAACGCACCATCCAAACTCTAGAAGACATGCTTCGGGCATGTGTAATCGATTTCGGCAACGGCTGGGAAAAACACCTCCCATTGGTGGAGTTTTCGTATAATAACAGTTACCATACCAGCATTCAAGCCACTCCATTTGAGGCACTGCATGGGCGTAAGTGTCGATCACCTCTTTGCTGGGCAGAAGTTGGCGACAGCCAAATCACTGGCCCAGAACTCGTAGTTGATACTACAGAAAGGATTGCTCATATACGACAACACATGGCGGCAACTCGCGACCGTCAGAAATCCTACGCAGACAAGCGCAGGAAACCACTCGAGTTTCAAGTTGGGGATCGAGTGCTACTCAAGGTTTCACCCTGGAAGGGTGTGGTTCGCTTTGGAAAAAGGGGCAAACTCAATCCGCGTTATGTCGGACCATTCGAAATCATAGTGAAAATAGGTAAAGTGGCCTTCAAACTGAATCTACCCGCAGAACTCAGTGCAGTTCACAACGTCTTTCACGTGTCGAATCTGAAGAAATGTCTGTCAGATGGGACCCTCATAGTTCTTTTGAAGGAGCTCACTATCGACGATCACTTGCGATTCGTCGAGAAACCAGTTGAAATCACGGAGCGAGACGTTAAGGTCCTCAAGCACACCAGAATACCTCTTGTTCGAGTTCGTTGGAACTCCCGTCATGGCCCAGAGTTTACCTGGGAACGAGAAGATCAAATGAAACTCAAGTATCCCCAGTTATTCGGAAACAGTGCAACCACTACTGAGGCTGAAGCTACTACAGAATTTAGGGACGAAATTCCAAATCAACGGGGGGATGATGTGACACCCTAGGAAAACCAGTAAACTACACAACACAACTAGCTTCCTCAGTAACCACGTGCTAAATTTCGGGACAAAATATCTTTCAAGTTGGGGATAATGTGACAACTCGAGTTTCTAAGATTTCCATCTTCGCATTAATTGCGCGTTAATTGTTTAAGTTGTTTGTTTGCACGACTTGTTTGTTTCACAACTGTATACGTTTGTAATATGTTAAATCGTATTGTGACTGATATGTTATATATGGTGTGTATTAAGTGTGTTTTATATAATTGGTGTGCAATATATTTGGGTGTAAGTTAATAATATATTTGGTATTATTGTTGACTGTTTAACATGGAACCTTGCCAAACACCCCCTATGAAAACACCCCATGACCGAAAACACCTCATGTGTTTTCGTCCACTATGTGGCCGGCGAAAACAAGTTGGGCCTTTGGCCCAATAGCAGTCTGTTTAAGGTTTTATTCTCCACTTTTACGTATTAGTTCATTCGGCAAAAACCCTAACCACCTCTCACATTCTCTCTCTACCCTTTGAAACCCGACGACCATTTCGTGTTCCCCGGAATCCTCAAGATCAATCAAGTTATCGCTTTGTTCATCGCGGTTAGTGTTTAATCTCTACTTGATTGCTTGATTAATATCTGTGTAACTGTCTAGTTGAAATCATTGGTTGCTGATGTTAAATAATGCTTAAGTCCACGTCCGATCTTTTGTTGATGTATTGGGTTATAAATAGGATCTGTTGTTTCTGTCATAAATCATGAATGAATAGATCTGATGTTATGAAAGCCATTGTTTAGGTCCCAGTGCATGTCCAATTATTGCTTGATGATAATAATAGATTGATGGTGAATGATTATGCATAACTGTTACTTGAATGGATCAAATTGATACTGATTCTTACGATAAAAATGGTGATCTAACCATGTAACTGTTAGAAGGTATTTAGGGTGTTGGGAATACATAACCGCTGTTGTTGATGATGAGGTAACCAACGAAAACACAGGGCCCCGACGAAATCACTTGGGATTTCGTCACCCGAGTGATTTCGCCAAAGTGGTGTGTTCGCCAGGAAAGGGATTTCGCCCAAAAGTGTTTTCGCCAAACCAGTGTTTTCGCTGTATAAGTGATCTCGTCCATTAGCTAGCACAGTAGTTCTGATAGTTTATTAACGCTGTTGAACATGTCAATTATGTTAATATGTTAACCGGGTTATGTTAACTAGGTTATGTATGTTAAGCTCATTGTATGTGATAACTCTGTTAATTTTGATCTAACTCAGTTATGGCACAGTAACTATGTTAAGTGAGTTAACCTTGCTAGGTATATTAACTACGTTAAGTGTGTAACTTTATTATGTATGTTAAATCTGTTAATCCTGATTAACACTGTTAACACGGTTAAGCTTACCATAACTGTTAATGAATAATCTTGTTAGAATAAACTGTGAAAAACATTTAGGTGAAACATGAACTGTACGAATGCGATTAACTGTTGTGTGATGCATGATGTTAACTGCCAAACAAACCTGTGATATTGATTCTATGTGAAACTTTACGAACTTGAACTGATTGGATACGCGTGCATAACTATAGGATTTGACTGATTACTTGCGAGCAAATAGTTTAGCATACCGAGCAAACCAAGGTGAGTTCACACTCTTTCCAAGGCATGGGATTCCCAAGGGTTGGGAATGGGTTAATGATTTAAACGGTAACTGCAACCATCCTCCGCGGGTAGGATGCCAAGATTACACACTAGACCAAACCTCTATCATTGAAGTCCCTCATTTATATCGACTTAATCGCCAAGGCCTATGGCGAGCGGGTCATTAGTTAATAGCGCTATTAGGTTTAACAAACCACACAACGTGCCAGTTGGACAGGCGTGTACTAATGGACTATGGGCAAAGGGTCAATGCTGATAGACATTGACTTAGGGCACCACTTATATTTTCGTAGTAGTCGATACGTACGGTCTAGTAACACATGGGAAGCCCCCACCAATCTTCGCAAACATGTCTGGGAGACCGCGATACGAATTAATACGATACATGGTTTACAAAACGAACATATGATTTACGAAACGAATGCTATAACTTAACAACCAACTGTGAACTCGCTCAACTTTGTTGTTGACTCGTTGCTACATGCCTTGCAGGTCGTTAGGTACTCATGGAGCTTGCACAGGGATGTGTGGTCGTTGTGGGACATGGCGGTGTGTGCCATGCTAAAAACATTACTTTATTTCGTACTTAATACTTACATTGGGTTTTACGATTAAGCTTCCGCTAAACACTTAACTACGTTTTTGATTTGAAACACCTTTCATATTGTGTGGTTGAATTTTACTTATTACTTGTTATGTTCAATATGATTGGTGGCTTGATCCTGGTCAGTCACGCCTCCAAGCGGTGATACTCCGCGTGTGGATTTTGGGGGTGTGACAGTATTTCTATCTCCTTGTGTGGGATACGGGTAACAAAGCTATCCCCTTGTGAGGGATACAAACTACTTTTCTCACCTTGTGAGGGACGCTCAAGTTAATTACTATTTATATTAGATGCAACAAGCAATACTAAACGAAACTCTATCACTCAAGTCCCTACTTATTAATACCGATTAGTCGCCGGGGCCTGACTAACGGGTTATTAGTTGATAGCGCTATTTAGGTCTCACCAACCTCAGACCGTGCCCGTGTATGGGATCGGGAGTGAACTAATAAACTCTGGAAACCGTCAATGATGATAGACATTGACAAACGGGGCACTCTATGGAAACATACGGTCACAAAGTATTCGGTATTGTGCAGTTTAGTAGCTTACATATGGGGTAGCTCCCCATTGCATGGTATAAATGAGTAAATTAACTGTTGAAACAAGTTTTTGGAATTAAAACTGGAAAACTGTAAACACGTGAACTCGCCAACATTATATTGACACTCTACTGCATGCTTTGCAGGTTGCTCGATAAAGCTCTGGACGGGCATTGCAAGCGGTACTTAGATTAAGAGTAGTACCGAGAGCAGATTGAAACGTTTCCCATAGGTGCGAGGTAAACCGACCATCGCGGTCAGAGATGATATCACGAAGCGTCCCGTGTCGACAGATGATCTCGTCGGTGTAGATCCGTGCTAATCGTTCTACCTTAAAGTCTTCTCGTATCGGCAGAAAATGAGCAAATTTTATAAGTCGATCAACGATAACCCAAATGCTATCGTGACCTGACGGTGTACGCGGAAGTTTCGTTATAAAGTCCATAGCTATACTCTCCCATTTCCACATAGGGATCTCGGGTTGCACAAGTAAGCCAGAGGGTCTTTGCTGTAAAGCCTTGACTTTCGAACAAGTCAGGCACTTCGAAACATAGATAGCGATATCCTTCTTCATTCCAGGCCACCAGTACCTTTGACGAATGTCATGGTACATCTTGTCGGCACCGGGATGAATGGAATATCGAGACTTGTGCGCTTTAGTCAACAATATATCTCGAAGGTTATTGCTACTTGGAATCTAGATGCGTTCGAGATAGTAAAAGATACCGTTCGATTTGGTGATAAATTGAGATTCAGCACCACACTTCTTCATTTCTTCTCGCAAGGTATTCTCAATGAAGCTGGCGTGCTGAGCGTTACGTGTCACACCCCCAAAATACCACATGCAGGAAGACCACGGGATGTGTGACGTACCAGGATCCAAGCCACCAATCACAATGAACTAATAATAAATATTTAAATAAAACATTCAATTCATTTCATAACATAATTCCCAGTCATAAGTTAAAACCAAAGTAAACGTTCAGCAGAAGCATAATGTAAATTGTAAATCGACTGTTTCAAAACAAGTGTTCAAAACCAATGAAGCGAGTATCCAAGAGTCTCGACCCACGACCACTCCAGCACTCCCAGATAGCAAGTCCATAACCAAGAACCTAACGACCTGCAAGCATGAAGACAAGTGTGTCAGACGACGCTGGTGAGTTCAAAGTTTGTTAACACATTTTAGTTACTAGATATGAGTATAAAACAATTCAGTGATTTGATGTTGTTAATAACTCGATTACCGCAGATGGCTCCAGATTATTTGCCCTATTATCCAAAGCCTCTATCAAGACAATGGTCAAGATTGGGGTCATTAGTTCACTCCCGACCTTCCCCGGTGCGGTGTGAGGGTGCCAAACCTAAATAGCGCTATTAACTAATACCCGGTTGCCTTCCCAGCAACAATCGGTAGAAGGGACTTAAGTGATAGATATGAGTGTATTAACCAACATCCCAATAACCCGACATTCCTCCCCGGAACATTTACCTGATGTCCCTCCCTGGGATGCATGCTTAGAAAAAGAGCAATGAACTCACCTCGGTTTGCTCGGTTTGTTAAGTTATCCGTGCCAAGTTAATCAACCAACCCTACCGTGGTTACCAATGAATATCAGTTTCTCAATTAAACAAGTCACATATTTTGTACACAGTAAGGCACGTATGTCACAAATCGCATTTCCAGTTCTACACATGTTCACATCTCAGGTGATTATTACATAACAACCTACAACAGATAGGTGTCTTAAGCACAAAAGTTAAGTCAAAATCCTCATTATTAGTTATTATTTTGCATCAATGGTATCTAGTGACACCAATAATCATCATCACATGCATTATATTAATCCACTGTTTCCACTTTTACAGCGAAGTGTCCCTTGTGACGAAAGTCCCCTATCTTTCGTCGGCTCACATGTGACGAAAGACACTATATTTCGTCGGCTCTCATGTGACGAAAGACACTTATATTTCATTGGCTCTCATGTGACGAAAGACATTTATATTTCGTCGGCTCTCATGCTAAACAATTACAGATCAAGAGTGCTAAACAGTTACAGATCAAGAGCAGGTTTCAGTACAAGCACATATAACATTCGGTAGTATCCGTCATTCATCAAGCACAACCATTTGCTAAATCTACGATTTACATTAAACCCTAACTACCATTTAACAGTATCATAATGAAATTCCTAATCGATTCAAACCATCATACTTCACCAAAGACATGCAACACCATATAAACCCTAGTTTTCATGCTCTCTAATCATAAATTTATGTTTTAACAGTTATGGCTCATCGACTAACATTATGCATACATCCAAACTACTCATACAACTTATTGCAACCCTAGATAATCATCCAAAAATCAACACCACACAGAATCATGTACGGATCATTAAACCGATGATCGAAAACAAGATGCTAACCTTGATCAAGATGGAGTCGAAGGAAAACTCGAGTCGAGGAGAGAGTTGTCGTCGGTTTCGAAGGAGGAGAGGGGAGGTGAGAGAGAGTTTAGGGTTTGTGGTTGTGACTTTTGTAAACAATGGACAGTACAGGCATAATAATATCGAGACCCTACTGGGCCGTAAATGGAATGGGCCGAAGGCCTTCTCAGCGAGGAACATTCTCCGACAAATAATGTATTTCGTCGTGAACCATGGGTGACAAATAACATAGTTCGTCATGAACTATGTTGACGAAAAATGGTCGACGAACGACCTTATTTAAAAGGTTACCATACATAAGAAATTCTTTAATTTATATACTAAACACTCAACATCATAATAGTTCAACAATTCATCAACTATGCATAATTTACAAACACAAACAGTTATGAAAAGACAGTGTGAAATAAATAACGTGTCGGGGAAAGACCTTGAAAACTCGGGTTGTCACATCATCCCCAACTTGAAAGAAATTTCGTCCTGAAATTTGACAAGTAATCCAAAGGGACAAGGTGTTAAATCAGGATGACTGTGGGTTTTCTGCAGGTGCCACATCATCCCCAACTTGAAAGGGAATTTCTCCCCGAAATTCACTAGTTGCATCAGGTTTAGATTTGTCAGTTGGGAATAAGTGAGGGTACTTGAGCTTCATCTGATCTTCGCGTTCCCACGTGAATTCCAGTCCACGTCTTGAGTTCCAACAAACTCTCACGATAGGGATTCGGCTATGCTTACGGACCTTGACTTCCCGATCCATAATTTCGATAGGTTCTTCGACAAACTGCAATTTGTCGTCAATCTTCAATTCTTGAAACGGTACCACAAATGCTTCATCGAACAAACACTTCTTTAGCTGAGAGACATGGCAGACATCAAGAACGTTACCCAACTCAGCAGGTAACTCTAACTTGTATGCCACTTTACCAATTCGCTCCAAAATTTTGAATGGCCCTCCATAACGAGGGTTAAGCTTGCCGCGCTTTCCAAAACGCACCACACCCTTCCAGGGTGAGACCTTCAACATAACACGATCATTAACTGCGAACTCCAAAGGTTTTCTACGCTTATCGGCGTAGCTTTTCTGACGATCACACGCTGCCGCCATACGATTCCTGATCTGAACAATTTTCTCTAAGGTTTCAAGTACAAGTTCTGGGCCTGTAATCTGGCTGTCACCCACCTCAGCCCAACAGAGAGGTGAACGACATTTCTGTCTGTACAATGCTTTGAATGGAGCTGCCTGGATACTGGTATGGTAGCTATTGTTATAAGAAAACTCTATCAAAGGAAAGTGTTTCTCCCAACCCTTGCCAAAATCAATCACACACGCCCGCAACATGTCTTCAAGTGTCTGGATGGTTCGTTCACTTTGACCATCCGTCTGCGGGTGATAAGCAGTACTCATGTCGAGACGCGAGCCGAATGATTTGTGCATCGACTGCCACAAATCTGAGATGAAACGCGGGTCACGGTCAGAAATAATAGAGGTCGGCACCCCGTGCCTAGAAACCACCTCCTTAATATAAAAAGCAGCTAGTTGCGAGAACTTATCCGTTTCCTTGATATCTAGAAAGTGCGCTGATTTCGTGAGACGATCGACGATCACCCAGATGGTATCGTTTCCGTTTTGAGTTCTCGGCAAGCCTATGATGAAATCCATTACGATTTGCTCCCATTTCCACATGGGTATTTCTGGTTGTTGAAGCAATCCAGACGGTTTCTGGTATTCCACCTTGACCTTTGAGCACACCAAGCATTTACTAACATACGTCGCCATGTGAGCTTTCATCTTCGGCCACTAATACATGACCTTGAGGTCCTGATACATCTTATCCGAACCCGGGTGAACATAGTATCGAGACTTGGGTGCTTCGTCCATCACAAGCTCTATAAGGTTACCAAACAGAGGGATCCATACATGCTCCATGAAGTAGAGAATACCATCCGATCTCTCTACAAGTCGTTTTTCCATACCCCTTAAGTATTCTCCTTCAATGTTTTCTTCTTTTAACGCTTCGGTTTGTGTAGAACGGATCTGGTCAGGCAAGTTAGAATGGATAGTGAGCTGCAAGGCGCGAACACGTTTAGGTTTAGATTCCTTTCGACTGAGGGCATCAGCTACCACGTTAGCCTTACCCGGATGATACTTGATGGCACAATCATAGTCGTTCAAAAGTTCTACCGAGTGACGCTATCGCATATTCAATTCCTTCTGGTCAAAGATATGCTGAAGGCTCCTGTGGTCGGTAATAAATAGTGCATTTAGTACCATACAGGTAATGCCTCCAGATTTTAAGTGCAAACACCACGGCTCCCAACTCTAAGTCGTGCGTCGTATAATTCCTCTCGTGAACCCTTAACTGTCGAGAGATGTAAGCTATCACCTTCTCGCGTTGCATCAACACACAACCAAGACCCTGAATAGAAGCATCAAAATATACTACGAAATATTCTGTGCCTTCAGGTAAAGATAAGATCGGTGCACTGCAGAGCTTTTGTTTCAACAACTGGAAGGCATCTTCTTGTTTCGTTCCCCACGAGTATACAACACCTTTCTGTGTTAATGAGGTAAGAGGTTGAGCGATCTTCGAGAAGTCTTTGATAAATCTTCGATAGTACCCAGCAAGACCAAGAAATTGTCGCACCTCCGAAGGAGTCTTCGGTGCCTCCCA
The DNA here is from genome assembly GCA_030545235.1 of Helianthus tuberosus. Taxonomy (NCBI): domain Eukaryota; kingdom Viridiplantae; phylum Streptophyta; class Magnoliopsida; order Asterales; family Asteraceae; genus Helianthus; species Helianthus tuberosus. The sequence goes on along the minus strand of CM060448.1, from coordinate 154,339,042 downwards.
ATTCCTTATAGCATCAATCTTAGCAGGATCCACGTGTATCCCAGACTCATTCACAATGTGGCCAAGGAAGTGTACCTCTCGAATCCAGAACTCACACTTAGAGAATTTCGCGTAAAGTTGCTCCTTCCTTAGAAGCTCCAAGATAAGGCGCAAGTGTCGCTCGTGATCTTCCTTGCTTTTTTAATAGATCAAAATGTCATCGATAAACACGATAACGAAGTCGTCAAGATACGGTTTACATACCCGGTTCATGAGGTCCATGAAGACTGCTGGTGCGTTTGTCAACCCAAACAGCATAACTAAAAACTCATAATGCCCTTACCGCATTCGAAAAGCCGTTTTAGGAACATCCTCCTCTTGGACTCTCATCTGATGATAGCCCGATCTTATGTCGATCTTTGAGTAAAAACTATACCCCTGCAACTGGTCAAACAAGTCATCGAAGTGTGGCAACGGATAGCGGTTCTTGACAGTCACTTTGTTGAGCTCCCGATAATCAATACACATATGAAAGGACCCGTCTTTCTTCTTTACGAACAGAACGGGGGCTCCCCAAGGCGAAGAACTGGGTTGAATAAAGCCCCTGTCCAATAACTCTTGCAGTTGATTAGACAACTCCTGCAACTCTCCAGGTGCCGAACAATAAGGAGCACGAGCAATAGGAGCTGCTCCTGGTGTAAGATCAATCTGAAATTCCACTTGAAGATGAGGAGATAAACCAGGTAGTTCCTCAAGAAATACATCAGGGAATTCACAAACAACTGACAGGTCTTCGATCCTTCTTTCTTCAGACGGAGTATCAGTAACAAGTGCTAGAATAGCAGGATACCCTTTTCGTAGACACTTTTGCGCTTGCATAGCTGAGATGATACCAACCATCGCACCACTGATATGCCCTTGGACCGATAAAGAGTCTCCACTGGGGATGAAAATACGGACGATATTATCTTTACAGAGAATTTCAGCTTGATGCTTAGACAGCCAATCCATTCCAACCACTACATTAAAACTACCGAGGGTAACAGGAAGGAGGTCAATGTCAAACACTTGACCCACAAGATCTAATTTACACCCAAAAAGGACATGCGAAGCTTCAATCGTTTTACCGTCAGCTAATTCTACTACATGCTTATCTTCTAAAGGTGTTGGAGTTAACCCTAATCGTTGACTGAACTCTAGGGACATATAACTCCATTCGGCACCGGAATCAAATAACACAGAAGAAAAGAGATTGTTCACAGAAAACGTACCAGTCACGACATTACCGTCGTTCCTAGCATCACCAGCACCAATTGTAAATACCCTTCCACGAGCTCCATTGCCCCCATTGTTGCCATTATTGTTGTTCCCCGCATTGTTGTTGTTCTGACAGTTGTTGTTAATGTTGGCATTCTGATTCAGCTGAGGGTAATCCTGTTAAATATGACCCTCATCCCCACACTGGCAACACCCCTTCTTAAAGCCTTGGTTCTGATGGGGCTGCTGCCTCTGCTGTTGTTGATGCTGCTGATTCTGCTGCTGGTTTTGTTGCTGTTGCTTCGGGTACGGAGCTCTACAGTCTTTTGCCATATGACCCCCCCTTATCACACCGATGGAAAGCTCGGACACACTGTCCATGATGATGGTACCCATACTTGTTGCATTTTGGCTTCCTACCAACATAGGAGCCTTGACTCTGATTGCTGCCCTGGCCTTGGTTAACTGAGGACGACTGACTAAAACTATGGTTATTGCTGTTGCCAGGCCTTTTCTGAGATTGACTTGCACTGGTTGCTTTGTCAGCATCGTTCCATTTACGCTTGTTATCACTAGCAGGTGTGCTAGCTGTAGCAGCAGGGGTAGTAGCAGCAATACGGGGCGGTAGCGATCCACGCTCGACCTCCTGGTCAGTAATCTTGTGTGCTAAACGAATAATCTGGGGCAGATTGTTAAGGTTTGCAGCAGTGACTAATCCCTTGACTTGTGGTGCCAATCCCTTAATGTAGAGTTCGATCCTGCGAGGTGGTGGACGAGATAGGTTAGGACACATGTTTGCTAGCTCGTGAGACCGTCTCGTATAAGCCTCGATCTCAGATCCTTCCATCTTCAGGTCATAGTACTCGTTTTCCAACTTTTGAATTTCATTCCGAGGGCAGTACTCTTCCCGAATTAGATCTTTGAAATCATCCCAAGTGGTCGCGTTTGCCATCTCGAAGCCCAACATCTGTACTTGAGCATTCCACCAAGTCAGAGCACCATCCTCCAAGGTGCCAGAAGCAAACTTCACCCTGTCCCCCTCTGGATAATTACACATAGCAAAAACGACTTTCTCGAACCAACGAAGCAATCCTACGGGACCTTCAGCTCCACTGAAAGTCTGTGGCTTACAATCCATTAACGTTTTGAATGTACAAGCAGGCGGATTGTTTTGATTCTGATTCACTTGCTGACCTAAGAACGAACGAAAATACAACATATGAGTAAGAGTTGTGTACGTAACACAAGAATAATGAATAATTGGCACATATCGTACCAGCTTGATAGGCTGCTAAAGCCTCAGCCACACGGGTGTTAATCAAATTTGTTAACTCAGCCTGAGTCATAGCAATGTGACCACATCCATGGCCTCGTCCGCTCATGATTCTATATAAGAAGAGAGGATAGGTTAAAAGTCAAGATAAGGTAGGAGTCAAAGCTCACGAAGACTTCTACGGACTACTAAATTTATATCAAACAACAGAGCGGAACCCATTTCACACTCGTTAAGGCTCACTAGGACTCACATGCACCCCACATTATTATTATGTGTGCACCTAAAATAACAATGCGATTTGCATGTTTATCTCAGCTCCCCCTAACTTATGCTAAAAGGTTCCTCAAATTCTCGCAACAAGACAAAACACCACAAGCATAAACCACGAAAATCTAACGGGATATCGCACTGTGACTCTATCAATCACATAACTCAGGAAAATACACATGAATTCAGTCTGAAATGCTAAGTGTGTGCAATCGCATGCAACATTGTACATAAGTGTATACTAGATTTACTATGCAATAAGTAAACAAGAGATGAACCTTGCAATCTGGAGCTGAGTGTCATGGTCGATTTCGAAGCTATTCGGTTATAGTCTGGTTTTATAAAAACGTTTTTAAAACCTAGTTCACTATAACCAGTGGCTCTTATACCAAACTGTCACACCCCCGAAATACCACATGCGGAAACACCGCGGGATGTGTGACGTACCAGGATCCAAGCCACCAATCACATTGAACTAATAAAAAATATTTAAATAAAACATTCAATTCATTTCATGACATAATTCCCAGTCATAAGTTAAAACCAAAGTAAACGTTCAGCGGAAGCATAATGCAAATTGTAAATCAACTGTTTCAAAAGAAGTGTTCAAAACCAACGAAACGAGTATCCAAGAGTCTCGACCCATGACCATTCCAGCACTCCCAGATAGCAAGTCCATAACCAAGAACCTAACGACCTGCAAGCATGCAGACAAGTGTGTCAGACGACGCTGGTGAGTTCAAAGTTTGTTAACACGTTTTAGTTTCCAGATATGAGTATAAAACAATTTAGTGATTTGATGTTGTTAATAACTCGATTACCGCAGATGGCTCTAGATTATTTGCCCTATTCCCCAAAGCCTCTATCAAAGCAATGGTCAAGATTGGGGTCATTAGTTCACTCCCGACCTTCCCCGGTGTGGTGTAAGGGTGCCAAACCTAAATAGCTCTATAAACTAATACCTCGTTGCCTTCCCGGCAACAATCGGTAGAAGGGACTTACTGTGATATATATGAGTGTATTAACCAACATCCTAATAACCCAACATTCCTCCCCGAAACGTTTACCAGATGTCCCTCCCTGGGACGCATGCTTAGAAAAAGAGCAGTGAACTCACCTCAGTTTGCTGGGTTTGTTAAGTTACCCGTGCCAAGTTAATCAACCAACCCTACCGTGGTTACCAATGAATATCAGTTTCTCAATCAAACAAGTCACGTATTTTGTACACAGTAAGTCACGTATGTCACAAATCACATTTCCAGTTCTACACATGTTCACATCTCAGGTGATTATTACATAACAACCTACAACAAATGGGTGTCTTAACCACACAAGTTAAGTCAGAATCCTCATTATTAGTTATTATTCTACATCAATGGTATCTTGTGACACCAATAATCATCATCACATGCATTATATTAATCCACTGTTTCCACTTTTACAGGGAAGTGTCCCTTGTGACGAAAGTCCCCTATTTTTCGTCGGCTCACATGTGACGGAAGACACTGTATTTCGTCGGCTCTCATGTGATGAAAGACACTTATATTTCGTCGGCTCTCATGTGACGAAAGACATTTATATTTCGTCGGTTCTCATGCTAAACAGTTACAGATCAAGAGTGCTAAACAGTTACAGATCAAGAGCAGGTTTCAGTGCAAGCACATATAACATTCGGTAGTAACCGTCATTCATCAAGCACAATCATTTGCTAAATCTACGATTTACATTAAACCCTAACTACCATTTAACAGTATCATAATGAAATTCCTAATCGATTCAAACCATCATACTTCACCAAAGACATGCAACACCATATAAACCCTAGTTTTCATGCTCTCTAATCATAAATTTATGTTTTAACAGTTATGGCTCATCGACTAACATTATGCATACATCCAAACTACTCATACAACTTATTGAAACCCTAGATAATCATCCAAAAATCACCACCACATAGAATCATGCATGGATCTTTAAACCGATGATCGAAAACAAGATGCTAACCTTGATCAAGATGGAGTCGAAGGAAAACTCGAGTCGAGGAGAGAGTTGTCATCGGTTTTGAAGGAGGAGAGGTGAGAGAGAGAGTTTAGGGTTTGTCATTGTGAGTTTTGTAAACAATGGACAGTACAGGCACAATAATATCAAGACCCTACTGGGCCGTAAATGGAATGGGCCGAAGGCCTTCTCAGCGAGGAACATTCTCCGATGAATAATGTATTTCGTCGTGAACCATGGGTGACGAATAACATAGTTCGTCATGAACTATGTTGACGAAAAATGGTCGACGAAAGACCTTATTTAAGAGGTTACCATACATAAGAAATTCTTTAATTTATATACTAAACACTCAACATCATAATAGTTCAACAATTCATCAACTATGCATAAGTTACAAACACAAACAGTTATAAAAAGACAGTGTGAAACAAATAACGTGTCGGGGAAAGACCTTGAAAACTCGGGTTGTCACATTACGAATTAAGGCTTCGAGGTTGTGCTGAGCGTGGGTATTACGAACGCTATGCAAATAGCTTCGTTGACTTAGAGCATCGGCAACGGCATTTGCTTTTCCAGGATGGTAACGGATCTCACAGTCGTAATCGTTAAGAAGTTTAACCCATCGACGTTGGCGCATATTCAGTTCCTTTTGGTTCAAGATATGTTGCAGGCTCTTATGGTCAGTGAAGACCGTACACTTGGTACTGTAAAGGTAGTGTCGCCAAATCTTTAATGCAAAAAACAACTGCACTAAGCTCGAGATCGTGGGTTGTATAGTTCTTCTCGTGGATCTTGAGCTGACGAGAGGCGTACGCGATAACCTTGTCCCGTTGCATGAGAACACAACCGAGAACAAGGTTCGAGGCATCGCAAAAGACTACGAAGTCATCGTTTTCGTCGGGTAACACGAGGATGGGAGCATTGCAGAGCATATGCTTCAGAGTGTGAAAGGCTTGTTCTTTTTTGGTTCCCCAAACAAAAGACTTGTCTTTATACGTCAAAAAAGTAAGCAGAACGACGATCTTAGAAAAGTCAACGATGAATCGACTGTAATAGCCCGCCAATCCGAGGAACAAACGAACATCGGATGGTTATTTGGGTGTAACCCAACTCTTAACAGCTTCGATCTTTGCGGGGTCGACGTGTATACCTTGACTATTGATGATGTAACCGACGAATTGAACCTCCTCTAGCCAGAATTCGCACTTGGAGAACTTGGCATAGAGTTGATTCCCTTGTAGTAATTCGAGAACCAAACGTAGATGCTGCGCATGTTCGGCTTTCGATTTCGAATAGATAAGGATATCATTGATAAACACGATGACGAAGTGGTCGAGAAATGGTTTACACACGCGATTCATCAAATCCATGAAAACCGCGGGTGCATTGGTTAAACCAAAGGGCATAACGACAAACTCGTAGTGGCCGTATCGGGTTCGAAAAGAGGTTTTAGGTATATATTGTTGGTGCATACGTCTGTCGACTTCGTCTTGTATCGAGTCTTGTACTAGATTGTATAGATCAGGGCACACAAAATGAGAAATTAGGATATAGGGGTATTTCGCACGAAATAGGAATTAACTATTTCGTACGAAATCAGTTGGTTGTTTCACACGAAATCACTATTTCGTGTGAAACTGATTTCGCACCAACTGTTTCGTGCGAAATAGGCTAGCCTATAAATACCTGTTGTGCCATTTCGTTTGTAACTTTCCGATTCCAGAGCTGAAGTGCTGCTGAAGTGTCTACTCGCTGTAAAACGTTGTTATATAAATCAAAAGACACTTTAAAGTGAATCTCAAGCTGAATCAACTCAATACATTTGTTTCCGCCTCTCGTATTGAGCAAAAACTCTTCTAAACGACTCATTTGTTCGTGAAAACGATCCTACAAGTGGTATCAGAGCTCAGGAGGAGGAGTTCTATCGAATTCAGCTTGATTTCATCTAATTTTCTGACTTCTACATCTTCTTTTCAAAATTGAACAAGTTTTAACGGATAAAATGGATTGAATTTCACACACTATAAGCGAAACTGTGTTTTAACTAAGCCTTGAAAGAATTGGACCTAAAATCAAGCTAAAACCAGATCAATTTGACAAAAATATGGCCGAGATGACGACATCAGCAGTATTTCGCACGGAATAGATCCTCTCATTTCGCACGAAACCATCATTTGCTTGGTCATTTCGCACGAAATCACTCATTTCGTGTGAAAGATCCTATTTCGTGTGAACCTTTTCGTACGAAAGCATCTATTTCTTACGAAATCATCTCTTAGCTTGTTATTTCGCACGAAATAAAGTATTTCGTGTGAAAGAGGGTATTTCGTGTGAACCTATTCTGTACGAAAGTCTATTTCGTACCAGAGAGTCATTTCGTTTGAAAGTTGATATCATGTGTAGTTGTATTTCGTTTGAAATCATCATTTCATGTGAGATTTGTTTTTCAGGTCATTTCATTTGAAAGTAGCTGATTTTGTGAAAGTAGTTTCCGAATCATGGAAGAGGAATTTTATAATGCGTTTGCTACTGCCCCGACTACTCCGGCTACCATTACTCGGAATTTGAACATGGAAAATGAAACTGGAACTTTGCAAAAACCCCCGAAACTAATGGGCATTGAGGAGTATTATGGTTGGAAAGATCGATTTGAAAACTGGGTTCAAGCTAATCATTTGAGGTCTGAATTTACGAACAAAGAACCAGACATGTACAAAGCAGAAAAGATGATGATCAGTCTGCTACAGCAAGCTGTGAAAGAAGACATTTTCATTTTGCTCCAACATGATAACACTTCACGTTCGATTTGGGAAGCCCTTCGAGTTAAATTTGAAGGAAGTGAAAAGATGATTAGGAGTAAGAAATCATTGCTAAAGAAAGAGTTTGATTTGTTTACAAGTTTGCCAGGTGAATCTTCAAAGAAATTGATTGAAAGATATTGTCACTTAGTTCGATCTATGTCTTTGTTAGAAATTGTCAAAGATCAAGAAGAATGGGTCGATAAGTTAGCTGATGCTTTACCTCAGAAAGAGTGGGGTACCTATTTGATGATCTTGAAGAATACTGGAGAGTATGACAAATTGACAATTTCCCAGTTCATCGAAAAGATTGAAGGTCAAGATCTTGAACAACAAAAGATTGCAAGGATGAATAATCCAAGTGGTCAGCAAGACATCAAGATGTATTACAAAGGAAGTGTTCAGGAAATTGAAATGAGTCCGAAAGTCCAAATTGCTTTTAGTGCTGAAAACTCATCTGGATCAGTTAATCAAAGTCCAAACAGTAGTAGTGGATTTTCTTCATATCCAAGTGTTAGTCCAAAGTCAACCTCAAGTCATCAGTTCCAAAGCTCAAACAGTAGTAACGGTCATGTTTTAAACTCCAACATCGCGTTGCATCTTCAGAATGGTCAAAATTTCTCTGAAGAGATCGCTAAAAGTCACATGTCATTACTTGCTACAGTGTTAGAATCATATAAAGGATTGGTTGCAGGAAGGATCGGAAATCCTATGCTGACAAAAGAGGATTACGATTAGATCGATGCTGAGGAGATGGAGCTTATGGACATTAAATGGTGTTTAGCTAGTGTTTTGAGGAGAGCTGAAAAATTCAAGTTGATTACAGGAAGAAATGATTTCCTGGATGCAAATGTTTCTACTTTGGGTTTTGATAAATCTAAAGTTACTTATTTTCGATGTAGGGAGAAAGGTCATTTCAAGAGGGAATGTACCAATCGAGAAGCAAGTGGAGCAAAGAATCCGTTTGGTGGTAATGATTATTATCGGAAAGCCATATATCAACAAGTTGCTCATCAACCGTATCAACAAAAAGAACCACAAACTGCACATGGTAAAATGATCGAAGAAGCAAATAAGAAAGCTTATTTTGGCATAATTGATCAAGATGATGAAAAAGTGGCAGAAGGTTTCAGTTGGGACAAATACATTCCACCTGATTCAAAAGTAGTAGCTCTCACTGCACAAATCATTCAAGAGCCAGATTTGTTGAAGGAATGGATGAAAGGGATTGCTAGTGATGAGAAGAATCAAGATGGAGATTTTGTTATTTCAGATGATAGTTCAGAAAGTACTCAAGTCTTTGATCAATCATCATCTAATGACAGTGATGATGAAGAAGCGACACAAATAAACATTGGAAAATCTATGTTATCTCCTGAAAGTTTTCAATTTTATTTTGCAGATAGAATGGAGAAGATGAAGGAGAGACGAGCAACAAAAGAACAGAAAAAGATGAAATGTGAAAGTATTGATCAAAAAGAGAAGTCTGAGCAGAGTAAAGAAGTTAAAGTCGCTGAGAAGATGGTTGAGTCTGAAAAAGTTGTTGAAGCTGAAAAGATTGTTGAAGTCATTAAGTCGTGTTTAAAGTGTTCAGAATCTTGCAAACAATGTGAAGAAAAAGATGAAAAATTCAGTGAGCTTGAGAAAATGAAAGAGAAATTATTCTTTGATCTCAACTACGTAAAAGAATCATATGATGTATTGAACAGAACAGTAACTGGTTTGCAAAAGACAAATTCTGAAAGAGAAGATGCGTTGACAATGATGAATGCTGTAATGATGTCAAAGCAGAAAGCTATCAATTATTACATTGAAGAAAGTGCAAAGTGGAAGCAAGAGTTGGAGACAGAAAAAATAGAGAATGAAAGAATCAGACGGTTTTTACAAAGTTATTCTAGTTCTGATTATTTGATTGACTGAATTTATCCAACTTTTGCAGGTCTTGAAGCCTTTCAAGATGAGAAGCCAAAAGAAAAGGATACTGGTAAGAAACAGAGTGTCAGTTATAACAAGTGTCCGCCTCCGATCTGGGAAGGTTATTCTCCCAGAAAACCAAATGAAGAGCAAGTCAAAAAGGCAGTCAATATAAAATTGAAGTCCGAAACAAATGATGAATTACCATAAAACATTGACGTCACGTTCACATCATCTGACACTGATCATGAATTTGAGTTAATAAAAAAAGGTGGTCGATCAGGTGTTGGATAAAGATGAGGAGTCGGAGTCAAAGTCTGAGTCTGAAAGTTCGAGAACATCATCAGTTGACAGTCTAAAGTCGTCGGTTAAACGGGTTTACAATAGAGAATTCCTGTTATCAAAATCTAATTTGAATGACGAACCAATCAAAGTGGCTTATACTTTGAATGATTCAGACAAATTATATTCTGATGAGGAATTTCCAATAAGAAGTGTTCAGATTGAAAAGATCAAAAAGGTTTTCAAATTGATAGAAATTAATATTTCTGAAATAAAAGATGTAAATCTTACTGAAAAACCTAAAAGGTACACTTCAAGAGTTCAACAAAGTTTAAACAAGAAAAAGGGTTACAATTCTGGTTCTGGTTTTCAAAAGAGACCAAACCATAATGGTAATTTCAAAAAGAAGGGTTTGGGTTTTATTCCACCGAAAAATCATAAAAATGAGAAAACTTATAAACAAAAAACTGTATTTGTTTCAGGAGCAAGTTCGGAAGAAGAAGAAGAAGAAGAAGAAGAAAAAAAGAAATTATTCTGGAAGCAATCAAACAAAGAATTCCTTGCTAAGAAGCAAGATGGAATTAAGAATGGAGCATATCAAAGAAAGGAAACAAGAACCTGTTACAGGTGTCAAGAAGTTGGTCATATTGCTTGGAACTGTCCTAAAGCAACCAACATAAAACAGGAAGTTGTTTCTAAACTTAAAGAAAAGATTGTTGAGAAAAATGAACCACCAACTGAAAAATTCAAAGTTTTTAAAAATTCAACATATGAAATTGGTGAATGTTCGAATAAAAGATTTTACAGAAGAAGAGTTAATCTTGACAACCAAATGTGGGTGGTTAAGAAATCTGAGGTGAAATCTGGCAATGAATCTGATTCCACAAAATCAGAGGAGCCACAAGTTGAGATTAAAAGTGAGAAATCAGTTCCTCCAATGGATGATGAGAATTTTCCACCATTGAGGACTGAAAATTTCAAACAAAAGGTAGGCAAAGTTGAAATCTCGAATCAATTCTATTCTGAGAAGAAAGAATTTGATGTCGATAAAGCGTTCAATGGGAAAGTAAAACACATTTTTGGGAAAATGGTCGATGGGAAGACCAAAGGGGTGAAAGAATTTTATGAAGAAAAAAGAAATGTTGAAACCCCAAATGAGACTGAAAAGGAAACATCCAAGTTTGGTCATACTTGGATGTCTGTGTTTCATATGTAAAAATCCTGACTTGCCGGAGCTCCCAGGTTGGTAAGTGTGGAGCAGGTATCGGCATCTTTCTTGTGAAATATCACCAAAGTGGTTGTTGATTAATGTTTTTATTGGTATCTTGAAATTCAAATGATTAATCAAGGACATTAAGTTGTACTTGATTTATCTTTCCTACAAGTAGTAGTGTTGATTGAATCTAAAATTGTTAAATTTTTTTAGATGAAAGAAGAAAACAGTGTGATGAGATCCCCTAACCTACAAATGGTTTGTATAAATCAACAAAACTTATTTTCCGGAAAAACCATTTTGATTAAAACAAACTTAAGTGTTTTGAAAACATAATGGGAAAATGGTTTGTTTAAGGGGGAGTTCTGATTGTTTATGCCTAGTGGATGGCAAATTGAAGTGATTCTCATCAGTGTTGTCATATTTCATTGTACAGTTTGTTTTCAAATTTTCCCAGAAAATCAAAATTAAAACATATTTTGTTTTTAGGGGGAGTAAAAATTTTAAAAAATTAGAAAATTTGAAAAACCCAAAAAACATGATAAAATCAAAAATGAGTTTTGTTGTAAAAAAGAGGAAATGATAGTACATCAGTGGACTATCACAGCATGCTAAAGATTTGGAAAGTTAAAATGTGATAAACGGTCTCACTGATGATGTGCCAGTAGGTTTTTGCACGCTTAGTAGATTGTGTCGAGATATAAACCTAAATTTCAAACTTACTTATCTCGTGGGGAACATCTCTCGGATATATGGGTAACCCCCGAAATCTTGTTTGAAAGATCCCTCTTTCTGAGATACTAGGTCTTTATGCTTAGTGATATCTGGGGTATTATCCCTGGACTTCTGATTTTGCGGAAGCAATGGCCTAGTCCCCGCATAATACTTTCTGCTTGCTTGAAATATAGCGCTCCCTTCAGCATAAAAAATCATGAAACATTGCAAAATGCTAATCATGTGCTGTTGAAGAAAAGATTCTCTAAAGGGAACACACCTAAAGTCGAAGCCATCATCTCTCTGATTTTGCGGAAGCAATAGCCCGAGCTCTCATGGCCCTCTCATTTAACCCTTTACAGATATCATCTAGGTATACTCACCTGTAAGACTAAATATTGGGATCTAGATACGGGAGTATATTCTGAGGTGGGACACGCGTATAAGTTTAAGTGATTAAAACATTAATCTCGTATCCCGAAACAGTTGAACTTTGTGTGAAAATTTAAGAGGATCAGTATACTGACAATCTAAGTGAATCGTTTAGAACTTAAAATGTTTAAAGCTTAACGGTGTTGGTGATTTGTTTCATAAACTGATATGATCCTCTTACACAAGCTCGCAAAAATATTGTCTGTAAATATTTCTTTACTGCTTTTTATAAAAATCAAAAATTCAAAAAGATTTTTAGTGTGTTTTAGCATAAAATTTGGAAAAATCCAAAAAGATTTTCGACAACTGATGTTGAAGAGCTGAGTTTCAAAATTCCAAGTGCTGAACATGATGAACATTTCGTGAGGGGGAGTCCGTTTATAATGAATAAAAATAAATGTTTTGCCTACAAGTGGTTCATCAGATATTAACATTGTGAAATCATTTATTGATTGATTAATACCTGAAAGTGATATATAAATTTGTCAAATTTTAAATTTGTGAAATTTATTGTGAGGTAGAGATATATGCAAGTTCTAGTGATTAAACCTGACCAGAATGTGAAGCCAGATTACTATCTTGGTATTGCTGATACTGATGAACTTAAGGAATCAAGAGATCTGATCAAGAGAAGATAGAGTAAGAGTGAGATCCTGGTAGAGAGAAGAAGAGAGAAGACTGAGGATGTTTTACACTGTCAGATACTTCAGAAAGAGCAGAAAGACTGATAAAGACTGAAGACATTGAAGACTCGATACTTAAGACTTCGTCAACATCCGATGGGGAGTCTGTTGGTGCATACGTCTGTCGACTTCATCTTGTATCGAGTCTTGCACTAGATTGTATAGATCAGGGCACACAAAACGAGAAATTAGGATATAGGGGTATTTCGCAAGAAATAGGAATTAGCTATTTCGTACGAAATCAGTTGGTTGTTTCGCACGAAATCACTATTTCGTGTGAAACTGATTTCGCACCAACTGTTTCGTGCGAAATAGGCTAGCCTATAAATACCTGTTGTGCCATTTCATTTGTAACTTTCCGATTCCAGAGCCGAAGTGCTGCTGAAGTGTCTACTCGTTGTAAAACGTTGTTATATCAATCAAAAGACATTTTAAAGTGAATCTCAAGCTGAATCAACTTAATACGTTTGTTTCCGCCTCTCGTATTGAGCAAAAACTCTTCTGAATGACTCATTTGGTCGTGAAAACGATCCTACATATATTCTTCCTGGATTCGTAACTGGTGATAGCCTGAGCGAAAATCAATCTTCAAGAAACACGTTGCACCTTGAAATTGATCAAACAAATCATCGATTCGGGGCAGGGGATAGCGATTTTTGATAGTCAGCTTATTCAATTCCCCATAATCGATGCACAACCGGAATGATCCGTCCTTCTTTTTGACGAAAAGGACAGGTGCGCCCCAAAGGGAGGTGCTAGGGCGAATGAAGCCTTTGTCAACTAATTCCTAGGGCTGACTCGAGAGTTCGCGCATTTCGGACGGAGCGCGGCGATAGGGAGCTTTAGCAACAGGATTTGCTCCAGGAATGAGGTCGATACGGAAATCAATATCACGACTCTGGGGTAAACCAGGTAGATCGTCAGGAAAGACAGTAGGAAAATCATGAACCACAGGCACCTTATCCATTTCCTTCTTTTCCTTTTCCTCCGCTACTACGATGTGTGCCAAGAAAGCTTTGTATTCCTTGCGGAGATACTTGCTCGCTTAGATACACGATACGAGCTTGAGATTCTCCGATGACACTTCGCCATAGACACAAAGTTGATCACCATTAGCGAGCGAGAAACAAATCATTTTATCAAAGCAAACGAATTCAGCATGATTTTCGTGAAGAAAATCCATACCTAATATGATATCAAAACTACCAAGCTGCATCAGGATAAGGTCGATAGGGAAGACGTGATTTTTGAGTTCAAGCGTACAATCACGGAGAGCAGAACGGACATTGACGGCTCTTCCAGTGGCAACTTCTATGTCGAACGACGTAGGGCGATTAGCGCGTTTTCGGTTTAGGAGCTTTTCGAATTCTAATGATACAAAACAATTATCGGCTCCAGTATCAAATAAACACGAAGCATATACACCATTGACAAGAAACGTACCATTAACAACGTTGTTCCCTGCTTGCGCCTGGCGGGCGTTGATGTTGAATGCACGTCCCCGGGCTACTAGCAGTTGTTGCTGCTTGTAACACCCCGAAAATGGGTTTGGTAATCAAACCACGTTAATACTAAAAGATGGGTAAAGTACCATTAGTGGTAAAAGTAACCCGTTAAATATTAGGATTTAAATAAATAAACCTAATATTAATTAAAAGGAGAGTAAATACTTTGAGAAATGTAAGTTTATAAGAAGCCCGAGTTAACAGGAATTAAAATAAAACGGGTTTTAATCTTCCCGAACCCACTAAATTAACTAGGAATATTTAACCGAGTTAAATAGTTGTTTGAGAATAATAAAGAAAAAAACTTGACCAAGTTAACCTTCTCTTGTAATTATATAATAAAAGGGACTAAAATGGCCAAGTTAGAAAGATTGAATTACTAATAAAAAAAAGGGGCTCAAAACACACACTGGGTGTGTGTTTTTGGTCGACAATTCACAGGAGCCAAAAGGAGTTCTTCTCCTTGAACCCTAAATTCAATAAATCCCCCAAATTCAAAGAAGATAACGGGCTAGAAACCGGTTCCAAGCTAAAATTGAGATCACCTTCATGAAAGGATCATAAGGTATGCCAAATTTTGCTATTTAGTTTCACCTTGAGTTCTAGGTGAAAACATGAAATCGAGATTTTAGCTTGCATGATCAAAGTTTGGATGAAATTAGGAATGATTTTATGTCTAGGAGTAAACCCTAGTCATTTACTTGTTGAATTAATGTTTATAATTGTGAATTCATGATCACCCGATTATGTGCTAAATGGGTTTTGTAGAAACATGATGAACCCTAGAATCTTGATGGTTAAATTGTGTTAATAGAACTCCCTGAAGTTAGATTTGGGATTTAAGTGTTGATTAGACACAAGAAAATTGGAAAAAAAAAGGTGCGAAACTTGGTAGAAATAACTAGTTAGGAACTAGTTTGTAAAAATTATGCCCACTAGGTGTTTGTTAAAATGCCTAAATGAAATCGCGGTCTACTCGCTTGTGTCTAAAACTTGATTATGATAGGTATTCGGATGAATGCAAAATAGTATGATTAAACGGGTCTCGCTTATAAAAGGGAACCCTTGGTTCTTGTGAAAATGAATAAAAAAACTAGTCACGATAATCGTTTGAACTAGTTAAAGAAATTAGAAGTATAATGAATTTGATGAAAAAACGAGTTAAAACGGTAGTGTAAGAATAATACCTATCGGATATTTGACAAATTGCTTAAATGAATTGTTGAACTTAATTGTGTAATTGCTCGTGTTATAGGCCGTTTGACTTTTAAAAGTCAAACTGAACAATAATGAAATCAATTGGTGATTTTGATATAAAGTCCGTAAGGTGAGATAGTCTTGATAATAATGACTAATCTAATCACCTTGCGAATGATAAAAGGTAGATTGACGCTCGAAAAGCTAGGTGGAAGCTTGGGTAGAAGCTGGTCAAACGGAACTAATACGCGTGGATAAGCATAATCGGAATTCAAGGTAAGTTAAGCTTACGCCATTTTTATTCTTATTGCAAAATGCTTATTTGTGAGTATTGAATATGATTTATAATAAGTAAGTGAAACATGTTGTTCCGGCGCGATATAATGCGAGTCGGAACAAGTGAGAATGGTAGAAACCATAAATTATGGTAAATAGGGTAAAAACGGTAAATTGGTAATCCGGACATGGATTAACGAATAGATAAAGGGATTTGAAAGGACACCATTGGGCATAAGTTCTAACGGGTTAAACAAAACAAGAAACGACTTTTAAGTACGATGAATTCAAAAAAAAAAAAAACCGGGATAGGTTAAAGGGGGTGAAGCGATAATTAAATACCATCTCATAATGATAATTTGTCATTTCGACTAAACGGGTCAAATGGTGTTGACAATAATATCTGATGATCGCATGTTGAGTTTAGTGATCACAGGAATTAACACATGGTACGCGTTACTATAATCTGGAAATTTATAGCGAAAGGTATTTAAACGGGTCAATCCTATGACCCGAGCCAGGTACGCACATTTAGAATAATAGTTAAAAGCGATATTTTGGTCAAATATTAGCGAAAGTCCTTCGTCGTAAAATGAAGGACTAAAATTGACCAAAAAGACCTTGATGGGTAGATTGGGCAAACAACCCATATGGGTTGTTTCGGAATTTGTATTGAGATTACGAAATAAAGGTAGATACCTTAATGTAGTAAAATGATGGGTGAAAGGGGAGTGAAATTTAAAGTTAATGGTAAATCCCTCTACCAGGTCAAAATGAAGTTTTACGCATAACTCAACCTTTAGTGGCATAATGTATGAAATTTTTGGACTCACGAGTTAATGGTTTTAAGATAATGAATATCTCAAGAAATTACAATGATTTAGACGAAAGGGGTTTAATGAATCATGAAACGAGTCAAAAGTGTTAAAAAGGGATTTCAAGCCGAGAGCTTGAAATCTGAATTTTCGACTAGTTGAATATCTGGTTTTAACTCCATAAGATGGAGAATTAAATTTCGAACGCATAGGAAAAAGAATCGCCTAAAACGGACTAGTAGATAAAAAGTTATGGCCGTTTAAAGTTTGATTTTTTGTTGAATAATTGAGCTGGGCCGGAAATGTAGGACCAAGGCCTGCACCCGCTGGAAAACTGTCTCCCCCGCGGCACGCGGAGGGAGACACTGATTCTGTCGCGAGACGCGGGCGTCGCTCGCGTCCCGCGAAAGCTTGTATGGGATCTGTCGCGGGGCGCGACAGACCAAAACTCTAAAATTTTATTTTATTTTGTTCGTTTGACGCATAGAACTTGTTTAAACGTATATTTAAGTTATCAAAACTAACCGTTAAGTTGGTTTTGATCATAGGTGAATATCATGAGTACACTGATGAAGTTCAAGTGGCGAAAAAGAACCGAACAGATGAAAAAGAAGCTTTCGCACGTTGTTCCGTCGTTATTTCTAAACGATGTATTTAATCTTATTATGAAGTTTTTATTTCTAAGTTGTAAAAGATTTTAAATAACCCACATTTTTATATGTATGTGTATTCTTAAATACACATTTAATCTTCGATATTTGTACAAAAACCGTCATATAATACTAAGGGTGTTACAAGTTGGTATCAGAGCTCATGGTTAAAGAGTAAAGTGTGTTCGGTTCGAGGCTTGATCGCAAATCCGGTAAGTACATGTATATTAATGGTTTAGCATGTTAAAGTGTTGTAAACAACATGTAGGGTTATCGCGTAATACACGGTACCCCAATTAAAATGATTGATACAGTTAATGAAATTATGTGCGTTGACACGTATAGCAGAAAGCCTCGTATTATAATACGGGCAATCATTGATGTCACATTCCTAACCTTTGTGAATGTTTTAATTGAAGGACACTGGCATCTGAAGATGACGAGAATTAAATAAATTGCGGATATGACGGTGGAACGGTCCGAGGCATGACAAGCAGAGCATACTCATCAAGGACCTAAATCGCGTAGCGATCACGACCAAGGTTAACGGCAATAGAAGCCCGTTAGGGCAAGCATTACCAGGTGCACATTTTAAATTTAATCGCACAAATAGCAATATGCAACAAACATGTAGAAAATGATTGTGGCATATGTAAATTAAAAGCTTGGAAAACCTGAATAGAATACCTATCCAAGATATTATTTCCATGAAAACTAAATAGAGGCGTTACTTACATGGGGTGTAACGTGAAAATTATAAAAGGTCATGTATATCAGGTGTTGATCGCTTACTCTGGCCAAGTAAGTAGTGAACACGTGGTACCATGAACTTTTATGAACCTGAATAGAATACCTATCCAAGATATTACATCCGATGTAGTAAGGACGGGGTGAATAGGACAAACTAAAAAGGTACCCAAATGAAACAAATAAGCAAGATGTTTGATAACAAACGTAGACGAAAGTTGGATGACGGAAGCGTATTACGTTAGAATAAAGAGTGCGAGAGAAGGGACAAGAATCAAAGTAAAAGAAATTACAGACCGACCAATAGGAATGCTAAGGCATAGAGATAAAATTTTGACAGCATAAAGTGATGAAATTCACATGGACAAGTCAAACGAATTAAATGAAGAATAAATGACTTGACTGAACAAAAGCGATGGATTTCGCTAAGATGACCAAATAAATTAAAATGACATCTAAAACCATATGAGAATGGTTACTTGATAATGATTTCGGTAAAGATACCCGATGGATGGGTAGGATTTTGATAGTATGCGTAAACCAAGAGACGGGAACGCGAAACAGAAAGTCAAAGGACTCGGATTGTGAATTATAACTAAAAGACGATGAAATTTTGCAAACATAAATTTTGATAATGATGTTCAACTATTTCAAAGTTAAACGGGTCAAATAAAGAATGAAGTTTGGCATTCATAAGTGATGAAACCTCACACGAATAAATCAAACGAGATAAATAAAGTATAAAAGCTTGGTAGTACAAGTAAGCGCAAACCGAATAATGGAAGCGCGGAATATTAATGAACCTATGTGATGGGTCGTAAAGGAATGAAGATAGGAAAAACGCAAACTAGCAAAAAAAAGAAGAATGTTAAAAACACTAAGATAAGGAACCCGGGTAACGGGTCGTAGAGAAGTATAGTTTAAGACCGGGTAACGGTAAGTGTAGGCCAAACCGACGTGTAAATGACGTTAGAAGTCATAAAGTCGGAAAGATAATTCATAAGAAAACAAATGTAGCCTTAGACTACGGTCAAGGTCGAATGAAATCAAAAAAAAAAAAAGCAAAAGTAAATAATTCTAAACATAAAAACGGGGTGCTTTGACGCCATATATATATACAGTTGAATAAATACTCGAATAGAAGATGATCTACGGGATCATCATAACTGTGACAACTCGAGTTTCCAAGATTTCCACCTTCGCATTAATTGCGCGTTAATTGTTTGTTTACACGAATTGTTGTTTCACAACTGTACATGTTTGAAATCAGTTAAATCGTACTGTGACTGATATGTTAAATATGGTGTGCATTACATTTGAGGGTATGTTATTAATATGTTCATGTAATATTGTATTTTATGTAATTAAAAATTGGAACTTTGATAACACCTCTCTAGCCGAAATCACCCCACCCGGAATACCCCACTCGAAAACACACACCTCACGAAAACACTTCATGTGTTTTGGTCCATCATGTGGCCAACGAAAAACCAAATGGGCTTGGGGCCCAGTCGTGATTAGATAAACATTTGTTCTTAATCCTTTACGTGAACTGTTATTTGGCAAACCCTAATCACACCGTCTCTCTCTCTCTCGCTTCCTTTGAAACCGACGGCTGCCTTCACCTTGCTCGAAATCAGATCTCCCTTGTTTGATCTCTCTGAGTTCGGTTAGTAATCTACTTGTGTAAGTTGTTTTCATTCTTAATGTCTGCTTATACTGTAAACGTGTTCTTGACTGAAATACATATGATATGAGGAGTTGATTAAAGTCTAGGGTTTATGTCTAGGTTTTCGTTTAGTTGAATGGTCATAAGTGATGCGATGATTAATAATTATGTGATGTTGACTTCTGATGATTTAGTGATGTCTTCACGTGGACTCATGAAAGTTGTCGGATATTACAAGTTGTGGTTAAGGGTTCGATGATAAATTCCAGGTCTGCATGATGGGCCGATTAGATGTAGTAGTTATGTGGGTATGTGAATGTGGTAAATCAATATTGTATACATGAACAAATATGTTGCTTGATATATAGGTCCAATGGAATTGTAGATAAATGGTTTGAGTGGATAATCTTGAATCAGTAAAGTGGCGACCCATGTGTTGGTTGGTAATCTTGATCTCATCAAACTCTGTGCACCTCCTAGACATGTTGTCAGAATAATCAATGCATTAAATCTTATCATTTGTTTTGAATTATGTGAGAACCTAATTGGACATGAAGTTAGATATTGAACGAATATGATGATGAAACTAATTGAAAAAGGGGTTTCGCCATAATAGTGTTTTCGCCAGTTAAGGGATTCGCCAAATATGTATGTTTTCGTCAAGCGTGCTGATATGGTTACTCTGTTAAGTTGTTTACTTAGTTAAGTCATTAACCCTGTTAGTATGTAACTTTGTTAAAGTTATGCAGTTAACCCTGTTAAGTATGTAACTCTTATGGCATGTCAGCTCTGTTAGTTGATTAATACTGTTAATTATTATTCCCTGTTAAGCAAGATAATCCTGTTAAGTTGGCTAACATTGCCAAGCATGCTAGTCTTATTAAACTGCTAACCCTGTCAAGCATGTTAATGAATAACTATGTTAGATTAAACTGCACAAGACATTTATGAGAAGCATGAATTGTATGAATGTGATTAACTATTGTGATGCATGATGTAAATTGCTAAACACACTCTGTGATAATGATTTGCATGTGAAACTTTACCAACATGAACTGACTGTGTATACATACATACTTTAGGCCTTGATTGATTGTTTGCAGGCACATAGTATAGCATACCTAGCAAACCAAGGTGAGTTCACACTCTTACCAAGGCATGGGATTCCCGGGGTTGGGAATGGGGTTAAATGATTACTTGTACTTTCAACGCTACTAGAATACGTACTACTTTCCTCGGGTTGGGAAGGACACCTATAGATACAAATAGACTAGTAACATCTGGGAAGTTCCCACTACTCTTCGCAAACATGCCGGGATTGGCCGCAATACGAAAATACTAATCTTCGCACACATGCATGGATTGGCCGCGATACAAATACTAATCTTCGCACACATGCCTGGATTGGCCGCGATACAAATACTAATCTTCGCAAACGTGCCTGGAGGGCCGCGATACAAATGTAACTAGTCTATAATACATGGGAAACCCCCACTAATCTTCGCAAACATGCCGGGAAGGCCGCGATACAAAATACGATACATTGGTTACTAAACAAACATACGGTTTACGAAACGAATACTATAACTAAACAATCAACTGTGAACTCGCTCAACTTTGTTGTTGACTCGTTGTTACATGCCTTGCAGGTCGTTAGGTACTCATGGAGCTTGCACACGGAGGCGCGGTAGTTGTGGGACATGGATCGTAGATGCCATGATTAAACATTTATGACATTTCAAACTTATTACTTATGTTGGGTTTTACATTTATGCTTCCGCTAAACATTGATACTATACTTTGGTTTTTGAACACCTTTCATATTGTTTGGTTGATTTACATTTATTAATTACATTGTTCAATATGATTGGTGGCTTGATCCTGGTCATGTCACGCCTCCATGCGGTGATACTCCGCGTGTGGATTTTGGGGGTGTGACAGATTGGTATCAGAGCCATTGGTTATAGTGAACTTGGTTTTAATAAGGGGAAAAAGTTTTTTTTTTTTTTTTTTTGTTAAAACCAGACTATAACCTGTACAGTGCTCAACGATCCACAACGAAGCTTCGCCCCACGTGCAAGACTCAACATTCTAGGTGATACGATTTACGTTTACATTGCCTACATGCTAGATTACATAGAACTTTGCTCATGGTATGCTTAGATAAACGTAACAACTGTTGATTGAAACACTTATGTGCTTACTCTCTTCTGTCATCGCACTTCCGCGAACCTCTCTCACTCATGTTCTCTTTGATATCAAGATCATGAGTGGACGCGTTAACCTAACTCCAGCCCAGTTAGCGGCTTTGATCGTTGAACAAGTTACTGCAGCACTCGCAGTTGCCCAGGCAGGAGGTATAACCTGCCATCACCACTTACTCTAGGATCTTTAGATCCTACTCTCGTAAACCAACACTCGTGCTTAAGTATGTTTACTCTTACGCACACGACAGGTCAACACGCTCAGCCACCTGTGTGCACGTTCAAAACTTTCATGGACTGTTGTCCTAGTACTTTTAGTGGCACTGAAGGGGCCGTTGGACTCCTCCACTGGTTTGAGAAGCTCGAATCGGTCTTCGAGATGTGTGAATGCCCTAAGGTTCGTAGGGTGAAGTACGCCACTGGTACTCTCGAAGGCACTGCGCTAACTTGGTGGAACGCGCAAGTTTAGATGCTGGGGCTGGCGGCTGCTAATGCCACCCCATGGAATGATTTTAAGGAACAGATCAAGCGAGAATACTGTAACCGTGTTGACATCCACAAACTGGAAGTGGAGTTCTTTAACCTGAAGATGACGGGGTCAAAGATAGAAGCGTACACGAAACGATCCAACGAACTGGCAGTGTTATGTCCAACTATGGTGGATCCTCCCATCAAACGCATTGAGCTGTACCTCAAAGGCTTAGTACCAGAGATTCAGAGTCATGTGACTTCTGCCAACCTTGCTACCATCCAGGATGTTACTCGTCTTGCTCATCGTCTCACAGACCAGGCAGTGGAACAGAACAAGCTGCCTAAACGTATTGGTGCTACTACTACTACTACTACTTCTGCTATTCCCAGTGACAACAAGCGAAAATGGGATGGAACCTCCAGCAAGGGTTCGACTTCAGTTCAGTCCCAGGCACAGCAGCGAAAGATCGATGACTACCAGAGTCCTGGTCAGCAATCTTCTGGTAGTCAAGGGCAGGGTGGATATCGAGGAAACCACCCAAAGTGCAACACATGCAACAGGAACCACAGTGGTCAGTGCAACAGGGGTCGTGCCAGAGGTGTCTCAAGATGGGTCATGAAGCTAAGGATTGCAGGAGCTCGCGACCTGCGAATCAGAACCAACAACAACAACCAACAGCTCCACAGAACCAGCAGCGACAGGGAGGTAACATGAGATGCTTTCAGTGTGGTGCTGAAGGACACTTTAAGTGGAACTGCCCTCAGCTAAACCAGAATCAGAACAACAACAACATTAATCTGGGCAACGGTTATAACAACGGGGGTAATAACGACGACAATGGTGCCAGGGGTCGAGTGTTCGTGATTGGTCAGGGTGATGCTAGGAATGACCCCAACGTTGTGATGGTTTCGACATCGTTATTGGTATGGATTGGTTATCCCAACAGCAAGCAGAGATCCTATGCAAAGAGAAGATTGTTCGTATTCCCCGTTCTGGCAAAGAACCTCTCGAAATTCAAGGTGACAAGAGTGGTGCTGTAGTGGGCATCATCTCCTTCCTCAAGGCCCAGAAGTGTTTGCAAAGGGCCACACCGCTATCTTAGCGCTTGTTACTGACGCATCTACAAAAGAGAAGAGAATAGAGGATATCCCACTAGTACGCGATATTCCTCAGGTGTTTCCTGAAGATTTACCTGGGCTACCGCCTCATCGCCAGGTCGAATTTCAGATCGAACTAGCTCTTGGAGCAGCACCTATAGCTCGAGCACCTTATCGCTTAGCTCCAACCGAACTGGAAGAACTGTCCAAACAATTGCAAGAATAGATTACCGCGAACTCAACAAGGTGACCGTGAAGAACCGCTATCCTCTTCCACGCATTGATGACTTGTTCGACCAGCTGCAAGGGTCGAGCTACTATTCAAAGATTGACCTGAGGTCAGGCTACCATCAACTGAGAGTCCGGGATGAGGACGTCTCCAAAACAGCATTCAGAACTCGCTACGGCCACTACGAGTTTCTGGTCATGCCATTCGGGTTAACAAACGCGCCTGCGGTTTTCATGGACCTTATGAACAGAGTGTGCAAACCTTACCTGGATAAGTTCGTTATAGTTTTCATCGATGACATTTTGATTTACTCCAAGATTCGGGAGGAAAACGAGCAGCATCTACGACTTATTTTGGAACTCCTTCGAGCAGAACAGTTGTATGCCAAGATTTCAAAATGCGACTTCTGGCTTCGTGAAGTCCACTTTCTAGGCCACGTGGTAAACAAGGATGGGATTCATGTTGATCCATCCAAGGTAGACTCGATCAAGAACTGGCCTGCACCTCGTACACCAACAGAAATCCGCCAGTTCTTGGGTTTGGCGGGCTATTATAGAAGGTTCATCAAAGACTTCTCCAAGATTGCGCAACCTCTCACCTCACTAACTCAGAAAGGCGTTATCTACCATTGGGGTAATACACAGGAATCAGCATTCCAGCACTTAAAGGATAGACTTTGTAGCGCACCTATTCTTTCATTGCCAGAGGGCACAGACGATTTTGTGGTCTATTGCGAAGCATCCATTCAGGGTCTTGGATGTGAGTTGATGCAACGGGATAAAGTCATTGCTGATGCTTCGCGCCAACTTAAGATTCATGATCGGAATTACACTGCACACGATTTAGAGCTGGGAGCTGTTGTTTTTACACTCAAGATATGGAGACATTACCTGTACGGTACCAAGTGTACCATCTACATAGATCACAGGAGTCTCGAGCATATCTTCAAGCAGAAAGAGTTGAACATGCGTCAGCGTTGATGGGTCGATCTTTTAAACGATTACGAATGCGCTATAAAGTACCATCCGGGCAAAGCCAATGTGGTGGCCGACTCCCTCAGTCGAAAGGATACTACACCTAGGCGTGTACGGGCGTTGCAACTCACTATTCAGTCTAGTCTTCCTTCTCAGATACGAGATGCTCAGGTAGAAGCATTGAAACCAGAAAACATCAGGGCTGAAGCCCTACGCGGTTCAAGGCAATGGTTGGAACGAAAGGCAGACGACGCCTACTATGTAACGGGACGCATCTGGGTCCCACTCTATGGCAACTTACGCGAGCTTGTAATGGATGAAGCTCATAAGTCTCGCTACTCAGTACATCCTGGTTTGGATAAGATGTACCACGACTTGAAAACTACATATTGGTGGCCTAGCATGAAAGCTCATATAGCAACTTACGTTAGCAAGCGTTTGACTTGTGCGAGAGTTAAAACGGAATATCAGAAACCATCAGGCCTACTCCAACAACCAGAGATACCACAATGGAAATGGGAGCAAATTTCCATGGATTTCGTTACTGGCCTGCCTAGATCTCAACGTGTTAACGATACTATTTGGGTGATCGTGGATCGACTCACAAAATCTGCACACTTCTTGGTTATCAAAGAAACAGATAAGTTCTCTACTTTAGCATACGTTTACTTAAAGGAAGTGGTTTCGAGGCACGGGGTGCTCACCTCTATTATTTCCGATCGTGATGCACGTTTCACTTCAGAATTTGGCAAGAGATGCACAAATCCTTCGTTTCACGATTAGACATGAGCACAGCTTATCACCCTCAGACGGATGGGCAGTCTGAGCGCACTATTCAAATTTTAGAAGACATGCTTCGGGCATATGTAATTGATTTCGGCACCGGCTGGGAAAAACACCTCCCATTGGTGGAGTTTTCGTATAACAACAGTTACCACACCAGCATTCAAGCCACTCCATTCGAGGCATTGTACGGGCGTAAATGCCGATCACCTCTTTGTTGGGCAGAGGTGGGTGATAGTCAGATCACGGGTCCAGAACTTGTAGTGGACACAACGGAAAGAATTGCTCAGATACGGCAATGCATGGCGGCAGCTCATGACCGTCAGAAAGCCTACGCAAACAAGCGCCGGAAACCACTCGAGTTCCAAGTTGGGGATCGAGTGCTACTCAAAGTTTCACCCTGGAAGGGTGTGGTTCGTTTTGGCAAACGGGGCAAGCTCAATCCGCGATATGTCGGACCGTTCGAAATCATTGAGAAAATAGACAGGGTGGCCTACAAACTAAACCTACCAGCAGAACTCAGTGCAGTTCACAACGTCTTTCACGTGTCAAATCTGAAGAAGTGTCTGTCAGATGAGACCCTCATAGTTCCTTTGAAGGAGCTCACTATCGACGATCAGTTGTGATTCGTCGAGGAACCAGTTGAAATCACGGACCGGGATGTTAAGGTCCTCAAGCACACCAGAATACCCCTTGTTCGAGTTCGTTGGAACTCCCGTCGTGGCCCAGAGTTTACCTGGGAACGAGAAGATCAAATGAAACTCAAGTATCCCCAATTATTCGGAAACAGTGCAACCACTACTGAGGCTGAAGCTACTACAGAATTTCGGGACGAAATTCCAAATCAACGGGGGGATGATGTGACACCCCAGGAAAACCAGTAAACAACACAACTAGCTTCCTCTGTAACCGCGTGCTAAATTTCGGGACGAAATTTCTTTCAAGTTGGGGATAATGTGACAACTCGAGTTTCCAAGATTTCCACCTTCGCATTAATTGTTTGTTTACACGAATTGTTGTTTCACAACTGTACATGTTTGAAATCTGTTAAATCGTACTGTGACTGATATGTTAAATATGGTGTGCATTACATTTGAGGGTATGTTATTAATATGTTCATGTAATATTGTATTTTGTGTAATTAAAAATTGGAACTTTGATAACACCTCTCTAGCCGAAATCACCCCACCCGGAATACCCCACTCGAAAACACACACCTCACGAAAACACTTCATGTGTTTTCGTCCATCATGTGGCCAACGAAAAACCAAATGGGCTTGGGGCCCAGTCGTGATTAGATAAACATTTGTTCTTAATCCTTTACGTGAACTGTTATTTGGCAAACCCTAATCACATCGTCTCTCTCTCTCTCTCTCGCTTCCTTTGAAACCGACGGCTGCCTTCACCTTGCTCGAAATCAGATCTCCCTTGTTTGATCTCTCTGAGTTCGGTTAGTAATCTACTTGTGTAATTTGTTTTCATTCTTAATGTCTGCTTATACTGTAAACGTATTCTTGACTGAAATACATATGATATGAGGAGTTGATTAAAGTCTAGGGTTTATGTCTAGGTTTTCGTTTAGTTGAATGGTCATAAGTGATGCGATGATTAATAATTATGTGATGTTGACTTCTGATGATTTAGTGATGTCTTCACGTGGACTCATGATAGTTGTCGGATATTACAAGTTGTGGTTAAGGGTTCGATGATAAATTCCAGGTCTGCATGATGGGCCGATTAGATGTAGTAGTTATGTGGGTATGTGAATGTGGTAAATCAATATTGTATACATGAAAAAATATGTTGCTTGATATATAGGTCGAATGGAATTGTAGATAAATGGTTTGAGTGGATAATCTTGAATCAGTAAAGTGGCGACCCATGTGTTGGTTGGTAATCTTGATCTCATCAAACTTTGTGCACCTCCTAGACATGTTGTCAGAATAATCAATGCATTAAATCTTATCATTTGTTTTGAATTATGTGAGAACCTAATTGGGTTAGACACATGAAGTTAGATATTGAACGAATATGATGATGAAACTGATTGAAAAAGGGGTTTCGCCATAATAGTGTTTTCGCCAGTTAAGGGATTTCGCCAAATATGTGTGTTTTCGTCAAGCGTGCTGATATGGTTACTCTGTTAAGTTGTTTACTTAGTTAAGTCATTAACCCTGTTAGTATGTAACTTTGTTAAAGTTATGCAGTTAACCCTGTTAAGTATGTAACTCTTATGGCATGTCAGCTCTGTTAGTTGATTAATACTGTTAATTATTATTCCCTGTTAAGCAAGATAATCCTGTTAAGTTGGCTAACGTTGCCAAGCATGCTAGTCTTATTAAACTGCTAACCCTTTCAAGCATGTTAATGAATAACTATGTTAGATTAAACTGCACAAGACATTTATGAGAAGCATGAATTGTATGAATGTGATTAACTGTTGTGATGCATGATGTAAATTGCTAAACACACTCTGTGATAATGATTTGCATGTGAAACTTTACCAACATGAACTGACTGTGTATACATGCATACTTTAGGCCTTGATTGATTGTTTGCACGCACATAGTATAGCATACCGAGCAAACCAAGGTGAGTTCACACTCTTACCAAGGCATGGGATTCCCGGGGTTGGGAATGGGGTTAAATGATTACTTGTACTTTCAACGCTACTAGAATACGTACTACTTTCCTCGGGTTGGGAAGGACACCTATAGATACAAATAGACTAGTAACATCTGGGAAGTTCCCACTACTCTTCGCAAACATGCCGGGATTGTCCGCAATACGAAAATACTAATCTTCGCACACATGCCTGGATTGGCCGCGATACAAATACTAATCTTCGCACACATGCCTAGATTGGCCGCGATACAAATACTAATCTTCGCAAACATGCCTGGAGGGCCGCGATACAAATGTAACTAGTCTATAATACATGGGAAACCCCCACTAATCTTCGCAAACATGCCGGGAAGGCCGCGATACAAAATACGATACATTGGTTACTAAACAAACATACGGTTTACGAAACAAATACTATAACTAAACAATCAACTGTGAACTCGCTCAACTTTGTTGTTGACTCGTTGTTACATGCCTTGCAGGTCGTTAGGTACTCATGGAGCTTGCACAGGGAGGCGCGGTCGTTGTGGGACATGGATCGTAGATGCCATGATTAAACATTTATGACATTTCAAACTTATTACTTATGTTGGGTTTTACATTTATGCTTCCGCTAAACATTGATACTATACTTTGGTTTTTGAACACCTTTCATATTGTTTGGTTGATTTACATTTATTAATTACATTGTTCAATATGATTGGTGGCTTGATCCTGGCCATGTTACGCCTCCATGCGGTGATACTCCGCGTGTGGATTTTGGGGGTGTGACAATAACCTACGGGATTATAATTAATGTTAAGTCTACGGGACCAAAATGACCCTCGGGTCACGAATAAAAAGGGAATAAACCATAGGGGCCCCGCTAAAAAGGGGATGAAAACCTAAAAAAATAGCCTACGAGGCTAGGTGAAGGAATCAACGGGTTATTTGGGTTAAGCGTGGGAACTAGTATAATTCTCCGCATTAAATAAGAACAGAAAGGAATAAATCCTCGGACGTAAAATTCCTAGATACAAGTAAATGACGTAAGATAGAGAAAATGTTAAACTAAAAATTCAGTTTTTAGTCAAAGGCAACGCTTTAACAAACATAATTAGTATGAGATGAATTAAGAAATCATAAACACGCATAAGGTCTGAAATGGCAATATAGTATACCCGAGTGACGGGGTACGAAGTGACGGGGACTAATCAGTCTAGCCAGTAAAACCATACAAATTCAAAATAGTGTTATGACTTATACAAACGCTTGTCAATATAAGATTAGCGTGGAGTAAACATGTTGATGGACACATACGACCGAATGGTCAAATGACAACTTAGTCAAATAGGCGATAAAGATAAGAGATGCAAGATGAAAGTTATGGTCCGCAAGGACTTACACGTGAAAGACGCTCACGCCAACACAAATGATAGCTATTGATCGAGAAGAATGAATGCTTCGAAAATAAAATTAAGTTCATTAGATTTAAACCAATGAACTACGTAAATAAGGTTTCGGGGACGAAACCTCTTTAAGAGGGGTAGACTTTTAACACCGCGAAAACGGGGTTGGTAATCAAACCACGTTAATACTAAAAGATGGGTAAAGTACCGCTAGTGGTAAAAGTAACCTGATAAATATTAGGATTTAAATAAATAAACCTAATATTAATTAAAAGGAGAGTAAATACTTTGAGAAAAGTAAGTTAATAAGAATCCCGAGTTAACGAGACTTAAAATAAAACGGGTTTTAATCTTCCCGAACCCACTAAATTAACTAGGAATATTTAACCGAGTTAAATAGTTGTTTGAGAATAATAAATAAAAAAACTTGACCAAGTTAACCTTCTCTTGTAATTATATAATTAAAGTGACTAAAATGGCCAAGTTAGAAAGACTGAATTACTAATGTTTTTGGTCGACAATTCACAGGAGCCAAAAGGAGTTCTTCTCCTTGAACCCTAAATTCAAGAAATCCGGAAAATTTAAAGAAGATAACGGGCTAGAAACCGGTTCCAAGCTAAAATTGAGATCACCTTCGTGAAAGGATCATAAGGTATGCCTAATTTTGCTATTTAGTTTCACCTTGAGTTCTAGGTGAAAACATGAAATCGAGATCTTAGCTTGCATGATCAAAGTTTGGATGAAATTAGCAATGATTTTATGTCTAGGAGTAAACCCTAGTCATTTACTTGTTGAATTAATGTTTATAATTGTGAATTCATGATCACCCGATTATGTGCTAAATGGGTTTTGTAGAAACATGATGAACCCTAGAATCTTGATGGTTAAATTGTGTTAATAGAACTCCCTGAAGTTAGATTTGGGATTTAAGTGTTGATTAGACACAAGAAAATTGGAAAAAAAAGGTGTGAAACTTGGTAGAAATAACTAGTTAGGAACTAGTTTGTAAAAATTATGCCCACTAGGTGTTTGTTAAACTGTCTAAATGAAATCGCGGTCTACTCGCTTGTGTCTAAAACTTGATTATGATAGGTATTCGGATGAATGCAAAATAGTATGATGAAACGGGTCTCGCTTATAAAAGGGAACCCTTGGTTCTTGCGAAAATGAATAAAGAAACTAGTCACGATAATCGTTTGAACTAGTTAAAGAAATTAGAACTATAATGAATTTGATGAAAAAACTAGTTAAAACGGTAGTGTAAGAATAATGCCTATCGGATATTTGACAAATTGCTTAAATGAATTGTTGAACTTAATTGTGTAATTGCTCGTGCTATAGGCTGTTTGACTTTTAAAAGTCAAACTGACCAATAATGAAATCAATTGGTGATTTTGATATAAAGTCCGTAAGGTGAGATAGTCTTGATAATAATGACTAATCTAATCACCTTACAAATGATAAAAGGTAGATTGACGCTCGAAAAGCTAGGTGGAAGCTTGGGTAGAAGCTGGTTAAATGGAACTAATACGCGTGGATAAGCATAATCGGAATTCAAGGTAAGTTAAGCTTACGCCCTTTTTATTCTTATTCCAAAATGCTTATTTGTGAGCATTGAATATGATTTATAATAAGTAAATGAAACATGTTGTTCCGGCGCGATATAATGCGAGTCGGAACAAGTGAGAATGGTAGAAACCATAAATTATGGTAAATAGGGTAAAAACGGTAAAATGGTAATCCGGACATGGATGAACGAATAGATAAAGGGATTTGAAAGGACACCATTGGGCATAAGTTCTAATGGGTCAAACAAAACAAGAAACAACTTTTAAGTACGATGAATTCAAAAAAAAAAATCGGGATAGGTTAAAGGGGGTGAAGCGATAATTAAATACCATCTAACACCATTTGACAATAATGTCTGATGATTGCATGTTGAGTTTAGTGATCACAGGAATTAACACACGGTACGCGTTACTATAATCTGGAAATTTATAGTGAAAGGTATTTAAACGGGTCAATCCTATGACCCGAGCCAGGTACGCACATTTAGAATAATAGTTAAAAGCGATATTTTGGTCAAATATTAGCGAAAGTCCTTCGTCGTAAAATGAAGGACTAAAATTGACCAAAAAGCCCTTGATGGGCAGATTTGGCAAACGACCCATATGGGTTGTTTAGGAATTTGTATTGAGATTACGAAATAAAGGTAGATACCTTAATGTAGTAAAATGATGGGTGAAAGGGGAGTGAAATTTAAAGTTAATGGTAAATCCCTCTACCGGGTCAAAATGAAGTTTTACGCATAACTCAACCTTTAGTGGCATAATGTATGAAAGTTTTGGACTCACGAGTTAATGGCTTTGAGATGATGAATATCTCAAGAAATTACAATGATTTAGATGAAAGGGGTTTAATGAATCATGAAACGGGTTAGGGCTGGCATATCTGGTCAACCCGATCTGTTAAGACACGAACACGAAACAGGTAAACACGAACACGACATGAAATCTTATCGTGTCAAATTTTCCAAACACGAACACGAACCTGATAATAAACAGGTTACACGAAATAACCTGTTAAGGCACGAAAATATTTCCACCGTATCATATGACCTGCTTAAGACACGAACACGACTTGTTAAGACACGAACCCGACCTGTTATTACATATTTTTTAAATTGTATTTCTTACCTAACAATTCTCACTTTTTATCTCAATAACTTGCTTACATAATCATTTCGTCAATTCTAATATAACAATTCTCACATTCATCTAAATTCTAACTCAGTCAATTCTAACATAACAATTTTCACTTTACAACTCTAACAATTCAGTCGATTCTAACATGTAAATAGTGATAAATTGTTGGACATTTGTTACATACGGGAATAATCACGTCTTGATGGAGAATGAACAGAATGGTCAGAGCGGAGAATGAATTGAACAATCAGATCCTGCGTGTGAACGGTCGGAGAGGAATGAACGGAGGCTAGAGCTTGCGTCTTGACATTAACGCCAGAGCGGAATGAACGGAACGGAGGCCAGATCGTGTGTGTGAACTGAATGATCGGAGCGTGTGCCTGGACGTTTACGTCGACGCGGTGAATGAACAATGGCAGGAGCTTTGATTTTGGAATGAGAGCAGAAAGTGAGTAGACTTAATTTAGGGTTTGTAAGATTTTGGGATGAATAGATTTCAAAATTGGGTTATACCATTCCCACATCAGGCACGTACGTGACCATGTCCCCAAATATTATATATTATTTTTAATTTAAAATTATAAGCATGTTATTAACAGGTCTTATCGTGTCGACCTGTTTAGACATGAAACTTGTTAAGGTCAAACACGAAACCTGTTAACTTCGTATAGGTTCGTGTCAAAATTGCCAGCCCTAAAACGGGTCAAAAGTGTTAAAAAGGGATTTCAAGACGAGAGCTTTAAATCTGAATTTTCAACTAGTTGAATATCAGGTTTTAACTCCATAAGATGGAGAATTAAATTTTGAACGCATAGGAAAAAGAATCGCCTAAAATGGACTAGTAGATAAAAAGTTATGGTCGTTTAAAGTTTGATATATTGTTGAATAATTGAGCTGGTCAGGAAATGCAGGACCAAGGCCTGCACCCGCTGGAAAACTGTCTCCCCCGTGGCACGCAGAGGGAGACACTGATTCTGTCGCGACACGCGGGCGTCGCTCGCGGCCCGCGAAAGCTTGTATGGGATCTGTCGCGGGGCGCGACAGACCAAAACTCTAAAATTTTATTTTATTTTGTTCGTTTGACGCGTAGAACTTGTTTAAACTTATATTTAAGTTATCAAAACTAACCGTTAAGTTGGTTTTGATCATAGGTGAATATCGTGAGTACACTAATGAAGATCAAGTGGCGAAAAAGAACCGAACACATGAAAAAGAAGCTTCCGCACGTTGTTCCGTCATTATTTCTAAACGATGTATTTAATCTTATTATGAAGTTTTTATTTCTAAGTTGTAAAAGATTTTAAATAACCCGCATTTTTATATGTATGTGTATTCTTAAATACACATTTAATCATCGATATTGGTACAAAAACCGTCATATAATACTAAGGGTGTTACACTGCTGCTGAGGCTGCTACTGTTGATGTTGCGCTAGTTGCTGCTGTTGCTCTTGCTTCACCGTTCTGTTTGGGCAGACATTTACATAGTGGTTAGGATCACCACATGCAAAGCAGGCTCTTGCGTGAGCAGGGGGTGTAGGAGCTGCTTGTTGGCCCTAGGGAGCAGGAAGAGGAGCTGGCAATGTAGGAGCTTGAACTTGAGCTTGGTGGGGACCAGTATGGCAGTTAGCAGTGAAGTGGCCGTACAGGTTGCAGTAAACACAACATCAGCATGCAATCCCAACAGGATGATGATATGTACAAGTAGGGCAGAGCGGGTGTGGATCAGTATGTGCACGCTTAGCTGGCGATGCATTGGTCACTGGTGCCGCTACTTGGCGATTCTAGGGTTGCGGTTGAGCAGGGACAGCTTGGAGTGGAGCGGCGGTTACTACACAGTTTTTGTTGTTTTTGTTGTTCTTGCGTTTGTGGCATGAAGACTTGGAAGCTTACGGTGCGGCGGTTTCAGCGGTGGGAGCAGCGGTAACTTGATGGAGACTCTTGGTGGTATTCTTGAAGTAACCAGCCAATACTCACTTGTCATTAATCTCAGCAGCGAGTAAATACATCTCTTCGATGGTTGTCGTCTTCGCGGCTTGCACGAAATCAGCAACACAATCCGGTAAAGCACGAATGTATTTCTTGATCGTCATCTCAGGTGTTGCCACCTGGCTGGGACAAATGATACTTAACTGCTTAAAGCGAGCTGTCAGACCGGCGTTGTCGCCAGCTTTTGGAGCTCATGGGGCGGGCGGAATTCCTTCATCATCAATTCTTTCAGCTCATCCCAAGTAAGCCCGTAGGCTGCGTCGTTCCCACGCCTGTTCCTTTTGGCGGTCCACCAATCCAGAGCCCTGGACTGGAAAACGCCAGTTGCGTTGACAGTACGTAGGTGATCGGGACATCCGCTCTGGCGTAGCATGACTACGATTGAGTCGAACCATTGAAACATAGTGCTTGGTCCATCTTCACCTATGAAGTCTTTTGGGCCACAGGCCTTAAACTGTTTAAAGCTGAATGTACCATTTGGAGAGTCGGACCTAGATTCCTCAGAGGACTTGCTAGCGTTTTCATTAAGCTTGCTGACAATTTGCGGAATGACCTTAGCCATCTGCTTTGCGACTAAAGAAGCGATATGCTTGTCAGCGTGATTTTTGCGTGCATCGCGAGAAGTATGCGAACCAAATGATGACATTGTCCGCAACAGACATCGTCATAGGATTCAGACGCGATATAATCGAATCTCACCTCACAACATACTACCACTAGATAAAGCTCAGGAACATGTCGGCACATAGTCACATAATCACGTAGACACATAATTCACATAGGCACGTAAGCACATAAGCACGTAAACATAAAAGCGCAAAGCTAGCCAAAACCACGCTTTACACTATATTTTGCACGTATTCACCTACATAAATTGCACGTATTCACCAATCATTCAAGTTCGCGAAGCGCGTTCGAGAGTAGCGAGTAAACAACGAGTAGTATAGCGTAAGCGAGTAACATAGCATGTGATTTGTTAACGTTTTGTGATAGATGTGCAGTGCGAGTTGTGCGTGCTGATCAAAGCGAAAAACGTTTAAATCTCCAAAAATTGAAACACATAAACATATAAAATCACATAAAACACATAAAATTCCACATAAAAGCGATATATCACAGAGTCAGCGACTACGGGCTCAGAATCGAAACACATATAATCAGCGATTGCGGGCTTGAAATCGAAAATGGATTGTCTCGGGTTTAGTCGACACATGTCTATCACCCAAGTGACTTGACTACCCAAAGTGATTCAACTATTCTCAAGGATTTCGAGTAAACGTTTTGGCCTAGTAGAATGTGCTCTCTCTCACCGTCATACGCTGAATGGCACGCATCCTTTCGGTTATTCCCGTGACTCGAATCGTTGGAATCCATCGAGACTTTGGTGAGAGTATTGCAAAACCAACCTAAAGAACGGAACTAGTCATCAAGATTCGGGTTTCACCCCTAACTTAACAACTGAATTCCGGTTGGTGTGATGGAATCACGAGATAGAAAGGGAGATTTGCGTCGACGTATGGATTTCACTCCTGATTCAATGCAAATTCTCGTGTTTATAGTAAAAATGCGCGTCGAACAAGCGATCTAATCGAGAGTTTGCGGTTTTCACACCTAGCCTCGATCTAATCACTCGTTCATTTTCAAAAAATAGTGTGTGTTGCTAGCATTCCTTTCCTAAGGCCATATCATGCGGTGTTCATGCGAGAATAAGTTGGAGAGAGCGTAATAGAAATAGGCTCGTGCAAATCCCCTACCGGGCTTTCACAAGGCGGTCTGTTGGTACTTAGACTATAGACTAGGTTGTTTCTAATACATCGACCCGGACTAGGTCGAGTCTTGCCTAATTCCCTATAGTTATGGCTCTGATACCAATCTGTCACACCGCAACCGATGGCGGCAACATCGGGGCATGGCACTGAGCGAAACAGATTGTCCAGGAGAAATCCATAACAACTAATATTACCAAATATTTAAAGTTACGTCCCATACCATAACATACTCAGCAAAATAGTTAATACAAACATAGTATCTCAAAGACAAATAATTTGTTTCGACAACTCAGAATTTAATGTGACATTTCTAGACCTCCTATCTTGATTTCCAAACAGCAAGCATAGCATAAGAATCCTAAACACCTGCCACATATGTTAAAATAGGTCAATACACATGGTGTAAAGTTGAGCATACAAGTTTAATAGTATAATAGATAACGAAAGTGGTTTACGCATAACCAGCATGTAACATGTTGAAAAGTGAAGCTAGCAAGTTATCGACAATGAAATATGCACAGACATGACTACGAGTTGTAGAATGCACAACAAATATATCACCACAGTGACACGTGAAGTAAATCCCTTAACAACCCCTGTCCACAACAGGTGCTGAGTACAAACTATAGTACTATCGTTGCTAAGGTGTCAGGCAACAATCACTGTGTAAACATAACATACAAGCATTCATCAAGTAACACGTATAACATGCAGTAACGGTTAGCGTATAAAGTGTTTGCATTGTGTATCGGTTGTGATTTGTAATAGGTAACGTATGTAACACCCAAAAGTGCGTAAAGCAAAAAGGATTCGAGTATACTCACAGATCGTGTTTAATGAATAAACACGGTCTTGGATTAAAGGGAGCGCTGGAGAGTTAGCCTGATTAAAGAAAGACAGTATCAGCGATGAACAGTGCGTTAAACGGTGTCGAGTGAACTGATGACGGATTGAAGGATCATTTTCAGACCCGAACGAGTTGATCAGAAGAGTTTTACTAAGAATGAAAGGCAGAAACAGACATTCTGAGGTCAATTCAGCTAGATTTACCCTTTAAACTGTCCGTATATTGATTATAGATCAATTACAAGTCTGTGGACACTTCGGCAGCACTTCGTTACACTGACCGGAACTGTTACAAATGAATCAGCACTCAAGTTATTTATAGGAGGAGTGATTTCGTTTGAAAGTGTCAAGATGTCACACCCCCAAAATCCACCTGCGGAGTACTACCGCTTGGAGGCGTGACTGACCAGGATCCAGCCACCAATCATATTGGACAAGCATGTAAGTAATATATAAAACCCAACCAATACAATTGGTGTCCAAACAAAACATAGTTTAAGTTGCAAGCGGAAGCATAACGTTTAAAATCAAAACATAAGTTTAATTGTTTCAAAGTTTAACATGGCACACAGCTGTCCATATCCCACAACGACCCTCCTCCATGCAAGCTCCAGCTAAGTACCTAAAGACCTGCAAAGCATGTAGTAACGAGTCAACAACAAGTTGAGTGAGTTCACGGTTGGGTGTTCATTTTAAGTTGTTTCGAAAACAGTTTCCTTTATCTGGCATCCTGCCGTGGGGGTTACCCCATAGTTAAAAACGTGACTTGTTTATTCCCGGTTACTCTGGCAATCCAGCCGTGGGGGCTACCCCGTGTTAGTTATCTGGCATTTCGGCCGTGGGGGCTACCCCATGTATACACTAGACTCGTTACCATATCGACTGCTGACTGTAGTCATGTTTATGTGCCCTGAAACTGTCAATGTCTATCATCATTGACGTGCCCCAGATCCATTAGTTCACGCCCGTCCTCTGCGGCACGGTGTGAGGTTTGTCAGACCTAAATAGCGCTATCTAACTAATGACCCGCTCGCCATTGGCCCGGCGATTATGTCGATATAAAAAGGAGGGACTTTGTGATAGAGTTTTGGTCTAGTACGAGTTATCTGTCCATGCGGACGAGGAGTTACATTCCTGAATCAATGCTGTCCTACCCAAGAAAGGACGAGGAATCCATGTTCCTTAACCCCATTCCCAACCCAGGGAATCCCATGCTTTGTAGAGGGTGTGAACTCACCTTGGTTTGCTCGACAGATACACAGAAAAGTCAATCAAGTTGTACGTGGTCAACTACATCCTAACATAGATACCATTCACGTCAGGTTCATATCCAAGTAGTGCACGTATGTTCTACACGTATTGTACCCAAGTAACGATCATGGCATACACGTCTAGCATGGCAGTTTAAATCAATAGTTCGTAATAAGTTCCACAATAACATTCATGTAACAACCAAAGTCTAAGTGTGCGGCCCAAACAGTTGGGCTCGTAATAGCATGCAGGTCCAAAACAGTGCACAACATACACAATTAACAATACCCAGAAAGCCCATACATTCGGCCCACTAACTTAGGCCCGTAACTATGCAAGTCCAATCCAGCGAGTGTGCGTACATGGTCTCGAGTCGAGACTGTGCGATCTCGAGTCGAGACTGTGCGATCTCGGTTAAAGCCTATGAGTTCTCGAGT
Source organism: Helianthus tuberosus (assembly GCA_030545235.1). Taxonomy (NCBI): domain Eukaryota; kingdom Viridiplantae; phylum Streptophyta; class Magnoliopsida; order Asterales; family Asteraceae; genus Helianthus; species Helianthus tuberosus. The sequence continues at coordinate 154,300,599 of CM060448.1, read as the reverse complement.
CATGCATGCACTGGTCTCGAGTCGCAACTGGACTCGCAAGCATGGTCTCGAGTCATGATGTTTGTGTGCTGATCAAGTGTGGTCTCGAGTCGAGACTAGGGGTTCTTGACTCGCAACCTATGTCGCAATCTATGTTCTCGAGTTATCATGTTCATGGTCTCGAGTCGAAACCAGAGGTCTCGACTGGACATCAGCTGATCCTACACAGTGTAGTATCCAATAGAGTTTTGATTTCATGATATGGTGTACTATCCAATGGTAGAGCACAAACATGTTCCCTTGTCTAACTATTTACCGAAATGGATCAAACATACCAATTTTCAAATATTCAAGACATCTTCATATCATATTCATGTTGTTCTTCATACATTCAAGTAGTTCATTATGATCATTCAAACTTGTTCATCATATTTTAGGGTTTTTAGCATTAATCACAATCATAACATGAACAACAATTAGAACACTTGAACATACTCATCTAATGGTTTCAAATCATCACATAATACCTCAAACTCGACTCTACACTAATCCGATTTCCACACACATGTAGCCGGTTTAACAAGCATTCGGTTCTTAGCACAAGAGTGTACAATCCGATTAACATGGCATTATCTAATACATATATGCAAGCATATTTCATGAACATCAACAATCAACGGTTCAAATCACATTTAGACACAAGACATCATTAGCTCATTATGTAATATATCCGAAATCAGAACATGTTAGCCGAATAACATCATCATACACATCCGATTCACAAGAACATCACCATTCATAACAACTATTCTAACAACAAACATCATAAAACACTAACCGGTTGATGAGGTGTGTGTGTGTAGGAGAGTAGGTTTGTTGTCCGAAAGTTTCCGAGTGAAGAACACAAGCAAATCCGAGAGCTTGGCTTGCTACTCTTGATCCGGCACAAGAGAAGAGGGTGGTGTTGCTAGGGTTTTAGTGAGAGAGAGTGAGAGTGTGTGTATGTAGGAGAGTGTGTATTGTTTGCCCAAAAATGACAAGTGTGGCTAACCACAATGGTTATATACTAGTGGACTAAAAGAGGTGCATGGCCCAATCCGGCCCAACCGTTACTGTTCACTCGAGACCGCATGGTCTCGAGTCGTGTCCTTGTGTCTCGGTTCACATAATCACACTCATACATACAAGCATAGCACATAATCACATAATTTCACTTAGGTCATTCATTGAACCAACAAGTTAACTAATCACATAACATTCAAGCAAGTTACACCAAGATACAACGAAAGGTTCTAAATTTCGAGTTGTCACACAAGATACATTTCAAACGAAATTACTTTAGTTAATTTCGTTTGAAACATCACATGACATCTTCAAACGAAATTAGCTCAAATATATGTATATTCTCCTATTTTCCTCGTATAGCCTGCCCTGATCTATCATTCTACTACAAGACTCGATACAAGACGAAGTCGACAGACGCATGCACCAACAGACTCCCCCTCGAATGTTGACGAGTCTTCAGTGTCGAGTCTTCGCATCTTCAGTCTTTATCAGTCATCTCGAACTCTTCAAACATTCTCCATTGTAAGCATCCTCAATCAATCTCTCTCTCTTTCTCGCAATCTTCAGGATCTGAATCTATCTCTACAATCTTCAGACTCCCTCTAGATATCTTCAGACTCCCCCTTTCACTAAGCTGGGATCGCAGTGTGGAATTCACTTTCCACAGGTTCTTAGATCGTAACCTGGCACTCATCTAACTCAGGTATCGAAACCTGGCTAACCTGCACAAATATCTACCCAAAAATAAGTTTCACAAATTTAAGATTTTGCAAATTTAGAAACCACTTGCAGGTATCATTTGTAGGTATCATTCAAAAATGATTTAATCTTTGATAATCACTTGAAAACATAACTTCTTCATACATTCTTTCCCAAACCTGTTCATCAAGTTTAGCACTTGGAATTTTGAAAATCAGCTCTCCAACATCAGTTGTTGAAAATCTTTTTGGATTTTTCAAAATTTATGCTACTAACACTAAAATCTTTTTGGATTTGGAATATAACAAAAATGCAATAAAGAAATATTTACAGACACAATTTTTTGTGAGTTTGTGTAAGAGGATCATATCAGTTTATGAGACAAATCACCAACACCGTTAAGCTTTAAACATTTTAAGTTCTAAACGATTCACATAGATTGATGATATTGTTGTCCACTTAAACTCAATCTAAAAACTTTCGAAATGCTTACCGATACGTTAAAGTATATTAATATTCCGGGCCGCGACGTGAGTTCCAACGAACTCGAACGAGAGGTATTCTAGTGCTCTTGAGGACCTTAACATCCCGGTCCGTGATTTCAACTGGTTCCTCGACGAATCGTAACTGCTCGTCGATAGTGAGTTCCTTCAGAGGAACTATGTGGGTCTCATCTGACAGACACTTCTTCAGATTCGACACGTGGAAAACGTTGTGAACTGCACCGAATTCTGCTGGTAAGTTTAGTCTGTAGGCCACCCTGCCTATTTTCTCGATGATTTCGAAAGGTCCGACGTATCGTGGGTTAAGTTTGCCTCGTTTACCAAAGCGAACCACACCCCTCCAGGGTGAAACTTTGAGTAGTACCCGCTCCCCAACCTGGAGCTCAAGTGGTTTCCTGCCCTTATCGGCGTAGACTTTCTGACGGTCACGAGCTGCCGCCATGCGTTTTCGTATTTGAGCAATTTGTTCGGTTGTGTCTACCACATGTTCTGGACCAGTGATCTGACTATCTCCCACCTCTGCCCAACAAAGAGGTGATCGGCATTTACGTCCGTACAATGCCTCAAACAGAGCAGCTTTAATGCTGGTGTGGTAGCTGTTATTGTACGAGAATTCCACAAGTGGCAGATGTTTTTCCCAGCGGTTGCCAAAGTCGATTACACATGCACGAAGCATGTCTTCTAAGGTTTGAATAGTGCGCTCGGACTGCCCGTCCGTCTGAGGGTGATACGCTGTGCTCATATCTAATCGTGAGCCAAAGGATTTGTGCAGTGCTTGCCACAGTTCTGAAGTGAAACGTGCATCTCGATCCGAGATAATAGAGGTGGGCACCCCGTGCCTCGAAACAACTTCCTTGAGGTATATTTCTGCAAGAGTGGAGAATTTATCCGTCTCCTTGATAGCCAGGAAATGTGCAAACTTGGTAAGTCGATCCACGATCACCCAAATAGTATCGTTTCCGCGCTGGGATCTAGGCAGGCCAGTAACGAAATCCATGGAAATTTGCTCCCATTTCCATTGTGGTATCTCTGGTTGCTGGAGTAGGCCTGAGGGTTTCTGATATTCAGACTTGACTCTCGCACAAGTCAAACACTTGCTGACATAGGTTGCTATGTGGGCCTTCATGCTAGGCCACCAGTACGTAGTTTTGATATCGTGGTACATCTTATCCGAACCAGGGTGTACCGAGTAGCGAGACTTGTGTGCTTCCTCCATCACGAGCTCTCGCAAGTTGCCATAGAGTGGGACCCAAACGCGTCCTGTTACGTAGTAAGCACCGTCTTCCTTCTGTTCTAAGCGTTGCCTTGATCCGCGTAGGGCTTCAGCCCTGACGTTTCCTGGTTTCAGTGCTTCTATTTGAGCAGCTCGTATTTGGGAAGGAAGACTAGAATGGATTGTGAGTTGTAAAGCTCGCACGCGCTTAGGCGCAGTGTCCTTTCGACTGAGGGCGTCAGCCACAACATTGGCCTTGCCCGGGTGATACCTGATTGAGCACTCGTAGTCATTCAGTAGCTCGACCCACCGTCGTTGTCGCATATTCAGTTCCTTCTGCTTGAAGATATGTTCGAGGCTCCTGTGGTCGGTGTAGATGGCGCACTTGGTACCGTACAGGTAATGCCGCCATAACTTAAGTGCAAAAACAACAACTCCCAGCTCTAAGTCATGCGTAGTGTAATTCTTCTCATGAACCTTGAGTTGGCGTGAGGCGTAAGCTATAACTTTATCTCGTTGCATTAATACACAACCAAGACCCTGAATTGATGCGTCGCAGTAGACCACGAAGTCGTCTGTGCCCTCTGGCAATGAAAGGATAGGTGCGCTGCAAAGTCTATCCTTTAAATGCTGAAATGCTAACTCCTGTGCGTTTCCCCATCGATAAACAACGCCTTTCTGCGTTAGTGAGGTGAGAGGCTGTGCAATCTTAGAAAAATCCTTAATGAATCTCCTGTAGTAACCTGCCAAACCCAAGAATTGGCGAATTTCCTTTGGTGTACGAGGTGCAGGCCAGTTCTTAATCGAGTCTACCTTGGATGGATCAATGTGAATCCCATCCTTGTTTACCACGTGGCCTAGGAAATGGACTTCTCGAAGCCAGAAGTCACATTTCGAGAACTTTGCGTAAAGCTGTTCTGTTCGAAGGAGTTCCAGGATAAGCCGTAGATGTTGCTCGTGTTCCTCCTGACTCTTAGAATAGATCAAGATGTCGTCGATGAAGACTATAACGAACTTGTCCAGGTAAGGCTTGCACACTCGGTTCATCAAGTCCATGAAAACCGCAGGTGCGTTTGTCAGCCCAAAAGGCATGACCAAAAACTCATAGTGCCCATAGCGAGTTCTAAAGGCTGTTTTGGAGACGTCCTCTTCTCGGACTCTCAGCTGGTGATAACCCGATCTCAAATCGATCTTCGAATAGTAGCTCGACCCTTGCAGCTGGTCGAACAAGTCGTCAATACGTGGTAGAGGATAACGGTTCTTCACCGTCACCTTGTTGAGTTCCCGGTAGTCGATGCACATTCTGAAGGTACCGTCCTTCTTCTTTACAAATAGTACTGGAGCTCCCCAGGGTGATGAGCTTGGACGAATAAAACCCTTATCCAAGAGTTCTTGTAGTTGCGTAGAGAGTTCTTCCAACTCTGATGGAGCTAAACAATAAGGTGCACGAGCTATTGGCGCTGCTCCAGGAGCTAGTTCAATCTGAAACTCGACTTGGCGATGAGGCGGAAGACCAGGTAATTCCTCAGGAAATACCTCCGGATAGTCGCGTACAACTGGAAAATCTTCTATCTTCTTCTCTTTTTCCGAGGTGCCAGTAACGAGAGCCAAAATGGCAGTGTGGCCCTTTCACAAGCACTTTTGGGCCTTAAGGAGAGAGATGATGTTCTCAACAGCACTCCTCTTGTCGCCACGAATAATGAGAGGTTCACTACCGGAACCTGGAATACGAACAACCTTCTCGTTGCAAAGAATCTCGGCTCGGTGTTGGGATAACCAATCCATCCCAATGACAACGTCGAAACTACCCAAGACGATAGGAATACGGTCGATAGAGAAGGTCTGGTCTGCAAGAATAAGTTTACAACCCTCGACTACGTGTGTGGCCTCTAAACTCTTACCGTTTGCTAGCTCTACAGTGTGCTTGTTGTTCAAAGGTGTTGGGATACGCTTAAGCATCTGACTAACTTCTAGTGACATGTAGCTAGTATCGGCACCCGAATCAAATAATACTGAAACATAAAAGTCGTCGAGAAGGAACTTGCCCGCCACAACATTGGGGTCATTCCTTGCTTCACCTTGGCCAATCACGAACGCCCGCCCCCTGGCTCCATTGTTGTTGTTGTTCCCATTGTTACCATTCCCCTGATTGTTGTTATTGTTGTTGTTGTTGTTCTGGTTCCTGTTCAGCTGGGGGCAATCTCTCTTGAAGTGGCCCTCAGCTCCACACTGAAAGCACCCTTTGTTATCACCTTGCTGCTGCTGATGGCGTTGGTTCTGTTGAGCTTGCTGACGATTCTGATTAGCGGGATATAAGCTCCTGCAATCCTTTGCAGCGTGACCTGGCTTGTTGCACCGATGACAGTTGCCACTGGTGCATGGCCCGCTGTGGTGCAGGCTGCAGCGATTGCATTTGGGGTGATTCCCTTTGTACCCACCATGACTTTGACCACCAGACGATTGATGACTAGGGCTCTTGTAGTCTTCAGTCTTTCTCTGCTGAGACTGAGACTGAACAGAAGTTGAACCCTTGCTTGAAGCTCCATCCCATTTCCGTTTGTTGTCACTAGGGACACCTGAAGTAGTTGCAGCACCTACGCGCTTTGGTAACCTGTTCTGCTCCACCGCCTGATCCGTGAGACGGTGAGCCAACTGAACAACCTGCTGGATAGTAGTGAGGTTTGCTGAAGTCACATGGCTTTGGATCTCTGGCACCAAGCCCTTGAGAAAGAGTTCAATTCGCTTAAATGGGGGGTCCACCATAGTAGGACACAGTAAGGCAAGCTCATTCGATCTCTTAGTGTACGCCTCAATTTCTGACCCCGTCATCTTGAGGTTGAAGAACTCGACTTCCAGCTTATGAATGTCATCACGACTGCAGTATTCTTCCTTGATCATTTCCTTAAAACTTTCCCATGGGGTGGCGTTGGCAGCAACCAACCCCAGCATTTGGACCTGAGCGTTCCACCATGTGAGGGCTAAACCCTCGAGAGTACCGGTAGCATACTTCACCCTGTGCGCCTCAGGGCATTCACACATTTCGAAAACTGACTCGAGCTTCTCAAACCAGTGGAGGAGACCTACGGCTCCTTCAGTGCCGCTAAAAGTAGTTGGTCGGCAGTCCATGAAAGTTTTAAAAGTGCACACGGGTGGTTGAGCATGCTGACCTATTGTGGGCGAAATAAAGACAGAGTTTAACACAAAGGTTGGTTCACGAGAGTAGGATTCTAAAGATCCTAGAATGAGTTTGGACTGCAGGATATACCTCCTGCGTGTGCAGCTGCAAGTGCCGCAGCAACTTGTTCGTTAATCAGAGCCGTCAACTGGGCTTGTGTCATGTTAATGCGTCCCGACATGATCTTCATATCAAGAGGAACGTGAGTGAGAGGGGTTCGCGAAAATGCGATGACAGAAGTGAGTAAACATACACGTGTTCAAGCAACAGTAGTTATACTAACCAAGCATACCATAAGCAATGTACTACGTAACTAACAAGTAGGCAATATATATACAGATCACATCACCTAGAATGTTGAGCCTTGCATGTGGAGTGAAGCGTCGTTGTGGACCGTTGAGCACTGTACAGGTTATAGTTTGGTTTTAACAAAAACGTTTTCCCCTTTATTAAAACCAAGTTCACTATAACCAATGGCTCTGATACCAATCTGTCACACCCCCAAAATCCACCTGCGGAGTACTACCGCTTGGAGGCGTGACTGACCAGGATCCAGCCACCAATCATATTGGACAAGCATGTAAGTAATATATAAAACCCAACCAATACAATTGGTGTCCAAACAAAACATAGTTTAAGTTGCAAGCGGAAGCATAACGTTTAAAATCAAAACATAAGTTTAATTGTTTCAAAGTTTAACATGGCACACAGCTGTCCATATCCCACAACGACCCTCCTCCATGCAAGCTCCAGCTAAGTACCTAAAGACCTGCAAAGCATGTAGTAACGAGTCAACAACAAGTTGAGTGAGTTCATGGTTGGGTGTTCATTTTAAGTTGTTTCGAAAACAGTTTCCTTTATCTGGCATCCTGCCGTGGGGGTTACCCCATAGTTAAAAACGTGACTTGTTTATTCCCGGTTACTCTGGCAATCCAGCCGTGGGGGCTACCCCGTGTTAGTTATCTGGCATTTCGGCCGTGGGGGCTACCCCATGTATACACTAGACTCGTTACCATATCGACTGCTGACTGTAGTCATGTTTATGTGCCCTGAAACTGTCAATGTCTATCATCATTGACGTGCCCCAGATCCATTAGTTCACGCCCGTCCTCTGCGGCACGGTGTGAGGTTTGTCAGACCTAAATAGCGCTATCTAACTAATGACCCGCTCACCATTGGCACGGCGATTATGTCGATATAAAAAGGAGGGACTTCGTGATAGAGTTTTGGTCTAGTACGAGTTATCTGTCCATGCGGACGAGGAGTTACATTCCTGAATCAATGCTGTCCTACCCAAGAAAGGACGAGGAATCCATGTTCCTTAACCCCATTCCCAACCCAGGGAATCCCATGCTTTGTAGAGGGTGTGAACTCACCTTGGTTTGCTCGGCAGATACACAGAAAAGTCAATCACCTTGGTTGCTAGGGTTTTAGTGAGAGAGAGTGAGAGTGTGTGTGTGTAGGAGAGTGTGTATTGTTTGCCCAAAAATGACAAGTGTGGCTAACCACAATGGTTATATACTAGTGGACTAAAAGAGGTGCATGGCCCAATCCGGCCCAACCGTTACTGTTGACTCGAGACCGCATGGTCTCGAGTCGTGTCCTTGTGTCTCGGTTCACATAATCACACCCATACATACAAGCATAACACATAATCACATAATTTCACTTAGGTCATTCATTGAACCAACAAGTTAACTAATCACATAACATTCAAGCAAGTTACACCAAGATACAACGAAAGGTTCTAAATTTCGAGTCGTCACACAAGATACATTTCAAACGAAATTACTTTAGTTAATTTCGTTTGAAACATCACATGACATCTTCAAACGAAATTAGCTCAAATATATGTATATTCTCCTATTTTCCTCGTATAGCGTGCCCTGATCTATCATTCTACTACAAGACTCGATACAAGACGAAGTCGACAGACGCATGCACCAACAGGCTCCCTCTCGAATGTTGACGAGTCTTTAGTGTCGAGTCTTCGCATCTTCAGTCTTTATCAGTCATCTCGAACTCTTCAAACATTCTCCATTGTAAGCATCCTCAATCAATCTCTCTCTCTTTCTCGCAATCTTCAGGATCTGAATCTATCTCTACAATCTTCAGACTCCCTCTAGATATCTTCAGACTCCCCCTTTCACTAAGCTGGGATCGCAGTGTGGAATTCACTTTCCACAGGTTCTTAGATCATAACCTGGCACTCATCTAACTCAGGTATCGAAACCTGGCTAACCTGCACAAATATCTACCCAAAAATAAGTTTCACAAATTTAAGATTTTGCAAATTTAGAAACCACTTGCAGGTATCATTTGTAGGTATCATTCAAAAATGATTTAATCTTTGATAATCACTTGAAAACATAACTTCTTCATACATTCTTTCCCAAACCTGTTCATCAAGTTTAGCACTTGGAATTCTGAAAATCAGCTCTCCAACATCAGTTGTTGAAAATCTTTTTGGATTTTTCAAAATTTATGCTACTAACACTAAAATCTTTTTGGATTTGGAATATAACAAAAATGCAATAAAGAAATATTTACAGACACAATTTTTTGTGAGTTTGTGTAAGAGGATCATATCAGTTTATGAGACAAGTCACCAACACCGTTAAGCTTTAAACATTTTAAGTTCTAAACGATTCACATAGATTGACGATATTGTTGTCCACTTAAACTCAATCTAAAAACTTTCAAAATGCTTACCGATACGTTAAAGTATATTAATATTGCCATAAATTCTTATGGACCCCACGATCTCAGCATATCCCCTCATCATGCAATACACTGACTCAAGTAATGCCTTTAAACTTTCATCAACTGTGATTTGTGCGAAAATAAAGTAGAATATTTAAACATTAACAATCAGGTCGATACTTCCGTACACGCAGAGAAAGCCCAATGTTTAAACAAAATAAGAAAAAATAAAAATAAGTTGAAGTTGTTTAGGCTTTAACCACCAGGTCGATACTTCCGTATACGCAGAGGTGATCCAAAGCTTAAACGAAACACCAAAGAAAATAAAGCAGAACGTTTAGGCAATAACATCCAGGTCGATACTCACGTATACGCAGAGGATGTCCAATGCTTAAACAAAATAAAGAAATAAAACAAGTTTAAATATTTGCAAAATAAAATGCACAATCACAGTGACTTTTTAGCAAAGTTGTGAAAGTTCACACACTTAACCAGTTTTTTGTCTATCAACAATCAGCGATTACCGAGTAGGCACACAATCAAGAAGGACAAAACTAAGTACTATGCTTTTGACCATGTTTCCCACTAGAACTAGGCTTTTTCATTTAAGTTTGTATCGTTATCGCAAATCTACTAGTCTAGCTGAGCCTATCGTCACATCTTTAGTGAGACCGTTTATCACATTTTAACTTTCCATTTCTTTAGCATGTCGTGATCGTCCACTGATGTACTATCATTTCCTATTTTTCACAACAAAACTCATTTTTGCATTTTATCATGTTTTTGGCTTTTTCAAATTTTCAAATGTTTTTGGATTTTCTGAAATTTCTACTCCTCCTAAAATGCAAACACATTTAAAGGAATTTTGAAAACAAACTGTACAAGTAAGTTGACAACTGATATCGAATCACTTCAAATCGCCATCCACTTGGCATAAACAATCAGAACTCCCCCTTACAACAAACTATTTTCCCATTGATTTCAAAACACTTAAGTTTGTATTAATCAAATGGTTTTTCCGGAAAATTAGTTTTGTTGATTATTTTTACCATTTGTAAGTTAGGGGTTTGATTTATCACATTGTCTTCTAACCAAATACCACTTGTAGGAAAATGCAAGTACAATTTAATGTCCTTGATTTACCACTTGTAAGTATAAACCTTTTTCAACCACATGGCTTACCAACCAATACCACATGTAGGTTGAATTCTCAAGATGCCGATTCCTACTCCACATTTACCTGCCTGGGAGTTCCGGCAAGTCACACTTATCTAAATTTTCAATTTTCACAAACAATTTAAGAATCATGCCGATTCATGCTCCGCGATTACCAACTTGGGAGCTCCGGCAAGTCAGGTTTTTATTCTTTGAAAAATATTGACACCCAAGCCTGACCGTCCTTGGGTGTAACCACTTCTTTTTCATTCTCACTTTCAACAGACTTGTGAACATTCCTTTTGGAAGCATAGAATTCTTTCACTCCTTTGGCCTTACCATCGACCATTTTTCCAAAAATGTGTTTCACATTTCCATTGAAAGTTTTTTCAACATCAAATTTATTTTTCTCAGAATAAAATTGATTTGAAATTTCAACTTTGCCGATTTTAGATTTCAAATTCTCAGTCCGCAATGGTGGAAAATTCTCATCATCCAATGGCGGAACCGTTTTCTCCTTTTTCATAACAACCTGTGGCTCCTCTGATTTTGTGGAATCAGATTCATCACCAGAATTATCACTTGAATTCTTAACAACCCATTTTTGGTTATTAAGTTTCTCTTTTCTCTTGAAAACATTTTTCGAACATTCACCAACCTCATAAATTGAATTTTCAAAAACTTTGAATCTGTTTGTTGGTGGTTCAGTTTTCTCAATAACCTTTTCTTTCAGTTTACCAGAGACTCCCTGTTTTGTTTGAATTGTCTTTGGACAATTTTTGGCAATGTGACCAGCTATTTTACATTGGAAACAGGTTCTAGTCTCTATCTTCTTCTGAGCCAAGCTTTTCTTCATTTCATCTTGCTTCTTTGCAAGGAATTCTTTGTTTGTCTGTTTTCTGAATGCTTGCTCCTTCTCTTCTTCAGTCATTTTCCCTGAAACAGAAACAGTTTTTGGTTTATAAATTTTCTCATTTTTATAATTTTTCGGTGCAATAAAACCAATACCTCTCTTTTTGAAATTACCGTTATGGTTTGGTTTCTTTTGAAAACTAGAACTAGAACTGTAACCTTTTTTTCTTGTTTAAACGTTGTTGAACTCTTGAGGTGAAAGGACTTGGTTTATCAGAAAGATTTACATCTATTATTTCAGAAATATTAATTTCTGTTAGTTTGAAAACCTTTTTAATCATTTCTGGTTTAACACCTCTTATTGGAAAAACCTCATCAGAATATAATTTGTCATAATCTTTCAAAGTATATGCTATTTTGATCGGTTCGTCATCCAAATTAGATTTTGATAACAAGAACTCTTTATTATACACCCGTTTTCCCTGTTTAACTTTTTGACTTGACATGTCGAACTTTGACTTTGACTCTGATTTTGACTCCGACATTGACTCCTCTGTTTCATCCTTATCCAACACCTGATCGACCACCTTTTTTATTAATTCGGACTCATGATCAGTATCAGACGACGTGAAAGTGACATCTATACTTTCTGGCAAATTATCTGTAGACTCAGACTCCCATTGTAAATTTGTTGCCTTTTCGACTCTTTCAGAATTCGGATTTCGGGGAGAATATCCATTTTCGACCGGGGGTGGACATTTGTTATAGACAACACTTGGTTTCTTACCAGAAATCTTCACTTCATCATCTTCTTTTGTTTCGGACTTCTTCTCTTTCGAAGTCTTTTCTTCTTCAAACGTCTTCATTCCTTCCACAATGGGGTAAATCCTGTCAACAATAAAAGTAGAACATGAGTAACTTTTCAACAATTCATTTACTCTATTTGTTTCAATTTTCTGAGTTTCCAATTTCTTCTCAAGCTCAGCACATTTTTATGTGTAATAAATGACATTGTCAAGTTGCCTCATGTATGCCCCTTTGAGTGTATTCATTGCTACAGCTTGTTCACTGTTCGAATCAAGGTACTTATTCATCTCTCTGTTCAAAACATTGTAGGATTCTTTCAGCCTTTTGATGTTGTGTAGCAGTTCATTGTTTTGCTTTATCAGAGATTCACAATTCATACACTTCTCAGGAACTTTGACTGTATCAGCATCTGTTTTGATTTCAAATTCTGGAACTTCTTTGACTATTCTCACTTGAACTTCTTCAGCTATTTTCTTTTTCTCTGCTTCAGCTTTTCTCTTTTCGTCTTCTTCTTCTTCTGCATATCTCTTCCATTTTTCTTCTTCAGTTTCCTTAATTTTTCTGTATTGTTCTTCCCAATATTCATCAGAAGCATTAGTAACACAACATTTATGATTTGTAGATTTGTTCGGATCATAATCATCCCAGTTGAAATTTTCCCAGCTAAAGCCTTCAGGTAACTTTTCATCATCTTGATTAATTAGGCATGCTTTGTTGTCGGCTGAATTATATTTGTTCTAGTTGAAATTTTCAAGCAATGTACTTTGAGTAACAGTCAATGGGCTAGCAAAGGCATTATAAAACTCGTTCTCCATGTTTCGTTTTTCAAAAGATTCACAATCTGCCAATTTCAAGCGGAATACTCTTCTCAAGCGAAATACCTAATTTCAAACGGAATTCCAAGCTCAAACGAAATCCCCTTACAAACGGAATTGCACTTCAAACGAAATAACCTGTCCAACCAATATACCTAATTTCGTTTGAAATACCAACTCTCTCAAACGAAATTGCTGAATATGTATGACCTTTCAAACGAAATTACGATTTCAAACGGGATTGCTACATTCAAACGAAATCCTCAAACGAAATATCCTATTTCAAACAAGATCTCTGATTTCATTTGAACCAACAAGTCTTTCAAACGAAATTGCTAATATTGAATGATCTTTCAAACGAGATTGGTTCTTGAAACGAAATTGCCTAGTTCAAACTAAATCCCCAAACGGAATACGATCTCCAAACGGAATTAACCAGTAAACTCAAACGGAATTATACAGATTGTGCACTCTCAAACGAAATCAGCTAGTAAGTTCAAACGAAATCATGATGACATCATCTTTTCGGTCCAATTTTTGTCCAATTGATCAAGTAAATGGTCGAATTTAGGTCTGAAACTCTCTAGGGTTTGTTAAAACAACATTACACACATGATATGTGAAAATCAGCCGTTTTTAACCGTGAAAACTTGTTTAATTTTGAAAGAAGGTGTAGAAAAACAGATTTTGCAACTGAATTGGTATGACCTCTTCCTCCTGAGCTCTGATACCACTTGAAGGATCGTTTTCAGACCCGAACGAGTCGATCAGAAGAGTTTTACTCAGAATGAAAGGTGGAAACAGACATTCTGAGGTCAATTCAGCTAGATTGACCCTTTAAACTGTCTGTATATTGATTATAGATCAATTACAAGTCTGTGGACACTTCGGCAGCACTTCGTTACACTAACCGGAACTGTTACAAATGAATCAGCACTCAAGGTATTTATAGGAGGAGTGATTTCGTTTGAAAGTGTCAAGATACATTTCAAACGAAATTACTTTAGTTAATTTCGTTTGAAACATCACATGACATCTTCAAACGAAATTAGCTCAAATATATGTATATTCTCCTATTTTCCTCGTATAACGTGCACTGATCTATCATTCTACATACAAGACTCGATACAAGACGAAGTCGACAGACGCATGCACCAACACGGATAGTGATCCGATCGGATGACCTTCCGGACGGATGGTCATCCAGACGGATGACCATTCGGTCGGAGGGTTATCCGTTTGAAGTTTTCGTTGTAGCATTTAAAAAGAGAGAAGTATCCCTTCCTTTCAGGTCGTCCGGTCGAACGGGCATCCGGACGGATGGTCGTTCGCTCGGATGGCGATCCGTCTGAGTGAGATATTCCAAAGATCAAAGTCTCCTAATAAATTAGTCATTCAATCGGATGACTATTCGTTGGAAACTGACATTTTTGAAGTTTTGCAAAATTTGGTTAAGTATAGCTGGTCACAAGTCATCCGTTCGAATTGTCGTTCGATCGGATGGTGATCCGATCAGACGGCAATCCGTTCAGTGACCTGTTCGTTTGAAAACTTGTAAAATTTGCTAACTTTAGAAAGTTTGCCTTTAGCCGAGACGGTAAGACAACGTATTAAACAACGGAAACCTTACCAAGTCCAAGTCGTTCGATCGGATGGGAATCACCCCGTCCGATCAGCAACTGTTCTTGACAAGATTTCATGTCCAACCCGTTAAGTCGGTCATCTCTTCGATAGTAATCTGTTCTTGGACCAGCACATCACTAGAGAATGAGTAGAAGGCCTGGAACGAGCTCAGATCCTATCAGTTTTTAGTGAAAAGTTAAGAACATTGAAGAAAAGTTTGAAATACTTGAAATAGGTTTAGATTTAGGTGAAATCAGTGTTTAAACATTGTAGAAATCCTTTAGATCTAAGTTGTTCTTGGTGGAATGAGGTCACACTTTGGTGTTCATGAGAACCCATGATGACATCATCCTAGAACAGCCCAAATCCACAGATTTCATGGTGAAAAGTTAAGATTTGATGGTGAAATCGATGAGAAAGTGAATGTAGATCAAGGAAGTACAAGATTTGAGATGAAAACTTACAAGAATCGCGAGGAATCGAGAGAAAAATGGTCGAGAATGCGAAGGGTTGGAGGAGAACTGTCACATCACGTGAACAGTGATGTGACACGTGAGTATTTATAGGTGGAGGGGAGAAAGGCGGTGCAGGTTATTGGGTCAGAGGGCCCTTCGATCGGATGGCTCGACTGAGTTAGTTTCTGACTTTTCATTTCGTGCGTTGAGCGTTGCGATGCATTTAAGCGAGTGTCGATTAAGCGATGCAGTAGTTTTAAATAATAGTTACTCAAATAACATAACTAACATGCAACAACATAAATAACCTTGCGTTTCCAGTTTACGATGAGATTGCGTTGCGATAGAGTTTGCGATTGCGTTTGCGATTATTCCCCACAAAACACATAATAAACATGCACAAGTAACATATAATAGCACACACACGTAAAACAATATTCAGAACAGCGATTCGAGTTGTGATGCCATAGCGATGAGATAGCGTTAAGATTAATGTTTAACTGCGATTATTGCATTTACTCCACATAATACAACTAAAATAACATAAACTAGAGTATCGACAAACAAGATTCGGAAGTACAAGTAATAATTAAGCAAGGAATGATAGATTGTATTAGCAATCTTTTCTTCCTTTGACTTTGACTTTGACTTGTACTTTGACTTCAAAAGTAGGGTTGTTACAATATATAACACTATACATATATCATAGACATACTATTAGACAAATATAACACTATAACACTATATAACTCTAAATAACACTATATAACACCATATAACACTATATAACACCAAAAAACACTATATAACACCATATAACACTATGTAACACTATGTAACACTATATAACTCTATATAAAAATATATAACATTATACAGTTCTGAACGAGATGACACAAATTCGTAGATTAATTCTTAATTCGTATTCCTATAATTAAGGGTGGCGATTAGGGAAGGTTGTCAATTAATTAAATCAATAAAAAAATTACTTGTTTACCCTTTTGAATTAATTTAGATTGAGGACACATGTTATCACCACAATATTTCTCACTCTTCTCACACTTTTAGATTAATGTACAGGATCCTCTACCTAATATTACATTTGTTTCTAATTAATGTCACATGTCTTCGCTTCTTCTACCTCAAAATTTTACTTATAGTTTATTTTAATTTTTTTAATACTTAATACATAAATATCACTAATCTTATTCTTATCTTTTAATATAAATTATTATTATTATTATTATTATTATTATTATTGTTGTTGTTGTTATTATTATTATTAAAAGAAAGAGCTTTTAACGATAACTAAGATCTATTAATCAACATGTCGGGTTTTTATTGATGTAATTTTTTTTAATTTTTAGCAGTTGTTTTTGTATATAACTTTGTTAGTTCAGAATTGTTAAGCATTCACATTGAATTCTTTATCCTTATTCCGACAATTACACTAAAAATCACTACTTTTTCTCTCTCATTTCTAATTAAATAATATTTTTTATATCTTTATCATTATCTTTTTTTTTCTTCTTCACTTACAACCACTTCTAAAAATATTAAAAAATTTATAGGGATAAACAGTGTTTCCCATATATTTACAAATGAAAAGTAAAACCTTTTCTCTTCTTTTCTCACAATCATTTCTTATAATATAAGTAACTTACTCACATATAACCTAATAATAAATAAACAAAACAAAGTACAACATTATAATTAGTAAATAGTACATCAAAATTTATCTTTAAAGACATGTTTTAATGACTATATATGCTAATTGATTAAATTTCATTTTATTCAACATGTATAATACACCCTTACTCAATATGTGCAATACACGAGGTTTTTTTAAGGGCTATTGGATTTTAATAATTCTAAGTTTCACCTGTTGGACGATAATAATCTCAACTTTAAAAATTCTCTCCAATAATCTCAACTTGTAAAAGTTTGGCCGCCATTGATCCTTTTCTAACATAAGTGCACTTATATCAATTAAGGAGTCAATTGAATCTATTGAGGAGACCAAATTATTATATGTTTGAAAAGGATCAATGGTGCCAAATTTTTACAAGTTGGGATTATTGGAGTGAATTTTTAAAGTTGGGATTATTATCGACCAACATGTGAAACTTAGATTATTAAAATCCAATATCCCTTTTTTTAAAGATATAAACTCTTTTATTACTTAATATACAAAATTATATTTAATCAACCCGTGTAACAAGTAGGATTCTAACTTAGTAAATAAATATATCTTATTTAGCAATTACCGTAGATTATGACACGTGTCTATCTCTTTATAATTCCATTTTCTCGTTTGTTTGTCAAATGTTACGGCTGTATTATTACAATGAGAATTTAAAATATACCTAGGAACATATAACATTTTTAATTTGGAGAGATACCGGGTCAAAATTGCATGGTCAGATATAAGACAAATCCTATATAGTCTTCCTGCTTTATAATTTTTCTTTATACATGAAACATGAAAGATATTGGAAAAGTCTAATTTTGGCGGTTACAAGATTTTTCAGTGATAATAATATGTAAAACTGGGTGAGGTTCCTGTAAAAAAGACATTTTTGTGAGAAGTGTGAGAAGACATAAAAATTGACATGTAAGCATCACGTTTTAGACTTAGGCATAATGTTTTTGGTTGTTTTGACAAGAAAAACACCAAATATAACAATTTAAAACACAATGCAATGTATTATGGGCATGCAATTTAAAAAACAACAAAAACACACTGCTTAACACTTAAAACACACTACTTAACGTTATTGGCATAGTGTTTTAATTTTTAAGCCTAGAATTCATTGCATTGTGTCTTAAATTATTATGATTGGTGTTTTTCTTGCCAAAACAACCCAAAACATTATGCCCAAGTCTAAAACATAATGCCTACATGTCAATTCTTATGTCTTCTCACACTTCTCACGAAAAATGTCTTTTTTATAGGATCCTAGGACTGTAAAACTAGGGAAATTCAACAAGGATTTATTCGATATCAAAAAGAAAAAAACAAAACTAGAATAATAAAGTCGTGCCTAAACAGTTGTGACATATATACATCGAAAATGATAAAATCAAATATTAGTAGCGTTTTCAGTGCTGATGTATACCAATACCAATGTTGTTCTGTCGGAATCGATGTTGTACTGATATTGTTTGGACGATATCAGTTCATTTGTCACATTATCGATATGCTACTGACACTCGTTATAGCTTATGATATAAAAATGACACTCTAATGAGTAGCTTTATAGAACTTATTCAGGCGGTATAGTATATGTTTAGTTCGTCATGGTAAAAGACAAAAAAAAAACCATTTATATTTTATCTATTGGATTTTAAATAAAGCTTTTATTGAAACATAGATAAAAATAAGCTCGTGCAATAATATATTTGAAATTTTATAAAGCATTACATTAAATTATTAGACTAATAAAATTGGCAAATGATGTCAATTTATAAAAAAAAACAAAAAACCTAATGTGAGGAATGTTTTATAACATGAATCTTTGTGATTAAGGGTAAACAAAGTCATACGTTTAAAAAAGGCTCCCCTTGTTCCCACACCCCCTATATCTTATTTTCACATCCCTAGTGTATACGGTCCGTATACAAAATATACTGGCCGTATAGAATGTTTTTTAATAGGAAAATGCGCAGAGAATGTTTTTTTTATTTTACTATATACGGCCCGTATATAGTTATACGAGCCGTATACATGTTTATACGATTTGTAAAACGTATACGGCTCAATGGAAATATTTTGGTAGGTTTTTTATGTTACCAAATGTATACGGGCCGTATAACTGTATACGGGACATACATAAGGATGCTTTTTCAAGTATCACGTTTTTTCAAGTATCACGTTTTTTCCAGAAAAAACACCATCATTCTAGGGTTTCTAAACTCTTCATCACCTTTAACAACATTGATCGGAACACGCCGCTTAAATCGGAGCACAAGTAGAGTAACGTTACCGATCAGTCCATTGATCGAGTAACTAGCAGAAGAACCCGACACAAACAAGTTCTCCACAGTTTGTTATTCAGATCTCTATTCGGTCATCTTTCCAAACTACAACACACGATAACTTTAAACTTTATAGTGTGTGATTTGACAAGGAAATGATTGGAGGTGATTGCTACTTTTAATAAGCTGTCATAGTTGTTAAATTCGATTTATACAAATCTTTTTCTTTTCCTTCAATTTCTAGAACATTCTCCATAACATGAAGACGTGTCGGGTTCTTCTACTAGTGGTATTTTAATGAAGTATTGAAGATTGAATGTGCAAACCCAACCGTTTTTTTACTACGGAAACGGTGGCTATGCGAAATACAAACCGCAACCATCTTTTACTACGTAAATGGTGGCTATGCGAAATACAAACAGCAACCGTTTTTTACTACGGAAACGGTGGCTATGCGAAATACAAACCGCAATCTTTTGTGACTATGGGAAACACAAGTTTTCTTTTTGAGCTTGATGGATGTCCGTTATCTCAGTTGAGGCGGGCATTGTTTAAATCTGAATATAACTAGATGTTACGTGTAATTTCATTAAACCAAGATGTTGGATCTGAGTTTCTTTTTTATTGTATTTTTGTTTGAAATTAAGATGGAAATGAAAGAGTTGTGCAGCGGAAATAAGATGAAAGCAAACTTTGCATACAATCAAACGAGAGTAATACTTTTATCAAACATCTTTACACAATGAATCGAAAGATTGAATTTATTTCAACAACGATTACAATGATTGATGTAAGAATGCAAACTCCCCCTCAGCCAGAGCTCAGTAGTTTGTTCGTGCAAAGAAGACGATGTGGTGAAAGAGCTAATAGAACAGTACAAAGTACTGAACTATTTATAGGCACTTGCAAACCACTGAGCATCTTAGCTGACGTCACCATGAAAGTGACATCTAACCTCCTAACAAACTCTAACCTCTGATCTATAAACACTGATGTACTAAACTACTGCTATTACATTACATTACATTACATAAAAGACACATAAACAGCTGCTGCATCCTTCCACTGCTGTGAACCCAGCAGTGCTTGTCCGGATCAGCAGTACTTGACTCAAGGCAGTAGATTGAGTCAGCAGAGCTTTGGTCTTCTATCAGTCTTTAACACTTGGCAGTAGATGCAAGGCAGCAGTTGTGGATCAGCACTTGGTAAGATCAGTAGATAGGAGATCAGCAGATACAAAGCCACTTTCAAGGGGAGAGATTTGCATGAACTAATCTGTAAACGTCTGCTTATTCTGGATCCACTGCTCTGATCCAGTTTTGGCTTTAATTATCTGTTCCTCTGATAGGGTTCAATCCCAACAATCTCCCCCTGGAACAGATAATGCCAAAACTCTTCATTATTTGTGGAAATCTTTATTGCCTCATCAACAGTTCCCTTATCTGACCTTTAAATTGTAATTCAAAGTCTAGGGCATCTGTATCTTCATCATCCCTGCTAAGTGGAAGATCAAGGAGATCCTGCAAATCTTCAAGACTCAGGCCAAGAGCTTGTTCCCTTGATATTTTCTCCACTACTCCACCAGACCTGAGCAAAGTCAATACGCAGGTCTGTTTGTCAGTTTCCCACTTTTGTATTTTTGAGCCTGGTGGGTTTCTTGGGAGATGTTTATTTGCAGAAGTATTCGGTGAGGCTGGCCTGTTCATAGCTGGCTGAGCAGCACTTGCAGATTGTTCTAATTCAAGATCTTCTTTTATCATTACTTCCGTGCCTGCTTTTACAATGGCATCTCCAGCTAATAGATCTTGAATTGTTTCCATGCTAAACTGGTTTTTGCTCCTTCTTTTGTAGATGGCAGCACCAGATGGAGCAGTGGTTCTTTTGATTTGCAGCTTTGGTGGTCTTTTTGAGACCTCTGCTTTGGAATAGTCAGGCTTTTGTGGAACTCTTGGATCTTTCTTTCTAAGTTCCTCTAATTTCTTATATGTTGCCCTGACTCTATCTTCTCCCCACTTTGTCACAGAGTTCTTTGACCCATAATCAGCTGCAATGAGCTCCTCTTTCATTCTCTTCAACTCTAACATCTTCTCAGCTTCAAATTGTTTGAATTTTTCAGGAGGAGTCTGCTTGACCTTATTTTTTATCATGTCTTGAATCCTGGCTGCTTCTTTTTCAAGCTCAAGAATGGTCCAGTTCTTGTACATGTGTTTCTCCCCCTTGTATTTCTTATAGGTCATGATGTTGTCAATGTAGTCTTTCCTTAAGGACTCATCTGCCCTTTCAGAAATTTTCTGACATACATTTTTAGCAAAACGCTCCATAGTATTGACCTGTGAGAGTAAAAACTGATAGTTTTGTTGAAATTCTCTATCAGATTTCCCCTTTTTATTTTTGATTGCAATATCCTCTGCTTGTTTGGCCTTGAGTTTCAAGTATTCTTCAAGATTGTTAGGCCTGGGATAATTTGCAATTGATGGTAAACTCCTTTTGGCTGGGTCATCTTCATAATAAAATGATTTGATTTCTTCTCTGACTGCAATGAGTTCCAGAGGAAATGAGACACCAGCAGGAGGTAGTGGTTTTACAATTTGAGCTGAAGAGAAAGGTATGGGTTTTGGAATAGTGACAAGTGATAGGGATTTTGAAGATGTTGGTGATGGAGATGTGTCATCATCTTTTAAAATTAGCCTTCTCCTTTTTGGTTTAGGAGAGATTGATGATGTTTTGAATGGAACAGTGGTGGTAGATGTAGTAGCAGTGGATTGTGATTGACTAACAGTTGTTGAAACAACTGGTGTTTCAACCACTGTTGTCATTACAACAGATGTTTTAACATCTGCTGTCTTCTGCTGTATGTCAGCAGGTGTTGTTTTTGGTGGTGATGATGGTAAAGCAGTGGATGTTGTGTGTGTTGAAGTGGTGTGTGTTGATGGAACAACTGTTTGGCAAGCAATAGTTTTTGTAAATCCTGCTGCATCAGCTGTTTTGTATGGTGGTTTTTGAGCAGACTTTGAACGTCTGGTTGGAATGGATTTGGGTTGCCTCACTTTTCTAGTAGGCTTCTTCTTTTCCTCAATAGGATTTTCATGATCCTTTGACCCAGAAGTACCCTGATCTGGATGATCCATTCTTTCCACCCTGGCTTTCCTTTTGGCCTCTCTATCTCTTTTCACACTTGCAACTGCTTCTGCTAGTGCATTTGTTGTCACATCAATCTTCTTGCTGCCATCTGGCAAAGGGATCTTTTTGGTCATGTTTGAGTTCTCTGGTTCAAGATAAAGACCATCTTCTATACCCTTCTTTTTCCACTCCTGAATTTTCTCCCCCTTTTTGGCATTATCTTCTGGGAGGTCATAAATGAAGCGTACTTTTGGAGGAGCAGTGCCAGTGGTGTGCAAGATCTGAGTTTTGAGAGCCTTTAAGTCAGCCTGAGTGTTCTTGAATCTTGACTCCATTGTATTTCTCAGCTGTTGTACATGTTTGTCATGTTGCTGATCTGCTAATTGAGCTTGTTGTTGGAGAAAAGATTGAAATAGATTCCAGAGCTCATTTATAGCAGGTGCCCTTTGTGGAGCAAGTGCTTGAGGTGGAACAGCAGTTGATTGTACCTTCTGAACTTGTAACACCTGTTGTAGCATATTTTTGAGTTCTGCAACAGAGTTATCAAGCTTTGCAATGCGATCCGTCAATTTCTGGTACTTTAAACCATCACCCAAGTTAATGGGATCATCTGATTTCCCACTAGCAGTGGTTTTATCAGTGGTAGATGTAGGAAATATACTCCAAACATTAACCACTGATGCCCCTTTTTTTGGTACTGGGGTCTTCTTCCTTCAACACTTGACAACCTTTTGATGTTGCCAGTAGGATAAATAAATCCACTGGTGGTTGGCAGAGGTGCTATAAAAGGAATTGCCTCCAAGGAAGTCTTATGAATGTAACCACTGTCCAAATGTAACCCAGTGGGTGTAACAGTTGTAGTGGCTGCTTCACTTGGATTACCACCAAGAGTTACTTGTAACTCAAGGGGTGTAACCTCCTCAGGTTGTGTTGGTGGGTTAGCAAAGATTGATACATCAGACCCAGTCAGTTGTTGAGGTATATTCTCATTAATAGGTGATTGAGAAGGACTGGATAATGCCTGGTTCAAATCAATTGCATCCAACAGTGGTTTTATCGGTGAAGGAATATTGGATGTGGTGAGTGGTGTAGAAATAGGATGTGTCCCGGGCATTGGACTGTGGATGATAGAAACGAGTGTTTCCAGAGCATCATGATGTGGAGACCCTATTTGTACAACCTGTTCTTTTTGTGAAGAAACAGGAGGAGTTTTGGTTATGGTTTGAGATATTTGTACCAACTGCTGTGAGGAAGTAGCAGCAGTGGTTTCTTGTGACTTTTGTGTTGTCACTGGCAGGAGCTCTGGTATCTCATCCTCCAGAGATGCCTTTTTGATCGGTTTGGGGGGTTTTTGTGTTTTTCTTTTTGGATTTTTGGTGATTATAGGTGTGGGTTTCAAAACAGTTGTGCTGCTGCTTTGATCACCTTGAGCAGTGGGCTCAGCAGCAGATACCTGAGGAGCAGTTGTAACTGCTAAAATCTGCTCAGGCACCTCTGCTTGTGTTTTGCACGGTGTGGACATCCTTGTAAAAGTTTCAGTAGTTAAACTGTTTATTTGAGTAGGATCACCTTGGTTTATTACAGCTAAATCATCCTTACTGAATTTCTTTGAAAAATAGTAACTTAAAAACCTTGGAAACAGTAAGAATGATTTTGTTTCAACATTATTAACCAAATCTTTAAAAATTTCCCGAGAGTAGTTAAAATTTTATCCTTGAAGAATAGCATATCCCAGATTTTGAATCTTTAAAGGGATTTCATTGAAAGAAGTGGTTTTGTTTGAAACACATAGTAGGAGGGTATGAAATAAAAATCTGGTTGCAGAAGGAAAATAACCTTTTTCTAAGGTAATTTTCTTCATCATTGTGGCTTCATACCCTCTCTCAATGAAGTCAATTTGTAACTCGTTTTTAGTGAAAGAAATTTTACCTTCCTGATCACCGAGTTGAAAGACCTCTGAAATGGATTGTGGCGTGATTTGGACAGCTTTACCCTTTATAGAAGAGTTTATGGTGGTTGCAGTGTCGCCTTGTTTTTCAAGGGTTGCATTTTTCCAGAACTCCCTGTGGGTCGCCAAATAGATTGGTGCATCGGCGATGAACAAAGTTTTGTACTTTGATTTTGCCATGATGTTAATGATGGAATCGAACACGTTGGTGGTTCCTGGTTTTGTGAGAAGACCCAGGAGATTGTGAGATGGTTTATATGGAATTTCAGTGGAGATTGCCTTTTGGGAGGCTGTGTTCGATGATGATTTGGATGAGGGTTTTGAAGATTTCTTTGATTTTGTCATTTTGAGGATGATTGATCGAAGAAATTTGTGAAGAAATGTGAAGAAAAACTGCTTTGAGAAGAGAATTTTTGAGAATTCAATTCGACAGTAAAACCCTGTTTTGGTGGTGAGTGGGGGATTTTATAGGGAAGAAAGTGAATGCTGAGGTTGCAGCCGTTACAAAAAGTCTGACCAATATGTACTGCCCACGTGACAACCCCTGTTGAAAGTGAAGGACAGTACTTGTGTGATAGGGACAAATGAAGGCAGTTGTATGAAAGCAGTGGATGATTTTCACTATCAGTGGATAGCATATCAGTGGATAAGACACTGCTTTTGAACAACAGAGTTTATCAAAGGAATGAGAGAGCAGGGGTTGACTTTCAGCAGTGGACAGACTTTTCAATTAGAGCAGACTTTTGAACAATCAGTGGTTAATGGCAGACTTTTAAGGATTTAATGAAAAATTTCATTTTTAGCTATTTTTAAGGATGGAGTTTTGATTTTCTGGAAACATTTTGTTGCTTTTATTCATAGAAAAACAAGATGTTGCTTGTTATTCCATGTTCAGCATCCCAATTCTAGAGACCAAGCTTTCAAAAGTGGCTGTATCAAGTGCTTTTGTGAGCACATCTGCCAGCTGGTCTTTAGTTGGGACATGATGCAGAGAAATCAAACCTTTTTCATAGCAATCCCTCACAAAGTGATGTCTGATGTCGATGTGTTTGGTGGTTGAATGGGAAACTGGATTTTTGATGATATTTTCTGCTGCCTGACTGTCCAACATGAGTGGTGTCTTTAAGGCAGTGATACCAAAATCCAGCAGCTGATTTTGAAGCCACAGGAGTTGGGCTGTACAGCTTGCAGCAGCAATGTATTCAGCTTCAGCAGTGGATGTTGAAACAGCTGCTTGCTTTTTGCTTTGCCATGAAACTAAGCAATCACCTAGAAACTGGCACCCTCCTGATGTGGACTTCCTTGTGGTGTGACATCCAGCAAAGTCACTGTCTGAGAAACCTGAAAGCTTGATATTCCCATTAGCTGGATACCAGATACCAAGTGTGGGAGCACCTTTGATGTATCTGAAGATCCTTTTTACAGCAATGAGATTTGATTTTCTGGGAGCTGATTGACTTCTTGCACAGACACATGTTGCAAACATGATGTCTGGTCTAGATGCAGTTAGGTACAATAAAGACCCAATCATGCTTCGATAAAGTGTTTGGTCAATCAGCTCATCCTTTTCATCAGACATGACTAGCTTATTTGTAGCCATGGGTGTGCTGCATGGTTTACAGTCATTCATTTCAAATTTGGTTAAAAGTTCTTTAGCATATTTGCTTTGATGAATGAAAGTTCCATTTTGCAATTGCTGGACTTGGAGACCAAGAAAGCATTACAGCTCACCCATAGCACTCATTTCAAACTCAGCTGTCATGAGTTCTCTAAACTCTTCACACATTGAGTTACATGTGCTTCCAAAAATAATGTCATCCACATAAATCTGGACAATCATTAAATCCTTCCCTCTCCATTTTAAAAACAGTGTTTTATCAATGGTACCTCTTTTGAAACCATTTGAGAGTAGGAAGTTGGAAAGAGTTTCATACCAGGCCCTTGGTGCTTGTTTCAAGCCATACAAGGCTTTGTTTAGCCTGTAGACATGATCTGGATAAAATGGATCCTCAAAACCTGGAGGTTGACAAACATACACCTCTTCTTGAATTGTACCATAGAGGAAAGCACTTTTGATATCCATTTGAAACACCTTCATGTTGTGGTTGACAGCAAAGGCCAGGAACAGTCTAATGGCTTCCAATCTTGCAACAGGGGCAAATGTTTCATCATAATCAATCCCCTCTTCCTGTCTGTAACCTTGTACCACAAGCCTGGCTTTATTCTTGACAACAATACCCCTTTCATCAGTTTTGTTCTTGAAGACCCACTTTGTGCCAATGGGACTAACCTCTTCTGGCAGTGGTACAAGCTCCCATACTTGTTGTCTTTTAAACTGTTGGAGCTCCTCCTGCATGGCTTCTACCCAGCTGTTGTCTTTCAGTGCCTCTTGGTACTTGACTGGCTGATGGAGTGATAGAAAACCAGCAAAAAGACAAATGTTTTGGGTTTGGCTTCTTGTGAGCACCCCTTCATTTATGTTGCCAATGATTTGATCAGGTGGATGAGATCTCAAGAAGATTAAATCTCCTTGGTATGGTATGATGGCATTGGTTGGTGAAGGCTGCAGATGTGTATCATCTGAGCTAACCACTGTTGGGGACTTTGATGATCCAGTAGTGGCTTCAAAAGGTGGTGGTATGGGAGGTAATGAAGTGGACAACTGCTGACTTTTATCCACTGTTTGAGGACTTTTGTCAGCAGTGTTTGAGGATGTGGAAGCAGTGGTTGATGGGCTACTTTGGTCAACAACTGTTGAGGTAGCAGTAGTTGAGCTTTGACAACTGTTTTGAACAGCTGGTGCTTTTCCCTTTGTGGCAGACCTTTGAGGGATGATGATTTCATACCCATAGTCTGGTGTTGTATCTTCTGATGGACCTGAACTGTTAGTCTTGACAGCAGTATTTTCAAAAGTGAATTTTTCAAGATTAAACAGATCTGCAGGGTTTGCTGGGATTTTCATTGATGAAAGTTCACTGAACTTTACATTCAAAGTCTCCTCCACTGCCTTGGTCCGTGTATTGAACACTTTGTAGGCCTTGGCAGTGGTTGAGTATCCCAGATGATAACCACAATCAACTTTGGCTGCAAATTTTGAAATGGAATCTTTTAAATTCAAAATAAAGCATGGGCAGCCAAACACTTTGAAGTATGAGATCAGTGGTTTAATTTTATACAGAATTTCATAGGCAGTCTTTTTGTGCCTGGGGTTTATTAGAACTCTGTTCTGAACATAGCAAGCAGTGTTTACTGCCTCTGCCCAGAAAGTTAATGGCAAACCTGAATCTGCAAGCATGGTTCTGGCAGCCTCAATCAGAGTTTTGTTCTTCCTTTCCACTACCCCATTCTGCTCTGGTGTTCTTGGGATGCTGTACTGCCTTACAATCCCTTTCTTCACACAGAAGGCATCTAACTCCCTATTTTTGAATTCTGTGCCATTGTCACTCCTGAAGCTTTTTACTGAAAGGTCAAATTGCTTTTCAACCTGTATTACAAAGTCTTGCAAAATGCCTGCAGTTTCATCTTTTGAGTGCAAAAAGAAAGTCCATGTGAACCTAGAAAAGTCATCAACAATAACCAAACAATATTTTTTCTTTTTGAGGCTCATGACTTGAACTGGGCCAAACAAATCCATGTGTAGCATTTGCAAACACTGGGTTGTTTTGGACTCTTCAATGGACTTGTAAGAACTTTTATGCTGTTTTCCTTTTAAACAGGAAATGCAATGTTCAGGACATGAAAACAATTTTTGTGGTAGGCCTCTCACCAAACCATTTTTTGAAATTTCTGTGATTGTCTTAAGATTTGTGTGTCCCAGCCTTCTGTGCCAAAGTTCTGTCTCTTTGTTAGAGGCAGCTGAGAACAGACAGGCATCAGCTCTGGGACACTCTTTTGACATGTCAACAACATAAACATTGCCACTTCTTTGAGCAACAAGTTTAGTTTGACCAGTTCTGATTATTGCTTCAATCTTTTTTACCATTTCTGGTCCAACAATCCTACAACAATCTTTTGTGAAGAATGACCCAAAACCCTTGTCACTCATTTGGGACACACTCAGAAGGTTGAATTTTAGATTGTCTATTAGATTGACATTTTCAAATTTTACCTTTCCAGACTCCACTGTACCCGACCCCAGAACTTTTCCTTTACTATTATTCCCAAAGGATATATCACCCCCTCCATGGATTTTAAAGTCTTTGAGGAGGGCTTTACATCCTGTCATGTGCCTGGAGCCTCCACTATCTACATACCAAAGACTATCAAAGCATGCAGAAGCTCCCTGCACATGAAGTAAAAGGATTAGTTCATTAAGGTCTCCAAAGCCAACAAGGCTTTGGATGGGGTCTCAACAGTGTCTGGGATGGATGCAAGATGATGGACAGTGGTTAGGTCAGGGGTTTGAACTGTTTTAGGACAGTGTTTCTCTAACCACTGTTGTGGGTCCTGACCAATCATCTGCTGGTAACCAAAAGGATGCTTGTTCACTTTGGGTTTAGAAGGCCTTTTGTAGGCCTCATAAACGTGAGGAATCCTTTGGTAAGACTGTTTTTCTCTGCCCTTTCTGAACTGATTGGCAGGGGGTGCATCAGTAACCTGAACATCTCTTTTGACAGATGTTTGATTCAGCTGTTTTGTAACAGCTGTTTGAACTGGCACAAACAGTGGTTGTTTCTTGGTGAATTTGACAGATGTTGATGATGATGATGGACTCAAGGATGTTTTAGCAATGTACTCATTCTTTTTCACATCAAAGTTTTTGAGATACACACATGCTTGAGTTTTGTGGTTTGTTTTACCACAGACAATGCAACCTTCAGCTGAAACTATGACACTTGTTCTGTTTAAATCATAAGCTTTCAAGTGGAAACAATCTTTTGTTAGATGATTCCTTTTTTCACAGAATTCACAAAACAAGTTATCAATTTTTTCTTTCTTCTTTCTCTTTTCAGACTCCTTTGTAGCAGAGGTTTTAACCACTGCTGGGATGTCCTTGAGAGGAATAACTTTAGCTTTTGGAGCTTTGACACCATCAATTGATGTAAAGTCCATTGGCTTGAAATTTTCAAGAATGTCACACTCATCAGACCATTTTGGTTTAAACTGGTATTCTTCAAGCTCCACAAAAGTAGAGGATTCCATTGGTCTGTCAAGTGTGATTTTGTTACCAAGTTTGTCAGTGATTTTCACTTCTTGGCCATTCTTGTTTTTGGGGATGAACTCAGTGGTTACATCAGTGGTTTGAACAGAGTTTTCAAAAGCAATGTTTTCATCATCATGTTTTCTATACCCAACCCCAAACTTCACATTGCTTTTTCTCTGTTTTTCAAGCATAACCTCATATCCTTTGCAGGATTCCACCCATCTTTCACAAGTAATCTGGGCGGACTCCAACTCCTTTTTACAAACTTGGTATTTTTCTACCATAGTTTGAAGTTGGGTTTTGGTTATACTCTGCTCTTCTTTTAGACAGATGTTCTCTTTTTCTTTTTCAGTCAATTTGTTTTTAAGTTCTTTTAAAGACCTTTCAAATTTGACCTCATCAGACAAGATTTTATCCCGAAGGTTTTCATTCACCTCTTTAATGTTAGCAAAAACAATTATGCAATTGTCAGAACACAGTTTTTCAAGAACTTGAGGAGATACCTTGGCAGCTGCCATCATTGCACAATCACATTGATGATCTTTTTCATCATCAGCTTTCACCTTCTTTTCACCAGCCTTTTCTTCTTTCTCTTCTTCTTTGTCCTCTATGGACCATGGATCTGTCATTGGTTCAATCAGGGTACCTGAACTTTCTCCCAACAGTAATTCACCAGCCACAGCAGTAACCACTGCTTCAGTCACCTTTTCCACTGTTTCAAAGCACTGCTGTTCCTCCTCAGTTTCAACCCCCTCCTGTATTAACTCTAATGCCATCAAACAAAACTCATCATGAGAAGAATCATTAGAAGCATAGAGTGCAAAATTTTCATCATTAAGGTCTTCAGGCATACTGCTCCAGTCAACAAACCCTTGAGTGAAAAAACTTTGTTGATCTGGTTGTGCTGCTGCTGGAGCAGTGGTTTGAGGTGCAATAGGTTGCACTTGTACCTGTGGAGCAGGGGTTTGAACATATTGGATTTGTGGAACAGTAGTTTGGACATAATGTACTGGCACAGGGGCAGCAGCATAGTGAGCAGTGTTCACTTGAGCTGCTGGGGCATATTGGGCATAGTGCACAATGTTTTGGTTTTGAGGTCTAGGATTTGAGCTAGGATGAGTAATTATGGGACCAGTAGTTTGACTCCTACATTCCCTAGCGAAATGTCCCAACCTATTACACTTGTAGCACTTGATTTTCGATTTATCCAACCCAACCCTTAGATTCCCATGCAAACCTGGGAATTTTCGCCCTGTTCTTTTGTAGAACTTGCTAGTTCTAACACTTAGCAAAGCCAGTTGGTGCAGGATGTCCATTTCCTCTAAATCAGTGGGATCAAAATGTTGCAAATCATTTAGTTCAAAACTTAAATTGTCTGACATCTGATTTTCGTTTGCAGTGAATGCATAACTAGCAGAGTGAGGATCAGGGTTGTTAAAATTTGCACCAGCAGTTATGTCAATGAAGTGATCATAACCCTGATCCTTACCACTGCTCCCAGATTCTTCTTGACCCAGAAGAGCAGTATTACCGAAAGTGTAATCATCGGCAACTTTTCCTGACTCTTGTAACCTCCTTTTCTGGTTCAACTCCCTTTCGTAGGTCAGGAGTCGACCATGGAGTTGGGTCAAGGTCAGATCCTTGAATTCAGGTGAGTTTCGGGTGACAAAAGCTATGGTGTCCCATTTTTCTGGCAGTGACCTGAGGAACCTGCTATTTTGAGTTGAGTTTGTAAAAGTGGTGTTAACAAGCCTCAGTTCACTGATGAGACAGCTGAAACGCTCAAATTGTTGCGTTAGTGATTCACCTTTAACGTAGCAAAATGTTTCATACTGTTGGTTCAGGATTTCCCTATTGTTTTCTATTACTTCCTCAGTTCCCCCAAACTGTTCCTTAAGTGCGTCCCATAACTCTTTGGCACTGTTACAGTGTAACAGTCCAGCATATATCTCATTGGGCAGCGCTGATGCTACGATGCTAAACGCTTTAGCATCTAGTTCGATCTTTTGAAAGTCGGTTTCGGTATAATTTTCAACTGGTTTAGGAACGAACTTTTTAGCATCTTCAGCACTTGGCACTGAAGGAACATGGGGACCATAAATGACAGATTTCCAACAACCTGTGCTTTGTTGAGCGAGGATGTAACCCATCCTCCTCTGCCAGATGTTGTACTCGTTTCTTTTTAGCATAGGTGGTTTAAAAAGCGAGCCGATGTTGTTTTTATCATCCTGAGATTGTGACGTCATTCTTGTTGTTTTACAGACACTGAGAAATCAACTTTAATGGTGATTAATCCTTGCTCTGTTTTTCAACGGACGAACAAACGATCAGTATCAACTGTTATGAGCTGAACTTTTTACGTCAAAATGATTGTTAAATCAAATTTGACTGTCCAAGCTCTGATACCAATTGTTGGATCTGAGTTTCTTTTTGATTGTATTTTTGTTTGAAATTAAGATGGAAATGAAAGAGTTGTGCAGCGGAAATAAGATGAAAGCAAACTTTGCATACAATCAAACGAGAGTAATACTTTTATCAAACATCTTTACACAATGAATCGAAAGATTGAATTTATTTCAACAACGATTACAATGATTGATGTAAGAATGCAAACTCCCCCTCAGCCAGAGCTCAGTAGTTTGTTCGTGCAAAGAAGACGATGTGGTGAAAGAGCTAATAGAACAGTACAAAGTACTGAACTATTTATAGGCACTTGCAAACCACTGAGCATCTTAGCTGACGTCACCATGAAAGTGACATCTAACCTCCTAACAAACTCTAACCTCTGATCTATAAACACTGATGTACTAAACTACTGCTATTACATTACATTACATTACATAAAAGACACATAAACAGCTGCTGCATCCTTCCACTGCTGTGAACCCAGCAGTGCTTGTCCGGATCAGCAGTACTTGACTCAAGGCAGTAGATTGAGTCAGCAGAGCTTTGGTCTTCTATCAGTCTTTAACACTTGGCAGTAGATGCAAGGCAGCAGTTGTGGATCAGCACTTGGTAAGATCAGTAGATAGGAGATCAGCAGATACAAAGCCACTTTCAAGGGGAGAGATTTGCATGAACTAATCTGTAAACGTCTGCTTATTCTGGATCCACTGCTCTGATCCAGTTTTGGCTTTAATTATCTGTTCCTCTGATAGGGTTCAATCCCAACACAAGAACAAAGCCTATTTCGAAACACATGTGTTCGTATCAGCGTTGTTTATCACCCTGTGTGAGCATTGGAAACCCGACAAACAGTCTTGACAACTGTGACAGCTTATCTATCTGTGTGTGTCACATCCATCCTGTTATAGCAATCGATATGATTAATTTTACATAATTTTTTTCTAATTAGCGTTGTTAACTACCAAAAGAATGCATACACAAATAGTTCTAGTGGACGAAGCAAAGAGACCGTTGTGTATCTGAATCAGGTTCTCAAACAAACACTACTAAAGATGAGTTGGTGATAAATACCGGAGCTGTTATCTCGGTTGTTCAGTACTTTCGTGATAATAAAATAAGCAGGCATTGATTTTGCCAAGATTGAAGGAAAGAATCTGGCCATAAGCGTTGTGGATTCTCGGCGTTATTCGAATGTAAGTGGATCGAGTGATACGCTTATCTAGTCTGGTCAAGCTGGGCATGGTTTGTTCGGGAGTAAATCACCACCCAAAGATCAACAACTTGTGAGTGTCGGGTTCTGCTAGTTATTCAGAATGTTTCGAATCATCACTGAAGACGTGTCGGGTTCTGCTAGTTATTCGGAATGTTTCGAATCATAACAGAAGACGGATGCGTTTTGCATATTCAATCTTCATTGCTTCATTAAAATTACAACACACGATAAAATGCTTGGAAAATTGCATCAACTCTCCTATATCAACATACTCTTCTCCAGACGCTTAGTTGTTATGAATGACAACTTGAGGGGTCTAGTTACCTTTCAGATTCAGGAAGCAGATGATTTGTCAAAAAACATGGTCAACGTAGTAAAATGTGAGCTTTTACACCAACCATATCGAAATCCACAAATTCCAACAGTTTCTTAGTAGATTCCGTCCGGTTTCAAAGCCGGTTGAGGATTACGAGTGTTCTACACTCGTTCAAAGCCGGTTGATGATTACAAGGATCGTTCTAATAGATTAAAGAGAATAAACAATTTTTTATCAATTTTTACCCATAGTATACGGGCCGTATAATATTATACGGCCCGTATACAATCATCGTATACTTTGTATACGATCGGTTAAATTTTTTTCACATGTTGTATACGGCCGTATAATAGTATACGGCCCGTTTTTAAAGGGTAAAAAATGATCTGGTAAATTTTTTTCACATGGTGTATACGGGCCGTATAATAGTATACGGCCCGTATTCTCAGGGTAAAAAATGGTTTATTCTCTTTAATCTATTAGAACGATCCAAAAAACGAAGAACAAAGTCAAATAAGATCAAACTTGGACATCAGACGTAAATCTTGATTCAGATCTCTATTCGGTCATCTTTCCAAACTACAACACACGATAAGTTTACATATTATATAGTGTGTGATTTGACCTGTTGTATTCAAAACCCTCACCCTCTCTTTCTCAAAAATCAACCAGAAAACCAAAGGAAAAAGGGCAGATAATGGCTGATGGTTCTTCGTTGAGGAAACCAAACGTAGACGGATATGTATCTTCTATCATGCGACGGACCCAATTCTTGCTCAACTTATCATGAACATATTATTGGCCATTATTCGACCGAGTAATCAATTGTATTTTGTTTTAGTTGCTTCTCTTGTTAAGTTTCTGAACCAACCGAAATCCACAAATTCCAACAGTTTCTTCGTAGATTCGTCCGGTTTCCAAACTCTTTCATTCAAAGTTAATATTCACTGTGGTGGATGCAAGCATAAAGTTAGAAAAAATACTCAAGAAGATTGAAGGGTACACAACTGAAGGTTCAGTGCAAGAAAAGTTTCTTACGAACGATATGTATCAGGAAGCTCAACTTGAACAGACGATATGTATCTTCTATCATGCGACGGACCCAATTCTTGCTCAAGTCTTGTGGGCCCGTATCAGAATCAGGCGTTGGAAGGATTGTAGTAGTAGGACATTGGCACCACTGTGAAAAATAATAAACGTATTATTGGCCATTATTCCAACAGTTTCTTCGTAGATTCCGTCGGGTTTTCAAAGCCGGTTGATGAAACCGAAGCTGTTATTTCTGTTGTTTAGTGCTTCCGAGATCTGAACCAACCGAAATCCACAATTCTTGCAAGTTAAATCCACAATCAATGTATACAGGTGCAAGAGAATGACGAGTTATTTAAGTTATTTCTATTGATCCACAAATTGTGTCTAATGCAAGGATCTTCGTGCATTGTTTAAATCAGAATCAGGTTCTCAAGACAAGGATCGTTCTAATAGATTAAAGAGAATAAACCCTCATTTCTTCATCTTCATCTTCAAGAACAATGATGAACAGATGATGTTTTTTTTCGGAGAACGTGGTGGATTGCGGTGGTTTGGGTCTAGGGTTGTCAGAGAGAGAAAAGTAGGGGGAGAGTATGATACAATCATTTTTTACCCATTGTATACGATCCGGTAATTTTTTTTAACTTTGTGTATACGGGCCGTATAATTGTATACGACCCGTATTCTTATGGTAAAAATTGGTTTATTCTCTTTAATCTATTAGAACGATCCAAAAAACGAATGGGATTTCGAGCAGTTGGTATTAAACCAATGATTTGTTGACTCATAAGCCCTTGAATCCCAACGCTTTTCTAAAAGAGCCTATATTAGAAACCATCCTATGTCTTTTACCAACCGAAGAGGCAGCAAGGACAAGACTTCGGTTTACTTTGTGTAATAGAACTTCCGAGTTAACATCTGACGTAGCAAGTACAAGGAAAACATGGACATGAATGATTTACACCAAGTTTTGTTGCTGTGCCAGGGTCCAATACACGAGCTCACCTTTGTTATGGATGATTACTGGGAAGATTACAATTGTTTTGAGTTTTGTCAGATAATACTTCATTTGTCGAGAAACCATACTGTCAAGAAACTAACATCTTTTAATACTACATTTGTCGAGAAACCATACTGTAAAGATCTCTACACAAACTCTTCTACATCTTTTAACCAATTGTCCATCACTTAAGACCTTAAAAGATTTGTTGAAATCGAAGAAAAGAGTAACTAGCAGAAGACGTGTCGGGTTCTTCCAACAAATTGTGTATATGCTTGTGCTGTAGAAACCGGTGATGAATTTGTGTATCTGAATCAGGTTCTCTGCCTTAGATCGGTCATTCCTTGTGATACATGAACATTGTATTCTTTTCTTTCAACGTATACAGAATCAGGTTCTCAAGACAAGGAACGTTCTAATAGATTAAAGAGAATAAACCCTCGTTTCTTCATCTTCATCTTCAAGAACAATGATGAACAGATGATGTTTTTTTCACAGAACCGTTGGTATATGTCGACCACAACGAGAACAGTGCAGCGACAGTTGAGTCTCCTCCTTCGTGGTGGATTAATATGAATAGGATACCTTCGAGATACTTCGTGTTAGTTTGATTTGAATTTTGAAAGTGACAAATTGATGTATCTGGTGGGGGTGATATAGTAATTTTCAATAATGTAGGAAGGATTGTAGTAGTAGGACATTGGAATCAGGTTCTCAAACAAACCAACAAAATCCTGATAGTGAAAAACATCAGCAACCATTTTTTCTTTTCCTTCAATTTCGAGAACATTCTCCCTGTGTATGTGCTTGTGCTGTAGAAACCGGTGATGAATTTGTGTACACAACTGAACGTTAATTGATATTGTTTTAGACAACAGATAATGAACGGATTGTTGGACTTCTTGTTCCTAATATACGCCTCAATTCATCTTTTTTACTCTTTTCTTCGATCTCAACAAATCTTTTCAGTAATCAGTACGCAACAAAGAGACCGCCTTGTTAATTTTAGAGTATTTTTAGCTTATGTTGATGGATAACGCAAACAAGTTCTCCACAGTTTGTTATTCAGATCTCTATTCGGTCATCTTTCCAAACTGCAACACACGATAAGTTTAAACTTTATAGTGTGTGATTTGACCAGGAAATGATTGGAGGTGAAGGTTCAGTGCACGAAAAGTTTCTTACGAAATGTACGTGACAAAACAAGTATGTTGGGAATTAAACACATATACGTGACAAAACAAGGATCGTTCTAATAGATTAAAGAGAATAACTAGCAGAAGAACCCGACTCGTCTTCTATGATGATTCGAAACATTCACGAACCACAATGGACTCAGACTCATACTACTCACCCTCCCCTGAGGAAAGGTTTTCCTGACGACTCAAGATAAAGCAGTTGGTTTGTGTTCATATCAGCGTTGTTTATCACCCTGTGTGAGCATTGTAAGCCAGACCACTAGCAGAAGAACCCGACATGTCTTCTATGATGATTCGAAACATTCACGAACAACAATGGACTCACACTCATTGTTGCGAATTTGGTTTCTTCGGTATAGGCTGATGAAACCGAAGACTCAGACTCCTTACAACTCTCATCAAATGTCTCACCCTTCCTTTTATTCTGTAAATATTAAATAAAGAATAACACCATGCCCGTAATCCCGCGTTGATAGCTTCCGTTTTATTACAGTCATACGACACGTTTTTTTGTTCTTCAATCTTTGTTACTTGATAATGTTTTATTTTTTTCTACTTTTAGAAAGGTTTGAGCACCTCACGACTGTAAAATATCCAGTGTGATTTACACCTTAAATCCCTTAAATACTTTGAGAAAAACCAAATTTTCGTTTCATACGGGCCGTATAAAAGTATACGGCCCGTATACACGTTCGTATACATTGTATACGAC
Source organism: Helianthus tuberosus (assembly GCA_030545235.1). Classification (NCBI taxonomy): domain Eukaryota; kingdom Viridiplantae; phylum Streptophyta; class Magnoliopsida; order Asterales; family Asteraceae; genus Helianthus; species Helianthus tuberosus. Next base: position 154,263,488 of record CM060448.1, on the reverse strand, counting down.
CAGGCAAACTTATTTACACATGGTGTATACGGGCCGTATACCCTTATACGGCCCGTATGGAATAAAAAAAAACTGACAAAGTCTGCTGGCACAAACTTTGTTATTTTTTTTATTTTGTACGGGCCGTATAACAGTATACGGCCCCCGTATACACCATGTGTAAATAAGTTTTTTCCATGTGTTAATATTAGGACCCTTAAAAAAAATCTAAATGCGAGGAAGCTCTAAGAATATGAACATTTTTTCTTCGTTTATGTGTAAATTACTACTTACAACCATGTTTCGAACTTTTTTCTTATCAAGAGGTAGATATAGATGTGACAAAAAAAAAATTGTAATTAAATAAAATTGAATAATAATTAAAAGGGTAAGTGACGTCAATTTATTAAAAAAACTAAATGAAAAATAAAATCTGCTCAAAATAAATTATAACAATAAATTAATAAAAATACATTAGATAAAAAAAGTTGACTCCCTAAGAAAAAAACATATACTAGTTAGGTTTTCGTTAATATATACTAGTTAGGTTTTCGTTAATATATACTAGTTCGACTTCCTCGCGTTTTGCGACAGGCTTTCAAGCAGTATCAGTTTGGTTCATTGCAATACGATGTTGGCACTTGTTATAGCATTCAACACGTGTTTTACATTGATTAAAAACTATATAAACAGATATTTGTACCAATACCGGTGTTCGGTCAGTATCGGAACTCGATATATGTTAGGATACCAAAAAATTACATTATTTTAAATACAACTCTATGTTTAATGAAATTTTACAGCCACGTCGATAAAACCATAAAAACGAATACGGTATATGTATTGATGTTATTTGTCGGTATTTGTTTGGCTTGTGACGATAAAAAAATATCAACTATATTTGACCCGATCGAATATAAATTTTATTGAATAGATAGCATATTCGAAATTTTATAAAGCCTTATATATTAATAAAAAAACGAAAAAGGGTAATCGATGTCATTCTACAAAAGAAACTAAACTGTTGTTATACGGTACCGTAACTTATGTTGTTCGGACGGTATTGGTAATATTAAAAATGAAAATCATTAAATTTAAAATTATAAATCTAAATTAAAGGTATATATAAAAAAACTATATAACATTAAAATATTAAAAAAAAACTATATATATGGTTGGGTTTTTGTTAATATATACTAGTTGGACTCGCTCACGCTTCACGGCAGGCTTTTAAGCAGTATTGGTTCGGTTTATTATAATATGATGTCGGCACTTGACATAGCAATCAACACGTGTTTTACATTGATTAAAAATTATAAAAAACAAATTTTTGTACCAGTACCGGTGTTCGGTCAGTACCGAAACTGGATATATGTTAGGATACCAAAAAAATTATATTATTTTGAACAAAATTCTATGTTTAACGAATTTTTTACAGCCACATCGATAAAACCATAAAAACGAATACGGTATATGTATCGGTGTTGTTTGTCGATATTTGTTTGGTTTGTGACAATAAAAAATGTCAACTATATTTGACCCGTTCGAATATAAATTTTATTGAATAGATAGCATATTCGAAATTTTATAAACCTTATATATTAATAAAAAACGAAAAAGGTAATCGATGTCATTCTACAAAAGAAACTAAACCGTTGTTATACGGTACCGGTACTGATGTTGTTCGAACAATATTGGTAACATTAAAAGAAATATCATTGAAGTTAAAATTATAAATCTAAGTTAAAGATTAATGGTATATATAATAAAACTATATAGTATTAAAATATTTAAAAAATATATATTATCATAATATTAGAACCACTATTCATGGAAAAAAATATTTCAATTTTAAAATCACCTCAAATTATCATAATTACCAAAGATATCTTTTTTAGTTTCTGGTATGTTATAAATCACTTGTAATCAAATCTCGATAATTTTGGTAGTTAATTTTATTACATTCAGAACTAGATATTGATGAAAAAAATGTCTCAATTGATTATTTAATTATTTTTTGAAACTTCATTTTATTCACATTTAAAATTAGATATTTAGTTGCATTCTCTATTATGATTATAGTGATTTTAAAATTAATAATTTTATAATTATTAAATACACAATAAACAAAGAATTCGGAACTAGATATTGATGAAAAAATTGTCTCAATTGATTATTTAATTATTTTTTGAAACTTCATTTTATTCACATTCAAAATTAGATATTTAGTTGCATTCTCTGATATGATTATGGTGATTTTAAAATTAATAATTTTATAATTATTAAATACACAATAAATAAAGAATATTTAATTTGTAATACATTGAGAACAAAATTAATTAATATTAATAAAAATTATAAAGTATAAAAAGTATAGATTTATAACCTATAATTCTATTATTGGTATTTAAATAATCAATATGAGATATATGTAAATACATATTCATAATATATATTTTTAGTTATTAGTCATGTAGGCTTAATAAGTATAGATATTATAGAAATGAAATATATTCTTTCACTGACAAAGGTTCAAAGTAGAATCAGAACCTACATCATCCTTTTCGTTAGTGTTCAAAGAAATACGTATTACACAATGTTAAGTAACATAAACAAACAATAGATGTATTATAAATTAAAGTTATTCATTGATATCAAAGTTGAAAAATGTCAAGAAAATATGTAAATGAACACTAACAAATAACAAATTCACGTCTTTATATTGAAAAATGAAAAACATCAAACAATGTTGATCTATTTAATTTTAACGGAATCTTTTATTTTAAAAGTTTATTTTAATGATTGTGTCAAAATTTAGAATTTGTTATATAATATATTTTTTAATGAAAATTGTTTTGACATTAAAGAAATACTAGTGGGAATGCCCGCGCGTTGCCGCGGGTAATTTTGTTTTTTTATCGCACCTTGAGAGACGGGTTTCACGTATTTTATTTATAAAAATAATTTGTTGATACAACACCTATAAAAGATGTTTCTTCTACTATGTCTTTTAACTTCATTTGACCCTTCAGAAATAAAAGAATCCATAGTTATAAATAGATCAAAATTGCCACCAATACCATTAGTGTCAACACTAATATTTCAGTCCTCTTTATGTGATGATTGTGAACAATATATGGTGATGTGAAAAAAAATACAAAATCAAACATGATCACTTGGAATAGTATTTTGAGTTACATCTCAGGCAACATAGGGGAGCCATACAACAAGTAAACACCCAAGCCGGTTTGGGTAATGATGTTGAAGAAGGACAACATATGATCTCAACTTTTTACTAGGATTCCAATAAAAGAGAGTCCTTCAAAACAGTTGATGTTCCGCATCATGTAAAACTGAACCTGAACATCGTTTGCAACATATGGTTCCCAGCTTGATCCAGACCACTAATAGATCTCTACCGAGTATTCCTGAAATAATATATTGAAATTTAGCTTACAAATCTTTTGAGTTAAGACTTTTATCTTGTTCCTAGAAGATTATTCTTAATTTACTACTGTTACTTTTAAGATTAAACTATTAGCTTCAGATAAAGTAAGATTAAGGTAGTGAAGGAATCAAACAGCAATTGTGCTTGGTTTGGTATGTCTATAACTGTACCTATACACTTGTTTTGATCATTTATCGATGGGACCTATTTTAGCTTTTGGTTTTTCTTATGTTTTCACGAATATCAAATTAGTTTGGTTTAGCGAATGTATATGGTCAGCTCAAATGGGTCAAACAGGCCAAGAATGGCCCGAATTATAGGTAAATGGCTTGCAAAATCGCTTTATTCAAACACATTATATTTGTGTTCTGAACTTATAATAACATAATTAAGAATACAAACTCACGTACACAGAAGCAGTAAATATTTTAAGAATACAAACTCACTTGTTTTAGCTCCCGGCCTTCTGTACTGGTGATTTGAAGAATCTGCACAACATAATATAGTTCCGGATCAGCTAAAAAAATTATATACGATGACAAAAAAGATCTGCACAATTGCAAAATATTGCATACTTAGGTTTTTACCATTTGATGTAACAACCTTTGACGTAGTCAACATTAGATGTCATAGACTGTAATAACAGGACAACGATGATGATGATTCTCCTTAAGAAAGAGGTAGCCTTTGAATTAAACCCTTAATACGTTTCTCAACTTTAAGTACATTATCTGAACAATCGATCACCAAATTGATACATATGATCATGATATAGAGCCAATCAGTAGGCAACCTAGAGTTTGGTTAACAGATAGTAGTTATTAACTACTTAAATCAATGAATAATCAAAATAAGTCAACAATCACCAACTGTAGGTCCTAATTACAAAAAATTACCGTAGTAAAGATAGAGATGTTAGTAGGCATTGTCTTCGGTGGATAGAAGAACAGGGGTAACCAAAACCAAGTACCTGCATTTTTTTCTCTCATCCCAACTACCATTACAGGCAACAAACATCAAAATACACTTTTTTTATATGACAAATCAAACATTGAAGATTAAAGGAAGATACTAATATTATATTTTTATAACGTATAAAGCTCTATAGAAAACAAATAAATTCAGCTCACTAACCAAAAAATTGTGGGCTTTGTCGAGTGGCTGTAATCACTACAACAAGCTTAAAATCTGAACCATAGTCCTCAACATCTTTTAATCTGGTACAGTAAACCAAGGAGACTCAAATTCGTGTATGCAAGTCGCATGCACGTATAAATTCAAAGTTTTTAACGCATAAAAATCAAATTTTGCAACCCTACACCTTCTCCACATGCGTAAGAGTTGCCACTTTATGGTTTGTCCACCTATCTATGCGAGACAAGTTTTTCTTGTTTTATCAATTATTATACCGAAATCACTACTTTTAATATCGATATCTCATTTATATTATGTTCATTTTCGACACATCATAGTTCACTGTAAAACTCTCCATATTACGAATGCAATACCTTTGTAAATTAATAGTTATATAACTGATGCTCGGGAGCCCATACCCGATGACGACAACCCATACAACACCTGACGACCCAGTTAATGGTGGTCAAGATACCATCGTCCCTGGCCATGATGGTGTCAACGATCCATAACTGTTAAAAACAATATCTTAATATTTTAGTTTTATATTTTACATTTGTTATTTTATATTTTATTGTTCTTTTATGTTACTTATGTTATGTGTTATGTGAGTTGTCACATGTGCAAAGTTGCTGCTGGACTCGCTGGACGTGTGATATGGACCACGACTTTAGGAGATATGCGCTGAAGGCTGAAGGGCGGTTGCTGTTTTGGCTTGGAAGTGGGCCTCTTGTGGACACTCGCAGACATCAAGTGGGGCTGTTAAAAGAATGCATGTGTTGACATCAGATATGTGTTGCACGCACTTATCAAAGTTCCAGAATCATCTCTGGTTCTTTTCCTTCTCTCTCTTAGGGTTTGATAGATCATACTATTCTTGCTGATCTTGTGTTAAGATCATCTTTCATAGTATAGATCAAAGAGTACAGATCATCGTGTTCATGATTTGCTGGTGAGTTGAGAGGCTATTTTAGTGCAGTTCGTTAAATCTGTTCATGTTCTTGTATCAAAGTTCTTATTAAGTGATATACAAAGTTTCTGATTTTGGATCCATGTTTTTTTGACAATAACCTAGGCGCAAGGATGATGAAGTTAGGACGATTTATCTTCAAGCTTGAGTTTGAAGATTTATTTCAAGTATCTTTGTTTGGTATCATCTTTTATTTGGTTTGTATTATCTCTTATAGAAAATTAGAAGTATTTTGGTAATTTTGTAAGTGGTTCTTTTATTAATTTCTAAAGTTCGTTTTGGTTCTCACTGTTACCGATTCTACCTTCAGTTCCTCATCACATCAATAACTCATATATAAGTAATTTGTAACTAGTATTCAAACTCAAAATCACATAGGATTCTAACAATGTGATTATTTAAAATAAATCTAGCTTAAAATCACGCATGATAAAAAGAAACTAAGATGTAACAAACTTCATAATACTAAAAAATGTTAAGATTTAACACAGTAGTCTTGTATTATTAATTCTACATACATCTAATGTCCAGTGTCAAGTTAAGGTTGCCTAAGCTTTTTGCTTCGTACAAGAAGCAATATTGCACAGTAATACAACAAATCAATGCAACACATACATAGTATTTTTTTTTAATCGTATCTCATCGTACACTTATCAAGCAGGTACATGTTGGACTAGAGTTCTCCAGCTTTGTAAACCTTAATTAGTATGTTTGCTCCTCTTCCTTTTGTTGGTATACTTCTCGAGATTTTCATGCTGTGAATGTGATCCGATCAGAAGTGGGAAGTTAAGCAAAGCTTGAGACCCACGATACTTAAAAGCAGCTCGATCGTACGCCATGGCTGCTTCTTCTGCTGTCTCGTAAGTCCCTAGCCATAATCTCAAGCCTTTCTTTTCTGGGTTCCTCATCTCTGCGGTGAACTTCCCCCATGGCCGTCGTCTTACACCTCTGTACCTCCTCTCAGCTTGTGTAGCTTGCAACCCATCCCCGTCGTCTCGCTCTCGTTTTACACCACCACATGGAATGATATGCCCGGTCGAGAAATCCATCTTTAGCGGCTTGTTTGCTGCTTTCATGGTGTTATTTTCGATGGCTGAAGATGACTGTGGAATTTTAGCAACTTCTCTATTGGTGTCTTGTAATATTTTCGCCTTCGGGGCGTTATCTTGGCTTTGATATGAATTTGTGACTTCAAGATATTCGTCAATGTTTTCAACTAAAAAACTGCATGTTTCAAAATCATCAAGAATTAGTGACTGTTCAATTTGATCATCCCCCGTGTGTGAAGAGAACAGGCTTGAACCAGAGCTATACGCCTCGGTCGAGTTTGATGAACTCAAGTCCATGTTCATGGATGGCTCGACTGAGTTGTTGTGAACACTCCAATCATTAAAGTTAAAGCTGGAAAAACTAGCTAGGTTTTGGTAATAGTCAGGAAAAGTCTCAAAATGATCATCAAGAAGATATTTTCGAATGTATTCCAGGTTGGAAAGGTTGGGATTCATTTGGGTAAGCATGTTTTTTGGATGCAAATCACTTGGAGTTGAAGTGTTGAATGACAACCCAAAATATTTGAGATTTAAAGGCCGAAACATCTGCTGATTTTGACTGGTATATAATTTAATAAGTAGTAACGAAGGGGTGTTGGACTGGAAGTAATTAGATAAGAGGATTTAAGACACATGTCAAATTGCGTCTAGCCGACACCAAGTGATCGACGGCTCCATACTCTTAAATATTTTCAACTTTTTAGCATATTTTATTTCACATAAATCCCCTAAATATTATACGCTCTTTGTTTATCATTGAACACTAGATTGGTGCCATATGCCGCACGTTGCGGCGGCATTACCAAAGTTTCTAAACCGACTCAATTCAACATGAACACATTTGTAATCTTTTGATATCAAAGTAAAAGAATTTACGCATACATATATATACCAAATTACACACTTTTGAATTATTAATGTATGATGATATCAAAGTATAAGAATTTACAGTGAACTTATTATACTATAACACCCAAGAAAGACATCCATGTTAAAAAAACTCAGATGATATCAAAGATCTTCTGAAGATTAAAAAACTATACCAGAAGCCAGACTCTAGTAACCAGGGGCGGACCCAAGCCCACCCCAAGGTGGGCGGGCGCACCCCCGGGGAAAAAAAAATTTAGTGTTAAGTTCCGTCGAAAATCTCGTCCACACCCCTTGGAATTTTTCGTCCGCACCCCTTGGAATTTTCCGACCGCACCCCTTCGGTAAAGAGTGTTATCAATTTATATTTTAAGATTTTTTTTAGTAAACTCTTGTTTTTTTTAAATACTACCTAAATTATATAACTTTTAATACCTAACTAACTAAACCCAAATACTGAATATCTTTACCCACTTATAATTCCTAACTAACTAGCCCACTAAGTCTTAGCCCATTAACCAAACCCAACAATATTTCAAACTATAATAAAATAATTTAAGCCCAAAACCCTTAGAAATTCTCTCCCGCTCTCTCCCTCTCTCTCTCTTGCACTGCCAGCGAACAACATCACCCGGCGACAACAATCTAGTAGCCGGTGACCACCGTAATCAGCCACCATACCACCGTCGTTCGACACCAAATCCAACCGGAATCCGAACACGGGTAAGTTTCTTTGTTATTTTAATGATTTTGGTTGATATTAGACTATGGGGTATGGGGCGGGAGTTGGGGCGTGGGTTGGGTGAAAACGCCCAAGTCACCACCCCGGGTGGGCTTGGGTTTGGGCGTGGCCCCTTGGGCAGGAGTTTAAGGCCGGCCGTGGGGCATGCTAGCGATCCTATGTGGCTGGCTCTTATTGGCTTGTTAGCTAGGACATAGCGGACCATTTTAGATTTTTTTTATTTTAATACACATGGCCAAGCCACGCCCCGCCATACTCCACAGACACGTCACTCACCAGGGGGGAGCTCGAACTCCATGTGTCGACCCATGCCCCAAACCCCCGCCCCACCATACCCCATGGTCTTATTAGGAGAAAAAGGTTAATAAAGTTGTTAAATAGGTTTGAAATTTTGTGTGTTTTGACGTTTTTTCTGGTTGTTTAGATGATTTTTAGGGTGATTATGTTGTTTAGATGATTTTTAGGATGATTAGAACTTGGCTTGAATAGTTGGAAATTAAAATTGAAACATTATCTTATGGAGCGATTAACTTATATTATATAGAGAAAGACTTGCTTAAAAAATAGCTTTATATGATGTTTTGGATAGATTTCAAAAAATGAAAACCCATAGGGCGACGTTTTAATTATGTTTGTAAATTGTAACAAGGTTTGATATGTTTTTGATGATTATATAAAATTAGTTTAATTTTCTTTTGTTTTACATGACCCGGCCCGACCCGAACTGACCCGATACAAACCGATTTTTTTACTTATGTACCTCGAGGCCTAAAATTTTTAAAAATGTTCCGCACCCCCATGGAAAAATTCCTGGGTCCGCCACTGCTAGTAACATAGTTCGCATCCAGTACCAAATCACTTAGCATTTTCTTCACCATTGCCAAGATCACACATCAAATTCCCCAAATCACACACAATCAGAAACAACTAACACCTTGCCCTACCTACACAACCTCATCCACACAAATCAACCACGACAATCTCAAAAAAAAAAAAAAAAAAAAAAACAAACAAACAATTTTCCACCACAGACCCAAATTCCAAACCCTAGTCCACCACAAATCTCATCTCCTAACTCCAAATCCACACAAAACAAACAAAATGCACACACACAGATCTATCAATCAAACTGATCTACCAATCAAACAACCAAATCATCACATTCCAAATCAAAGACCTAACAGATCGAATAACCATGACGTAAATCAAAAGGTTGTGGTTTGAAACAGAAGTTAACCTTGTGATCATAATCGGAACCGAACACCAGCGATGCAAAGAGGAGAACCGTGACGAAGAGTGCTGCAACGGCGGAGGATCTGACGGAGGGCCGCATAGGGATCGCCGGCGTTTGCGGTTGCGAATGTGAAGATGAATGTGTGTTCGATCTGCGTGAGGGTTTCAAGTCTTGAATGTGTTCGTCTTGATTTGGGAGAACACCGAGTATACGAAAGTAGATAAAAAGTAAAAAAAGAAGTATGTTAATAATGCACAGGGACCTAAGCATACAAAAACTAAAACCTGAGGAGCAAAGAAGAAAAATGCAAAGGGACCATACATGTAAATGTCACCGACCTTCTTCTTTAATATTATATAAATTATTTATTTTTGTTTAATAAGTATGTTCTTTAATATTTTTAATAAAATCCTAACTTGCTCAATTTGGCCGATAATAATCCCAACTCAGTTATTGGCCGATAATAATCCGAACTGTTCCAATTTTGTCCGATAATAGTCCGCCGTTAAAAATAGATTAATGGAGTTAAGTTTTTTTCCGAATTACAAACCAATGTTTTATGGATTTTGATCAGAACGAGGATACGAGTTGATTGATATAAAATTTACCTCGAAATACTGACCCAAATTAACTGAGTTGTGATTATTATCAGCCAAATTGAGCAAGTTGAGATTATTTAAATCCAATTTGCGAAAAATTAAATATGCATTTGTGTTAATTTTTTTTTCACAGCACTGTGATATAAGTTATACTGAAAACGGAATGGTACTCAAGATAATTTATATCTGGTGTCATAAAGTAGTGTGAGTACTAGTAGTGAAACGAATCAAATCGATACTGATCGAGGAATATCAATATTTGTATTGGTATTTATTTTTATGATTTTCAATTTAAAAGAAGGAACATCAATATGTGCCAATATCATTTTTTTATGGGTTACACGACAACTTTTGTGTATATAAACCAATCAATGTAAATAAACCTTTTTATTTTGGAACACTCATTTTTTCTCCGAACAATGCCGTTCGAATAACAACGATAACAGTACTAGTATTTATTTTTATATTTAAAAATATCTAAATATGCAATTGTGTTTATTTTTTTCTCAACACTCTTATATTTTTTTTTAATAAAGAGTTGTACTCAAAATAAAGTTTTTATTTGTTCAATAAACTATGATGTTTACTAGTAACGAAACGATCCGATACCGAATGAACATTGATCGGTACCGGTATTCGTTTTTATGTACTTTGATCAATGTAAACACGTGTTACGTCGGTATCAATTTGGGCATATGATAATTTTATTCTTTTTCGGGTAAAAATGAGGCTGGTTTCACGTAATTAAAGTATTGTAAATAAACCTTAAAATTTTGTGAAACCGAACGGAGACCGCTAAATACCATTGGTATGGAATTATGGATAGGGTACCAGTGTTTTATATTCTGGTTTTTTTTCGTTCGGAGATAATATTATCTTAGTATAGAATACTATACTAAGATAATTGTTTACCATTTGGTTTTGCTGTGATTTTTAACTTAAATACCTAACATATTTAATTTTATAGCATAATAGCAAGTCATGTCATAAACTTTATAAAAATACGTTATGACCAGGGGCGGATGTACCTCTTAATAAGGGGTAACCTACGTTGCCCCTTGACGCTCCGACGGTAGTGTAAATTTTGAAAAATTTTGACGTTTTTTCGATTTCGTTACCTTTTTTCTTTGAAACGTTGCCCCTATAAGGGTTTTCTAGATCCGCCACTGGTTATGACACAAAATCTTACCTGATGGCTACGGCGGTAAAGCGAAAGTTGTGGCTGTTGTGGCCTACGTTAATGTTGTCAAAGTCGTGGTTGTATATTGTGGGTAATTTTAAAAGAGTGCTACTATACCCCCTTTCTAATGTTTTTACTTAGTATAACTCCTCAAATTAAAAAAAAAAAAATTTAAAAAAAATCAAGGTTCAACTCACACTCTCCCTATTATTGTCTACGGCATCCAAGTGAAAGGCGAATACGGGTGACACCGGTTCGTCTTGGATGCGAGACGAGGTTTTACCGATTATTCCACTGTCGTGCCTTCGGGCGGGTGGAGGTCGGGTTTCCGCGCATCTAGGAGAGCCAATGGGCTAGCAACGGTCGAGTAGTCGACCTTGGCCGCAACCCCGATGTCACGGTTGTTGGCACGTCATTCCTTGCGGTTCAAAAAAAATCTAACCTTTTATTTTATTTTTAAATCTGCATTTGCTTCATGTCTTAAACAATTCAAACGAAATTAGTTATGTAACCAAACTTATCCAAATGTGTACGATTGAACTCATTTAACATTTATTTAAATTTGAATTTATCATCAAACATGTATATAATTATAAACTCTATAAATTATTCATGTATATGATTCTTTTTTATATATTATATTAATCGTTATTGAATGCATTTACATTCTACAATGAATCTCTTGCTTACCAAGAATGTATTAGGAGTAAAGTGACCAGCACCGTTTTGATTTTAAAAACAAACTAGCACATCATTATAGGTAGAATACTTGAACGCATTTTGTCATTTAAAACGTTTGTTCCCATATTTCGATTTGTTCCTTTGAAAAAGAGAATCGATGAAGGAGGCAATGAGACGTAAGTTAACAATAGTTGGTTGATTCACCATTCTATTTCAATACGATAATCTTATTTTTTTAATAAAATACCTTTTGGAAAATACATGTTTATATATATAGCGGCGAAGTTTGACAATTTTTAATGTGATTTTTTCAAGAGGAAGTATGACAAGTAACAGGAGGGGTATCTTTTTAAAGTAGTGCTCATTGTGAGTAATGCCAAATTTGTGCACAAGAAAACACCTAAATGGTGCTGTGTGGTTAGGGATGTATATTGTTCATGTCATTGTTGTGGTTAAAGATACGAGAACATAAGATATGCAGAATGTCACAAAGACTTTTAGAGTTGAACGGTGAGTTGCCTCTTTTGACTAGCTCAATCAAATGTGTCGGCTATGACAATGCAAATCTAATTTGCACTCCAAGATGCTAAAATTGTCCTAGTTAATTGCGCAACAATTGTATTTTGCAAGCAAGTGTTTTCGCAAGCAGGTGTTGCACACTCACTTTCTTTGACAACATACGGTGTGGGCAGCATGAAGGCCTCAACTACGCTGCTACACCACCTTGAGGTAAGCGTGGAGCATGGCGTGGGGGGGGGGGGGGGGCATCTCCTTGCTCGGCTTGGAGACCGTTGGGATGTGATGTGGCCGCGAGGGATTGGTAAATGGTTATAGCCGTTGGATGCTAGAATTAAAAAAATACGTTTTTTTAATTTTAAACCTATATATTAAATCATTTAACGTAAGTTTTTAAAAAACACACAACATATCCAACTCATTTCTCTCTACCCACATATTTTTCCTCTCCTAATTTTAACATCCTTTTAAAAACTGGAAAGCTCATGTTCATCATCTTCATCGTCATCACTTGAAAACCTTCTTTTATTCTCATCAGATGATGAGGGACCGGAACTAATAATTTTAGCGGTTCAAAAAGTGGCTCAAACTATATTTGAAGACCAAGAATCCTCCTTACGCAAAAGGAGGAAATATATAGTACGCGATAGAATCACCGCACATGACTTATTGGTAAATGATTATTTTTCACCTAAACTAACCCAACCCAACATATGATAATAGTACTTTTAGGTGTCGATTTAGTATGAGCCACGGTTTATTTCTAAGAATATAAAACGATTTAGAAAGTAAATATGAATTTTTTCAACAAAAAAAAACCAATGCACGTACTAGTATTGATTTAGCACGTTGTAAGAAGTCACGACCGTGATTAGACAATTGGCTTATGGCACGACTTCTGACATAATAGATGAATATATGAAGATATTGGAACGAGTGGCTAGGGAAAGCCTTCATTATTTTTGTGAGTATACCATTGATCTATATTTAAAAAAATATTTGAGAAAACCTATGTTTAATGACATACAAAAAATTTTGAAGGCTCATGAAAAGCGATATGTGTCACACCCCAACCGATGGCGGAATCATCGGGGCGCGACACTAGACGCATCAGATTGCTCAAGAAAATCCATAACAACTATTTAGTGACAATATTTAACAAGTTTATTATCCCATACTAATAAACAAATATTTTGACAAACAGACATAACGGATAACAAGTCTCTCAAACAAATCAAGATCCGACAACCTAGATTTTTATTAGGGGTTTCTAGACTTCCTGTCCATTTGCAGCAAACAATTCTCAACCTGTCACATACGTTAGAATAAAGTCAATACAATAATGTAAAGGTGAGTACATAAGTTTACATAAGTATAGTATAAAAACGTTTATGCATAACCAGAATGTAACACGTAATAGGCGAATCAAGTAGACCATCACAATGATACAAGCTAACCACATGACTGAGAGTACAGTATGTGCGACACATGTTCACTGAAGCGAACATGTGAAGTAAAGTATGTGATCCTTAACAACCCCTGAATAAATAGGTGATGAGTCCAAACTATAGTACTATCGTTGCTAAGGGCGGTAGGGCAAGTCATCACTGTGTAACATAACAACAAGTATTCAACTAATCACGTATATCATGTGAGTATGGTTAGCATTTCTAAAGCGTTTAAGTGTTGTGTTTTCTTTTTATAGAGAACGTATGTAACACCCAAAAGTGCATTAAGAGAAAAAGGGGCCGAGTATACTCACAGTGCGTGTTTAAGAGCTAAACACGATCTGAAATGGATTGAAGCGAGCGCCGGATCAGCCTGCGTACGGGAACAGAAGCGTAAGTATTCCAAAGTGCTGAAACGGTCGAAATCGAAGTTTCGGATGGGAAACAGAAGCTTCGTGCGAAGCCAGTGCTTTCGTACGAAGGCGTGCCTTCGTGCGAAGGTGGGGTCTTTGTACATGTGTGAATTTCGTTGTTCAGAATCGAGTGTGCTTCGCATCTGTCTTCGGGAAATCGAGTGTTCATCCCCCAACCTTAAGCTACTGATTGAACTTAGAGCCGGAAAGGTCTTGGTTCAAGTCACGGGTGAGAATTGGACTGTGTTGTGCGAAGTCAGTGCCTCTGCCTTCGTACGAAGCCATGAGTGCCTTTGTACGAAGCCGGGCATCGCACAGAACAGTACACCTCGCATTCGTGGTTGTTCTTGGCGTTCGGAGCTGTGTTTTCGTCTGAATCAGATGTGTTTTCGAGTCCTATTCATGACGGTTTTGACACCACCTCGTCCCACTATCCAGTGAACGAAATATGTGTCGGTTTGGTCCGTTTTTGTGTAAAAATTGAGTTTAAAAAGGGTTTTAAAGGGTTTTTTACTTAGATCTAACACTTGGTGAGTGCGAAATCTGTAGATTTCTAACTTGGGAAGCCGAAGCTAGGCCCAATATACTCGGTTAGGCGTAGATCTGTTGTAAAACAAGAAGATTTGATGAAAAAGATGAAGGTTTTCATAAAATAGAGAAGTTATGGTGAAAAATATGAACTTTAGGTGAAGACAAAGGAGTTTTGATGATATCGGAGATAAACTCGTGTAAAATTGTAGTGGAAAACGTTGTGATAGCATGTAAAATGGTAATTCTTACTTGAATACAGTTGGACAGTAATTCGGTAGCATTTTACATGAAATGGTAGCAATGAATGAAATGGAGAAGTGAGCTTGCTATTTATAGAGGATGTGGGATCGCACAGGTGGCTTCGTTCGAAGCTGGCTCGTCACAGCCCCCGACCCCTAACCCCTGGAGCGGGTGCCGCAAGGCTCAGGGTTGGTGGTATCGGTGTTTATTAATTTGGAAGTAGAATACATCACCAAGACTGTAGTAAGGAAATATTTTTATTAGAGTTATACACCAAACTTTCATAATAATAAATGAGATAAAATCCAAGTTTCATTTGATAATACATTTGTAGGGATAAACCCTAATTATTGAAAACATAAACTTCGTTTCTTATTTGGTAACTTTTATAGCCACAACTTTAAGCCTTCAATGCTCTCCAGATGGCTTCTATTGGCTTTACGTTAAGTTACCTAAAACGCGTTTTAAAAAGGTTTTATCAGCAAGAAATACTTGCGAGCGCATCCCAGTTTAATCAAAATAATTTTTACGACTTTACAGTATTAAGGTTTACAATGTTTATATCTATCCAATTATTCAATACAACATTGCTACTGGGCAACCTTTGCCTCCCGTGCTTGCGGTCATGCTACTATTCGCAATAGTAACGAGTGTCAAGCAATGTATACAAAACCTCCCATATAACAACCCTCCTAATTAATATTCCGACACTCTAATATATTTTAAAAATACCCCTATATGTCTTAAAATATGCCCCGTATATGAAAACCGAACCCAAAATACTATACATAAATAAAAATAAAATAAAAATCAATTTTCAAATGTGCTCGCGGGCTGCGAAGGCTTTGCCTTCGGCCTACGCGGGGTGCGACAACTCAACCACCAGGCTGCACCCGGTGCTGCCACGTGGCACAACGCGTGTGAAGGCTAGATCGATGACTGGGCCAGCCTAGGGCCTACCCAGCCTACTACGCGGGCCGTGTAGCCCTTGGCTACAACTTACGCGGGGCGCGACAAAGTCCAAATGCAGCCCTATAAATAGAGGCCATCAGCTTTCACTTCCGATCATTCAATCTCTTTCTCTCTCATGAAATTCTATATAGTCAAAGTGCTTTTCGGGCATAATACCCCCCTAAATAACGAAGTTCTGCCTCGTTGTAAGTATTATAACCCCCGGTTACGTATTAGATACGTTGCACGATTGATCCAGCGTTCCGTAATGGCTGTCGAGGTTCTGCCCGACGTAGTCGTTGGAATGACGTCTCGGGGAGGGTATTACTAATGTAAATATTGGGTTATTATACTAACGCGTGTGCATTTGTGTAATTTATAGATAATCACCAGGAAATCCTTAAAGGAAACCCTAAGACAACAATGTGAGTAATCTCCTTTTTGTAAATTGTTTTTACAAAATCTCACTTAATTAACATTATATTAAATAGTGATTGAGTATTTGTATTCTACAATTATCGTCGGTATATTGGGGTTTTGTATACAAAATTTGTTACTACCTTGCGAGGAGTAACATGGCCACAAGTCGGGTTGACAGTACCGTGGGTGGTAATTAAGTAGATGGAAACAAATGTAATTGCGTGACCGCCCTCAATACTGTACAATGGTTTTTACTTAACTTGATTAAACTGGGATTCACTCACCAGTATTTCCCACTGACAAAATGTTTTTAAACGCGTTTCAGGTAACAAAATGTGAAAGCTAAATAGAAGCCAATTGGACAGCACTGAAAGCTTGGAAAACTGGCAATAAAGTTACCTAAAATAAAGAGATGTTTTATTTAAATAAAATAGGGTTTATCCCTATAAAAATGTGTGTACTTGAAACTTGGGAATTTCCCATGTGTTTAATATATTAAAAGCGTGGTATTTTACTCTGATAAAATATTTCCTAACTACGATCCTGATGTAATTTCCGCTGCCAAAATGATAAACACCTGGATACCACCGAAACTGGCCGCGGCCGCCTGTTCCCGGGTTGTTAGGGGACGGGGGTTGCGACAGAAGCTGGTATCAGAGCTAAGCCACTGATTCAGCCACAGAAGTGTTCTGCTGACACCAAGATATTATTCAAATTGTTAGGAAATTAGTTACGGAAATACGTGCATGTCTGTATTTTATTGTTGTGTGTTATTTGACTATTTGTTAGTTTACAGTATGAGCGATCAAGGACCCTCCGACGTCTATCGTCAGTTGTCCGGCTCACCTAGGAGCGAAGGCACCTCTTCACAGCCTGCCCTCTCAGGGTATTCAGCTGACAATGAAGATGGGATATTCGTGTTTAAGGCTCAGTCTGAAGAGCCATTCCCTCCTAAAAAGAGAGGATGGTTCAGTAGGGGAGCACATGAGCGTAGGAAGAGAATGAAAAAGTTACAACCGCAGCGAGTTCTAGCAGCCGCTAAGAGAGAAACAGACGCCCACACCTAAGATATGCTCAATAGGAGTCTAGCAAACTTCCATATCTTAGCAACCACAGCTACCGACCCAAACCTGGAGCAACTTATAGCACCTCAACCATTACCCTTGTTTCCCACACAGCCAATGGAGATTGAAAACAACCCAGAAAACCAAATCCAAATGCATGATTTTAACCCAGAAGAGATACCTAGGATACCGGCACCCAATCCTTTAGACCCAGACTACGACCCGTGGTTCGATGATCATAGGGATTATCAGCAACGCTACCACCTAACAGACGAACCCATGCCAAACCTAGCAGCTTACCCAGGTCTGGACCCTCTAGATCCCTACTATGATAATGATGGATACATTAGGGAAATCCTAGAGAATCCATACCCCCATAAAGAACCCATGCCACAGTACCCAGATCCAGTACCAGCACCTGCACCCCCAATGAGTGCAGAAAATGTGCAAGAGCTCCGAACTTTCGGAGAAGAGATTTTAGAAAGTAGTGAAAGGATGAGGCAGGTTGGAGAACGACTCGTCTGGAAGTACGACGAGCCTAATATGGAGTTCTGGATGAACCCAAATCAGTGATGGTGATAATAATATATATATATAATATGTGTGTATGAAAAAAAATATAATATATATATATATATATATATATATTTGTAATAATAATTGTAACAACCCTCAGTAAAACCGAGACTCTCGAATATTTCCGACACCCTTATAAATTGTCCCAATATGTCTTTAAATATACCTCGTAGGTGAAAACTGAGCCCGAAATACGGTATAGTATTAAAAATAAAATAAAAACTGAAAATATAAGTGGAGGCGGGCCGCGTAGAATCCACCCCAACCACTTACGCGGGCGGTATCAGGGTTGAAACCTGATATCGTTGATTTCTTTAGTTAAGGCGGGCCGCGTAAGACCCCGTTTAAGTTAACGCGGGCCGCGTGAGATCAAAATAGTGGCCCAACCTGGTGATGACATGTGTCATCATCGTGTCAAGTCTAGTTGGTGATCCGGACGAGCTACGCGTTGACCCAATGTTGACGCGGGCCGCGTAAGCCCAGCCCATATGTTACGCGGGCCGCGTGAGACTTAGATTTCAGCACCATATAAGAAGGCCTCGGGATTTCACTTTCAATCGTTCATTTCTTTTCTCAGTCTCGAATTTCTGAAGATATAAGCATAATATTTGAGTATAATACCCCCTAATTAGCGAGATTCTGCTCCGTTGTAAGTATTATAACCCCAGTTTCGTACTAGATACGTTGCCCGATTGATTTAGGGTTCCGTAACAACTGTCGTGGTTCTGCCCGACGTAGTTGTTGGAATGCCGTCTCGGGGAGGGTATCATTACTATTTTCAAAGGGTTATGATACTAACCTAGATACATTTGTGTAAATTATAGATTATTCCCATGAAACCCTTACGAGAAGTCTAAGATAGCAATGTGAGTTTATCCTCTTTTTGATAACCTTTTTGTAACTGTTTACAAAACCTTAAATGTTTTACAATGTGATTAAGCGGTGATTGAGTCTTTGTAGTTCTTCAATTACTGCCGGTATGTTGGGGTTTTGTATACAAAATTTACTACCTTGTGAGTAGTAAGTCGGGGATGACAGTACGTTACCATTGGACGACGAGTTTGCCAATGTGTAATATGACCCACAAGTCAGGATTGACGGTACTGAATGAGTAATTGTGTAGAAATAAACAATGTGATCGCTCTCAATACTGTTTTAATTGATAAAATGTTTCTTGATTAAACTGGGATTCAATCACCAGTATTTCCCACTGAAAAATGTTTTTAAAACGCGTTTCAGGTAACACAATGTGACAGCCAATTAGTAAAAAGCCAGCTGGAGAGCACTGAAGGCTTAGTAAAAATGTGGCTATAAAAGTTACCTAAAAGACGATGTTTTAAATTCTATAAAGTAGGGCTGATCCCTATAAATGTGTTGTAATAAGAAACTTGGGTTTTGCCCATGTGATTATTAATATTAAATATTGTGGTTTTACTCTGATAAACATTTCCTAACTACGGTCCTGATGTAATTTCCGCTGCCAAAATTAACGAACCTGATACCACCGAAACTCTGAGCTCGCGTCCGCCAGTTCCCGGGACAGATAAGGAATCGGGGGTTGTGATTGAAGGTGGTATCAGAGCCTAGCCACTGGTCTAAGCCAAAGAAGTGTTATGCTGACACTTAAATTCTAAATTTTGTGTTAGGAAATAAATTACGGAAATACATGCATAACTGTATTTATTTGTTATGTGTTATTTGACTAATTGTTAGTTTACAGTATGAGTGATCAAGGACCCTCAGACATGTGTCGTCAGTTGTCTGATTCACCTAGGAGTGAAGGTACCTCTTCACAGCCTGCCCTTTCTAGGTATTCTGCTGATCAGGAAGAAGGGATGTTTGCCTTTAGAGCTCAGTCGGAGGAGCCATTCCCTCATAAAAAGAGAGGATGGTTCAGTAAGGAAGCCTTTGCACGTAGGAAAAGAATGCAAAGGTTGCAACAGCAAAGAGCCTTAGCAGCCATTAAGCGAAAGACAAATGCCCATACACAGGATATGTTTAACAGAAGCCTAGCCAATTTCCATATCCTAGCCACAACTGCTGTTGACCCTAATCTGGAGCAAACAATAGCACCCCAACCACAATTGCAAATCCCTGACCAACCAATGGAGATAGAAAACCCTAAAAACCAAGTGGAGATGCATGACTACAACCCAGAGGAAATCCCTAGGGTACCAGCACCAAATCCCCTAGACCCAAATTATGATCCTTGGTGGGATGACGTTAGGGACTATGTGCAACGTTACCCGATTCATGAAGACACACCTATACAGAACGTAGGAGCCTATCCAGGTATGGACCCTTTAGATCCCTATTACCAAGATGATTATATTAGGGAAATTTTAGAAGATCCTTACCGATTTCAGGCACTTTCACCCCCATATCAGGAACCAGTACCTCAGATTTCGAACGCAGTCCTAGAACCTACACCCCCAATGAGTGCAGAAAACGCGCAAGAACTTAGGACATTTGGTGAAAAAATTTTAGAACGTAGTGAACGAATGAGACAGGTGGGAGAGCGTCTCGTATGGAAATACGATGAGCGCAATATGGATTTCTGGATAAATCCATATCCGTGAATGTGATGGTGAAACGGTAATAGTAATAATAATATAATAATAATAATGAAAAATGAAAAAAAATGTGTGTACAGATGCCTATTACTATTAGTGTAATTCTATTTATGTTGGTATTGTAATTTTTATTTCAGTACTAGTGTGTAATAGATGCATAATAGTACATGGAAATGGAGTAAACGTCGCAATGATCGACGTTTTTGGCTAGATTGTGTGTCAAGTGATTGACTATATTAAATATTATTTTGTGATATTAATAACGGGGTAAATGTTTAAAATTTAGATGGCAGACGAAGGAAATCAAGGAAATCTGAATAATGATAACCAGAGTAACATTAATGTGGTTAATGAGAATCCAAGCATCAATAACAATGGAAACCAAATGGATAATAGTGCTGTTCAACATATAGTGGCACAAGGAATTATAGATGCAATGTCATTTATTATTTAAAAGATTCAAGACGTGAATAATAAAAGTAAGCATAGCAGTAAGCGACCAATAGAACCCGAAAACAGCGTGAACAATGGACCCGTACTTCAAGTGGCCATTCCCAAAAGGAGAAGAACAGTGCCTTACGGTTATTCTTATAAAGAATTCTGGTCTTGTAAACCAATGGAATTCTCGGGCAACGAAGGGGCCATTGCAACCTTACGTTGGATAGAGAAGACTGAGGCAGTTTTAAGAATAAGCAAGTGTGCTGAAGAAGATAAGATACTGTTTGCTTCTAATCTGTTTAAGAATTCAGAACTAGAATGGTGGAACACTATCCTCCAATCAAGAGGAAGTGATAGAACTTACAATATGGAATGGGAAGAATTTAAGAACAAGGTAGAAAGGAAATTCTGCCCACCAAACGAGAAAGAACAGATAGCAAACAAATTCCTAAACCTTAGGATGACTGGTGTGGATAGTAAGGGATACATTAAATTATTCTTTGAATATGCTAGAATAGTGCCAACTCTTGCTTCACCAGAACCAGTGTTAATCTCTCGTTATATCTGGGGATTAATCGGAGAGATAAGACACGTAGTCAAAGCAGCGAGACCTCAAACCATAGAAGAAGCTGTAGAACTAGCGAATACCTTGGCAGATGAATTAGTTCGTACCCGAGAAGAGGATCAAAGGAGGAACCTAATCCAGAAGCTGACTCAAGAATTTCGTTCTGGAAATTCTAACCGTGGGAGAAATATAGGTTCTACCTCTGCACCCTACTGTAGGAATTGCAAAAGAAAACATTCAGGAAGATGCTCTATATACTGTAACTTTTGCAAAATTTCGGGACACAAGGAAGAAGACTGCAGGAAGAAAGCTAACAACAGGATATGTTACAACTGTGGAGAACAAGGTCATATCAAGCTAAATTGTCCGAAATTAGCTCCAGCTACGGACAACAAGAATACTAAAAATGCTAGAGCATTTGTTCTGACTGCAGATGAAGCTAAGATGATTCCAGATGTCATAGCTGGTACGTTTTTAGTTAATGATATTTTTGCTAAAGTATTATTTGACTCTGGTGCAAACCAAAGTTTTATTAATACATCATTTTGCAAATTTCTCAATCAATCATTAACTAAACTACCAGAAGAATGTTTAGTAGAGACAGCTAATGGAGAAACCGTAAGGATCTCGTAAATCTTGCAGGGAGCAAGAATAGAAATTTTAAAACAGAAATTTATTGCAAATCTTTATCCCGTGAATCTGGTAGGATTTGATGTTGTATTAGGAATGGATTGGTTAATAACCAATAAAGCCAGTATTTTATGTGATCAAAAGTCGATTCAAGTAAATTCACCAAAAGGTAAAACGATCACAATTAAAGGAGATAAACCATTTAGATCTATGAAATTCATCTCTGTGATGAAAACTGCTAGTTACATAAGAAAAGGTTCTATAGTGTATTTGATTTCCATAATCACTAACACTAAAGGAAAGGATTTAAAAGATATTCCCGTAGTATCTCAGTTTTCAGATGTATTTCCAGAAGAATTGCCAGGGCAACCTCCAGATAGAGAAGTTGAATTCAGAATCCATTTAATACCAGGAACAGCACCGATTGCCAAAGCACCTTACCGTTTGGCACCTGCAGAAATGCAAGAATTAAAGAAACAATTAGACGAATTGTTGGAGAAAGGATTTATAGAACCAAGTTCGTCGCCATGGGGAGTGCCGATACTATTTGTTAAAAAGAAGGACGGATCAATGCGTATGTGCATTGACTACCGTGAATTGAACAAAGTCACGATTAAGAATCGGTACCCATTACCGAGAATCGATGATCTGTTCAATCAACTACAAGGAGGTCGATTTTTCTCAAAAATCGATTTAAGGTCAGGATAGCATCAATTAAAAGTACAGGAAGAGGATATTCCTAAAACTGCATTTAGAACAAGGTATGGCCATTATGAATTTACTGTCATGCCATTTGGTTTAACAAATGCCCCAGCTGCATTTATGGACATGATGAACCGAATATGTAAGCCATATTTGGATAAATTCATAATTGTTTTTATAGATGACATTCTCATTTATTCTAAAAATAAGGAGGATCATGCAAAGCATTTGCACGCACTTTTAAGTTTATTAAGAAAGGAAAAGCTTTATGCTAAATTTTCCAAGTGCGAGTTTTGGTTAGAACAGGTACAGTTTCTCGGACACGTAGTCAATCATGAAGGAATTCATGTAGATCCAACAAAGATCGAGGCAATTACTAAATGGAAAACCCCTGAGTCACCAACCGAGGATAGAAGTTTCATAGGATTGGCCGGTTATTATAGAAGGTTTATTCGAGATTTTTCTCGAATAGCCATTCCTTTAACTAAGCTAACCTGTAAATCTGTTAAGTTTGAATGGGGATTAAAACAAGAAGAAGCATTTAGAATTCTTAAGCAAAGATTAACCCATGCACCCATATTAGCGTTACCAGAAGGAACTGAAGATTTTGTAATCTATTGTGACGCTTCTAAATTAGGTTATGCATATGTATTAATGCAACGACAAAAGGTTATAGCCTACGCATCTAGACAACTTAAGAATCATGAAGAGAATTATTCAACCCATGATCTAGAGTTAGGAGCTATAATTTTTTCTCTTAAAATTTGGAGACAATACCTTTATGGTAGTAAGTTTACCGTATTCACTGATCATAAGAGTTTAAGATATGTTTTCAAGCAAAAGGAGTTGAATATGAGACAAAGACGCTGGATGGATATGCTTAGTGACTATGATTGTGATATCCATTATCATGTAGGAAAAGCCAATGTAGTGGCAGATGCTTTAAGCCGAAAGTATCATGAAAAGCCGAAAAGGGTACGTTCTCTTAAATTAAATCTACAAGTAGATTTAAATGATCAAATAAGAGAAGCACAAGAATCAGTAATCAAGGATGATACTGAAAAAAATTAAAAGGTATGCTAAAAGAATTAAAACAAGGAACCGATGAAATTTGGAGATTCCATGAAAAGAGAATGTGGATACCTAAATTAGGAAACCTACGTCATCGTATATTAGAAGAAGCCCATAAGTCTAAGTATATGATGTATCCAGGAAATGATAAAATGTACCAGGATTTAAGGAAAAATTTCTGGTGGATAGGAATGAAAAAGGACATAGCAGCCAATGTTTCTAAATGTTTAACTTGCTCACAAGTTAAAGTTGAACACCAAAAACCCTTAGGTTTGTTACAGCAATTAGAAATGCCAGTGTGGAAATGGGAATTAATAACAATGGATTTTGTTACTAAATTACCCAAAACAAAGAAAGGTAATGATACAATCTGGGTGATTGTAGATAGGCTAACCAAGTCAGCTCATTTTCTACCAATGAAGGAAACTTTCAGTATGGAACAGCTAGCTAAATTACATGTAAATGAAATTGTTTCTTTACATGGAATTCCTTTATCAATTATTTCTGATAGAGATAGCCGATTTACCTCTCATTTCTGGTCAAGTTTCCAAAAAGCTATGGGAACCAAGTTAAATCTAAGCACAACTTATCATCCTCAAACGAACGGACAAAGCGAAAGGACAATTCAGATGATTGAAGATATGCTTAGAGCCTGTGTAATTGATTTCGGAGGTAATTGGGATGATCACTTACCTTTAATAGAATTTTCATATAATAATAGTTATCACACAAGTATCAATGCTGCACCATTTGAAGCACTTTATGGACGAAAGTGCCGAACCCTAGTATGTTGGGCAGAAATTGGGGAAAAGCAACTATCTGGACCTGAGATAGTGCAAGAAACAACTGATAAGATTATTCAAGTCAAAGAACGACTGAAAGCAGCACGTGATCGATAGAAGAGTTATGCTGATAACCGACGCAAGCCATTGGAATTTAAAGTAGGAGATAAAGTGTTGTTGTAAGTCTCTCCTTGGAAAGGAGTGGTAAGATTCATAAAAAGGGGAAAGCTAAGTCCCATGTATATTGGACCTTTTGAGATTATTAGAAGAATAGGACCTGTAGCCTATCAGCTACAACTGCCAGAGGAAATGGCAGGAATACATGATGTGTTTCATGTATCTAATCTCAAGAAATGCTTAGCCGATGAATCACTGATAGTACCTCTTAAGGATATAGTGGTAAATGAACAACTCAAGTTTGTAAAAAGACCTCTACATATTGAAGACAGGAAAGTCAAGAATCTCAAACACAAGAGATTAGTTCTGGTCAAAGTGGAGTGGGACTCCAAAAGAGGACCTGAGTACACATGGGAGCTTGAATCAGAGATGCAAAGAAAATATCCGCACTTATTCCAGTAGATCTCGAGGACGAGCTCTAAAACAAGGTGGGGAGGATGTAACAACCCTCAGTAAAACCGACACTCTCGAATATTTCCGACACCCTTATATATTGTCCCAATATGTCTTTAAATATACCTCGTAGGTGAAAACCGAGCCCGAAATACGGTATAGTATTAAAAATAAAATAAAAACTGAAAATATAAGTGGAGGCGGGCCGCGTAGGACCCACCCCAACCACTTACGCGGGCGGTATCAGGGTTGAAACCTGATATCGTTGATTTCTTTAGTTAAGGCGGGCCGCGTGAGATCAAAATAGTGGCGCAACCTGGTGATGACACGTGTCATCATCGTGTCAAGTCTAGTTGGTGATCCGGACGAGCTACGCGTTGACCCAATGTTGACGCGGGCCGCGTAAGCCCAGCCCATATGTTACGCGGGCCGCGTGAGACTCAGATTTAAGCACTATATAAGAAGGCCTCGGGATTTCACTTTCAATCGTTCATTTCTTTTCTCAATCTCGAATTTCTGAAGATATAAGCATAATATTCGAGTATAATACCCCCTAATTAGCGAGATTCTGCTCCGTTGTAAGTATTATAACCCCGGTTTCATACTAGATACACTGCCCGATTGATTTAGGGTTCCGTAACAACTGTCGTGGTTCTGCCCGACGTAGTTGTTGGAATGCTGTATCGGGGAGGGTATCATTAATATTTTCAAAGGGTTATGATACTAACCTAGATACATTTGTGTAAATTATAGATTATTCCCAGAAAACCCTTACGCGAAGTCTAAGATAGCAATGTGAGTTTATCCTCTTTTTGATAACCTTTTTGTAACTGTTTACAAAACCTTAAATGTTTTACAATGTGATTAAGCAGTGATTGAGTCTTTGTAGTTCTTCAATTACTGCCGGTATGTTGGGGTTTGGTATACAAAATTTACTACCTTGTGAGTAGTAAGTCGGGGATGACAGTACGTTACCATTGGACGACGAGTTAGCCAATGTGTAATATGACCCACAAGTCAGGATTGACAGTACTGAATGAGTAATTGTGTAGAAATAAATAATGTGATCCCTCTCAATACTGTTTTAATTGATAAAATGTTTCTTGATTAAACTGGGATTCACTCACCAGTATTTCCCACTGACAAATGTTTTTAAAATGCGTTTCAGGTAACAGAATGTGACAGCCAATTAGTAAAAAGCCAGCTGGAGAGCACTGAAGGCTTAGTAAAAATGTGGCTATAAAAGTTACCTAAAAGACGATGTTTTAAATTCAATAAAGTAGGGCTGATCCCTATAAATGTGTTGTAATAAAACCTTGGGTTTTGCCCATGTGATTATTAATATTAAATATGGTGGTTTTGCTCTGATAAACATTTCCTAACTACGGTCCTGATGTAATTTCCGCTGCCAAAATTAACGAACCTGATACCACCGAAACTCTGAGCTCGCGTCCGCCCGTTCCCGGGACAGATAAGGGATCGGGGGTTGCGACAATAATAATAATATATGTTGTATTATAGACCACCTCGTGGTTAGTGACGCATATTAGTATTGTAATTTTAAATTCTAGTTCTAGCATGTATTAGATGCATAATATATAAGAAAGAGTAAGTCGCAATGCTCGACGTTTTTGATCAACATGCATGTTATGTGAATGTTTGCATTAAATATTCTTTTATGATATTAATAATTGGCGAATGTTTACAATTCAGATGGACAACGAAGTGAACCTGGAAAACCAGAATAACGATAACCAGAGTAACAATAACGACAACCCGAACAATGATAATAATGGAAACCCAGTGAATAACAGTTTCATCCAACACATAGTGGCACAAGGGATAATAGATGCGATGCTATATATTATCAAAACGGTTAGGGAAGCCGATAATTAAAGTAACAATGACAGTAAACGACCAACTGAACCTGAACACAGTGTAAACAATGGACCCATACTACAAGCGCCCATTCCCAAAAGAAAAAGAACCATGTCTTATGGTTGTTCTTATAAAGAATTTTGGTCTTGTAAACCAATGGAATTCTTGGGAAATGAAGGGGTCGTTGCAGCTCTACGCTGCATAGAAAAGACTGAGGCTGTCTTAAAAATAAGCAAGTGTGCGGAAGAGGATAAGATAATGTTTGCTTCCAATCTATGTAAGAACTCAGCCTTAGAATGGTGGAACACTATTCTCCAGTCTAAGGGAAGTGACAGGGTTTACAACATGGAATGTGAGGAATTTAAGAATATGATAGAAAGGAAATTTTGCCCTCCCAATGAAAAAGAACAGATAGCGAATAAGTTCCTAAACCTTAGGATGACTGGAGTAGATAGTAAGGGATACACTACTTTATTCTTCGAATATGCTAGAATAGTGCCAACCCTTTCATCACCTGAACCAGTATTAATATCCCGTTACATCTAGGGATTAATCAGTGAAATTAGGCATGTAGTCAAGGCAACTAGACCTCAAACCAGAGAAGAAGCTGTAGAACTAGCAAACACCTTGACTGATGAATTAGTGCGTACACGACAAGAGGATCAGAGGAGAAACCTATCTCAACGGCTTACCCAAGAATTCCGTTATGGAAATTCCAACCGTGGGAAAAATGTAGGTTCTACCTCTATACCGTACTGCAAGGCTTGCAGGAAGAAGCATTCAGGAAAATGCTCCACTTACTGCAATTTCTGCAAGATACCAGGACATAAGGAAGAGGATTGCAGGAAGAAACCTAATAATGGAATGTGCTTCAACTGTGGAGAAAAAGGCCATATCAAGGCAAATTGTCCAAAACTAGCTCCAGCTTCGAACACCAAGAATACTAAAAATGCTAGGGCATTTATTCTGACTGCAGAAGAAGCAAAGATGATCCCGGATGTGATCGCCGGTACGTTTTTAGTTAATGATATCTTTGCTAAGGTATTATTTGACTCTGGTGAAACCAAAGTTTTATTAATACTTCATTTTGCAAACTTCTCAATCAACCATTAACTAAACTCCCACAAGAATGTCTAGTAGAGACAGCAAATGGGGAAACCATTAAGATTTCTGAAATCCTGTAGGGAGCAAGAATAGAAATTTTAAATCAAAAGTTTGTTGCAAACCTTTACCCAATGAATCTGGCAGGATTTGATGTTGTATTAGGAATGGATTGGTTAATAGCCAATAAAGCCAGTATTTTATGTGATCAAAAGTCAATCCAAGTAAATTCACCAAGGGGTGAAAAGATCACAATTAAAGGAGATAAACCCTCTAGATCCACAAAATTCATCTCTGTAATGAAAACAACAAGTTATATAAGAAAAGGATCATTAGTGTATTTGATTTCCATAATCACTAACACTAAAGGAAAAGAACTAAAAGATATTCCAGTTAGGGCTGTAAACGAACCGAACGAACACGAAAAAGGCATTTTTCATGTTCGTTCGTTAAGGAAATAAATGTGTTCACGAACGGTTCATGAACACTTACCGAACGAGATTTTATGTTCGTGTTCGTTCATTAAGGAAATGAGCGTGTTCACAAACGGTTCACAAACACAAATAAATTTGGCGAACGCGACGAAGGATAAAGATAGATGGCCCAGAAAGTAGCACTCGAACTTGAATCCCTTATTGTGGAACGGAGGTCGATTGTATTCGCCGATGTAAATAATGAGAAATGAAAGGGAAATGATGCATAAACAAGGTGAAAGTGGGTTTCCTTGTTTAATTGTTAGGGTAATAAAATAAATAAAAGTTTAATAATATATAAAGTACAAATAAAATATAAGAAAGTATAAAGATCTTCAATTAAAACACAAACATACGAACATAAACGAACGCAAATCAACGAATGTTCACGAACACCTTACCGAACGTTCACGAACACAATCGAACGAACGAGACCTCTGTTCATGTTCGTTCATTTAACTAATCAAACAAAATTTCTTGTTCATGTTCATTCGTTTATTAAACGAACGAACATAAACGAACTTCCCGCCGAACGGTTCACGAACTGTTCGCTGAACGTTCGGTTCGTCTACAGCCCTAATTCCAGTAGTATCCCGGTTTTCAGATGTATTTCCAGAAGAATTACCATGGCAACCTCTAGACAGGGAAGTTGAATTCAGAATCCACTTGCTACCAGGAACAGCGCCAATTGCCAAAGCACCTTACCGTTTGGCACCCGCAGAAATGCAGGAACTGAAGAAACAGTTAGATGAGCTGTTGGAAAAAAGGATTCATACAGCCAAGCTCATCGCCATGGGGAGCACCGATCTTATTCATGAAAAAGAAGGACGGATCAATGCGTATGTGCATTGACTACCGTGAATTGAACAAGGTCACGATTAAGAATCGGTACCCACTACTGAGAATCGATGATCTGTTTGATCAATTACAAGGAGCTCGATTTTTCTCTAAAATCGATTTACGTTCAGGATATCATCAATTAAAGGTACAGGAAGAGGACATTCCTAAGACCGCTTTTAGAACAAGGTATGGCCATTATGAATTTACTGTCATGCCATTTGGTTTAACCAATGCCCCAGCAGCATTTATGGACATGATGAACCGAATATGTAAGCCATATTTGGATAAATTCATAATCGTCTTTATAGATGATTTATTTATTCTAAAAATAAAGAGGAACATGCAAAGCACTTGCACACACTTCTAAGTTTACTGAGAAAAGAAAGGCTTTATGCTATGTTTTTGAAGTGTGAATTTTGGTTAGAACAAGTACAGTTTCTTGGACATCTAGTTAATCATGAAGGAATTCATGTGGATCCCACAAAGATCGAGGCGATTACCAAGTGGAAAACCCCTGAGTCACCAACCGAGGTTAGAAGTTTCTTAGGATTGGTCGGTTATTATAGAAGGTTTATTCGAGATTTTTCTAGAATAGCCATTCACTTAACTAAGCTAACCTGTAAATCTGTTACGTTTGAATGGGGACCAAAACAAGAAGAAGCTTTTATAATTCTTAAGCAAAGATTAACCAATGCACCCATACTAGCGTTACTAGAAAGAACTGAAGACTTTATAGTCTATTGTGACGCTTCTAAGTTAGGTTATGGATGTGTATTGATGCAACGTCAAAAGGTTATAGCTTTTGCCTCTAGACAACTTAAGAATCATGAAGAAAATTATTCAACCCATGATCTAGAATAAGGAGCTATAATTTTTGCCCTTAAAATTTGGAGACATTACCAACAAGATAGCAGCAATCCCAGGACTCAAAGGCGACAACAGAATAATTGCTACTGCAGCAGCATCACACTTGAAGAGGTAAGGATGGCACTTAGGAAGATGGGAAGAGGCAAGGCAGTGGGTTTGGACAACATACCGATTGAGGTGTGGAAGTGTTTGGGGGAAGAAGGAGCCCGATGGTTAACACTTTTGTTCAACCGTATTTTTAAGACTGGTAAAATGCCAGATCAGTGGAGGAGTAGTGTCGTGGTGCCGTTATACAAGAATAAAGGAGACGCTCAATGTTGTGGGAATTACAGAGGAATCAAACTGCTAAGTCACACTATGAAACTCTGGGAGAGGGTAATTGAAACTAGAATTAGAAGAGAAACTCAGGTTTCAGTAAACCAATTTGGATTCATGAAAGGGAGGTCAACTACAGAAGCGATACATATTCTAAGAAGATTGATGGAAAAATATAGATCGAAGAAGCAAGATTTACATATGGTGTTTATCGACCTTGAAAAGGCGTATGACAGTGTCCCGCGACAACTGATTTGGGATAGCTTGGAGGGTCGAGGTCTACCTACGAAGTATATAGACTTAATTAAGGATACATACGATAGAACGGAAACTAGTGTCCGCGCGCCTGTAGGGGATACAAACTTCTTTCCTGTGGAGGTAGGACTACATCAAGGGTCTGCGTTGAGTCCTTTTCTTTTTGCGGTTGTCTTGGATGAGTTGTCCAAGTTGATTCAGGAGACAGTTCCGTGGTGCATGCTTTTTGCAGACGATATTGTCTTGATTGCAGAGAATAAACAGTCCCTGAACGCGAGGGTAGAGGAGTGGCGTGTAGCTCTAGAGGGCAAGGGCCTAAGGATTAGTCGATCCAAGACTGAGTATCTACACTGTGATTTCAGTGGCGCAGCCGATGACGATGACACCCAAATCACCATTGAGGATCAATTGGTCCCGCAAGTAACTAAATTTAAGTATTTGGGGTCGTTTGTACAAAGAGATGGTGACATAGATAGTGATGTAACCCATCGCATACAGGCGGGCTGGTGTAGATGGAGGGCAGCCAGTGGAATATTGTGCGATAGGAGGTTCCCAACTAAACTAAAGGGGAAATTTTACAAGGTAGCAGTTAGGCCCGCTATGCTATATGGAACAGACTGTTGGGCTATCAAGAAGACACAAGTGCGCAAGATGGAGGTAGCAGAGATGAGGATGCTGAGGTGGATGTGCGGACACACGAGGTTAGATCGGATAAGAAATGAGGTTTTTAGGGAAAGATTAGGAGTGGCTAGTATATCGGATAAGATTAAGGAGGGGAGGTTGAGATGGTTTGGGCATGTGAAGCGGAGGCAAACGACGGCACCAGTTAGAGTAGTGGAAACTATCACTGTGGAGGGGAGGAGAGGAAGAGGCAGACCCAAACTGACTTGGGATGAGCAGATTAGGCATGACTTACTAGAGTTGCACCTTTCCGAGGACATGGTCCATGATAGGACTTCGTGGAGACGTAGGATTAGGGTTCAGGGCCTGTAGTGGATATTACAGTAAGATCTTAGGTGTATTTTAGGGACGTAGGTTTTCCTATCCTTTAAGTGACTTTACCGGTGATTGTCTCCTTGTGTTTATGCCCAAATGATGTTGCATGCTATTATACATGATTTACATTATATTGGGCCATTCTTATCACTTTCTTGGTATTGGTCATGGTATTGGTGACTTCTTTTTTCTATATCCTTTGACTTGGTGTATTGGTATGCGGTTCGTTTTGGAGCTGAGGGTCTCTCTGGAAGCAGCCTCTCTATCCCTAGGGATAGAGGCAAGGTCTGTCTACATCCCACCCTCCCCAGACCCTACAAGTAGCTTTGCTATTTGTGGGATTTACTGGGTATGGTTGTTGTTGTTGTTGTTGTACCTTTACGGTAGTAAGTTTACCATTTTCACCGATCATAAGAGTTTAAGGTATGTTTTTTGGGGCAAAAGGAGTTGAATATGAGACAAAGACGCTGGATGGAGATACTTAGTGATTATGATTGCAATATCCAGTACCATGCAGGAAAGACAAATGTAGTAGCTAATGCTTTAAGTCGAAAGTATCACGAAAAGCCAAAAAGAGTACGTTCACTTAAAATAAACCTGCATATAGATTTAAATGAACAGATTAGAAAAGCACAAGAATCAGTAATCAAGGATGATACTGAAAAATTGAAAGGAATGATTAAGGAATTAGAACAAGGAACAGATGGAATTTGGAGATTCCATAAGAAAAGAATGTGGATACCTAAATTAGGAAACCTACACCACCGTATACTAGAAGAAGCCCATAAGTCTAAGTATACGATGCAACCTAGAAGTGATAAGATGTATCAGGATTTAAGAAAGAATTTTTGGTGGATAGGAATGAAGAAAGATATAGCAGCTTATGTTTCTAAGTATTTAACCTGTTCACAAGTTAAAGCTGAATATCAGAAACCCTCATGATTGTTGCAATAGTTAGAAATGCCCGTATGAAAATGGGAATTGATAACAATGGATTTTGTTACCAAATTACCCAAAATAAGAAAATGTAATGATACAATCTGGGTGATTGTAGATAGGCTAACTAAGTTAGCTCATTTCATACCAATGAAGGAAACTTTCAGTATGGAACAATTAGCTAAACTATATGTAAATGAAATAGTTTCATTACATGGAATTCCTTTATCAATTGTTTCTGACAGAGATAGACGTTTTACCTCTCATTTTTGGACAAGTTTCCAAAAACCAATGGGAACCAAGTTGAATCTAAGCACCGCTTATCATCCTCAAATGGACGGACAAAGCAAAAGGATAATTCAGATAATGGAGGACATTCTTAGAGCCTGTGTAATTGATTTCGTAGGTAATTGGGACGATCACTTACCATTAATAGAATTTTCTTATAATAACAGTTATCACACAAGTATAAATGCTGCACCCTTCGAAGCACTTTATGGACGAAAGTGCCGAACGCCAGTCTGTTGGGCAGAAATTGGAGAAAAGCAACTATCTGGACCTGAGATAGTACAAGAAACAATAGACAAGATCATCCAAGTTAAGGAACGATTAAAAGCAGCACGGGATCGCCAAAACAGTTATGCTGATAACAGGCGAAAGCCATTGGAATTTCAAGTAGGTGACAAAGTGTTATTGATAGTCTCTCCTTGGAAAGGAGTGGTAAGATTCATAAAAAGGGGAAAGCTAAGCCTCAGGTATGTTGGACCTTTTGAGATTATTAGAAGAATAGGACCTGTAGCCTATCAGCTACAACTGCCAGAGGAAATGGCAGCAATACATGATGTATTTCATGTATCTAATCTCAAGAAATGCTTAGCTGATGAATCACTGGTAGTACCTCTTAAGGATATAGAGGTAAATGAACAATTAAAAATTTGTGGAAAAACCTCTACAAATTGAAAACAGGAAAGTTAAGAATCTTAAACACAAGAGATTAATTCTGGTCCAAGTGAAATGGGACTCCAAATGAGGACCAAAATACAGATGGGGGCATGAATCAGAAATGCAAAGGAAATATCCACACTTGTTCAGTAGATCTCGAGGACGAGCTCTAAAACAAGGTGGGGAGGATATAACAACCCTCCTAATTAATATTCCGACACTCTAATATATTTTAAAAATATCCCTATATGTCTTAAAATATGCCCCGTATATGAAAACCGAACCCAAAATACTATACATAAATAAAAATAAAATAAAAATCAATTTTTAAATGCGCTCGCGGGCCGCGAAGGCTTTACCTTCGGCCTATGCGGGGCGCGACAACTCAACCACCAGGCCGCACCCGGTGCTGCCACGTGGCACAACGCGTGTGAAGGCTAGATCGATGACTGGGCCAGGTTAGGGCCTACCCAGCCTACTACGCGGGCCGCGTAGCCCTTGGTTACAACTTACGCGGGGCGCGACGAAGTCCAAATGCAGCCCTATAAATAGAGGCCATCAGCTTTCACTTCCGATCGTTCAATTTCTTTCTCTCTCATGAAATTCTATATAGTCAAAGTGCTTTTCGGGCATAATACCCCCCTAAATAACGAAGTTCTGCCTCGTTGTAAGTATTATAACCCCAGGTTACGTATCAGATACGCTGCCCGATTGATCCAGGGTTCCATAACGGCTGTCGAGGTTCTGCCCGACGTAGTCATTGGAATGCCGTCTCGGGGATGGTATTACTAATGAAAATATTGGGTTATTATACTAACGCGTGTGCATTTGTGTAATTATCATCGGTATGTTGGGGTTTTGTATACAAAATTTGTTACTACCTTGCGAGGAGTAACATGGCCACAAGTCGGGTTGACAGTACCATGGGTGGTAATTGAATAGATGGAAAAAATGTAATTGCGCGACCGCCCTCAATACTGTACAATGGTTTTTACTTAACTTGATTAAACTGGGATTCACTCACCAGTATTTCCCACTGACAAAATGTTTTTAAACGCGTTTTAGGTAACAAAATGTGAAAGCCAAATAGAAGCCAGCTGGACAACACTGAATGCTTGGAAAAGTGGCAATAAAGTTACCTAAAATAAAGAGATGTTTTATTTAAATAAAATAGGGTTTATCCCTATAAAAATGTGTGTACTTAAAACTTGGGAATTTCCCATGTGTTTAATATATTAAAAGCGTGGTATTTTACTCTGATAAAATATTTCCTAACTACGATCCTGATGTAATTTCCGTTACCAAAATGATAAACACCTGGATACCACCGAAACTGGCCGTGGCTGCCCGTTCCCAGGTTGTTAGGGGACGGGGGTTGCGACACACATACTGATGATAATTGTAGAATTACAAAAACTTAATCACTGTAAGTGTCTTGATACATATTCAGGGTTTTGTAAAATATTTGATTCACAAAAAGGAGACAAAAATAAGATGTACTCACATTGCTGATTTAGGTGATACTACTATAGCTTCATGGTGATTCTCCTGGTTATTATCTATTAAAATTAACAATGCACACGTGTTAGTAAGATAACCCAAATCACATTAACCATACAACTCGAGACAGAACTCCAATGACTAAGTCAGGCAGAGCCTTGACATTCATTACGGAGTCCTAGATCAATCGGGTGTAACACGAGACAGAACTCCAACGACTGAGTCAGGCAGAGCCTTGACATGCGTTACGGAGCCCTAGATGAATCGGGTAGGGTAACAGATACGTGATCAGGGGTTATAATACTTACAACGAGGCAGAGCTTCGCTTTTTAGGGGTATCATTCCTGAGAGTTTAGACTACTAGAGAATTTTGAGAGAGAGAATAGAATTTTGAACAAGGAACAACTGAGCTCTCAACTCCCTTCTACAGGCTGGAAACGGACTCCATCGCGCCCCGTGATGGATTTGGCTTCGGCCTTCACGGCCCGGGAGGACCATAGGGTCGGCTCTAGCTTTGACTAGTCAGCAGACTAGCCTTGACACGCAGGGGACACGTGTCGTAATGCACTGTCCAGCAAGCAATGGCCGTCGCGCCCCGCGACAGACCTGGCTTGACCTGGTCACGCCCCGCGCGGGCTTCATATATTTGTTTTTTTATTTGATTTTTATAAATATTAAGGTATTTTAGGAACTTTAACGAGTATACGAGGTATAATATGAACGTTTAGGGGTGTTAAGGGGTTTTAGAAGGGTTGTTATATCCTCCCCACCTTGATTTAAATCTCGTCCTCGAGATCTACTGGAACAGGTGTGGATATTTCCTTTGCATCTCTGAGGATATTTCCTTTGCATCTCTGACTCGAGTTCCCAAGTTTATTCTGGTCCTCTCTTAGAATCCCATTTCACTTTGACCAGAACTAATCTCTTATGTTTGAGATTCTTGATCTTTCTATTTTCAATCTGAAGGGGCTTCTTTATAAACTTAAGTTTCTCATTTACCTCTATGTTCTTAAGAGGTATCACTAATGATCCGTCTGCTAAGCACTTTTTGAGATTACAAACATGAAACACATCATGTATTCCTGCCATTTCCTCTAGCAGTTGTAGCTGATAAGCTACTGGTACTATTCTTCTAATAATCTCAAAAGGTCCAACATACCCGGGGCTTAGCTTCCTCTTTTAATGAATCTGACTATTCCTTTCCATGGAGAGACTTTAAACAATACCTTATCTCCAACTTGAAATTCCAAAGGTTTTCGTCAGTTATCTGCATAACTCTTTTGACGATCTCTTGCTGCTTTTAGTCTTTTCTTGACTTGAATAATCTTGTCTGTTGTTTCTTGTACTATCTCTGGTCCAGATAGTTGCTTCCCTCCAATCTCTGCCCAACAGACTGGAGTTCGACACTTTCGTCCATAAAGTGCTTCAAATGATGCAACATTAATTCTAGTATGATAGCTGTTATTGTAGGAAAATTCTATTAATGGTAAATGATCGTCCCAACTTCCTCCAAAATCAATTATACAGGCTCTAAGCACATCTTCCATGGTCTAAATTGTCCTTTCACTTTGTCCGTCCGTTTGTGGATGATAAGATGTGCTTAGATTTAACCTGGTTCCCATTGCTTTTTGGAAACTAGTCCAAAAATGAGAAGTAAAACGGCTATCTCTATCATATACAATAGATAAAGGAATTCCATGTAATGAAACAATTTCATTTACAAATAACTTGGCTAATTGTTCAGTACTGAAAGTTTCCTTCATTGGTAAGAAATGAGCTGATTTGGTCAATCTGTCTACAATCACCCAGATTGTGTCATTACCTTTTCGTGTCTTGGGTAATGTGGTAACAAAGTCCATTGTTATTAATTCTCATTTCCATATTGGCATTTCTAATTGCTGTAATAATCCTTAGGGTTTCTGATGTTTGGCTTTAACCTGTGAACATGTTAGACATTTAGCAACGTAGTTTGCTATATCCTTTTTCATTCCTATCCACCGGAAATCTTTCTTAGATCTTGATACATCTTATCACTTCAAGGATGTATCGTATATTTAGACTTATGGGCTTCTTCTAGAATTTTGTAGCGTAGGTTTCCTTGTTTAGGTATCCAAATCCTTTTCTTATGGAATCTCCAAATTCCATCTGTTCCTTGTTCTAATTCTTTAATCATTCCTTTTAATCCTTCAGCATCATCCTTGATTGCTATTTTCTGTACCTCTCTAATGTGCTCATTTAAATCTATCTGTAGATTTAACCTGAGAGAACGTACTCGTTTTGGCTTTTCATGTACTTTCGACTTAAAGCATCAACTACTACATTAGCATTTCCTGTGTGGTACTGAATATCACAATCATAATCATTAAGAATTTCCATCCATCATCTCTGTCTCATATTTAATTCCTTTTGCCCGAAAATATACTTTAAACTCTTATGATCTGTGAAGACAACAAACTTATTACCATAAAGATAGTGTCTCCATATCTTAAGGGAAAAAACTATGGCTCCTAATTCTAGATCATGGGTTGTGTAATTCTCTTCATGTTTCTTAAGTTGTCTAGAGGCATAGGCTATAACCTTTTGATGTTACATCAACACACATCCATATCCTAACTTAGACGCATCAAAATAGACTATAAAGTCTTCAGTTCCTTTTGGTAATGCGAGTATGGGTGCGTTGGTTAATCTTTGCTTAAGAATTCTAAAGGGCTTCTTCCTGTTTTGGTCCCTATTCAAACTTAACTGATTTACAGGCCAGTTTGGTTAATGGTATGGCTATCCTAGAGAAATCTTGGATAAACCGTCTATAATTTCCTGCCAGTCCAAGGAAACGTCTTACTTCTGTAGGTGATTCAGGGACTTTCCAATTAGTAATTGCCTCGATCTTTGTGGGATCCACATGAATTCCTTCATGATTAACTAGATGTCCAAGGAATTGCACTTCTTGTAACCAGAATTCACATTTTGAAAATTTAGCATATAGCTTTTCCTTTCTCAACAATGTCAGAAGTGTATGCAGATGCTCTGCAAGATCCTCTTTACTCTAAGGGTCTGTTTGGTATGGGGTAATGGAATGGACGAAGGAATGGAATGGACGAGGTAATGGAATGGACGGGGGAATGCAATGGATCATTACCATTCCATGTCCTGTTTGGTTACCATGTATGAATGGAATGAGTTATTATTGTGTATTGTTCGGTAGGCAAGAAAAACGGAGTAATAAAATCAGCGGTGAGTGGTGGTGGTGGTGGTCGGTGGTAGTGATTGTGGGTGGTTATAGGTGGCAGTGGTGGGTGTTGGCGGCGGCGATGGGTGGTGGTGGTGGCGGCGAGTGGCGGTGCGGCGGCGACGACGAGTGGTGGTGGTGGAAAGGTGGTCGTTGGTTGTGGGTGGCAGCAGAGGTGGCGGTTGGTGGCGGCGGCGGTTGGTGGTGGCGTCGACGATGATGGTGGGCGGCGGCGGCGAGTGTCGTTAGCGGTTGGTAGTAGCTGTGTGTGATAACGGTGGCGAATGGGTGGCGGCGGCGGCGGTGGTTGTCGGGGTGAGGTGGTGGCGGGTGGCGGCGATGGCGTCGGTGATGGGTGGTGGTGGTGGCGGGTTGTGGCGAATGTTGTGGGTTGTGGTGTTGTTGATGAATGGTGCAAGAGGGGATGGAATGGAAAAAAAACATGGGGGGTGGAAGGAATGATTTTGAGGGAATGGAATGCATTTTGGAATGGGTGATTCCATTCCATTGACCAACCAAACACCCTTTTCTTCATTCCCTCGTAATCATCCATTCCATTCCACCTCTCATTCCTGCATACCAAACACTACCTAAGAGTAAATTAGAATATCATCTATAAATACAATTATGAATTTATCCAGGTATGGTTTACATATCCAGTTCATCATGTCCATAAATGCAGCTGGGGCATTGGTTAGACCAAATGGCATGACGGTAAATTCATAATGACCGTACCTTGTTCTGAAAGTAGTTTTAGGAATGTCCTCTTCCTGTACTTTCAGTTGATGATATCCTGAACGTAAATCGATCTTAAAAAAAATTGAGCTCCTTGAAATTGATCGAACAGATCATCAATTCTTGGTAGTGGGAACTGATTTTTTATCGTAACTTTGTTCAATTCTCGGTAATCAATGCACATACGCATCGATCCGTACTTCTTTTTGACAAATAACACCAGTGCTCCCCATGGTGATGAACTAGGTTGTATAAAAACCTTGTCAAGAAGTTTGTCCAACTGTTTCTTCAGTTCCTACGTTTCCGTTGGTGCTAATCGGTATGTTGCCTTGGCAATTGGTGTCGTTCCTTGTATTAGGTGAATTCTAAATTCAACTTCTCTATTTGGCGGTAATCCAGGTAACTCTTCTGGAAAAACATATGAGAATTTAGATATTACAGGAATATCTTTTAATTCTTTTCCTTTAGTGTTAATGATTACAGAAATCACATACACTATTCCTCCTTTCCTTTCATAACTTGCAACTTTCATCACAGAGATGAATTTTGTTGACCTGGTTGGCTTATCTCCTTTAATTGTGATATTTTCACCACTTGGTGTACTTACCTGTACTGACTATTGATCACACAGAATACTGGCATGATTGGCTACTAACCAATCCATTCCTAATACAACATTGAATCCGACTAGATTCATTGGGTAAAGGTTAGCTGAAAAGTTATGGTTTAGAATTTCTATTCTTGCTCCCTACAAGATTTCATTTATCTTAATAGAATCTCCATTTGTTGTCTCAACCAGACAGTCTTCTTGGAGTTTAGTTAATGGTTGGTTGAGAAGTTGGTAGAAAGAAGTATTGATAAAACTTTGGTTTGCACCAGAGTCAAATAATACCTTGGCAAATATATCAT
Source organism: Helianthus tuberosus (assembly GCA_030545235.1). Taxonomy (NCBI): domain Eukaryota; kingdom Viridiplantae; phylum Streptophyta; class Magnoliopsida; order Asterales; family Asteraceae; genus Helianthus; species Helianthus tuberosus. The sequence goes on along the minus strand of CM060448.1, from coordinate 154,223,142 downwards.
TAACTAAAAACGTACCGGCTATTACATCCGGAATCATCTTGGCTTCCTCAGCTGTCAAAACGAATGTTATGGCATTCTTCTTGGGTCCTTCAGTTGTTTTAGCTTTGCTGGTTGTGGCTAGAGCTAGTTTCGGACAGTTCGGTTTGATGTGACTAGTTTCTCCTCAATTGAAGCATAGCCTATTGCTAGCTTTTGTTCGACATTCTTCTTCCTTATGCCCGGGTTTCTTACAGAAATTACAATATCTTGCACATTTTCCATACTGCTTCTTTTTACAAGTCTTGCAGTAAGGTGCTGAGGAAGAACCTCTACATTTCCCGTGGTTGGAATTACCGTAGCGAATTTCTTGGGTAAGCCTTTGTGCTAGGTCCTTTCTATGGTTTTCCTCTTGTGTACGTACCTACTCACCAGTCAGGGTGTTGGCTAGTTCTACTGCTTCTTCTATGCTCTGAGGTCTAGCTGCCTTGACTACATGTCTGATCTCACTAATTAATCCCCAAATATAACGTGAGATTAATACTGGCTCAGGTGAGGCTAAAGTTGGCACTATCCTAGCATATTCAAAGAATATGGTAGTGTAACCTTTGCAATCTATTTCAGTCATTTTATGATTTAGGAACTTATTGGCAATTTGTTCTTTTTCATTAGGAGGACATAATTTTCTTTCAACTATTTCCTTAAAGTTGGTCCATTCCATATTATAAACTCTATCACTTCCTCTAGACTAGAGAATAGTATTCCACCATTCTAAGGCTGCATTCTTGAGAAGATTAGAAACAAACATAATCTTATCTTCATCTGCACATTTACTTATTTTTATGACTGCTTCTGTCTTTTCTATCTAACGTAAGGCTGCAATGACTCCTTCATTTCCTGAGAATTCTATTGGTTTGCAGGCCAATAATTCTTTATAAGAACAACCATAAGAAATGGTTCTTCTTCTTTTTGGAATTGGAGCTTGGATCAGGTGTTGGTGATTTTCGTTCACACTATGACTTGGTTCAGTGGGTTGACGTTTACTTCCAGTTACAATTTTTTTATTTTCTGCTTCTTTAACCGTCTTGATAATATAAGGTATAGCATCTATAACTCCTTGTGCAACTATATGTTCGATGGCACTATTATTCACTTGGTTCTCGTTATTATCATTATTCTGGTTTTCCTGATTATCTTCGTTCGACATCTGAATCGTAAACATTTATCAGGTATCAATATCACAGAATAAAATTTAATACAGACATTTATACAACAATCTCACAAGCAGGTTGATCAAAAACGTCGAACATTGCGACTTTACTCCTTTATATATATATATATATATAGGATGAGGATCATTACAGAACACTAAATATTGCGAGAACAAAAAGAACAACTCTAAATCACTAAATTTTGGGATATAAGGTTGATACTTTTTTAAAATTTATTTTTCTTACATTCATATGTGTATTACATATACATAAAAAACCATAAATTTTTACCTACACATAGCTTACATACATGTAGGTAATTTAACCTACACATAACCTACCTATGTGTAGGTTATATAAAAACTGAAAATTTTCTATATTTTATTTTGAATTCTAGTGTGAAAAACAATAAATCTTACATTTGTAACATTTTCATTTACTTTTGAGGTTTTTAGGATTGAAAAAATGAGTAATTCATTTTGTTCTGCGTGTTCTCGCAATATTTAGTGTTCTGCATAGAACCTTCCCCTATATATATATATATGTGTGTGTGTGTGTGTGTGTGTGTATCGATTAAACTAACACACTAGTAGTTATGCATCTATATCTATTTTAGTCTATTTATTTTAGTTGGTTATAGATATATGTATTATATATATATATATATCAAAATACAATATTACACACATTTCCATATATTATTGTAGGTGTCATTCATCCAATACTGCATCTCATTCTCATCATATTTCCAAAATAGCTTATCTTCTATCTGTCGAATTCTATTTCCTTCGTCCACTAAGTTTTCGCCATACTGACGGAGTTCCTACACATATTCTCGACTCATTGGTGGGTTTAACGGTGGGGCTGGCACTGGTTCTTGGGGAGTATATAGTGCCGAATACGACCTATTGTCATCTAACCATGGATCATATTCTGAAGAGATTGGGGTTGGGATTCTAGGTAACTCATTGGGGTCAAATGCAGGTATCAGGAATTGGTTTTCCTGGTTGGGTTCTAACATTTGTTGGTATGGAAATAAGGGTAACAGTGGTGATTCAGCTCTTTGGTTCAAATTAGAGTCTGCTGCTGTAGTGGCTAACATATGGAAATCTGCTAACTGTCTATCAAGTTCCTCTTCCCATGGTGGCCTATTGACTACTTCCTGGGTATGTGCATTCACTTCTCTATTCGCTCTTACTACTACTCTCTATTGTTGAAGTTTCTTCATCCTCTTTCTCCTCTCATGTACTCCTCTACTAAACCATCCTCTCTTTTTGGGAGGGAATGGCTCCTCAGACTATGCCTTAAAGATAAATATTCCTTCCTCAGTATCAGCTGAGTATCCTGAGGGGTTTGGCTGAGATGAGGTTCTTTCATCTTTTGGGGAACTAGCTAATTGACGATAAGCGTCGGATGTACCTTGCTCACTCATACTGGAAACTAAGAAATTGTCAAATAACACAAAACAATAATACACACATTTATACATAACCACATGAATTATTTCCTAACACAATTTATTTGAAATTCAGGTATTAGCAGAACACTTCATTGGCTTAAACCAGTGGCTGTAGCTCTGATACCACCTTCTGTCGCAGCCCCCGACCCCTAACCCCGGGAGCGGGTGCCGCGAGGCTCAGAGCTGGTGGTATTAGTGTTTATTAATTTGGCAGTGGAATACATCATCAGGACCGTAGTTAGGAAATATTTTTATCAGAGTTAAACACCAAACTTTTATAATAATAAATGGGATAAAATCCAAGTTTCATTTGACAATACATTTGTAGGGATAAACCCTAATTATTGAAAACATAAACTCCGCTCCTTATTTGGTAACTTTTATAGCCACAACTTTAAGCCTTCATGTTAGTGCACTACGTCTATTGACTTCGTCTTGTATCATGTAATAGGATAGGATAGGTTTATCAGTGCCCAAGGTTCAAGAAACAAATTTTCAGGTTTAAGGTAGTGATTCCGCTCGAAATGACCAAGGAACATTTCAAGCGAAATCAGAACAAGTGATTCCGCTTGAAACTACCTTGCCCATTTCGAGCGGAATCATGATTAGTATAAATAGGGCACTTGTGTTTTCATTTGGTACGGTTCCTGAAATTGTAACGAGGTGCTGCCAAAATTTGTCCAGGTTGTAATCAGTATTATATTCAATCAAAGTGACAAATTATATAGTATCAAGTTGTTTTCATAGCCGTTTCACTGATTCCGCCTTTGAATCGGATAGAAAGCTCTTTTGAATGACTCATTCGGGTCCAACAACGATCCTACAAGTGGTATCAGAGCTTAGGAAGAAGAGTTTAGCTTGATATCATCAATTTTCTGACTTTTACACCTTCTTTTTCAATCTGAACAAGTTTCTACGGTCAAAATGGTCTGAGTTTTTCACAGATTGTACAAAACTACATTTTAACAAACCCTTGAGAATTTCAGGATAAAATTCAGTCTAAAAAGTGATAAAAATGGACTAAGAAGTGATTCCGCTCGAACGAACAGATTGTGATTCAGCTTCAAATTATCTGGTTTCGCTCCAAAATGTTGATTCCGCTTCAAAAATTCTGTCTGATTCCGCTCCAGCTTGCTATTCAGCTTGAAATTTCCAAGTGATACATGTGATTCCGCTCCAAATTTCAATCCTAGAGATTCCGCTTGGAATTTGTGTCTGATTCCGCTCGAAATAGAGATTCTGCTTGAAAAACCAGCTGATTCCGCTCCAAAATGCTATTGAAGTGATTCCGCTTGAGAATATTTTCCTGATTTCGCTTGAAATTGGTTGTGTGTCTAAAAAACCTGATTTCGCTTGAACTTCACAAAGTGATTTCGCTTCAAAAGTTCTGATTTCGCTTGAGATCAATATTCAGCTTGAACATCTGATTTCGCTTGAAAGAGGATATTTTGTGTCGAAATCATTTCACGACAACCGAGTGTCAGTTTATTTCGGATTATATGATATTGTTTAAACTGATTGTGTTTGATTGTTTGTCCAGGTGATTAAAGATGTCGAGCAGCGGTGAAGAATTTTACAACACATTCTACAATGCCTTTACCTCTGAATCATCCGAAAGAAGATCTGAAACAAGAGAATATTCAAAAGAGATTTCAGAGAATTTGAAATATGAGAATATGTATGGAAGTCAACAGAAACCACCGAAGCTAATGAAGATTGAAGATTATAACTGGTGGAAAAATCGGTTTGAGGGTTGGATAAAAGCTTTTGCTCCTGAAAGTTGGTTAAAACTAAAATACGGATATACAGAACCAGTAAAAGAAGGAGGAGAGTTAGTAGATGAAAAAGAGTTCACAGAAATAGATATAAAAAATGTTGTAGCTGAATACAAAATGATTACATTGATCAAACAGTCAGTGAGAGAAGATATTATTTCGCTACTTGAACAAGAGAAAACATCGAAGAGTTTATGGGAAGCTTTAGAGAGAAAATGTGTAGGTACCTCTGAGATTGTGAAAAACAAAAAGAAACTGTTACGTAAAGAGTTTGATTTATTTGGTTGTATGAAAAATGAATCTGTTTGTAAAATGATCAAGAGATTTGGGCATCTAAAGATGGAGTTGGCTAGACACAATATTACATACACTCAAGAGGAGCTGGTTGATAAATTGTTTGATTCGTTGCCGAATGATCAAGATTGGCAATACTTTGCCTTGATGTTGAAGAACACAATCAAATCTGAAGATTTGACAGTGGATTTGCTGATCGAAAGACTAGAAAGCCATGAGTTGGAGATAAAGAAATCTAAAGTCAACAATTCAGCTCATCAGCAGAATGTGGAGCTGTACTATAGAGGAAATGTACCACAGGCTGGGTCTCCAAGAACAGCATTTTCTGCAGAAAGCTCAAATTCTGTAAACAATGAAAGTCCTCACAGTGGTTTTCACAGTGGATCTTTTTCAACAAAATCGAGTCAATCTGCATCAAAGAATGTATTTCAATGCAACATTGCAGTAGATTTGAAGAATACTCAAAATTTCAATGAGGAGTCTGCAAAGCAACAGATGGTCTTCTTTGCATCTGTGTTGGAGTCGTATGAAAGTCTTGTGGCAGGCAAGATAGGCAACACCAACCTGACGAAGGAAGACTACGATCAAATAGATCCTGAGGAGATGGAATTGATCGACATAAGATGGTGTATGGCTAGTGCAGTGAGGAGGGCACAACGTTTTATGGAAATTACCGGAAGGCAGTCTATTGGTGGACCTTCTACCAAGTTAGGCTTTGACAAATCCAAAGTGACATGCTTTAAATGAAAACAGAAAGGTCATTTTAAACGTGAGTGCAGAAATGCTTATGCTGATGATACTGCTAATTCGTTCAAGGAAGATTACTATAAGAAAGCAATCTATCATCAGAACAAATCTGAACCTCCCAGATTGAAGCAGCCTGAAGAAAAATCAAGAGCTTTGGCAGTTATTAATGACGATGAAGGTTATGAATGGAGTCAAGTTCTCCCTGAAGAAGATGCAGTTGGATATGCATTTGTAGCTGAGGTTGATCCTGATAGATGGTGGAAAATAGATTATGCGAGATGGGAAATTGAAAAATTCAGAGAATCATTCAAAGAAGCCCAGAGAGCTAAAAGATGGAATGATGATTTGGAATGTTACATGGATCCACGGGGTAATCCAGTTGTTGACCCATCAAAGGTGGATTTTGAAGCTGTAACAAATTTGCTTCCAAGTCAGGCTACTTTTAACACAATAAGGTTATCTGAAAAAGAATATTTGCCAGATTTGGTGAACAAAATCAAAGAAGTTTGCGAAGCAAGTCTACCAAAGGTGGTAGAAATGAAGAAGAGAAAAGAAGAAGAGTTGGAAAAGATGGTAGAGGAAGTGAAGATTACTGCAAAGCTTGCTGCTGAAGAGGAGCAGAAGATTGAAGAAGAACAGAAAGAAGAAGAAGAAGATAACAAAAAGGAAGATCAGACAGACGAACCGGTGCTGAAAGAGACTGAGGTAAATGAATCTTCTGATTTATCAAATGCTGAAATTGTTGATGAAAATGAAAACAAGTGCAGGAATTGCATAGAAATGTGCAAAGCCTGTACTGAAATAGATGAGATGATAAAAACAAAAGATATTGAAACAAACAAACTTGAAAATGTTTTCAAAATAAAATGTAAAGAAATGATTGAAAAAGAAGAAATTTTGAAACTAAAGGTTGAAAAGCTGACACAGAAGTGTCAAGATCTTGAAAAGGATAATGATGTGTATAGACAATTGTGTTCAGCAAAATGTGTTGGTTGTGTTGAAAGAGAAAATAAGTTTCAAGATTTTCAAAAAGAGTATGATGTTTTGAAGAGGTCGAGTCAGAGAGTACAAGAGGCTTATGATACTTTGAAGAGCCAAGTCAAATGTTTTGACCAAAGATTGTCTGAAACTTTAGTCACTAAAGAAATGTATGAGAGAAAGTTTAAAGAAAAGCAACTTGAATTAAACAAGTGTGTTGATGAAATTGCTAATCTTAAACAAATTCTGGCTGAAAAAGAAAAGGTTGTTACCAAACTTCAAAGTTATCATAACTCTTCGTACATTCTCGAACGCATTTTCAACATCACACCAGATGACAAAGATACTGACAAGAACAAAAAAAGGTATTGGTTCAGAATTTCATCAGGTACCACCACCATTGAGAAACAATTATACTTTTTACGATGAGGAAAAGGTGGCAAAAGGTCTGAACATAGTTGACCAATTACCTGAAAGTATCGATGCGACTTACACCAAATCTGATGAAGCTGGTGATTCAGAGGTGGTAAGTAAGGTTGTTGATTGCGTTTTGAAAGATGAGTCTACAAAAGGTAAGTCTGCATCACAGGATGAAAATGAAGGTAATTTTCATGATGAGTATCAGAAAAACATAAAATCTGAGAAAGTTGTGAATGATGATTCAAAAGGATTGGTTTACACCATGATTGGATTGGAAAAACTATTCTTAGATATTGTATTCCTGATTCAGAATGTGATTTCAGAGAAAATTGATAAAGTTTTTAAGATGGTTGAGATTGAAAAGTCAGAAATTTCAAAATTTGCTGGGAAAAACAAGAAAACTCTTTATAACAAACCTGGTTTCAAGAAGAAAAACATGAAGGTTGGGTTGGGTTATAAAAAGAAACAAAATTGGAAGAAAAATGAAATGCCAAATTCTTAGGCAAAAATGAGTTTTGTTCAAGGAAAAAGTTTTGAAGAAGAGGAAAAACTCAAATTTAGACAACAGTCTGATGAAGAGTTTTGTGTTCAAAAGAAAAGGCAACAACCACAGGTTAAAGATGTTTCAAAAAGAACATGTTTTAAGTGTGATCAGATAGGACATATTGCACGAAAGTGTCTAAATCTGAAACCTGTGGATGTTGACAACAAGAAGTCTAAAAAGTTGAGAAAAAGAAATCTGAGGGTGTGAAACAAAGGATAGTCAGATTTGATTCAAAACAAACTTGGAGGTACAACACAAACAAGTTTGCTTCGAATCAAACTTGGAAACCAAAACAGACTAGGTCTGATTCAAGACAAATACAGATTTTTCACACACCCAGATTCAGAACAACACAAAGTTGGCAAAAATCAGTTGATATGACAAAACCCCAAGAGTTTTGGAAACCAAAAGTTGTTGTTCAAAATCTAAATGTTCAAAAAGATTCACATTTTTACAAAAGAGGTACTCCAAAAGGTCAAAAATGGAGTGCTAAGAAACAAGTAATTTTGGTAAAAGATGAAAAAGTTGAAGTCAAAGTTGAAAAAGTTTTTGATGAGAAAGATTTTCTGAAGCTACATGATGAATATTGTGTTGAAATGCCTAAGGTCCAACAAACCTGGGCTAAATTGTTCAAGTAATTGAATGTTTTGAATGTGTAGGTGCTCAACAAATCTAAAGATTGCGAGAATGAAAACTGGAGCAGCCTGGCACATGGAGAGGAGGAAGAGGCTGTTAGACCCTAGTTTGGTTGAACATGGAGTTTAACATTTTCTGTAAAAAAATGTGATGATTGAATACGCCGAAACCCTCACGGCTGAACAAACATGATTACCTTTCACAAGATTGAAAAACGGTTTTCAAACTGTCGAAAATCAATGGGTTGTAAATCATGGGGGTACTTTATATTAGTTTTTCTGTAGAACAGAGCACAGTTAACAGAAAATGGATGGCGAGACAAAGCTATCAGTATTGGTTGTCAAATTTTCTTTAAATGATTTTGCATTTTAGGGGGGGGGGGGATATATTGTTGTTAGAAAATACAAAAACATTTGAAAATTTGAAAATGACAAAAACATGATAAAAACCTATTGGCAAAAAGAAAAAAATATGATAAAATGAAAATTGAGTTTTGGCGTAAAAAGAGGAAATGATAGTACGTCAGTAGACAGTTACAGTACGCTAAAGAATTGGAAAGTTTAAATGTGTTAAACAATCTCACCGTGGATGTGTCGGTAGATTTTTACACATTTAGTAAGCTTTTTCGGGATATAAACATAAATTCAAACTTGCTTATTTTGTGGGGAACACTACTTGGATATATAGGTAACCCCAGAAATCTCGTTTAAATGGTCCCTCTTTCTGAAGTACTAGATCTTTATGCTTAGTGATATCTGGGGTATTATTCCGGGACTTCTGCTGAATGGAAGTTCTGACCTAGTCCTCGAATAATACTTTCCGCAATGCTTGAAACATAACATCACCCTCAGCATAAATTATAAGACAATAAAATTGCTAATCAATGCTGTTGTAAAAAAGATCCTCTAAAGGGGACACACCTAAGTTGATTCGTGATCTCTCTGCTGAACGGTAGTTCTGACCTGAGCTCTCATGGTTCTTCATAATTTATAACCCCTTACAGATATCATCTAGGTATACTCATGTAGGATCGTTGTTGAACCCGAATGAGTCGATCAGAAGAGTTTTCTATCCGATTCAAAGGCGGAAACAATGAAACAGACGCTCAAACTAAATATAATGTCACTTGGATTGATTTAACACTGATTACAACCTGAGAACAATCTGCAGCACTTCGTTACAATTTCTGAATCCGTACCAAATGAACAAACGAGTGCACTATTTATACTGAACATGATTTCGCTTATATGACCATGCCTTATGAGCGAAATCAGAAGCTTCTGATTTCGCTCCAAGGGCCTTGGACCATATGAGCGAAATCAGCCCCTTAACTCCTAAACTTCAAATCTCGAACCTCGTGCACTGATTATTCTAACCTTTCCTATTACATTACATGATACAAGACGAAGTCAATAGACGTAATGCACTAACAGACTCCCCCTCGGATATTGACGAAGTCTTCAGTGACTAATCTTTATCATGACACCTCTTCAGTCTTGATCATTCTGCATCCTCACTCAGATTGTAACATTGTAAGCATCCATCACTCTCTTGATCAGCTTCACACTTTGACTCTTACACCAGGATCTCATCACTGGCTCTATCATCAACAGCTTCACCATAAGCAGGCTCCCCCTTTCGTCAAGCTTCCGTGCTTTTAGGGATCGACACCTAGCTTTCCAGCTACAAGCTCCTCCTAACTTTCAGCTTGTCTTCAGGCTCCCCCTTAGACTCTGCTCTCAGGATCGTAGTCTGGACTTTTCCTGCAATCACTCATACAACTATAAGTAACAACATTTTAAACTTCCAGATATTGTAATCTAACAATTCAATCTCCTCAAAATCACTTCTCATAAATTTGGCAGTTTCATCGAATCGTATCGGAAACTAGCTCTATAACAATATAAGCATCCAAATCCCCCACAGTTAATCATCCAAGTCCAAATTAATGACCTTGGAGATATCACAAACTGTTTTTGATTTTTGTTTTTAAATTGATCTTCAAGTTTCAAATTAATGAACTTGTTTTATTTTCAGAAACACAATTAGCTTACTTAGATTTTGAAACTCGGTATCTTAGATATCGGTTGTCGAAAATAAAGCAGAAATCAAAATCTTTTTGTATTTTCTGAAAATATAAAGCTGAAAAGAAATATGTACACACATATTTACAGACAATATTTTTCTTTTGAGTATGCATCAGAGGATCATATCAGTTTTTGACAAGTCACAAGTACCGTTGAGCTTAATTTTCACATTAAGAATTAAACAATTCACTTAGATTGTCGATATACTGATCCACTTAAATTTTCATACAAATTTCAACTGATTCAGGATACGATTTAAGTATCTTAAGAAACTTAAACTCATTCATGTGTCCCACCTCTTGAATATACTCCCGTATCCAGAATCCCAAATATTCAGTCTTACAGGTGAGTATACCACAGATGATATCTGTAAGGGGTTAAATGCGAGGGCCGTGAGAGCTCAGGTCGATACTTCCGTATACGCAGAGAGATGACGGCTTCGACTTTTCGGTGTGTCCCCTTTAGAGGATCTTTTTATTTCAACAGCAGCGACTATCAATTTTATTGTTTCATCAGCTTACTGAGGGCGATGCTATGTTTCAAACATTTGCGGAAAGTGTTATTCGGGGACTAGGTCAGAACTTCCATTCAGCAGAAGTCCCGGAATAATACCCCAGATATCACTGAGTATAAAGACCTAGTATCTCAGAATAAGGGACCTTTCAAACGAGATTTCAGGGGTTACCTATATATCCAAGTAGTGTTCCCCATGAAATAAGCAAGTGTTTGAATTTAGGTTTATATCCCGAAAAAGTTTACTAAGTGTATAAAAACCTATCGACATATCATCAGTGAGACTGTTTAACGCTTTTTAATTCTTTACAATTCTTTAGCATACTGTAACTGTCTACTGATGTACTATCATTTCCTCTTTTTACGCAAAACTCAAATTTTTAAATTTTTATCATGTTTTTGGCTTTTTCAAATTTTCTAATGTTTTTGGATTTTCTAATGACAATTTTTCTCCCCCTAAAATGCAAAATCATTAAAAATTTGACAACACAAAACTGATAGCTTTGTCTCGCCATCCATTTTCTGCATCTTGTGAACTGGATTACACGAAAAGCAGTAATTACCCCCATGATTTACAACTCATTGATCTTAACAGTTTGAAAATCGTTTTTCAATCTGATGAAAGTAATCATGTTTGTTCAGCCGTGAGGGTTTCGGCGTATTCAATCAACATTTATTCAAACAAAATTAAAAACAAACATATTTATGGATTTTCAAATTTTAACAAACTAAAACATAATTTTGGTTTTTAATTTTTCAAATTTTTAGGGTTTTGAAAATATTGTTTATTTATATACAGAAAACAATCAAACTAAACTCCCTGTTCAACCAAACCAGGATTCAGCAACCTCTTCCTGTGCCAAGCTGCCCCAACTACCATTCTCACAATCTTCAGCTTCGTTGAGCACCTGCACATTCAAACTTTATCAATCATTTGAACAATTTAGCCCAGGTCTGTTGGACCTTAGGCATTTCAACACAGTAATTTTCATTCAATTTTGGAAATTCTTTGTCACTTAAAACTTTTTCAACTTTGACTTCAACTTTCTCATCTTTTACCGACGTCACTTGTTTCTTAGCACTCCACACTTGACCTTTCGGAGTACCTCTTTTGTAAAAGTTTGTCTCTTTTTGAACCTTTTGATCTTGAACAACATTTTTAGGTTTCCAAAACTCTTGAGGTTTTGTCATATCAACAAATGTTCTCCAACTTTGTGTTGTTCTCAATCTGGGTGTGTGAGAATTCCAGGTCTGTCTTGAATCGAACCTGTTCGGGTTTGATTTCCAATTTTGATTTGAAGCAAACTTGTTTGTATTGTACCTCCAAGTTTGTTTCGAATCAAATCTGGTTGACCTCGGTTTTACATCCTCAGATATATGTTTTTCAACATCAACAGGCTTTGGATTTGGACACTTTCGTACAACATGTCCAATTTGATCACATTTAAAACACACTTTCTTTGAAACATCCTTGGCCTGTTGTTGCAGCTTTTTCTTAGCAATAAACTCCTCATTAGACTGTTGTCCGATTTTGAGTTTTTCTTCTTCTTTCAAACTTTTCCCCTGAACAAAATTCATCTTTTGTTGCAAATTTGGTCTTTTACTTTGTTTCCAATTTTGTTTCTTTTTATAACCCAAACCAGCCTTCATGTTTTTCTTCTTAAAACCAGGTTTGTTATAAAAAGATTTATGACCTTTACCAGCAAACTTCGGAATCTCAGACTTCTCAATCTCAACCATTTTAAAAACTTTATCAACCTTTTCTGAAATCACATTCTGAATCGGGAATACAACATCTAAGAATAATTTGTCTGATCCAATCATGGTATAAACCAATCCCTTTGAATCATCATTCAAATTTTTCTCAGATTTTGTGTTTTTCAGATATCCATCATAAAGATTTCCTTCATCTTCATCCTGTGATTCAGACTTACCTTTTGTAGACTTATCTTTCAAAACACTATCAACAACCTTACTCACCACCTCTGAATCATCAGCTTCATCAGATTTGGTGTAAGTCACATCGATACTTTCAGGTAATTGGTCAGCTATGTTCAAACCCTTTGCCACCTTTTCCTCATCATAAAAAGTATAATTGTTTCTCAATGGTGGTGGTACCTGATGAAATTCTGAACCAATACCCTTTTTGCAATTGTCAGTATCTTTGTCATCTGGTGTGATGTTGAAAATGCGTTCGAGAATGTACGAAGAGTTATGATAACTTTGAAGTTTGGTTACAACCTTTTCTTTTTCAGCCAAGACTTGTTTAAGATTAGCAATTTCATCAACACATTTGTTCAATTCAAGTTGCTTTTCTTTAAACTTTCTCTAATACATTTCTTTAGTGACTAAAGTTTCAGACAATCTTTGATCAAAAATTTTGACTTGGCTCTTCAAAGTATCATAAGCTTCCTGTACTCTCTGACTCGACCACTTTAAAGAATCATACTGTTTTTGTAAATCTTGAAATTTAGATTCTTTTTCAACACAATCAACACATTTAGCAGTACACTTTTCTTTCAAAATCTTATTTTCTTCTTCAAGACCATGACATTTCTGTGTTAGCTTTTCGACTTTTAATTTCAAAATTTCTTCTTTTTCAATCATTTCTTTACATTTTGTTGTGAAAACATTTTCTAGTTTAACTATATCATTGTCTTTTGTTTTTATGATGTCATCTTTTTCAGTACAGGCTTTGCACATTTCTATGCAATTCCTGCACTTGTTTTCTTTTTCATCAACCAATTCAACATTCGACAAGTCAGAATATTTTCTTACCTCAGTCTCTTTCAGCACTGGTTCTTTTGTCTCAGCTTTCTGATCTTGCTCTTTGTTCTCCTCTTTTTCTTCTTTCTGTGCTTCTTCTATCTTCTGTTCTTCTTCAGCTTTCTGTTCCTCTTCAGCAGCAATCTTCACAACAGTCTTTACTTCTTCAATCATCTTCTTCAATTCTTCTTCTTTTCGCTTCTTCATTTCTACCACCTTCGGTAGACTTGCTTCACAAACCTCTCTTATCTTCTTCTCCAAATCAGGCAGATATGCTTTATCAGATAACCTTCGTGTGTTGAAAGTAGCTTGCCTTGGAAGCAAATTTGTTACAGCTTCGAAATCCACTTTTGATGGGTCAACAACTGGATTACCCCGTGGATCCATGTAACATTCCATCTCATCATTCCATCTTTTTGCTCTCTGGGCTTCTTTGAATGGTTCGTTTAATTTTCCGATTTCCCATCTTGCATAATCTGCTTTCCACCATCTATCAGGATCAGCATCAGCCACAAATGCATATCCAACTGCATCTTCTTCCGGGCAAACCTGACTCCAGTCGTAACCTTCATCGTCATATATATAACTGCAAGAGCCCTTGGTTTTTCTTCAGGCTATTTCAACCTTGGAGGCTCAGACTTGTTCTGATGATAAATCGCTTTCTTGTAATAATCTTCTTTGAACGGGTTTTCAGAATCATCATCAGCATACGCATTTCTGCACTCGCGCTTAAAGTGACCTTTTTGTTTACATTTGAAACATGTCACCTTAGATTTATCAAATCCCAGTTTGGTAGATGGTCCACCAATTGACTTTCTCCCCGTGATCTCCATGAACCGCTGTGCCCAACGAACAGCACTGGCCATGCACCATCTTATATCCATTAGTTCCATCTCCTCGGGGTCTAATTGATCATAATCTTCTTTCGTCAAGTTGGTGTTGCCAATCTTCCCTGCAACAAGGCTTTCATACGATTCAAGTACAGATGCCAAGAAAACAATCTGTTGTTTTGCCGACTCTTCGCTGAAATTCTGCCCATTCTTCAGATCCACTGCGATATCACACTGAAACAAATTCTTGGAAGCTGACTGACTTGAAGTGTTTGAAGAAGATCCACTGTGAAAACCACTGTGAAGACTTTCATTGTTCACTGAACTTGAACTTTCTGCAGAAAACGCTGTTCTTGGAGACCCAGCCTGTGGTATATTTCCTCTGTAGTAAAGCTCCACATTTTGCTGATAAGCTGGATTGTTGACTTTAGATCTCTTTATCTCCAACTCATGACTTTCAAGTCTTTCAATTAGCAAATCCACTTTTAAATCTTCAGGCTTGATTGTGTTTTTCAACATTAGAGCGTAGTATTGCCACTCTTGATCATTTGGAAATGAATCAAACAATTTATCCACCAGCTCCTCTTCAGAATATGTGATTTCATGTCTGGTCAGCTCCATTTTCAGATGTCCAAATCTCTCGATCATTTTACAAACAGATTCATTTTTCATACAACTGAATAGATCAAACTCTTTACGCAACAATTTCTTTTTATTTTTAACAATTTCATTACTTCCTACACACTTTCTCCCTAACGCTTCCCACAAACTCTTTGAAGTTTTCTCTTGTTCAAGTAACGAGATAATATCCTCTCTCACTGACTGTTTGATCAATGTAATCATTTTATATTCAGCCACAACATTTTTTATATCTATGTCTGTGAAATCTTTCGCATCTATTAACTCTCCTCCCTCTTTTACTGGTTCAATGTATCCATTTTTCAGTTTTAACCACCTTTCTGGAGCGAAAGCTTTTACCCAACCCTCAAATCTGTTTTTCCACCAGTTATAATCTTCAACTTTCATTAGCTTCGGTGGTTTCTGTTGGCTTCCATACATGTTCTCAAACTTCAAATTCTCTGAAATCTCTCTTGAATATTCTCTCATCTCAGATCTTCTATCTGTCGATTCGGAAGTGAACGCGTTGTAGAATGTGTTGTAGAACCCTTCACCGTTGCTTGACATCTTCAATCACCTGAGAACAATCAAACAAACTCAATCAGTTTAAACTATATCCAATAATCTGAAATACACTGACACTTGGTTGTCGTGAAATGATCTTGACGCGAAAAAGTTCACTTTCGAGTGAAATATGAATTGCAGCTATGAGCGAAATCCCAAACTGTCCTTAAAAGCGAAATCAAATGTAACTTTGAGCGAAATCAGGACACCAAGAGCGAAATCAGGGTTTTGTGGTTCACAAAAGCGAAATCAAGCTGACATTGGAGCGAAATCACACATGTTCTTGTCCATTGGAGCGAAATTAGATGGACCTAAAAGCGAAATCAGAGAATGTCCATATGAGCGAAATCAGCTCGGGGGGCATTTTGGTCCATTTTAAGTCCGAATTTCAGTGTCAAACTTTCAAGGATTTTATTATGTCCAATTTTACACACACTGTGAAATTTTGATCTGATTTTGACCGATGGATTTTGTTCTATTGAATAAAGAAGGTGTAGCAGACAGAAAACTGATCCAATTGAGCTAAACTCTTCCTCCTGTGCTCTGATACCACTTGTAGGATCGTTGTTGAACCCGAATGAGTCGATCAGAAGAGTTTTCCATCCGATTCAAAGGCGGAAACAATGAAACGGACGCTCAAACTAAATATAATGTCACTTGGATTGATTTAACACTGATTACAACCTGAGAACAATCTGGCAGCACTTCGTTACAATTTCTGAATCCGTACCAAATGAACAAACGAGTGCACTATTTATACTGAACATGATTTCGCTTATATGACCATGCCTTATGAGCGAAATCAGAAGCTTCTGATTTCGCTCCAAGGGACCTTGGACCATATGAGCGAAATCAGCCCCTTAACTCCTAAACTTCGAATCTCGAACCTCGTGCACTGATTATTCTAACCTATCCTATTACATTACATGATACAAGACGAAGTCAATAGACGTAATGCACTAACAACTCACCTGTAAGACTGAATATTGGGATCTGGATACGGGAGTATATTCAAGAGGTGGGACACATGAATGAGTTTAAGTTCTTAATACATCTAATCCGTATCCTGAATCAATTGAAGTTTGTGTGAAAATTTAAGTGGATCAGTATATCGAAAATCTAAGTGAATTGTTTAATACTTAATGTGTAACTAAGCTCAACGGTACTTGTGACTTGTCAAAAACTTATATGATTCTCTGACGCATACTCAAACAAAAATATTGTCTGTAAATATATTTGTACATATTTCGTTACTGCTTTATATTTCAGAAAATACAAAAAGATTTTTGATTCTGCTTTATTTTCGACAACCGATGTCTGAAATTCTGAGTTTCAAAATCTAAAGTAAGCTGATTGTGTTTCTGAAAATAAAACAAATTCATTAAATTGTAACTTGAATTAAAAATCAAATATCAAAAACAGTTTGTGATATCTCCAAGGTCATTAATTTGGACTTGGATGATTAACTGTGAGGGAGTTGGATTCTTTAACACTGCTAAATCTTTTAGTTTGTTGATAGGGGGAGTGAATTAGAGAATTTGATTGATGATATGAAAACATTGTATTTATAAATGTTTGAGTGATTGTAGATAGTCCAGACTATGATCCCGAGAGCAGAGTCTAAGGGGGAGTCTGAAGACAAGCTTGAAGCAAGGAGGAGCTTGTAGATGGATAGCTAGGTGTCGATCCCAAAGCACGGAAGCTTGACGAAAGGGGGAGCCTGAAGCTGATGGAAGAAGAGAAGGATTGATGGATGCTTATAATGTTACAATTTGGATGAGAAGGCAGAATGATCAAGACCGAAGATGGGTCATGCTGAAGACTAGACACTGAAGACTTCGTCAATATCCGAGGGGGAGTCTGTTAGTGCACTATGTCTATTGACTTCGTCTTGTATCATGTAATAGGATAGGATAGGTTTATCAGTGCCCAAGGTTCAAGAAACAGATTTTTAGGTTTAAGGTAGTGATTCCGCTCGAAATGACCAAGGAACATTTCAAGCGAAATCAGAACAAGTGATTCCGCTTGAAACTACCTTGTCCATTTCGAGCGGAATCAGGATTAGTATAAATAGGGCACTTGTGTTTTCATTTGGTACGGTTCCTGAAATTGTAACGAGGTGCTGCCAAAATTTGTCCAGGTTGTAATCAGTATTATATTCAATCAAAGTGACAAATTATATAGTATCAAGCTGTTTTCATAGCCGTTTCACTGATTCCGCCTTTGAATCGGATAGAAAGCTCTTCTGAACGACTCATTCGGGTCCAACAACGATCCTACACTTCAGTGCTCTCCAGCTGGCTTCTATTGGCTTCACATTAAGTTACCTGAAACGCATTTTAAAAAGGTTTTATCTGCAAGAAATACTGGCGAGTGCATCCCAGTTTAATCAAAATAATTTTTACGACTTTACAGCATTAAGGTTTACAATGTTTATATCTATCCAATTATTCAATACAACATTGCTATTGGGCAACCTATGTCCCCCATGCTTGCGGTCATGCTACTATTCGCAATAGTAACGAGCGTCAATTAATGTATACAAAACCCCACATACTGATGATAATTGTAGAATTACAAAAAACATAATCACTGTAACTGTCTTGATACATATTCAGGGTTTTGTAAAATATTTGATTCACAAAAAGGTGACAAAAATAAGATGTACTCACATTGCTGATTTTAGTGATACTACTATAGTTTCCTGGTGATTCTCCTGGTTATTATCTGTTATAATTTACAATGCACATGTTTTAGTAAGATAACCCAAATTACATTAACCATACAACTCGAGACAGAACTCCAATGACTGAGTCAGGCAGAGCCTTGACATGCATTACGGAGTCCTAGATCAATCGGGTGTAACACGAGACAGAACTCCAACGACTGAGTCAGGCAGAGCCTTGATATGCGTTACGGAGCCCTAGATCAATCAGTAGGGTAACAGATACGTGATCAGGGGTTATAATACTTACAACGAGGTAGAGCTTCGCTTTTTATTCCCGAGAGTTTAGACTACTAGAGAATTTTGTGAGAGAGAATAGAATTTTGAATGAGGAACAACTGAGCTCTCGACTCCCTTTTATAGGCTGGAAACAGACTCCGTCGCGCCCCGCGACGGATTTGGCTTCGGCATTCGCGGCCCGCGAGGACCATAGGGTCGAATCTAGCTTTGACTAGTCAGCAGACTAGACTTGACACGCAGAGGACACGTGGTGCAATGCAGTGTCCGGCAAGCAATGGCCGTCGCGCCCCGCAATAGACCTGGCTTGACCGGGTCTCGCCCCGCAAGGGTTTCGTATATTTGTTTTTTTATTTAATTTTTGTAAATATTAAGGTATTTTAGGTCCTTTAACGAGTATACGAGGTATAATATGAACGTTTAGGGGTGTTAAGCGGTTTTTAGGAGGGTTGTTATATGGCTGCCTTCGTACGAAGGCACTGGCTGGCTTTGTTCGAAGGGCCTGCTTTGTGCAATTAGTTTTTTCGTTTCACGTGTAGGATGCTCGTTCAGTGCGATTTTGTTGCGTTAGTTAGTACTAGTACGTTAAGCATTTTAGCGAGATATTAAGTATTGTGTTGCGTTTTAGCGAGATAAATCGAGTTGCGAGTGTGAGCGTTTGAGCATTTTAAGCGAGTAAACAATACATATAACACATCTAACATATAATCACACAAATAACACAAATAATATAAATACATCCGCGTTTCGAGTTTGCGTTGAGTTTGCGTTGCGATAAGCATTTAAATAACAAGCGTTTAAATGCGATAACTGCGATAAATAAACGATGTAAAATGCCTTTAAATTATAGTTCAACCCTGTGGCATTAATCGAATCTCGGGGTACAAGCGTTTACGAACGAGATATTAGTAACAAAAGAACAATCAAAAGTTCGGGTTGTTACAATCTCCCCTACTTTAGGGAATTTCGTCCCGAAATTAAGTAGTAGACGTAACAAAAAGTTGCGGATATTTACTATGGGAACCTTCACTATGGGAACTCGGTGCCGCGTTTGCCTTCCTAGCGAACCTTCACTATGGGAATGCGACTGCGTCGAAGTTTCTTGGTCTCTCGATCCATGATTTCTACTGGCTTTTCCAAAAAGTGCAGCGTTTCGTTTACTTGCAAGTCTTCGAAAGGTACATGAAGATTTTCTTTAGCTAGACACTTCTTGAGGTTTTGAGACGTGGAAAGTCGGGTGTACGTTGCTGAGTTCAACCGGTAATTCGAGTCGGTAGGCCACTTCACCAATTCTTTCAAGAATCTTAAAGGGACCCTCGTAACGTGGCGCTAGTTTCCCTTTCTTGCCGAATTGGATCACCCCTTTACAAGGTGAAACCTTTAAGAGGACGTGATTTCCAACTTCAAACTATAGGGGCTTGCGGCGTTTATCGGCGTAGCTCTTTTAACGACTCCGAGCTTTCAAGAGGTTGACTCGTATTTGGAGAATCTTGTCTGTCGTTTCTTGTATTAACTCGGGACTGGTGATCTGTGCATCTCCGATCAAATGCCAAACAATGGCTTATCGACATTTTCTACTGTATAGTGCCTCAAAGGGTGCCATTTGTATACTAGCGTGATAACTATTATTGTACAAAAATTCGACTAAAGGTAAATGCGAATCCCAATTACCACCAAAATCTATAAAGCACGAACGAAGCATGTCTTCAAGGGTGCGAATCGTGCGCTCAGTCTGACCATCGGTCTGGGGATGGAATGCGGTACTGAGATTGAGGGTCGTACCGAGAGTGGATTGGAATGTCTCCCAGAGACGTGAGATGAAATGACCCATCGCGGTCAGAGATGATGTCACGAGTCGTCCCGTGTCGACAAATGACTTCGTCGATATAGATTCGTGCTAATCATTGAACCTTAAAGTCTTCTCGTTTCAGAATGAAATGATCGGATTTCGTAAGACGATTAACGATAACCCAAATGCTATCATGACCAGAAGTCGTTCGAGGGAGTTTCGTAATAAAATCCATAACGATACTTTCCCATTTGCACATCGGGATTTCAGGTTGTTCCAGTAAACCAGAGGGTCGTTGATGTTCGGCCTTAACTTTCGAGCGAGTTAGACATTTCAAGAGATATAGAGCGATATCCGTTTTCATGCCTGGCCACCAATACCGAGAACGGAGGTTCTGGTACATCTTGTCGGCACCGAGGTGAATGGAGTATCAATATTTGTGAGCTTCAGTCATCAATATCTCCCGGAGGTTATTGCGATTAGGAATACAAATACGGTCTAGATAGTGATAAATACCATTCAATTTAGTCACTAGCTGAGTTTCGGCACCACACTTCATTTCCTCTTTCAAGGTATTCTCAATGAAGCATGCGTGTTAAGCATCGCAAATTAGAGCTTCGAGGTCATTCTGCGATTGAACGTTTCGAACACTATACACATAGCTTCATTGACTGAGAGCATTGGCTACAACGTTTTCCTTGCCAGGATGGTAGCGTATCTCACAATCATAGTCGTTGAGAAGTTCAACCCATCTGTGTTGGCGCATGTTTAGGTCTTTCTGGTTCAAGATATGTTGTAAGCTCTTATGGTCGGGGAAGACCATACACTTTGTACCATAAAGGTAGTGTCGCCATATCTTCAACGCAAAAACAACTGCACCGAGCTCGAGATCGTGGGTAGTGTAGTTCTTCTCGTGGATTTTGAGTTATCGAGACGCGTACGTGATAAGCTTTTCTTCGTTGCATAAGATTGCAACCAAGGTTGAGGTTAGAGGAATCGCAATAAACAATGAAATCATCGTTTCCGTCGGGAAGAACGAGAATAGGAGCGTTGCAAAGCATACGCTTAAGAGTTTGGAAGGCGTCCTCTTTTCTTCGTTGCATAAGATTGCAACCAAGGTTGAGGTTAGAGGGCAGTGAGAGGTACGACGATTTTTGAAAAGTCGGCGATGAATCGACGGTAATAACCCGCCAATCCAAGGAATGAACGGATTTCGGATGGAGTCTTCGGCGTAATCCAAATCTTTACAACTTCTATCTTGGCGGGATCGACGTGAATTCCTTGACTGTTAACGATGTGACCGAGGAATTGAACCTCCTCGAGCCAAAATTCACACTTGGAGAACTTGGCGTAGAGGTGATTTCCTTGGAGAAGTTCGAGAACTAAACGGAGATGTTGCGCATGTTCGGCTCTCGACTTTGAGTAGATAAGAATATCGTCGATAAACATGATAAGGAAACGATCCAAAAAGGGTTTGCACACATGGTTCATCAAATCCATGAAGACCGCGGGTGCGTTTGTGAGACCAAAAGGCATGACCACAAATTTTTAATGGCCATAACGAGTACGAAAAGCGGTTTTCGGAATGTCCTGCTCTTGTATACGCAACTGATGATAGCCTGAGCGTAAATCGATCTTCGAGAAACACGTAGCGCCTTGGAGTTGATCAAATAAATCGTCGATCGGGGTAGCGTTTCTTGATGGTAAGCTTGTTAAGTTCCTTGTAATCGATGCACATTCAGAACGATTCATCCTTCTTTTTTTACAAAAAGAACGGGTGCGCCCCATGGTGATATGCTCGGACGTACAAAGCCTTTATCAAGCAATTCTTGAAGTTGGCTAGATAGCTCGCGCATTTCAGATGGTGCAAGACGATAGGGAGCTTTTGCAACAGGTGTAGCACCAGGTATAAGATCAATACGAAAATCAATATCACGAGTAGGGGGTAAACCATGTAGATCGTCGGGAAAAACGTTAGGAAAATCACAAACAACAGGAACGTCTTTCACAGTTTTCTTCTCGTCCTTTGTCTCCACAATGTGGGCTAAGAAAGCGAAGTATTCCTTGCGTAAGTACTTACTCGCTTGGGTACAAGACATAAGCTTCAACTCTTTCAAGGATACGTCGCCATAAACATGTAGTTGATCACCGTTTGAAAGAGTAAAATGAATCACCTTTTCGAAATAAACAACTTCAGCACAATTCTCATGAAGAAAATCCATGCCTACTATGACGTCAAAACTGCCTAGTTACATAGGTATGAGATCGATCGGGAAGACGTGATTGTTGAGTTCAAGAGTACAATCACGGAGAATGGAACTAACGGTAACGGTTCTTCTGGTGGCAACTTCTACATCGAAGGTCGTTGGGAGGTTAGCACGTTTACGTTTCAAAAGCTTTTCGAATTCGAACGATAAAAAAGAGTTATCGGCTCAAGTATCAAATAAGCATGAAGCATAAATACCATTGAAAAGGAACGTACCATTGACAACATTGTTGTCAGTCTGAGCCTGGCGGACATTGATGTTGAAAGTTCTTCTTTGGGCTGCTTGTGGTTGTTGTTGCCACCGCTGTGGCTGCTTGTGGTTTTTGTTGCCACTGTTGTCAGTCTGAACCAGCAGGTAACACGTAATAGGCGAATCAAGTAGACCATCACAATGATACAAGCTAACCATATGACTGCGAGTAGAGTATGCGCGACACTTGTTCACCAAAGCGAACAAGTGAAGTAAAGTATGTGATCCTTAACAACCCCTGAATAAACAGGTGCTGAGTCCAAACTATAGTACTATCATTGCTAAGGGCGGTAGGGCAAGTCATCACTGTGCAACTTAGCAACAAGTATTCAACTAATCATGTATATCATGAGAGTGCGGTTAGCGTTTATAAAGCGTTTAAGTGTTGTGTTTTTTATGGAGAACGTATGTAACACCCAAAAGTGCGTTAAGCGAAAAAGGGGCCGAGTATACTCATAGTGCGTGTTTAAGAGCTAAACACGATCTGAAATGGATTGAAGGGAGCGCCGAATCAGCCTGCGTACGAGAAAAGAAGCGCAAGTCTTCTAAAGTGTTGAAACGGTATAAATCAAAGTGTCGGGTGGGAAACAGAGGCTTCGTGCGAAGCCAATGCCTTCGTACGAAGGCTTGCCTTCGTGCGAAGGTGGGGTCTTCATACATGTGTGGCTTCCGCTGTCCAAAATCGAGTGTGCTTCGCGTCTGTCTTCGGGAAATCGAGTGTTCATCCCCCCAGCCTTAAGCTACTGATTAAACTTAGAGCTGGAAAGGTCTTGGTTCAAGTCACGGGTGAGAATTGGAGTGTGTTGTGCGAAGTTAGTGCCTTCGTACGAAGCCATGAGTGCCTTCGTACGAAGCCATGAGTGCCTTCGTACGAAGCCGGGCTTCGCATAGAACAGTCCAGCTCGCATTCGTGGCTGTTCTTGGCATTTGGAGCTGTGTTTTCGTCTGAATCGGATGTGTTTTCGAGTCTTATTCATGACGGTTTCGACAACACCTCGTCCCACTATCCAGTGAACGAAATATGCGTCGGTTTGGTCTGTTTTTGTGTAAAAATCTAGTTTAAAATGGGTTTTTACTTAGATCTAACACTTGGTGAGTGCGAAATTTGTAGATTTCTAACTTGGGAAGCCGAAGCAAGGCTCAATACACTCGGTTAGGCGTAGATCCGTTGTAAAACAAGAAGATTTGATGAAAAAGATGAAGGTTTTCCTAAAAATAGAGAAGTTATGGTGAAAAAGATGAAGTTTAGGTGAAGACAAAGGAGATTTGATGAAATCGGAGATAAACTCGTGTAAAATCGTAGTGGAAAACCTTGAGATAGCATGTAAAATTGGTAAATCTTACTTGAAAACAGTTGGACAACAATTCGGCAGCGTTTTAGATGAAATGGCAGCAATGAATGAAATGGAGAAGTGAGCTTGCTCTTTATAGAGGAGGTGGGATCGCACAGGTGGCTTCGTTCGAAGCTGGCTGCCTTCGTACGAAGGCAGTACGAGGCTGGCTGGCTTCGTTCGAAGGGCCTGTTTTGTGCAATTAGTTTTTTCGTTTCGCGTGTAGGATGCTCGTTCGGTGCGTTTTGTTGCGTAAGTTAGTACTAGTACGTTAAGCATTTTAGCGAGATATTAAGCATTGTGTTGCGTTTTAGCGAGATAAATCAAGTTGCGAGTGTGAGCGTTTTAAGCAAGTAAACACTACAACACATCTAACATATAATCACACAAATAACACAAATAATATAAATAAATCCGCGTTTTGAGTTTGCGTTGCGATAAGCGTTTAAATAACAAGCGTTTAAATGCGATAACTGCAATAAATGAACGATGTAAAATGCGTTTAAATTATAGTTCAACCCGGTGGCATTAATCGAATATCGGAGTACAAGCGTTTACGAACGAGATATCGGTAAAAAAAGAACAATCAAAAGTTCGGGTTGTTACAACATGGTTTCCTTGGGATGATCGATTGTTTAGATTGTACGAAATGAGAGTAGGAAAATTGTCCAACTGCGTGGGGCGGCCAACACACCAGTGGATATCATAAAAACCAGCTATGATGCTTGAAGCGATTGTATCACAAAATCTTTGTATTTGGCATGCATTCTTTGGTATACCTGGTGCAAATAACGATTTAAGTATTCTTAATCAATCACCCATTTTCAACGACTATATAAATGGTCTTGGATCGAAAGTTTCTTTGTTTTTTTTTTTTGTACACGATGCTGAGTACAAATACGGTTATTATCTAACGAATGGTATTTACCCAAAATATGCCATGTTTGTAAAATCATTTACAAAGCGTACAACGTTAGACGAAAAGAGAACGAAGTTTAAGGTGCTCAAATGGCGGCACAAAAAGACATCGAACGACCCTTTGGTGTTTTGCAAAAAGATGACACATTTTGAAAATGTCATGTATGCTTATGGGAAAATTTAGAATTAAAAGTGTGATGTATGCATGCGCTATTTTACATAACATGATTTTGGAGGATGAGTGGCGCACAATTTGCTAGTACTATGAGGAGGGGAGTCAACCAAATACTGAAGAAATCAGTGATGAAGCAAGGGAATCGAACGCACAGGAAATTTATGACAATCACATACATCACAACCTTCGAACGGATTTGTTTGAGCACATTTGGGGTATTCCACAAATCGACAATGACGAACATGATAATTAAAAGTTTATGTAATTTTTTTTTAGTTTACGTGATTTTTATTTTTAGTTTATGTATTTTTTTTTATTAATATTAGTTCTCTAATTAATATTAATTTAATAGATTTGTTTTGTTTTTGAAATATAAAATAAATACAAAAAGTGTATGTCATGTATCACACCACATCACCCTTCCACACTATTTCACGACGCGCATTTTGGCACCACGCGACGCCACCCTTCTAACAGGTGCTGACGTAGCTATCATGTGACGCTTCGTGTCCTCTCTTCATGTCTTCTCACATCACATCGTACAAAGAGGAACATTTATTACGGTGTATAGTTGGATATTCCTCTCCAAATCTACTATTTATTACGTGTATAGCCTCAGTTGATTAATCTATGTTCTCAAGCCTGAATGAAATTTTACGAAAAAATAGATCTTTTAAAGAAATTCTACATAAGTTATTTGGAAAATGTTCAATAGGTCTAAAGCCTAAAAACGACAGAAGTTTGTCGAAGGGTTTCTTAACCGTTCGACAGAAAATTCATTTATTTAATAAACAAACATAGATGAACAAAAACATTAGGTATTTAATTAAAGAACGAACATTATAAACCATATGCCCAGTTCATTCATCTACGTTCATAAGCGTTTACTATATTCATTCATTTACTTTAATTAGTTCACTTACGTATGTTTCATTTATGTTTGAATGTCATAAGAAACGATTTATATTATTACCATTATTTTTTATTAATTTTATACCAATTTGATTTTAACCCTTGGTTTAGCTCGTATGTAAGCCCAAATAATTTGTAGATCTAGCAATCCGTTCTATGGGGAGGGGGTGATCATCACTTGCAAAAATTCTATCACTCACAACACCCAATAAAGTTCCGCTATGTCATCAACCATTTTTCCATTACTCACAACTTTTTTTATTGGGAATGGTCATCACTCACAATACACAACAATAAACCCTCACACCCCCTGACATCCATTTATCACCCACAAGCCCATAACGCGTTGATTTTATCACGGAATGGATTCCATCACTCGTTGAATAGTTGGTGGCGGCATGGGCGTAGCTTTGAAGGGGCCGGGAGGGGCGCCCGACCCCCCGAACTTTTCGCTCAGTAGTGTTATGTATGTACGTTTCGTATAGAATTTTTTAGATATATATGTTTTCGACCCCTCGGTTTTATAATTTTTAAGGTATAATTTTAGATCCGGTGACTTCCGACCCCCCGGTCAGAAATCTCAAGCTTCGCCACTGGGTGGCGGTGGGCATTTCAGCAAGTTCCACGCGTGGAACTTCTTATCACGCACAAAAAATTTAACCACCCCGCCTCCCCTAAGCCCACCCCTTGTTTTAATTACTGCAATTAATTAGAATTTAACTAAGGGTTTAACCCATTTTTTGGATATTAACTTTTACTTTTAATACATTCACTCATTTTCATTTAGTATATTAACGAAAAAAAAACCCGATTATGCTCATTTTCTTAACGAACAAAAATGAATATTCTCATTCTCTTAATGAATGGACACAAACAAGAAATTTTGTTCATCCAAAATTGTCTGTGTTCGTTCGCTTGTTTGGTTAAAGTCAAACTAACAAACACGAGCATGCTCCGTTGTGTTTGTTTGATTCGTTGACATGCCTAATGTTCACAATGAAACCAGCTTTGCTGTTTTACTTGAAAATTCCTAGTGTTATGACTTCTATTGTTTTCCTCTTAATTGGTTTTTCGTATTTAACCTGCTTTTGATATGAATGGTTTGATTATGATATAGTTAACTTAATCTTTATTAACTTAAGTTTATAGGTTTTCGATTTTACCCAGTTTTAGGCGACTTGGGGATGGTAACAGTTGTAAAGTCTGGCAGCTTGTGTGTTCTTCTTTTCCCATTATCATTCAGTAAACAAACAAGGGGTTTTATGGTTCATTTGCAGGATGTTGATGTGAGTAGATGGGTTTTAGCAGAGGAGAAGTTGAAAATAATAGATGGATGTGAATTTCTGGTTAATAAATTATTTAGCAATAGGATTCAAAGATTGATTCTCACTTGTTAGACTTATGAATTAGACTTTAATTAGTTGTTATCATCGTGAACAGGCTCCACAATAGGATAATATATATTTTACGACTCTTGATCCATTTTCAAATTGTCTTGTTGATATTTAATCTCAAGTTGGTTATGCTTTTGATATTGCTTCTAAGCTTCTTTGTTTGCAGATTGTAAAGAATAAAATTGTTGATATTGTTTAAAATTGTTGATATTGTTTAAAATTGTTTCCAGAAAAGTATATTTATTTTTTTAGAAAGGTCCCCGTTCTTTTATCCGCTTTAGGCCTTCAAAACTCTTGAACCGGCCCTGCTTTGTACTTGTAAGAAACATATACGATGCTTGACCAAATGTAGCTGTCTTTGTTTACTAACTTGCAAGGAACATGGAAGTTCTTTAGAGTCTTTCTATCACGATGCACATTTTCCTAAATGATTTTATGTTGATGTAACATTTAAAAGGCCTTTTTCAAACACTTGGTTGATCATCATAGTGACTGGAATCCATTGTCCTAAATGATTTATGTTGATGTAACATTTAAAAGGTCTTTTTCAAACACTTGGTTGATCACAGTGACTGAAATCCATTGAAAACTGTAGCCACTAATTTACCACAAAAAAAAAAAAAAAACCTATCTATTTCAGTCATTTAAGTGATGTTTGATTTACAGAACTGATAGATAGTCATATAGCAAAAAAGAAAAAAAGGTTGTAAGAAATATGTTAACTTAGACATTCTTTGGTAACTGTTTATTATAAACTTTCATGTATTTACACAGGGTGGTGGTTGTATTTTTTTTAACAAGTTCAAATATTTCACTCTGGTATTCGTCTCAAATACACAAACACTAACATGTTATATAGATTTGTATTTTTAAAGTCTAAAGTATAAAGGTTCAAGGGTTAACCGAAACAACCAACATTTCTTTTGTATGGTAGCCGTAGAGCGAACTTCCACTTTGTCAATATGATGTTCTATACTCATATGAAGCTCGAAGAAGTTGATTAAATTTCCACTACTCTTGACAAAATTTTACTGGGAGTTCTTCATGTTCAGTTCATTTATACTCACGATTTGCTGACATGTTATTCAATATTTTTCCTAGACAAAATTGCAGAAAACAACCTTTATGTATACCCCAAACTGCACTTTATACCTTTCACTATGAAATCCG
This sequence comes from Helianthus tuberosus, assembly GCA_030545235.1. Taxonomy (NCBI): domain Eukaryota; kingdom Viridiplantae; phylum Streptophyta; class Magnoliopsida; order Asterales; family Asteraceae; genus Helianthus; species Helianthus tuberosus. The sequence continues at coordinate 154,194,557 of CM060448.1, read as the reverse complement.
CCAAAACCAACCTTTACGTTCATGTTTTGTTACACATCACAACCTTTACACCAAACCTAGTCAAAAAAGTCAGTTAAGTTGCCTCATGTGCGATGCATGTGAGGGCATATATGTCTTTTCCTTTGTCCCCTTTTACAATGAATATTATATTTAAACCTCTTTATTAATTTCCTTCAACTAACCTGATATCAGATTACCCCCAATTAATGAAACTGAAATTCCGATGAGTAGTAAGTATAGAGTGCCATTAGTATGCACCGTCGATAATTGATGATAACCGGTGAATGTTGGTGGTCGGAGGTGGTTTACATTTGATGATAACCATCTGCAATTTCGACCAGATTGAAAATGAAATTCCGAACACCACTATTCCCGTCAACCTCCCATCGATGATCTCCTGTAACCACCACCGCACGCCATCTCCACTACCGGATAACCACCTACACCATCACTACCACCTGAACTCCACCACCTCCGACCACGCACAACATAGCCAAGGTTTTTGATCTCTTCATATCTGATTAATGCAAAAAAAAAAAAGGTTTCCATCTTTGTCTCTCTGTTTTGCCAAATATGCATCCACCAACTTCCCAAAAACTCTAAATTCCGACCAGATCATCCATCAGCTACAATTGGACAACAAATACCACTCTCAATGTCTTCATAAATGTCAACTTCATAATTCACAATCTAAATCTCTAATACGTTAATAACTGAACACAATTAGGTTTAAAAAAACAACGAATCCGAAACTCTGGCGACGGAGTAAACTCACCAAAATCATCCAAACACGAATCCGATTCAGCCTCAACAAATAAAGCACCCTCACCGTTACAATTTATCAGTGAGAGATCTGATAACCAAGTATCTCCTCAAATGCTCTTTAAAACCGTAACACCAGCAGTGACGTCATCATCACCACCATAAAATACACCGTCCGTACAAACCTCCACAGCTTCTCGACCAGTCCTCCTTTTCCAGCAGCCATAGCAGCGCCGGTGAAACAAAAGTTTCCGATGACGATTTTTGATTCAAGCTGATGGCGGAAGAGATAGAGTTAGAGAGAGACGATGTGCGTTGATTCAAGTCGATGGCGGAAGAGATCATTGATTCAAGCCGATCGTTGATTCATGTCGGCTGGATTTGGTGGTGACGGTGGCTGAATTTGGTGGTGAAGGTGGTTGAATTTGGTGGTGGTGGTGGGGGTTTGTTGAATAGAGAGAGAGAGAGAGCCAAGAGAAAAAGATAAGGGGTATATATATATTAGTTTTTTAAAATCTGATTTAATTATTTATTTAAATATATTATTCAAAGGAAAAGACATATATGCCCTCACATGCATCGCACATGGGCAACTTAACTGACTTTTTTGACTAGGTTTGGTGTAAAGGTTGTGATGTGTAACAAAACATGAACGTAAAGGTTGGTTTTGGCGGATTTCATAGTGAAAGGTATAAAGTGCAGATTGGGGTATACATAAAGGTTGTTTTCTGCAATTTTGTCTTTTTCCTATTACTAGACAATTAACCTAACACTGCTAGCGAATTGAGTTTTTGCTACCGCGCTTTCGGTCGCAAAACGGAGGCAATTGCCCTTGTACCACCGTTTTGCCACCAAAAACTCGGTAGGGAAAACACATGTGGCAATTGCTCTATTACCACATTTTTGCTACCGCTTTATTTTTTGAGATTGCCTCCATATTGCTACCGTTTTTTGCCACTTGCTACCATTTTTGCTTTTTGCCACTATTTTACTAAGTTTTGCTACCTTTTTGTCCTCCTATATCTACTATAATATCTTCCAAATGCTATTCCATTTCTATGCAAAATGTAACCATTTATGAAATTTCATAATCATAACAAAGATCAAAATCAAAACATCAAACTATAATCGCTCATTCGACGTTACAACAAATACTCCCACAAGAATATTGTATGTCACCAAACTCAATTTAATTCGCTAGCTTGTCTTCCATTTTCCATACACAAGAAAGTTCTTCCTTCATATCTACCTACTGCATAAGCCTGGATTAGGCTGCATAAAATAAATTATTTTTAATGCTAGAAAATCGATAAAAAATGAACCAACATCTGGATAAAATTCTGAAAATTAGAAAGGATGCAATATCTATGCACACAAACGCATGCATAAGAGATCATATAGGTTAATACATCAAAGTCCCTTACTTGGTAAATACATGTGAGCTAGTACAGTCTAATACATCAAAGTCCCTTACTTGGTAAATGCATGTGAGTTAGGACCAATTCCTTTGGCCCACATGCTCTCAAAAGTTTCTCTTCCACTATGCATATCTCCTCGCGTTACATAGTAGTTAACCAACAACCCAGACTCTTTCCTGGAAGGTTATAACAGTTGACTTTAAAGAACACATTGAACTTTGAACATTTAAACATGTTTTCATGCAAGTGACTTATATAAATATAGAAGATAAGGCAGGGTTTGTTGGCGAATACTAAAAAAGTGGGGAACAGTAGGGAACCGACTCAAACGAACTCTGATTGGACTCATTCCGGCGTCGTTTAAACCGACTCGTCAAACCCTAACTAAGATCTCTTAACCCAAAATTCTAAACCTTAAACCCTAAACTCTAAACCTAAGCCCTAAAGCTAAACAATATGGCTAAACCTAAGCAAAACCGTAAAATCTAAACTATAAACCCTGAAAGTTAAATGATGTGTGCAAAATGTAACATATAAATTACACCAAATAAGGCATAAAACTAACCATTTTCTAGTACTAATATTGGAAAAAATGTGTTTTTGTCTTCCTTTTGAATTTACAGGACCTGTTTGTGTTATACCTCCAAGTTTGTTTTGAATCAAATCTGGTCGACCTTTGTTTCACATCCTCAGAATTTTGTTTTTCAACATTTTCAGACTTCTTTTTGTCAACATCCATAGGTTTCGGATTTGGACACTTTCGTGCAAGATGTCCAATTTGATCACACTTGAAACATGTTCTCTTGGACACATCTTTGACCTGTGGTTGTTGCTTTTTCTTTTGAGCACAAAACTCTTCATTAGACTGTTGTCTAAATTTGAGTTTTTCCTCTTCTTCAAAACTTTTTCCTTGAACAAAACTCATTTTTTCTTGAAAATTCGGAGTTTCATTTCTTTTCCAACCTTGTTTCTTCTTATAACCCAACCCAGCCTTCATGTTCTTCTTTTTGTAACCAGGTTTGTTATAAAAAGTTTTGTGACCTTTTCCAGCAAACTTTGAAATCTCAGATTTCTCAATCTCAACCATTTTGAAAACTTTATCAACCTTTTCTGAAATCACATTCTGAATCGGGAATACAACATCTAAGAATAATTTGTCCGATCCAATCATGGTATAAACCAATCCTTTTGAATCATCATTCAAATTTTTCTCGGATTTTGAGTTCTTCAGATATCCATCATGAAAATTACCTTCATTTTCATCATGTGATTCAGACTTACCTGTATCAACTGACTCTTCTTTCAACACACTTCCAACGACTTTACCTACTACCTCTGAATCATGAAAATCATCAGATTGGGAATAGGTTATATCAATGTTGTCTGGCAATTGATCTACCATGTTGAAATCTTTTTCAACCTTTTCATCATCATAAAACACAAACTTTTCCGGTGGTGGAACTTGATGAAACTCTGAGCCAATACCTTTCGTGTTTTGCTCATAATCTTTCCCATCCGGTTTTATGTTGAAAATACGTTCAAGCACATATGATGACGCGTGATAACTTTTTAATTTGTTGTTATCCTGTTCTAAATCAGCAATCTTACGCTTAAGTTTAGCAACATCTTCAATATAAGAATTTACCACTTGTTGTTTTATTTCATACATTCGTTTTAGTTCATTTGATGTTTCAGAACAATATTTCAATCTTGATTGAACAAGTTTCATTTCACTTTTTACTTTTTCATGTGATTCTTTTGTAATGTGATAAGCCAATTTTATTGAATCGTACTCCTTTTTTCATTTCCTGACAAACGTTTTCTTTTTGAGAACATTCTTCTGTCATTTTCGAAACATTTTCTTTCAAAACTTCATTTTCTTTTTCTAACTTTTTACATTTTTCTGAAAGTGTTTCATTATTTTCTTTTAAAACTTATTCTTTTTCAAACATTTCTTTGTATTTATTTTTAAAAACTTCTTCAATTTTAGTAAACTCAAGGTCTCTTGTTCTGAACCTTTCGTCTTTTTCAGTACAAGCACTGCACGTTTCCATGCATTTCTTGCACTGTTCAACGATTTTGATTTGAGTTTCAGTGTCAGAATTTACCTCAGTGATTGGCACCTCGGTGTTTACTTCAGTTTCTGTCTAATTAGCTTCTTTCTGCTGCTTTCCATTAACAGCTTCAATATCAACACCAACTTCATCACCAGCAACCTTCAAATTCTCATCCTTCACTTCAATCAAACTTTTAATTTTCTTCTCAATTTCTCCAACTTCTACATTCACCACCACTTCTTCTTTAACTTCTTCAACAGTCTTCACATCTTCTTCTTTAGCTGCTTCTGCTTTAACCTCTTCAGCAACTTTCTTCAGATTGTTTACCATCTCTTCAACATTCTTCTTCATTCTTTCTTCATTCCTCTTCCTCAGATTTGTTGTGATAGCATCTCTGATGATTTTATCCAGCTTTTTTACATAAGTTTTGTCTTTTGCAACATTTGGGTAATATTCGCCTGATCGAGGAATTACTAAAAGAACATCATTGTGAACTATGTCACTTCTGGGAACAACCGGTGCACCTTGTTTGTTGACAAAACATTCTTGCTTCTTATCCCATCTTTTGTTACTCACTGCATTTTCATACTCTTCCTGCATTTTCTCCATTCTGCACCCCACAATGAATCTTTCTCTTTCAGTCTTCTCTTTCAAAATCTCTTCTCAAGTTTTCTCTTTTACTTCAGCAGCAACATTTACTTCTTTGTTTTCATCTTTGATTTCAGCAACAAAAACATAATGTTGACTCTTTGATGGTTTTCTGCCATGAGCTGTAACTATATTTTCCAAACGATCTTCTTCTGGACAAATCTCACTCCAATCAAATCCTTCATCATGATGGATGACAGCACAAGCTCTTGACTTATCTCTGGGTTTGTCTTCAATCATTTTTGGCTCTTCTTTGCTTCGGTGGTAGATCGCCTTTCGATAATAATCATCATTGAAAGGACGTTCATTTCCTCCAGCTTCAGAATTAGTGCATTCTGTCTTAAAATGACCTTTTTGCTTACATTTGAAGCAGGTCACCTTGGATTTGTCGAATCCAAGTTTAGTTGACGGACCACCCAATGATTGCTTCCCAGTAATCTCCATGTATCTTTGAGCTCTGCGAATGCAACTTGCCAGACACCAACGGATGTCAATGAGTTCCATCTCTTCCGGATCAATCTGGTCGTAGTCTTCTTTGGTTAACTCAGAATTTCCAATTTTGCCAGCTACCAGACCTTCATACGATTCCAGAACAGATGCAAGAAAACTCATTTGCTGCTTAGCTGCATTGATGCTCATTGACAGAGAATTCTTCAGTTTGAGAGCAATGTTGCACAGAATTTCCTCAGTTTCATCAGAACTTGATTTTGAAGATGAATGATATCCAGAATGGTAACTTGATGAAGTTGCTTGTGGTTCTTTCATCTTTTCACCACTGAATGCTGTCTTTGGTGAACTGATAACTTTCTCCGAAGGTACATTGCCTTTGTAGTATAGACCAACATTCTGATGATGCGATGAACCACTCATCTTGTTTTGCTTTTGTAGCTCCAGATCATGACTCTCAATCTTTTCTAACAACACATCAAGAGAAATCGTATCATATAAAGCATCATTTTTCAAGATAAAAACAAACGTTTGCCACTGATCAGCTCGTGGTAACGCTTCAATTACTTTGTCTACAATTTCTTCTCTAGTTTTTACAATTTTAAATATTTCAAGTTCAATCTTTAAATGGCAAAACCTCTCAATCATTTGCCTCACTGTCTCTCCTTTTAAACTATCAAATAGATCAAATTCCTTTTTTAATAACGCGATTTTGTTTTTCTGAATTTGTTTACCCCCCTTAGCTTTTGCCTTCAAAGCTTTCCACATAGACTGCGATGACCCATCATGTATTTATAATGAAAAAATGTCATCTCGAACTGATTGCTGAATCAAAGCAATCATCTTCTGTTCGTATGAAAATTTCTTTTTGTCTTCCTCTGAAAAATCTTTAATCAGAATTTCTTCTCCTTTGTCATTTGTTGGGTTAGCATATCCAAACTTCAAACAAAACCAACTCTCATGTGCATATGCCTTCGTCCAATTGACAAACCTCTCCTTCCACCACACATAATCTTCAATGTTATCCAGCTTTGGAGGTTTTGAATAGGTTCCATAAAAGTTGGCATGTTTGATGTTGTCTTTGATCGTTTTAGTTATCGCTTTAGGTGTAACCTCTGAAGCATCCATTGTATCCGAGGTAAACGCACTGTAAAACGTATTGAAAAACTCTTCAGCCATGATGTAAACCTGGAGACGATCAAACAAACACAATCAGAATCAATAATATCAAATATTCCAAAACAAACTGACACTCGGTTGACGTGAAATGATTTCGACACAAAATTCCTCTTTTCAAGTGAAATATTGATTTCAAGCGAATCACTTGTTGAACTTTCAAGCGAAATAAGACTTTCAAGCGGAATCCCAAGACGACACTTCAAGCGAAAACACTTATATAATACTTTCAAGCGAGATCACGGATTCAAGCGAAATCTGTATCAATCTTCAAGCGAAATACTGGATTCAAGCGAGATCAGATGATGATTTCAAACGGAATATCTGTTTGAAGCGAAATCAGCTAATCATTTCAAGCGAAATTTGAATGTTCGTTCAAGCGAAATCTAGTTTTTGGTCCAATTTTGTCATTTTTACTTCGAATTTTGATCTGAAACTCTCAAGGGTTTGTTAATACACTGTTTCGCAAGTTCTGTGAAAAATTCAATCCATTTTTACCGTGAAATCTTGTCCAGTTTGAAAAAGAAGGTGTAGAAGTCAGAAAATAGATGATATCAAGCTAAACTCTTCTTCTTGAGCTCTGATACCACTTGTAGGATCGTTGTTTAACCCGAACGAGTCGTTCAGAAGAGCTTTATATCCGAATCAAAGGCGGAATTAATGAAACGGACGTGGAAACAGCTTGATACTCTTTAATATGTCACTATGATTGATTTAACAATGAGTTACAACCTGGACAAATTTTGGCAGCACCTCCTTACAAGTTCTGGATCCGTGCCAAATGAAATAGACAAGTGCCCTATTTATAGTTGTGATGATTTCGCTTGAAGTGGTAAAGGCAGTTTCAAGCGAAATCTGTTAAGTTGATTTCGCTTGAACTTGTCCTTGACACTTTCAAGCGGAATTACTTTAATATCCACTAAATTCAGTTTCTAGAACCTCGAGCACTGATTATCCTATCCTATCTCATTACATGACACAAGACGAAGTCAATAGACATATTGCACTAACATAAATGAATGATGGTTTAAGTTATCAGATGGTGTTTGGATGATGTTATAATGGTCTAATAAACAAGAAAAGATGGAGGTTACCAAGGGAACGTTAAAACCACACCCCATGCACGAAAACAGAGCCTCCCGACAACTATTCCAGCCTTACAGCAAGTTCAGCACGGGGTCGTGCTCAGCCCAACACGCCCCATGCCCAGGCTCTACAGAAATTTTCCCAGTTCAGGTAATTGGCCACGGGGTCGTGCTCGCTGAACACGCCCCGTGGCCAGCCTTCTGTTTAATTTTGTTACAGGCGATCTGACCACGGGGCCGTGCCCTGACCAAACGGGGTAGTGGCCAGACGCCCAGTAACATAAAAATTTGTTTTTCTACACCTTATTGCACATTTAATCAACCTAAAAACTTATTTTTGGGACACATTGAGGACACAATGTGTAATTTAAGTGTGGGGGAGATACTAAAACCTTGAATCTCGCAAGTCCTAATAACAAGTCTTACACAAAACTCTATTGGAACTGCTAATCACCACAAATTTTTTTCAAAAATTTTCATTTTTTGTCTTGGTTTAATTTGGGAATAACAAGTTCTAAAAATGTTATATTTTTACAAATTTACAACCGATTGCGTCGTGATAAAAAGAACCAAATAAGAAAATTATGAAAAGGCATGACAAATCTAATTAAAATTTGATTATATATACTTGATCACATTATAAACCCATTCCCATAACAAGTGAGTTTTGAGCCTTTATTGAGCATACAAGCATATTTATTTAAACTAAATGCTCATTTTTCGTTTCTTGTGTGAATAGCCGCTTGGTTCTTACAACTCTAGAACTTGCCACGACGATACATTCCCGGTCCTTACCAACTTGAACCCAAGTAAGTAAATGATGGAGGCATTAGGACTAACCCTTTTTCCTTTCAACACCATTATTTTCAAATTTTTTTATCACCTACCCAAAATCCCCCTAGTTAACCCCTTTGAGCCTAAACCTTTTCATTTCAAAACCCACAAAACAAACACCCTTTACCCACCAAAACCTTTTTCTTTTCAACCTCTTTGGTTTAGTAAAAAGCTCGGTTATCTTGTGACATAAAAAAAATGAAAGTCTTGCAATAAACAAATAAGTTCCTCAAAAGAAACTTTGTTTGAATATGCTTAGTTTGAATAAAAGTCACAAAAACAAAAAGTTTTACGACAACCGACGCTTTTAACGCTTTTCCCCATTTTTACTAACCACTAACCAAAACCACCTACCCTTAGCCCAAGCCTAACCCTTCCCTAAAGTCCTCTTGATTTTTATAAAGGTTTATAGTTAAAAAGGAGGAGGTTTGATCGCTTGGCAAGTCTATGGTAGAAGTAAGTTCCATGTAGGTCTCTAGTGTTTCACAAAAATACATCTCCAGCCGAGTATTGAGTGATCTCCCGTGAGGTATGTGAACTTATATATAAATGGAATTTTAAAGAGGCATGTTATGCCCAAATAAGTAATTTTTCTTATAAAATGTTCTAAATAAATCATGACGAATAGGATTGTAAATAACAAAAAATAAAACCCAATAAAGATCTTGGATTCCCGACACTCAAGATGAGCCCAAAACTTCTCCTCTACCTCTTCCATTTGGGTGTGTAAGCCACATATTAAAGAGTTTTGTTTGAGGATAAGCAAAGATTCAAGTGTGGGGGTATTTGATGTGTGCAAAATGTAACATATAAATTACATCAAATGAGGCATAAAACTAACCCTTTTCTAGTACTAATATTGGAAAAAGTGTGTTTTGTCTTCCTTTTGAATTTACAGGACCAAATGATCTTAAACAAACAAAAGGAACAAATATACAACCAAAACCAACATAAATACAAAGAAAAGGAATAAACGTGACATGCCCGACCCCTCGGCAGCATCCCCAAAGCAAAAACAGAGAAACATAAGACTGACCACGGGGTCGTGCCCAGCCGAACACGGGGGCGTGGTCAGGAATCTGCAGAAAAGACAAACCTGTAGAAGCTTCTACGCCCACCACGGGGGCGTGCCCAGCTCAGCACGGGGCGTGGTCAACGCAAAGATACGCAGAATCTTTCAAAATCTTGATAGTACAGATACGATGCTGACCATGGGGTCGTGCCCACTGGACACGTGGACGTGTGGGACCCTCTACTGACGCTTGGATTTAATAAAGGAAGAGAAAAGGCTGGCCACGGGGGCGTGCCCGCTAGACACGTGGTCGTGGCCAGAGCACTATGCAGGCTATAAATAGGGGTGCTTGGCTCACTTCAAAGGCATCCCTTGGCAAATCACTACTCTCTCACTTTGCCACCACTCCACCACCACTACAACACCAACACCCACCACCATCGTCCATCATCCATCTTTAGAGTGTGTAGTAGTCTCGGGATCCAAGATTGATCGTAAGAGTTCTTGCCAATCAAAGTCCATGTTTGGTTAAGCCTCTTACATCACTTGGTGAAGCCAAGTCTTTATTGTATTACTTTTGATTTTTAATCTTTTGGCACTTTTTATTTGGTTTTGTATTAATGACTTTAATAACTAGTTTCTTATGTTGAAGGTGAATTTATCCTATCATTTTTCCGTGGTGTCTTGGCGTTACTTTACTGTCTATATAAAGTAAAATATTGCATCATTCATGTTTTTACGGTCTATATGAAAGCATGTTGACTACCTGGTCGGGGGTTAGGGGAATGGTTTGGTAAGGTTCTTGCCTTGTTCAGTGTATAGATCTCGCCAGGACCTGTTTCAAGCTTACTAGGATCTCCTTCAATACCCACTGGTATTGGATGGCGGTGGTGCGAATAGCTTGAACCCCTCATATGTAAACTACTATTAATAGATTAAACCGGCTTCTTGGGATTGTATCCTTATTGACTCAAACCACTTAGCCGAGGGTAAGGTCACCTTTAAAAGAGGGGTCTACCACTTTTCGCATTAATAACTAACTTAATTATCTTTAAATATTCCGACCCCTTTGGGATTGTATCCTTGCTGACTCAAACCACTGGTTGAGGGTAACGTCACCTTCAAAAGATGGGCCTACTACTATAACTAAGATAATCTATTAAAAAGTCCGAAAGTGTGAAAATAATCAAAGGATACATTAAAGGAGAGTCGGATCCAAGCGATTCATCTTGACTATCTGTTTTTATTTTATTTATCTTTGCCTTTTTAGTTTTTATTTTTCATGTCTCAAAACTTTTCTCAAAAATTTAGATTGATTAGACGTTGAGGATAAACCGGTACTAAAAGCTCTTGTGTCCTTGGACGACCTCGGTATCTTACCAACACTATACTACGCTCATGATGGGTGCACTTGCCCAAGTGTGTGTTTAGTGTTAGTATAATATCGTGTTTTATAAATTCAAAACTTAAATAATGCGTAAAATGGGCTCAAAATATTAATAAAATCATATCACACCTAACGCACATCACTAAACCCTAAAGCTAAACCCTAAATACTAATGATTAACCCTAAACCAAAACCCTAATATAAGACCCTAAAAGCCAAACCCTAATATATTTAAGGTTTAGGGTTAAGATTTAGGGTTAAGAGAACCTAGTTATGGTTTGACGAGCCGGTTCCAACACTGCTGGAATGAGTCCAATCGAAGTTCGTTTGAGAAGGTTCCCCACTTTTTTTAGTGTTTCCCAGTGAACCTCACACTATAAAATAATTACTCATATATACTTTTAATATATATTCTATATGTTTTGAACTCCGTATAACTTTTACCAAACATAAAAAGCTCTTCCTATTAAGCTATAATCAATGCAAGCAATTAGACTATCTGTTGTGGTGTCGTGATCTTGGAGCGCTAGCCATGTGACTGCCACCGTGGCTTGCGAACACCACAACCATGTCTGACGACTGAGGGTGCGAGCAGTGGCGGAACTAGCCTATTGATTTAGGGGTTTCCCGAAAAAAAATTACACGACAATTATAAAAAACAATAATAAATAAAGTAAAACAAATACCTAATAGACGTGTCCTCTTTCTTTTTCATAGCTTGAAATCGTTCCATCACATCGTCGTCTTTTAATTTATCAAAGGTTTATTTTTCGACCGCACAAACAATAGCATTGTTCAAATATTCCAGACCAATTCGATTGCGTAAATCCGTCTTGACATGCTTCAATTTAGAAAAAAAAAATATATATATTTCAACGGTTGCGATTTCGACCGGTAAAACCAAAATTAGCTTCACTATCTGATAAACCAAAGGACAAGAATTATGTGTTCCGATTTCCACCATAAGACGAGCAAGATCACTTATTCAATTATAATATCGTTCTGCGTCTTGGGTTAACTTTATTAATTATATTTAGGGACTCCTTTCAATTTTATTATTGTTAATTTGGGCTTATTTTATCATTCGGACGTAATTATTCTACAAGATTTCGGGTTGAAAATGTTTGAGCTTATAAAAATGGGATTTTAGTAATATCAAGTATCAATTTTTTTTGTTAGAGGTATCCTCGTATTTTTTTGGGGGCATCCTTTATATAAAACCGAAAAAAACGCAACGAATACGAAGTTGAGCCGTAGCCCGTGCTACGGCTCATATTACTATGGTTCCGCCCCTGGGTGTGAGTGAGCGGGCGTGACCAGCCTCACGGCTGCATATGACCATTGAGGATGCGTGTGATTGTGAGCCAGCCGTTTGAATTTAAAAAAAAATACCAAATTTCTACAAACAACCACCTTCTACCCAAATTTCTCCTATACTCTTTAAAAAAAAAAAAAAAAAACCTCTCTTACTCCCTACTCACAGAAAATGGAATGGAATACATTTTCTTCATCTAATTCTTCTAAAGAAGACGATTTGGTTATTGAAGTGGGTAGGATAACGATTAACTACTTGGTTAAGCTGTCTCAAAGGTGACGACGACAAGGGCTAACGAGACAACACCACTTGATCGTGATCGAGAGGGAGCTAATGAAATATTGATACGTCGCTATTTTAGCCCCGATCTCGTTTACGATGAAGAGCATTCTAGGCGACACTTTTCGAATGAGTGGACAGTTATTTATGCGTTTAGCGAATGGTTTGTCGGAGATATATCATTTTTCTTCAACAAAGGGAAGATGAGAGACGTAGACTCGGGTTCACCTATATACAAAAATACTGCCACTCTATGACAACTAGCGTATGGGATTTCATTAGACTCAATGGATGAATATCTAGAAATATCCAAAAAAATTTGCGCGATTCACTTCAATTTTTTTTGTCAAGGTATATATATCTTTACTTAAATTATATATTTTTTTTTAATTTTAAGTTTTGACGACGAATGTTTAAATTGTATATCTTTACATAGGAATCATATCCATTTACTCAAGAATATATTTGTGTAAAACCAACATTGGTTGATATCCATTGCATATACGAGATTCACGGTGGAAAACATGGTTTTCCCATAATGCTTGGTAGCCTCGACTGTACACATGTTGGATGGGCTTTATGTCCTACGGCTTGGCGAGGTTAGTCCCACAGAGGTTATCACTCTGGCCCAACAATTGTATTTGAAGTGGTGGCGTCACCTGATCTTTGTTTTGGCATGCGTTTTTAGGGTTGTTGGGTCAAGTAACGACCTCAATGTTATCGATCAATCCCCAATATTCGATGACATTATCGACGAGATTGAGCCCACACAATCATTTTATGAAAATGGGGAACATTTCAAGAACGACTACTACCTAGTTGATGGTATTTACAACAAGTGGTCGACACTTATACAAGCTTTTTCATTACAATTGATAACAAACAAGTACTTTACAAAGAAGGAGGAATCAACAAGAAAATATATGGAAAGAGTGTTTAGAGTTCTAAAGAAAAGATTTCATTTGATGGCCAACTCAGTACGATATACGAGAGAAAATAATGGACGTCGTCTACACTTGTCTAATTTGACATAACATGATTCTGGAGGACCAACGTATGACTATTTGTTAAAACTACCAAGATGATGTCCCATGCGGTCAATCGACAATCACTTGTGAACAAAAACTCCAAAGCATACAGAATATCGAGAACCGTAAGACACATGTAAACCGTCGCCATGAGTTGGTCGAGCATTTGTGGGCTAGACAACCCGATGATCTTGTATTAGACTAGTACTATTTGTTAGTTGTAGTCTTTTTATTTTAATGTGATATTCTATAAAAATTAGTTTTTCTATTAATTAATATTAGTTTACAAATTTAGAAAAAATAAACATAAAATAAAAAAATAAAAATTCGTTGAAGGCAGGGGCGGATTTAGTATGTAAAGACCGGGTTCCCAGGAACCCAGTCTTTTCGGAAAAAAACGTTTTTTTGTAGTGTAAATCTTGTATGATTTTGAAAAAAAACGTTTTTTTTGTAGTGTAAACCTTGTATGATTTGGAAAAAGGAACCCAGTGATTTATCTGGCTGGATCCGCCACTGGTTGAAGGCCCTACTCACCGGAGCCACAACATGGTCAAGTGACTTCAACATATCCAATGCTTAGTCGGGATCCAATCAACACTAGATGAAGCAACATTGGATGATATATCTGGCTGCTAACTTGAGCCACAACACAAAGTCTTAACGCATGTGTAGATCAATTAAGTCTTGGTAAGTATAGATAATGACAGGTGTACGGTTTTTACTTAGATTAATGGGTATGGTGCCACGTAGACGCCACATCACCGGCTCGTGGAGGATGGGCCTCCTTCACTTTTGAGGGGGGTGGAGGATGGGGCTACCCCACCATATTATTTTATAATTTTTTAAGTTTTTTTATTAACTTAATAAAAACTTTATAAAAATTAAAAATACAACATAAATAAATACGAGGAAATATATAAATATATAAAATTTATTAATGACAAACCTTCGCGGTCTCTGTTAATCCGTATTCGTCTGGTAATAACGTTTTCAGACGAGCTATCTTCCTCTTCCTCCTCCAAAAGAATCTCTACCGCCTTTACCACAGCGTTTGCGAAAAACATCTCCTCTTCGTCCGAAGAAGACGAGGACCACCAAGAATTAGATGCCATTGTGGATGAAAAGATATTTTTTTATAAAAGATTGGTATAAAAATAGGAGTGTTTTTTTATAAAAATGGATAAGAATGGGAGAAGAATGGGTGAAATATTGAGGTAATTGTATAAAATATGGAGGAAGAATGGGTATATATTTAAAATGGAAAAGGTTTTTTTTTTATTAAATTATAGCGGTTGTAACGGCTATATTGTTTGAAAAGTGGGCCGGCGAGTTCGGCTGTGGACTGCTGGGGACGTCGGAAAAGGATGGGGGGCGGTGTGGGGGACCGGCGCCGGTCCTAGCCGGGCCTCAGCCGGCCACCATACCTTCTAGTCTTATAATTTACTTTTCTTCTTTTATTTGTCAAATGTTATGGGCGTATTATTGAAATGAATATCAGAAACCTACCTAGGAACAAATAACATTATTCAATATAAAGATAGGGTGAAAACTGCACGGTCAAAGATAAAGACAAGTCCTATATACTTTTCTTTGTCTTTGTATTTTTGCCAACTAAGAAATAAAAAAGTCCAGTATGGTAGTTACACAAGGTCATTTAGAAATATTATTTGTAAAAGAGAGATTATTTGTAAAATAGGAGTTAAAAACATCTATAAATAGTAATTAAACTATTAAACCGTTTTTTTCGAAAAAAAAAAACTTAAATTATCAAAAGGTCGAACAAAATATACAACCACCTAGTGGGATTCCCGTCTCTACACATCAGGATTTCGGTCGGTATCGATTAGGTTTGTTAAAGTATTCGTACGATATGTATATTCGGTCTAGCATGCGACACATGTTTTACATCAATTGAAGCAATAAAAACGAATGCCCGTATTGATATTTTTCGGACGATAACGGTTCAGTTAATCACGGTAGCGGCATGGTACCGACACTTGATATGCCTTCCAATACTGAAAAAAATACTCTATTTTGAAGGGGGAAGATCCTCTAAAAATGGGTTTTGACTGAGTAGCCTAAGAAAGATTGTAGAGATGACATGCGACTTTACTTATAACTAGGATTAAAGAGCATTTTGATCTTAAAAAGCAAATATCACCTTTTTTGTTTTTTTTTCAAAATACAAAATAAAAATCTGGTACAAAAAAATAAGACAAAATTGCAGAAAACAACCTTTATGTATACCCAAAACTGCACTTTATACCTTTCACTATGAAATCCGTCAAAACCAACCTTTATGTTCATGTTTTGCTACAAGTTCAACCTTTACACCTAACCTAGTCAAAAAAGTCAGTTAAATGCAGTCACATGCCTTGCATGTGAGGGCATATCTGTCATTTCCTTTCACCCCTTTTACTATGAATATTATATTTAAAGCTTTTTATTTATTTAATGGTTTGTATTATTATAATCGTTAATTTAATATAATAATGGGTAAATTGCAGAAATTAACCGAGTTCAGCTATACATCACCATCACCACCACCCTTCATCACCATCACCATCACCACCACCCTCCACCGCCGCCACCGCCGCCACCGCCGCCACCGCCGCCACCATCAAACACACCTTAAACCGCCCAACATGAATATTTTTGTTGTTTAGCTGGTGATAATTAATGGCCACGATCACCAAACCAATGAACCATGGCTTCTTAACTCCTTCCTATCTACTTCCACTGACGGTTAAGTATGGTGGCCGGCGACAACAGATCATGGTGGCTGTTGCTGGGTCCGGTAACGCTTATTTCGGAATCTCACAATAAATATTGGTTAGAATGATATATGATAAATTGATTTGTACCATGTGTTTCAGTGCTTCAAAGTAAGAGTAAATTGCAAAAGTTATATGTAACAGTGTTACAGTGGAACTTGTCTGATCACATCATATCTGCATATGAAATGAATATGAATGTAAAGAAGCTTCAATGCACAGACGGACCTAACAATCATGACACCCAAAAGATGAAGAACCATTTGTCATGTAGGGACCATCTAACAATTACCATACACAGAGCAAGCATAACTGGATCGATTTTAAGTATACTAATATCATATAAGTTCAAATAATCTGAAACTTATGGAATCATCAATTCACAGCATCAATTCACAGTTCATCAAATCATCAAATTCCAAATCAACTTGTTTGCACTTTCAATCTTATTTACACAGATTGGTATAAATAAATTTTACATGTAGCTGAGAGCCAAAAAAGAATGCAAGGCAACCGAAAATAAGAAGGTACTGACTGACATTAAGAGGCGACTTGGTGTGGGTGATGCCATTGTTGTTTTTGACTGACATTGTTGTTTTTGTCGTCGGCGCCGTCTGATCGGACCGGTGTCGTTGCCGTCAGTTCCACCACCACTGACATCCTTGAACCGAGCATCGACCGTCGCCATCTCTCACACACACTCAGACCTAACCCCACCGTCAACCCATCACCACCACCAACTCACACCCCACACAACCACCTGCTACCCCACAACCCTCACCACCACCACCACCCACGAACCCCATACCATCTGTAACTGCCACCACCCACCTACTCGTACCATCTACCACCTGCCACCGCCACTCCACATCACCTACCGCCGCCGCCATCACCACCACAATTGCCTTTCATCATTAGGTGTGTGTATGTGCAGAGATTAAAAGAAAATCAAAGAATATTTGACTTTTATGTTGTTTGACTGATTAAACAAAAAATAGAAAAGAAAATAAGGAGTTAAAAAGACTAAAATACCCTCACATGCAAAGCATGTGAGGTAAGTTAACTGACTTTTTTGACTAGGTTTGGTGTAAAGGTTGAACTTGTAGCAAAACATGAACGTAAAGGTTGGTTTTGGCGGATTTCATAGTGAAAGGTATAAAGTGCAGTTTTTGGTATACATAAAGGTTGTTTTCTGCAATTTACCCAAAAAATAATTAAAAAAGTTTATTACAAAAAAATATAGCACAAAAAATACAACACAAATATAGGAGAAATATCATCCGGTTCCAAAGAACAACACAAAAATGTTATACAATATATAGAAATATAATACAATGTTTAGGGTTTTTTTAGTTGTATTTTTTAAATTAAAGACAAAAGATTCTCTATTGTATGGTGTAATTTTTTTAATAATTTTGTATGAAAAAGTTATGAACAACTTAAAAATAAGGGAATTTGAAAAAAAAATAAAAATAAACAAATGGATATTCAAAAGGATCTTTACACTCCACTTTTTACTATAGATTGATTTTATCCATTGATTTAAAAAAATAATGGTTAATATGTCTTTTTATCATACTTAATACTTAGGCAAAATCAAATTTTTATTTGATCTCACCCCTTATTGTGAATGCAACTACATTTATGTCGAAACGCCTGAAAAACTATACATAATGTTGTTCGGACGATATCGTTTTAGTCGTCATGGTAAAGGAAAAAATCATACATATTTGATCTATTCGGCTGTGAACAAAACTTTTACCAAAACGTAGATAAAAATAAACACGTTGCATCGATATATTCTCAAATTTATAATATGTTATATTATATTATTAGAATGACGAATACTGTAATGGTGTCAGTTGACATAAAAGAAAAAAAAAACTATAGCTTGAGGTAGCTTTGGTGATATGTATATTACTATTCGTAACTCAATGTTTAACAAAATTCATATTAACATGCAGATAAAAATAAACACATCACAACAACATACCCTTAGAGAATAGGGTATGGTCATGACCACCATGACTCGCAACATCAGCGCCATGTCACCACTTCTAATCCACCATCCAAAACCACTACCCTAAGGGTGTGGTTATGACCCAAACCACCACCCTAAATTAATAAACATGCACATGCTTAAAAAATTGAAAACAGAAAAAGGATGCCCGTGGTTGCCGTGGTTTAATGTACGCGAACCATGATGGATGCTTGAGGGAGGCGATGTAGCATTTGATTGATGATCCTAGGTGACAATACAAGACCCAATTCACGCCCCCACACCCTTCGGCCTAACACTCTATAAAATATATCTTAACAAGATACTACTCTTTTTTCAAATTTTTTTAACGAGATGCAATCAGTGAATCTTGATATGGTGGTCGTATCAGTGTATTAACAAATTTATTGTGTTAATCAAATATATTTTTCGAATTGTTAATTTGGTTAAAAAAAAACAATAACAATATATTGCTCTGTTTTTCAGCACATAACATAAAACAAACTATTAACAGAATGTTTTTTCAAAGACATGCAAGCTTCAAAAAATACCCTTAAAAGCCAAAAGCTATGCAAAATACTCTAGACCAACCAAAACCTAAAAATATCTCAAATTTGTATGAATTACCGGTTGCCACCAAAGATATGCTTTTAAAAGTACTAGCGGTAAGACCCGTGTGCAAACATAGGTTGTTTCTTAGAAAACATGCATAACACATATTGATAGAACATATACATATGTGTATAGATATTGTACCAAAACGTGTTATCTATTATAGCTAAAATACAACTATAGACATGCATCATCAGTTAATATATAAGATTTTATTGTGCTATCCACACAAAAAAGTAGCACCCACCCATTGAGAATGAAACCTGTTTATAGACATCTATATCTATAATACTATATAATACATTTCCCATGTACAAAAGGTAATTTACTTTAAAAATTTTAAGATGGCATACAAAGAGTCAAGTTTAAATAGCTATTTTTTACCATTTTGTTACATTTCTACCCTTCACTCAAAAGACATCCCAACTCTGGGCGTCTTTCATCACCACCATAATTGAATGCCATCATTTAACCCTCCTTTGAGAAAGTAAACAGACTCCCGCTTCACTTCATCTTCCCCTAACCCCTCCAGTACCATAAAATCCACCACACATTACATAGCCTCTTTGCTTTGCTCCCTGCGCGAACCAATGAGCCACCACCGCTTGCCTCTGCCGGGATTGTAGATTCCAACCTTCGGCTTCGATTATGGTTTTGTCCCTCTCTCACTCGATCACTTCCCTTCTCTTCTTCCCCCATCTTAATTTCATTTTCTCTCTGCATATCTCGCACCAATCACATCCCAATTACACTTACTTTCAATCTTTGGGTGGTTGTTTGTAAAAAGCTTACATTTTTACACTAGGGTTTTGTTTCTTCAAGGGTTTACTCAATTCTTCGGCAAATTCTTTGCCCAATTTTGAATTCTTTATAAAAACTCGATTATTTCCAAAATGTATCAATTTGTTTGATGAATTTTGGGTGAAGGTAATGGGGTGTGTTAATTCAAAGCATATGGTTAGGTTTTACGGTTCTTTATGTAATTCTTCACTGAAGAATAATGATCATATTGATAGTCATGTTATTAAGTCATTGAAGAATATGAAGAAGGGAATACAAGATTATGATAATGATGATAGGAGGATGAGTAAGGATAAAGAAAATCATCATCTTATTGATAGTTAGAATGGAGATGGAGAGTCTTCAAATTTCGGTTTGATTAATTTGAAATTTGAAAGGATTAAGGAAGCAGAACATGTTGCTGCTGGGTGGCTTTCTTGGCTTAGTGACGTTGCGGGTGAAGCCATCGATGGTTGGCTACCTTTGAGATCCGATAGCTTCGAAAGATTGGAAAAGGTATGACATTGAATTGCTTATGATCAGTAGATATTATTAAGTTCTTGAAATCATATTTTTTGCATATTAGTTTGATTTTTTAAAAATGTCGATTACTAATAACAAGAAGCAATAACCGATTAGGGTTTTCAGGGTAACCGGGTGAAGAAGACGACCGGCAAACCAAACCACATGCACCCGTTTCTGCCGAGTTCGAGTTACAGTCCAAACTTCAGGGTTAAAATCCGGTTCTATCACTACGTTTCTAGAAGGTACATACTCCCAGACATTCGATTCATGCATCAATTGTGCTTCTATTTTGTTTTAATTTGGATGTCTGGCTGTGTAGGGCTGATTGCGTCTTCTATTTTGCGTTTGATTGATTTTGGACAAGTGGCAGAAGAAGACCCTGAACAACTCTTAAGAATAAGGTATAGTAACTCTGTTGGTTCTCTCATCTCTGTAGATGTTGTGACAACCCGCACAAAACCAGGTATCCGTACAACTTAATTAATGATTGATTACTGTGCTTGATTGAAACTAGCTGATAAACTGCTACCTGCATACTAATACATGCACTTACTTGCATCATACTTGCTTGCTGTCACTACATTATTTACATACTGAACCCTAGTGACAAACTTGATGCACAAAAAGCACAGTAGCACTAAACGGATGCACAGTGAACATGCTGATATAACCAGCACCAGGCAAATACTGCCTCAAGGCCTGTTAAGAGCCTCATATATTTTGACTACACTGGTAGTGAGTGTAGGATATAAGGGTTGTGATACCGCGTCTCTAGGGATAAGATACACTGATTCGGATGTGCCAGAACGTACTTTAAGTACCAAAACACAGCACTTTAACAATTTAACCAGCTTCTAGCTGACTAGTAAAGTGCCAGAAATAAGAAAATATTACTAGACACTTTCTAAAGTGTCGGGAAAACAAATTGTGTCACTAAAAATGTAATAACGACACTTTAAAGTCTTTTGTAACACTTTAACGGATTACTATCCAACCGGACACCCGGACTATACCCGGAACATGAAAATATTATTATTTTCACTTTTATATTTTATCTGAACCAGTTAGGGTCTCTGATTACCCTAACACCCGCCATAACACACTTTATATTACTAACAAGGTTAACACTTAACCTAATCTATTTAACTAAACTAATCATCCCTAACTACTTGTTGAAATCGGATTAGGGACCCCCCCCCCCAACCGATCGGTTACCTAGGGAGCACCAATATGTACTTTGTGATCTTGGTCAATCAAGCTTTGTCTAGTATCTAGTGAACACAATGCCCAATGGGTAACGCACCTTAACTTTCTCTATAAATACATGAGATTGCACTAAGATTGTCCATCATAATTCACAACCAACTCACTCTCTCTCTTGCTCTTTGTGGCTCACGGCCGAACACCACACACACCACCATCATAATTTCGGTTCTTGCTTCCACCATTCCAAGATCATTCGAACATCACAAGTCGCGTATAAGGAGCTTTGGTGCACTCGGAACACGAAGGACCTCAACCGTTGGCTTTTATCCACGCGTTTTTCGTCACGATTCTTCCCTAGCCCCGAGCTAGAGGTATAACCTTTAAAACTTGTTTTTACACTCATCTAAAGTGGTTAAAAGGATTATTGTCGGTTGAATCTCGTTATATTAAAAGATGATGCGTTAAAGTCTAGTAAAATCATAAAAATGGTGGTTAATAGCGTATAACTTGTGTAAAAGTCGTAGGACTTGAAATTTGTGCTTATTGTGACCCGATCTATAATGTGGTAGCTCGAAACTTCGTTTAACCCGACTTTGTAAAATCATGTATCTTCACATAAGCTTGTTTTTGAAAGATACAAGGGTTAAAGGTGAACACTACCACATTTTAGAAACATGAACTTGTAAAGAAATATTTTATTTGTGTAAAAGTGGTTTAACCGGTAAAATGGTGTTTAAAACTAGCGGATCTACGTATCCGCAAGTGGTATTTTTGAAAGACCACACTTTAAAGAAATCATGTTTTAAAGAAACGGATCTCACAATGTTAAAAATGATATTTAGAACACACGAGTGTGTAAACACTTGTGTAACGCACATTTCGACAAAATGACTATTTTTGGGAAAAATAATTAGAAGTTGTAAAGTCGGACTTCTCTAAAAACGAGGTTTTTACAAGATTGAAAGTACTTTATATAAAGATCTACGTATATAAATGGGATTTATAATATAGATTCGGAAAGACTACAAGTTCATGCGATTATGCAACTTTACATATTTATTGACTAGTTTGATGTGTCGGAAATTGTTTGATTGAAATAAAGAAGATTGTTGAATTGATTGTTAAAAGAAAATGATACGCTTGAAAGCGTGGCCACCTCCAGTTACAGAGGAAACTCTGGCGAAATTTTCTAAAAACCTAACACTTAGACTTTTTACACAACAAGTGTTACAACTATTTTTGGACATACTTTTGAAACATAAAATTTCGCCAGTACTATATTTTACTAAATATTCGGAGGTGGGATTTTCACAAAATATTAACGTGGTAAATATATATTTTCACACACTGTTTATGATTATTTTGTGAAACGCATAAATATTATTTTTAAAGTAAAAATAATGTTTACAAACGTTAACGACTCCAAAAGTAATACAAACGCCTTCGCCATAAATATATAAGTTACACCGGTAATTATATTACCACCCGTATGTTAAAACGTAACTTACACAATTACGGAAATATTTATGAACGCGTACTTTTACAACGTATTTTGGGTAAATGCTTATATTTTGGAGTTGAATATATATGAAGGTTAAGTGAGACTTAATGATGGAAAATATTACGCACATGTATTAAATCCCCCATCCTTGGGAAGGAAAATAACTATCAAGCATATACAAAATGTAACACGAAATAGTTGTCTAACTATTTCCCGCAAACATAAACTGTAAAGCTAAAGCACGGCCATCCGTCTAATAGAATTAGCACTTGTAGGTCGTTGCACAGCTTACTGCTTCAGAGACGCTTGATAGAGTTTACGCATCCACTGTGAGTTCATGTCCCCCTTTTCTCTAACTGTTTTCAGTTTTCTTAACTGCGGGGGTGAAATACATGTTACTTTGTTTACAAGTACTTTTTACACGGTATGAATAACGTAAGGAGGTTTAGATCATGTGAATGGGTAGTTAGAACCCCGAGGGACTCGAGCGGTAGATCTATTTGGGTGTAGCGAGCCCAGCTCCCGGTCCAACAGAACAGGCCTCTCGGAGGACTAACAGAACGGATCCGGAGTGACTTGGTACCCAACGCAAAATCGGCTAGGGTTGTTTCTTACTTACTTGCATTTCACGACATGCTAATGGCCTTGCAAACCATTGGTGATCACAAGTCCTCTTACACTGCTACATACCAGGAAACTTTTATACTTACAAGTGTTTTACTTACTCACTTGCACATGAACTCGCTCAACATTATTGTTGATTTTTCAACTCACATGTATTTCAGGAAATTAACGGATTCTGGCACGGTATGAACGTTTTCCGCTGCAACCTTTCATGAAGTCATCTGGGTTTAGGGTTGTGCCTCTTTCCTGGACAAGGCATAATCCCTAAATCACGTTTATGTTTTATTTTAAGTTGTAATGTTATTGAACAAGGTTATGGATACTAGAGTATGTCCGCGTTAAACAATGGTAATGTATGTTGATTTCTAAACTTAATGATGACTTGCATGGTTTTTAAATTCATATAGCTTTGTTATGATTAAGCTATGGTATTAAGAAGTCACACCAAAATATACCACGCTTCCGCAAAGCCAGGGTGTGACAGCTTGGTATCAGAGCTCTGATCATAGCGAACTAGGATTCATTCTCGAGTCTAGACTATGATCACTAGGGCTCTCACGAAAACATTTTTACTGCATACCACTCAAGTCCAGAATCCAAAACTTTTTACAAACAAATGTTGAGCACATTTTATTCATTATTTTAGGCCCAGTCGGGAGGCTGAGGCTTGGTCTAGTGGGACTAGGAATGTTGGTCTAGTGGGACTAGGAGTGTTGACTAGTGGGACTAGGAGTGTTGGTCTAGTGGGACTAGAAGTGTTGACTAGTGGGACTAGGAGTGTTGATCTAGTGGGACTAGAAGTATTGACTAGTGGGACTAGAAGTGTTGACTAGTGGGACTAGGAGTGTTGGTCTAGTGGGACTAGAAGTGTTGACTAGTGGGACTAGGAGTGTTGATCTAGTGGGACTAGAAGTATTGACTAGTGGGACTAGAAGTGTTGACTAGTGGGACTAGGAGTGTTGGCTAGTGGGACTAGAAGTGTTGACTAGTGGGACTAGGAGTGTTGGCTAGTGGGACTAGAAGTGTTGACTAGTGGGACTAGAAATGTTGGCTAGTGGGACTAGAAGGATAATTTGAATGCTTACTTGGTGATTTACGTGATTATTTGATTATATGATTGACAGTTTGTGCATACTTATGTTTGTGTTACAGATACATGGACTCGTCAGATTCAGGTGGTTCAGGCACCACCGGACCCAGACCCATAGTGTCGGATGATTTAGAGTCCTCGGAGCACGAGGTGTACACGTCAGACTTTACCAGTACCGACGATGACGACTTCCAGCCATTCGCCCTACCTGATGGCGACGATGAGCTCCCTGTTGATATTCCGGCCGGGGATTTGCCACTAGCGGTGATCCCTGCTCCCATACCCCTCGCTGCTTACCCTGCTCATGATTTACCCATCGACGAGGAGGACGACGTCGACTTATTTGAGGAGGAGCCTTACGAGGAGGACGTTCAGGGCGAGGCCCTACCCGCTGTTGCCCCTCTACTGATTGCAGATGCTCCGGCTGCGGAGGCACCTGCGCATTCCCCAGCCCAGGACTCCTCTGAGTCTGTGGCTTCTGCACCGACACATACCCTTAGTGCGCAGCACTTTTCGCACGAGTCTGATTCGGACCAGGCTCTTTCTGTTGCTCCCGTACCGGGACTTGTTTATGATACTGACGACGAGGGGGATTCAGACCCTATGTTTCCCCCAGGCTATGATCCTGACCGAGATTTGGAGTTTGTCCCTATGGACGAGATGATGGAGGATCCTGCTGATCCTATTGATCCTTTCGACCCGATCGATCCTGACTTTGACTTTGATATGGCGTTTGATGACTGGGAGCCTGCCATTGCCCCTGAGCAGGCAGCTGCTCTTGATGTGTTACCAGAGCATGATCCTATGCATGCTGATGTACCTCTTGAGCCTATTGCTGTTGATCACCACCTAGGTATTCCTTTGATTGCAGACGATCATGTCCCTATTGATCCCATTGATCCTCTACCCCTTGTTGCTGTACCTGTTGACCCACCATTTGAGCACTTGGCACCTGTTGACCCTGTTGTAGCCCCTTTATTTGATCCCGTTCCCATAGAGCCCGGACATGCACCATTCGCGGCACAGATGGATCCACCGGACGAGGCCGCACAGCACGGGTGGATCCCGGCTGATGAGGACGTCCCACCACTACCCCCACAGATTCCAGACGCTAGACACACCGACTTTTCGTTTCAGATTCCCACATACATACCTCCAGCGGGGCCTGGAGAGGGCTCTTCAGCCCACCCATCAGGGCATGTACCGATGCCCATGCCTTTCTTACCACAGATGCCTTTTGTTCCACCTATTACTGCTCCTTTTGGCGTAGCACCCTTCGACCCCACACGAGATCCACTGCTTTGGTCTCCGTTTTCCCCTATGCCGCCCACTGATCCATACCACAGATTCCATGTGGGCCACACCATTGAGGATGTACTGATGTCTTTTGTTTACCAGCATGAGTCGCACGAGCAGCGACTACAGGAGCTCGAGAGAGCTCGGCCATGTCAGTGCCATGGTCAGGCACCCTCTCCGTTACAGCCGTTTCGATCATTACCCCCTGATTATGCTGCTCGTCTTACTACTTTGGAGCAGCAGATTGCCTCCGTTATTCGCACACAGCAGGCGATGGAGGCAGATTGGTTAGAGATGCGCCGTTTGTTTTATACCCGTTTTCCCCCTCCTCCACCACCATCTGCTTGAGCTCATCAGTGCCACAGGGTAGGCGAGGTGAGAAGTCAGCGATTGCTTTTACTTGCACAGCATTTTGGAGAGACTACGTTATGATTTGACTTTTGTTATGTACTTGATGTTGTATTGATACTGATGTAGCTTTTGACAGGGGTGATGTAGCCCCAGTGATTCATGATTGTATGTATACACTTACGATGTGGTCTCATTATTATGGCAATCGCAGTTTTCTCACCATATTTTGGATTCGCTTGATTACTTGTTTATATTTTATGACATGGGATGTTGTGTGATTGATATTTGTGATGTGTGATAACATGAGATGTTATGTGATTATACTATTATTATTACTATATACGTACACTGTACTCTGTCCTGACCAACGTGAACACATCTTTTAGAAAGATGCCACCAAGACGACAACAGCAGCCTATGCCTACCACCCAGGAAGAGCTACAACAAGTCATTGCTGCTGCCATAGCGCAGTACGCAGCCTCTCAGCCAGGAGGGAGCGGAAGTGTTAATCAAGGCAATAACAATCCACCTCACGGTAACACTACGCCATTCGAACCTACCATGAACTAATTGGAGATTTTAGCGGTGATGCTAATGCCAAACATATGTTTAAACATACGTGCAGGATGCACCTACAAGCAGTTCTTAGACTGCAAACCAGTTAACTTCGATGGCATGGGAGGTGCAGTTGCCTTTACCCGCTGGGCTGAGAAGACCGACTCTGTCATACGCATGAGCAAGTGTGCTGAGGATCAGCAAGTCACATACATTTCGGGGCTATTTCTCGACGGAGCCCTATCTTGGTGGAACTTACAAGTCCAAACCTTAGGCGAAGCTGCCGCCTACGCCCTGACTTGGGCCGAATTGAAAGAACTGATGCGCCGAAAGTACTGTTCACGCGCAGAAATTCAGAGGTTGGAGACTGAATTTTGGCACTTAAAGATGGATGGTCCGAAAGTAGCAGAGTACGTTCAGAGGTTTCATGACCTATCCCAAGTGGTTCCTTACATGGTTACGCCAGAATACAAACGAATCGAGCGCTTCATTTGGGGTTTGGCTCCCCAAATAATAAGCATGGTAACCTCCTCCAAACCAGCAACTATCACTGAAGCCATCGATTTGAGCGTGGCTCTCACCGAGGAGGGGATTCGTTTAAACAAGTTTGGTGATGTAAAGGCAAAGGAGAAAGAGACTCATGTTGAGTCGTCCGGAAGTAACAAAAGAAAGTTTTCAAATTTCAAACAAAGTGTTAGCAGTGATGGTAAGAGAGGAGCACTAAACACGCCAGCTCAGGGTACGACTGGCAGTGGAAGGAAAGGAAGGGGATATATGGGCACCCATCCCAGGTGTAGTGCCTGCCAGCGACATCATTCTGGTCATTGTGGGCTAAAAGTATGTGAAGCGTGTGGGAAACGTGGTCACTCTAAAGATACTTGTTGGGTTGGTACTGGCCGGGGAGGCCAGGGAGGATATGGAAATAGGAATAACAACCGGGGAGGTTTTGGAGGTCGCCAGCAGGGGAATAATCGAAACAACAATGCCAACCAAGCGGGAAATGCTAACCAGAACAACCCGCCAGTTATGGATGGTGCGGGAAGTGGTAAAAGGCTTGGATGCTTCAATTGCGGTGATGCTGGGCATTTTAAGAAAGATTGCCCAGAACTGAACCAAGCCCGTGGAAGGGTGTTCCAGATCGGTGCACGGGAGGCGCGCCAGGATCCCAACGTTGTTACCGGTACGTTCCCTGTAAATCAACGCTATGCATCTGTTTTATTTGATACTGGTGCCGACTATAGCTTCGTATCACTAGAATTTAAGAATATGCTTGGGTTAGCTACTAATAAGTTAGACATACCCTACTCGATCGAATTAGCTGATGGAAAGTTAGTTGGAGCCGACGAAGTAATCAGAGGTTGTGTGATAGAATTGGGAGAACGCGAGTTTACTCTCGATCTACTACCGGTCCCATTGGGAAGCTTCGACGTGGTAGTAGGAATGGATTGGTTATCTGGCAACAAAGCGGAGATTGTTTGCCACGAAAAAGTGATTCGTATTCCAACTGATAATGGTGAGACCATTGTGGTGCATGGAGAAAAGCGTGAGACGCCATTGAGATTTATCAGCTGCTTGAAGGCAAGGAAGTGTTTACAGAAGGGATGTGTTGCTTTTCTGGCACACATCGTAGATAAGAAGGCTGCTGAGCCAACAATCGAAGACATCCCTGTCGTGAGGGAGTATCCAGAAGTCTTTCCAGAGGACTTACCCGGACTGCCACCTCAGAGACAAGTCGAGTTTCACATCGACTTAGTTCCAGGCGCCGCGCCTGTGGCTAAGGCACCTTACAGACTTGCTCCATCTGAGATGCAGGAACTGTCGACACAACTTCAAGAATTGTTAGACAAGGGTTTTATTCGACCAAGCTTCTCGCCTTGGGGAGCTCCAGTCCTGTTTGTTAAGAAGAAGGACGGTAGTTTTCGGATGTGCATTGATTACAGAGAGTTGAACAAGCTGACGATCAAGAATAGATACCCTCTACCAAGAATTGATGATCTGTTCGACCAACTTCAAGGCTCAAGTTGTTACTCTAAGATCGATCTTCGATCTGGGTACCATCAATTAAGGATACAGGAGGAAAGTATCCCAAAAACAGCCTTCCGAACTCGTTATGGACACTACGAGTTCCTCGTGATGCCGTTTGGTTTGACAAACGCACCTGCAGTTTTCATGGATTTGATGAATAGAGTTTGCAAACCATACCTCGACAAGTTCGTGATTGTATTCATTGACGACATCTTGATTTATTCAAGAACAAAGGCCGAACACGAACAGCACTTAAGAGCCATTTTGGAGCTGCTAAAGAAAGAACAACTGTACGCCAAATTCTCCAAGTGCGAGTTTTGGCTACGCGAAGTCCAGTTTCTTGGACATGTGGTTAATGGGGATGGAATTCATGTTGATCCCACAAAGATCGAGGCGATCAAGAACTGGGAAGCACCTACGACGCCGACCGAGATTCGACAATTCTTGGGTTTGGCTGGCTACTATAGAAGATTCATAGAAGGCTTTTCAAAGATCGCTCAACCCCTTACCGCGCTCACACAGAAGGATAAGACGTTTGATTGGGGAATCAAACAGGACGAAGCATTTCAGATATTGAAAGATAAGCTCTGCAACGCGCCAATTTTAGCTCTACCAGAAGGTACCGACGATTTTGTGGTATACTGCGACGCATCGCGTCAGGGATTGGGTTGTGTGTTGATGCAACACCAGAAGGTCATTGCTTACGCATCCCGCCAACTGAAAGTGCATGAAAAGAACTATACCACCCACGATTTAGAGCTTGGCGCAGTGGTTTTCGCTTTAAAGATCTGGAGACACTACCTGTATGGTACGAAGTGCACAATCTTCACAGATCACAAGAGCTTGCAACACATATTCAACCAGAAAGAGCTGAATATGAGACAGAGACGATGGGTTGAATTGTTAAACGATTACGACTGCGAGATCAAGTATCACCCGGGGAAGGCGAATGTAGTTGCCGATGCCCTAAGTCGTAAGGAAAGAATCAAGCCCATAAGGGTTAGGGCTCTAGAAATGATCGTACGAACCGATCTTCCCTCGCGCATTCGCGCTGCACAAAAAGAAGCCCTTAAAGAAGGAAATCTTGAGGATGAATATCTCCGTGGGATGGAGAAGTTATTGGCACCAAACAAAGAAGGAACATTATGTTTCGAGAAAAGACTTTGGGTTCCTTTGTTTGGAGGTTTAAGGAATGTTATTTTCGACGAAGCGCACAAGTCACGGTACTCTATACATCCCGGGGCGGATAAGATGTACCACAATCTCAAAGATTACTATTGGTGGCCTAGGATGAAGGGCGATATTGCTGTCTACGTGAGCAAATGTTTAACGTGCGCTAAAGTTAAAGCTGAATACCAGAAGCCTTCGGGACTGCTGCAGCAACCTGAGATCCCCAAGTGGAAGTGGGAACAAATCTCAATGGATTTTGTTACAAAACTGCCAAAAACGCCAAGAGGCCATGATATGATTTGGGTAATAGTTGACCGCCTAACAAAAACGGCACACTTCTTACCTATCAGAGAAAAGGATAACACGAGCAAATTGGCTGAAATATACATGAGAGAAATCGTCGCACGTCATGGAGTGCCTCTCTCAATCATTTCTGATAGAGACGGAAGGTTTGTGTCAAGAATATGGCAATCCTTCCAAGAAGCTTTTGGCTCTCAATTAAATCTGAGCACTGCATTCCATCCGCAAACTGATGGCCAGAGCGAGCGAACGATACAAACCTTGGAAGACATGCTGAGAGCATACGTTATGGATTTGGGCGGAAGCTGGGATAAACACTTACCTTTGGTCGAATTTTCTTACAACAACAGCTACCACACCAGTATTGGTGTCGCGCCTTTTGAAGCCCTATACGGACGCAAGTGCCGATCACCCCTATGTTGGGCTGACGCAGGTGATAGGCAACTTGCCGGTCCCGAAATCGTCCAAGAGACGACAGATAAGATCGCGCAAATACTTAAAAACATCGAAGCCGCTCGCCACAGACAAAAGGCCTACGCGGATCCAAACCGTAAACACGTGGACTTCCAAGTCGGAGAGATGGTATTATTGAAGGTTTCACCCTGGAAAGGGGTAGCACGCTTTGGAAAGCGAGGAAAGTTGAATCCACGCTACATTGGTCCCTTTAGAATTCTGGAAAGAATTGGGACAGTAGCGTACAAGTTGGACCTACCTGCTGAACTAAATGGCGTTCACGATACATTTCATGTATCCAATTTAAAGAAAAGTCCAACTCAAGTTGACGTTGCCATTCCTATCGACGAGATTCATGTTGACGACACGCTCCACTTCATAGAAGAACCCGTCGAGGTCACAGATTGGAAGGTTAACAGGACCCGCCGGAGTAGTGTCAAACTCGTCAAGGTTCGCTGGAATGCCAGACATGGTCCTGAATACACCTGGGAGCGTGAGGACCGGATGAAAGAAAGGTACCCCTACTTATTTCCCAAGAACCCTGCATCTACAAGCAGAACTTAAAATTTCGGGACGAAATTTATTTAACGGGGGGAGTATGTGACAACCCGCACAAAACCAGGTATCCGTACAACTTAATTAATGATTGATTACTGCTTAATTACTGTGCTTGATTGAAACTAGCTGATAAACTGCTACCTGCATACTAATACATGCACTTACTTGCATCATACTTGCTTGCTGTCACTACATTATTTACATACTGAACCCTAGTGACAAACTTGATGCACAAAAAGCACAGTAGCACTAAACGGATGCACAGTGAACATGCTGATATAACCAGCACCAGGCAAATACTGCCTCAAGGCCTGTTAAGAGCCTCATATATTTTGACTACACTGGTAGTGAGTGTAGGATATAAGGGTTGTGATACCGCGTCTCTAGGGATAAGATACACTGATTCGGATGTGCCAGAACGTACTTTAAGTACCAAAACACAGCACTTTAACAATTTAACCAGCTTCTAGCTGACTAGTAAAGTGCCAGAAATAAGAAAATATTACTAGACACTTTCTAAAGTGTCGGGAAAACAAATTGTGTCACTAAAAATGTAATAACGACACTTTAAAGTCTTTTGTAACACTTTAACGGATTACTATCCAACCGGACACCCGGACTATACCCGGAACATGAAAATATTATTATTTTCACTTTTATATTTTATCTGAACCAGTTAGGGTCTCTGATTACCCTAACACCCGCCATAACACACTTTATATTACTAACAAGGTTAACACTTAACCTAATCTATTTAACTAAACTAATCATCCCTAACTACTTGTTGAAATCGGATTAGGGACCCCCCCCCCCCAACCGATCGGTTACCTAGGGAGCACCAATATGTACTTTGTGATCTTGGTCAATCAAGCTTTGTCTAGTATCTAGTGAACACAATGCCCAATGGGTAACGCACCTTAACTTTCTCTATAAATACATGAGATTGCACTAAGATTGTCCATCATAATTCACAACCAACTCACTCTCTCTCTTGCTCTTTGTGGCTCACGGCCGAACACCACACACACCACCATCATAATTTCGGTTCTTGCTTCCACCATTCCAAGATCATTCGAACATCACAAGTCGCGTATAAGGAGCTTTGGTGCACTCGGAACACGAAGGACCTCAACCGTTGGCTTTTATCCACGCGTTTTTCGTCACGATTCTTCCCTAGCCCCGAGCTAGAGGTATAACCTTTAAAACTTGTTTTTACACTCATCTAAAGTGGTTAAAAGGATTATTGTCGGTTGAATCTCGTTATATTAAAAGATGATGCGTTAAAGTCTAGTAAAATCATAAAAATGGTGGTTAATAGCGTATAACTTGTGTAAAAGTCGTAGGACTTGAAATTTGTGCTTATTGTGACCCGATCTATAATGTGGTAGCTCGAAACTTCGTTTAACCCGACTTTGTAAAATCATGTATCTTCACATAAGCTTGTTTTTGAAAGATACAAGGGTTAAAGGTGAACACTACCACATTTTAGAAACATGAACTTGTAAAGAAATATTTTATTTGTGTAAAAGTGGTTTAACCGGTAAAATGGTGTTTAAAACTAGCGGATCTACGTATCCGCAAGTGGTATTTTTGAAAGACCACACTTTAAAGAAATCATGTTTTAAAGAAACGGATCTCACAATGTTAAAAATGATATTTAGAACACACGAGTGTGTAAACACTTGTGTAACGCACATTTCGACAAAATGACTATTTTTGGGAAAAATAATTAGAAGTTGTAAAGTCGGACTTCTCTAAAAACGAGGTTTTTACAAGATTGAAAGTACTTTATATAAAGATCTACGTATATAAATGGGATTTATAATATAGATTCGGAAAGACTACAAGTTCATGCGATTATGCAACTTTACATATTTATTGACTAGTTTGATGTGTCGGAAATTGTTTGATTGAAATAAAGAAGATTGTTGAATTGATTGTTAAAAGAAAATGATACGCTTGAAAGCGTGGCCACCTCCAGTTACAGAGGAAACTCTGGCGAAATTTTCTAAAAACCTAACACTTAGACTTTTTACACAACAAGTGTTACAACTATTTTTGGACATACTTTTGAAACATAAAATTTCGCCAGTACTATATTTTACTAAATATTCGGAGGTGGGATTTTCACAAAATATTAACGTGGTAAATATATATTTTCACACACTGTTTATGATTATTTTGTGAAACGCATAAATATTATTTTTAAAGTAAAAATAATGTTTACAAACGTTAACGACTCCAAAAGTAATACAAACGCCTTCGCCATAAATATATAAGTTACACCGGTAATTATATTACCACCCGTATGTTAAAACGTAACTTACACAATTATGGAAATATTTATGAACGCGTACTTTTACAACGTATTTTGGGTAAATGCTTATATTTTGGAGTTGAATATATATGAAGGTTAAGTGAGACTTAATGATGGAAAATATTACGCACATGTATTAAATCCCCCATCCTTGGGAAGGAAAATAACTATCAAGCATATACAAAATGTAACACGAAATAGTTGTCTAACTATTTCCCGCAAACATAAACTGTAAAGCTAAAGCACGGCCATCCGTCTAATAGAATTAGCACTTGTAGGTCGTTGCACAGCTTACTGCTTCAGAGACGCTTGATAGAGTTTACGCATCCACTGTGAGTTCATGTCCCCCTTTTCTCTAACTGTTTTCAGTTTTCTTAACTGCGGGGGTGAAATACATGTTACTTTGTTTACAAGTACTTTTTACACGGTATGAATAACGTAAGGAGGTTTAGATCATGTGAATGGGTAGTTAGAACCCCGAGGGACTCGAGCGGTAGATCTATTTGGGTGTAGCGAGCCCAGCTCCCGGTCCAACAGAACAGGCCTCTCGGAGGACTAACAGAACGGATCCGGAGTGACTTGGTACCCAACGCAAAATCGGCTAGGGTTGTTTCTTACTTACTTGCATTTCACGACATGCTAATGGCCTTGCAAACCATTGGTGATCACAAGTCCTCTTACACTGCTACATACCAGGAAACTTTTATACTTACAAGTGTTTTACTTACTCACTTGCACATGAACTCGCTCAACATTATTGTTGATTTTTCAACTCACATGTATTTCAGGAAATTAACGGATTCTGGCACGGTATGAACGTTTTCCGCTGCAACCTTTCATGAAGTCATCTGGGTTTAGGGTTGTGCCTCTTTCCTGGACAAGGCATAATCCCTAAATCACGTTTATGTTTTATTTTAAGTTGTAATGTTATTGAACAAGGTTATGGATACTAGAGTATGTCCTCGTTAAACAATGGTAATGTATGTTGATTTCTAAACTTAATGATGACTTGCATGGTTTTTAAATTCATATAGCTTTGTTATGATTAAGCTATGGTATTAAGAAGTCACACCAAAATATACCACGCTTCCGCAAAGCCAGGGTGTGACAGATGTTGTCAAGCACGAGGGTTTGAGAACTCTTTGTGGCTAAAAATGGGTTGGATTGGGTTGACCCGCCATAATTTTTTTCCTCTTTCTATTTTATAACTAAGACGAAGCCATAAAGAGGCAAAAACTTAAAGTTGTGTCTGATTTAATGAACTGATTTGTAAAAAGTATAATTTCAGCAAAGGTGATGAATTGATTGGCGACAAATCAGATTCTGGTCAAGACTAGGGTTCCGATGAATACTTCGGTAAGGCTGTCAGTTGCTTGGTTCTATTTTTGTTTACATTGGTAACGTCAAGGATGTTTGGCTTCTGTTTCAGTGCCTCACAATTACTCTGGCTACGAGCTTGGGTGCAACTGAGGTGATAGAGAGGTTAGGGTCTTCCTATGGGATAATGGTGGTGCCCTGATTAGAATAAGCTTTGTATTTACCCCTTAAAATAATCTGATATGCTGATTAAAGTAATTAAGAAAGCTTTATACATCAGAATAAGCTTTGAGTAATTTTTGACCCTTTTGAACCATTAGACCTGTTATGACCACTTTTTCTTTCAGCTATTTTATTTTAATTTTATCAGTTTGATCTATTAGAAATAACCTAAAATAACCCATTAATTCGTGTATGTTTAAATGCAACCTTTAGAAATCACCATCCTTGCATATGGGACCGTGTGTTTATGTATGTATACAAAGGGATTGTGTGTGTATTATAAAGAATTTATCATGAATCCTATCTTTTTTTTTGCAATTTTGCGGTGATTGAAATTAGCAAGGGGAGCAAGGTAAAGTATGAACTTGACAAGAAAACATGACTAACAAGGTAAATATAAAAATGGTTATTAGTGTAGTGACTTAGATTCTATCTTTATTCTTTTTTTTCTCAAGTTCTTATTATTTGTTTTTACTTCAATACTTGTGGTGAAGATGTTTGCTCCTGATCTTGAGGTGTTTTGACTCCAAAAATCAAAATACATGGTTTTACCGATAAGGTATCGTAACAGACCAAACCAATAACTAAACTCCTGGCGTGTTCTTTCCGTAGTGCGCGAGACAAATAAATTAAACATTATCATTTCTTTCTAGCATTTTTTGCTGCTTTTATTTAGTTATATATAATTTTCTGTTTGTACAATTTTGCAAGTTTGTTTATGTAAAATGAGTGATTATGGTCTATAATCTTATATTATACAACTACATAAACGTGTGTTGGGTCGACCAATATAACTATCTAGATAGAGGAGGCACATCTAGACCATGCGTAGTCGTTAGAATTTGGGCCTTTTTTGGTTGAAGAACACCCCTCCACGCCGGACCTTCCGCCCCCGTGGGCGTTTTTTGGCCAAAATTGGGCTTGAGCGTTGTTAATTCCACGCTGGAGAAGAATTGGGTTGGCAAATGACAGTTATCTCCTTTTTGTTTGGCCAATAATTTTTTTATAGTTTTTTTTCTTTAATTTTTTTATGTTATTGCTCATTTATATAAATATATTTATTATCTCATTGCAGGGATAAAGAAACCAATAAATTCTGAACTATGGCATGTATGTGCTGGACCATTGGTGACCCTCCCACAGCTGGGAAGCCCTGTTTATTACTTCCCACAAGGACACAATGAACAAGTTTGATTTCCATTATTTGTTTGTATAATCTGTTGTTAAGTTTACTTTTTGAATGCATCCTTAGTGTAATTTGAAAATTTCTTGATTTAAATCTTGGCTTTATCATCCTATACTTCAATCATTTTGCTTATATTGCAATCTTGTTTTGTATACTTTGCTGTTAATGCATCTTTGATTTTTGTACATTATCTTGTGTCTATCATGTTTCGGTCGTAGGATATGTCTATAGGGGTGTTGACGAGTTTTGAACTGAATTAATTGATTTTAGGTGAATTTTGAACAAGTTTTTGATCCGTCTCAGATCGATTATTGTTCATTTCGATCTGTTGCATTGATTTTCGATAAAAAATTCAATCATTTTGAACTTGTTTTGAGGTTGTACTTTCGAATATTTTGAAGTGTGTACATTGAGTTCGAAAGACTTTCACAAAAAAAAAAAAGAATTTGTTTAGATTTGTAAAAGATGAGCTGGGCTGTTTGTGATCTGATATAGCATGTTTTATCTGAAACGAATAGATTTTGTCGAAGAAGAAGAGCTGGGATGGGATGTGAAACTGAGTGTTAATCTGCCAGTACCGTTTCGACCAGTACCGGTTCACGTCGAAACGGTTCTTAGAACCTAGAAAATGACCAAAATTGGCTATATTCTTTAGTCTTGCCTTGCTATAATAATGAACTCTAATGTGACCATATGATTATTTAATCTTAGTTAGACTGCAGTCATTGGTTCAAGCTAAACAATCTATAGAATGAGCTACATGTGTAGAATATATATGTCTATTTAATTTAAAAACTTTTTATATTAACTCAGTTGTCAAGCTAAATGCACTTGTGCAACTGACTTATTTTTATTATGTATTAAATAGGATGGATGTGGTTTACATTCAACCCTTGTTTGGGAGAAGAAGGGAGAGTTGGCTTGTTGGGTGGGAGGTATGTCTATATAGATAGATTATGTCATGAGTTTGTTGCAGGAATCCCATATCTCCATAAACACATCAAAGGACCAAAATGGCTTCCATTTATTACGGGGGTACTTCCATAAGTGTTATTTACAACAACCCTCTTTATTTCTATTACGGATGTGTCTTGCGGGTCAATATTATCTTATCACTTTTATAAGTCTCTTATTTTAGCAGATTAACATTAAACTGAATCAATTTAAAGTTATGATATTTTTAGTTGGAAGAACCCAAGAGACCTCTTAGACCAACAACTTTCGAGGAACCACACCTGTTAAGTTCGAGAAGCCGTGCAATCAAACCGCCATCAACGCGAAAGGATTATATCTTCTAATATGTTTATGTTCATCTACTTGTATATACCTCATTGGGAATTGTAAGGATGAAAGGCTTGGATATGATACCTGTTCCTAGGTCAGCAAGATTCTACTGTTAAATGTGCTTTTTGCATTTTGTACATCAACACGTCGCATTGCAAGTTGTTTTTTATCCCGCCGCAACGCGCGGGCATTCCCACTAGTAACTACATATAGAACATGTCTAAGAAGCAAAATTAGTACCACCAACGAACCAAATGTACAACCACAAACAATCATGACATGAAACTAAGAGGACTTTATCTTTGTCACCGTATGAACAACTTTTTTTAACTTCAACAATTGAGTAGATTTGAAAAAAAATAACGAAAGTTCATCACCAAAAGCAATATTGCAAGATCTCAGATAAGAAGACCATCCAACAACAGCGTAGTTGAATCCAGTATTGGTTTTTTGAGATGTTGTAAACAGTTCCTGGACTTCACATTTGAGATTCTGGATCTTGATAGGCTTAGGATTATCAGTATGCAGATCCAACGCAGAAGATACATCTGATGGCAGATGCTAAAAAACAAAAATTTGAATAGTGAATTTTATAAAAAATATTGATATATAACTGAAATTGTTGAAATAACGAAACAAGCAATGACTACAAAAGCTTACAAGCCTGTCTTCAGCATGTGTGGTGAAGTGTAAGACTGATTCTGAAGTGGATGATACTAAACGAACCTTTTGAACTTTACACGGTCTATCAACAGCTTCTTTATCCTCTACAATTGTCTTGCCACGAAGTTTGTGCATCTTTTCAACCTAAGTAAATTAATTTAGAATATAACAACTCTAAATTCTTGAAATTTTTTAACTTACTTTATCAACACAAACTATATTTTCAACTCAGCTTTGAAGTTTAAGACTCAATCATACAGAATAATATCAATATATTGAGACAATAATAAAATAGACAGTATAAAACTAATAAACACTTACATTAGATACAACACTTGAAGAGGCAGAAATGTTACGAACAGGAAAATCTTTAGACTGTAGTTGAGGATCGTTAACATCATTAGCTATTTTTACAGAATGATCTTCAGGCTACAACAAAATTTAAAAAAACCTTCTTATACTTATTATACAATAACATATATGCGTAGAAAATTATAAATTTACAGCATTTTTAACATCTGACTCGTCAACCAGACGCACAATCTTTGAATCAAATAGCCCATCATCAGCAAACTATATTTATAAGAAGAATCATATATAAGAAACCATATTTTAAATCATTATAAAATATAAATATTACATGTGTATATATACATTAAAAATATCCTCAAAACTCGTAAACTGCTTAGAATTACCAACCGAAGCTCCAGTATCCTCATCATCCAAAGCAACTTCCCCGGAATCCAGAAGCTGTTTGTGTTTAGCCTACAAAATGAGATTTCAAAAGATATTAGCATAATATAATAAAAGTTACTTATCACCGTCATGTTATCAAACAATGTATTTTATTATCAAAATTTTATACCGTAGCCAATAAATCAAACCCATCATCTCCATAAACTGAATCATCCAAAACAACTACATCAGCTTTCTTGAAGGAAACCTCAGTTCCAGTCTCGGAATGGAAAACGGAAAGCTCAAACGTTTTAGATACAATCATGGTGAAAACCAACCAAGATTCAACAGGTATGGGAACTTCTTCAATCAATTTTGACCATCCATCAGTACATCAGCATCCATCAGTCCATCCTTTCATCATCACATTCCAAAACCTTTCGCCAACATAGATAGTTGTCATCCCATACTCGTAATTTTTACCATATAATTGTTTCCAAAATTTGTCAGCAATTAGCTATAGAGGAAGCAAAGGAATATTTAGTGTAGACTTACAAATTTGATATGAACTAATGAGCAACAGAAGTTACAACGGATTAGTCAACAAAAGTTAAAATGAGAATTACTCAACAGGGTTAGTCAACAGTAGTTACAGTATTTACACACAACCTAACCACTGTTTGGCTATCAACTATTACATACCTCTGTCGCTATCCAATAGAGGTTTCGTAACAACAGTCATCCATTATGTCCAGCAGAGGTTGCAACGTGGACATTGTTTTGGTCAAAAATTACCGAAGCAATTTAGTGATCAAATTAGTTAAGTGAGGTAGTGTGCTAATATTATGTGTGAAAAATGTGTTAACTAAATTAGTTATGAAAATAGTTTTAGGATACGGCTCAGGATATCGAGCTGTATCTACAATCAAATAATGAGCAAAAATGTAAAGGTTGACACGTGATGTACGAGGAAAGCCCTTGATCAATCTAGATCGCCGGCATAAAACCTCGGGAGCTGACAATCGCAGCTGCATTGTTCTTCTATTGCTTCAAATATCAGGATACAGTGCAGGATGTGGTGCGGATCAACTAGGTGTTACAATGTAATTCAATTACAAGTGTTTGTGTGTAGTGATTGTTGAAAGCTAGAAAGCAGAAGTGTTTGAGAGTGTGTGAAAGTTGCGTTGTGCCTTAATCTGATCCGTCCCCATCTATTTATAGTAAAACAAATGTAACTAACTATCCTACATAACCGGGATCCAACGAATATTCCTTAGTCGAACGTTGTAGACCTGGTCTTTCGGGTTCAACGTCTCTCCTTTAACAAATACGCCCGAGTCTTGAGGAGATGGAGTCCATTTGACCGTTGGCAAGTCCCAGTCTTTAACCTGCACGTGATTAATTCGATATACCTCAGGATATCACCCAGGATGTTAGCAATATCCCCGTCCAGTATCCTGATCACAGATAAACAATTAAAAGCAGGATATAGTTCAAGATATGTATGCTTAGAAAATGAGCCATAACAATTGTCCCCAAATATGTCGGTTGGTATACCAATCCAACGGATATATTTTAAAAGTTTTATCTCATAACTTAAGGCAATCAATACGACTAGACCCTTGAAATGACAGTGGTGCAACTTCCAAAGCGTTATTTACTCTTTACCCCCTACATTCAGCCTATATTAACCGAGGGACTCCTCATTATGGTTATCCTTATCTTCAACCGAATATCAGGTACTTTTCTCTCTATCCTTTCTATTTTCCTTGTTTATATCTCCTTTTCTCCGATTGTGATCTTCCATGGCGACCCATACCAGATCGCAAATGGCGGACTCTGTTTCCACCTTTCACAAACAGAATTTGCTTCAAAAAACTTCAAAAGAGGTGTGTTCTTTCGACAATTCCGATATCGCGGCCCTACGAGCTTCCGGTGCCTTTCCCGCCGGGACAATCTTCCGTCCATTCGACCGAGAGGTCCGATCGGACTTTTGTTCCGACGAATGGGTCTGCTTTTTTGCCTATCCTTTCTCCATAGGACTTCAATACCCGTTTTCACCTTTTATTTCTCGTTTCTTCGAACTTACGGGTCTTAGCTTTGCCCAAATCATGCCTATGGTTTGGCGCATATTACTCACCTTGGAAGGAATTAAGGCTCGCCATATGCCCGACCTGTGCATTGAGGATTTGCCGATGGCTTATCGTTTAAGATCTCATGGTTCCAGCCGATTCCTTCTATTCTCTATTTCCAAAGACCCTCTCATCCTCAAGGCTACCAAGAACGAGGATAAGTGGACAAGAAAATTCTTTTTTGTGAAAAGAGACTCCATTGATAAGGGTTTTGACCTCCCTAAAAGATGGTTGACTTCCGGTAGGAGTTAGGGTTTTTAGGAGTATCCCTAATCATATCCCGAACCTCCATCCTGAACCAACACCCTGATATGTTTATTTCTTTTCTTGCAGCAAACTTTAAAGAACTAGCTCCTCCTAGTGCTGAATCGGAAGGGAGAATAAAAGAGATCTACAAGCTTCCAGAGGGTGAAAGAACCTTTAACCTGTTACTCACAAGCTCAAGTCAAAGATCAAGTTCCAACATGTCTGGTAAGCATAATTTCAGGAATTATTTTTATATTAAATTGATTATTATTTTTAGAGATATAATAAGCTTAAAACATCTTC
Organism: Helianthus tuberosus; assembly: GCA_030545235.1. Lineage (NCBI taxonomy): Eukaryota > Viridiplantae > Streptophyta > Magnoliopsida > Asterales > Asteraceae > Helianthus > Helianthus tuberosus. The sequence goes on along the minus strand of CM060448.1, from coordinate 154,152,945 downwards.
CCATGGGCAGTGCCAGTTATTAACCTCGAAGGCTTCCAACTTGACGAGTTGGACAGTTACTCCAGCCTTGTGCCTGCCAAACAAGAACCTAAGCCGAAGCCATCTGCCACACCGAAGTCCATCACTTCAAAGACTACTACTGCTTCTAAAGCCCCTCCAGCATCCAGGACCCGGGCCTCTAGTTCCCGGAAGAGGAAAGAAATAGATTCTCCAGCCGCCTTTGAGACATTCTCTCTCGAGAATCATGGGTTTAGTGAAGCTACTTCATTCCTCAAGCAGGTAAAAATTCCCTTCCAATATCCTGAACACACATGTTAATCATTATCCTGTTCATTTTACGCCGATACCTGTATCTTTAACTGCAGAGCTTGGAACGTCTCACGCATTTGTATGAAGACACCTGTGGGCTTAATAAGATGCTGCAGATCAAACTCGAAAAAGCTGAAGCCACCATAGCTGATCAAGGAACAATTGCAGCTGCCAAGTCCCAGCATTATGAGGACAAGTACAAGGCAATGACCTAGGAACATCAAGCTGCCCTCCACAAGGTCAAAGAGGATGCCCAAGCCAATCTAGATGCCGCCCTTCTCCAATACCAGCAGGATATGAGTTCATATCGGGACAGTCTCAAAGCATCCGTGGTCATCTCTCTTCTCTAAGCCAGGATAAGGATGGCTTATGAGGCCAGGGATTTGGGCTTCGAATGCCCCTCCTGTAACGTAAAGGCTTGGGAAGGGAAACTACAGGATCTCGGAGGTCATCCCGTTGCTCATCCTACAAAGCATGCTGGTGAAGAGCCTTCTAAGGCGGCAGAGGAAGTGACCAATGCTGGTGATGATGCCGAGAAGAATCCTGAAGCTGATGCTGGTGCGAATGCTGGGAAAGAAGTTGCTGATCAGGAAGGCGCCGCTTCTTAAGCGGCGAAGTGGGCGATGATGGATATACGTGCCAAGGCCGGAGCCCACTTTTTTAAATTTCATGGTTGTGGTTGTGAAAAACAATTTACATTTCCTGTCTTTGAACAATTTATATTTCCTACATTAGAACAATACGATGACCAAAGGTGGATGGGTCCTAGGTTTTAGGATGAAGCCCTTGGTCATCAGTTAGTATAATCTGTTTTGAATTTCGTAGCGGTTGAAGGTGGACAGGTTTCGTTTTGAGATAAAACCTTCAACCGTTACGTAGGTATGGTAAAAACTAATCGTGCTTTTGGCGGATGGGCCTTGGTTTAAGGTGAAACCAAAAGCACAACTTTTGACTTGTTAATAATATATCTATCTCGTGACTTATTTGTTGTTGCCTTGCATTACTTAATGTAACTCTTAGCTTTGTAAAAAAATTGTATTGTTATCTTATGAAAATATCCTGATCAATATGCTCAGCGATATATTATAAAAACTTTTATTAGATAGGACTTCTAAACATTCGTTCAACTTTGTAGAAAGCTTTTTAAAGAGTGAAAAACAGTCCACTTTTCCAAAACCTGTTTTGATAATACCTAAATGATCAAAGTTTCAAACTAGTATTAGTTTCAAATATTTTAATCAAATATTCTGAGAAGTATTTCAAAAATATATTTTGAGAATATATCAGGATATTTAACCTTTTACCAAACATAGTGTTATCAAAAACTTAAACGATGTTTTACAAAGGAAAGATCATATCAGGGATAGGGTACAACCCTATTATTAAACCTCATTCCCTTTGCAACTTTTCCAATGAAGATGTCCCCTGACTGAGACATTTAGGGCATTAGTTCCAAGCTTCATCCTTTAAGCTTTACTCCATTGCCTTAGTAGGATTGTCCCCTGTGTACAATGTCTTCAAACACTTAGAAATCTTCTGGATATTAGTTCCAATTGTATAGACAATTTTTCGTATTACAGGGGTAATACCCAAGAATGTACTGGAAATAAATCCCTTGAATTCTGGGGGAAATCCCAAATTTTCGTGCGCTACAGGCGGGAGTGTATAAACTCCAAGACTTAGAAAGGTGAGAACCTTTAAACCTTAGAGAGTATGAAAATACCCTTTCATGAGAGAGGGTGATCAATCCTCATATACCTTTAGGATTCAGGATATAGCCAACAGTAACAAAATTGTCAGCCACTTTTACATGGACTGGTCCCGCCACCTTGAACTATTCCCGAATAACTTGCGCTCCAGGCGGAGTGTTTAAACCCAACTCGAAAGAAAGGTGAATACCTTTAAACCCGTGAAGGGATCAGGATCCCTTGTACGTGAGAGAGGGGGCCAATCCTCTAATCTTCTGAAGTATCCTGAGTGAGCATCCTGGAGCTATATCCCGAAGCATATACTGCAAAACATCCTTAAACTAAGGTGGGTGTTAGCTTGGCTAACACCCCTCCGATGCTTAAGTTAGTATTGGGTTTCAAAGAATAAATTAAACCAAACATATTTAAGAAAGATAGAATTCATACCATCCTGAGTTAGAAATTAAATTCTAAGCTCACTTGAAATAAAGCTTAAGGTGTATAGCATTCCAAGATCTCGGTAGCATATCCCCTTCCATATTCTTGAGTCTATATGCTCTTTTCCCTGCTTCTGATTCAACTTCATATGGTCCTTCCCATTTTGGAGCTAGCTTGCCATCGGCAGGATTAGTAGTATTCTGAAAAGCCTTTCTTAACACCCAATCTCCAACCTTAAATCTTCTGGTCCTAATATTCTTGTTATATGCTCTGGATATTCTTTGTTGATATGCTGTTATCCTCAGCCTTGCTGCATCTCTTGTCTCATCAATAGTATCCAACTCCTGGCATAGGACTTCAGGATTCTTTTCAGGATCCCAGAGGTTGGATCTTGCTGTAGGTACCACCATTTCTGTCGGGATCACTGCTTCTGCTCCAAATACTAAGGAAAATGGGGTTTGACCTGTTGCATTCTTTACCATTGTCCTATCAGCCCACAAAACAAAGGGTAATTCTTCTGCCCATCTTCCTTTTTTGGCTCCAAGTCTCTTCTTTAAGTTATTGACAATTATCTTGTTTGAGGATTCTGCTTGTCCATTCGCTTGAGGATGTACCGGAGTAGATGTTATCATTTTGATTCCCCAACTCTTGCAAAAGTCAGTAGTTCTCTTGCTTACAAACTGAGAACCATTGTCACAGATTATCTCGGTGGTACTCCGAATCTGGTCAGGATATTTCTCTTTATGAAGGATACTACTTCTTGATCCCTGACTTGGACAAATGCCTCGGCTTCAACCCATTTGGAGAAATAATCTGTCATTGCCAACAGAAAAACCTTCCCTCCTGGAGCCTTTGGAAGCTTTCCCACTATATCCATACCCCACTTCATAAATGGCCAAGGGGAAACAATAGGATATAATGGTTCAGCAGGCTGATGTAGTATGTTACTATGTCTTTGACATGCATCACATCTTTGAACATATTCTGTGGCATCTCTCCTCATTGTCGGCCAATAATATCCTGTCCTTAATACTTTTGAGAATAATGACCTGCCCCCAGTATGGTTACCACAATCCCCTTCATGTATATCCTGAAGTACTTCTTTGGCTTCAGGATCCTCCAAGCATCTCAAATACGGTCCTGCAAGAGATTTCTTGTATAAAACATTATTTATGATAGTGAATCGTGATACCTTCATCCTAAATGCCTTAGGATTTTCATCTCCGGGGATATCTCCTTCCTTGAGATATTTTATAATTGGAGCCGTCCAAGATCTAAGATCATTTTCCGTATATTCTGCTCCAGGATCCTGAATACCCGCTACTTCTTTATCCCGAGGATTCGTTGCAGGATACAAGATATGTAATATCGGTATTTGGGTCCCTTCTGGTATCTTGATCGATGATCCCAGATTTGCTAAGGCATCTGCTTCAGCATTATCCTCCCTTGGTACCTGTTCAAGTGTAAAAACATCGAAATATCCTGCTAATTTTTTGAGAATATCGAGGTATTCGATTAATTTCTCACCCTTGACTGCATAGGATCCATTAAAATGGTTAGTAATTAACAAGGAGTCAACATATACTTGCAAATTCTTGATATTCATATTCTTAGCCAACTCTAATCCTGCAATTAAAGCCTCATATTCTGCCTCATTATTAGTAGCAGAAAATTCACACCTAATAGCCTGGGGTAATATGTCCCCCTGTGGCGATTTTAGTAGTATTCCCAATCCTACTCCTCTTACATTAGATGCACCATCAGTATATAATGTCCAGGATCCTGAGGATTCTCCTAACTGTTGAACTTCTAGGTCTACCTCATCCTGAATGTCACTACTGAAATCAGCCACAAAGTCAGCTAAAGCCTGAGACTTTATGGCATTTCTAGGTTCATATACTAAATCATAAGAACTTAACTTTACTGACCACTTGGCCATCCTGCCTGACATCTCTGGTTTCCTAAGCACATTTTTGACAGGATAATTTGTTTTAACATGAATTCTATGTGTCTCAAAGTAATGTCTAAGCTTCGTTGATGCCATAACTAATGCCAGTATCAATTTTTCTAAATGAGAATATCTAGTTTCAGCATCCAACAAACTTTTACTAACATAATAAACAGGATACTGCTGACCTTCATGATCCTTAATAAGAACAGCACTTACAGCATTCCCTGATACAGCGAGGTATAGGGATAGTGGTTCACCATTCTCTGGCTTCATCAATAGAGGTGCAGTTGAGAGATATCGCTTCAAATCCTGCAAGGCTGCTTCATGCTTTGCTCCCCATTCGAACTTCTTATTCTTCTTGAGGATATCATAGAATTCCTTGCATTTTTCCGAGGATCTCGAAATAAATCTGTTCAATGCTGCTACTCGTCCTGTTAACCGTTGAACATCCTTCATATTCGAGGGTGATTTTATATCCAGGATAGCTTTAATCTGCTCCGGGCTTGCCTCTATCCCCCTTTTCGTTACCATATATCCAAGAAACTTTCCTGCCCCCACTCCGAAATGGCACTTAGCAGGATTCAGCTTCATGTTATACTGATCCAGGATATCAAATGCTCCCTTGATATCCTGGAGGTGATCCTCAGCCTTTTTAGATTTCACCACCATATCGTCAATATATACCTCCATGGTGTCCCCCAGCTTATCTTTGAACATCATGTTCACTAATCTCTGGTATGTTGCACCTGCATTTTTCAAACCGAAAGGCATAGCAGTATAGCAATATATACCTGTTGGTGTCATGAAAGCAGTATCCTCCTGATCCGAAGGCTCCATTTGAATCTGCTGAAATCCTGAGGATGCGTCCATGAACGTTAACATTTCATGCCCAGCAGTAGCATCCACCATTGCATCGATATGAGGAAGGGGGAACGGATCTTTAGGACAAGCCTTATTCAAGTCTGTGTAATCTACACAGACTCTCCATTTCCCATTTTTCTTCTGCACTACGACCACATTTGCCAACCACCTTGGGAACTTGACTTCTCTGATCATCCTGGACTTCAATAGTCTTTCAACTTCCTCTTGGATAATCGTATTCCGCTCAGGAGCAAATTTCCTTTTTTTTTTGCTGAACAGGCTTGAATGATCTGTCAATTCCAAGTTTGTGAGTGATAACGTCTTTGGATATACCTGTCATATCCTTATGCTTCCATGCAAACGTCGACATCCTGCATTTCAAAAAGTTAGTTAACTGCTCTTCAATATCCTGAGGGATATTGGTTCCTACGAGCACCGAGATATTAGGATTATCCCGATCCAGGATAATTTTCTTCACATCCTGCTCCGAAGCTTCCAAGGTATCCCGGGCCCGCATCTTTAATTGCTATGCTTGATTAGGCTTGGTTGAGGATTTCCTTGAGGATGAGTAGCATTCTTTCGCCTCCTGCTGATCACTTTCAACCTTGACAACTCCCCAAGGGGTAGGGATCTTGATGCATTGGTGATATGTTGATGGCATAGCCTTCATATCGTGAATCCATGGTCTTCCCAGTATGATGTTATAGCAGGATAAGGAGTCCATCACACAGAAGCGTTGTATCGAGTTGACCCCTTCAACGTATACTGGTAACTTTATCTCTCCTACAGTATTTCTAGCTTCTCCACTGAAACCAACGAGCACAGTGGACTACGAAGTAATGTCCATCGGAGATACATTCATCCTCTTTAATGTTTCCAGCTGAATTATATTGACAGAACTACCGTCGTCTACCAGTATCCTGCGTACAAAATGGTTAGCCACATATAATGTTATTACCAAAGCATCATGGTGAGGATCCTGAACAGTATCCCTGTCATCACTATCGAAAGTGATCACTTTATCAGTTATGAGGGTAGTCATCCTGACTGGTTTGTCTCCCCTTTCACTCTTAGCTTCCTTTGCATGTCTCTTAGCCGCCGAATACGAAGTCCCACAAATGCCGGATCCTCCTGAAATAAAGTTAATTATCTTGGCATCTGCTGGGGGTGATGCTGCTCGTTCAGGATCCTTCTCGGGATCCTGCCCTTTATTCTTCTTTCTTCCCAGCAAGTCCTTCAGATACCCCTTGCTTAACAGGTAACTTATCTCTTTCCTTAAAGCAATGCAATCCTCGGTCATATGTCCAAAGTCTTCATGGAAGGCACACCATTTAGATTTATCCTTCCAATCAGCTTTCTGCTGGTTCTTTCGAGGCCACCTAGCTTTGTCCCCTAAACCCTGCATAGCATACATTAACTCAGGTATATTAACAGAAAAGCAGTATTCAGATAAGTCAGGATATTCTTCAGGATACTCGTCTTCAACAACATTCACTTTCTTGTTATCATTTCTGCCATATGGCTTGGAGCGATATGGCTTATATGAGGACTCTGATTTCCTGTTAGTTGATTCATAGGTTAAGGTAGAATTCATCCTCTCCTGCATCTTCTTGTCATCTTCCAAACGGATATATCTCAAAGCCCTGTTACGAGCTTCGTCGAGATTCCTGCAGGGATTCATTACAAGATCCTGATAAAACTGAGAATCCTTTTGCAACCCCATCTTAAAAGCTTGCATAGCTGTTGCAACATCAAGATGTGGGATATCCAAGGATTCTCGACTAAATTTGTTCACATAATCCCTCAAGGATTCCTGAGGCCCTTGAGTTATCCTGTAAAGATCACTGGTTAGTTTCTCAAAACTCCGGCTGCAAGAAAACTGACTATTAAATAAATTAACCAAATGAGCAAACGAAGTAATTGAGTGAGGAGGGACATTTAATAGCCATTTTAAGGCTGATCCTGTCAGGGTAGACCCAAAACCCTTGCACAAGCATGCTTCCTTGAGCTCCGGAGGGATAGGGTTAATCTCCATTCTTTCCCTATACTGGGCAATATGCTCTTCAGGATCCGTAGTCCCATCATACAGCTTCATGTTGGGAGTCTGTAATCTTTTTGGGATTTCAGCATCACAGATAGGATATGCAAAGCGGGATATCCTGTGGCTGTCTTGGGATACTTACGGAATTGGCTGGACCACTCCAGGTACACTGGATATCATGTCCTTCAATTTCTGGAGCTCCCTGGTAAATGTTGACGTCATACCTGCATCCTGCAAAGAGCCATTGTTGTTAGTAGCAAGAATATTATTATTTGACACATTACCGGTCTGAGGATTTTGGCCATATCCTGAAGCATATCCTGAACTCCTCATAGTCGACATCCTGACCGAGGAGGGTATCTCAGGGGTATGATTCTGAGAATGGCTTGGGACGATATTCCCCCTGTTATCCTCAGTGTAAACTGCGGAACTGAAGTTCAAAGCCCTGCGCTGTATGGGAGTGACAGTTTCTTCAGCAGGTCTACTCGAGCTAGCTTTTAAGAGTTGTATTTCTCTTAACAGCATTTGGTTAGTTTCCTGTTGCTGCCTCATTTGTTCCTGCACACTTCCAAATAAAGTTAGAATTTCATCATTAGAGGCTAAAACGGGAGCAGATCCCTGAACACTCCGAGTAGGGATAACATCTTGAGGTTGTGAAGAAAATGGCATCCTTGGAGGAGGTGGTGGAAGCACCGAACCGGTAGTAGCAGAGGTTGCAGCAGACATAGTGGAGGAGCTCATGTTTGATCTTGAGGCCATTGTAAACAATGTGGCAAAAAGTTTTGAAAATAGAAAACCGATCAACGATTTCACAAAGATTTTTAGTAAAAGTAGCACCACTTGCCCCACGGTGGGCGCCAAATTGTTTTGGTCAAAAATTACCGAAGCAATTTAGTGATCAAATTAGTTAAGTGAGGTAGTGTGCTAATATTATGTGTGAAAAATGTGTTAACCAAATTAGTTATGAAAACAGTTTTAGGATACGGCTCAGGATATCGAGCTGTATCTACAATCAAACAATGAGCAAAAATGTAAAGGTTGACACGTGATGTACAAGGAAAGCCCTTGATCAATCTAGATCGCCGGCATAAAACCTCGGGAGCTGACAATCGCAGCTTCCTTGTTCTTCTATTGCTTCAAATATCAGGATACAGTGCAGGATGTGGTGTGGATCAACTAGGTGTTACAATGTAATTCGATTACAAGTGTTTGTGTGTAGTGATTGTTGAAAGCTAGAAAGCAGAAGTGTTTGAGAGTGTGTGAAAGTTGCGTTATGCCTTAATCTGATCCGCCCCCATCTATTTATAGTAAAACAAATGTAACTAACTATCCTACATAACCGGGATCCAACGAATATTCCTTAGTCGAACGTTGTAGACCTGGTCTTTCGGGTTCAACGTCTCTCCTTTAACAAATACGCCCGAGTCTTGAGGAGATGGAGTCCATTTGACCGTTGGCAAGTCCCAGTCTTTAACCTGCACGTGATTAATTCGATATACCTCAGGATATCACCCAGGATGTTAGCAATATCCCCGTCCAGTATCCTGATCACAGATAAACAATTAAAAGCAGGATATAGTTCAAGATATGTATGCTTAGAAAATGAGCCATAACAGACATATCTTAAATATCAGATGTTAGTCAACCGAGGTTAAAAGACTTAGTCAATAGATGTTAAAAAGGTTAGTCAATAGATGTTAGGATTATAAGGAAACAGACGTTAAAAGGGCAAACAGATGTTAGCAAGTTGTTGAGGTAGCAAAAAATGTTTATAGTAAGTAACAAAATAATATATCGTTACTTACAGTCATGTCAACTTCAGGTATAATATTTGCTGAAATGTAAGAGTTCTCGTAGACATTTTCTTTAAAACATGAGACAACAAATGACAAACGTCCAATAGCTTTCACCAATACAACATTTTTCGTTTTCAAACAACAATCTCTAACAAACTTTGTCCATCCATTCGTATATACAATGACCATCTCTCTTCCTTACTGGTACTAACCATGATTTGTCACCATCAAGTAACTCTACAATTCGCCCATACGGGACCTCCTTGCCCCACAACAGAGTCTGAAAATCAAGTGGTATATTCTACAACAGTAGTTAACAAACATCTTATATAAAAAATTAACGTAGAATCCTAATAGTAGCAAGAAAGTTAAAAAACATACCAAAAATATAAAATCATCTTCATTAAGGAATTGTAAAAAGGATGGTGTTTGATTGGATAGACTCATATCTGCAATAAATAATTTAAACTTACAAGTTATAAAGATGAACAACATCCAACAAAAGTCATAGACAAACAACATTATAAAATAGACATCACTAACATCTCTTAAACTAAATCAGTACTTAAAAAACAAAAGTACCAAATATTAACCGGACTATTTGTATAATCACACACTTAAGGTATTATAAAAACAAAGCACAAAACGAAAATCATCATCTCTCACAACAGTTAAGCAAATGAGCATTAACCAAAAATTATATGGTTGATTTATCAATCGTAATGTAGAAGACAACATCACGAAGATGCATGCACAAATTGTGACAGAGAATGCTATCAGTAACTTCATTTAAGTTAATGCAGTACTTAATCGATAAAAATACACCGGATTACAGCAACTATTATTTGCTTCAAGAAAGAATATGAAACATCGCCACTGACAAACACATACTCATAACATCAAATAATGATTAATCTAACATATATAATACAAACAATAAATTCAAAGAAACAATACTTGATTTTATAACGTGTAATCTATATTATGCAATAGGACTTTGCCGATTTTGATAAGAAAGTTATTTGAGAAAACTTCCCAATATGTTTTCTGAAGCTTATATTCAATAATGGAGATGAAAAGTATATTAAATGGAGTTAATACAGATGTTACATTTACTAGTTGGTTGAAATTAAGTTTTGTAAAATTTATACTTTACCCCCTTTTACATTAAAACAGGGCAATTTTTCCACAGCAATAACCACTGCTTGAGTATAAATTTAAAATGTTAAATACAAAAAACTTATCTATTAATTTAATATATTTATATTTATATAATTAAAAATAGTTTTTAAATCCCGATATTAAAGATTATTATAAGTTAAATAAATAAACAATTACAAGTTAATAGATAAATATCTTATTTTCAACAATCCCAATACAATCTCACATCTTCTTCTTCGGCAAAAAAACTCTACAGTTTCTTCTTCTTCAGAGTTGACGATCAGAAGTTTAAAGTTTTAGATCAGGTATTATTTTTGTTCTCTTGTGTATTTTACAGGTACGCTTTGACATGTTCCTTTCAGCTTCCTCATTTCAAATTATATAAACATTAAAATCATAATCTACTTATGTTAAAATAGATAAACTTATATGAACTTGTTTTCTTTATTCTATAATAAGATTTATATCAACCTATTTAGTTACATTTTGATTCATTCCATCTAAATAACAATCTGAAATATTATTTTTTCATAAATATTTGGTTGTAAATTTTACGAATGGTTTTAGAATTATTGTATGAACTGCCATGTAGTGTTGATACATTTGTTCTATCAATATTAATTTTGAAAAAATATTCTGCAATCAGTTTATAGTACTCATATGTCTGCTTTGTAAGTGAATATAGCCTTGTCTGCTGAAAAAAACTGAAGTTTGAAGTTGACACAAACATGGATATTTGAAAACTTTATTGCCATATAATACTTTTTTATTATACAAGAATAAAAATTTGATCTTACACAGTGTTAGATTCATATTGTTGGTTGTTGGGACCATATTGAAGTGCACAACATATAAGTTTGGTCCTACAGAGTGTTGGATATTTTTTATACCTTAAATAGAATGCTTTTCAGATACAATTGATTTTATGTTTTAGTATTTAATTGTTATTGTATTTTTTAGTTTCAGATGGAGTTTACGATAATTATCAATGTCTCGGAATTGGCAGACCTAAATGAGGGATTGGTAAGCTATATTCTTAGAACAAATTAGCTCAAATCACAATTGTATGCTAAAAACTGTATTTATAAAATTAAAGATATATTAAATGTTGTGTATTTTATATACATAGGTACTTCCAAAGATAATGAGTAACCAATTACCAAGAAAGTGTGAAGTAATAAAGTTGGTTGATTATACGGGTTTTAAGTATAAGATTGCAGTACAGAGCATCGATCATAAAAGTAAGGGGATAAACGGGCCAGAATGGACTCGGTTTGTTGAAACTTATAGAAATAACAACATAGACAAGCTGTGTTTAAAAAAATTGAAGGAAGCAAAATTTGAGATAAAAGTTTTGAATAATGAGGGATTGGAGATTAGAAACGATGGCTCGAACAGAGATTATGTTCATGGTTGCTTGATACTGGCTGACGAAGAAACATACTGCAACCAGGTTAAAAATTGCTACCTTATTTTTTATATTGCCAGTGTATCTTTTGGACTATTAGAAAAACTTCTCATTTATATTTTGTATCCTATATAAAATCTAATATGACATTTCTGAAATGTATGGAAATTATAACATTTACCACACGATTTGCTGAAGCTGTTGTCGCAGAGGAGATTAAAAATTGATAACTTGGTTGCAAAAGTACATGGACCAAAGCAGAGTAGTAAAGTTGATGTGCATTATGTTTTCTCTCCTAAAAACAAAAAGGGATTAGCTGCTGGTTTTATGGGACCAGGATGGACAACTTTTTGCTTCGAAAATGACATTGAGGAAAGCTGCCAACTGCTGTTTCAATGGATGGGAAGTACTCCTGAAGACGACTTTAACTTCACTGTGAAGGTTTTTAACAAAGACGGGATTGGATTTCACGGGGACACAAAACATCACTGCAGCCGTACCAATCACCAACACCGCAGAAAGCGTCCACATTATAAAAAACAGTTTGAATACCATGTTTTAGAGACACACAACCTGGTATTTACATATCTACTTTTAATATGGTTGATTTTACATATAATCTTGGATCTATCTGTTATTACTTAAAGTATATGCTGTTTTGAATGAATAACTAAAGAAATAATTTTCCTTTACAGGCAATACCGAGGAACTTTGTTCGAGAACACCAGCTAAATGATTACCATAGAGCTGTGCTGTCATTTGGTCATGTGAAGTTTTTGGTACAGCTGGTTATTAGGAGAGATCCTAGAAGACCTGACGACAACAATCATCTAGTGATGCATACAAACTGGCAGCGTATCATGGATGAAACGGGAATATCTGTGGGGAAAAAGCTGAGGTTTGAGATAGTCGAAGGAAAAAGTGTAACAGGAGATAAAATATACTTTGAAGTTTGTTGACATGGTCTTTGAACACCTTTTCAGCCTTTAATAATTTATGTTTTAGTTGACATGTTTGATGGAAAAATTTCTTCTTTGGAAACTAACTTAAGAATGAAGTTATGTAGTCTTAGTATATACTTTCAAAACTTTGTGGTTTTACCTTTTTATATTTTTCAACTAAACATTACTATTTTCCATTACATTTCCCGGTCACTCAACAAAAAGAAATATAAGACTCAAAATTAATAAAATAGTATACAACTTGTAATTACAAATAACAGTTATTTAAAAACTGCTCCTACCAAAGGGACAAACTCAACATCTGTTTCACTAAACTTTGCAAACCAAAACGTCTGTTGAAGACAACCACTGTTGAAAGAAAAGTCTGTTACTTAAACCAAACAACCTCAGCTCATGAGCCTAACAAAATCTGTTGATGAACCAAAAGGTCTGTTAAGACAAAGACTGCTGAAGCAAAGGTCTGCTAAAGAGAACCTCTGCTGATGAAGCAAAATGTATAATGAACCTAAGTTCTGCTGTGCACCAACAGATATTACACAATTCAACAGAAGATCTATAATATAAGATCTTTAACAGATGATGATCAACAGCTCATAAGGTCTGTTGAAGCACGCTATAATAGTGCTTAGCCTTTAACAGATCTTTAACAGTGCTTAGGGTTAACAGATGTTAGCACGCTATAACAGTGCTTAGCCTCTAACAGATGTTAATGTATCTCAGACCCCAACAGTTTTCCGACTAACCAATTGATTAAATTTTCATTCATCAATCTAACAATAATATACAACCCTACTACTTATCTAGTCCATCAATACCCAAACAAACTCCGCTGATTAACCAAAAGGTCTGTTAAGACAAAGACTGCTGAAGCAAATGTCTACTAAAGAGAACCTCTGCTGATGAAGCAAAATGTATGATGAACCTAAGTTCTGCTATGCACCAACAGATATTACACAATTCAACAGAAGATCTATAATATAAGATATTTAACAGATGATGATCAACATCTCATAAGGTCTGTTGAAGCACGCTAAAACAGTGCTTAGCCTTTAACAGATCTTTAACAGTGGTTAGGGGTTAACAGATGTTAGCACGCTATAACAGTGCTTAGCCTCTAATAGATGTTAATGTATCTCAGACCCCAACAGTTTTCCAACTAACCAATTGATTAAATTTTCATTCATCAATCTAACAATAATATACAACCCTACTACTTATCCAGTCCATCAATATCACCAAAAATGTATAAAATGTATAATAACAATATTATATAACAAACAAAAGGTTAACCTTACTTGATATTCAAACCGTAGACATTACATACCATATTCATCATCGTAGCCCTTACAAACCAAACTTTTAACCACAGTTTGTTAAAACAACAGTTAACAGACATAAATAAAAACCACAAGGATTCTTAAAAAATAAGTGGTTTCTACTTATCTCTCATAAGAATTATTTTTTCATAAGCATCTAATTGTTAAGCTTAGTCAGCTTCTTCCGGGTTCTTCTCACATTAGTGGATAGCTCACCAACGTTGACAACATCAGCATCTTGAGCCATCCGCTTTCCATTGGGACTTGATCCAGAATCCTTTTCAACTTCAACGACTGAAGAGTCGGCCGTAACAGAGACATCATCCTTGCAACAGATCACAAAACAACTATTGATCTCATTTAATAAAATAATGAACTCTTTTTAAATATACTAACATACTTTAAAAATAAATACTCACCCTTGAAGTTCGTTCAGCAGACACCTGGGAAGATTCTGAAAGCTTAACATCTTTAACGTCAGCTACCTCTTGAGTAACCTAAGGGATCATAATATATGATATCATATAAAAAACTGCAGAATCCAGTGTTTAAAACTCAAAAGAAAAATAAATACATTGAAAGAGTAATTTTATATGCTACCTCATCAGTATTTTCATCACCATTACCATCTCCACAACCACTCAGCAATTATTACTGGATCATCACATATTTTTTGCACAGTATAAACACGATAGTCATTTTTAAGATTGAACTCTGAAACATCAATCTAAAATGCAGCCTTCTTATCAACCAATCGAAATATCTCCATGAGGGAATCTAGTATCATTGGCCATAACTTGCCTCTCTCTTATGTCACTCGTCGGTAATCCAAGAAGCTTCTGAACATCTCTATCAAACATAACAAAAGAAACACTACCACTCTCATCCTGCACCCGTACTTGCACCTTGAACCTGAAATATACACAACTAACTAAGTAAACTGCAAAACTATATTCAAATATCAGTCTTAGAATGTTACTTATATAAATATAACGCTAAATAATCATCATTGCTAACTTCGTGGTGATTGATGTAAATTCACTATGACATTTGGGACAAACTAATGAAGTCGCATGCAATCGAACAATATCATCTGAAACATTTTCAACATTCTGCAAGTATTCACTTTTACCCATCACCTTCTTGAAACACTTACGACAGGCAGCATAAAACCAACCATACTCTTCTTGCACAATCTTAATTGTCGCAACCACAACACAAGACATTTCCTGTAAAAACACAAGACACTTCCTGTAAAAAACATGCAGGTGACAAACCAAACAAATAACCAAACTATATAAAAAGATGTGAAACATTTTCTATCTCACTAATCTCATCAACATGTTTCTTTACACCATCAGTTACAAATTCTTTATGCAATGGAAAAACACTCTGAGACAATAGTATTGTTTGAGAAGTAGAACCACTCCCTTGTCCAAACTTTGAATACCACAAATGATTAGAATTAGTAAACAAATAACATGAAACCAAGTATTTGACTTGAACATCTATATACAATAATAATTACATTGACAAATTACCTCCTCCTTAGCTCATTAACTTCATCAATTTCTTCATTCAGAAAAATTCGTGTTGCAAACTTATCACTTTGAACAGTATATTCACCTACATGGAAAAGTATATAGATATTTAATGTATACCTGTCTTTATAGTGCCAGAAATAAACAGTATAGTTATGATTTGCAGAAAGTAACAAAAATACCTTTCCATTCCTTACACTTTCCATGTTGTATAACAACCATCACATGCTCATGAGGTGGTATTTTAGAAATGAAGTCCTTAATCTGCAGAGCATAATCATTTCACACAGCACACCGCAAAACCTTACCCCTACATGAAAAGAATATTCATATGACGATATACTAAAGACTAATTTATTACCATTTCTTTAAAAATTGCTAATATCAAAACAACATTGAATGAATAAAAACAGAAAATAAAAGGAAAAATATGACATTTATTAAAGTAGCAAATGAGCCATAAATTAACTACCATATTGACTAAGAATAAACTGTAGACCTCATTTATTACCATGATTTAGCATTACATACAAACACTATAGATCTCATTTATTACCATTACCATGATCCCACATTAAATACCAACATTCTTCATCTTATTTATTAACATCATTAAATACAAACAATGATCAGTACATGACTGCACATGTAAACAACAACTTACTCCAAGTCTTCAATATCGAAATTCGTCTTCTTAGTCTCCTTTAGAGGTCGATCAAAGATTTCAAGATCTCCACAACAAATCACAGATCCAGCAACATCTATATGATCACATTATACAAGAATATAAGTAAAACTGTCTAATATTATACAAGTAAGACACGATTACAAAAATATACACTACCAACACTCAAAGCTTTTAACGCCTCTTCTTGAAGAATATCTTCATAAGCTCTGAAGTTGAAACCATACTCAACACCTTGCCAATCTCTCACAGGAGTAACAATTGTGCATCTATAAAAGTTGATTTTATAAGGCTGCACTACTACTTTATATAAATCTTTATTCTCACCAACACCAAATTTTGACAGAATCACAACAGCATCTTCTTGAAGTTGTCCATCAAAAACAGGTAGCAAATGACTCTTAATACCTGCTTGAATCTTAGCACCATGAAGAACATTTAAAGAAAGTATCTTCTTAGCATACAACACTACATTCTCTAGAAAAATGGAAAAGCAGAGATACAAATTACATTCTCATCAATGAAGATGAGATCCATCTTGTAACCCCGATTCGATTTTCGAATAATTCTCGCTTTCATGTTCCACATATCTTTCCCAGGATTCAAATCGTTAACAAAACTAAGATTATTACTGTCAACTGATATTGACATGCTTCTAATTCGGAATTCGGATTGTGATTAAATTTCAATTTTCAAAATCAGAGAAGATGAAAGCGTGATAAATGAAATATGAAGAGGGAAATGAGAAGAAAAACCTTATATAATAAGGATGATTGACAGGAGTTTCTGAGTGACATGCATTAATTGCTAATTACTTATTCCCATGCATTTTTGAATTTAAATTTCCCGGTAATTAGCCTTAAACATCTTCTGATCTAAAAGCATTTCAGAAGATAACAACAACTGCTGCTGCTAGGTATATGTTTGCCAAAGGAACCATCTGCTACTTTCTTGTAGATGGGCAGTGGTTTGCCCTTTAGAATGTGCGCCAGACCTTTAACATTTGAATACACAAGGCAGTGCTTTGAAATTAAATTAAATGTATTTTAAAGTGATTTATATATTAGACTTTATTATAGGATCGATTTGACCGACCAAATGAGTCAATATGAGTCAATACACACTATTTGAGTGGCGGAAACACTCAAATAGATTAGAATCAGAGAGAATAGAGTAGAAAACAGAAGTATATCACTTTAACACTTGTTTTTCATTCATTAATCACATGAAAATCCAGTAGCACCTCGTTACACCAACTGCTATTCCGTTTCAAATGAGAAACACAAACTGCCTTTATATAGGCTTCACTATTCCGTTTGAAACTGGCACTACCCAGTTCAAACGGAATCACTTCCCTTAGGTTCGTTTGAAACATATACCACTACAAACGAAATTATATAAAATACATATTTCATGTGATTTGAACTTCATATTTCGTGTGATGTTGCAATGATGATGTCACTTGTATGATGTCATCATCAAGAATGATGACATCGTTCTTGTTCAGATCTGTAACAAAACCGAGACTCGATATAAGACGAAGTCAACAGACGTATACACCAACAGTCTCCCCCTTGGATGTTGACGGAGTCTTCAGTACGAGACTTTAGTACGTCAAAACTTCAGTCTTAATCAGTCTTCACGCTTTCCAAAATATTTGACGCTGAAACATCTTTCAAACTCTCTCTTTCTCTTCAATCACCATCATCAGCTATTCTTCAGAATCTGAGTCTATCTCTTTCACTCTTCAAATTCTCCTTTACTAACAGACTCCCCCTTAAGTTGTTCTGGGATCGCAGTCTGGAATTTGTAGCTTAGGATTGAAACCTTGGCATTAACCCTCAGGAATCGAAACCTAGCTTTTTCAACGTTTCCTGCACATTCTTTACCCGAAACATAAGTTTTTATTTATATTACTTTGAAAAACTTACAGATAGAGAATACTCATTCACCAAACATTAATAGTTACATCAAGTTCAAATTCAAGACCTTGATTAACTAATCATATAATCATCTTCAAAAACATTTCTCATTTAAACAAACTCTCCAACCCAATGTGGTTCATCATGTTTAGCAGTTAGAATTTTGAAAATCATCTCTCCAACATCAGTTGTCGAAAATCTTTTTGGATTTTTCAAAAATTTATGCTAAAACACACTAAAATCTTTTTGGATTTTTGTTTTTAATGAAATGCAGTAAAGAAATATATACAGACAATATTTTGTGAGTTTGTGTTAGGGGATCATATCAGCTGCCGACAAGATACAAGTACCGTTAAGCTTAGATTTCATTTTAAGCATTAAACAATTTGCAATGATTGTCGATATACTGGTCCACTTTAAATTTTCACACAAACTTCAATCTGTTCAAGATACGGATTTAATGTTTTAAGGCTTAACTTTATATGTGTCCCACCTCAGAATATACTCCCGTATCCAGATCCCAATATTCATTCTTACAGGTGAGTACACCACAGATGATATCTGTAAGGGGAATAAATTATGAAACCGTGATAGCTCAGGTCAGAACTTCCGTTCAGCAGAGAGCCTGGTTTGACTTTAGGTGAGTCCCCTTTAGAGGATCTTTTTTACAACAGCATTGATAATCAATTTTATTGTCTCATCAATTTGTGCTGAGGGCGGCGCTATATTTCAAGCATGCAGAAAGTATTCTCCGGGGACTAGGCCATTGCTTCCGCAAAATCAGAAGTCCCGGGATAATACCCCAGATATCACTGAGTATAAAGACCTAGTATCTCAGAAAGAGGGACCTTTCAAACAAGATTTCGGGGGTTACCCATATATCCGAGAGATGTTCCCCACATAAAAGCAAGATATTTTATGTTTATATCCGGAACAAATCTACTGAATGTGTAAAAACCTATCGGCATATCATTTACAAGACTGCTTAACACATTTTTACGTTACATTTCTTTAGCGTACTGCACTGTCTAGCTGATGTACTATCATTTCCCCTTTTTACACAAACTCATTTTTACTTTTTCAAATGTTTTTGGTTTTTCTAATTTTATCATGTTTTTGTATTTTTCTGCAACTTTCTCCCCCTAAAAACAAAGTCATATTTTTGTGTTTTTGGTTTTTATCAAATGCAGAAAACAAACTGTACAAAACTTGACAACTTTGACGTGGATCACATCAGATCGCCGTCCTCCTCGGCTTCACACTCGATTACCCTCCCAGAAAACAGATTTTTCATCCCTTTCAATTTCAAAAGATAATTAAATCTTTTTCTATCAAAAGGTTTTGTATAGAAATCAGCCTTCTGTTCATCTTGTATACGGATTAACTTCTTTTCCTAGCAATCACGTATGAAGTGATGCCGTATTTCAATGTAATAATAACATAAGAAAAGCATTGTTGGACAGCCCCTCCTGCTGACACATCAGCTTTTCTTATGTCATTGGGATTTCTCCTTTTTTAGAAAGTATAGATGGGTTGTAATTTTATTTTTCCCATGTATACATAAGCGCCACATCATCTTCCGTTCCACCTCATCATCCTCCTTCAAATATGGGGTGTAATGCCTCCTTCCCTCTTCCATTTTTTAATATTTTTTTACATAAAGTATTTTATTTTTAAACACATTTTTGTATTTATAATAAATACAAATATTTTTCAAGAAAATTCAAGTTTGCACAAAAATTCTAGAAAATTACAACTAAAAAAAACACAAATTACATACTAAAATCATAAAGTAAATTTTGCCTAAACCTACGAACACCACTACTCATCATCAACGTGATCGACCCGGAAATTATTCCAAATATAGTCGATTAAATTCGCACATAGGTTACCATGCATGTGCTCGCTAAAATCATAAAATAATTTATTCCTAAACTGACGCCTTAAATTGTTTGTCAGTGTACACACAAGTTTCAACAAAATGGTCACCAACCAAACGTTCATGAGCACCTTAAATAAAGGTTAAAAACAAAGTTTAATAAATTATTCAAAACAATCCTAAAAATAAATAACAAAACTTTCAAAATAAAAATTGTATAAAAATAATATACCTTCACGATCTTTATTTAATGCAGCGGCCCTCGTTCTTGGTTGTGATGTTTCTTCATCTTCACCATCTTCTTCCACACTCTCCGCTCAAGAAACTATAAGTGTAAGATAGACTTTTTAAACGTATATAACATAACCCATATATCATCTAAGTAATTAACTCTTATCAGTTATATAAATTACTATGATTAGTTTTGTACAAAGGTAATGAAAATCATATTTTTAATTAACTTTAACTTTTAACATAAATATTACTCTATATGTAAATAAACTTGAAACATAAGGGTTAATTATTTTTCGTGTACATCAATTTTTCCAGAACAGTAAACTAATTCAATAAAACTGATAAGAAAAATCACTAATTCAATAAAACTGATAAGAAAAATCTAAATGAAATAGATAACTGACATGAAAGTAATGAGTTTTTCACTACAAGAAACTGGAGCAACATGGGCGACGATTGTCGTCGCTATGATGTCCAAAGTCGTCGCAAAAGGCAATAGCGGCGACCAGTTGTCGCAAAAAGCTTAGCGGCGACATATCGTCGCTATTGCTTGGTCGCTAAAGGCCTTTTTTCGTCGCTATTGCTTTGTCTCCACCATTACTGTTTTCATCGCTAAAGGCCTTTTATTAACAGCGGTGGCTGTCGTTGCTAAAAGGGTTTCTTAAGTTTTTTTTGTTTTTCCTTTTATTCAGTTTTTTCATATCAAAACCTGCCAATTTCCGGTTCACGACACACAAAAACTAGATAAACATAACCTGTATAAATGTCACAATCCGGGTTCGTTTTAAGTCACAAATACATTATAAAGCTACTTAACTATAAATGTCATAATTATACATCATATACGTGTCATCATCGCTGTCAGCATCCGCTTCTTCGTTTTAAGTCACAAACACATAATATAAGTTTTTAAACTAAAATAAGCTAGCTACCTATTGCGTCTAGTTATCTCGTCCACTATAATTGGTATCTGTTCGATTCTCAACGTTTCCAACTTCTTGATAAACCGCAATGTCACATCAGTTTCTATGATTTTTTTTCTAACTACACAAATACAACAAAAGAACACATGTATTTATATTTAAACTTACTTATTTCCAAAGACCAAAATAAAATAAAATATAATGTGATTCAACTATGCAAAAACAACACTTGATTTTAATGGGCAGACACCTAAGCCAACTGTACACCTAGAGGTTAGCACAATACAAAGTATTCGCCATGACCATCCTAACTGACTTTACCGAAAAGAAGAATTTACTAAATATTATTGTTTCAACAATACAAGAAAACATGGCTTTAGTGAACGACATTTGTTGTCGCTAAAGATGCCAAAAGTCGCCGTTTATTGAAAAGCTATATGTTTTCGATGCACTCCCCCCCTCAACAGATCAAGGTCTCCTTTATTTTCTCTTGTTTTTGTTGGCAACTTAACGTAGAAATTTCATATTTACCTTTAGTGTAACGATTGATTGTGATGTCATGACTTCAAACCTCTCGGAACCCTTCTTTTCGCCCAACTGTCTCACCACTCCATCCCTCTCTCTAGCCAGTTGGTACTACTCCAACACCCTACTGAAATAGTCTAGAATAACTAAATTAAAGGGTTCACAATATCAGTTGACATCATTGGCTAAAGTTGACATTAGAGGAAACGACCTTTATCAACAGCCGCTTGTAAAGTAACAGGATCCGCCACTTACTTGTCCTGTAAATGCCAGTATTCAGTACCAAAAACGTTTACATATATATTGACATATAACACAAAAGATTAAAATAAAAATAAAGCTTGAATTCGGATTAATTTTGTTTGCAGTCACTTACTTGTAACCACGTTAAGAAGGTGTTAAGAACAGGAGCATGCAAATTAGACAACAAAACAGCAACACTAAAACTACATAATATATAATAACTCTATTTAAATTAGATAAACTTGAGATCCTAAGTTAGGGAGAGAAAACATCCATATCAACATCAACCAGGCTCCTATTATTAAACATAAAAGCTTGGACTATCAAAGAAAATAAATGACAAAAACAACCAATGGCATGCCTACGATGACTATAGTCGGTATACTGTGTAAGATCTTTGACTCTAGAACCCTTCAGTCTACAAATCATGAAATACCTAATGGGAACTATTGAGATGAATAATTATCAAGATGATTTCACTGATAACAAAAATTACAATTTATACACAAAACAATGTTCCTAAGAATAAAAACAATATATTCACAATAACTATAATAATGGCATAGAATAAATCAAGGATATGAAGATCCTTGATTTATGTTGTGTGGTTACCCCCCGTCAATCGAACAAGTGGGGGACCGACACATAGTAATTTACAAAACTTTTCAAAGAGTGGCCGTGAGAGACTCTTGGTGAAGATGTCTGCCACCTGGAGATTGGAAGGAACAAACTTGGTGTAAAAACGTCAAGAGGAAACTAATTCACAGACAAAATGGTAGCCAATATCAATGTGTTTCGCCTTTCATTGAGAAACCAGATTTTGATTGATAAAAAGTGCACTTTTATTATCGCAAAGCAAAGTAAGACAATCCATCGGTATGGCATGTAGTTCCCAAAGAAGGTGCATAAGCCAAATGATTTCTGCAGCGGTGTTTACGGTAGGTTGTTTCTTAGCACTCCAGGAAATCAGATTGCCACCGAGATAGATTGAATATCCGTAGTAGAGCGACGTGTTTCAATGCAACGAGCCCTATCAGCATCTGAGTAACCAACCAAGGTAGTAGTATGGTTGGAGAAAGTCAAACCAAATGCAAGAGTTCCTTTAACATACCGAAGAATCCTTTTGACAGATTGAAAGTGCGAGGTAGTTGGCGATTGAAAATGGTGACTAGCTTGATTTACCGCATAAGAGATATATGGTCGAGTGATAGTCAAATATTGGAGAGAACCAACTAATGAGCGATAATACGTAGGATAGTGAAAGGGTTTACCTTGTGAGTGAAATGTGTCTGAGGTGCACAAAGGAGTTGCAACCGGTTTAGCATCCAGGAGACCGGCCCGAGCTAAAATATCATAAGCATACGTAGCTTGACTTAAGAAGATGCCTTTGTTGTTATGAGTGACGTCAAGACCCAAAAAATAACCCAAGCTCCCAAATCTTTGATGGAGAATTCCTAATGAAGTTTTGCCACAAAAGACTGGATGAATGTAAAGTCATTACTAGTAGTGATAATATCATCAACGTACACATGAAGATCCACCAACATTTTTCCTATTTAAAAATAAATAAAGATGTGTCCGCTTTGCTGCAAAGAAAACCATGGTTAGTAAGAAAATGACTAAGACACTGAAACCACGTGTGAGGGGCCTGTTTAAGACCATAAAGGGCTTTCTGCAAGTGACAAACATGATTTGGGAAACGGATATCAACAAACCCTGTGGGTTGTTACATATAGACAGTCTCAGTGAGATTTCCATTTAGGAAGGCATTACGAACATCAAGCTGACGTAAGGGCCAATCATAAATGATAGCAAGAGCAAGAACTAAACGAACAATAGAAGCCTTGACGTCAGGACAGAAGGTATGTGTCACACTCCGATATTTCCACATATTACCGGTGGGCCCGGTGGGGAGTATCGTGATGTAGTTGATATCATCATAGTCAAACATACACAGTTTATTGCACAGGGGAAGTCTTGGAGGAAAATATTATTACAAACCGAAATGTAAAGTATGAATAAAATATTATACAGACGGTCGTAAAAGGATCCACGGGCGGATCTAAAACATAATTGCAAAATATTGTTCAACAGACTTTAAACATTAAGAACTTGCAAGATTCTTTTAACTAATGCCCAGAAGCTTCCAGCCAATTTCACGTAGTACCTGCCACTTAGTCTTTTAGAAAAATACGTCAGTTTACACTGGTAAATACAATTAACCGACTCTTTTTGAAAATGTTTATGAAAATTGATTTAAATGCACAAGGCACAAATATTCTTTTATAACTTGGGATAATTATATAAAATAATCTTGTATACAGATTTACATGTTTGTCGTACGTTCAGGGCCCGGGATAGAAGCCGAGACAAGATTAATAGACACACCACTAATATAAACCCACAAGAAGTTCTCCTCACGAGTGGGTATACCATTTTACATACGCAAATGTTAGGTGTATGCCTACACCACGTGCTTAAGTCGTGGCCATTTTCAAATGAAATGAGCCGAGGATATCCAGGACACCGTCATATTAACCCCCAAATGTTTATATATAAAACAAAACATATTAAAACGGGTTATGCCAATGATTTAACCACTAATCGATTAAATATTCTATACCCGACCAAGCAGTAATAATTTACCGTATCACAAGCCCGTATAAGGGAAAATAAGTTTAAAGTATTTACCTGAGCTTAAAATGAAAATTTTTGTATTCTCAGCCGTATATTCTATTCAAACAAGTGTAGGTAGCTTTTACCGGGCTCCTAATCTAGAATGAAGGTTTTAATTACCTATTAGATTCCTAACGGGTCTTATTTAAGTTGTAAACTTAGACCGGTTTGTTTTAAAGAAAGATTTACAGTACGAAACGCAAGATTAAGCGATGACCAGATTAGAATGTGATTTAGACCCGACAAGTATAGAGACTTGTATAAGATGGTTAAACTAAATACATTCTGGATTTTGAAGTAAAAACGATAAGGTTTGACCCGTTTCGGCTAATTTATGCAAACTAGTTACATAAACTGTACCGAGCGCGTATATGCATAACGGGTAACCGGATGAGTCATGTACAAGTTCTATAAGTTATTATGCTTTAAATATGTTATGATATCAGTAGCATATCAACAATTATGTCCAAAAAGATTTTTAAACCAATTTATGCCCCGTAGGGGTATTTTGGCATTTTAAAGTTTATAAAAGAGGTTTAATAGTAAAATGTGGTTCTGGTCTAAAACATTCAGTAAAAATATTTATTTTTTCATGTTATATCAGTAAGATATCATACATTTGTGAGGTTTACCATTTGTGGCCAAACTATGCACCGTAGGGGCATTTTGGTCATTTCACATATGTTTTTAAGGACAATATTGGAAGTCTGAGTTCAAGACTTATACTTACTGTTAAATTATTAAAATTTATTTATAAAATCAGTAGGTAACAAGTCTTAGGTGTTAAATATGGTTTTAAACCATACTATGCACCTAATTATCTTAAAAGTCGGTAATTGACGATATTTGAGATGTTTATGAAATTCTGAGATTTTGATTAGTCTTGAATGTTTAAAATATTTTATTTTTCATATAAAATCAGTAGGAAAAGGTTTGGCATGATAATCATATGTTAATCTCATTTTATTAATAAAAAGGGTATTATCATCATTTATCGAATTATACAAGAACTCAATGATTTGGTCAGTTTATAATCTGACCCAATATTCCAAAAATCCGTAAAAATATTATCAAAACAGTAGGTAATGAGTTTGGTGTCAAAATTTGGGTTTAAACATGATTTATGCTAAAAAGCGTAGTTTAATTAATAAAAGTTTCATTTTACGATATCTTGCATAACTTTAGTTTGAGACCAGAAAATGATGTAAAATTTATTTGACATGCTTATATATCAGTAATAAAGCTATTTGCATTCTCATATATCCAAAAATCTTGTTTTTATAACATAAGGGCATAATAGTCAATTTTAAGCAAATAACGGAAACATGCAAATGAACTCTGATTTCTAAAGGACCATGTAGTATAACCTCATAGGGTTATACTAACATATAATATGGTCACAAAGGAACCCTAAGGCATAACTAAACTAAGCTAATTTGGGTCAGAACTGAAAGTCAAAGCAAAAGTCAACTTTTGCGACTTCCGGTTGCGAACCGACCCTAAACTCAGAATTGTCGGGTTGAACATGCTTAGACATGTTCTATTATTATTTACCAAGTTATTTAGGTGACAAAACATGTTTTATAACTTCTACATTATCAGTTTTAATTATTATTTAAAAAATTGACTGTTTGGACTTTTGACCAGTTGCATTGACCCGACAATTGACTGAGTTAACGTGATAATTAGGAGGTGCCCTTTAAAGGGTTTATCACTGTCACACCCCAACCGATGGCGGAATCATCGGGGCATGGCACTAGGCGAATCAGATTGCTCAAGAGAATCCATAACAACTATATTGCGATAATATTTAATACATTCGTTATCCCATACTAACAAATAATACAATCACATAAGTTATCACAGATTTCTTGTCCTCTCGAACAATACAAATCCGACAACCTAGATTTTAGTTGAGTTTCTAGACTCCCTAGCTTGATTTGATATAGTCTGTGATCTAACCTGCAACATACGTTAAAATATTTGTCAATACAAAAGTATTGGCGAGTATACAGGTTTGATAAGTATAGCATAATAGATTAAAAGTGCTGCGAATTTCCACATGCATAAACGTAATACACGACATATATACTCACAAAACTGATACTACCAACTAAGTCCTCGATGCTCGAATGTACGATGGCATAACTAGACCCCGTCGGGCGCAATAGTACTATACTAGTTGTGGTGGGACATCACGAGTATAAGCCCTAGCACATATGCAACTTGCATCACGTATATCTATGCATAACAATTATTCGCAAGTGATAATTCGATTGATTGAATATTTCGTTTGATAAGTTCGATTTGTTAGAAACGTATGTTACACCCAAAATGCGATTAAAAAGGGTTCAAGTATACTCACAGTGCGTATTCGGTAAGTAAACACAGCTCGATTTGGGTTGCGTCTGAGTTAGCCTGATCGAATGAGAGTGCGTTAAACGTTGGCGGACGAAACAGGTGACTATTGACCATTCGGTCGGATGGCAATCCGGCAGGATGGTCATTCGTTTGAATGAGGAGTTGGTCCAGTCGTATGGTGCGGACATGTGATCCGTGCGGGCATGTGATCCGTGCGGGCATGTGATCCGTGCGGACATGTGATCCGTGCGGACATGTGATCCGTGCGGACATGTGATCCGTGCGGACATGTCATCCGTGCGGACATGTCATCCGTGCGGACATGTCATCCGTCCGGATGGCATGTGATTCGTTTCGCATTCTGAACACTGTTTCCGAGTGTTTAACGGAAGGAATACGTTCGTTTTTACTAGGGTAGTGTAATTTCGCACTAACACTTGAAATCTCATCGGTCCCGACCCATTCTAACGGCCGGGAATCACCCAGTTCCATCTGATCTGGTCGTTCTTGATGGTTTTTCATAGTTAACTCGAAATCGCACAGATTTAGGTGAGATTTGTCATTAAAACATGTGGAAATCACCCGGATCTGAGTCGTTTATAGTGAAATGAGACCCAACTTGAAGTTCATAAGAACTCTTGGTGACATCACCTCAAAACGCCTCAAATCTGCAGATTTCACGGTTAGAATTTGAGTTTTGAAGGATAGAAAGATGTAGAATTTAGTGTATATTGTAGAAGTACAAGTTTCTAGGTTGAAATCTTACCGGAATCGCGAGGAATCGAGAGAAAAGGGTCTTGGAGCGTGTTTGGTCGAGTAGGAGCTGTCACATCACTGTTCAAGTGATGTGACAGGGTATTTATAGGCAACAGAGAGGAGAAGGGAGTTCTGGTCCGGATTGCCCATTCGTGCGGATGACCCATCCGTGCGGATAGCCCATCCGTGCGGATTGCTATCCGTCCGGATAGCCCATTCGTCCGGATGGCTATCCGTCCGGATGGCCACTCCGACGAGATGGATTTCTCCGTTTTCGATCGTTTTGATGGATTTCGAAGTACGCGCTTTTCATAGTAAATTTATATTATTATTATATTTGTATACATGTCACTAAGGGTCGTATTATTCTTATTATTATTATTACGTATTCGTATTCCAAAGTTTCGATACTTAACAATCGGTTTCTGTTTCGAGTGTACGATTATAAGCGACGTTTCACGGCCATCAAGGAGGGTAGTATAGGTCCTCTCTCGACGTCATCGTGAACGTTATTGCGAGTTGTGTCACAATGACTGACGGGGTACCATTCACTCATATTGTCATCATCGTCACGACGACTGGAGTTATAGCACTCACCCGAGAGTCTTTGTTAGCGTTAATTGTCTTATGCTCGACACATCACGGCCACTGAGGAAGGTAGAATAGGTCCTCACTCAATGCCTCCGTGAGTGTTAGTGTGATAATAGTGTAGTATAGTGATATTGTATTTCGAAAATGTGTGATTATCCTTCGAATAGCGATATATATACGATATAGTTACATTATGATCCGAATCTCTGGTGCTAGGCGTAACGAGTATTTCGAGTAGTAACAACGCACAAAAGTGCGGGTTGTTGCAGTCTCCCCTACTTTAGGAAATTTCGTCCCGAAATTAATCCAATAGGTAGACCTCTGAGAGTTGATCCTGCATAATAGCGATAAAGCGAGCGATTTGACCGTAAGTTGACAGCAAGAATGCTTTGAATAAGAGGGATCGACTGCGATAGCGAGAAGGCGACGTAAGACAAAAGTAATTAATCCCACGAGTTAGCGTTCCAAGGTACCTTGTGTCACGAAGAATTTGTATGTTTGGTGCGATTGAAATTTTAAAGAACTTGAAAGGTTTCTCATAACGTAGGGTTAACTGAGTCGATTGTTAACCAACGTTGCAAGAAAGTTTAGGTTTTTAAACATTTTAAGGAATTCGAAAATGAAAACTGAGGTTACGGAAACTCTCCTAGGACCTGGGTTCAATGCTGAACTCGATGTCGACCCAACGTCTTAAGAAAGATTTCGTTTTGATATTGCGAAAGTTTTTAAAGAAAAACTGGACTTATGAGACTTCCCTTGGGCATGGAGTTAAGCTGATTCGATGTTACCTCCACCTTGTGAGGAAATTTCACTTGTCCAATGGTTTTAATAAAAATTTTATTGTTAAAAAAAATCAGTTTTTAACAGTTTGAAAAGTTAACATCGAGCCCCACTTGGCACTTCCTCACGAAAGTTTGGTAATATGGTTAAAACACTTATATATAGGAAGTACCAACGGCGTATCCACCATGTTTCTCCATATCACTTCCGTTCCGTGAGACAGTGTCATGTGGGCCGATATGACACGGGTAAAATTGCGTTTACTCGGCCCAATCGATAGAAAGTCGGACCGAGCATAAGATAGAGTCGAATAGGTTAATCCAGTGAGTTGAATAACGCGTTTTCGGTCAGATTCCTCCTTGAACCCACATGACACGTTTCCACGAAAGTTTGTTAGCATGGTGAGGCACTATGTTTAACCAGGCTAGATTTGACTCGTGAAGCGGTGTCATGTGTACTAATACCACACAGACTGTAATGAACACCAAGCGAGCGATAAGCGGTACGCGATACACGAATAAGCGGTAGACTTTACACGATAGGCAATAAGAGATTTAGCGAGTAACACAACACAACACCAGTAATGACTGCGACGATAAACGAATTACGATAAGCGGCAGTTGTTGCGTTGCAAGCGATGGAGGTATGCGCGATTTATGCGGTTGATTCGATTGATTTACACCACAGGGGTTAACTGACATTAGACCCCACATGGCCTTTTTCCACGAAAGCCCGCCGATATGACTAAAACACCTGGCTTTAATCATATGAGCTTCATCTCGTGAAACGAGGTCATGAGTGCTAACTTAACACAAAAACCACAGATAACGGTAGGCGACAGTGATCGATTGATACACAGGAAGCGATATAGGTTCACATAATAAGCGATAGAGATTGCGAGATACACATGACAAGCGATTGCGATTAGTCGAGTTTTGTTTCGAATAAGCTTAATGTTAAGTTGCGTCGCATCACGGCTATTGAGGAGGGTAGAATAGGTCCTCACTCAACAATACCGTGAGCGTTTATGTACTTGATGAGATTCGTTGCAACAGACTTACGACCAGTCTTGCGTCGATGCAATTGTCCTGCGAGGTAGACTCCCCAGAGTCCATCGATGAGGCGATCGCATTGCGTTTGCAGACTTACGACAAGTCTTGCGATGATGCGATTTAGTTGTTACGCCTTGCGATTAAGTGTAGTGTGTTGAAAATAATTACAATAGTATAATAGGTCTAATAACGTTAAACTCCACGTGACACTTTCTTCATGGAACTTTGGTAGTATGATAAAGCACACCTTGCTTGACCCCTACTACTTAGATCCCGTGATTTGGTGTCATACTTCGTCGACACGCTTATGGCACCTTAGAATTTACTACGATCTCCGTGCACTGACCCAAATAATCCCGTGTGCACCCGTGATTAATCGTTCC
Organism: Helianthus tuberosus; assembly: GCA_030545235.1. Taxonomy (NCBI): domain Eukaryota; kingdom Viridiplantae; phylum Streptophyta; class Magnoliopsida; order Asterales; family Asteraceae; genus Helianthus; species Helianthus tuberosus. The sequence continues at coordinate 154,122,463 of CM060448.1, read as the reverse complement.
TTGCACGTTTATCGTACCTCATTCTAAAAGTGTAGTGAGGGTAAAACACATTATTTCGTGGTATTGTACATAGTATGTGTGTGAATCTAGTCTAAGTGTGACGTTTAGAGAGTGAAAGAGAACACGAGAGCGAGAGTTATCGTTACACATAGTGGCAACATCGAGTAATAGAGTAGGTTCAAAACTTAGAAATAAACGTCGAAAATCGTATCATTAAAACTTCATCCTACGCTTGTTAGGTGCTTGATGTTGAAGACTTTTGCTGGAGCTGTTGTTGTTGTACTCAGGTTCATGGTTCGATGTGGCAGTTGCGGGTGAAGTGACCGTAACGGTTGCAGTTACTACAATAGCGACAGTCAGCCCCAACTGGATGATGATAGGTGCATGAGTAACACTGGGGATGAGCTCCAGTGTAGGCTCGTTTTGGAAACATCGGAACCGCTTGAAGAGGCTTCGGCTGTGGCAGTTCGGTGGTTGATGAGTTCGGGCTTGAAGTCTTGCGTTTGCGGTTGGGTTTGTCGGTGTCTCGTGAAGAGGTGTCGTCGTTGGAGGATTTGTCTGAGGACTCACTTGCAGAGTCCTTGGCTGATTTGTCGGAAGATCCGTCGGCAGATTTGTCAGAAGAATCGGCAGCTGATTCGTCCGAAGAATTGTTAGCAGATTCGTTGGAAGAATCGTTAGCAGATTCGTTGGAAGAATCGTTAGCAGATTCGTTAGAAGAATCGTTAGCAGATTCGTTAGAAGAATCGCCAGCAGATTTGGCAGAAGATTCGTTAGTAGATTTATTAGAAGACTCGTCAACATGTTCGCCTGAAGGATTAATGGCGATTGCTTGATGAGCTTGCTTGACAGGATTCCTTGAGAGTAACCCTTCCATGAGTCATTTGTTGTTGATTTCTGCGGCTAAGCGGTAGGTTTCTTCGACGGTAGCTGGTCTTGCAGCTTCGACAAAATCACCCACACACTCAGGCAAGCCACGAATGTACTTCGAAATGGCTTTTTCTGGTGTGTTGACTTGACTTGGGCAGGTTATGCTAAGCTGTTTGAACCTTGCGGTGTAGCCAGCATTGTCACCTTTGGTTTGCTTGATTTCCCAAAATTCGTTTTCCAGCTTCTGAATCTCGTGGGGAGGGCAGTACTCTTTCTTCATAAGCTCTTTCAGCTCATTCCATGAGAGAGCGTAAGCTGCGGATATCCCACGTTTGTTACGTTCGGCGGTCCACCAGTCGAGTGCTTGCGATTGAAATACTCCGGTGGCACAAGTAGTACAGAAACTATCGGGACACCCACTTTGACGAAGGGTAACCTCGATAGAATCAAACCACTGGAGTAGTTGAGTTACACCTCCCTCACTTGTGAATTCCATCGGGTCACAGGCCTTGACGTGTTTGTAGAGAAAAGTAGATTGCGGCTCTCCTGTCTTAACATCTTCCGAAGCCCGAGAGTGGCTGAGAGAGTGCACTCGAGCGGCAATTTGAGGAATAATCTTACCCACTTCCTTAATTACAAGTGATGCAATCCTCTTATCGGCGCTTCGTTTGGCTCTTCTCCTGGCTACTCGTCTCGAGGTAGAGTTGTTGGAAGGCATCTAGACAGGAAGAGACTTGGAATGAGATTCGATCATAATGATTTTTGAGTTTCGTGATGCGATTGAGCGCGTTCAAAACTTGTTGCGATAGTATATTGGTAATGCGAATCACATAGGAGCCACATAGGAGACACGAAATCCCTAAGTTCTCACACATTGACTTGTTTGTTTATACGTGTATGTATATATATATATCTATATAGATGTAATTTGTAATCATACGCATACAGGTTGACTTAGAATAGGCGAGGTCGCGTTGAAGTGAGAGCGGAGGCGATAGATTATGCATTAATTTTGTTGCGAACATTCGGGTTTCGTTTTAGACTGCGATGGCTGTGTGAATTGTGCGTTTATAAAGCAGGGAGTGAAAATCGTTAAATCGAGAAACCGATAACACATAAAGCGTAATTACGTTCATTAAAGCATAAAATCAGCGAATCGTAGGTTTAGTAAAACATTCGGAATGCCTCGGGTGTTTAGGCGTCGACTACCCAAGGTACCCCAACTATATTTAACAAGTTCGAGCATGCGCGTTGACCTAGAAGACTTCATGCTTCCACTGGGATGCAGCTCATGGCATTCGTCTTCCTTGTCATCGCGTGGCTCGAGTTATTGCAATAGTCGAGTCCTTGGTGAGAGCTTTTGAAAACCAATTTAGAGAGTGGAACGGCTTATCAAGGTACGGGTTTCACCCCTGACTTAACAGCTTGGTTCCTAATTGTGGTTATGCTCTTCGAACAAATTCGTGAGTTCCACCAGATTTCGAAATAGAGACTTTCGTCGAGATGTGGATGTCACTCCTAACTCTATGAAAGGTTCTCGTGCTAGAAAAATGCGCTGAGTGAGCAATCCTATCGAGAGTTCTTGGTTTTCACACCTGATCTCGACCGGATCGCTCGGTTTCATTATGCGAGTATTTTCGAAAACATGTGTATTGTGTCGGCCTTAGGAAAGGCTTCTTCGTGTGAAGTTGTAGTACACGGTGTTCACACAAAATTGTAGTTTCTAGCAATTTCGATCGAGAGTATCAAGTAGGCCCGATACGAACCCTACTGGTTTGTACATGTCGGCCTGTTGGTACTTAGACTATAGACTAGGTCAATTTTAAGACGTCGACCCGGACTAGGTCGAGTCTTGCCTAATTCCCTATAGTTATGACTCTGATACCAATCTATCACACCCCAACCGATGGCGGAATCATCGGGGCACGGCACTAGGCGAATCAGATTGCTCAAGAGAATCCATAACAACTATATTGCGATAATATTTAATACATTCGTTATCCCATACTAACAAATAATACAATCACATAAGTTATCACAGATTTCTTGTCCTCTCGAACAATACAAATCCGACAACCTAGATTTTAGTTGAGTTTCTAGACTCGCTAGCTTGATTTGATATAGTCTGCGATCTAACCTGCAACATACGTTAAAATATTTGTCAATACAAAAGTATTGGCGAGTATACAGGTTTGATAAGTATAGCATAATAGATTAAAAGTGCTGCGAATTTCCACATGCATAAACGTAATACACGACATATATACTCACAAAACTGATACTACCAACTAAGTCCTCGATGCTCGAATGTACGATGGCATAACTAGACCCCGTCGGGCGCAATAGTACTATACTAGTTGTGGTGGGACATCGCGAGTATAAGCCCTAGCACATATGCAACTAGCATCACGTATATCTATGCATAACAGTTATTCGCAAGTGATAATTCGATTGATTGAATATTTCGTTTGATAAGTTCGATTTGTTAGAAACGTATGTTACACCCAAAATGCGATTAAAAAGGGTTCAAGTATACTCACAGTGCGTATTCGGTAAGTAAACACAGCTCGATTTGGGTTGCGTCTGAGTTAGCCTGATCGAATGAGAGTGCGTTAAACGTTGGCGGATGAAACAGGTGACTATTGACCATTCGGTCGGATGGCAATCCGGCAGGATGGTCATTCGTTTGAATGAGGAGTTGGTCCAGTCGTATGGTGCGGACATGTCATCCGTGCGGGCATGTCATCCGTGCGGGCATGTCATCCGTGCGGGCATGTGATCCGTGCGGGCATGTGATCCGTGCGGGCATGTGATCCGTGCGGACTTGTGATCCGTGCGGACATGTCATCCGTGCGGACATGTGATCCGTGCGGACATGTCATCCGTGCGGACATGTCATCCGTCCGGATGGCATGTGATTCGTTTTGCATTCTGAACACTGTTTCCGAGTGTTTAACGGAAGGAATACGTTCGTTTTTACTAGGGTAGTGTAATTTCGCACTAACACTTGAAATCTCATCGGTCCCGACCCGTTCTAACGGCCGGGAATCACCCCGTTCCATCAGATCTGGTCGTTCTTGATGGTTTTTCATAGTTAACTCGAAATCGCACAGATTTAGGTGAGATTTGTCATTAAAACATGTGGAAATCACCCGGATCTGAGTCGTTTATAGTGAAATGAGACCCCAACTTGAAGTTCATAAGAACTCTTGGTGACATCACCTCAAAACGCCTCAAATCCGCAGATTTCACGGTTAGAATTTGAGTTTTGAAGGATAGAAAGATGTAGAATTTAGTGTAGATTGTAGAAGTACAAGTTTCTAGGTTGAAATCTTACCGGAATCGCGAGGAATCGAGAGAAAAGGGTCTTGGAGCGTGTTTGGTCGAGTAGGAGCTGTCACATCACTGTTCAAGTGATGTGACAGGGTATTTATAGGCAACAGAAAGGAGAAGGGAGTTCTGGTCCGGATTTCCCATTCGCGCGGATAACCCATCCGTGCGGATAGCCCATCCGTGCGGATTGCTATCCGTCCGGATAGCCCATTCGTCCGGATGGCTATCCGTCCGGATGGCCACTTTGACGAGATGGATTTCTCCGTTTTCGATCGTTTTGATGGATTTCGAAGTACGCGCTTTTCATAGTAAATTTATATTATTATTATATTTGTATACGTGTCACTAAGGGTCGTATTATTATTATTATTACGTATTCGTATTCCAAAGTTTCGATACTTAACAATCGGTTTCCGTTTCGAGTGTGCGATTATAAGCGACGTTTCACGGCCATCAAGGAGGGTAGTATAGGTCCTCTCTCGACGTCATCGTGAACGTTATTGCGAGTTGTGCCACAATGACTGACGGGGTACCATTCACTCGTATTGTCATCATCGTCACGACGACTGGAGTTATAGCACTCACCCGAGAGTCTTTGTTAGCGTTAATTGTCTTATGCTCGACACATCACGGCCACTAAGGAGGGTAGAATAGGTCCTCACTCAATGCCTCCGTGAGTGTTAGTGTGATAATAGTGTAGTATAGTGATATTGTATTTCGAAAATGTGTGATTATCCTTCGAATAGCGATATATATACGATATAGTTATATTATGATCCGAATCTCTGGTGCTAGGCGTAACGAGTATTTCGAGTAGTAACAACGCACAAAAGTGCGGGTTGTTACAATCACCTACTTAATTACCAACACATAGACACTTTCGTTTAGAACCATGGCTGGACCGTTTAAGATTAATCTACAAGTCAAAGCAGAATTACGCTAACTTTGACTTTGACTTTCGGTCCTTATACTAATGAAAACTGAACTACAGGAGCCAAGAACACTTACAAGGGTCCTTAGCACGAAAATTTGAACTTAGAGAGCTTCCTTTAAGACCAGGATGCTCCAGAAACAAAGCTTGAGAGAGATGAATTCTGATTTTTGAAGTGAGCAAGAATAAGTGACGAATGAGGGCCTTTATATAGAGAATTAGGATGAACTAGGATCAATCCATGTGTCCCTAGGTGAAACTTGATGCATACAAGTGTCATAGTGGTTTTCCAAAACTGTTTGCATGTTGCTGTTTAGATTCAGAGTTGCAGAGAATCCATGAAAGATTTCAGGTTGCATGCTAGCAGCTGCCAGTAATAGGGTGGAAAAGGGTTCTTGTCGCGCCATGCGCCAGACCAGGCTAACCCTGGCGCGCCACGCGAGGCTACGGGTTTCAAAAGTTATTTGTTTTGTTGCAACATTAGTCCCTGCACTTTCAGAACTCGAATAACTGACATTGTCAGCATGAGGGGCCCATACATACAGGTTTTAAATGTTCTTGGGAGTAGAATTGTCATATTGATACTTTCAACCCTTCTTTCTTGGAAATTGCAATTAAATCATATAATTGTACCGACCCTTCATGAAATCATTATCCACGATTCATGAGAGTATAATAAAACATTACAAAGCTTCGGGATCGTTAAAAGGTCACTCAGAGGTAAGAATTAACATGTTGACACTTTTAACCTGTGTTTCGTAAACTTTTGATTTTAAACACAAACGGCTTCTTGCGTCCGACAACTTATTCATTAAAGAATACGAACATCTGGTGAGGTCAATAAGAGGTACAAGTTTGGCATGTTGACACTTTTAGTCCTTCTACATACATCTTTGCACTGTTTTTCAACTTTAGTCCTTCATAGTTAACTCTTTACATGATTAGGGTTTATGACACGTGTCATCACTATATTGGACATGATTTTGCGAGGTGTTACAGTACGGGAGAAATCAAGACCAGGGATTTGAGTGAATCCTTGGGCTACCAAACGTGCCTTATAGCGGTCAATTGTCCCATCCGATTTATATTTTGTCTTAAATATCCACTTTGAGCCAACGATATAAGTATTTAAGGGGCGAGGCACCAAAAACCAAGTGTTGTTATTTTGTAACGCAGTAATCTCCTCATCCATAGCTTTAGCCCATTTGTGATGTTTAGTAGCCAACTTATAATCGCGAGGATCAGCGGCTGCCAGTAAAGCATGATGTAACCTGTTTGGGAACAAAGCTAAATTGGCATGATGTTTTGGTTTAAAAATCCCATTTTTGGAGCGGGTTTGCATAGGGTGAGTGTGAGTGGTATATTGAGGTGGGTGGGGATGAAGGTGAATAGGGTGGGTGTTAACAGGGTGGTCTAGAAGGGCGGGTGAATGTTGGGACTGTTGGGCCGAGGGTTGAGAGGAGGAAAATATTAGGTTGTGGGCCGAGAGAATGGGGCAGGAAGGATGAGGTGGGTTTTCGGTTTGGGATGGAGCAAGGGGAGGGGATTGGGTAGAGATTAGGGAAGATATGTTATCAGTTTGTGGGTGAAAGGATTGGGCTGAGTGTGTTGGGCTTGGAGAGGTGTGAGCAGAACATAAGCTGCATGGTGGTAAGAAGTTGATGGATTTTGGCGTGGGCGGTGAAGGTGTGAGGATGGGAGGTGGGTTTGGTAATGGAACGACAGGAAGAGTTTCATCAAAATTAGAAAAGACTAAGGTTTTGATGTATACCCAAGTGTTTGCAGAAAAGACAAAGCTGTAGAAGTTTCTATTTCCCAACACAGGGGCGTAGTCAGTGGACATGGGGCCGTGGTCAACCCTAAGATTCACAGAATCTAGGCAAATCTGAATAGTATAGATGCGCTTCTGCACACGGGGTCGTGCCCAGCGGACACGGGGGCGTGGTCAACTAATGCAGACAAACTGCAATTAACGAAGAAAGAGAAGATGGGTGGACACAGGCCGTGCCCAATGGACACGGGGCCGCGTCCGGGCTTCTGTGCAGGCTATAAATAGGGGTGCTTGGCTCACTTGCAAACCATCCCTTGGCAAACCACCTCTCTCACACTTCACCCACCCACGACCACCATCACAACCCACATCCACCACCATCATCCATCATAGAGTGTGTGAGTAGTCTCGGCATCCAAGATTGATCGTAAGAGTTCTTGACAATCAAAGGCCATGTTTGCTTAAGTCTCTTACATCATTTGGTGAAGACAAGCATTTAGTGTAATACTTTTTATTTTTAATCTTTTCGCACTTTTTATTTGGTTATGTATTAATGACTTTAATAACTAGTTTCTTATGTTGAAGGTGAAACTTCCTTATCATTTGTCCGTGGTGTCTTGGTATTATTTTATTGTCTATATAAAATAAAAGATTTACACCATTCATATCTCCACGGTCTATATGGAGATATGTTGGCTACCTGGTTGGGGGTTAAGGGAATGGTTTGGTAAGCGTCTTGCCTTGTTCAGTGTATAGATCCTGCAAGGACCTGGGTCGAGTTTAGTAGGACCTCCTTCAATACACACTGTTATTGGATGGCGGGGGTCCGAACTCCTTGATCCCCTCATATGTAAACTACTATTAATACTTTAACTCAGCTATTTAGGATTGTATCCCTGCTGACTCAAACTACTTAGCCGAGGGTAACGTCACCTTCAAAAGAGGGGCCTATCACATTTCGCATTAATAACTTAATTAATTATCTTTCAATAATCCAACCCTTTAGGATTGTATCCTTGCTGACTCAAACTACTGGGTTGAGGGTAACGTCACCTTCAAAAAAGGGGCCTACTACTATAACTAAGATAATCTCTTAAAAAGTGCAAAAGTGCGGAAATAATCAAAGGTTACACTAAAGGCGAGTCGGATCCAAGTGATTCATCTTGTCTATCTGTTTTTATTTTTATTTTCAGCATTTTTAGTTAGTTTTATTTTCTTGTTTAAAAAACTTTTTCTAAATTTTTTATTTGATTAGACGTTGAGGATAAACCGGTACTAAAAGCTCTTGTGTCCTTGGACGACCTCGGTATCTTACCAACACTATCCTACGCTCACCATGGGTGCACTTGACCATATGTGTGTTTAGTGTTAGTAAATATCGTGTTTCATAAATATATATCACACTCGACACGCATCAAGTTTTTGGCACCGTTGCCGGGGACACAAGGATTTTAAGAAAGCTTAAAATCGACGGCCTAATCACTTTTTCAAAACCTTTTTTAAAAACGCGCGCATTTTTCTGCATTTTAGTTAGTTTTTGCATTTACAGTAGCCTGAACACGGGGCCGTGCTCACTGAACACGCCCCGTGCCCCACAAAACTAGTAACTTTTATTAAAACGCCCAGATACAGATTCTAAACACGAGCCGTGCTCATTGAACACGGGGCCGTGTCCAGCCTCTGTTTCCGTTTTTATTTTTGTTTTCTGGTCTCGAGACTCTGTTGTGATCTGCTAAGTGATTCTTATGGATCGATACTCTGGAGGTTACAACTATACCTATGTGGAGGATGATTATAGGGAAGATTATTGAACCAATTGCGGTGACACTCACTCGGTACAATATTGTGACTCATTTCAACCATCCACTTCATACACCTACTATGAGGAGCCCAGGTACGAGCCATCAGCTTCATACACATCCTATGAAGACCCAAGGTATGAACCTCCTCCCTCATACTCATATTTTGAAGAACCAAGGTATGAGCCTTCATACTCATACTTTGAGGAACCAAGATATGAGCCACCACCTTCATATGCTTATTATGAGGAACCATGGCGTGAACAACCCACCTCATATGAGTATTATGAAGAAAAAAATTACGACCCTTATCCATCATATGCTTACAATGAAGAACAATGGTGTTAACCATCTACTTCCTATAAGTATTGTGAGGAACAAAGGATCGAACATCCGGATTCAAGCTATGAGGATCCCGATCCTTACTCTATCACTGACATAGCCGATAGGATAATAGAAAAAATTAAAACTATCGAACGATGCATAAAAGAATCTCGCGCAAGGGAAGAGGAGTCCCGCGCAAGACAAGAATTAAATAAAGAAGAGATAGTTGAATATTTAAAAATGGAAGAACAAGTAAGTGAAAAACCGACACATGAGTTAAACAATGAAAAAGGTGAGTCCGACAATGTTAAAACTCAAGAAGAGTCTAATTTTGAAGAAATTAATCTCTTGTCACCTTCTTTCGAAAATCGTTGTTTAGTTTCCACTCATGCTAAGTTTTTAAAAGAGTTAAACACTAACACTAAAATTGATGAAACGGTAAGCATTAAGTTAACAAATGATTAAACTTCGCTAATAAAAGAAGACCCATTTGAAATTAACATTACACCAGTTCCATGTTTTTTTCAAAATTCCTTTATTAGTAATATCACATTCGATAAAGATCTCTGTGTTAATATAACGCCAAACTACATTTTCGAAAAATTAAGTATTAGTGATTTTTCTCCACTTCAAATACCCATTTTTCTATCCAATCGGAAAGTAATAAAATCAAAAGGGATGGTTGAGGATGTCTTGGTCCAAACCAACCAAATGGTAATCCCAACCGACTTTGTCATCCTCGATGACGCTCCTCTAGTGTTGGGACGACCCTTTGTAAAAACCCACGAAGCTTTGAAAAACTGGAAGCACAACAATCTATCTATTCAATTAGGGGCATTTAAAAAGAGTGTCGATCTTGAGCGTTCAATGAAATATCCATTCGGCAATAATGACCCCCTAATTGAAGATGAAGATGAGCCACCCGATACAATAGAAGAAATTGACCACTTTGTTGAAGAAGAGGTCGCCATAGAACAAACTTTTGTGGTTCTTGATCAAAATGAGCAACCAAATAAGGAGTCTCCTAAAGACCCACCTCTTGAGCTCAAAGAACTTCCAAAAGGTTTGGAATATGCTTTTCTCGACAAAGATGTCAAATCACCTGTAATTATTTCGTCTAAATTAACTAGTTTAGAAAAAGAAAAATTAATTTCACTTTTGAAAAAACACAAAAATGCGATCGCTTGGAAGCTTGTAGATATTAAAGGTATTAGTCCTTCCATGTGCACGCACAAAATTTTAATGAACGATGACTATAAATCTGTAATATAACTACAACGTAGAGTAAATCCAAATGTCCAAGAAGTGGTTAAAAACGAAGTCATCAAATTACTTGACGCCGGACTTATTTACCCTATCTCTGATAGTCCTTGGGTAAGTCCCGTCCAAGTAGTTCCAAAGAAAGGAGGTATGACGGTAATAACTAATGATAAGAATGAATTAATACGAACGAGAACCGTCACAGGATGGAAGGTATGTATAGATTATCGTTGATTAAATGAGGAAACAAGGAAATATCACTTTCCTTTACCTTTTATTGATCAAATGTTAGAAAGATTATCCGGTCATAAATTTTATTATTTCTTAGATGGTTTTTCAGGTTACTTTCAAATTCAGATAGCACCCAAAGACCAAGAAAAGTCAACATTTACATGTCCCTATGGAACTTTTGCTTATCGATGCATGCTCTTTGGTCTATGTAATTCCCCCACAACCTTTCAACGTTGCATAGTGGCCATCTTCCATGACATGATAGAAAAGACAATGAAAGTCTTCATGGACGACTTTTCTATCTTTGGAGATTCATACGACCAATGCCTAGATAATCTTGAGCGAATGCTATCCCGATGTGAGGAAACTAACCTCGCCCTTAACTGGGAAAAATGCCATTTTATGGTAACAGAGGGAATAGTACTCGATCACAAGATCTCAAGCGAGGGAATAGAGGTAGATCGAGCCAAAATAGACACTATTTCTCGATTACCACCCCCATCCTCCGTTAGAGCTATCAGAAGTTTCCTAGGGCATGCCGGATTTTATAAATGATTTATCAAGTACTTTTCTAAAATCTCGATGCCTATAACAAAATTACTTGAAAAAGATGCCCTTTCATCTTTGACAAGGATTGCAATCAAGCATTTCTAACCCTAAAGGAAATGCTAGTCAATGCACCTATCATGATAGCGCTTGATTGGAAATTACCTTTTGAAATCATGTGTGATGCAAGTAACTTTGCAGTTGGAGCTGTCTTGGGACATAGAAAAGATAAGCATTTTCACCCAATTTATTATGCTAGTAAAACACTTAACGATGCATAAGAAAAGTACACAACAACAGAAAAGGAATTACTAGCCGTGGTATTTGCTTTTGATAAATTTCGTTCTTATCTTGTTCTTTCTAAAACAATAGTCTATACAGATCATGCATCCATTCGATATCTCTTCAAGAAGCAGGATGCTAAACCACGTTTGATTCGGTGGATTCTACTCCTACAAGAATTTGACATTGAAATAAAAGACAAAAGAGGAGCAGAAAACACCGCAGCAGATCATCTTTCGTGCTTAGAAGACCTAGCTTTGGAGGCAACCATGGACGAGCAAATCATTGAAAAATTTCCAACAGAGTCCTTGGAAATGGTGGAATACCGAGAAGAGACATGGTACGCCGACTATGCTAACTATCTAGCTAGCGGTATAGTCGCAAAAGGTTGGCCACATCATCAAAGAAAAAAAATTATTTGCTGATGTAAAGCATTACTTTTGGGAAGACCCTTATCTTTTCAAAATGTGTACAAACCAACTCATCCGACAATGCGTACATGGTAGTGAAGCAAGGAGAATTCTCCGCCATTGTCATGAATGCCATATGGAGGACATCATGGTGCTGCAAGTACCGCACGAAAGGTATTTGATTCAGGATTTTACTGGCCAACCATTTACAAAGACGCCCAAAGTCTTATTAAGACATGTGACGCTTGCCAAAGAACATGTAATATTTCTTCCAAAAAACGAAATGCCACAAGATTGCATTCTTGTTTGTGAAATCTTTGATGTGTGGGGACTCAACTTCATGGGACCTTTCCCACCGTCAAAAGGAAACAAATATATACTTGTGGCGGTAGATTACTTGTCTAAATGGGCCGAGGCCGAGGCACTTCCAACCAATGATGGAAGAGTCGTGGTAAGATTTCTGAAAAGAATATTCTCTCGTTTTGGACACCAAAGGCTTTAATTCGTGATAGAGGTACCCATTTTTGTAACCATCAACTTGAAAAAAATCTTAACAAGGTATGGGGTCTATCACCAGGTTTCAACGGCATATCACCCTCAAACAAACGGACAAGCCGAAGTGACTAATAGAGGTTTAAAAAGAATACTCGAAAACACCGTAGGGTTGAATAAAAAAGAATGGGCCGATAAGTTAGACGATGCTTTATGGGCTTTTCGAACTGCTTATAAAACAACAATAGGTACAACCCCATATAAGCTCGTCTATGAAAAACGTTGTCACTTGCCAGTAGAAATAGCTTACAAGGCCTACTCAGCAATTAAAAATGTAAACTTAGACTTAGAAGTTGCCGGTAAAAAACGATTTTGCCAACTAAATGAATTAGACAAATTAAGGAATTATGCATACTCTAACTCCGAAATTTATAAGGAAAGAATGAAACACTTGCATGATAAACATATTAAACCTAATGAATTTCGAGTAGGAGATCAGGTTCTATTGTTTAATTCACGACTTCGATTATTTCCTGGTAAATTAAAGTCTAGGTGGTCAAGACCTTTTTCCATCACCCATATTTTCCCACACGGTGTAGTCGAAATTAAATCTCGGAATGGAATTCCATTCAAAGTCAATGGCCAACGGCTGAAGCTTTATCAAGGATTCATTGAGGATGAGGAGGAAGAAATCTCGCTTCAAACGGTCGAAGAATGACACAAAGGTTCAAGCATCAACATCATACCTGGTAAGTTACGAACAATCGGGAAAACATCTGAATCGGTAAGATATCTAAACCAAGTTTTGGGAAACAGGGCACTCACTCGAGCACTTAAAAAAAATTCAAAGTTGCCTGCCCACGGGGCCGTGCTCAGCGAGCACGGGGCCGTGTCCGCGCAACTGTCGGGATAAAACTCCCATTTTCATTCAGTTTCTTCATTCCACACGCCCCGTTTCCCCAAAAAACTCTCTGGTTCCGGCGATTTTTCTGCAAGATTTCGACGTCTCCCCTACTTCTAAAAACATCAAGGTATGATTCTACCATCATTAGTAGTTAGATTAAGCACTTGCATGTAGTTTAAACACCAAAAATTTGGGGGAAAAATCTAGGGTTCTTCAACTTGAACCGGATCCAACCTCAAATTTTTGAATAAATCTGTTAGCATTAGTTTAGATTCATGTTATAGAAAGTAAACCAACTTGTATTGTTTGTAGATTTGGCCGATTTCTCACAAAAACCCCAAACCCTTGTTTTTGAACCGAAAAAGATAAAATTGAAGGGGTAAACGGTTTGTTTTGGGAAAAAAACGGCACTTGGGGTTTCATTTTCGGGGAAAACCGCCCCCACTGGACCAAAAATTTTCAAGTTTTCGGGACCGGGTCGAAAAATAGGATTTTTGGGAAACAGACGTCTGGACACGGGGTCGTGCTCGCCGAGCACGGGGGCGTGTCCAGCCAAATCCAGATAAACTCGGGGCGTGTCCGCTGAACACAGGGGCGTGTTCAGCCGACTATTTTCAGTTTTCTTCGAAATTTTTCACTGTTTCGTACTAATTGTTTGTTGTTTTCTTCCGGATGGCAAAGAAATTCACCCGGTTCAATGCTAATGAGTTGGCGGCTCAAGCTCGTTATGATGTGTTAAGGACTAGGCCCGAGGAGAACCCAAGACAAGTGTGCATAAACACTCTTGAGGCAGTGAACCAATTGGACCGATTCAACAACATCGTCACTGGCCCACTACGAGCTGCCCTTTGCACTCGGCTTCACTCTGTGCATGAATACAACATGGAATTCTACAGCACGCTCGTTTTCAACACAAGATCTGAGCCGTTTGACAATGAAGGGGTGGAATTTCGCTGTGGAGGAACCACATATCGGATCTCAATTGCTCAATTTGGGGCTCTAGTGGGGTTGTACTCGGAAGAAGATGCTAGGATGAGGAAAACACCGGCGGTCTCCGCGAGATCGGGGAAAGTGACCGCCAAGCTGCTTGGGCTCAAATAGGAGAAGGCAACTATAACCCGAGCCGAACTAAGAGCACTCAGTTGAGAGACCCTCTTTACCGCTACATCCACAGGGTCCTCACCTACTCTCTTAGCCAGAGGCACGACAGCAGCGGTGTTGTAGGTTTGCAGGATCTACTAGTCCTCCATTGCATCCACAACCGGGTCAACCTAGATGTTCCATATCTCCTACTCCGAAACATGCACTGGAACCAACTTGCTACTCCCCCGACTCCTATCTTCTTTGGAGGGTGGGTATAGCGCCTCTTCAAACACTTCGTGAACATGCCAAGGTCCTTCGGCAAAGGACCATGGTCGGGGAGAGTGGACATGGTTATTTGCCGCTCCATGAACTTGATTTACGACGCGGAAGACGGGACGGTCAGTTTTCAAAGGGTTTGTTAGGACCGGTTTTGACTCCGAAACGATTGCGAACCGAATGTGTGACGTGCGGAATCCGTACACGAACGTGACCGAACACACGAGAACGTAATAATAACCGTGATTCTATTAACAGATCTGAAATCGTACAGCACCTGAATCACGTACACGAAACTTTCTCTCTCTAAGCACCAAGCTCTCCAAAGCTCCAAATGACAAAAGTAGCAAAAGTTCTAAACTCTAACCCTAACACATCTATTTATAGGCCAAGGCTTTAATGAGAAAACTCATTAATTACAATATTGCCACCTTGCCTTTCTTAACTAGATGTTACAATATAAAGCTAGAATTAAAGTGTTTCCGCTACGATTTGAGATGACGGAGGCAATAGACATAAATGCACTAACAAACTCCCCCTTGGATATTGTCGCAGTCAATCTCAATCATTGAGTCAAACTCGTAGCTTCTGGTCTTTCTTTCTCTCACTGAGTCTTCTTGAAGCTTTAACACATTTTCAGCAACGAAGACTCCCTCTTGCTTGAACAGAATCCCGGTGGATCTGTTTTCAGCTTCAGCTCCCCCTTTCGGTAAACTCTTCAGGCTCCCCCTTTCGTCAAGCTTCCGTGCTTTGGGATCGACACTTGGCTTTCTGATTACAAGCTTTTTCGGGAAAGTATCCTGGCTCCTATGCACGCTTCCCCTTGCGTTGAACTCGTCTTCAGACTCCCCCTTAGTCTCGGCTATCGGGATCGTAGTCTGGTATCTGCAATCCTCAAACATTTATAAGAACAAACGATTTGAAACATTCAATTATCCAGGAATTGTGACCTGGCTCTTTTAAACTTTCTAAATCAAGATCCTGGCTTTAAGATATAATAATATGAATGTATCCAGTAATACTTGATTCACTCCCCCTATCAACAATCCTTAAGGATTTGACAGTTTCAGCGAACCGGATCGGAAACTGGCTCTTTTACAGATTTTAACAATATAAGCATCCAAATCCTTCACGGTTAATCATCCAAGTCCAACTTAATGACCTTGGAGATTTCACAAACTGTTTTTGATTTTTGAATTTAAAATTTAAGTTTCAAATTAATGAACTTGTTTTATTTTCAGAAACACAATCAGCATACTCAGATTTTGAAACTCAGCACTCAGACATCGGTTGTCGAAAATAAAGCAGAAATCAAAATCTTTTTGTATTTTCGGAAATATAAAGCAGTAAAGAAATATGTACAAACTTATTTACAGATAATATTTTTGTTTGAGTTTGTGTCAGAGGATCATATCAGTTTTTGACAAGTCACAAGTACCATTGAGCTTAGTTACACGTTAAGAATTAAACAATTCACTTAGATTGTCGATATACTGATCCACTTAAATTTTCACACAAACTTCAACTGATTCAGGATACGAATTAGATGTTTTAAGAACTTAAACTCATTCATGTGTCCCACCTCTTGAATATACTCCCGTATCCAGATCCCAATATTCAGTCTTACAGGTGAGTATACCTAGATGATATCTGTAAGGGGAATAAATTATAGTACGAAACCGTGAGAGCTCAGGTTAGAACTTCCGTTCAGCAGAGAGATGACGGCTCGACTTTTGGTGTGTCCCCTTTAGAGGATCTTTTGTATTACAACAGCAATGACTATCAATTTTATTGTTTCATCAATTTGCTGAGGGCGGCGCTATATTTCAAGCAATGCAGAAAGTATTCTCCAGGGACTAGGCCACTGCTTCCGCAAAATCAGAAGTCCCGGGATAATACCCCAGATATCACTAAGCATAAAGACCTAGTATCTCAGAAAGAGGGGTCCTTCAAAGGAGATTTCAGGGGTTACCTATATATCCAAGTAGTGTTCCCCACAAAATAAGCAAGTTTAAATTTAAGTTTATATCCCGAAAAAGTTTACTAAATGTATAAAAACCTATCGGCATATCATCAGTGAGACTGTTTAACGCTATTTAAACATTACATTTCTTTAGCATACTGTAACTGTCTACTGATGTACTATCATTTCCTCTTTTTACACAAAAACTCATTTTTCAAATTTTATCATGTTTTTTTTTTCAAATTTTCTAATGTGTTTGGATTTTCAGAAATTTTCTTACTCCCCCCTAAAATTCAAAACCATTTAAAGAAAATTTGATAACCGATGTAGATAGCTTCATCTCGCCATCCATTTTCTGCTTCACATGCACTGATTTTGCAGAAAAATAATGTACCCCCATGATTTACAACACATTGATATTTTACAGTTTGAAAACCGTTTTTCAATCTCGTGAAATTAATCATGTTTTTTCAGCTGTGAGGGTTTCGGCGTATTCAATCAACACATAGTTTTGTAAATTTTTGAATTTTTGACAAAATTTAAAAACAAACATATTTTTGATTTTTCAATTTTTGACAAAATGAAAACATATTTTTTTTTTGGTTTTTAAATTTTTCAGTTTTTAGGGTTTATGAAATATGGTTTATTTATATACAGAAAATAAACAAACTCCCTGTTTTAACCAACACAGGGTTCAGCAGCCTCTTCTTCTTGTGCCAGGCTGCTCCGATTTCCATTCTCACAGTCTTCAGTTTTCTTGAGCACCTGCACATTTACACTTACTCAATCACTTAAACAATTTAGCCCAGGTCTGTTTAACCTTAGGCATTTCAACACAATATGCATCAGTTAACTTCGGAAAATCTTTGTCATTTTGCACAAAGACTTTTTCAATTTTAACTTCAACTTTTTCATCATTTACCGAAGCCATTTGTTTTTTAACAGACCATGTTTGACCTTTAGGAGTACCTCGTTTGTAAAAATGTGAATCTTTTTGAACATTTTCTTTTTGAACAACAACTTTTGGTTTCCAAAACTGGTTTGGTTTTGTTGTATCAACAGTGTTTTTCCAACTTTGTGTTGTTCTTTATTTTGGTGTCACTGGTTTCCATGTTTGTTGTGAGTCAGCCTTTGACATTTTCGGCTTCCAAGTTTGCTTTGAATCAAACTTGGTTAACTTCTGATTCACAACATCAGACTTCTGTTTCTGAACATAAACAGACTTCTTTTTCGTGTCAACATCAACAGGTTTCAGATTTGGACACTTGCGTGCAAGATGTCCTGTTTGATCACATTTGAAACATGTTCTCTTGGACACATCCTTGACCTGTTGTTGTTACTTTTTTTGAGCACATAACTCTTCATTAGGCTGTCGTATAACTTGGAGTTCTTTCTCTTCTTCTAAACTTATTCCTTGAACAAAATTCATTTTTGCCTGAAAATTTTGCGTTTCATTTTTCTTCCAATTTTGTTTCTTCTTATAACCCAACCCAGCCTTCATGTTTTTCTTCTTGTAACCAGGTTTGTTATAAAAAGTTTTATGACACTTTCCAGCAAACTTTGGAATTTCAGACTTTTCAATCTCTACCATTTTGAAAACTTTATCAACCTTTTCTGAAATCACATTCTGAATTGGGAATACAACATCTAAGAATAATTTGTCCGATCCAATCATGGTATAAACCAATCCTTTTGAATCTTCATTCAAATTTTTCTCGGAGTTTTTCAGATATCCATCATGAAAATTACCTTCATTTTTATCCCGTGATTCAGATTTACCTGTTTCAACTGACTCTTCTTTCAACACACTTTCAACGACCTTACCTACCACATCTGAATCACTAGAATCATCAGATTTGGAATAGGTTATGTCAATGTTGTCTGGCAATTGATCTACCATGTTGAAAGCTTTTTCGACCTTTTCATCATCATAAAATGCAAATTTTCCCGGTGGTGGAACTTGATGAAACTCTGAGCCAATGCCTTTCTTGTTTTGCTCAGACTCACCATCTCCCGATTTTATATTGAAAATATGTTCAAGAACATATGACGACACGTGATAACTCTTTAACTTGTTGTTATCCTGTTCTAACTCAGCAATCTGTCGCTTTAGCTTAGCAACATCCTCAATATAGGAATTAACAACACCTTGTTTTATTTCATACATTCGTTTAAGCTCTTTAGTTGTTTCAGAAAGATAATTCATTCTTGATTGAGCAAATTTCATTTCATCCTCCACTTTTTCATATGATTCTTTTGTAATGTGATATGCCAATTTTATTGAATCATATTCTTTCTTCATCTCTTGACAAACAATTTCTTTTTGTTCACATTCTTCTGTCTTTTTCAAAACTTTTTCTTTCAAAACTTCATTTTCTTTTTCTACCTTTTTACATTTTTCCAAAAGTTTTTCTTCATTATCTTTCAAAACTTTTTCGTTTTCTAACATTTCTTTGCATTTATTTTTGAAAACTTCTTCAATTTTATTAAATTGTTTGTCTTTTTCAGTACAGGCACTGCACGTTTCCATGCATTTCTTGCACTGTTCAACAGTTTTCAAGATTTTAGAATTTACCTCAGTGATTGGCACTTCGGTGTTTGCAGCAACTTCTGTCTGCTTTTGATCAGCATCACTCTTCTTTCCTTCAATACCAACCTCATCACCAACAACTAAACTCTCATTCTTCACTTCTTCTTCTTCTTTCTTCACCTCTTCTTCAACCTGCTGTTCTTCAGTAACAGCTTCTTTTACAACCTTTTCATTCACCTCAACTTTAACATCCACAACACCTTTTTCAACAACTTTTTCTTCTACCTTCACATTCTCTACTTTCACTTCTTCAGCAACTTTCTTCAGATTGTTCACCATTTCTTCAACATTCTTCTTCAATTTCTCTTCATCCCTCTTTCTCAAACACGATGTCATGACTTCTCTTATGAGTTTTTCCAGCTTTTCCTCATAATTTTTTTCTTTTACAGCATTTGAATAAAATTCGCCGACCCGAGGAATTACTAGAAGAACATCATCAAAAACTATGTCCTTCTTGGAAACAACAGGTTCACCATATCTGTTGATATAACACTCTCGTTTCTTATCCCATCTTTTGTATCTGACAGCTTCATCATATTCTCTTTCATTATCATTTATTCTGTTCGCAGCCATTCTTATTTCTCTGTCTGTTTTCTCACTCAGAATTTCTTCTCTCGTTTTCTCTTTAACTTCAGCAACAACCTTTTCTTCTTTGTTTTCATCTTTGATTTCAGCAACAAAGGCGTAATGGTTGTTCTTTAATATAGCTTTGCCATGAGCTGTTTTTCGAACATCAACTCGATCTTCTTCTGGACAAATCTGGCTCCAATCATATCCTTTATCATCGTGAATCACATCATAAGCTCTTGACTTCTCTCTGGGTTTGTCTTCAATCATCTTTGGCTCTTCTCTGCTACGGTGGTAAATTGCCTTTCGGTAGTAATCATCATTGAACGGATGTTCATTTCCACCAACCGCAGAATTGTTGCACTCTATTTTGAAATGACCTTTTTTATTACATTTGAAGCAGGTCACTTTGGACTTATCAAATCCAAGATTTGTAGATGCACCACCGAGAGATTGCTTCCCAGTAATTTCCATATATCTCTGAGCTCTGCGGATGCAGCTTGCCAAACACCAACGGATGTCAATGAGTTCCATCTCTTCCGGATCAATCTGGTCGTAGTCTTCTTTGGTTAACTCAGAGTTACCAATCTTGCCTGCAACTAGACCTTCATACGATTCCAGAACAGATGCAAGGAAGCTCATTTGTTGCTTAGCTGCATTTATGCTCATTGTCGGGGAATTCTTCAATTTGAGAGCAATATTGCACAGAACTTCTTCAGATTCTTCAGAACTAACTTTTGAAGCAGATGAATGATAACCCGGATTGTAACTTGATGAGCTTTTCTGAGGTTCTTTTGTCCTCTCACCACTGAATGATGTCTGTGGTGATCTATCAGCTTTCACCGAAGGTATATTGCCTTTATAATAAAGACCAATATTCTGCTGATGCGAAGAACTGCTCATCTTGTCCTGCTTTTGCAACTCAAGTTCATGACTTTCCATCTTTTCTATCAAGACATCAAGAGAAATTGTATCATATAAAGCATCATTTTTCAGGATAAAAACAAACGTTTGCCACTGATCAGCTCGTGGTAACGCTTCTATAAGTTTGTCTATTATTTCTTCTCTTGTTTTTTCAATCTTAAATCTTTCTAGTTCGATTTTTAGATGACAAAAACGTTCAATCATTTGACGAACTGATTCACCGTTAAGACTATCAAACAAATCAAATTCCTTTTTTAATAAAGCAATTTTGTTCTTCCTGATTTGTTTACCACCCTCTGCCTTAACCCGTAAAGCTTCCCAAACCGATTTTGAAGTTCCGTCATGTTGCAGTAAAGCAAACATGTCATTTCTGATTGCCAACTGGATCAAAGCAATCATTCTCTGTTCTGCTGAGAATTCTGCTTTGTCATCTTTAGGTAAGTCTTTGAGTGGAAGCTCTTCTCCTTTATCATTAGTCGGCCTTTTGTACCCAAAATCCAAACAAAACCAGCTCTCGTGAGCATAGGCTTTTGCCCAACCAATGAACCTCTCTTTCCACCACGTGTAATCTTCAATGTTTCCAGAGTTGGTGGCTTCGAGTGTGTTCCGTAGAAGTTACCATGCTTGATGTTTTCATTGATTGCTTTTGTAATCGACTTTGGTGTGACCGTTGATGTTTCGGAAGATTCGGTTGTGAATGCATTGTAAAACGTATTGTAGAACTCTTCAGCCATGATTTGAAATTCTTGATTCACCTGAATTACAAACAGACAATCACAATTAGTTTAAACAATTTCAAACCAATGAGTCGGACGAGTATCCGATTGTGGGAGTCAACAAAAATCAACAGTGACAATAATCGCGTGACAACGCTGTCCGTTTGAGTGAGGTTGCTGTCCGTTTGGGTAGCCTATTAACTTTGAATCAAGTAACTTTGAATCGGTTGACAACCCGTACTAGGTGCTGTTCGATTGACTCACACAATCAAAATAATATGCAAATTGACAATTAACACTAAAGGCTCTTTAACAATGGCAGACAACAACAATTAATGAACTTTGAATTTCAAAAGCAACCTTATCTCATCCACATGCAAACTGATGACATCATTGATTCATGTGATAAACTGATTATTAATGAAGCTCAGAACTTTTGTTGACTATTGAATTGAAATTCACATGTACACCGCTTGACTGACAAAATAACAGTGTTGACTTAATGACTCGGATTGCCGACCGTTCGGACAGGAGGTTGATCGATCGGACAGGGTGCTGGTCGATCGGACAGGGGTGCTGTTCGATCGGCTGGTGTTTTGTTTTGAATAGAGTGAGCTGTCCGATCGGCTGACGCTACACGACAAATATGCTGTCCGATCGGCTGACGCTAAACGACAAATATGCTGTCCGATCGGCTGACGCGACACGACAAATATGCTGTCCGATCGGCTGACGCTACACGACAAATATGATATTCGATCGGCTGACGCTACACGACAAATATGCTATTCGATCGACCCTCTGTTCGATCGGCTAGCTTGCTTTGATGCTGTCCGATCGGCTTGCACGTTGATGCTCTTCGATCGGCTAGCGTGTTGAATTGATGGCACAAGACGACAAAAAGCTAGATCGATCGGCTGGCACTTTGACTTCTTAGACTTCAATGATTAAAATGCAAACTGTCAGACTGAATTACGACAATTAGCACATGCAATCACCGCCCTGACAAACTTATACATATTCACATGCAAACTATTGATATTAATGCGGCTGACAACAATTGAAATCTTATCAAGAAAGCTATTTATTCACTCAAGATATATGCACATTAACAATCACCACATGCACTAGCCAACAATTATAAAAAGATCACATGCATTTCTGAATTCTCGAGACAATTGAATCAGATCATATGCAATCAATTAATGAACTGCTGATAATGTTTCAACAAAATGAATCACGTGATACTGTTGTATGATGGCAGGTTACAATGTTGACTAAGTGAAGTGATGTGTTATGAAACGATTTGCTGATCGATCGGCTGGGATGCTAGCCGTTCGGACAGCTGTCCGTTCGGCTAGGTCAACAATAGTCAAAGTTTAAATGGAACGGACAGGTGTTCGAACAGCAATCATCAAAGTCAAACATTTTTAAAGAATATAACGTGATGTAATGAAAAGGTGTGCTGACTGTTCGGCTGGGATGCTAGCCGATCGGCTGGCAAGTCAAAGAAGGTCAACCACTTAAATGAAATGCAATGAAAGTTATGGAACGATTAGCTAGCCGATCGATCAGCTGTTCGATCGGTTAGCATTCAAGTGAACATGCACAGCAACAGTACTCATTTTATCAACCTTTTCGAACAGAAAATTTTAGATTTCTCTTAAACGGCTTTGAATTAAGATCTGAAAATTTGTAGGCTTGTAGATCAAGTACTTTCGCACAACATATCCAAATTTTAGCCGATTTTAACTGTAAAAAGTCGTTTAATTTGATGATTTTCGGTTGAAAACGTGAAGAAACGTAAAGATGAAGAAATTGATCAAATCTGAGTGAAAATTGAATCTGATTCTTGTCACACCCCGACCACGTAGAACATACAAAACGTGGCGGAAACATCGGGGAGTGTTGTAACAGAATTAATGTTTCACAACCATGGAAATTAAAGTTTCGTTTTATTCAATATAAGTGATACAATGTCTAAACAAACATGGAAATACAACATAATTAACTAGTCTGCATCTTTCATTGTCACTAAGGCCCATGTCCGCCTAAGTGTATCTTGATCATCTTATGCAACAGCTCCTGAAAAACACATGTGAAAATATGGTACGTCAGCATAAAAATGCCGGTGAGATACATAGGTTTTGTGAAAATAGGTTTCATGACTTATGTTTGAGAAAATGTTTAGTCATGAACCTTGTAATTTGCTTTGTCTTGTAAATCATTTGAAAAACAATAAGATCAGATTGATATGTATAAATAAATGTAAGGTTAAATGAATAACCATGTAAAATGTGTTTGTATAAGATTAATCGTTTATAAATCAATGTCTTGTGAAAAATATGTTATTTGTATAAAATGTTCTATGTCTCGAACTGAAATGATTCAAATAACGCTACGAGATGTAGTACCATACAAACACTTATATATAGGAAGTACCAGCGGCGTATCCACCATGTTTGTATCATATTACACACGCATCGTTACTTAATCACTTAATCAAATCAAACCACCAAAGTAATGTTCATGTCTAATGTAAATCATGTAATGGATACAAACGGTTCAACAGTTACAAACGGTTCACATGGTTCAACGGTTACAAACGGTTCACATGGTTCAACGGTTACAAACGGTTCACATGGTTCAACGGTTATACATACAAACGGTTCACAGATACTAACGGATCACATAGTCAAATGATTACAACGGTTCAAAATGTAGTATAATGTGTTCATACGCTGGATAAGCATATGCAACAGAAAGGCAATGTAAAACAATGTACTAAGTAATGCACACAATGGGCACACCTAGCATGAAATGTAATGAAAATCATGTACTATAATGTACTAACAAACGTAGCCGGTATATGATGTGAAAACAGGAAAGCATGAAAGTAACAAGTAGGCACATGTGTTCCACCCCAAAACAGTTTGGAAAACAGTAAAAGAGGGGTCTATGTACTCACTTGAGATTGCTTAGTAGTCCTTGAGTAACAACCAAACAATGCTAGAGATCACGGATATCAAACGGCACCTAATATAGGTAACTATGTTAATAAACCGGACCTATATCGGAAGACTGGGTAGCATTAGGGTTTGTAAACCAAATGAGTGTAGGAACTCATGTGATATGGTTAAACAAGGCCTACATGCTAAATGAAACTTAACCTAAGTCTTAACGACCCATTACGATCCGTTTAGGTAGCTTATGCTATTTTAACGCATCGTGCGCGTGAAACGCGTTCGGACCGTCTAACTAGTCCTATGACAAGTGTTATATGCCTAAACATGTTACATTATCAGTTATGTGACAAGAGTTTAGGTTACATATGCTTAATTACCAATTATACATGAAAAGGGTATTCTGGTAATTTACCTAAGGCATATAAACTACCTATCATACAACTACTTAAACGATATGACCATAGGATATAACCTCGGAAGGTTATTCCCTACCTACTATGGTCACCTAATGTGTTTGGTCGGATCCTAATGATCGACCAAATGGGTCGGGTTCGAGGTATAAGCGATTTATTAGATCGCTTACCCTACGACCCTAGACAACGTGGTAATCAGTAGGCATAGTCCCAAGGGACTATAACCAACGTGATTACACTCACGTTGCGAAGTTCAAACGAACTTCGCATTGACCATTACTGGTCAACGCTGAAAGTCAAACAAAGTTTGACTTTCGGACTCGAAAAGCAATAAAATAAGGAAAAGAACGAAAGAATACTTACGAAGGGTCCCCGAATGCTAACCTCGATTCAAAAATCTCAGGTATGAAACAATAGTTTCAACTTAGAGTTTCTCAAATCAAAGTTCTAGTGATTTAAGCAATGGGGGGTATGGGGTATTTATAGTTTTCGGGTAACCGTTAGGATCGTTTCATGGAAAACGTGCCATGATCCAAGGCGTACACTTGTCGGAACCTTATGGTGACTAAAAATGATCCTTATCTTCATGACTAGATAATTGGAAACATGTGGGTGAGAATCAAATAGCTGCAACCTGCTGTTTAAATACTCTGCATCTGGTCTGAACTTGGCTAGCGCACCGCTACGTTAAAAGTGTAGCGCACCGCTAGGCCATAGTTTGGCAGATTTACACTTTTGGTCCCTGTATTGCAATCAGCCCATTTTCGACACGTTTAAGGCCCGTTAACCCCATTTCAAAGCTCTAAAATGAAGTTAAAGTATAGGGAACTTAAAACATGTTCAAAAATATCTCGGATGTCGGTTCGTTTGGCCGTACGGTCGCGATGTTCGCTTAATTACGACGGAATGCGCATAAGCGCGAAAAACGATCCAAATGACGCGACGAATGGATTTTTCTTTTGGCGAACACTAAAGCATAATATAGTCATGCTTACATAAATTTTTGGATGTCCGGATGTATTCAGAACGTGTGTTATGCGCGAAAATGCAAACTTGTGCACTTTTTGGCGCTTTTAGTCCCTGAATGACCCAAAAGTTTATTTTAGCACACCGAACCCCTCAAAGCCTATTTCTAAGCTATGTAAAGGATATTTATGGTATGTTTAACTTATGGCCTTGTTCCGGAATGTCTGTTACAGTTCAAATTGGCATACTTTCGCAGTTTGTCAACTTTAGTCCCTGTAGACGAATAACTTTGATTTCCCCACACCAAACCTTCCAAAACTTATATCTAAGTTAAGTAAAGGTTATTTAAGGTATGTTAAGCCTATTTCACTATTCCGGAGTGTTCGTTGGATTAAACTGGTTATATTTACGCATCAGTGCGTGTATAACCTTCCAGAAAGCGATTTAGAGCTTGAAATCGAACAAGAGTTGATATGTGCAAAAGATACACATATTTATACAAGTCCAAAGTATGAAATATAATATTTTATTGGCTTGGTATTTGTTTGATGGCCGTGGAGACACAGGTGTTACAATTCTGATGATTTTCCGTGCGAAATCGTGCGTTTGATCCGTGCAATCGAGCTCCTGCTCTGATACCACTTGTTAGGACCGGTTTTGACTCCGAAACGATTGCGAACCGAACGTGTGACGTGCGGAATCCGTACACGAACGTGACCGAACACACGAGAACGTAATAATAACCGTGATTCTATTAACAGATCTGAAATCGTACAACACCTGAATCACGTACACGAAACTTTCTCTCTCTACTTTCTCTCTCTAAGCACCAAGCTCTCCAAAGCTCCAAATGACAAAAGTAGCAAAAGTTCTAAACTCTAACCCTAACACATCTATTTATAGGCCAAGGCTTTAATGAGAAAACTCATTAATTACAATATTGTCACCTTGCCTTTCTTAACTAGATGTTACAATATAAAGCTAGAATTAAAGTGTTTCCGCTACGATTTGAGATGACGGAGGCGATAGACATAAATGCACTAAGGAAAATGTGTAATTTAAGGACAATGTGTAATTTAAGTGTGGGGGGTGATGCTAAAACCTTGAATTTTGCAAGTCCTAATTACAAGCCTTACACAAAACTCTATTGGAACCGCTAAACACTCCAATTTTTTTTTTTCAAAAATTTTCATTTTTTTACTTGTCTTGGTTTAATTTGGGAATAACAAGTTCTAAAAAGGTTATACTTTTACAAATTTACAACCGATAGCGTCGTGATAAAAAGAACAAACATAAGAAAATTATGAAACGACATGACAAATCTAGTTAAAATTTGATTATCTATACTTGATCACATAAAAACCCATTCCCACAAAAAGTGAGTTTTGAGCCTTTATTGAGCATACAAATACACATCTTTAAACTAAATGCTCATTTTTCGTTTCTTGTGTGAATAGCCGCTTGGTTTCTTATGATTCTAGAACTTGCCACGACGATACATTCCCGGTCCTTACCAACTTAAACCCAAGTAAGTAAATGATGGAGACATTAGGACTAACCTTTTTATTTCAACACCATTATTTTCTTTTTTTTTACCACCTACCCAAAATCCCCCAACTAAACCCCTTTGAGCCTAAACCTTTTCATTTCTAAACCAAAACAAACACCGTTTTACCCACCAAAACCCTTTTTCATTTTAAACCCTTTATATTAGTAACAAAGCTCGGTTTTCTTGTGACTTCCTTATCAAAAAAAAAATAATAATAATAATTTATAGAGAAGAAAAGTGTAGGATCGATGAATGGTCCAATACGAGTCAATCAGAGTCAGATCTAGTTTCTAGAAAGGCGGAATCAGACTAGAAACCGTCAATCAGTGTTAGAACAGGAGTAGAAGAGTAGAAAGTCACTTTAAACATGTTCTTCATTGATTTTAAACGTTTTGGTAGAGAGAGAATCGGACAGCACTTCGTTACACATTTCTCCAGAATTATATACGAAGAACACCACTAGCCTATTTATAGGCTTGACCAGATCGCATGAAACAACACTTCCAGACCGCACGAACTGAGGTTATCACCTCGTGCGACCTGAACTATCCAGGTCGTGCGAACTGGCCTAATACATAACTTTGACATTTTCAAACTATTACATATACATGACACGACATAGACCGATGACGCAGGTGATAGACATTATGCACCAACAAACTCCCCCTTGGATATTGCCGCAGTCTTCAGTCAGCCTGTCTTCAAAACATCTTTCACAAAGACTTGAAAAATTCTTCTCTTTGTTTCGTATTTTTCAATAACGCTTTCCTGAGCTTTTCATTTTCCTTAGCAGCTCTTTGCTCATCTTCAGCTAGCCTTTGCACACATGTAGCTCTAGCAATCCTGTCTTTCTCTTCACGCTCTTCTTTCAGCTTCTTTTCTTTCAAAGACTCTTCTCTTTCAATCTCTCTCCATCTTGTTAACCACATATTTTCAGAATTTATACCTTTCTGAAAACATATCGTAGCAATTTTCTGAAATTGCAGAGTTTGTTCTCTATCTTCTGCTTTGTATCCAATCTTGTTCACGAACAGACATTCAATATCTTTTACAGAACAATTGACTATCCACATCGGATCATACAGGTGAATATTTCTGATCTCATTCCCCACTCTGTATTCAATTACTGCTTCAGTTGATATGCAACTATAAACCCAGCATATAAACCCTTCATGAAAATTTTGTTCCATCTTTGGCAATGGAATATTCTTCAAAACTCTGGGTTTCTTGATCTTCAGAATTGTTTCCTCAATACCTGTAACTGGATCCATCCTCTTGACTTTCTTAGGATAATGTGGCTTCAAGTGTTTAAATTCTCTGAATGCTTCAAATTTCATCAAGCCCCATGTTGGCATATCATGAACTTTGACAGGATATGATAATGTTCTGACTTGGGACAGCTCTTCAACATCCCACCAAGGTAGAGACATTATATCTTGAATATATTGGAAATATTGAACACCAAATTTTCTTCTAATTGCATAAGCGTTGACTTGTGGCAAGTAACCCCAGCTTATGATATCTCCAAGAGAAACATATCTATCCCTTCTGTAATACTGTAGTGGTCTTTTAAATTTTCTTTCTGTATCCTTCCTGGACCACTTCTTTCGTTCTTCGCGTTGTTCTTCTTTCGACATTTCTCTAAAACTCTTACTCTTAACACTTTCAGCAACTTTTCTTCTCAGTTCTTCCTCATTTGCTTGACTAAAAAACTCAGCAAGAGTTGGAAAACTAGAAGTATCAACATTAACATTCTCAGACTGATCATCGTTGCTCCAGTCTTCTACTTCCACTTTATCATAGTTATCAGCATCTTCAACATACTTGTACTGATATTCAGGTTGATGATTGATATCAAACTTGTTCAACTCCACTTCAAAATCAAAGTTAAACTCACTTTCTTCAATAACCATCATCTTAACAATCTTAGCTCTAGTGTAAGTATGCAATATCTCACCTTCCTCTACATCCTGTTCAAGACGTAGGATAAACCCTGCACTCTGATCAACATTCTCATAATCTTTTTCAGCATCACCATGCTCCCCCTCTCCTCCTGCATTTTCTGGTTCTTCGTTTGCGTTGTCTTGAAGATATTCATCAATATTCTCATCTTGTGATGCTTCTGCTACTTTTATACCAGAATTACCTTGATCAACATCATCATTTCCATCATCATCATCATCATCATCATCACTATGAATAGAATATACTTCATCCGCATCATCTTTCAGATTATCATCTTCGTCTTCTTCATCATCTTCGATCTGAATATCACCAGATACTGAAGTTAATGGACAAGGATCTGGAATAGACAATTCTGGAACTTTTGTCGAGGATTTCGGCTCAATCAAAACAATTGCCCTTTCATTCACTTAAACATCATCTACAACTCGAACACTTTTACCTTTATCTTTCATTTCAGCTTCTATTTCAGCTTTACGTCTTGCTCTTACTTCCGCATGTTCTATCTCTTCAAACCTTTGCTCAATTGGCTTACCAATCAAATCTTCAATCACTTTCTTTAACATATATATTCTTCATGTTCCTCTCTAGCATTCTTGGCTTCTAACTCTTGATTTTTCAACTTGAAATACTCATTCTTCTCATCCCTTCAAGACTTTTCTTCTTCCAAAACAACTATTCGAACTTTCAGAATATCTATGTCGACTTGATCAGCTTCAACTTTTTCAGCAAAGATGAATTCTCAGATTCAACAGACTTGACACGTTCCTCTAACTTCTTTTTCTCACTCAACACCTCTTTCACTTTCGTATGCAACTTCTTCACAAGATCATCATTCACAAAACTAAAATCATCAAGGTTTTCAAGAGTTATATCCTCTGGATTTGGTTCGAGTTCATGTGATTTGGTTCAAATTTAACATCAATCAGTACCTTTCCCATGATATAAGTTGTGCGAACCAACTTATATAAGGATTCCGAACACATGATTACAAGATTAAAGCTTGAAAACTAACAAATCTCTCAAATCTCTCAAGTCGCTTGAAAGGTGTGTGTGATGCGGTGTGAGAATCAGAAATGGTTCATGCGATCTGGTCTCACCTTTATATAGATGCTGCCAGGTCGCACGAGTTGAATGTTAAGGCGGTGTGGCCAGCTCGCACGAGTTGGCACTTTTGAAATGGTCTGGCCAAGTTAAAACTATCTGGCCAGTTCGTGCGAGTTGGTCTCCTCGTGTGAACCAACTTATTTTCATTATTTTTGATTTTTTAACTTTTTACCTTTTTACCAACACACTCAGTTAACCAAGTCCAAGTTAATGACCTTGGTCAACTGTTTAGCCTGCCAAGTCCAAGTTAATGACCTTGGCTGACCAAATTCTAATCTTGCTGACAATTTTGAAACATATTAAGTTCAAATTGATGAACTTTTAAACATTTTGAGCAATTAACAACACTTTTCTCAAACTTTTCTTATCCAACCCAAATGATCCAACTTGTTTAGCACTGTTGGACTTTGATCATCAGATCCCCAACGTCTGTTGTCGAAAATAAGATGAAGTATTAAATCTTTTTGGATTTTTTCAACATTTTAGCTAAACAAACAAAAAATATTTTGGAATTGAAGAAACTGGAAACTGTACAAACATATTTACAAACAAATTTTATTTGTGAGTTTGTGTAAGAGGATCATATCAGTATATGAGTGATGTGCGTAAAGTTTGATAGGTATTTAAGTATATTTTAAGCCCTTTTTACACGTTAGTCAAGTTTTAAATTTATAAAACACGATATTTTACTAACACCAAACACACATGTGGGCAAGTGCACCCATCGTGAGCGTAGTATAGTGTTGGCAAGATACCGAGGTCGTCCAAGGACACAAGAGCTTTTAGTACCGGTTTATCCTCAACGTCTAATCAAGTCAAAAGTTAGAAAAAGGTTTTAAACTAGAAAAACAAAAACTAACTAAAATGCTGAAAAATAAAATAAAAGTAAAAACAGATAGACAAGATGAATCACTTGGCTCCGACTCGTGTTTAGTGTAACCTTTGATTATTTCCGCACTTTTGCACTTTTTAAGAGATTATCTTAGTTATTGTAGTAGGCCCCTCTTTTGAAGGTGACGTTACCCTCAACCCTGTAGTTTGAGTCAGCAAGGATACATTCCTAAAGGGTCAGATTATTGAAAGATAATTAATTAAGTTATTAATGCATATTATGGTAGGCCCCTCTTTTGAAGGTGATGTTACCGTCGGCTAAGTAGTCTGAGTCAGCCGGGATACAGTCCTAAGTAGCCGGGTTAAAGTATTAATACTAGCTTACATATGAGGGGATCAAAGAGTTTGGACCCCCGCCATCCAATACCGGTGGGTATTGAAGGAGGTCCTACTAAATTTGACCCATGTCCTTGCAGGATCTATACATTGAACAAGGCAAGACTCTTACCAAACCGTTCCCTTAACCCCCGATCAGGTAGCCAACATACCTCCATATAGACCGTAGAGATATGAATGGTGAAAATCTTTTATTTTATATAGACAGTAAAATAATGCCAAGACACCACGGACAAACGATAAGGAAGAATCACCTTCAACATAAGAAACTAGTTATTAAAGTCATTAATACATAACCAAGTAAAAAGTGCGAAAAGATTAAAAATAAAAAGTATTACACTAGACACTTATCTTCACCAAGTGATGTAAGAGACTTAAGCAAACATGGCCTTTGATTGTTAAGAACTCTTACGATCAATCTTGGATCCCGAGATGACTCACACACTCAATGATGGTCAATGGATGATGGTGGTGGGTGGTGGGTGAAGTGTGAGAGAGGTGGTGTGCCAAGGGATGGTTTGCAAATGAGCCAAGCACCCTATTTATAGGCTGAATAGTAGCTCGGGCACGGCCCCGTGTCCATCCTCTTCTCTTCCTTCATTAATTGCAGTTTGTCTGCATTAGTTGACCACGCCCCCGTGTCCGGTGGGCACGCCCCCGTGTGGAGAAGCATATCTGTACTATCAAGATTTCCCCAGATTCTGTGAATCTTAGAGTTGACCACGGCCCCGTGTCCGCTGGGCACGCCCCCGTGGTGGGTGATAGAAGCTTCTATAGCTTTGTCTTTTATGCTGACACTTGGGCACGCCCCCATGTTCACTGAGCACGGGGCGTGTTCAGTCTTTTGTCTTCTTGATTTTGCTTGGGAAGATGCTGTCGGGGGGTCGGGCCTGCCACATTTGTCCCTTTTCTTGTATTTATGTTAGATTTTGCTGTCTTTTTGCTTCTTTTGTTAATTTGAGCTCATTTAATCCTGAAAATACAAAAGGCAGACAAAAACACACTTTTTCTGATATTAGTATTAAAAAAGGGTTAGTTTTATGCCACAATTGATGTAATTTATATGTTGCATTTTGTGCACATCAAATACCCCCACACTTGAATCTTTGCTTGTCCTCAAGCAAAACTCTTTATTTTGTGGCTTACACACCCAAATGGAATGGGTAGAAGAGAAGGTTTTTGGACTTGTCATAGAGTGTTGGGATTTCCAAGATTCTTTATTTAGTTTTATTTTTATTTATTTACAATCCTATTCGTCATGATTTATTTAAAACATTACATAAGATAAATTACTTATTAGGGCATAACATTCCTTTTTAAAATTCCACTTATATACAAGTTCACATACCTCACGGGGGATCACTCAACACTCGGCCGAAGATGTATTTTAGTGAATCACTCGAGAGTGGCATGGAACTTACTTCTACCATAGGCTTGCCAAGCAATCAGTCCTCCTCCTTTTTAACTATATACCTTTGTAAATATCAAGAGGACTTTTGGGTGAAGGGTTAGGCTTGGGTTAAAGGTGGGTGGTTGGGTTAGTGGTTAGTAAAAGGGCGAAAGGTGTAAAGAGCATCGGTTTTCGTAAGACTTTTTTTTATTATTTTTTTTATTTTGATGAAGCCTTTATTCAAACAAAGTTATTTTTGATAAACTTGTGTGTTTATTTCTCTTTTGCTTCATCAATAACATTTTTTTTTGAAAAATCATACGAAAAACCGAGCTTGTTACTAAAACAAAGGGTTAAAAATAAAAAGGTTTTGGTGGGTGAAAGGGTGTTTGTTTTTGGGTTAGGAAATGAAAAAGGTTTAGGCTCAAAGGGATTAACTAGGGGGATTTTGGGTAGGTGGTAAAAAAAAAAGAAAAAATAATGGTGTTGAAATAAAAAAAGGGTTAGTCCTAATGCCTCCATCATTTACTTACTCGGGTTTAAGTTGGTAAGGACTGGGAATGTATTGTCGTGGCAAGTTCTAGAGTCGTAAGAACCAAGCGGCTATTCACACAAGAAACGAAAAATGAGCATTTAGTTTAAAGATATATATTTGTATGCTCAATAAAGGCTCAAAACTCACTTTTGTGGGAATGGGTTTTTATGTGATCAAGTATATATAATCTAATTTTAACTAAACTTGTCATGCCGTTTCATAATTTTCTTATGTTGGTTCTTTTTATCACGATGCTATCGGTTGTAAATTTGTAAAAATATAACCTTTTTAGAACTTGAAATTCCCAAGTTAAACCTAGACAAGTAAGAAAAATGAAAAATTTTTGAAGAAAAATGAAAAATTTTTGAAAAAAAATTTGGGGTGATTAGCGGTTCCAATAGAGTTTTGTCTAAGGCTTGTGATTAGGACTTACAAGATTCAAAGTTGTAGCACCCCCCCCCCCCACACTTAAATTACACATTGTCCTCAATGTGTCCCAAAAATAAGTTTTTAGGTTGATTGAATGTGTAAAAAGGTGTGAAAAAGCAAAATTTATGTTACTGGGCGTCTGGACACGGCCCCGTGTCGGATGGATACGACCCCGTGTTCAGGTGCCAGTAACGAAAACTTACAGAAGGAGGACACGGGGGCGTGTCGGATGGGCACGACCCCGTGTCTGGCAAAAGTATGCAGATTTAAACAAACAGCAGGTCTGGGGCAATGGGCACGGGGGCGTGTCGGCTAGACACGACCCCGTGTGGACAATCTGCAAAGGTGAAAAATAGGTTTCTGGCTTCGTTTTTCCTGCTCCGGCTTTCGTAGTACTAATATTTAGTACTCTAAGCCTCGTATGTACCTGTTTTATCAATAAACACTACACCAAACGATAGAAAGCATCCTAAATTACCATCGTTCAACATCCACATCACAAAGTTAAAAAGAAAAACAAATGCAGAAAATAAAAAGAGTTAAAGGAAAGTAAATTGTTCAACACACGGAACGCAGGCCGGAAATTGTTCAAAAGGAAAGGGGTTAACCTGTGGGATCACCAACCAGCTGCTCCTAACTTCGCTCCTCCCGCCTAGTCCATGTCCTCGTCGTCAGCGTCATCACCACCTCCGTGCCCCGCCATGTACTCCCGGATATTCCCAATGTCATCCTGAATGTCGGATATGTTTTTCTCAATTGCTCCGACCCGGGTATACGTGTTGCTCGCCATGTTATATGTGTTCCTGGTGCACATGAGGTTTTCCTGCAATAAGTCATGCAAACTTTGGAAGTTAGGAAAACTGCCTCCTTGTGAGGAGGATTGGCCCGGATCACCGTGGGGGTGATATTGGTACTGATGATGCTGTGGAGCGTGAAGGACGAGTGCCTCTTGCGGGTTCCATGCATGCCCTTGGACTCTTTGGAAGCTAACCGACCCGTCTTCAGCCTCAAAAATTAAGTTCATGGAGCGGCAGATGTGTACACTCTTCCCCGACCATGGGCTCTTTTCGAAGGACCTAGGCATGTTCACGAAATGCTTGAAGAGACGGTATATCCACCCCCCCTGAAGAAGATAGGGGTTGGTAAAATAGCAAGCTGGTTCAAATGCATGTTTCGGAGCAGGAGGTACGGAACATCGAGGTGTCTGCGGTTATGAATGCAATGAAGGACTATCAGGTCTCTCAACCCTACAACGCCACCGCTGTCATGCCTTTGGCTAAGAGAGTAAGTGAGGACCCTATGAATGTAACAGTAAAGTGGGTCCCTCAGCTTAGTGCTCTTAGTGCTGCTCGGGTTGTACTGTCCTTCACCAATCTTAGCCCATGCGGCTTGGCGTTCG
The DNA here is from genome assembly GCA_030545235.1 of Helianthus tuberosus. NCBI lineage: Eukaryota > Viridiplantae > Streptophyta > Magnoliopsida > Asterales > Asteraceae > Helianthus > Helianthus tuberosus. The sequence continues at coordinate 154,087,248 of CM060448.1, read as the reverse complement.
TTCTCATCCAACTCTCGCACCCCTTCGATGTTCTCGTCATTACCCGCATCTTCCTCCGCATACAGCCCAATTATCGACCCAAATTGTGCTATCGAAATCAAGTACTTAGTTCCACCACATCAGAATCCCACCCCATCATTGTCAAATGGGTCACACCTTGAATTGAACACGAATGTGCTATTAAATTCCAGATTGTACTCGTGGACCGAGCGAAGTCGAGTGGTTAGGGCGACTCTTAGTGGGCCGGTAACGAGGGTTGTTAAACCGGTCAAGTTGGTTCACCATTGCTAAAAGATCCATGAACGCTTGTCTTGGGTATTCTTCTGGTCTGGTTTGAAGCACTTCATATCTTGCCCTAGCTTCGAGCTCATTTGCGTTGAACCTCATGAATTTCTTCGACATCTGAAAGAATACACCAAAAGTTAGCATGAAACAGTGGAATTTTCGGAAAAAACTGAAAACAGCTAGCTGGACACGACCTCGTGTTCAGCGGACACGACCCTGTGTCCAGACGTCTATTATTCAAAAACTTCATTTTTCGACCCGGTCCCGAAAACTTGAAAATTTTTGGTCCAGTAGGTGCGGTTTCCCCTGAAAATGAAACCCCAAGTGCCGTTTTTCCCAAAACAAACCGTTTACCCCTTCAATTTTATCTTTTTCGGTTCAAAAACAAGGGTTTGGGGTTTTTGTGAGAAATCGGGCGAATCTTTGAACAATACAAGTGGATTTACTTCCTATAACATTAATCTAAACTAATGCTAACAGATTTATACAAAAATTTGAGGTTCGATCCGGATGAAGTTCAAGAACCCTAGATTTTTCCCTAAATTTTTGATGTTTTAACTACATGCAAATGCTTAATCTAACTACTAATGATGATAGAATCATACCTTGATGTTGTTAGAAGTAGAGGAGACGTCGAAAATCTGTGGAAAATCGCATGAACCAGAGAGTTTTCGGGGAAACGGGGAGTGTGGAATGAAGTAACTGTTATGAAAAAGGGGTTTTATCCTGACAGTCGCGCGGACACGGCCTCGTGCCGAGCAAATTTTTTTAAGTGCTCGTGTGAGTGCCCTTGTTTCCCAAAAACTTGGTGAGAAGACTTACCGATTTAGATGTCGTCTCGTTTGTTTCATAACTTACCAGGTATGATGTTGATGATTTTTATTCTTCGACCGTTTGAAGCGAGATTTCTTCCTCTTCATCCTCAATGAATCCTTGATAGAGCTTCATCCGTTGGCCATTGACTTTGAATGGAGGGCCATTCCGAGATTTAATTTCTACTGCACCGTGTGGGAAAATATGGGTGATGAAAAAAGGTCCTGACCACCTAGACTTTAATTTACCAGGAAATAATCGAAGCCGTGAATTAAACAAAAGAACTTGGTCTCCTACTCGAAATTCATTAGGTTTAATGTGTTTTTCATGCAAGTTTTTCATTCTTTCCTTATAAATTTCAGAGTTTGAGTATGTATAATTCCTAAGTTCATCTAATTCATTTAACTGACAAAATTGATTTCTACCTGTAAATTCTAAATCTAAGTTTACATTTTTAATTGCCCAGTAGGCTTTGTGTGCAATTTCTACTGGCAAATGACAGCTTTTTCCATATACTAGCTTATATGGGGTTGTACCTATTGTTGTTTTATAAGCATTTCGAAAAGCCCATAAAGTATCATTCAATTTATCTGCCCATTCCTTTTTATTTAACCCTACGGTTTTTTCAAGTATTCGTTTTAAACCTCTATTAGTCACTTCGGCTAGTCCGTTTGTTTGAGGGTGATATGTTGTTGAGACCATGTGATAGACCCCATATCTTGTTAAAAAAATTTCAAGTTGATGGTTGCAAAAATGGGTACCTCTATCACTTATTAATGCTTTAGGTGTTCCAAAACAAGAGAATAATTTTATCAGAAATCTTACCACGACTTTTCCATCATTTGTTGGAAGTGCCTCGGCCACGGCCCATTTAGACAAGTAATCTACTGCCACAAGTATATGTTTGTTTCCTTTTGACGGTGGGAAAGGTCCCATAAAGTCGAGTCCCCACACATCAAAAATTTCACAAACAAGAATGCCATTTTAGGGCATTTCATTTTTGGAAGAAATATTACCTGTTCTTTGGCAAGCATCACATGTCTTGACAAGACTTTGGGCGTCTTTGTAAATGTTTGGCCAATAAAACCCTGAATCAAATACCTTTCGTGTGGTACTAGCGGCACCATGATGTCCTCCGTATGGACCTTCATGACAATGGCGGAGAATTCTTCGTGCTTCGCTACCATGTACGCATCGTCGGATGAGTTGGTCGGCACACATTTTGAAAAGATAAGGGTCTTCCAAAAAGTAATGCTTCACATTAGCAAAGAATTTTTTTCTTTGATGATGTGGCCAACCTTTTGCCACTATTTCGCTAGCTAGGTAGTTAGCATAATCGACGTACCATGGTTCTTCTTTGTACTCCACCATTTCTAGGGACTCTGTCGGAATTTTTTCGTTGATTTGCTCGTCCCTGGTTTCCTACAAAGCTGGGTCTTCTAGGCGTGAAAGATTATCTGCTGCGGTGTTTTCAGCTCCTCTTTTGTCTTTGTTTACAATATCAAATTCTTGGAGGAGTAAAATCCACCGAATCAAACGTGGTTTTGCGTCCTGCTTTTTGAACAGATATCGAATGGCTGCATGATCTGTATAGACTATAGTTTTAGAAAGAACAAGATAAGAAAGGAATTTATCAAAAGCAATTACCACAGCTAGTAACTCTTTTTCAGTTGTTGTGTAATTTTCTTGTGCATCGTTACGTGTTTTACTAGCATAATAGATTGGGTGAAAATGTTTTTCTTTTCTTTGTCCCAAGACAGCTCCAACTGCAAAGTCACTTACATCGCACATGATTTTGAAAGGAAATTTCCAATCAGGCGCTATCATGATAGGTGCATTGACTAGCATTTCCTTTAGGGTTAGAAATGCTTGATTGAAATCCTTGTCAAAGATGAAAGGGGCATCTTTTTCAAGCAATTTTGTTAGAGGCCTTGAAATTTTAGAAAAGTCTTTGATAAACCGCCTATAAAATCTGGCATGCCCTAGGAAACTTCTGATGGCTCTAACGGAGGATGGGGGTGGTAATCGAGAAATAGTGTCTATTTTGGCTCGATCAACCTCCATTCCTACGCTTGAGATTTTGTGACCGAGTACTATTCCCTCCGTTACCATGAAATGGCATTTTTCCTAGTTAAGGGCGAGGTTTGTTTCCTCACATCGGGATAGCATTCGTTCAAGGTAATCGAGGCATTGGTCGTATGAATCCCCAAAGATAGAAAAGTCGTCCATGAAGACTTCCATTGTCTTTTCTATCATGCCATGGAAGATGGCTACCATGCAACGTTGGAAGGTTGCAGGGGCATTACATAGACCGAATGGCATACGTCGATAAGCAAAAGTTCCATAGGGACATGTGAAGGTTGTCTTTTCTTGGTCTTCGGGTGCTATAGGGATCTGAAAGTAACCTGAAAAACCATCCAAGAAACAGTAAAATTTATGACCGGATAATCTTTCTAACATTTGATCAATGAAGGGAAAAGGAAAGTGATCTTTCCTCGTTGCTTCATTTAATCGTCTATAATCTATACATACTCTCCATCCTGTGACGGTTCTAGTTGGTATTAATTCATTCTTTTCATTAGTTATTACCGTCATACCTCCTTTCTTTGGAACTACTTGGACGGGACTTACCCACGGGCTATCAGAGATAGGGTAAATAAGTCCGGCGTCAAGTAACTTGATGACTTCGTTTTTAACCACTTCTTGAACATTTGGATTTACTCGACGTTGTGCTTGTATTACCTATTTGTAGTCATCATTCATTAAAATTTTGTGCATGCACATGGAAGGACTTATTCCTTTAATATCTACAAGCTTCCAAGCAATCGCTTTTTTTGTGTTTTTTCAAAAGATTAATTACTTTTTCTTTTTCTAAACTACTTAACTTAGACGAAATAATTACAGGTGTTTTACCATCTTTGTCTAGAAAAGCATATTCCAAACCTTTTGGAAGTTCTTTGAGCTCAAGAGGTGGGTCTTTAGGAGACTCCTTATTTGGTTGCTCATTTTGAACAAGAACCTTAAAAGTGTGTTCTATGGCGACCTCTTCTTCAACAAAGTGGTCAATCTTTTCACTTGTATCGGGTGGTTCATCTTCATCTTTAATTAGGGGGTCATTATTGCCGAATGGATATTTCATTGATCGCTCAAGATCGACACTCTTTTTAAATGCCCCTAATTGAATTGATAGATTGTTGTACTTCCGGTTTTTCAAAGCTTCGTGGGTTTTTACAAAGGGTCGTCCCAGCACTAGAGGAGCGTCATCGAGGATGACAAAGTCAGTTGGGATTACCATTTGATTTGTTTGAACCAAGATATCCTCAACTACACCGATTGATTTTATTACTATCCGATTGGATAGAAAAATGGGTATTTGAAGTGGAGAAAAATCACTAATACTTAATTTTTAGAAAATGTAGTTGGGCATTATGTTAACACAAAGATTTTTATCGATTGTGACGTTACTATAAAGGAATTTTGAAAAAAAACATGGAACCGGTGTAATGTTGATTTCAAATGGGTCTTCTTTTATTAGCGAGGTTTGATCATTAGTTAACTTAATGCTTACCGTTTCGTCAATTTTAGTGTTAGTGTTTAACTCTTTTAAAAACTTAGCATGAGTAGAGACTAAACAATGATTTTCAAAAGAAGGTGACAAGAGATTAATTTCTTCAAAATTAGACTCTTCTTGAATTTTAACGTTAACGGACTCACCTTTTTCGTTGTTTAACTCATGTGTCGGTTTTTCACTTATTTGTTCTTCCATTTTTACACTTTCAACTATCTCTTCTTTATTTAATTCTTCTCTTGCGTGGGACTCCTCTTCCTTTGCGCGAGATTCTTTTATGTAGCGCTCGATAGTTTTAAGGTGCTCTAATATCCTATCGGTCACTTCAGTGATAGAGTAAGGATCGGGATTTTCAAAGCTTGAATCCGGTTGTTCGATCCTTTGTTCCTCATAATACTCATAGGAAGTAGATGGTTCACACCATTGTTCTTCATTGTAAGCATATGATGGATAAGGGTCGTAATTTTGTTCTTTATAATACTCATATGAGGTGGGTTGTTCACGCCATGGTTCCTCATAATAAACATATGAAGGTGGTGGCTCATATCTTGGCTCCTCAAAGTATGAGTAAGAAGGCTCATACCTTGGTTCATCAAAATATGAGTATGAGGGAGGAGGTTCATACATTTGGTCTTCATAGGATGTGTATGAAGTTGATGGTTCGTACCTGGGCTACTCATAGTAGGTGTATAAAGTGGATGGTTGATATAAGTTACAATATTTAACTGAGTGCGGGTCACCACAATTAGTGCAATAGTTATTCCTATAATCATCCTCCTCATAGGTGTAGTTGTAACCTCCTGAGTATTATCCATAAGAATCACTCAGCAGATCACAACCAAGTCTCGAGATCAGAAAAAAAAACGGAAACAGAGGCTGGACACGGCCCCGTGTACAGAATCTGTATATGGGCGTTTTAATTAAAGTTACTGATTTCGTTGAGCACGGGGGCGTGCTCAATGAGCACGTCCCCGTGTTTAGTCTCTGTTACTGGGTGTTTTATGAAAAATGTGCAACACGGCCCCGTGTTCAGTGTGCACGGCCCGTGTTCAGGTTACTGTAAATGCAAAACTAAACTAAAATGCAGAAAAAAATGCGTGCGTTTTGAAAAGGTTTTGAAAAACTGATTAGGCCGCCGATTTTAAGCTTTCTTAAAATCCTTGTGTCCCTGGAAACGGTGCCAAAAACTTGATGTGCGTAAAGTGTGATAGGTATTTAAGTATATTTTAAGCCCTTTTTACACTTTAGTCAAGTTTTAAATTTATAAAACACGATATTTTACTAACACCAAACAATCATATGGGCAAGTGCACCCATCGTGAGCGTAGTATAGTGTTGGCAAGATACCGAGGTCGTCCAAGGACACAAGATATTTTAGTACCGGTTTATCCTCAACGTCTAATCAATCAAAAGTTAGAAAAAGGTTTTAAACTAGAAAAATAAAAACTAACTAAAATGCTGAAAAATAAAATAAAAGTAAAAATAGATAGACAAGATGAATCACTTGGCTCCGACTCGTGTTTAGTGTAACCTTTGATTATTTCCGCACTTTTGCACTTTTTAAGAAATTATCTTAGTTATTGTAGTAGGCCCCTCTTTTGAAGGTGACGTTACCCTCAACCCAGTAGTTTGAGCCAGCAAGGATACAATCCTAAAGGGTCGGATTATTGAAAGATAATTAATTAAGTTATTAATGCATATTATGGTAGGCCCCTCTTTTGAAGGTGAAGTTACCCTCGACTAAGTAGTCTGAGTCAGCAGGGATACAGTCCTAAGTAGCCGGGTTAAAGTATTAATAGTAGCTTACATATGAGGGGATCAAAGAGTTTGGACCCCCGCCATCCAATACCGGTGGGTATTGAAGGAGGTCCTACTAAATTTGACCCAGGTCCTTGCAGGATCTATACACTGAACAAGGCAAGACTCTTACTAAACCGTTCCCTTAACCCCCGACCAGGTAGCCAACATACCTCCATATAGACCGTGGAGATATGAATGGTGAAAATCTTTTATTTTATATAGACAATAAAATAATGCCAAGACACCACGGAAAAACGATAAGGAAGAATCACCTTCAACATAAGAAACTAGTTATTAAAGTCATTAATACATAACCAAGTAAAAAATGCAAAAAGATTAAAAATAAAAAGTATTACACTAGACACTTGTCTTCACCAAGTGATGTAAGAGACTTAGGCAAACATGGCCTTTGATTGTCAAGCACTCTTACGATCAATCTTGGATCCCGAGACGACTCACACACTCTATGATGGACAATGGATGATGGTGGTGGATGATGGTGTTGTGATGGTGGTGGGTGGTGGGTGAAGTGTGAGAGAGGTGGTGTGCCAAGGGATGGTTTGCAAATGAGCCAAGCACCCCTATTTATAGGCTGAACAGTAGCTCGGGCATGGCCCCGTGTCCATTGGGCACGGCCCCGTGTCAATCCTCTTCTCTTCCTTCATTAATTGCAGTTTGTCTGCATTAGTTGACCACGCCCCCGTGTCCGCTGGGCGCGCCCCCGTGTGCAGAAGTATATCTGTACTATCAAGATTTCCCCAGATTCTGCGAATCTTAGAGTTGACCATGGCCCCGTGTCTGTTGGGCATGCCCCCGTGGTGGGTGATAGAAGCTTCTATAGCTTTGTCTTTTATGCTAACACTTGGGCACGCCCCCGTGTTCACTGAGCACGGGGCGTGTTCTGTCTTCTGTCTTCTTGATTTTGCTTGGGAAGATGCTGTCGGGGGGTCGGGCATGCCACGTTTGTCCCTTTTCTTGTATTAATGTTAGCTTTTGCTGCCTTTTTGCTTCTTTTGTTAATTTGAGCTCATTTAATCCTGAAAATACAAAAGGAAGACAAAAACACACCTTTTCCGACATTAGTATTAAAAAATGGTTAGTTTTATGCCACAATTTATGTAATTTATATGTTGTATTTTGTGCACATCAATGAGACATATCACTAACACCGTTGATCTTGATTTAACTTTAACTCTTAAACAAATTCACTTTTGATTGTCAGTATTGTTGTCCACTTAAACTTCTACACAAGTTTCAATTGATTCAAGATACGAATTAGTGTTTTAAGAACCTAACTTATTCGCGTGTCCCACCTCAGAATATACTCACGTATCCAGACTCCTATATTCACTCTTACAGGTGAGTGCACACTAATGATATCTGTAAGGGGTAAATGCGAGGCCATGAGAGCTCAGGCTAGAACTTCCGTTCAATCAGAGAGATGATGGCTCGACTTTAGGTGGGTCCCCCTTGGGGATCTTCTTTTTGTTGGTGCATGTTATATGACAACAGCTTTGGATTGGTCTTTGGATATTAAACAGAAGATTGGATCATGAAGACTTAAAGAAAAACGAGCTCTATGAAGCCCAATCAGTCCAAGTTTATATTAAGTCTATTAGGCCCAAGTTTATGTAACATATGTAATATGGGCAAAGCCCAATTCGTGTATGGTAGGTTGTAGTATATAAACAACCTCTTGCTACATGTTTAGGGTTAGACACTTGAGAGAACTTGATAGACTTTTGGAGATTGTGAGAGAGCATTCGAATTGAGAGAGTTTAGAACAAACAGAAATTGACTGTTGGGTTCTAGGAGATCTTAGTGATTGTAAAACGTTTCTAAGGTTTGATAATCACAGAAGATCAGTTGGAAAAGTTTTGTGTGTTCGAGTTCTTATTCTTCTACACTTTCTTGTTTCTGTGTTCGAAGATCAATCAAGGGGATTCCGCACCCTTGATAGATTAACAGTCTTGTACGATCCATACGGGATTCAGGGACCTACAATTGGTATCAGAGCTTTTGCTCTTGTGCGTGGTTCAAGACTGATCGAAAGGATTCAAGTTGTGTTTCGGTTGATGAAAATTTTGGTGTCTCATTCATAATTTTCGTGAAGAACAGCAAGAACAAGGAAGAACAGTTCAAAATTCTGCGTTTTGATCTGTTTTGGTGGTTGGTTGTTTGAAGATTTCGAGTTAAAGTTCTGGGTTTTTGCGAAGAACAGGAAGAACATTTGAAGAACAGTTTAAATTTGTGTGTTTTAATCTGTTTTGATTATTGGTTTGACTATTTTTCGTGTTTGTAGAAGCTTTGCTTGGATTTCGTGTATGGAAAGAAGTGCTGATTGAGACTTTGCTTGGAAAGTTTCAAAAAGGAAGCAGATTTCGTGTTGTCAGCTGCTGCAATTTCGGGATTGGGTGGCTGCGTGGTCCAATCAGCTTTTGTGCTGATTTTACTCGCAACAGTGGTCTTGACTCGCAACCGTGGTTTCGGCTTGTGCTGATTTGACTCGCAACCGTGGTCTCGACTCGCAACCGTGGTTTCGGCTTGTGCTGATTTGACTCGCAACCGTGGTCTCGACTCGCAACCGTGGTCTCGACTTGTGCTGTTTTGACTCGTAACCGTGATCCCGACTCGCAACAGTGATCTCGACTCGCAACCGTGTTCTCGACTCGCAACCGTGAAAGTGGTGGAATTTTTATAGGCAATCGTAGAAAAAATTTCACTGTATCGTGTTTAGAGAATTATCCGTAACTCATCTGGACAAACCGTTTGCACCGTTGAACTCGTGGGATTTTTACGACAAAAAAAAAAAAAAAAAAAAAAAAAAAAGTCTGGAAAATCCCGAATTCAGTTTTCGGCATTATATATCTTTGGATTCGTCTTTTCGAGACGATTCTAACGGTGTAATTTGATAACCACTGTGTTCGGAAAAATTTTGTACGGTTTTAACAGTCTGTAACGTTAAAAATGTCGAACATGTCTAGTTTGAATGAGCTTTTGAGAATGGAGCATGAGGTTGGCACTACCAACAAACCACCTAAGATGATGAAGGTGGAAAATTATTTGACATGGAAGGATCGTTTCCAATCCTTCATTGAATATCAGGATACGCGCATGTGGATATGCATCGAAGATGGGTACGTGAATCCTACACACGACTTTGAGGGCAGACCACGTAGAACAGAATATGTGAACATGCAAGATAATGATAAAAAGATGTATGAGGCTGAAAAGAGAGCCTTGGCTGCAATCAAAATGTCGTTACCTGATAGCATCAAACATACCTTCAAGAAGTACACTAACTCAAAGGATATGTGGGATGCTTTGGAGAAAAGATACGCTGGAAATGCTGATGTCAAGAAGAACAAGATTGATCTACTGAAGAAGCAGTTTGCTGTTTTCAAGTACATGAAGCATGAGTCACTTGAAGACGTCATCACTCGTTACTACCATCTTATGTCAGAAATGGACAATTATGAGATCGATTGCTATTCTGACATAGAGAAGAATGACAAGCTGCTAGATGCCTTGCCTACTAAGTGGGATATCTACACTCTTATGATCAAGGGTGAAGCAGATTATGAAACAAAAGAGCTTGAAGAGGTGGTAGGAAAGTTGAGGGCGTATGAGCTCAGCATGAAGAAGAAAGATACTGGATATGATCAGGTTCAAGATCCGGCGGTTTACAATGGGCTTACATCTTCTTCATCTCACAACGCTTCTAGCGACTCTGCTACTGCGTTTTTATCATGTGAAAATGAGCAGGTTATGGTGAATCAGGATGGTGATGTGTGTTTTGTAGCTGCTGCAGGAGGATCAACAGGAGTCAAGAGAACATCAACTTCAAAGCAAAGTAGTAGTGCAAAGTCAATGCCTATGAGTGTGAAGTCTGCTGAAGAACATCTTGCTCTACTTGCTTCTTTTGTTACGTCTTATGAGAACTACATTCAAGGGAAAATATCTGATCCTGCCACTTTAGATGAAGATTATGATCAGATTGACCCAGATGATCTAGAAGAGATGGATCTACAATGGCAGATGGCCATGATTTCGAGACGTGTGAAGAGGTTCATGAACAGAACTGGAAGGAAGTTTGTAGGAAAGAGCGTAGGTTTTGACAAGACCAAAGTCAGGTGCTTTAACTGTCAGAGTTATGGTCATTTCGCTAGGGAATGTCAAAAACAAAAGCATGAGAATACGAATCAAAGTTCAAACAATCGGAATGCATCAAACAACTCTAACTCTACCTCTAACTCAAGAGCGTTGATATCTTCTGCAAGAGAAGGCTCATATGACTGGAGCATTCACTTAGAAAATGATGAGAATGTCACTCAAGCATTCATGGCAGAGATCACTCAAATCAATGATGTTGAAGCTACAGTAGATGAGGCTAAAGTTGAGAAGAAGAGTGAAGTTGAGGAAGATAAGGCTGATCAGACAACAGATGCTGAAGAGGAAAAGCCAGAGTCTGAGCATGAAATGGAAGCTGATGAGAAAGATGAAATCATCAAAAGACTGGAAGCTCAACTTGCTGCTCTCATGGCCAACTCAGACAAATCAACAGGAGAGGTAAGTAACTCTGCCACTTCTGTTTGCTTAAAGTGTCGTGAACTACAGGGTGAAGTTGACAAATTGTCAACTCAAAACAAAAGTCTCGTGAGCGAAATGTCTAACGTAAAAGAGTCAAATTTCTTTGCTAAAAGAAACGAGTCATCATATTTGAAAAAGATAAAAGGCTGTGAAGCTGAAATTGAAGCTTTAACATGCAAATTAAATGAAAAACTTCAAGTCATAGACTTAGCTCATGACATGATGGCTGAGAAAACAAAAGAGATTTCTGATAAAAACAAAGAGTTGTCGGATGCACAACTTAAAATTGTTGAACTTGAAAAGAAGTTAGGTCAATTCAGAGATTCTACTTTTGTTATGAAACATATGATGGGTGGGTTAAAGAAGAGTAATGACAAGACAAGTGTGGGATTCCAAGGCTTTAATGAAGTCCCACCTCCTCTTAGTCATGACTACTCTTTCCTACCTGGTGAGGATGAGCTTACAGATTTTCTGTCAACATCACCAAGTAGTTCCACATCCTGTCAAGGTGATGTGTTTGAAGATAATGATGCTAAGAAGGAAAATGACAGCAAATCTGTTTTGAAAAAGAAAAATACACCTTCTAAAAACAATAATCAAACTTTTGTTAAAAAGGTTAATTTTGTTCAAGGAAGTGATATGAAAACCGAAACAGCTGTTATCGAAAAGGAATCAAATGTAGAGTTTGCTAAAAACAAAAACATAGAAAAATCTGAATTTAAGCAAACTGAACAAAATCCTTCCAAGGCATCATCATCAAAACCAGAATCTAGTTCAAAGGCTTCATCTAAGAAGTCTTCGAAAAAGAGATCGTGCTTCAAATGTCACACAAAGGGACATGTAGCTAGCTGTTGTCCTAACAAAAAGGTTGAAGCACAAGGTAGTGAGAAACAAAGAGGGAAATCACCTGATAAGCAAGGTGATAATGAGGAGAAAGTCTCAAATTCTCCAAAGAAATCTGCTCCAAAGCAACAACCGGGTGTTGCTAGTGGTGTAGATAAGGCTGAAAAAGGGACTCCACAAGTTCCTCGTTTCCAAAGAAATCAACCAAGATTTCAGCCTGAATCTACATCAGGCAGATATGAAAGACCTAGAAGTAACTCACCAAGAATGAATAATCAAAATTCAAATAATTTCAGAAGTCAAGGTCAATATCAAAATCGATACCAAAATAAAGGTGGTCGAACTTTTTATAACAATGGCTTTAGAAATTACAATCAAGGTTCTTGGAATCAAAATCAAAATTTTCAAAGGTCACATAGTCCAAACACAAAAAGGTACCCTCAGGACCAGAGACCTTATGGAAATCATGCCCCATTTCCATCAATAGGTCCAAGATCCAAGACTCCAGCTGGGAGTGATGGATATTGGATGGATGTTCAAGTAGTTGGTAAATTTGGACGACCCAAGACCATTAAGGCTTGGGTCCCCCAATCTAACTAATCTTTTGGTTGGTGGGTGTAGGAGCTGCTAAGGAGGATTATCAACTTATGGTATGTTGATAGTGGCTGCTCCAGGCACATGACGGGGGATGCGAGATTATTTTCTGATTTTGAAGAATACGATGGTGGGCATGTAAATTTTGCTGGTGCTAAAGGTGGAAAAATTACTGGACGAGGAAAAGTGACGAATGGGAAGATCACATTGGACAAAGTGAACTATGTTGAGCAGCTTAAACACAATCTGATGAGCGTGTCACAAGTCTGCGACAAGGGTCACTCTGTCCATTTTACCAAGTCTGAGGCATTGGTGTTGAAACCGGGTTTGGTCATTCCGGACGATTGGATAGTTATGCGTGCACCAAGGAAAAATGACACTTATGTCATGGACATGGGTGCCAAGGATCCAACTGCTGCGGTGGCGTGTTTACTGTCAAAAGCATCTGAAGCTGAATCAATGTTGTGGCACAGACGCATGGCTCACATTCACTACCGCAAAATGAATTACATTATTAAAAATGAGCTAGTGAAAGGGGTTCCATTGCTGAGGTTTCAAGTGGAAGATAAATGTCTTCCATGTCAAAAGGGAAAACAACACAAGAAACCTCATAAGTCTAAAACAGTAAATTCCATTAATGCCCCTTATGAATTACTTCACATGGATTTATTCGGTCCAGTGAACGTGAGGAGCATAGGTGGAAAGTACTACTGTCTGGTTGTCACTGATGATTACTCACGTTATTCATGGGTTTTCTTTTTAGGTACAAAAGATGAGACAGCAGAGATGCTGATAGATCTTTTTACGAAATTGGAAAACGTCCATGATGCAAGGATTAAGAGGATAAGGAGTGATAATGGCACGGAGTTCAAGAATCGAGTTCTGGATCTCTACTATCTTCGAAAGGGAATAGAACATCAATATTCTGCTCCTTATACTCCTCAACAGAATGGAGTCGCTGAGAGGAAAAACAGGACGTTGATTGAAGCCGCTAGGACTATGCTTTCAGATTCAAAGCTACCAGTTCTTTTCTGGGGAGAAGCTGTGAATACAGCTTGCTATGTCCTAAACAAAGTTTTGACCGTTAAACGTTTTAACAAAACTTGTCATGAGTTGATGTTTAACGAAAAACCAAACTTAACAGGCTTTGAACCATTTGGATTACCCTGCACCATTGTGCGAAACAAAGATAAACAAAAATTCGGTGAGGTGGCTGACGAAGGCTACTTTCTGGGTTACGTGCCTGGCACACCGAATAAAAGGGTTTTTAATCTAAAAACTGGTAAAATTGAGGTTGTTTTTAATGTGGAAATTACTTCCTACAAACCTCAACAATCAACGAGTGGTCCTGCTATATTATATGATTATGATAGTGTGTTTAAATCATTTAATATTCCTGAGGTTTCTGATGCAGATGCTTCTCAGCTGATTCAAACAGTGATTGGTGAAGACGATGAAGGCGAATTTATGCCTAGATCGAATGTAGATATGTCAGATGCTCCGGAAACTTCCCAAAGTGCAGCTGATCCTGATTCAAGCGATAGTGACTCTGAACCCAGTCAGGGGGAGGATTTCATTAATCCGTTTGCAAATCAAAATATTCAGGGGGAGATTGGATCAAACCTGGGTGATAATCTAGAAGTCGATGCTGTTGCTACTACACGAGCAAATAGAGATCATCCGGTTGATATGATACTGGGAGATCCTACTGTAGGTGTTCAGACGAGAAGAAGCATAGCAGAAAATTCTGGGTTATTTGTTTCGATTGAGAAGACTGGGATAGTAAACGAGTGCTTGTATAGTTGCTTTATTTCCCAAGAGGAGCCGAAGAACATTCATATGGCTCTTAAAGACAATTCATGGGTTGAAGCTATGCAAGAGGAATTGGCCCAGTTTGCTAAGTTGAAGGTTTGGGAATTAGTGGACCTTCCTAAAGGAGAGAGAGAGATTGGCACTAAATGGGTATTTAGGTGCAAGAAAGATGAAAGAGGTATTGTCACACGCAACAAAGCTCGGTTGGTTGTCAAAGGTTTTAATCAGCAAGAGGGGATTGATTACAATGAGGTGTTTGCACCAGTGGCTAGGTTGGAGGCAATTCGTTTGTTTCTGGCTTTTGCTTCATTCAAGGGCTTCAAAGTTTACCAACTAGACGTGAAGAGTGCATTTCTTTACGGAAAAGTCCAAGAAGTGGTGTATGTCTCACAACCAGATGGGTTCGTTGATCCAGACTATCCAGATCGAGTGTACAAACTTGATAAGGCTTTGTATGGGTTACATCAAGCTCCCAGGGCGTGGTACGAGACACTGTCTACACATCTGGTCAAAAATGGTTTTGAAAGAGGTCAGATTGACAGCACACTATTCATTAAGAGAAAGAAGGAAGATTTTCTGCTGGTACAGGTATACGTGGATGACATCATCTTTGGGTCATCTGACGAAAACATGTGTAAGGAATTTGAACAGGTGATGAAGAGCAAGTTTGAAATGAGTGCTATGGGTGAGCTGTCTTACTTTCTGGGATTACAAGTTGAACAGAAGGAGGATGGGATGTTTATACATCAAACAAAGTATGTGTATGACATTTTGGCTCGATTCAAAATGAATGATTGCTCTACTTTCAACACACCCATTTGTGAAAACCACAATCTCGGCCCAGATCATGAAAGCACTGAAGATGTTGATCCTACTCAATACAGGGCGATGATTGGTTCTCTAATGTACTTGACTGCTTCAAGACCCGACATCATGTTTGCCGTATGCTTGTGTGCCAGATATCAGGCAAATCCAAAGGAGTCACATATGAAAGCAGTTAAGCGGATTCTTCGTTACTTGAAGGGGAAACCTAAACTTGGGTTGTGGTATCCAGCTGATAGTGATTTGAGGTTCGTTGCTTACACTGATTCAGACTTTGGAGGATGCAAATCAAACAGAAAGTCTACAACAGGTGGTTGTCAGTTCTTAGGAGGCAGGATCGTGTCTTGGCAATGCAAGAAGCAATCCTGTGTGTCTACCTCTACGTGTGAAGCTGAATATATTGCTGCGGGTAGCTGTTGCTCTCAGGTTCTCTGGATCCAACAGCAGATGCGCGATTACGGTTTGGATTTCACTCGTACTCCTATTATGATAGATAATAATGCCACTATATCAATCACAAACAATCCCGTAAAGCATAGTAGAACTAAACACATTGACATACGTCATCACTTTATACGGGATTGTGCTGAAAAACGATTAATTGAATTGCACCGAGTTGACACAGAAGATAACCTTGCTGATCTTTACACAAAAGCTTTTGATCGAGCTCGCTTTGAACACTTAGTCGAACTCAATGGGATGAGGAATCCTGAATAACTGGTTTTTCATAAGAATTTTTGTAAATAGTCTACTGTTTTTCTTAAAAATCAAAAATACAAAAACATTTGAAAAATCAAAAACAAAAAAAAAATTAGAAAATAAAAAATTGAGTTATCACTGTGTGAAAAAGAAGAAATGATAGTACATCGGCAAGTTAGACTGTCACACTAAATTGAACCATAAAATTGCTTAAAGTGTGATAGCAGCTTCATTATATGATGTACCAGTAGACAAAAGCATGAAATAATCAACTTACCAAAGTGATATAAACCTAAATGCACTGAGTATGAGTGGGGAACACATCAGTGGTGTATGGTTTAATGACCTTAAATCTTGCGTTGATAGATTGCCAAAGTCTGAGGTTTTCGGTCTTTATGCTGCTTATCATCTGGGTATCATGGTTGTTTCTTTTACCGAAACAAACGGAGACGAAGTCTAGATCTTCCATGATACCATACATACGTAAACATACTGCATTCGACCTCAATAAGTGATCAACAATCACATGTCCCTCAAATAAGTGATAAAATATCACATTTATCCGGGAGTCAAGTTCGTCTCTCTGCTGTACGAAAGTACTGACCTGTTCACGGACTTGCTCTTGTGCCCTCATGCATATGAAAATCAAGTTCCTCATCAATAAGTGATTCTATCACATAGGGCTTATTTTCAATCAAAATAAGTGAGATTCTCACATCATTTATACGGTCAAACAGATGATAATCAGTATACTCACCGACTACGATGAATCTTTGTGCATACCTTGATCGCGGGGGTATATCCTGAAGTGGGACACACTAGTATTTCGGTATAATAAAATTACCTTAACGTATCATACGGTAATGGTACTTGAAATGTTCATGCATTTTGTTTAGGTGGACAAACATACTGGTAATCGTCTTGAACTGCTTTTCACTAAAAATTAAATAAAGAATTATCTAATAGTGTGAAAACAGTTTGATTGTGCTGATATGATCTTCTTACCGGTGATTCTCACAAAAATAGAGTGTTTATTGCTTTTCGTATTTATCTGCTTTCAGAAAATATAAAAATCCAAAAATAGTGTCTTTTTCTGTTAAAAATTCTTAATGTACGGAAAACTGTTATTCTTGGAGGAATTGTTACCGATAGGGGGAGACTGTGTTAGAAAGTGGGTTCAAAAATTTTTGAAATGATGCAGGTTATAAAAGGTGTTTGATTAAAAATTGTTGCGTGTTGGTACTAAAAGGGAAATGCTTAATCTGTGATACAGTTGAATTATCTCTTGAATAATAATAATTGTTTAACTATGTTGAAAAATTCTTATGGTTTCTCGAGATGTTTGTTTTATAGTATACAGATTGAAGCAGTTTGTTGATGAGAAGTTGCTGTGAAGAGATGAGGAGTTTGTTGCTGCTTGGTAGAGTCCTCCTTCTACAATGCAGAGTGGATGCTGTGAAGACTAACATTGAATGCTGACTCAAAAAGTTGGAAGATTTGGTGATTGGATGCATCAGCTTAGGGGGAGTCTGTTGCTGACAAAGATGTTGCTGACAAAGACAGAATTCATGTTGAAGCTGACGCTATCCAAAGACCAAAGACTGTGAGATTCTGAAGACTAAAGTTTCCTTTGCAAGCTATTGTCAAGGGGGAGTTTGTTGGTGCATGTTATATGACAACAACTTTGGATTGGTCTTTGGATATTAAACAGAAGATTGGATCATGAAGACTTAAAGAAAAACGAGCTCTATGAAGCCCAATCAGTCCAAGTTTATATTAAGTCTATTAGGCCCAAGTTTATGTAACATATGTAATATGGGCAAAGCCCAATTTGTGTATGGTAGGTTGTAGTATATAAACAACCTCTTGCTACATGTTTAGGGTTAGACACTTGAGAGAACTTGATAGACTTTTGGAGATTGTGAGAGAGCATTCGAATTGAGAGAGTTTAGAACAAACAGAAATTGGCTGTTGGGTTCTAGGAGATCTTAGTGATTGTAAAACGTTTCTAAGGTTTGATAATCACAGAAGATCAGTTGGAAAAGTTTTGTGTGTTCGAGTTCTTATTCTTCTACACTTTCTTGTTTCTGTGTTCGAAGATCAATCAAGGGGATTCCGCACCCTTGATAGATTAACAGTCTTGTACGATCCATACGGGATTCAGGGACCTACACTTTTCAACAGCACATGATTAGCATTTTTTAATGTTTCATCATTTTTTATGCTGAGGGTGAGCTTTAAGAATAAAGCAGTGCAGAGTATTATACGAGGACTAGGCTATTGCTCCCGCAAAATCAGAAGTCCTGGTATAATACCCCAGATATCATCACGTACAAAGACCTAGTATGTCAGAAATAGAAAGCCTTTCAAACAAGATTTCGGGGGTTACCCATATATCTGAGAGATGTTCCCCACGAGGATAAGCAGTTATTCATTATGTTTATATCTCGAACTCAATCTACTAGTCGTGTGAAGTCTACTGGCACATCATCAGTGAGACTTGTTTAAAAACATTTGGACTTTCCATTTCTTTAGCATGTTGTGATAGTCCACTGATGTACTATCATTTCCTCTTTTTCACACAAAACTCTTTTTGTCTTTTTCAATGTTTTTGTATTTATGAAATTTTATCATGTTTTTGTATTTTCTATAAACTTTCTCCCCCTAAAATAAAATAAAAACATATTTTTGTGTTTTTGGTTTTATCAAAAACAGTAAAGAAACTGTACAGAAAACATGACAACTAGACGCAGATCACTTCTGATCGCCGTCCGCCTCGGCCACACACTCTACCACCTTCCCAGAAAACAAATTCTTTAACCCGTTCAATGTTAAAAGATAATTAAATCTTGTTTTATCAAAGGGTTTAGTGTAAAAATCAGCTCTCTGATCATCGGTGTGAATATATTCAATTCGAATCAATTTTTTCTTATAGTAATCACGAATAAAAAGATGTCGAATCTAAATATGTTTATTTTTTTAGTGTTGAACCGGATTTTTAGTGATATTAATGGCTGCGTCGTTGTCCACAAAAATTGGTATGTCTAAGAATTGCAACCATAGTCCCTCATTTGCTGTTGAATCCAGAGAATCTAGGAACAACAACTAGAAGCTGAAGCGTATTCAGCCTCACAAGTCGAGAGAGCAACTGTGGTCTGTTTCTTACACTGCCAAGTTATTAGCCGAGTTCCAAAGAATTGGCAACCAGCAGTTGTGGACTTAGCATTCAACTTACAGCACCCGAAGTCAGAGTCAGAATATCCAGTTAGAGAGAAGTCACCGGATCGGGGATACCACAAGCCGGTGCTTGGGCAACCTTTGAGATACCGTAAGATTCTCTTTTGTAGGATCGCGTGCTGACCCGAACGAGTCAATTAGAGGTGTTCTAATCTGTTTCAGGTGCGGAATAACAAGAAACGGACACGAAAAACAGCTTGTTCTACTAAATCTTGCCTTGTATATTGATTTCACACTGATTACAAGTCAAACGGCACTTCGGCAGCAATTCGGTACCGGAAACAAGACGTGTTATAATGATTTCACCCAAGAGACCTATATATAGGATTGGTGATTTCGCTTATATGTCACAGGACCATATGAGCGAAACCCCCATATGTCCATATAAGCGAAATCCCAAGGTCCACATAAGCGAAATCCCTAAAATACATTTGGAGCGAAAACAAAAATATAACAATCTGATTTCAAATGCTTTGTCTTCTTGTGAGGTGATGTCATTGATGATGTCATATTGATGATGTCATCTTTGTATATGATGACATCATGTTGAATCACATCCGCAACGAACCCTAGACTCGATATAAGACGAAGTCGGCAGATGAATGCACTAACAGACTCCCCCTCAGATGTTGACGAGTCTTAAGTGTCGAGTCTTTTCAATCTTCAGTCTTTATCAGTCTTTGGACTTCCTTCATGATCTCTAACTAGCTCTATCCTATCTCCAATTCTCTTTCAGAATCTCTTGCTCTATCCTGTATCTTCAGACTCTCTTTCTCTAATAGACTCCCCCTCAACTTGTACTGGGATCGTAGTCTGACTTTAACAGATTCAGGTATTGTAACCTGATTCACCTGCATATTCTCTACCCAAAACATAAGTTTCATAAAAGATAAGGTGTAACAAATTTAGAAACTTCACTAAACTCTTGAAGATACAACCCTAAATAGAAAGATTTATCATGACAATTTCTGATGAACCACATGAATATATATCATTTCCATTTCTCACAACTTCAAACACACTTTCCCAAACCTGTTCGTCACGTTTAGCACTCGGAATTTTGAAAATCAGCTTTTCAACATCAGTCGTCTAAAATCTTTTTTGAATTTTCAAAAATTTATGCTAAAACACACCGAAAATCTTTTTGGATTTTTTAAATAACCAAAATGAAATGCAGAAATGAAATATTTACATACAATATTTTTGTGAGTTTGCGTAAGAGGATCATATCAGTTTTTGAGACAAATCACCAACACCATTAAGCTTTATACATTTTAAGTTCTAAACGATTCACTTAGATTGTCAGTATACTGATCCACTTAAATTTTCACACAAAGTTCAACTGTTTCGAGATACGAGATTAATGTTTTAAACACTTAAACTTAATCGCGTGTCCCACCTCAGAATATACTCCCGTATCCAGAACCCAATATTCAGTCTTACAGGTGAGTATACCTAGATGATATCTGTAAGGGGTTAAATTGCGAAACCGTGAGAGCTCAGGTCAGAACTTCCGTTCAGCAGAGAGATGACGGCTCGACTTTTGGTGGGTCCCCTTTAGAGGATCTTTTTTTACAACAGCATTAATTAGCAATTTTATTGTCTATTTTTGCTGAGGGTTGCGCTATTTTTCAAGCAAGCGTAAAGTATTCTCCGGGGACTAGGCCATTGCTTCCGCAAAATCAGAAGTCCCGGGATAATACCCCAGATATCACTAAGCATAAAGACCTAGTATCTCAGAAAGAGGGGTCCTTCAAACAAGATTTCGGGGGTTACCCATATATCCGAGAGATGTTACCCACGATATAAGCAAGTTTGAATTTAGGTTTATATCTCGTCACAATCTACTAAATGTGCAAAAACCTACTGACACATCATCAGTGAGACCATTTATCACTATTTAACTTTCCATTTCTTTAGCATGCTGTGATTGGCCACTGATGTACTATCATTTCCTCTTTTATACAACAAAACTCATTTTTCATTTTATCATGTTTTTGTCTTTTTCAAATTTTCTAATGTTTTTGGATTTTCTGAAAAATTTTACTCCCCCTAAAATGCAAACACATTTTAGGAAATTTGAAAACAAACTATACAATAAAGTGACAACCGATAACAAATCGCTTCAATTCGCCATCCACTTGGCATAAACAATCAGAACTCCCCCTCACAACAAACTATTTTCCCATTGTGATTTCAAAACACTTAAGTTTGTTTTAATCAAATGGTTTTTCCGGAAAATAAGTTTTGTTGATTTTAATAAACCATTTGTAGGTTAGGGATTCATCACATTGTTCTCCAAAATACCACTTGTAAGTATGGTCCAATCAAGTTCAACTTAATGACCTTGATTAACCACTTGTCAATGAAAACCTCTTTCAATCACTTACAGGTTCACTCACCAACCATAACCACTTGCACATCAAAATATAACAATTTAAATATACCACCTGTACTTTACCAACTGTACCACTTGTAGAATCATTTGCTAAGAAAGATGCCGATACCTGCTCCACTCTTACCAACCTGGGAGCTCCGACAAGTCAGATTTTTAGTTTGGAAATACTTTCCCCCAAGGCTGACCATCCTTGGGAGATTCTGGATCACATCTGTCCCACCAGCACTTTGATTTGTAGAACTCTTTAGCTCCTTTCACTTTTCCTGCAACCATCTTACCGAAAATATGTTTAACATTTCCATTAAACACCTTTTCAGCATCAAATTCTTTTTTATCTGCAAAGAATTGATCTGAAATCTAAAACCTACCTTTTTATTTCAAATAATCTTTTGTCAATGACGGAAAGTTTTCCTCGTTCAACTCAGGAACGGAATTATCAATCTTTTTCTCAACACATGACTCCTCTGATTTTATGGAATCAGATTCATTGTCAGAATTACCCTCAGATTTAACCACCCACTTTTGTTTACTCAAATCACCTCTTCTTTTGTAAAACCGTTTTGAACTTTCTCCTTCTTCAGAAGTAGAATTTTCAAACTTTTTAACATTTTCTTTCTTATCAACACAAGTCTTTCTCAAAACAGAGTTAGAAGAAACTTCCTGTTTTTGGTAGTTGGTCTTGGGGCAATTCCAATCTATATGTCCAACTTCTTGGCATTTGAAACAGGTTCTTCTATCAACTCTTTGAGCAAACTTTCTTACATTCTTGTTCACTTGAGCAAGAAACTCTTGATTCGACTGCTTCCAGAACGGTTTCCTCTGTTCATCTTCTGAACTTCCTCCTGAAACAAATTTTGTATTTGGTTTATAAGGTTTCTGATTTTTATAATTTTCTGATGAAATGAAACCAAGACCTTTCTTTTTGAGATTACCATTATGGTTTGATTTCTTTTGAAAACCATAACCAGAACCGTAACCCTTTTTCTTGTTCAATCTCTGTTGAACTCTTGAAGTGTATTTTTTAGGTTTTTCAGCAAGATTTAAATCTTTTATTTCAGAAATATTAATTTCTGTCAATTTGAAAACCTGTTTGATCTTTTCAGTTTTAACACTTCTTATTGGAAATTCCTCATCAGAATATAATTTGTCTGAATCATACAAAGTATAAGCTACTTTGATTGATCCGTCATTCAAATTAGATTTTGATAACAGGAATTCTCTATTGTAAATCCTGTTAACCGATGAACTCGGACTCTTTTCTGATGAACTCGAACTCTCAGATTTAGACTCCGACT
Source organism: Helianthus tuberosus (assembly GCA_030545235.1). Lineage (NCBI taxonomy): Eukaryota > Viridiplantae > Streptophyta > Magnoliopsida > Asterales > Asteraceae > Helianthus > Helianthus tuberosus. The sequence continues at coordinate 154,064,492 of CM060448.1, read as the reverse complement.
TTAACTCTTCATCCATATCCAACACCTGATCGACAACTTTCTTTATTAACTCAGACTCATGATCAGTGTCAGACGCTGTGAGTGTAACATCAATGTGATCTGGTAACTCATCAATGATTTCAGACTTTAACTTGATGTTGACTGCCTTTTTTAGACGCTCCTCATTAGGATTCCTGGGAGAATAAGTTTCATGGATCGGGGGCGGACATCTGTTATACTTGACACTTGGTTTCTTACCAGTATCAGTATCTTCAGTCTTTTTGTCCATGAACGCTTCCAGACCTGCAACAGTAGGATAAACACGATCAATCAAATAATCACAAGTAGTGTAACTCAACAATAATCGTTTAATCCTTTCACTCTCAATTTTCTCAAGTTCCAGCTCCTTCTTCAGATTAGCACAATCTTCAATATAATCATTGATGACGCTCTGCTTTGTCATTAATATTGCACTCATTTTATCCATTGCTTTTTCGGTTTCTGTATTTGTCTTTTTCAGACGATCAACTGTGTTGTTGAGCACATCATATGACTCCTTCACATACTTCACATCAGACAGTAAATCTTCTTTAATCTTCTCTAAATCAGCAATCTTCTTATCTTTCTCCTCACAAACTTTGCAAGATTCTGAACACTTCGAACACGGTTTTTCAACTTCAACCGTTTTTCAACTATCTTTTCAACCTCAACGATCTTTTCTACTTCGACGATTTTCTCTACTTCAACAAGTTTCTCAACTTCGACTAATTTTTCAACTTCAACTATTTTTTCAACTTCAACAAGTTTTTCCACCACTTTCTCCACTTCAACAATTTTCTCAACTACTTTCTCAGTCACTGGTTCAACATTTGCTTCTCCAGCTTTCTGTCCCTCAGTTTTTTTTGTTGAGCTTTCTTCAACTTCTGCTTTCTCAGTTTCTACTTTTGCTTCCAACTCGTGTTCTTCAATTTTCTGAATAAACTGTGCCAGATTCATGTTTTCTCATATGTTTTACAATCAACAGATAAGTTCCCCATTTTTGTTGTGGTAATGCATTAGCAAGTTTATCAATCCATTCATCATTTTCTTTCTTAATGTTCAATCTTCCCATTTCCACGACTAAATGACAATATCTATCAATGGTCATCTTTGTTGTTTCATGGTCAAAAGCTACAAACATGTCAAATGACTTCTTCAACAACTCCTTTTCCATGTTTCAAAGTCAAGGCTTCACAAACACAAACTTTCTTGTTTTAAAAATACTGTTTTCAAACAAGCTGTATCACCTTATAAAACACCTGCAAACAATCAAACAAACGATCAGTTTAAACTAACTGAATACGTAAAAGTGTGTGTTGATGAAATCAATCTAAGACTCGTTGTCGAAGATTTGCTAACTCGTTGCGAACTCGTTTCAATGTTGTTCGAGTGAAGACACTGAATGAATGAACTTGATCGGATGTGCCAAGTAATATGGGCTTCAAATGGTTTGAACTTTATACTCCAACTTTAGATGGGCCGAAGATATGAAGTCACATGGGTTGATGATAACAAATTCTTGAGCCGAGAACTTTGAAATTCCACAACACTATTCTAATGAACGGTCACAATTTTGGAACCAAACAAATTATAATTGTCCTACAACAATATTCAATTATATCAAACACATGTACTGACAATTCCTACACATCTCGATGAAATCATTTTTTACACATGCAATTGCACATTCCAATCCCACTTAGCTGACACCAAACAATGTATATCTATGTTATTTAATAATGCACATGGCTGACACATTGGAATCACAAACTTCTTTTTAATTGTGCCGAATATTAACTTGATCTTATCTAGTCACATGAAAAGTCTGATCTTATCAAAACATGTATTGGGCTGGGTAATATGAGGTGGGCTGACAACAATCAACTTTAATCGATTGCTATAGAACCAATATAAACTCGAGCAGTGTGATCACATGGATATCACAATTTGACTTAATTAAACTTCACTTTTCACATGCAAACTATTATGAATCGACAAACTATGAGACCAACTGATTGCTGATTGGACCAATAATGTGTGTCAAATGTCTTGGGTCAATACTACTGATCACGTGAACTGACGCACGCAATAATGATCATGTGAGCGGAATCTCTGATTTGGTACTCTGGAGGGAAATTACTGCTTGATGTGACATTGGAGCGAAACCTGATGTACTCAAAAGCGAAATCTCTCAATTTTGATGACACAAGAGCGAAACCCTGATGACTTTTGGAGCGAAATCAGGATTTTAGTTGTCCCAATGAGCGAAATCAGGTGACCAAAAAAACGAAATCAATGAATGTCCGTATAAGCGAAATCATGTTCGAAGGTAATTTGGTCCATTTTTAGTCCGAATTTCAATCTGAAACTTTCCAGGGTTTGTTTATGTCCAATTGTCTATGATCTGTGAAATTTTGAGCGAATTTTGACTGGTAAAACTTTCTGAAATGATAAAAGAAGGTGTAGAAGTAAGAAAACAAGATGAAATACAACTACTCTCTGCAGAACCCCTCCTCCTGAGCTCTGATACCACTTGTAGGATCGCGTGCTGACCCGAACGAGTCAATCGGAGGTGTTCTAATCCGTTTCAGGTGCGGAATAACAAGAAATGGACACGAAAAACCGCTTGTTCTACTAAATCTTGCCTTGTATATTGATTTCACACTGATTACAAGTCAAACGGCACTTCGGCAGCAATTCGGTACCGGAAACAAGACGTGTTATAATGATTTCGCCCAAGAGACCTATATATAGGATTGGTGATTTCGCTTATATGTCACAGGACCATATGAGCGAAACCCCCACATGTCCATATAAGCGAAATCCCAAGGTCCACATAAGCGAAATCCCTAAAATACATTTGGAGCGAAAACAAAAATATAACAATCTGATTTCAAATGCTTTGTCTTCTTGTGAGGTGATGTCATTGATGATGTCATATTGATGATGACATCATGTTGAATCATATCCGCAACGAACCCTAGACTCGATATAAGACAAAGTCGGCAGATGAATGCACTAACGTCTTTACTATCATCATGTGTGATGCTCTGGGACTTGACTGGTACCAGGCGCAGAGGCAGGTTGGATACATGATATCCGGTCGTGATGCTGTTAGATACATTAGCGATCCTATGATTGACCGATAATGCGTTTCATCCACTTTCTCACCACTTTCATCAGGACATATGCTATGATTCAAAGCCAGGGGGTTGATATGGGAGATGATTCGAACATATTGAATTTGTCCAACACATCATTCACATATTTGGTCTGGTGTATGAAGATTCCATCGGGCAGTTGCTCAACTTGAAGCCCAAGGAAGAACTTCATCTCCCCCATTGAACTCATTTCAAACTTCTGCTTCATGACCTTCTCAAACTCTTTACACAACTCATCGTTCGTTGATCCGAAAATTATATCATCAACATATATTTGCACGATCAGTAGATATCCTGCAACCTCTTTAGTGAACAGGGTACTATCGACAGTCCCTCTGTTGAACCCGTTGGTCAGCAGATGCTGGGAAAGCGTCTCGTACCAGGCTCTCGTGGCCTGGTGTAATCCGTATAACGCCTTGTCGAGTAGATACACCTTGTCTTTATGTATAGGATCGGTAAAACCCGGTGGTTGACCGACATACACTTCTTCTTTAATCTTGCCATAGAGGAATGCAGATTTGAAATCCAATTGGTAGGCCTGAACCCTTTCCATGACTCGAACACCAAGAAGATTATGATTGCCTCAAGTCGAGCAATGGGAGCATACACTTCAGTAAAGTCAATCCCTTCTTGCTGACTAAAACCTTGTACTACCAACCGTGCTTTGTTCCTTACTATAACCCCTCTATCATCTCTTTTACATTTGAAGACCCACTTGGTCTTGATCAACTTCTGATCTTCCGGGAGATCGATCAACCTCCACACTCCAAGCTTTTCAAACTGTTGTAACTCTTCTTGCATTGCATTTACCCAACTCTCTTCGGTTAATGCTTCTTTATACATTTTCGGCTCTACCTGCGAGATAAAACATTTTAATGAGAAGTCTACTTGTAAAGGTGCTATAGATGAGTAAAAACATGTAAGCCCTTTGTTTATTTGTTCGCGGGTTTTCACGCCGCTTTGAAGGTCACCAATGATTTGCTCTGACGGATGGTAAGATAACGTTCTTGGCATGACTGTATCCGGTACGCACACTTCCGATTGCAAATTTGTTATATTCTGATCACCCGTGTGATCAATAGTATTTGAAGTCGAAATATTTGGTTCCTCTTCATAAATCAGATCGGTTTCCGATTCTGAGTCGTCAGATTGGTCAAATATTGGAGCTGTTTCTTGTGGGGGTACATGTGCAGTTCCACTTTGACCAGCCTCATGATCATTTGAACCCATGGTGGGTGAAGAAACCACCAACGGTCTCGACACTTGTTCTTGTGAAAGAGAATGTTGTTGTTGGTATAAGAACGCCAGTTCCTCCTCATTTGGCTCTGTCGGTAAATGGAATGACTCCCAAAGATTTTCGTAATCAAATAGCAACCTGTTTCCGGGAAGTTGATTCGGAGCGGTAAACTGTTGACAGTCAACGTGTTGAACCTGTATGATCTTCCCTAAACTCGGAACAAAAACTCTCTTCAACGGACTAGCATATCCTACAAAAAAAACCTTCATTAGCTTTCGCACCAAATTTACCGTCTGGATCAATGAATGTGCATGGTGATCCAAATGGTTCTAAAAATTTCAGATTCGGTTTGTAAAAATGAAGCAATTCAAAACAAGTTTTCTTGTACTTCTTCACCGTAAGAACACGATTGAGCGTGTAACATGACGTGGCGACCGCTTCACTCCAAAAATATACCGGTAATTTCGAATCTGCTAACATGGTACGAGCTGTTTTCGATCAACGTACGATTTTTTCTTTCTGCGACACCGTTTTGTTGAGGAGTATACGATGCGCTGAACTCATGAAGAATGCCCTTATCGTTGCAGAATTCGAGCATACGGTTGTTCTTGAATTCTGTGCCATTGTTGCTTCGAATACGTCTAATCGCTAGTTTGTAAAGATTTTCCATCTTTTTGAATAGCCTCATCAAAGAATCAAATGTTTCATCTTTTCTCTCTAGAAACATCACCCAGGAAAATTTGTAAAGTCGTCAGTGACAACTAAACAATATAGATCTCCACTTATGCTTTTCACATTTACCGGTCCGAAAAGATCCATATGGAGTCTTTCGAGCGGTAATCTGATGGAGTTCAAGAGTTTTTTTCGGGTGCGATTTCTTCGTCTGCTTCCCTTTCTTACATTCAATACAGTCATCGTTAAGATGGAAACTTTTCAAATTAACACCGTCTACAAGATCATTATGAACTAAAAAGTTCATCTTTCTCAAATGAATATGGCCCATTTTACGATGCCACATGATGGATTCTTTTTCAGTAGCCTTCGTCTTACTCACAAAACATTGTGCCTTTTTATCTGTCGTTGTTGCAACGCTCATGTCTAGTATATAGAGATCGTGTTCACGAGGAGAACGCATCAACACAATTTCTTCAGTTATCTTAAACCCTGGTTTAAGAATCAGACATTCATCTTTTGTAGAATGAACAATGAATGACTTGTCACAAATCTGAGAGATGCTCAACAGATTGTTTTCCAACTCAGCAATATAGTTCACTTTATCGAATGTTACGATCCCGTTAGTAAGTATTCCTTCTCCAACAATTCTTCCACCTTGAGTTCCAGCAAACCCGACATAACCTCCATTGATTGATTTGACGTCGTATAGCAGTGCTAACATCCCTGTCATGTGCCGTGAGGCACCGCTATCCATTATCCATTTAGAAATGATAGACCTTGGAAGCCCCTACACACATCAAAGGACATTTACTTAAACAATGATACCCAAGATTTTTCAACATTTGGTACACTACCAAAGACAATATCATGAGCTACTATGTCAACTTTTGGAATGTTAAAAACAACATTTGGAACATCAGATTCTGGTTTTGATTTTAGAGCTCCTTCCTTGATAGGTGGGAATTCTTCAATTAACTTATCTAACTCAAACTCAATTTTTTTATCGGTGGTTACAAAGATTTCCGGTTCAGATTTTAAAACTTCTTCCATTTTCTTTTCCTCAAAAGAATGTTTAGGTTTCTCCACCCATGATTGACTTTGGGAAGTCTTTGTCGTAGTATAAACCTTTGAAGTCTTTTGTGATTTTGAAGATTCACCAATTTCAAAAGTTGATTTTGGTTTGTCCTCTGACTTCAATGATTCACTGTGTTTAAGAATACGCACGGGGGATACCATAGGTGATTTTCCCTTAACATCCTTTAAAATTTTTGGTTTTGGTTTATGGAAAACTGGTTTTATTATCTTTTTGACACATTGTTTGGCCATGTGACCGATTTCATTGCATCAATAACAGATTCTTTTGTCATATTCAACAAAAGTGGATCTGTTGGTCTCATCACTTATCTTTTTGGCCGCAATAAAATCGTCAATTGCTTGCTTACTAAAGATATAATCCTTTTCGACTTTTGTGTTATTACCAACCACAAACACTTCACTCAATTTTTCTTTTGGCTTAACTCCTTTCTTAGCCATTTTTATCTCAAAACCAACACCTTTCTATTTTGTAATTATTACCATGTCTCTTGTTATTACCATTGTTACCCACCCATTCATTTTTCTTTCCTGGGTTGTTTGTCGGTTGTTTAACAAAAGATTTTTTCGGTTTTGATAGAAATGAATTGTTGTTAACTTCTAAAATATCAATTTCCACGAGTTTAAAAACTTTTTCAACCTTTTCCAGGTTCGCATTCTGAATCGGGTACTCAAAATCAGTATACAGTTTGTCAGTTCTGGTCATCGTGTAAACCACAATGATCGAATCGTCATCCAGAACTTTATCTAACTTTGGGATAAACTTATCAAGAAAGTTTCCGTCATCTTTAGAATCTGAACTGGAATTCTCAAAATGAGTTTTAACCGTTTAGAAATCAGTGTTATCATTTCCTTCATCCAACACTTGGTCTACAACTGTTTTAACCAGTTGTGACTCGTTGTCGGTGTCAGACGGAGAGAATGTAACATCTATGTTTTCCGGTAACTCATTCTCCTCTGTTCTTAGTTTGAGATTCAATGCCTCCTCCACCCCGTCTGGATATTTCTGAGAATAATGATTCCACATTGGGGGTGGAACATTTTTGAAAGCTGGTTTAACTTCAGTTTGTTGAGGAACAATCTGATCAATCACATATGAAGATGAAAGATAACTGATCAACTTTTTGTCGACTCTTTCTGTCTCAAAGCGCATCAGTTCAAGTTCCTTCTGTTAATTGATATTTGCTTATCCATGACCGTAGCTTTGAGCAAATTAGCAATTTTATCATTTTCCTTACTCTCAGTGTGAATCATTTTAATTGATCGTGACAAAGTGTCATAAGCTTCTTTAACATCATTAAAATCAAATTTTAATTTGTCGTTAAACTTTTTCAACTCTTGAAACGGTTTGTCTTTTTCAAGACAATCCATGCATGGTTTCAAACAGTTTTCGCATGGCTTTTCAAGAATTGGATCAACTTTTTCAACAACATTTTCTTGTTTATCATTTTTACTTTCTAATTTACCAAACTCTCCGGACTCAGACTCAGCTCCCTCTCCGGATTCGGACTTCACATTTTCTGATTTGTCATCGGACTCGGACTTCTTTCCTGACTCATACGTATCACAAGTCTCGATAATTGACTCCTTTTCAACAGACACTGACTCTTGAGCTGCATCTTTCGTCTCATTGTTATCGGAAGGTGTTTTAGTTTATTCTACCTCTTGCAGCTTGACCATAAGAGCTTTGTCTACTATTTCTTTCAAAGTGTCTTCGTTCATTTCCTTTGAGACATCAATAATCTCTTGAACCGGATTTTGTTCAACTTCGTACTGTGGGCAAAAACCCGTAGTCGGTTCACTAAAGAAACCTGCAAAAGAATTAAACACATTAGCTGGCATTATAGATTTAAATGCATTAGTAATAACCTCCTGTTCAGACTGATAATAGTAGACTGCTACTGCCTCCTCTTCTAGATCTGCAAAACTTTCTTCATTCACCACTTCACTGACTTTTTCAACTTTAAGAACACGTTCCTCGATTTCCGGTTCTGGCTCTTCAGTAATTTCAGCTATCATTGTAAGACCACTTCCTGGAATGTACTTATCCCAACTGAAACCTTCTGGAATCTTTTCGTCATCTTGGTTCACTAAAAGAGCTTTTTCTGTTTGTTTGGATTGACTGTTCTCGATTTGAGGTCGTGGATTGAATGGTTGTTGACTGTTTTTATGATAGATGGCCTGTCGGTAATAATCGTTGGCGAATGGATTCTGGTGGTTATTAACTTCTCTGTTCGGACATTCGCGTTTGAAGTGTCCCTTCTCTTTACACTTGAAGCAAGTCACCTTCGATTTGTCGAATCCAAGTTTAGGATCAGGACCTGTGAGACTACTTCTTCCGGTAATTTCCATGAACCTCTGAGCTCTTCTCACAATGCTCGCCATACCCCATTTTATGTCAATGAGTTCTAGTTCCTCGGGATCAATTTGATCGTAATCTTCTTTAGTCATGTCTGGGTTACCAATACGTCCGGCTACTAGACTCTCGTAAGATTCAAGTACAGAAGCTAGAAGTGCTATATGCTGCTGTCTCGGTAAAATCTTGACCGTTTTTCATATTAACAGCGATATTGCACTGTATCCCATGACTATAACTCTGATTGTTTGAACCAGAAGAACTTTGAGAAGAAACCTGTTCTTAAAAATTCTGAACCTTAGGATTCGGTTCCTAGTTTGGAAATGATGAAAAGTTGTTATTAGGCATGCTTTGAGATACTCCTGATGAAGAATCTGCACTGAATGCCATTTGAATCTTTGGACTCGGAGTAGATGTGGCAGATGAGTTTCCTTTGTAATAAAGCTGAACATCTTGCTGTACATTTGCAGATTTCATTTTCCTCATCTTTCGAAGTTCAAGCTCATGAGCTTCAATTCTCTCAATAAACGTACTCAAATTGAAACCCACGTATTCCAACTTGTTCTTCAAAACCAATAAGAATGTACCCAACTCTTCTTGTGGTAGTGTGTCAGCCAACTTATCAACCCACTCTTCGTCTGTTTTATCTATATTCAAATGTTTCATCTCCACAACCAAGTAACAGTACCTTTTAATCAACTCTTTCGTTGATTTTCCACTGATAGCAGTAAATATGTCGAATTCTTTTTTTAGTAGCGCCTTTTTGCTTTTGATCATTGCAGCACTCCCAAGAAATTTGATTTTAAGAGAGTTCCAAATAGATTGCGTGTCACCCTGACGCTGTAACAGTACCAAAATGTCTTCCTTAATTGCCTGTTGAAATATACTGACCATCTTCTTCTCGGCTTTAAAGTTGCCTTGTTCAGCCGGAGTTAACGTGTTAAGTGTTTTTGGAAGACTAGCATCATTCGTAGGAACTACATATTTCGTTTCAACTTTTAGCCAGCATTCGAGGTGATTCGCCTGAACCCATGTGCGAAATCTATCCTGCCACCCTGAATAATCTTCAATGTTGAGCAGTTTCGGTGGTTTTTGCATGGTTCCTAGCTCGTTCTCCATATTCACATTCTGGGCTATACTTGCTGGAGTTTGAACAGTAATACCTCCTCCGAAAAACGCATTGTAAAACTCTTGGTTGTCCATTTTTATACTTTGAAAAATGTTTCGAAAAATTTCTAAGTTTTGAAAAATTCCAATTTCAAGCGACCTGGACTTCCAAACTATCTGGATTTTCAAACGATCTGAACTTTCAAAGGACTTGAAGTTTCAAGCGACCTGAATTTCAAACTATCTGAACTTTCCAAGTCGTGCGAGGTGGGTTAAAAAATTTTGATCAGCTCGTGCGATCTGAACAAACTTCACACGATCTGATTAGTTCGTGCGATCTGGTCACACAGTTTCACACGATCCGGTCCAATCCGTGCGATTTGGTCATAATTTTCAAACGGTTTGGCAAAAATTCAAACGATCTGATCAGTTTCACACGATTTGGACATCATTTTCATACGATTTGGACAGTTTCACCTCGTTTGAAGACTTAGTTTATCAAAATTTCAAGTTTTTGACATTTTTGGATCAATTTCAGTTCGATTTATGGTCTGAAACTTTGTACAATTGTTCAAAATGATGTTTTACACACAATATCCAAAATTCAGTCCATTTTGTCCGTGAATTCGTCTGAAAATCCAAGAAAGAGTAGAAGTGTATGATTCTAAGCCATTCAAAACACTGATATCAACAGATTTGACTCATCCTGAGCTCTGATACCACTTGTAGGATCGATGAATCGTCCAATACGAGTCAATCAGAGTCAGATCTAGTTTCTAGAAAGGCGGAATCAGACTAGAAACCGTCAATCAGTGTTAGAACAGGAGTAGAAGAGTAGAAAATCACTTTAAACATGTTCTTCATTGATTTTAAATGTTTTGGTACAGAGAGAATCAGACAACACTTCGTTACAGATTTCTCCAGAATTTTTTAAATGAAGAACACCACTAGCCTATTTATAGGCTTGATCAGATCGCATGAAACAACACTTCCAGACCGCACGAACTGAGGTTATCTCCTCGTGCGACCTCAACTATCCAGGTCGTGCGAACTGGCCTAATACATAACTTTGACATTTTCAAACTATTACATATACATGACACGACATAGACTGATGACGCAGGTGATAGACATTATGCACCAACAAAAAGAAAAATGAAGTTAGCAATAAACAAACAAGGCTCATCAAAAGAAGGCTTGTTTGAATAATGCTTCATTGAAATAAAAAGTCACAAAAACAAAATGTTTTACGAAAACCGACGTTTTTACGCCTTTCACCCTTTTCTACTAACCACTAACCCAACCACCTACCTTTAACCCAAGCCTAACCCTTCCCCAAAGTCCCCTTGATATTTACAAGGGTTTATAGTTAAAAAGGAGGAGGATTGATTGCTTGGCAAGCATATAGTAGAAGTAAGTTCCATGCCGCTCTCGAGTGTTTCACAAAAATACATCTTCGGCCGAGTGTTGAGTGATCCCCCGTGAGGTATGTGAACTTGTATATAAATAGAATTTTAAAGAGGCATGTTATGCCCAAATAAATAATTTCTTTTATGTAATGTTTTAAATAAATCATAACGAATAGGATTGTAAATAAAGTAAAAATAAAACCTAATAATGAATCTTGGAATCCCGACACTCTATGACAAGCCCAAAACCTTCTCTTCTACCCATTCCATTTGAGTGTGTAAGCCACAAAATAAAGAGTTTTGCTTGAGGACAAGCAAAGATTCAAGTGTGGGGGTATTTGATGTGTGCAAAATGCAACATATAAATTACATCAAATGAAGCATAAAAGTAACCCTTTTTTAGTACTAATGTTGGAAAAAGTGTGTTTCCTCTTGTATTTTCAGGGTTAAATGAGCTTAAATGAACAAAAGAAGTAAAAATGCAGCCAAATATAACAATAATACAAGAAAAGGAATAAATGTGGCATGCCCAACCCCTCGACAACATCTTCCCAAGCAAAAAGAAGACATCAGAAGGCTGAACACGCCCCGTGCTCAATGAACACGGGGGCGTGCCCAAGTGTTTGCAGAAAATACAAAGTTGTAGAAGCTTCTATTTCCCAACACGGGGGTGTGGCCAGTGGACACGGGGCCGTGCTCAACGCTAAGATTCGCAGAATCTAGGCAAATCTTGATAGTACAGATACGCTTCTGCACACGGGGTCGTGCCCAGCGGACACAGGGGCGTGGTCAACTAATGCAGACAAACTGCAATTAATGAAGAAAGAGAAGATGGGTGGACACGGGGTCGTGCCCAATGGACACGGGGCCGTGTCCGGGCTTCTGTGCAGGCTATAAATAGGGGTGCTTGGCTCACTTGCAAACCATCCCTTGGCAAACCACCTCTCTCACACTTCACCCACCCGCCACCACCATCACAACCCATATCCACCACCATCATCCATCATCCATCATAGAGTGTGTGAGTAGTCTCAGAATCCAAGATTGATCGTAAGAGTTCTTGACAATCAAAGGCCATGTTTGCCTAAGTCTCTTACATCACTTGGTGAAGATAAGCATTTAGTGTAATACTTTTTATTTTTAATCTTTTCGCACTTTTTATTTGGTTATGTATTAATGACTTTAATAACTAGTTTCTTATGTTGAAGGTGAAACTTCCTTATCATTTGTCCGTGGTGTCTTGGCATTATTATACTGTCTATATAAAATAAAAGATTTACACCATTCATATCTCCACGGTCTATATGGAGCTATGTTGGCTACCTGGTCGGGGGTTAAGGGAATGGTTTGGTAAGCGTCTTGCCTTGTTCAGTGTATAGATCCTGCAAGAACTTGGGTCAAGTTTAGTAGGACCTCCTTCATTACCCACTGGTATTGGATGGCGGGGGTCCGAACTCCTTGATCCCTCATATGTAAACTACTATTAATACTTTAACCCGACTATTTAGGATTGTATCCCTGCTGACTCAAACTACTTAGCCGAGGGTAACGTTACCTTCAAAAGAGGGGCATACCACATTACGCGTTAATAACTTAATTAATTATATTTCAATAATTCAACCCTTTAGGATTGTATCCTTGCTGACTCAAACTACTGGGTTGAGGGTAACGTCACCTTCAAAAGAGGGGCCTACTACTATAACTAAGATAATCTCTTAAAAAGTGCAAAACTGCGGATATAATCAAAGGTTACACTAAAGGCGAGTCGGATCCAAGTGATTCATCTTGTCTATCTGTTTTTATTTTTATTTTCAACATTTTTAGTTAGTTTTATTTTCTTGTTTAAAAAACTTTTTCTAAATTTTTGATTTGATTAGACGTTGAGGATAAACCGGTGCTAAAAGCTCTTGTGTCCTTGGACGACCTCGGTATCTTACCAACACTATACTACGCTCACGATGGGTGCACTTGACCATATGTGTGTTTTGTGTTAGTAAATATCGTGTTTTATAAATTTAAAACTTGACTAAAGTGTTAAAAAGGGCTTAAAATATTCATAAATACATATCACACTCGACACACATCAGTTTCCTCATCAACGGGAGAAATATTTCCGCAAAAGGGAAATGTTTCCTCATCAAATTGAGCATGTCACGTAACGTAGACACGATTTGTGGTAGGATCTAAACACTGGTAGCCCTTTTATTTTAAGCCATAGCCAATAAAGGTACATTCAGCACTTCGAGGAGACAATTTGTTTTTCGCATAGTCTCACAAGTAGGGAAAGACACGACACCCAAATATCCAAAAATTAGAATAGGTAGGAAGATGACCATATAAGATCTCAAAGGGAGATTTGTGGTCCAAAACAGACGTGGGTAACCGATTGATTGTAAAAACCGCTGAAGCAAATGTGTCTACCCAAAGTGCGGCCGGTGAATGGGAATAGAAAAGCATGGCTAAACCTGTCTGAGTAATGTGTCGATGCTTTCGTTCAGCACGACCATTTTGTGGAGGTGTTTGAGGACATGAGAGGCGATGATGAATACCATTTTCCTGAAAGAACTTTTAAACACGCAAGTTGGTGAATTCCGTGCTACCATCACTTTGAAAAACTTTAATTTTGCAAGATGGTTGATTTTGAACATAAGTTGTGAAAATTAACAACACATCATAAAAGTCTAACTTATGTTTAAAAGGGTAAAACCAACTAAAACGCGAGTAATCATCAATGAATAAGCATTAATCGATATCCATTAGAAGAATTAACGGGTGCGGGTCCCCAAAGATCACAATGTATTAAATCCAAAGCATGCAAAGAACATTTAGTAATTAAATCAAAACGCAAATGATGCGACTCGGATAATTGACAAGGAGAACAAAGTTTGGGTTTTGGTAACAAGGAAGTAACAAATAAAGAACATGTCTTATATAATCTAGAAATTACATCAAAAGAAACGTGACCAAGACGACCATGCCATTTTTCAAAAGATACTTTAAGATGATGTGAAGAGTAGGATGCCACAAAAGCGTGTTGTCCTTCCCTTAGAATGTAAAACCCATTTTCACAAGTCCCCTTTGCCAGGATTTGCTTCGTTTTTCGATCCTGAATGTTCAAAAACTTGTTAGAAAATAAAACGTCAACTGGTGAAGAAACACCAACCTAATCCAGTGATTAGTGTCTCATTCAAATAAGGTTAATCTTCATCTGTTCTCGTCTAAATAGCGATAATGATCCTGTAAAACAATCATCACACCGTAAGCTCGTTACAAGGAGGAGAATAGGGGGTTCTCCTTGTAACCACCCTCCTGCGTGAGAATACGTCATTGTTTTAAGGATAATAGTGTGTGTATTAAGTGAGAGAGTAAGAGAGCGATCCTTAAACCCGGAGGTGATGTTCCCTATTTATAGCCGAGGTGGTTTGTGGAGAAGATGGGCTGATGGGCCTTGGGCCTGAGAATGACAAGAAGGAATATCCATTTTGCTCCCTCTGCCATGACCGTTAGGGATTCCAGGCGAGAAGTTAGCTGGCGCATGCTCAATGGATGTCACACCCTGATATTTCTCGGTAGGCCCAAATGGGGTACGTGACAAGATTGATATCAAATACACAAATAGCACAGCGGAAGTCTTGGATTTAAAATACTATTTCAAATAATAATGTTTGAATGTTCAAAAATATAATACAGATGGATGTATCAAAAGATCCACAGGCGGATCGAAGTTTACAAAATGATAAACAAACTACTAGGCTTCATATGAAAGGAGTTGCAAGTTCCACATAAGCATTACCGGGCACTTCTAGCCTATTTCGTAACCTTGCAACCTGTCACTTAGTCTTTTGAAAATATGTCAGTTTACACCAGTAAATACAAATAACTAACACATTTTGAAAATATTTCAAAATTGTTTTAAGTGCACAAAGGCACATGTAATTTTATAAATAACTTGGGACAATAATAATTATCTTGTATACAATTTTGCATGCTTGTTAATACATATGGGGCCCGGTAAAGAAACTGATAACATGATTAACCGACACGCCACTTTAACCCATAAAGGGTATCCCCAATATAGGTAGAAAAATATTTTATATTAGCATTAGCATCTGTCAGGTGTATGCCTACACCCCATGCTTAATTCGTAGCCATTTGCAATTAAATGAGCCGAGGATATCCAGGACACAGTCGTATTAACCCCTAATGTTTAAGTGCTCAAGCAAAACAGATTAAAACGGGATATGCGGATTTTCTAGGCACAATCCGACATATGATCCCATACCTGACCAAGCGGTAATTATTTACTGTATCCCAAGCCCGTATAGAGAAAATAGTTTAAGAGTATTTACCTGGCTTAAATAACCTTACAATGCAAGATATAATATAAGCTCAATCATAGACTTGGACTGGTTAACTTAAATTAACGAAAACGGTTAGATTAAGCGATAACCGGATAGAATTTAGTTTAAACCCTCACAAGTACTAAGACTTGTATAATATGGGTAAACAATATACATTCTGGAATTTGAAATAATATTGACCCGTTTCGGTAAACTTACGTAAACTTGTTACATAAGCTTAACCGTACGCGCATAGGCGGTATCGGGTGATCGGATGAGCTATAAACAAGTTCAATATGCCAAAAAATTTTAATTACATTATAACATCAGTTGGTTATCAAATGTATATGATCTTTATGGTTTAAAACCAAACTATGCACCAGAAGGGCATTTTAGTCGTTATATGGCATAATTCATGAACTGGTATAAAAACTTGTGTTATGAATAAGTTCATTATGCCGAAACATGTTAATTGTATTACCATATCAGTATGTTATCCATTTCATAAGTTCATCATTGATTAAAACCAAGTTATGCACAAAAAGGGCATTTTGGTCATTATTAGGCATATTAGAAGAACTTGCATAAAAACTCATGAACTTATTATGATCAGGTTGTATAACCACAGAGGGTTATTCTACACTATAATATGATCATAATGCAACTTGAATCAGTAGCTAAAGTTGCTAAATCAGGCTAGAATCGAAAGTCAAAGCAGAAGTCAAACTGCTTGACTTTCGGTTGCCAACCGACACATAAATTGGAAATGATGGGCTGAACATGTTTATACATGTTCTAATATTAGTTACCAACTGATAGGATGTTAAAAACATGAGTTAAAATGTTTACATCTTCATTTTATATGTTTTTCCAAAAATCTGCCGTTTGACTTTTTTATTAAACATAACTTTGACCCGTCATTTGACCAAATTAACGTGATTTCCAGGAGGTTCCCTTTTGAGTGGTTAACACCTAACTTATTACGATCACGTAGCCATGTTCGATTTGAACAATGGCTGGACCATAATGGTCTAAACCGAAAGTCAAAGCAAAAGTCATTTTGCTTGACTTTCGGCTAAATTCTTAGCCTACAAAAGGAAAGAGTTGGAAAGGAGCACTTACTTGTGATCCTTAGAATGTTTAGAACTCAGAGGATGCTCCCTTAGTGATCAGGAACTTCCAGTGTAGCAGATAAGAAGAGAATGAAGAAATGTGCAAGGAAAATTGTTGCACCAAGGGTCCTATTTATACTTGTGGATGATTTTTGAGATCAACCCAGGTGTAAGGACTTGTTCTAAGATCATAGAAGGTGTCTATGGATGTGGCATGAGCTGCACAAGAGCTCACCTTCATGAGATAGGTGGCACAAGGGCATAATTCCTTGGCTCACAAACAAAACTGCCAGTTGTAGTGGTTACGGACCGTAAGGGCCATAGGCTTACAGTCCGTAAGCCCATAACGCGCCCCAGATTTTCAAATCCTTATGGACCGTAAGGATGAAGCTTTTCGCTCTGTAAACGATGCTCAGGAACAAAAAAAATACATGTTTGCAGTCCTTAAGCACATAGGCTTTATGGTCCGCTAGGGGTCACTCAGAGGCTATAAAATGGCATGTTGACACTTTTAGTCCCTCCACATTCAAACTTCCACATTTTTACAATAATAGTCCCTCTCGTCCAAAATATTAGACATAAAATGAGAGTTATCAGACACATGTCTTTATATAATATGACACTGATTTTACGAGGTGTTACAATGGATCCACGTGTCCTGACAATTGTCCTTATTGTCTGGTCTGTCATCAGCAGATAAGTGGAGATCATAGAACAGTGGTTGGCGCACACTGATTGGTGCCACGTACACGTCCTTTTGTACCTTATGTCTCCTGTACGATTGTCCATCATGCAGCACGACCGGATACAACCTGTTGAACGCTTATTGGCCCACCGCTCTGCCATTTTAACCTTTTGTACTTATCCGATGTTTACCTGCGTTTCTTGCCTCTCGGGTTTATCCCACGCAGTCGGCGCAAGGTCAAGGATGCCAGGTCTTTTTTCTAAGGAGCTAAGTGTCAGAATTGACCTTGTTCTGGTCCTGATCCTACACGCAACTTGGAACGCATCTGTGTAGTCGGTGCGAGGTCGGGGAAGTTATCAATTTGGTTTATCTTGAGTATAGTCTAGCGTGCGACCTAAGGTTTACTCACACGGTCGACGCAGGATTTAGGACCATTCCGCTTCAAAAGGGGAGTCATTAGTAAGTTTACTGATGGAAAGGAGGCGTTTTGTGAGATGAGGGAAACCAAGAACATCTTTAAAAGGAATTTTATTTTGATAGGTGGTGGTACCGATGTTAGTAAATGGTAAAGATTTTCCTTTCCCAAAGGTAACAAAGGAATTACTAGGTTTAGCATAAGGGGTGGAAACATCATTATTATCAGGAGTCATATGGGCATTCGCACTTGTATCACCACTCCAATCAGGAGAGCCATTAGTAATGTGACATTGGGCATGGAACACTTGGGCCATATTAGCATCTAGAGTAGGCGCACGCCGAGCAAAGAAAGAGATGCTTGGGCATGTGTTTGCGTAATGCCCATCTTTCCTTCAAAGTTGACAGTGTGGAGGTCGTCAGGCGCGTCCACGACCAGAAGCACGACCGCGACCATGACCAGAATAGGAGGATTTAGAGTGATTATCAGAATTTTGTTGAGCCACAAAAGAGACTTGATGGACAAGAGTGCCATGAATAGACTGCAAGAAGATCTCCTGATTCTCGGCTTTGGCGAAAAGTTGACGGAATGAGAGGGAAGCAGAGATGGCCCTATGAGTAGTAGAAAATTTTTCATAGGCAGCACAAAGACTGCATAAGAACTAGTGACATTTGTCATTCTCTGCCATCGGATGACCAATAGTGGCCAATTGATCGCAAAGTGACTTGAACTTCCGACCATAATCCGACACAGTGGACGAACCTTTTTACAGTTGCCGAAGGGTGTCCCTAAGGGTATGAACCCTGTCAACAGAACCGTTACTGAAAGTAGTTTCTAGCGCAAGCCAGATCTGTGACGCGGTTGATAAACCAATGATTTCAGCCATAGCCTCCTCCGAAAGAAAGGATTGAATCAAAAGGTGAACTGACTGGTCAACCTCCAACCAGGTTATGTAAGCATGATTGGGGATGACTTTATCAGCAAAAGTAATGGTTTCGGTTGGTTCAGTTGAGGTGCCATCTTTGTGACCGAACAGGTGCTGCATAGATAGGACAGGAGATATTTGCTGGACCATGCTAGGTAATTAGAGGCTGTGAGTTTGAAGGGAATAAAGTGAAAAAGGGAATGGAGAGGAATGGAGGAAGGTTTATCAGTTGCCATGGTCAAGCAAGAGGAAGGAGACGGCACAATTTGGTTGATATCATGTAGAGATGAATAATTTTCAAGTTGATTTCATTGATAACAAAAACACAAAACAATGTTTCTAAATATGGAAACAATATATTCACAATAACTACAATAATGGCATAGAATAAATCAAGGATATGAAGATCCTTGATTTATGTTATGTGGTTAGGAACCAAAAAATGATTGACCTTTAAGTTAAAATAAGTTGGGATGAAAAGATAATCATTAGACAACAAAGTGAAGAAGAAATCTTAATACAGTGTCCAATGAGTGGGCTCGTGTAACCTTCTCTTATCCATGGTGACATGTGCCTACCTGACCTCTTTAAAATCTTAAGATTTAACAAAATAGTCTATATTAAGTATAGAAATCTCATTTAATTTATCTATAGCTTGGAAACATTTTAACTAGTTCGTCACGAAGAAATCAACATTAAGAATGCAGCCTTAGATCACCTACAAGGCTCACCCAACCACATTTTGACACACGTTTGATTTGTCTCAAGTGTGCAGGTTCAGAGCTCTAATGAACTTCTTTGGTAGGTCCCCCACCACACACACATGGGTTGGTTGTGGTACACAATGTTCTTAACCTAAAAAACGTAGGAAACCTAAACAAACAAACTCTATTTGAAGCAACTTTAAATCAAAAATCCTAACCCGTTAACTAAGACCTTAAATCTAAGACCTTGGGATAAACCCTGAAATCTTAATTATAAACCCTAAACACTAAAACCTTGAGCATAAACCATAAACATTAAAACTAAACCCTAAACCCTAAATCTAGACCCCGAAGCTAAACTCTAAGCCCAATATATTTTTATTAGGGTTCAACGAGCCGGTTCCAACACCACTCAATCGAGTTCGGAGTTCGTTTGACCTGGTTTGCTATGCTATGTTAGGTTAAGATCTATTTGTATTTCATCTTGCATATACATACATATACATGCAGAGTCTTTACTTGATCCAGGATATGTGACGTATATCCTATTCTATAGTGATCAATAAATCGACTAATAAGTCGTTTCATGGCAGTTCCGTCTATCACTTTATTGTGAAAGACCTGAGTGGGTCATTCTGCCATCAGTACCTCCATATTGCGTTGCGCTGAGTAGAATTTGACAATGGGTTTGAGTTAGTGATTGCAAAACTTCCTTTTCTAGATCTTGATTCACGTAGAAATTCCGCATTTCTAGTCCTAGTTAGGTTAAGGTTTATACAGTGGGGATCCTGCGGAAAGTGTGTTTTTCCTAGAAAGTGTAGGAAGCGATCTAGGCCATCAGATGAGTGTGTTTAATGGTTGAGATCATTTTGGTAATATAAGTCTCTTTAAAATAGGCTAATTTAATTGATTAGGGGTAAATATGTCATTTAAGTTGTTTTAAATAAGGAAATAACTAACAATCTTAAAACCACCTCAAAAATGTCGCAATTGTTTTTCTCTCTCTCTAATCCATCACATTTGAAAACACCAAATCATACAAAAAATAACGATAAATCAGATCTAGATGTATTCATAGTAGTGTGTTTTAGCGATAAAATACAATGTGACGAACTATTGACTGACTGCTAAAACACAACATAAAGAATGCCAACTGATAAAACCAATAACTGATAAAACACAACGTGAACCAGTAACTCATAAAACACACCATCAAGAATGCCAACAATCATATCAACCAGTAACTGATAAAACACAACGTGAAGAAATTGTTAATGATTTGAACTTCGTAATTTAAAGTAACTGCCATTTTAAAATCGTAATGATTTGAAATTGTCAAAGAGATATACGTTTCCATAAATATCTGGTTAGTTAGTTTAGGATATATAATATTTCAAAATTAAATTAATAATCAAATTACATCATGCCCTTGTGAATAAAAAAACTAAAAGCCACATGTCACCTCCCTATTACTTCCTAGACTTTCTAGGAAACTTAAGCTTTATAGCCAACTCCCACTCAAGGTATATATATATATAGGGAGGGAGAAAGTGAATTCGAAAATAAAGAAAATTTACACGTGTGTAAGTTTGCCATTTACACATGTGTACATTTGTTATATTTTCACATCTATAAAAACTAATCTAAGAAGAGTGATTTTGAGAGAAGAAATGAATTATTTAATGTTGTAAATTCGTTTTTTGATATTTTATTATAATTACAATGAGGATTGTATTAAAACAAATTGATTTTGATTGGTATTTTCATTCGTTCTCACGCTTCTCGCCATATTTAGCGTTATCAAAATAACCCTCCTCTCTATATATATATAGCGGAGGGTTTAAATAAGAACGGTAAATATTGCGAGAACTGTGAGAACAAATGAAAAAACCATGAGAACTTGGTCAAAAACAAATAAAAAATTTTATGAAGTAATGAGATTTTGGAAAAATCTTGATATTTCGAGAACATATTAGATTTCAGATAAAATTTAGTTTTTGGAAAATTTATGAGTTCGAATGAGATTTCGAAGAAGATTTCGGATGAGATTTCGAATTATTCCGAAATTGTGATTTTGAATAGGATTTCAGATTTTTTCCGAAAATTGTTCTCCAAGATTCGAAATATGCTGATTTTGACAGTTAATTGTGATAAGGGTGAAAATCCGAAAATTAAGGGATCATGGGAGGTATGTTTCCTGTTTTAATGCTAATTTATGTTCATCTAATTATTTCGAAAATATAATTCATTAAAATAATAATAGATTTCGGAAATTTTAATAGATAAAAGTAGATTAGAACAGGAAAAACAAACTTTTGATCCTGAATTCTTTCCAAAATAAGGGAATTTTTCGAATTTTCTTAAGAACATTATGATGAACCCAAAAAATAAAATAACATATGGAATTCGAAAACTGAATTTTTTTTATCTCTTTATACAGATTTCGGAAGTGTTTATTTAGGATGTGATTAAAGTTGATCCGAATTCGAATTGTAGGGTTTATCCGAATTTTAAAGTTTACCCGAATTCAATTTCATAAAATTGTTTTCCAGATTTCATTCCATATTCATGGAAACAAACAGAACTGATTTATCTACATATGCTCTGATATCACATACTGCTCAGTTCTGTAAAAACATAATGGAAAAAGTATAGAAATACCTGTAACCGCAGACAGGCCAGCAGAGAATCCAGTCAGAGACGCAGCCATTTAGTTCGACATAATTGTCAGGATGATCTGGTTACTCCTTAGGGTGTAAGTTCTTGATGGTGAAACCGAATTCTAGGGTGGAATTCAGATGGAAAGAGAGGAGTAGAGGGGGGGGGGGGGGGGGATTTCTTGATGTTATGATTAATGTCTAACCCTTAACCTCTCTAATTATCTCCTCATATATATACATTCACGAGAAAACCTAATTAGTTAATAAGAGTAATATGGTCCATCAACAATTACCAACTAATTACATAATAAGTATAATATATTTTGATTTATATAATATAAGTAATTATAATAAATAATTATAATGGCTACACAATTAAATATAGCACGATAATTATATTTAATCTTATTGGATTTTCTAATGTCAAGTAAAAGTTTGCCTAGGGCTTTTTGCTTCGTACAAGAAGCAATATTGTGCTGTAGTACAGGATCCAAATGCATGTTGGACTAAAGTTCACCTGCTTATTACTTTATAAACCCTAATTAGTATTTTTTGCTCCTCTTCCTTTTGCAGATTTCTGAAGAAGATGACGTTGAGGACTGGACTTTCCCTACATGTCGCTTTTTGTTCGTATACTTTTCAAGATATTCATGGTGTGACCCGATCAAATGCGGGAAGTTAAGCAAAGCTTGAGCACCACGATGCTTAAAAGCAGCTCGATCGTACGCCATGGCTGCTTCTTCTGCTGTTTCGTAAGTCCCTAGCCATAATCTCAAGCCTTTCTTCTCCGGGTTTCTCATCTCTGCTGTAAACTTCCCCCATGGTCGTCGTCTTACACCTCTGTACCTCTTGTAAGCTTCAAAGTGATCTTCATCATCTGCAGAATTATTCTTTACAGTCCGTGCAGTCTCATCACCAAATCGAATGATATTCCCTGTCGAGAAATCCAACTTTAGCGGCTTGTTTGCTAATTCCATCATGCTATTGTCGATGATGGCCGATGATAACTGTGGTTGAGGTTCATTGACTTCTCCATTGGTGTTTTGTGATATTTGTGGGGTGTTATTTTGGCTATGATATGAATTTGTGACTTCAAGATTTTCGTCACTGTTTTCAACTAAAAATTTACATGTTTCGATATCATCAAGATCCAGTGACGGTTCAATTTGATCATCCACTGTAGATGAAGAAAACAGGCTTGGACCCGGGCTATACACCTCGTTCGAGTTTGATGAACTCAACTCGGGGAAAAAGTTGAAGATATCTTCCATGTTTATGGATGACTCGACTGAGTTGCCATGGAGACAACTTAGGTTTTGGTAATAGTCGGGAAAAATGTCAAAATGATCTTCAAGAAGAAAATTTTGAATGGATTCGAGGGTGGAAAGATATGCATTGACTTGGGTATGCATGATTTTGGATGCAAGAACATCTCACTAGAGGTTGAAGTGTTTAAGTGACACCCTAAAATATTTGTGACCGTTCGCCATATATATAGGCGGAAACATTAGTTGAATGTTGGCTGGTATAATTATGCATGTGACCATGTGTAATTGGAATGAGTTAAGGAGTGTTTCGGACTTTGGAAAAAAGATAATAGATAATTGGATTTTATACAAAAGTAAATTTGTGCTAAACTACGTGTTTGATCTTGTGTTGTGATGGGACCTGCTATCAATAAATTAAGTTAAAAATAGAGAAACTTAATGGGCAATCAGTTTTGACCGGTATTTATTCCACTATTTGGCAATCGTTGAATTTTCACAACAAATAAATTAATTAATTAATTTTTTTTTAAAATATGTAGCAAGTGGTGTCACTTTCCTGTAAATTTTAGACAAATTTGAACATATTATTTTAAAATTATCAAGTCTTCTAAAATTGAATAATAACAAACTAGTGATATTTTCCCCGCGCTTCGCGTCGGAAAGTCGATCGGTTTCTATTTGATTCGTTACGGTATCGACACTCGCTATAGTTATCGAAAGAAAAAAAAACATATAGCGACTGAAAAAAAATAAAAACGAAAATCGGTACTGATGATTTTCAATTGATATTGGTTTAGTTGGTTTGCGTTCTATGCTTATTTTTTCAACATTGTCGTATCAAATCGACACTGACTGAGTTGTTCGGTACCATTATTTATTTTTATATTTTATTTTGCTTTGCTTTCGATAAGCTAACATCACATCGCTACCATACCGTACCAAACCGAACAACATCGGTACATAACCACGAACAACATCAATTCGGTACCGATAATTATTTTTACTGACTTTTATTTCGATAGATTGACATCACATCGCTTGCGTACCGTACATAACAACATTTGTACTGATACATGTATATATTTTATTGTTTTGTCTTTCAATTTTTTTTCATTTATACAACTCTGTCTATAATGATAAATAAACATTGGTACCAGTACCCTGACAATTTAAACCACGATACCGTTCGAACAATATCGGTGTCGGTACCTGTTTTTGTTTTTATCATTTTCGGTCGATGTAAAACATTTGTTGACTTCTATACCGAATGCATGAATCGTACCAATATTGTAATGAAGAAAACCAATATCAAATTGATTGCTAAATAAAATCCTACCAATACCATAAAGAATTATTAATTACTATTTGTTACTAAAAAATCAAATAATAACAAATAAAATATTAAAAAAAAAGAAAATACTTAAAATATTACAATTACTCAATAAAATAATATCAATAATTAATTTAATATAATATACTAAACATTCATCGTTACTATTATGTTCATCACTTAATATAATAAACAAAATTCAAAATACTATTAAATAATTTTCAAAACACTTTTCATGAAGAGTTCTGTTAATATATATAATAAGAGTAAACTACAATTTTACTCATTGGGGTTAGAGCCAATTGGCACTCTAACCCTCTTTAAGAGAAATTTCACACTCTGACCTCCCAACTAATGAGAAACCATGCAATATTACCCCCTGCCGTCAAAGAACTTAACAGTTCTGTTAAATGGTATGTTAAATGACTATATTACCCTTTCTTATTACCCTCTATGCGTTGTTCTATTATGCAATATTACCCTCCAGTGTTAAATGACTATATTACCATTTCTTATTACCCCCTATAGTTTGTTGTACTCTGCAATATTACCCCCTAGTGTTAAATATTTCTTGCAAACCTTACCCCTGCACTATAACCCCAATCACATATAACCCCAATCAAGTGACTGCAACAATAGGTTAGTATCTGATGACGGGGGTAGCCCAAGACCAAATATGAATGATTTAAATACGTAAATGCTCATAAGGCAAAATGGTTCAAAGGTTAAAAACCTGGGAAGACGAGATAAAGTAGCACAGAACAGTATGTAGTCATGTCTCCAGATTACTTCACCAACTCGCCAGCCGCAAAAGCAATGCAGGTCCACAGAGCACACTCTATTATCCAGGGGTCAAAAGGGTTCAACCCCCGAAAGGGTAAGCCCCTCATTGCAAGCAAGGTCACTAGTCAAATGCATTCCTCTTTAGGATATGTCTTCTCCTATATATTTGACACTTCATTTACTGAGTGAGGACATGCCTGGCCAGTCAAGATTCCTTAAAACTCTGGTCATTCATTCCGAGTGCTTGCTTCATGCGAGTTACTCCCTTTCACATCCAACACACACATCCGAATCTGAAATACACTTCAGAGAAGGATCCTTAACAAACAACAAGAATAAACTAGTGAACTTCCTTCCACATCTTGCAAACGTGGGGGACCCCACGACCTGCGTTAGGCAAAGTTAAACCATGTAACCCTTTTGCCTAACCAACCTCGCTACTATCTTTGGTCTCTTATTTGTTGCATCAACAAGTTGGCGCCCACCGTGGGGCTACGCCGCTATTTCTCCTCAAAAAGACCTAGGAGTGTAGCTCTTTCCTCTTGAAATTACCATGTCTAAAAGTGGATCCCCGGGTGAAGTAAATCAGGTTCCAAACACCTCAACCCCGGGTACTAGCCAAGCTCATGTGGCTATACCAACTTCTTTCTCAACTCCGGGAAGCACGCCCGAGTTCCTCAGATTCAACACACCAACCCCGTCTAGATCCGGAGTTCCTTCTCCCATTGTTGGTGTCTCGGATACCCCGACACGCATTGAACTTACCCCTGAGGGGGTTGCCAACAATTTCCTTGAGTTGAGGTCTCTCCTCAACCAATATGTAAATAAGGAAAGGGACAAGGGAGTGAGGATTCGTCTAGACTATGATGAGCCTGAACCAACGATGTCTCCCGGACCACCCATCCCACCTTTTACAACTAGGAATGAGGCTGGTCCCAGTAATCCTCCAAATCCTAATCCATATATGTCTACAATTTCATCTCAACCAGCTATAAACGGTGCTCCTCTGGGCCATGAGCTGACCCTAGATCAGCTCCTATAGTCCCCAGTAACCAGCCTTCCAGCATCTACAACAACCTCGTGGGAACAGGCCCTATCCGTGCTCCCCTTGGCACGAAGTGCTGTTATGAGCACCCCCTTTGGAGTTAGTTGTTCAGGTGCACCTGGAAGCCTTCAAAGCTTCAACCCCATGCCCCAGATGATGACCCATATGATGGCCGGCTTCCCGTGGCAACACTTTATTAACCAAGTGCTGGCCACCCAGGGAAACAACAACAATGGCAATAACGTGGGTGCAGGAGTTGAAGAAGATTTGGCAAAACCTTATAAGCCAAGTAACCTCTCATGCTTTACACATCGAATAGCCGATTATGACTTCCAAACGAAGATCAAGATGCCGTCCCACATCAGAACGTACGATGGGACTGAGGACCCAGAGGACCATCTTCAGATCTTCACTGGTGCAGCAAGGATTGAGAAGTGGTCAAATGCTAAATGTTGTCTAATATTCATGCAAACTCTTGTCGGATCAGCCAGGATTTGGTTTAAAGATTTACCTGCTCGAAGCATTCGAAGCTTCGACGACCTCAGCAAGGGTTTTTTGGCCAACTTCTCCCAACAAAGGCGATATGTCAAAGATGCAACTGTCATCTTTCAGATAAAACAACGTGATGATGAAAGTCTTCGTGAGTTTATTGAACGATACAAGAAGGAAGGTCTCACATATGTAGGGGCAGATGAGAAAATGAGGGTAGCCGGGTTCATGAACGCTATCACCTCAAAATATCTCACAAGAGATTTCAACAAATCTCTGCCTAAAACCTTGAAAGAAGCTCTCGAAAGGGCAGAAGCCCACATCCGAGGAGAGGAAGCAGTAGATATTAAAGGGCAAAGGAAAAGAGGGTCTAGTTGGTGGAGTAACAGCCCTGCCAGAAAAAGAGGGAACTTTAACTCCTATGACAGACGTCAAAAGGGTTCAGACCTTCGAAGGCCTGAAGGTCGGAACCCTCCAACCAGGGAGAAAGGCATGAGTTTCACACCCCTCATAAAGACTCCTTAAGAAATCCTTGCCACGGAAGAGGTTAAACAGAACGTTAGGCCTCCTAGGCCTCTCCCCAAAAGCAGAAAAATGAGAACTCCACACAGTATTGCGAGTTTCATGAAGAAAAGGGTCACCACACCAATGATTGCTTCTAGCTCAAGAAAAGAATTGCAGAAGCTGTTAAGTCCGGAGAACTCGCTCATTTGGTAAATGGGGTACGGGACAAAATGGCTGAAGGAAAGGGCAAGGAAGTCAATATGGTGGATTTTTATGGAAGGGTTCCCCACAAGAGACAGCGGTTGGAAGCTTGGGAGCTTCAGTGTGTCTGCTTACCCCCAACAGAAAAAGACCCTCTTTCAGGCCCTATTGTGGTAGAAGCTACTGTGGGAACGTTGCAAACAAATAGGCATACATAGACACTGGGGCAGCCACTGAAATCATGTTTGAGAAATTCTTCAACCGCTTGAGCAATGAAGAACGTTCAAGGCTTCAACCCTCTGGAACCTCCATAAAAGGTATTGCCGATATACCCCTTAAGCCTTTAGGGCAACTGACACTTGATGTTCGTTTCAGCGAAGGTCAGAAGGGAAGAATTCAACCACTCACCTTTGTGGTTATCAACATTCCCTCGAATTATGACGTAATCATCAGCAGGCCAGGACAGTGTGGATTCTACATGGCTGTGTCTGTTGGCCATGGCACTGTCAAGTTCCCCACCGAGAGGGGAATAGCAACCCTTCAACCCTCCTAGGAAGCCTACATGGTTGAAGGTGAGAGCTCCAAAAGTGAAGAGGACAGGCAAAGTCTTGCTATAAATCCTAAGTACCCTGAGAAAAAGATAAGAGTCAATCCTAGCCTTTCGCAGGAAACCCTGTCATACCTTGAGAAGCTATTGAAACATTACAGTGATGTCTTCGCTTGGTGCCCTGAAGACATGACCGGCTTCCCTCGGAACATTGCTGAGCATGAGTTAAGAATACCACTGGATGTCAAGCCCGTGGTCCAAAAGAAAAGAAGTCTAGCACCTGAAAGAAGCATGGCTGCTTGCCAAGAAGTTGAAAAGCTTGTGTCGGCCGGCATTCTCTGAGAAGTCAAGTACCAATCATGGGTAGCAAACCCAGTTATAGTCAAGAAACCTGATAACTCTTGGAGGATGTGCATAGATTTCAAGGATATTAACAAGGCTTGTCCTAAGGATTGCTATCCACTACCGGAAATTGATCTCAAGGTTGACTCACTTACCGGTTACCCTTTCAAATGCTTTCTTGATGCTTACAAAGGGTATCATCAAATACTCATGAAAGAAGAAGATGAAGAAAAGACAGCGTTTCACACGGATAAAGGAATCTTTTGTTACCAAAAGATGCCTTTTGGCCTCAAAAACGCTGGAGCAACCTACCAACGTCTAGTGGACAAAGCCTTTGCAGGCCAAATTGGTAAAAACATGGAGGCATATGTCGATGACTTGGTGATCAAAAGTAAGACAGAGTATCAAATGCTCGATGACATTCAAGAAACTTTATAGAACCTCAGAAAGGTTAACATGAAGCTTAACCCTGAAAAATGTTCATTCGAGTTTGAAGAAGGAAAATTCTTGGGTCATATTGTTGGGAAACAAAGCATCAAGGCTAATCCGAACAAGGTGAAAGCTGTTCTCGAAACCAAACCACCAAAAACCAAGAAAGAGGTTGAAAGCTTAAACGGGAAGCTTGCAGCCTTGAAGCGTTTCACCTCCAAGTTGGCTGAAAGATCTCTGCCCTTCTACAAAACGCTCAAGAATTGCTCTGATAAGAAGAACTTCAAATGGACTGACGAGGCTGAAGAAGCCTTCAACCAGATGAAACAACACCTTGCTTCTTTACCTGACATCGCAGCTCCAGAAACGGGGGAGTTAATCTCGGTGTACCTTTCAGTCGCTGAGGAAGCCATAAGCGCGGTCCTCACCATTGAGCGAGAAAAGGCCCAGGTACCCGTTTATTTCTTCAGCAAAACTCTAAAATTGGCTGAAACCAAATACCCTCCCCTTGAAAAGCTTGCCCTAGCCCTAGTTCAAATAGCTAGAAGGCTTCGAAGGTATTTCCAATCACATCCTATACAAGTGGTTACCGACCAACCTATTAAGAGTGTGCTTGAAAAACCAGAGAATTCGGGAAGGTTGGCCAAATGGGCAGTGGAACTAGGTGAACATAACATCACCTACGTCCCACGAAAAGCTATCAAAGCCCAAGTCTTGGCTGATTTCATCGTGGAAGTCCCAAACCAAGCAATCACTGAAGTGAACACTGCCACCACTGAACCCTCCAACCCTGAAGCCTGGAAGCTTTTTACCGACGGGGCTTCAAGCGTTGAAGGGTCAGGGGCTGGTCTAATTTTGATTAACCCAGAAGGGTTGGAATTCACATATGCTCTCCGTTTTGATTTTTCAGACTACCAATAATGAGGCTGAATACGTGGCACTGATCACCGGTTTAAGGCTGGCCAAAGATATGAAGGTCCAGAAGCTTGAAGTGTTCACAGATTCGTTGCTGGTCTCGAGCCAAGTAAATGATAGCTACATTGCTAAAGAACCCAACATGAAAAAATACAAAGAAAAATCCAAGGAGCTGATGAGTACCTTCCAAGCATGCCACATTAAGCAAATTCCCAGATCCCAAAACAAAAAGGCTGATGCCTTAAGTAAGCTAGCATCTCTCACTTTTGCCCACCTCACCAAGAAGGTGTTGGTATAAGTGTTGAAGGCTCCATCGATTGATGAATTGGAAGTTCAAGACGTAGTCACCGAGGAAGATCCAAACTGGATGACTCCAATAAAAAAGTTCCTTAAAAATGGTGAAATACCCAACGATCAAGTAGAAGCTGAAAGGGTTAAAATCAAGGCAAGGCAGTATGTACTACAAGGAGAAACCCTTTACAAAAAGGGTTACCTTGCCCCCTTGCTAAGATGTGTTGGTCCTGAGCAAAGTAAGTATTTGATCAAAGAAATTCATGAAGGCATATGCGGAGCTCATTTTGGAGCTAGGTCGGTGGTTGCAAAACTCATGAACCTTGGATATTTCTGGCCCTCAATGCATCGTGATACTACTGAACAATTGAGAAAATGTGATGCATGCCAGATTCATGCACCGATCCCAAAAAATCCCAAGCATGACCTTGTCCTAATAACCTCGGCATGGCCATTCCATAAATGGGGAATGGACATTGTTGGACCATTCCCCCCAAGCAAAGGAAGAGTAAAATTCTTGCTGGTGGCAATAGATTATTTCACCAAGTGGCCCGAGGTTAAACCACTTGCAAAGATCACATGCAAACAGGTCATCGACTTTGTTTGGGAAAACATTATTTGCCATTATGGATTGCCGGGAGTAATTGTCACCGACAATGGAAAGCAATTTGCTGAGAAGCCTTTCAGCATTTGGTGCAAAGAATACAGAATCAACCAGGTTTTCAGCTCAGTGGCTTACCCACAATCAAACGGTCAGGTTGAAAGGGCAAATCGAAGCATAGTGGAAGGTATCAAGACAAGATTGGGAAGATACGAAAGCAACTGGCTTGAAGAATTGCCTAGTGTTCTATGGGCAATTAGAACAACCGAAAAAACAAGCCATAAGAAAACACCCTATAGCTTGGTATTTGGATCTGAGGCTGTGATCCCTGCTGAGATAGGAGTTGTAACCCAGCGAATCGTCAACATGGATCCCGAAATAAACTAAAAAGAGACCATGTTGAATTTGCAACTCCTAGAGGAAGCACGAGATCAAGCTGCAATCCAAGAGGCCAAATACAAGCAACAAATGGAAGCCTACTACAACAAGAAAGTCAAGAACGAACGATTCAAGCCAGGGGACCTGGTCCTCAGAAACAATGAAGCTAGCAAAAAAGAAAATCAAGGAAAGCTTGGCCCAAAATGGGAGGGTCCATATACCATCCTCGAAGCACACAAGGGTGGATCCTACAAGCTAGCAGATTTAGAAGGCAAGAGGCTTCCAAGGCATTGGAATGGCAAAACCCTGAAAAGGTTCCATGTTTAGACAGGAAAGTTTGGTTTGTATCAAAATATTTTTCGAACAACACTATGAATACCTTTTGTAAAAAGCAAGTATTCCTTGAATGAATGAAGTTGTTTTATCAAACTTGTCTTTCTATCCTAAGATCAGGTTGAGAACCTAGCAAAAAACTCCATGGCAAGGGACATGTAAGGGGATGAGCTCCCATGCCACATCGCTCAATAGGTTCAAGGGTTGAATGAACCTATATAAGGGGTGAGTTCCTAAATCAATACAACTCCATGAGACTTATTAAGTTAAAGCAAAATTGTCTCATAGACAGGTCTGAACAACCTACACCAAATGTTCCTTAAGCCTTAGAAATATAACCAACAAACAGGCTTATGAAGTCAAATGAAAAACAAAGAAATGATAAAAAGGATAGGTGCTATGTCTTCTTGTTAAAAATACCAAGGCTAAGTGACTGCA
Organism: Helianthus tuberosus; assembly: GCA_030545235.1. Taxonomy (NCBI): domain Eukaryota; kingdom Viridiplantae; phylum Streptophyta; class Magnoliopsida; order Asterales; family Asteraceae; genus Helianthus; species Helianthus tuberosus. The sequence goes on along the minus strand of CM060448.1, from coordinate 154,032,702 downwards.
GCACTGAACCCTTTAAGGTATAAAAAACATAAAGGCAACACAAACTCGACAAAGACAAAGTTACAAGAAAACAAAAATAATCTAAAGAATTATACAACTCAAATGAAAAATACGAACCAAATCAAGGCACAAAGCTAAGAAGCCTTCAAGGCTTCAAGCCACCTACGTGACAACTCGAAACCTCAAAGGCTTCAACCTACCTACTGATAGCCAAAAAGCTTGAAGGGTTAAAGCCAGCAAAACTGCCTTAACAAAATAAATACAAGTATAAAAACATAACACAAAGAAAATAGTTAAGCACCATATCATATCAAAGAAAGCCCTGGAAGACTTTCAAGCACAGGTCAAAACAAGTCCTAGTGACTTGTAAGTTAAGATATTGTTCAAACGACCTCGAAGGCCTAAATCACAACCAACAGGAACCTTAAGGGTTCCTGAAAACCTAATATTGTTTAAGGGTTACAAACCACAAATTGTTTTAAAAAGTGCTAAGAAAGCTACGAATTTCATGCATCAGTAGAAGGCTTAGAGACCCCATAACTGCTACCTTTGGCCTTCTTAACCTTCTTAACCTTCTTAGCCTTTGGGCCCTGATCATCAACAGCTGAAGCCTCCAAGCTGGCATCCTTCGGAACATCAGATTCCCGAGGAAAGGTATCTTCACTATCTCCCGAGTAGGAACGTTTCCTTGAAAGGGAGCTAAGCATCTCAGCGCATAACTTTTCATTCAAGCCATCCGGCTTCAGTTCCTGCAAAATGGAGAGAGGCTTACCATAAAAAGAAGCAACCTGACTCACATACGGATACGACAACCTCTCCATTTGCTCAACGGAACTCTTAAAGATGTCGGAAGCCTCGGGACGGTACAGGGGAGATTTCTCTAAAGGATGGCCAGACTCGTGAAGCTTATAACCCGCAATAAGACCTTGGTGTTTTCCCAGATTGAACAATTTAGTGTAAACCTCGCCAAGAGCGGAGTTAAACTCTTTGGAATGAAGCAAATAGGTAACAACTTGGTGAAAACCCTACTCAATAAGCCATTGATTATCCCCAGTAGCCCGGGCAACCAAAGTCTTCAAACCATCTTTCTCCTCATCAAAAGCTTTCTGTTGTACAACCAAGGCCTCTCTATCAGATTTCAGCTTCAGACGGTCAGCTTCAAAACTCTTCTTCAGATCACCCATCTCAATCTCGTGCCTCCTTGTTAACTCTTCCTCTTTCTTGGTCCAAGCCAACTCTTTCTCAGAAAAGATATCGATTTCCTTCTTCATTGCAGCAATTGAAGCTTTCATTTTTTCCTTCTTCTTGGAAGCCTCCTCATATTCTTGCATCCCTTTAGCAAAGCGAGTAACACCTTCAGCCAAAAAGGCAGAAAGGTTGCAGGAACTGAGCATCATCCTAGAAATAAGATGATCAGCCTCCATCTCAGATATGGCACTTCGAACACCGGGAGGAGGAAAATAAGCCAAGGCTTCAGCACAAACAGCCGGGTCCTTAAAATTATCACCAACCTTAACCCCCCAGTTAGGCACATAAATATCCTGACCCTCTGAATCTTCGAAACTTTCAACACTTTTGGCTGATGAACCCTGAATAACAGGAGTGGTACCTTTCTTAATCAATTTCTTCTTCTTGCTTGAAACAATTAACTCCTTTTCCTTACCCTTGCCAACATCCACAGCCTGATCCCCTGATGCCTCAATATCATCACTAACATCGATAGGCTCTGAACCAGAAGGCTGATCAACACCTTTCAGATGACGTTGGGAACGACGGGTAGAACCATTGGAAGCAGTAACCTTGGTAAAGCCTTTAACATTCGGAACATTCACGTAACCAGAATCCTCAAACCTGTAATCAGAACCCTTAACAACCGCATTCTCGCCGGGAGTAGCAGCAACATCATCAAAGGCAACATCAGAGGTGTCATCGCTTTTAATAAAATCAAGGGCAGACATAACTGCAACACAAATATCAAAAGCACATAAGCAAACAAAGAAAAAGGAACAAAAAAGCAAGAAAAGAATAAATGCATACCCTTCCCATCTCTAATAAGCACCGGATCCCGGTTGGCCTTTTCCCACACTTTACTTATACCCAACAACACCAACAAATGCTCAGGGAAGGGACGAAGCCTCGAAGGGCACTCCCTGAGAATTTCTAAAAAACGAGTGTTTATTTCGGAATCAGAAGTCTCCGGCTCGTTCAGAACAGCATCCGGGTGTCTCCAAACAAGTTTGAAAGGAACAATTTCCTCCGATACCCAAAAAAACCGATCTTTCCAGACCCCAAGTGTAGAAACCATGGAGAAAATTAAACAGGTATCAACTTGAGTGGTTTCAAAGGTGAACCAATCACCATTCTTAGCAAGCCGGAAGAAGCGACGGAAGGACAACAGAGATGGGTCATACCCGGTGGCCCGGCACAAAATTTCAAAATGTAAAACCCTAGCCATGCCAAGGGGATGAATCTGACCAAAAGACACTCGATAATATTCCAAAATATTCAAAACAAAGTTTGAAAACGGATAACGAAGATTGGAAAACTCAAAATGACGACGATACAAGGAAATCATACCAGAAGGACAGTCATTGATAGATTTATCACAAGCCGGGGCAACCGGTTTATACTTCGTCCCTATACCCCATTCCATACAAAATAAATCGACTTCCTCTTGGGTCGATCGAGAAAAAGACTTTGCCATATCCTTACGAGCACCCACGACATGAACAATTAAAGAGAAAATAAGCAAAACGGAACTGACCTGATTTTGAAAAAGATGGATACTTGAGAGAAAAAAGGAGCAAGTAATGTTCTTCCAAAATAAAAATGTGTAAATTTATGAGATTAGGGATAATTATCAACAGGCAGAATTTAAAACCGCCGCTTGACAAACTGCCACAGGTCTTGTGAACTGTCTTGTCAAATTGCGAAATTCAAAAACCGTTTTCAACCTTCCAACCCTCGAACCCTCGAAGCCTTTGGACAGAAAAACATACGTATAAAAGTCAGAAGTCTTTGAGCTCATTTCCCAAAAACCTCTGACTTAGGGGGCTGTTGGCGGGGGTAGCCCAAGACCAAATATGAATGATTTAAATACGTAAATGCTCATAAGGCAAAATGGTTCAAAGGTTAAAAACCTGGGAAGACGAGATAAAGTAGCACGGAACAGTAAGTAGTCATGTCTCCAGATTACTTCACCAACTCGCCAGCCGCAAAAGAAATGCAGGTCCACAGAGTACACTCTATTATCCAGGGGTCAAAAGGCTTCAACCCCCGAAAGGGTAAGCCCCTCACTGCAAGCAAGGTTACTAGTCAAATGCATTCCTCTTTGGGAGATGTCTTCTCCTATATATTTGACACATCATTTACTGAGTGAGGACATGCCTGGCCAGTCAAGATTCCTTAAAACTCTGGTCATTCATTCCGAGTACTTGCTTCATGCGAGTTACTCCCTTTCACATCCAACACACACATTCTGTTTGCCCCCTCATCCGAATCTGAAATACACTTCAGAGAAGGATCCTTAGCAAACAACAAGAATAAACTAGTGAACCTCCTAAAAAAGATAATAATAACCAACAGGAAAAGCTATACATCTATTCAACTGATGTTTCAAAATTAGCTAATTGTAATGTAACTACCATATAACATCTCTTGTGGTAAGCAACATAACATATACATACAAATTAGCTATTACGATTTTAAATTGAAATTGTCAGTTCTGGCTACTGATATATTTCATATGTTTCTTCAATTCAAGCCCGTGTGTTCGATTACACACTGCAACTAGAATTACTGTTCTACACATGGACAAACAGTTGTCACTCTTCTTCTCTACTTGTTCTAAACAAAAACACTAACATTAGACAAACAGGATTCCCATCGGTAGTTTATCTAGAGCGTAAAGTAAGTAAAAAAATTAGTGTTTCGTAACAACATTGCTTATTCAGTTATTCCTAGTGTTAGTAGGCAGGTGATCAGCCATTCCAGCACTACTATATTAAAACACGTTACGAAAAGAGTTGAACAAGCAATGGTTTCAAAAGATCAATCGCCATTACCGATAACTAAGCGGATGAATGACTCACACACTTCAGTTTCATCATGTGAAAAGTCTGTTGGGTTCGTAGGCCTAACCTAGTTAGTTGGCTTAAATGTTGATTGTAGAGGATAACCACTTCTCCGACGAGTTTGTTGCGGTGGATGGTGGTGTGGAGTGGGTGGTAGCTGTGGTGGTGTGGGGTGGGTCGTGATTGATGATGGTGGTAACTGGTAAGTGGGGAAGATAGAGAGAGGGTGAAAGGGGGGGGGGGGGGGGTAATACGTTTTCTTACAAGAAAGCATAGAGGTAATAAGAAAGGATAATATAGTAACACCGGGAGGTAATATTGCAGAATAGAACAAAGCATAGGGGGTAATAAGAAAAGGGTAATATAGTCATTTAACATATCATTTAACAGAACTGCTAAGTTCTTTGACGGCAGGGGGTAATATTATATGGTTTCTCACTAGTTGGGGGGTCAGAGTGCGAAATTTCCCTGAGAGGGGGTCAGAGTGCCAATTGTCTCTAACCCTAGGAAGTAAAATTACACTTTACTCAACAAATAAATGAACTTTTTTAGGAATCCGTAGCAACTAAAGTCAATAAACTACCAAGTTCCGACAAATTTAATATTTTATTTTTTAAAGTTACTTACTTTTCAACAATTAAGAACTAACAAATAAATTAAGTTTTTTTTGGTAAATCTGTAGCAAGTGGTGTCAGTTTGCTACAACTTTCCGACAAATTTAGAAATTCTATTTTTTAAATTATTTATTTTGTTGTGGGTAAAAATATGATAAAATTTTAATTTATTTTGTAGGAATTTTGTCGAAAAGCTAATAAATGTTGTGATGAAATTGCTACAACCGGTAGTTGTGTGACAATTTTGTCGGAAAATTGTAGAAAAGTTTTGGGTTTTTTTTCTTTTTTTTTGTGAGAAAATTAACTGTAGAAAAACTATAACAAAAATTGAATTGTAGAAAATTTGTGGGAAACTTTTGTAGGAAAATATGTAGTTTTCTAGTAGTGTGGAGTGTTCACAACACACTTATAGTGTTCATATCTAATCCAACTCTAGGCGAGGATTATGCTAAGGTTGTTCACGAGCCGAGTTAGGGAAACCTTGGGTTCAGCTTGATTATAAACTGAGTCGGTTCGACTTGGCTCGGTTTTAAAATCGAGTAAAAACATTTAAGCTCAAGATCGGCTCGGCTTTTAATCGAGCTAGCTCGATTCAGCTTGGTTTGGTTCGTATTTAAAAAAAAGTTAATACACACCTTTTAAAATTATATTGTCTAAAATGTCATCGAACAATTCAAATGAAAATATCCAAAATCAAGTTCAACTAAATACAAAATATGTTTCCAATTTCAACGAAATATGATATAAGTTCATTAGCATTTTAGTCAACCTGTGGCATAGATTTTTAATTGCACACTTACCTATATACACCCACAAATAACAGCCCATTTTTTATTATATATTATTTTTATGCACAAATAAAATATATTAAACGTAAATAATCCGAGCTAAACTGAGCTGGCTCGGCTCGGTTAGAAAGCGAGTCTTGCCCGGCTCATTTCATTTTAGACGTATCAAGGCAGCTTTTTTCAAGTTAAATCCAAGAGAGCTTCGAACTATACGCTATACACTTTTTAAAATGACCTAGATTATGCTAATAAACATTTGATAGACCGGTTCAAATACATTCAATGTTTACACCAATTTAATTAAGAGCCTTGTAATAGAAAACAAAAAATATTAATTCAAAAAAATTAACAAACAATAATTTCTTTTTACAAGTCTAACTCACGCACGCTTTATAATTCTACTCATAAAGTGACATAGTTATCCACTATTGAAACTATTGGAATTGAACTCTCAACCACTTAAGAAGAAACACATTTTCAACACATCTTAATATCGCTAGGCAACATGTCTTTTAGTAACAAAATTCTTCAAACACAATATTAAGCATCCAAATACTAAACTTATATTGTAGGTAACTTTGTTGTGACTTGTGAACATCTTACTTGTTAATTTGGTATAAATCACAAATTTATGTTGATGATTTTAAAGAACAATGATGGAGCATTCATGATTCTTGAAGCATGAGACTCAACTTGGTGTATTTTGATGAGAGAAAAATGATGGAAGTGTCATATACGGTGGTATAGCTATTTACAAATAAGGTGAAAAGGTACATTAACGTGTGAATAATATGAATTCCACACACACTAAGCCTTGTTAGACTATGCGCTGTGACCATGGAAAAGTGGCGTGGAAGCTATTCCACGTTGGACACCCTATCCCGGATACCGCGTGGGAGTCGGCTTTGTGGTAGGGGCGACAAGAATTCCAATGGTGTGGAGGGCATAGTGGCAGACGACATGGCCGCGTGTAATTGGATGTGAGAGACTGTACATAATTGATCAAAAGATGCTATGGGTGTTTTCAAAAGATGTGGTTCCCCTCTCTAACAGCATCTTATGGGTGTTTTAAAAAAGATCAAGAGCTAAAAGATGTGGTCCTAGAACCGCATCTCTTGATATATCAGTAGTAATAAAAACTAATAATAAAAAACATTATTAAGTAAATACTATGATTAATAAATAAAAAGCAATAATAAAGATAAGTATATACTAATATGATTGATTTTTATTATTCATGATAGCAGATAACAAAATATAAAAAAGGTTTTCATATATAGTATTCTATGCCTATATTAATTTACAACATAATTGAAAAACAGGACATTAACGACGACAACTTTTATACTTGACTTTTCTTCCCAAATTCCAATTTTGCCTTTTTGTCTGATACTTCCTTTCACTTTTCCCATGAGTCATCACCACCCATAGCGAGCATGTTAAGTGTTGGTATTAGTGATGAACCAACATGATACCATCTAAACCAACTGGGTTACGGCCATGCATCAGTACGCGTATCAATACGAACACTCGCGCGTAGCGCAAGCTAATTCACTAGTTAATAATAAATACATAAATATTTCTCTTAGGATAACCAAATTAGTTTTTTCATGATTACAAATATTTATTCATTTATTAGGTATACATTTACTTACTAATATATTAATATGTATTATGGATGTATATATGTATGTGTTAGTGTATGTATATGTGTACATATTGATGTATTGTGAAATGATTAATAAAATAAGGTTTAATCATATATCAACGATCACCTGCATGTTGCTTAAACATAAAGCAACAATGGTCAACTAAGGTTGTTCATGCTACATTTTTGTTAATGGAGGTCGCTTAGGATGATTGTTATGCCAATTAGGGACAGTGGTGCTTAACTTAAGTTGTTTACGCTCCATTTTTATCAATGAAGGGTTTTAAGGATCATCAGTGGTTTATTAGGATGATTTATGGACCAATAAGGCCAGTAATAGTCAACTAGGGTTGTTCATGCTACATTAGTGTCAATGAAGCTTGTTTAGGATAATTAATGGTTGATTAGGATGATTAATAGATCAATTAGAACAGCGGTAGTCAAGTAGGGTTGTTCATGCTACATTTTTGTTAATGAATGACATTTAGGATGATTGGTAGTCCATTAGGATGATTGTTAAATTATTTAGGGTTAGTGGGGTCAAATAGGGTTCATGTTCCATTATTGTCAACAAAGGGCATTCAATATGATCAATGGTCTCTTAGGATGATTGATGGGCCAATTAGGGCCAATAATGGTCAAATAGGGTTGTCCATGCTACATTAGTGTCAATGAAGGCGGTTTAGGATGATTAATGGTCCATTACAATGATTGATAAATCAGTTAGGGACAATGGTGGTTGATGTGCTTAAAATACAACATATAAATTGTATTAAATAAGGCATAAAAACAACCCTTTTTTAGTACTAATGTTGGGAAAAGTGTGTTTCTTTGTTTCTTTTTAATTTACAGGGTCAAAAGAGATTAAACGCACAAAAGGAACAAATTAACAACAAAAACCAACATAAATACAAAAAAAAGAGAAGTTGACACTTCATACCGACCCTCCGAGCTTCACCCCAAGGCCAAAAATAACAAGTCAGAAGGCTGACATGGGGCTATGCCATCCTGACATGGGACTGTGCCACCCTCAGCACGGGGCCGTGCCCAGTCAAGATTCTCTGTAGAAAAAAAGACAACAACAAAGGACAAAACTAACAGTCAACATGGGGTCGTGCTCAGCCAACACGGGGCGTGGTCAACTCAAAGATTTTCAGAATCTGCGATAGTACAACAAGTACATTGGCCACAGGGCCGTGTCAGGTGGGCACGGGGCCGTGTTAGTACAAGGTCTGACACTTCAGTTAATGAAGAAGAGAGAGAATGGCCAACACGGGTCCGTGTCAGGAGGTCACGGGGCCGTGTTGACAGTTTGTTTTCAGCTATAAAGAGGGAAGCTAGGTTTCATTTCAACTCATCTCTTGGCAAACCACTTCTCTCTCACTTGCCACCACTCCACCACCACTACAACACCATCATCCACCACCATCTTCCATTTTTCCATCTTTTGAGTGTGTGTGTAGTCTCGGGATCCAAGATTGATCGTTAGAATCTTTGTCAAACAAAGGTCATGCTTGGCTAAATTCTTACATCACTTGGTGAAGACATACCTTTTATGTATTTCTTTTATAATTTCCAATCTTTGGCTACTTTTTAATTGGGTATGTATTAAGGACTTTAATAATTAGTTTTTTATATTGAAGGCGAATTTATTCAACAATTCTTCGTACGTCGTTTATTCAACATATTCATGTCTTTACGGTCTATATAAAGCATGTTAAGTGCCTGTAAGGGGGTTAGAAGGGTGGTTTGGGTAATTCTATGTCTCGTTCAGTGTATAGATCCTGCGAGAACCTGGTGCAAGTTTAGTACTACTCCATGGATTGGCCGAGAATGACTGGCCCGACTGAGAGTAAAAAAATGCTTGCACCCCATATTCATAAACTATTATTAAAACTTTAAACCAACCTCGCGAGGACTGTATCCCTGATGACTAGGACCAACGGGTTGAGGGTGATCGTCGCCTCGTAAATGGGGTCCACCACATTTTGCATTAATAACTTACTTAATTATCTTTCAATATTCCGACCTAGTGGGATTGTATCATCGCTAACTCAAACCACTAGGTTGAGGGTAATGTCGCCTCCAAAAGAGGGGCCTACTACTATAACTAAGATAATCTCTTAAAATGCCCAAAGTGCGGAGATTATCAAAAGAGTCCATGAAAGATAAGTCGGATCCAAGTGATTCTTTCTTGTCTATCATTTTTATTTTATTTTTTGTTTTTTATCTTTTTATTAGTTTAAAATCTTTTCTAAAAATTTGGTTCGATTAGACGTTGACGATAAGCCGGTATTAATAGCTTTTGTGTCCTTGGACGACCTCGGTATATTGCCATCACTATACTACGTCCGAGATGGATGCACTTGCCCTAACATGTGTAGAGTGATAGTAAAATATTGAGTTTTATAAATTTAAAACTTGAAAGTCGGCGAGTTAAAAAAGAGCTAAAAATAGACATAAAAATATACTCACACCGACACACGTCAAGTTTTTGGCGCCGTTGCCGGGGACATAAGGATTTTAAGGAAGCTTAAAATTAACGGCCTAATCAAATTCTAACATTTTTTTTTTCAAAACTGCGTGCTGGTTTTTAAAATTTTTTTCTGTTTACATTAGGTTGACACGAGGCCGTGCTACTGTGATACGCCCCCGTGCTGCAACTTTTTCTAAAACTTTTTTTTAAAACGCCCAGATACGTAACTGAACACGGGGTCATGCCAGTTCAGCATGGGGCCATGTTCAATCTTCTGTTAATTTTTTTAATTTCTGTTTCTGATCCTGAGGCTCGTTATTCTTCTGGGTATCTTCCAATACAATGGATTACTACTCAGAAGACTACACCTATTATATAGAGGATGATTATGAGGAACCTTATTGTACCATTTGCGGAAAATCCCATTCGGTACAATATTGTGACCTTTTTAGACCATCAACCTCATACACTACACCAAGTTATTCATACAACACTTATGAAGAACCAAGGTTTGAGCTCCCAAAGTCAAGCTTTTGTGATACCAATCCGTTTGAAGATTACGAAACTCCACCAACAATCATCCCCGAAGCCGAAAGACTTATAGAAAGTATGGCAAATCTAGAACTCTTACTTAAGAAATCTAGAGAAAAAGAAGAGGCTATTTGCACTAAAGAGGTGAAAATCAAAGAGGTGAAAATCGAAGAGGTAAAAATAGAAGAACAAAATGAAAAACTCATGTCACACCCCGACCGCATAATACAACAAACCGCGGCGGAAACGTCTGGGAGTGTCGTAACAGAATCATTGTTTCACAACACATGGTAATTGGAGTTTTGTTTTATTCATTAATAGACTCATAGTTTTGATACAAACCAAGTATAATAATTGTCTTTCAAGTTTTAAGTCACTAAGGCCCGTGTCCATCCTATGTGTAGTAAGCAATAAACAATCGTCACATAATAGAACCTGAAACATATGTGAAAACAGTCAGCATAAAAATGCCGGCGAGTACATAGGTTTTGTATGTCAAATTCATGGCTTTGAATCCATATTGCAATACCTCGTCCAACTACGAGAGTTGTCGAGTATGTACCTTGAAATCAAAAAGTGTTTGATATTGCAATAGGTTTTATCATCTTTACAAGATGATATAAGTAAACCAAAACCATTGTCGCCATGAATCTTGACTAAAAACATTTGTTTTTGTAAAACCAAGTAGCAAATCATTTTGAAAGTAAACATTGTATGGTTTATATCTTTAAGTAAACATCATTGCATGATATCGTTTGAAAACATTTGTCCAAGATCGTTCAAATTGATCCAATCCTTTAAATCATCCGTGTTATAAACCATCGTTCAATCGTTCGTGTTTTAATTGTGAAATACAACTTTTGGTCGTTCTTTAATGAATACATTCAAACCTGTGTTCTGACTCGACTACACCATCCATGGGGTATCTTTAATAGGCCCTGAAAGACCTCTTTAACAAGACTAACAAACCAACACATGATTTGTTAATCTGAAAACAGTTTCTGTCGTTACCCACATTACCCACCAAAGGGATGGTCCGATAACGGGATTTGTCAGATCCTATGGTACCATAACATACTACTGGTCGGCTTGATCATAGTTAATGAATGTCATTTTTCTGTCTTTCAACTAACGCCCCAACAAGTTCGTTCACATTGTTGAAATCATCGTGTTTTATATAAACCATAACATTTGTTTATGAAAACTTGAAAAACATTTAGCACATATGAATCACCCCAAAACAATCGAAAGCAGTAAAAGAGAGGAACTATGTACTCACTTGATATTGCAAGTATCCTTGATTAAGTGATCTAACAAAGCTCGGGAAACCAAGGAATCAAGTGGCGGCTAGTATGGAATCACTATGTTAACAATCAGGACCTAAATCGGGATATCTGATAGAATGAGGTCTTGTAAACCAAATGAGTGTTGGAAATCATATGAAATGGTTTAACAAAGCTTACATTCTAATTTGAAAACCTATCCTAAGTGCTTTCGACCCGTTATGACCCATTAAGGTAGTTTACGCTACTTTAATGCGTCATTTGCGCAAATGCGCGTTCGGATGGTCTAACTAGTCCTATGATAAGTATTACATGCCTAAATATGTTTAATAATGTTGCATAATCAGTTTAAGTGTCAAAATTTGGGTTACATAGGCTTAATTTGAAATTAAGCGCAAAAGGGCATTTTGGTCATTTTCCTAAGGCATATAATCTACCTATTATACAACTAATTAAACGAAGTGACCATAAGGTATAACCTCGTAAGGTTATTCCCTATACAAATATGGTCACAAAATATGTTTGGTCGGATCCTAATGATCGACCAAACGGGTCGGGTTCGAAAGTCTAAGCGTTTGTCAAGACCGCTTGACTTACGACCCAAAACAAGCACTAAACTAGAAGTGGCGAGTTAAACATGTTAAAACATGTTTAACTAAGTTAGAAAACTTATTTGATCTCAAAACAAAGTGTTTTGATATCCGAAAATAATTTCGTCGCAAAATGCACATAATCGTGCATTTTGACCGAAACTTTGACTCGTCACTTCGACTAGTCAACGTGGTAATCAGTTGGTATAATCGCAAGGGACTACAACCATCGTGATTATGCTCACGTTGCAAAGTTCAAACGAACTTTGTCTTGACCAATTCATGGTCAAAGCTGAAAGTCAAACACTGTTTGACTTTCTTGCTTGAAAATAAGACTAAGAATACTCAGGTATGAGGCCTCCAATAAGTGTGGTAACCACAACTTAGAGCCTTAGAGAGAAGAGAATGAAATGAGCAAGTTGAAGTGTTGGTGAACATGGGTTTATATAGTATTTCATGAACCATTGGATCATTTCCAAGTGTTTGTGTGGTGATCAAGGAATGATCCACACCATACACATGTTAGGCTCTGACTTGGGGACTTGGGGAACACATAAACCAGCCCACAATATGCTAAAACTGAGATTAAAACCAAGTTCAATAGGTAGTTTTGAAGATTCAATGAATCTGCTGTGCTGGGACCTGCTTACGGACCGTAAGGGTCCTCTGCATACGGTCCGTATGCCAGTCAGCAGGGGCCAAAGTTTGAAAATTGACAGCTTTGGTCCCTGAGTTTGATTTGTCGCATTTTGGCACTTCTAACACCCGTTAATCCCATTTTCAAGCTCTATGATGAAGTTAAAGTATATTTAACTTGAATTATGCTAAAAAAAAGTCACGGGTGTTGGTTTGTTTGGCTGTATGGTTGCGTTTTTCGGTTAATTACGACGAAATCGTAGAACGCGAAAATAACTCAAATTGCACGACGAATGGTATTTTTTCATTCCTATAACTAAAATACAATATTATAGTGATTAAAAAAAATCTTGGATGTCCGGATATGGTCAGAACACAAGATATGCACGTATTTGCGTACTTTCGCAGTTTTGACGCTTTTAGTCCCTGTGATCAAATAAGCATGTTCTCGCATACCGAACCCCTCAAAACTTATTTCTAAGCTATGTAAAGGGTATTTAGGGTATGTTTAGCTTATGATATTGTTCCGGAATGTACATTGCTATGCGAATTGGCAGACTTTTGTAGTTTGTCGCAAATAGTCCCTGTGATCGAATAAACTTGTCTTTGTCATACCAAACCCTTCAAAACTTATTTCTAAGTTATGTAAAGGTTATTTATGGTATGTTAATCTTATGTCACTGTTCCCATAGTGTACGTTTCATTAAACTGATTACGTTTGCGTAATAGTTTACGTAAAACTTCCAGAAAAGCTTCTCGAAAGTTTGGAATCATATGAAATTTGATATGTGTACTTGTCACATGTAATTGTACAAATCCATGGAATGAAACATGAGATTTCATTGGATTCGTATTTGTATGATGGTCGTAGAGGCACAAATGTCATAGTCTCCCCTAATTTAGGAAATTCCGCCTCGAAATTTAATTTAGATGAAACTTATAGGAACATATGTGGATGATTCGCTTTCAAATAAATCCTCCGTTCCTTATGTAAAACTCTGGGCCACGTTTGGATTTCCAGCGAACTTTGTTATTCGTACCTGTCTGTTGTTTATTGGGAAAAGTTCAGATTCGAAGAATTAAACTTCATTCCAATAGGTTTGTGTATGATTGTACCGAACCTCAAGAGTGTCATGTAATTGTCAAAATGATGTCCTTGTTATAGTAAAATATGGAGAGCGTATGAATTCGACAAAGAATTAGAGTTTTGAATAACAAACGGGGAGAATGTTTCCTATGAAGACTATTATAGGAAACTTTTGTGTGCTCGAAATTGAAGTCAGAGAGTATAACATAATACAACATTGGTCAAGGTCCAGAACTTCTAGTAACTTAAATAACGTCACGCTTGCAATGTAATAAGGAACACATATATATAGGAAGTACCGTCGGCGTATCCGCCATCCCCGTATAACATTGTTCCCGTTTCGTTATTCTTATCACTATAGGTTCTTACACATGACAAAACTTGTTGTGGTTTCTATGCACTAAATTCCATAATTATGTATGCGTCCATAATTACGTAATTCCTTGCACAGTCCGTACAGTTCATTTTATAATGTGAAGGGAAAAATCAAACGAATAATCATGTGATGACTTGACTAGACTACCATAGAGTCTCTTTAACTAGATTAACGAATGATCTCTTTAAATAGACCACCAAAGAGTCTCTTCAACTAGATCACCAAAGGATCTCTTTAACTAGATCGACGAATGATCTCTTTAACTAGATCAACACATGATCTCTTTAACTAGATCGACGAACGACCTGTTTAACTAGACCACCAAGGGGTCTCTTTAACTATATCAACACATGATAACTTTAACTAGATCAACACATGATCTCTTTAACTAGACCACCAAAGGGTCTCTTTAACTATATCAACACATGATATCTTTAACTAGATCAACACATGATCTCTTTAACTAGATCACCAAAGGGTCTCTTTAACTATATCAACGAATGATATCTTTAACTAGATCAACACATGATCTCTTTAACTAGACCACAAAAGGGTCTCTTTAACTATATCAACACATGTTTTCTTTAACTAGATCAACACATGATCTCTTTACTAGACCACCAAAGGGTCTCTTTAACTATATCAACGAATGATATCTTTAACTAGATCAACACATGTTCTCTTTAACTAGACCACCAAAAGGTCTCTTTAACTATATCAACGAATGATATCTTTAACTAGATCAACGCGTGATCTCTTTAACTAGATCAACGCATGATCTCTTTAACTAGACCACCAAAGGGTCTCTTTAACTATATCAACGAATGATATCTTTAACTAGATCAACGCATGATCTCTTTAACTTTGAAATAGTACTTTAAAATCCAAGGGTCTTAACTATTGCATAGAAGCCCATTAAGGATTTAAGATAGTAATTTTGTATATCCTTCTAAGAATCCATCATATGAAGATATGGAAGATTCTACAAGGATTTGGATAGCGAGCAGTTGGATCACACATAACACATAAACACATAATCACATAATTGTCAACTTGGTTATCAACTTGTTATCAGCTTGTTATTAACTTGTCGTCGATTTGTACATGTGCATTTAAAGTACACCAGGAATCCAATCAATGGACTTCAGTTAGTGCTTTAAACATCCTCAAGAATCTATCTATAAAGATAGGAAGATCTTGTAAGGATTCAGTTTTGTCCTCATTGAATCGTAACATACGTATTAAAGCACAAAAAAAAATCCAATCAAGTACTTTGATTTTGCGCTTTAAACATCCACAAGGATCTAACTATGAAGATAGGAAGATCTTATAGGGATTTTGGAATTCGTGTAGCGAGAAATTGTTTCGAAACCTTGTATAAGGTATGCTAAGTCAACATACGAAGTATAATGTTCATGAAATCAAGGTGCTAGATATGTTAAGTCAACATATGCAGCAAAAGGATGCTTGAAATCAATGTGCTGGGCATGCCAAGTCAACATACGAAGCAGAATGTCCTTGAAAATAGTGTACTACGTATGCTCAGTCAACATACGAGCAGAGTGTTCTTGAAAATCGTGTACTACGTATGCTCAGTCAACATACGAGCAGAATGTTCTTGAAAATTATCTACTACGTATGCTCAGTCAATATACGAGCAGTGTGTTTTTGAAAATCGCGTACAACGTATGCTAAGTCAACATATGAGTAGAATGTCCTTGAAAACTATGCATGGGATCTTTGAAAATATGTTTTTGAAACCTTATGTAATGTTTTTGAAATCATGTACTAGGTATACAAGGTAAATATGTTTATAAAATGTTTTAAAACCATGTGAGATTATTTTGAGATCATGTATGAGATTTTTGAAAAGATGGATATTGTTTTTGAAATTATGCACTTGGTATATTAGGTAAATATACTATGTAAAAATGTTTTTAAACCATATGAAATGTTTTTGAAATCATGAATGACGTTTTGAAATCATGAATGACGTTTTGAAATCATATACTATGTATATTGTTATGAAACCAGAATGTAATGATATGTACATAGACATATCGCATAAGACTAATTAAGAACTTATGAAATGTACCCTTAGATATCCAAGCAAGGATTTAAAGTGGTACTATGAGTATTCGTCCAAAGTTTGTAACTTGTACCTTGTACTTTGTTTCTTTAGAAGAAACGAGTACTTAGGATTTTCTTGGAGATCGCAAGCGATCACAAAATGGAAGAACTACAAGAGTAGTTTGTCTTACAAGGAACACGGTTCCTTGGTGTCGGTATCGTAGGGGTATGTCATTCATACAAGTAACCACATTTGTTTTCGTACATCGAATTGTGAATAAAGATTCATTTATAAACCAAAATAATTTTGTCATAGTCTCGATAACAGAAGGAAATAAAACATAAAGTTCAGTTGTTTCAAAGCAACATCATCTTCCAGTTAGCCAAATGCTCATCCACGGGCTGGATTTGCATTAACAAGCTTTGGGCAATTGTTCCTGAAATGGCCCATCTCGCCACAGTTGTACCAAGAACCAGGTGGAAAACGAGCTTGAGCAGGGTTGGCTTGAGGTTGGTCGGACCACCTTGGTTCGGGTTAGTTCGACAAGCATTTTCCAGGTGACCAAGTCGCCCACATGATGTGTACTGACGACACTGTAGGTGAGCTTGGTGGTGTGCATTACACCTGTTGCATAGCGGTGCAGTACCAGCATAGGTTTTCTTAGCAAGAGGCTGAGTTGGTTGGTTAGGTACAACTTGATTGTTTTGAGCAACTACGGTGAAGTTTTGTGAAGCCTTACGCTTCTTTGACTCCTTGGAGGACTCAGTCTGCTTATCCTTTGGTTTTGTCTCATCTGATGGTTTCTTGTCGCCTTTTCGGAAAAGTTTACCCTTCCTGATCTGAGATTCAGTCAGGGTAGCAGATAGTTCAATGGCCTGTCTAACTGTGGTAGGTTTACTACCAGTAACAATGTCCTAAACTAGGCCAGGGAGGCCATCAATGTACTTTTCAATCACCTTATCCAAAGGCATAACCATGGTAGGACATAACATACTTAATTCCTCATAACGATCAGTGTAGGCTCGATGCTCACCGCTATCTTCTTTAAGATCGTCGAATTCCCTTTCTAGTGCCCTGAGTTCATGACGAGGACAGAATTCCTTCATCACTAGAGCTCGAAGCTCTTCCCAGGTTTGTGCCATTGCCACATCAGTGTTGGATATTATGTCCGGTTCGATAAGTCAATGCTACCGATCGGGTCTTGACCCGTAAGAGTTACACCTTGGGCAACGAACTAAAATCCACTTAACCTGTTTAACTGGTAATTACGAACAACATACGAGACATATCATAATTATATTTATGATCATAAGCGGGTATTAACTGAGAGACGGGTACATGGATCGGGTGACATGGGTATACTCACCCTACGCCATTTGTCGCACACCAACCTTTTGGCCAATTGCAATACATGCATCATGCGTGCATGCCACTTGGCTAACATGCATGAATGTCCATGCCTCTTATATTTGTGGGTCTTGCACTTTGAATGAGAGTAGAAGATGAACCAAGTTAGGTTGTTGCAACAAGATAAAAACTCTCTCAACCCCCACAACATAACCGGCCACCAAGCCAGCGGCGGGCCGCCGTCGCCGCCCCCCGCCGCCATCTCCGCCACTGCCAGCCGCCTACCGCCACTGCCAGTCGCCGCTTGGTGCCGACCCCTTCGTCGCGTTTCGTTGGTTCTTTTACTAGCACTTGTTCGTTGAACCTCGGTGCCTCGACCGTTAGTCATTAACCGAGGTATATCTTTCTCATCGGTAGTTAAATGTATATTTCACTGTGCTCGTACTTGCATGTAACCGGATCCTGTCAGGTTTCGTTTTGTTGATCATTAGTTTATTTCCGCTGCGTTTTTTAACTCGTTTAATTAATTAATCATTATTTATTGAACCGGGTTTTTGATAAATAAAATTTCAACCGATCACCACGGATACCCAACAGTGGTATCAGAGCCTTGGTTACAACATACGAGTCGGTACCGGTCCTTTTAACCGGAATTAGAACACAAACTTTATTTATTTAAAGTTTTTGATCTAAGTAATTTTATGGGCACTTTTATTTTGGTCAATATTTTATTTGTTTTGCTTGACCAAAACATTGCCCGATTTATTTTGTGATTGTTGTGTTATGTGTAAATCCGGCCCGACCTTTTTTGTGGTTGTATATTTTATTCGATTTTGTAATTATTATTTTTGGGCCACCGAGATGGTTCAAAGTTGTAATAGATTAGTTTATGGTTTTGGCCCATCTTGTGGTTCAAAGTTGTAATAGATAGGCCTTTTGTCTTTGTTGTATTTACTTGTTAAATATGTTGATACGAAGACCCGAAGCAAAACCGAATGCCAAGAGGAGTCTTAGAGTTAGTGGGAGTTGTGACACCTGTGTCACTGTGACCATCAAACAAATACCAAACCAATGAAATATTGTATTTCATACTTGGGATTTGTATAAATATGTGTATCTTTTGCACATATTCTTGTTCGATTTCAAGCTTTAAATCGCTTTCTGGAGAGTTATACGCAAACTGGTGCGTAAACGTAATCAGTTTAAACGTGAAAAATACTCCGGAACATCAACATATGCTTAACATACCTTAAATAACCTTTACATAACTTAGAAATAAGTTTTGAAGGCTTTAGTATGGCAAAATCTAGTTTAATCGCTTCCAGGGACTAAATTCGACAAACCTCTATTGTAAGGTTTTAAACCCACTGTTATAAGGTTTTGAACCCCTTTGAGTTTTCAAAATCTCGTCAAAGTTTTGGGACCTAAATAGTGTGAACACGTGCAAACTGGAAGAGTGAATGCCTGTACCCTGGGTTTTCTGTCTAAGGCTAGAGTGTTCGTACAAATCCACATAATTGGACCAGTCACTCTTACCTGGGAACTCTTGGGGTGAGTGTCCACTTATAGGCGAGCATGTCTTCGCGATACATTATGGGGACCTACTTGCTTTGATTCAGCCTTTGTGTGTCGTTTGTTTGCTTCGTGGTTCAAACAAATGACCATCACCCATGATTTTAGTCGGTAGTTATAACATCCTATTCTTACCCAATGCCATTTCATTTGTTTTCTCTCTTATTTCCCCTTTTTAGAATGCCTCCTCGACGCGACAATCAGATAGCGAATGCCGAGCTGGCAGAAATCATTGCGCAGCAAATGGCTGCTGCTTTCCCAAATCTTATTGCTCAACTGAACCAAGCCAACAACAACAATAATGCTCCATGCAATTTCAAGAGTTTCAATTCGGCTAAGCCACTCAAGTTTAGTGGTTCTGAAGGAGCAACTGGGCTCCTACAATGGTTCGAGAGCACTGAGAGTACGTTTCGTCACGTTCAGTGTCCTGATAATCGCAAGGTCGAGTTTGCTTCCAGTGTGTTTCATAAGAGGGCTCTCACATGGTGGAACGGGGTTATGAGAGACCGTGGTGCTGAGGTTTCTTTAGCACAGACTTGGGCCGAGCTTAGGGCTCTTATGATGAAGGAATTCTGTCCTCGTCATGAGCTAAGGGCTCTAGAAAGGGAATTTGATGATCTTAAGCAAGATAGCGGTGAGCATCGAGCCTACACTGACCATTATGAGGAGTTGAGCCTGTTATGCCCAAACAAGGTTACGCCTTTGGATAAGGCAATCGAAAAGTACATTGATGGCCTCCCTGACTCAATACAAGACATTGTGACTGGTAGCAACCCTACTACAGTTAGACAGGCCATTGAGCTATCCGCTACCTTGACTGAATCTCAGATCAGGAAAGGTAAACTTTTCCGAAAAAGTGACAAGAAACTAATCGAGGAATCAAAGACCATGGATGAACAGACTGGATCCCCTAAGAAGTCAAAGAAGCGAAGGGCTTCTCAGAACTTCGCCGTGGTCGATCACAATGGTCAAGCCGTCCCCTACCAACCAGCTCAACCCCCTGCTAGGAAGCCCTACAACAGAACTGCACCCTAGTGCAACCAATGTAGCCTACATCATCATGCTGGTGTGAAGTGCCGCACATGCCAAGTTTGTGGACTTATAGGTCATACAGCGAGGGTTTGCCCAACAGTAGCTGCACCAAATCAAGCTGGCAACAATCCTGCTCAAGCTCGTTTTCCACCGGGGTCTTGCTACAACTGTGGCGAGATGGGCCATTTTTGTAGGAATTGCCCAAAGCTTGCTAATGCGAATCCAGTGCAGGGATGAGCGTCTGACCGAATGGAAGACAACGCTGTTTAGAAATAATCACGTCTTATGTATTATTTTCTTTTGTTGTCAAGGTCCATGAAACAGTTGTTATAGTTGTTTATAAATAAAGCTTTTATTTTACAATGCAATGTACAAATATTGATGTGGTTGCATGTGTGAAAAACATATCCCCTACGATACCGACAATCAAGGAACCGCATTCCTCCCATCTTTATGATCTCTTGCGTTTTCCACGAAAATCCTAAGTACCCGTTTCTTCCAAGGAAAATGAAGTACAAGGCGCAAGTTACAACTCTGGATGAATACCCACTCCTTAATGGGGTACCTAAGGATATTCCCGTAAGTCCTAAATTGTTGTATACCTTAATTCGAATGTGGAGATTCCTTGTAATCAAAAATCAATTTTTTAGAAGATCATCCTATTTTTCAGATAGATGCTTGAGGACGTTGAAGTCCATCAACTGGGTTCCTGGTATGCCTTGAATACCCATGTTCAAATCAACGGCAAGTTAATAACAATCAATAACAAGATTATAACAATTAATTACAAAGAAAACAATCATGTGATTATGTGCTTATGTGTTCCCTTTTATGTTTTTGTGTGATCCAAATTGTGTTATCCAAATCCTCGTAGAATCTTCCATATCTTCGTATAAGGGATTCATAGTAGGATACCCAAAGGTACTACCTAAAATCCTAAATGGACTTCTACGTTGTAGTTAAGTCCCTTGGATTATAAAGTACTACTCCATAATTAGACCCCTTGAGTGGTCTAGTTAAACGAATTGATCCAAAAAAATCTGGTTAGGAATATCATGTGAGGATACAGCTGAAAGGACTCTGTGGTGGCCTAAATTAAAAAGATCACATGTCGATCTAATTAAAAGGACCCTATGATAGTCTAGTCACCCTCATCACAGGTTTGATTTTCTTCCCCTAAACAATTACAAAACAAACTGTGCGGACTGTGCAAGGAATTACGTAATTATGGATGTATACATAATTATGGAATTTAGTGCACAGGAATCACAGCAAGTTCTGTCATGTATCTAGAGTTAACCCAATTCATTTCCAACTCTGATGAAGCAACCGTTGAAAATGACTCCGTCAGTTCATTTTTGTTTCTAAAGATTATCCGTTGTGGAAATGAATATCCGTTTGTCTAATCCTTCATTTCCATTTCTGATGAAGCAACCGTTGAAAATGACTTCTTCAGTTCATTTTCGTTTCTGAAGATTACCCGTTGAGGAAATGAATATCCGTTTGTTTATCCTTCTCATTTCCGTTTCTGAGGAAGCAACCGTTGAAGATGACACCGTCTGTTCATTTTCGTTTCTAAAGATTAACCGTTGAGGAAATGAATATCCGTTTGTCTAATCCTTCATTTCCATTTCTGATGAAGCAACCGTTGAAAATGACTCCTTCAGTTCATTTTCGTTTCTGAAGATTACCCGTTGAGGAAATGAATATACGTTTGTTTATCCTTTTCATTTCCGTTTCTGAGGAAGCAACCGTTGAAGATGACTCTGTCTATTCACTTTCGTTTCTGAAGATTACCCCGTTGAGGAAATGAATATCCGTTGTTTAATCCTTCATTTCCGCCTCTGAAGAATACTCGTTGAGAAAAATGACTCCGTCCGTTCATTTTCTTTTCTGAAGAATGTCCGTTAAGGAAATTACAGGATTATGCCTTGCATATATCTGGTGGATTATTTACAAAGTCACAGACAGACTCCTACGAATAAATTTCAGGACGAAATTTCCTAAAGTTGGGGAAACTGTGACACCTGTGTCACTGTGACCATCAAACAAATACCAAACCAATGAAATATTGTATTTCATACTTGGGATTTGTATAAATATGTGTATCTTTTGCACATATCAATTCTTGTTCGATTTCAAGCTTTAAATCGCTTTCTTGAGAGTTATACGCAAACTGGTGCGTAAACGTAATCAGTTTAAACGCGAAAAATACTCCGGAACATCAACATATGCTTAACATACCTTAAATAACCTTTACATAACTTAGAAATTAGTTTTGAAGGCTTTAGTATGGCAAAATCTAGTTTAATCGCTTGCAGGGACTAAATTCGACAAACTGCGAAAGTATGACGATTCGTACTAGAACAGACATTCCGGAACATGACCATAAGTTAAACATGCCATAAATATCCTTTACATAGCTTAGAAATAGGCTTTGAGGGGTTCGGTGTGCTAAAATAAATTTTGGGTCATTCAGGGACTAAAAGCGTCAAAAAGTGCATAAGTTTGCATTTTCGCGCATAACTTACATTCTGAATACATCCGGACATCCAAAAATTTATGTAAGCACAAAAATATTTTATTTTAGCGTTTGGCATAAGAAAAATCCATTCGTCGCACAATTTGGACCGTTTTTTGCGTCCGTTACGACTTCCGTCGTAATTAACCGAACAACGCAACCGTACGGCCAAACGAACCGACATCCGAGATATTTTTGAACACATTTCAAGTTCTCTATACTTTAACTTCATTTTAGAGCTTTGAAATGGGGTTAACGGGGCTTAAACATGTCAAAAATGCATCAAATAGCAAGTTTGGATGCACAGGGGCCTGTTCTGCCAAAATATGAAAGTATCAGACTTGCAAGGTCCTTACGGACCATATGGTTCTGGGTCTTACGGTCCGTAAGCAGGTCCCAGATCAGCAAAACTTGTTTTACAGCCTGTTAACAGCTGTTATGCACCCATAACACCCTTGCACATGGCATTTCCTGAGAATAGGGGGCCATTTTGATGTACCATGGTATTGTAAACAAGTGTAAGGTTGAGATCAAAGATCGGATATCGACAAACGGTCTTAACGGCTCTCCGAACACTATAAATACCCATCCCATTCACTTGCAAAACCCACTTGATTTCTGAGATTTCTCTAAGTTGGGGTGTTTCATCACCTCATACCTGAGAATACTTGGAAATTCAATCTTGCGGGGACCCTTTGTAAGTATTCCTTTGTTCTTTTTATGCGTTTTAAGCGTTAAAGTCAAACTGTGTTTGACTTTCTGCATTCACCAGTTTATGGTCAATGTGAAGTTCGTTTGAACTTCATAACGTGAGCGTAATCACGATGGTTATAGTCCTTAGTGACTATACCTACTGATTACCATGTTATCTAGGCTCCATGACGAGTCGTAGTTTCGGCCAAAATGCGTATTCTTGCGTGTTTTGTAACCAAACTACTTTTGGGTATCAAGACCCTTTGTCTTGATACCAAAACTGTTTTCAAACTTAGTTAAGCATGTTTTAACATGCTTAGCTCGTCACTTTTAGTTTTATGCTTGTCTAGGGTCGTAAAGGTAAGCGATCTAAACAATCGCTTATACTTTCGAACCGACCCATTTGGTCGATCATTAGGATCCGACCAAACACATTAGGTGACCATAGCTGTATAGGGAATAACCTTCCGAGGTTATACCTTATGGTCACGACGTTTAGTTAGTTGTATGATAGGTAGTTTATATGCCTTAGGTAAATGACCCAAATGCCCTTTTCACACATAATTTCATTTTAAGCCTATGTAACTTAATTTTTGACATCTAAACTGATTTAGCAACAATATTAGACATATTAAGGCATATATTACTTATCATAGGACTAGTTAGGCGGTCCAAACGCATTTTACGCGAACGACGCGTTAAAGTGGCGTAAGCTATCTTAACGAGTCATAATGGGTCGTAAGCACTTAGAATAGGTTTCATTTTAGTATGTAGGATTTATTAAACCATATCACATGAGTTCCAACACTCATTTGGTTTACGAAACCTCATCCTATCCGATCTCCGATTTAGGTCCGGTTTGTTAACATAGATACCTATATTAGGTGCCGTTTGAATCCGTGATCTTCTAGCTTTGCTTGGTGGATATCTAAAGTCTACTGAGCAATCTCAAGTGAGTACATAGACCCCTCTTTTACTGTTTTTCAAACTGTTTTGGGGTGAAACACGTGTGCCTACTTGTTACTTTCGTGCTTTCCTGTTTCCACATCATATACTTGCTATGTCCATTAGTACACTATTAGTACATGATTTACATTACATTGTTTCGCTATGTATGTTTACTTAGCATACTTAGTACATTGTTTTACTTTACATTTCTGCTATGTATGTTGACTGAGCATGCTAGCACATTGATTTACATTACATTAGTTGCATATGTTTACTCAACATATGGACACATTGTTTTACATTGCATTTTCTTGCATATGCTCATCCAGCATATGAACACATTATATTACATTTTGAACCGTTTGTAACTATTGGACTATGTGAACCGTTGTAACTATTTGACAATTTGACCCGTTGTAACTATTTGATTATATGAACCGTTTTTAACTGTTGAACCGTGTGAACCGTATTTGACCATACATAAACATTTTCTACAATTGTTAAACATTACATTTTGGTGGTTGTTTTGGGTAAGTGATTTAAGTAACGAGGCGACGTGTAATACGATAAAAACATGGTGGATACGCCGCTGGTACTTCCTATATATAAGTGCTTTTATGGTATTACATATCGTAGCGTTATTTAAACCATTTCAGTTTAGACATATTACATATACAATACAATCTTCACATAAACATCGTTTTACAAATAACTTAACTTATACAAATTTATTTTACATGGTTATTCACTTAACCATACATTATTCTTTTATACATATATACCATTTGGTTTATTTATCACTTTTCAAATGATTTATGAACGGAAACATTCAACAAGATTCATGACTACTTTTTTTTTATTAAACAGTTTCTTTAAACTCAAGTCATGAATCCTATTTTTACAAAACCTATGTATCTCACAGGCATTTTTATGTTGACGTACCTATTTTCACATGTGTTTTCAGGAGCTGTTGCATAGGATGAGCGAGACACACTTAGGCGGACCTGTGCCTTAGTGACTTAAAACGAAGCAAGAACTAGTTAAATTATGTTATGTACCCTTTGTTTCTTGTTTAAGACAATGTAACTCTCTTGATTGATAAATAAAACGTAACTTTAATTTCCATGGTTGTGAAACAATTAATTCTGTTACAACACTCCCCGACGTTTCTGCCACGTTTCGTTGTTTTACGTGGTCGGGGTGTGACAGAAAAGTTGGTATCAGAGCCAATGGTTATAGGGAATTAGGTTATTAGTAATGCTTTGACCTAGACTATAGCCTTCCTAGGACCCTAACGCGAGTTTACTTGCGTTTAGTCATAAAACAATACCGTTGCCTATCTTTAGGCAGCAACCACAACGAGAACATCAATTCCAAATCCGCTTTGAAAATTAATCATCTGTTCTTGGATGATTGATTACTAGGTTTTGAACCCTCTATTGTAAGGTTTTGAACCCTCTGTTATAAGGTTTTGAACCCCTTTGAGTTTTCAAAATCTCGTCAAAGTTTTGGGACCTAAATAGTGTGAACATGTGCAAAATGGAAGAGTGAATGCCTGTACCCTTGCCTTTCTGTTTAAGGCTAGAGTGTTCATACAAATCCACATAATCGGACCAGTCACTCTTACCTGGGAACTCTTGGGGTGAGTGTCCACTTATAGGCGAGCATGTCTTCGCGATACATTATGGGGACCTACTTGCTCTGATTCAGCCTTTGCGTGTCATTTGTTTGCTTCGTGGTTCAAACAAATGACCATCACCCATGATTTTAGTCGGTAGTTATAACATCCTATTCTTACCCAATGCCATTTCATTTGTTTTCTCTCTTATTTCCCCTTTTTAAAATGCCTCCTCGATGCGACAATCAGATAGCGAATGCCGAGCTGGCAGAAATCATTGCGCAGCAAATGGCTGTTGCTTTCCCAAATCTTATTGCTCAACTGAACCAAGCCAACAACAACAATAATGCTCCATGCAATTTCAAGAGTTTCAATTCGGCTAAGCCACTCAAGTTTAGTGGTTCTGAAGGAGCAACTGGGCTCCTACAATGGTTCGAGAGCACTGAGAGAACGTTTCGTCATGTTCAGTGTCCTGATAATCAGAAGGTCGAGTTTGCTTCCAGTGTGTTTTAGAAGAGGGCTCTTACATGGTGGAACGGGGTTATGAGAGACCGTGGTGCTGAGGTTGCTTTAGCACAGACTTGGGCCGAACTTAGGGCTCTTATGATGGATGAATTCTGTCCTCGTCATGAGCTAAGGGCTCTAGAAAGGGAATTTGATGATCTTAAGCAAGATAGCGGTGAGCATCGAGCCTACATGGACCGTTATGAGGAGTTGAGCCTGTTATGCCCAAACAAGGTAACACCTTTGGATAAGGCAATCGAAAAGTACATTGATGACCTCCCTGACTCAATACAAGACATTGTGACTGGTAGCAACCCTACTACAGTTAGACAGGCCATTGAGCTATCCGCTACCTTGACTGAATCTCAGATCAGGAAAGGTAAACTTTTCCAAAAAAGTGACAAGAAACTAATCGAGGAATCAAAGACCATGGATGAACAGACTGGATCCCGTAAGAAGTCAAAGAAGCGAAAGGCTTCTCAGAACTTCGTCGTGGTCGCTCACAATGGTCAAGTCGTCCCCTACCAACCAGCTCAACCCCCTGCTAGGAAGCCCTACAACGGAACTGCACCCTTGTTCAACCAATGTAGCCTACATCATCTTGCTGGTGTGAAGTGCCGCACATGCCAAGTTTGTTGACTTATAGGTCATACAACGGGTGTTTACCCAACAGCAGCTGCACCAAATCAAGCTGGCAACAATCCTGCTCAAGCTCGTTTTCCACCGGGGTCTTGCTACAACTGTGGCGAGATGGGCCATTTTCTTAGGAATTGCCCAAAGCTTGCTAATGCGAATCCAGTGCAGGGATGAGCGTCTGACCGAATGGAAGACAACGCTGTTTAAAAATAATCACGTCTTATGTATTATTTTCTTTTGTTGTCAAGGTCCATGAAACAGTTGTTATAGTTGTTTATAAATAAAGCTTTTATTTTACAATGCAATGTACAAATATTGATGTGGTTGCATGCGTAAATAACATATCCCCTACGATACCGACAATCAAGGAACCGCATTCCTCCCATATTTATGATCTCTTGCGTTTTCCACGAAAATCCTAAGTACCCGTTTCTTCCAAGGAAAACGAAGTACAAGGCGCAAGTTACAACTCTGGATGAATACCCACTCCTTAATGGGGTACCTAAGGATATTCCCGTAAGTCCTAAATTGTTGTATACCTTAATTCGAATGTGGAGATTCCTTGTAATCAAAAATCAAATTTTTTAGAAGATCATCCTATCTTTTCAGATAGATGCTTGAGGACGTTGAAGTCCGTCAACTGGGTTCCTGGTATGCCTTGAATACCCATGTTCAAATCAACGGCAAGTTAATAACAATCAATAACAAGATAATAACAATTAATAACCAAGAAAACAATTATGTGATTATGTGCTTATGTGTTCCCATTTATGTTTTTGTGTGATCCAAATTGTGTTATCCAAATCCTCGTAGAATCTTACATATCTTCGTATAAGGGATTAATAATAGGATACCCAAAGGTACTACCTAAAATCCTAAATGGACTTCTACGTTGTAGTTAAGTCCCTTGGATTATAAAGTACTACTCCATAATTAGACCCCTTGAGTGGTCTAGTTAAACAAATTGATCCAAAAAAATCTGGTTAGGAATATCATGTGATGATACAGCTGAAAGGACTCCTTGGTGGCCTAAATTAAAAAGATCATCTGTCAATCTAATTAAAAGGACCCTATGGTAGTCTAGTCACCCTCATCACAGGTTTGATTTTCTTCCCCTAAACAATTACAAAACAAACTGTGCGGACTGTGCAAGGAATTACGTAATTATGGATGCATACATAATTATGGAATTTAGTGCACAGGAATCACAGCAAGTTCTGTCATGTATCTAGAGTTAACCCAATTCATTTCCAACTCTGATGAAGCAACCGTTGAAAATGACTCCGTCAGTTCATTTTCGTTTCTAAAGATTATCCGTTGAGGAAATGAATATCCATTTGTCTAATCCTTCATTTCCATTTCTGATGAAGCAACCGTTGAAAATGACTCCTTCAGTTCATTTTTGTTTCTGAAGATTACCCGTTGAGAAAATGAATATCCGTTTGTTTATCCTTCTCATTTCCGTTTCTGAGGAAGCAACCGTTGAAGATGACTCCGTCTGTTCATTTTCGTTTCTAAAGATTAACCATTGAGGAAATGAATATCCGTTTGTCTAATCCTTCATTTCCATTTCTGATGAAGCAACTGTTGAAAATGACTCCTTCAGTTCATTTTCGTTTCTGAAGATTACCCGTTGAGGAAATGAATATCCGTTTGTTTATCCTTTTCATTTCCGTTTCTGAGGAAGCAACCGTTGAAGAGGACTCCGTCTGTTTACTTTCGTTTCTGAAGATTACCAGTTGAGGAAATGAATATCCGTTGTTTAATCCTTCATTTCCGCCTCTGAAGAATACTCGTTGAGGAAAATGACTCCGTCCGTTCATTTTCATTTATGAAGAATGTCCGTTAAGGAAATAACAGGATTATGCCTTGCATATCTCTGGTGGATTATTTACAAAGTCACAGACAGACTCCTACGAATAAATTTCGGGACGAAATTTCCTAAAGTAGGGGAGACTGTGACACCTGTGTCACTGTGACCATCAAAAAAATACCAAACCAATGAAATATTGTATTTCATACTTGGGATTTGTATAAATATGTGTATCTTTTGCACATATCAATTCTTGTTCGATTTCAAGCTTTAAATCGCTTTCTTGAGAGTTATACGCAAACTAGTGCGTAAACGTAATCAGTTTAAATGCGACAAATACTCCGGAACATCAAAATATGCTTAACATTCCTTAAATAACCTTTACATAACTTAGAAATAAGTTTTGAAGGCTTTAGTATGGCAAAATCTAGTTTATTCGCTTGTAGGGACTAAATTCGACAAAATGTGAAAGTATGATGATTCGTACTAGAACAGACATTCCAGAACATGACCATAAGTTAAACATGCCATAAATATCCTTTACATAGCTTAGAAATAGGCTTTGAGGGGTTCGGTGTGCTAAAATAAACTTTTGGGTCATTCAGGGACTAAAAGCGTCAAAAAGTGCATAAGTTTGCATTTTCGCGCATAACTTACATTCTGAATACATACGGACATCCAAAAATTTATGTAAGTACAAAAATATTTTATTTTAGTGTTTGGCATAAGAAAAATCCATTCGTCGCGCAATTTGGACCGTTTTTGCGTCCGTTACGACTTCCGTCGTAATTAACCGAACAACGCAACCGTACGGCCAAACGAACCTACATCCAAGATATTTTTGAACACATTTCAAGTTCTCTATACTTTAACTTCATTTTAGAGCTTTGAAATGGGGTTAACGGGGCTTAAACATGTAAAAAATGCATCAAATAACAAGTTTGGATGCACAGGGGCCTGTTCTGCCAAAATATGAAAGTATCAGACCTGCAAGGTCCTTACGGACCGTATGGTTCAGGGTCTTACGGTCCGTAAGCAGGTCCTAGATTAGCAAAACTTGTTTTACAGCCTGTTAACAGATGTTATGCACCCATAACACCCTTGCACATGGCATTTCCTGAGAATAGGGGGCCATTTGGATGTACCATGGTATTGTAAACAAGTGTAAGGTTGAGATCAAAGCTCGGATATCGACAAACGATCTTAACGGCTCTCCGAACACTATAAATACCCATCCCATTCACTTGCAAAACCCACTTGATTTCTGAGATTTCTCTAAGTTGGGGTGTTTCATCACCTCATACCTGAGAATACTTGGAAAATCAATCTTGCGGGGACCCTTTGTGAGTATTCCTTCGTTCTTTTTATGCGTTTTAAGCGTTAAAGTCAAACTTAGTTTGACTTTCTGCATTGACCAGTTTATGGTCAATGCGAAGTTCATTTGAACTTCATAACGTGAGCGTAATCACGATGGTTATAGTCCTTACTGACTATACCTACTGATTACCACGTTATCTAGGCTCCGTGACGAGTCGTAGTTTCGGCCAAAATGCGTATTCTTGCGTGTTTTGTAACCAAACTACTTTTGGGTATCAAGACCCTTTGTCTTGATACCAAACCTGTTTTCAAACTTATTTAAGCATGTTTTAACATGCTTAGCTCGTCACTTTTAGTTTTGTGCTTGTCTAGGGTCGTAAAGGTAAGCGATTTAAACAATCGCTTATACTTTCGAACCGACCCATTTGGTCGATCATTAGGATCCTACCAAACACATTAGGTGACCATAGTTGTATAGGGAATAACCTTCCGAGGTTATACCTTATGGTCACGACGTTTAGCTAGTTGTATGATAGGTAGTTTATATGCCTTAGGTAAATGACCAAAATGCCCTTTTCACACATAAATTCATTTTAAGCCAATGTAACTTAATTTTTGACATCTAAACTGATTTAGCAAAAATATTAGACATATTAAGGCATATATTACTTATCATAGGACTAGTTAGGCGGTCCGAACGCATTTTACGCGAACGACGCGTTAAAGTGCCGTAAGCTATCTTAACGAGTCATAATGGGTCGTAAGCACTTAGAATAGGTTTCATTTTAGTATGTACGTTTTGTTAAACCATATCATATGAGTTCCAACACTCATTTGGTTTACGAAACCTCATCCTATCCGATCTCCGATTTAGGTCCGGTTTATTAACATAGATACCTATATTAGGTGCCGTTTGAATCCGTGATCTTCTAGCTTTGCTTGGTGGATATCTAAAGTCTATTGAGCAATCTCAAGTTAGTACATAGACCCCTCTTTTACTATTTTTCAAACTGTTTTGGGGTGAAACACATGTGCCTACTTGTTACTTTCGTGCTTTCCTGTTTCCACATCATATACTTGCTATGTTCATTAGTACACTATTAGTACATGATTTACATTACATTGTTTCGGTATGTATGTTTACTTAGCATACTTAGTACATTGTTTTACTTTACATTTCTGCTATGTATGTTGACTGAGCATGCTAGCACATTGATTTACATTACATTAGTTGCATATGTTTACTCAACATATGGACACATTGTTTTACATTGCATTTTGTTGCATATGCTCATCCAGCATATGAACACATTATATTACATTTTGAACCGTTTGTAACTATTGGACTATGTGAACCGTTGTAACTATTTGACTATGTGACCCGTTGTAACTATTTGATTATATGAACCGTTTGTAACTGTTGAACCGTGTGAACCGTATTTGACCATACATAAACATTTTCTACAATTGTTAAACATTACATTTTGGTGGTTGTTTTGGGTAAGTGATTTAAGTAACGAGGCGACGTGTAATACGATAAAAACATGATGGATACGCCGCTGGTACTTCCTATATATAAATGCTTTTATGGTATTACATATCGTAGCGTTATTTAAACCATTTCAGTTTAGACATATTACATATACAATACAATCTTCACATAAACATCGTTTTACAAATAACTTAACTTATACAAATTTATTTTACATGATTATTCACTTAACCATACATTATTCTTTTATACATATATACCATTTGGTTTATTTATCACTTTTCAAATGATTTATGAACGGAAACATTCAACAAGATTCATGACTACTTTTTTTTTATTAAACAGTTTCTTTAAACTCAAGTCATGAATCCTATTTTTACAAAACCTATGTATCTCACAGGCATTTTTATGCTGACGTACCTATTTTCACATGTGTTTTCAGGAGCTGTTGCATAGGATGAGCGAGACACACTTAGGCGGACCTGTGCCTTAGTGACTCAAAACGAAGCAAGAACTAGTTAAATTATGTTATGGACCCTTTTTTTCTTGTTTAAGACAATGTAACTCTCTTGATTGATAAATAAAACGTAACTTTAATTTCCATGGTTGTGAAACAATTAATTCTGTTACAACACTCCCCGACGTTTCCGCCACGTTTCGTTGTTTTACGTGGTCGGGGTGTGACAGGAGTTGCTCAAGACAACAAGATGCACTCAAGTCCATCCTTGTGGTTGTTTGTGTGTTGTGACCCCGTGACCCGTTTGATCTTGCTATTAGGCTCTAGCAAGATCAAACAATTTTGGCCATATGGATTTACATATTTATCTTGCTATTGTGGTTGCTTTTATCTTATAAAATTGTTATAACGTAACCAACCTAAATACCAACATGATTTTAAAAGGAGTTTTAAAATAATTAAAAAAAATCACATTAAAACAAGTTCTAAATTGTTTTTACAACTTGTTAAAGTTTTTGTTATAAAACAAAGTTGTTTTTGAAACAAATAATAACCAATTAAGTTTTGCAAATTAAACTAGTTTTTATTTTCCAAAACTATTAACTTAATAGTTTCTATTAACTTAAAATTGGTTATTCCAACTCGCGACAAACTTAGTTTTATAGGTTATCTAAAACTAATTGTCCCGAGAGGTGAAAGGGTCCTTTTGGTTATGTCGCAAATTTAATATCTAAATTAAAACCGACTATAACAACCCTATTTGGTAAAATTTAAAATCAATAGTCTATGCCATCCTACTACTAGTAACACTTGGGGCATAATGCGAACCATCAGTGTTGGAGCCACAGCACAACACTTGGTGTCTAGTTTATCCTTCCAAGGTGCAAGGTCTTTATCGACACATCCGACCCTTCTACATGTGACCGTTTTAGGACGACTATTACTTTTCTTCTCGTGTTACGTGCCCCAGCTGTCTCGAGAACAAAAGTGGCATAGATGAGGCCAAACGTATCAATGCAAGGACAACAGGTTATCCTCGCAGCCTCATAAACCTTGGGAGTTGTGCTTTTCTCACAATTGACAATCATTGTCAGTCCGCTTGAACCTCTTACTAATGTTGCGTGCCCCAGCCTCCTTTGGAAAGAGCTTCTAACCGGATTCTCATTCCTTATCGTCTCACCTCATGAAATAAGGAGATATACATTGAAAATACTAATTAAAATCACCTTGCTTATATAACAGATGTCTAATAAAAACAAACTCCTTCATTTCAAGTCTATACTTGAAAAGGAAAAGAAATAAAAAATTTTGAATAACACCAACCTTCTCGAATGGCACCGCAATCTGAGAATAGTTCTCACGATGGAGGAAAAGTTGTATATCTTAGATGGCCCAGTCCCTACCAAGCCTGAAAGTAATTCTACAACTGCTCGCAAGGCACTGGAGAAACATAACGAGGATGCCGCTGAGGTAGCCTGCCTTATTAAAGCCACCATGTCTCCTGAACTTCAGAAGAACATGGAAGATAAGGATGCTTATGACATGATCCAAGCAACTGAAAGGCATGTTCCAGAAACAAGCCTGACAGGAGTGATATGACACCATAAAACAACTCATAAGCTGTAAAATGCTGGAAGGATCATGGATTAGTACTCATGTGCTAAAGATGAAATGATACATTGACCAAATGAACAAACTTGGTTATTCCACAAAACCAACCAAGTTCTAATGGTCAAGTATGGTGGTGTTAAGAAGCCCAATAACAAGAAAAGGAAACATAAGAGCAAAGGCAAGAGAAAAGTTGTTGTTGCTGCCTGAAATGCCACTAACAACAAGCATGTTGCAAAACCACACCCTCCTAGGAGCGGCAGTGCTTTGAATGCAACCAAATGGGCACTACAAGGGAAACTGCCCACAGTGTCTAGCCAAGCTGAATATGAACAAGGCCAATAACATTGGCACTTCTTCCGATATTCTCATTTATGTTATCGAACTTTTCACTGTTTCTAGCAACACATGGGTATTTGATACCGGATGTGGTTACCACATCGTTAATGCCTTGCAAGAGCCTGAAAAGTGGAAGAAACTGAAACAAGGCTACCTGGAACTCATAGTTGGTAATGGAAAGAGAGTTCTAGTTCTTGTAATTGGAACATTTTTGTTTTTCATGTTCCCCTGGCCTTGTAGTTACTTTAAATAACTGTTTATATGCACCTGGTTTGACCAGAAACATTATTTCAGTTTCTTCACTGTTTGAACAAGGATTCAATTCAAGTACGTTTTAAATGGTTCTTCTATTATAGCCTACTTGAATGATGTCTTTTATTTTGAGGCTGAACCTTGAAATGGTATTTATGATATTGATGTTCAAACAAGTGATAACATATATCATCTTTCTAAACGTAACAAAGCTGGCATAAATGAAATATGTTTATGGCATTGCAGACTTAGCCACATAAGTAAGGCACGCATAAAATGGCTCCAGTCCAAGAGGATTCTTGAATCCACTAGACAGGACTCCTTTGATGATTGCGAATCTTGCTTAGCTGACAAACTCACAAAGCACCCCTTCACCGATGTTGGTGAGCAGATCAATGGTTTTCTAGAACTCATTCACATGATGTATATGGCCCTTTCAGAACAATGACTAGAAACCATGACTAAAAAAAAACCCAGCTTGATAGAAAGATAAAAGTACTTCGATCAGATCGATGTGGTGAATATCTCAGCTTTGAATTTCTCAATCATCTAAAATAGTGTGGAATAGTTTCATAACCCTCTCCACCTAGCACACCCCAACTTAATGGCGTTGGTGAAA
Organism: Helianthus tuberosus; assembly: GCA_030545235.1. Taxonomy (NCBI): domain Eukaryota; kingdom Viridiplantae; phylum Streptophyta; class Magnoliopsida; order Asterales; family Asteraceae; genus Helianthus; species Helianthus tuberosus. Next base: position 153,997,761 of record CM060448.1, on the reverse strand, counting down.
GGTGAAATCGAACTCCACTTGATATGGTTCGATCGATGATGTGTAGAACTAACTTGCCTCACTTATTTCGGGACAAGCTCTTATGATCGCTTCCCGCATTGTTAATTTAGCTCCGACTAAAAGGTAAACAAAACCGCCATATGAGATATGGCATGGGCGTAAACCCGATTTGGAATACCTTAGAGTATGGGGATGTGATGCATACATCACAAGTGATTCTGATGATAAGCTCGATCCTCAAGGCGAAAAGGTTGTTTTCGTCGGATACTATAAAAGAAGCGGATATTATTTCTACCATCCTGATGCAATTGTGATTTCCATCAAACGGTAGGGACACTTTCTCAAGAAAGAACTTCTTAATCGAGAAACTGGAAATAATGTGGTTGATCTTAAAGAAATTCAAGAACCACAAACAACCGCTGATGTAGTCGGACTGTCTAATCAACAAGTAGTTTTTGCCAATGAATCAGACATAAAACACAAGCGTTTGCAGAAGTAGTAGAATTCGCAAGAATCTGATAGATGTCTATGGCGTCTAAAAGGTCCCGAAGTCTTATTAGTAGCTGAGTCTAACGACAAACCTGCTAACTACAAATCTGCAATCTTAGATTTGGAATCTGAGAAATGTCAAGAAGCCATGAACGTCGAGATGCAATCTATGCATGACAATCAAGTATGAGACTTGGTTGAGCTACCCCCCGAATCTTGGGCAGTGGGGAGGAAATGGATTTTCAAGAGAAAAACCGATATGCATGGAAATGTGCACACCTATAAAGCACGACTAGTTGCGAAGGGTTTCATTCGAACTCAAAGTATTGACTATAATGAGACCTTCTCGCCCGTTGCTATGGTTAAATTAATCAGGATATTGTCTACCATAGTTGCGTAGTATGATTACGAAATATGGTAAATGGAAGTAAAAACCGCGTTTCTTAATAGACATCTCTCTAAAGATGTCTATATGGTTCGGCCTGAAGGTTTCGTCGATCCTAAATATCAAACTAAGGTGTGCAAACCCAAATAAGTCCATTTATGGACTCAAGCAAGCATCTTGAAGCTGGAATCTTCATTTTGACCAGAAGATCAAACAATTTGGTTTTGTCAAGAATGAAGATGAGGCTTGTGTTTACAGAAAGGTTAGTGGGAGCACCCTATCATTCCTAATCCTGTATGTGGATGATATACAAATCATTGGAAATAACATCCCTATGCTTAACGAAGTTAAACACTATTTGGGATCTTGCTTCGCAATGAAAGATCTTAAAGAAGCTGCTTGCATTCTAGGAATGAAAATCTATAGGGATAGATCTAAGCGGCTTCTAGGGCTAAGTCAAAGAACGTACATAGACAAAATGATGACACACTTCAAGATGGAAAACTCTAAGAAAGGAGATGTTCCTATGACTAAAGGAACTGTGTTGAACAAATCGCAATCTCCTTCAACGGACATTGAAATTAAGCAAATGGAAGTAGTTCCATATGCTTCAACGATTGGTTCAATCATGTATGCTATGTACTAGACTTAACGTCTCGTATGCTTCAAGCATGACCAGTCGTTTTCAGCATAGTCCTGGCATTGCCCATTGGACTGCATTAAAGAACATTCTGATGTACTTGAGAAGAACTAAAGATATGTTCTTGGTGTTTGGAGGAGTAGAAGAGGAGCTCACTGTAAGGTGTTACACTGATGCTGACTTCCAGAGTGACCGAGATGATTCTCGCTCACAATTAGGATTCGTATTCACTCTCAATGGAGGAGCTGTCTATTGGAAAAGCTCCAAACAGAGTGTGGTGGCGAATTCAGCCACCGAATCCGAATGTATAGTTGCATCAGATGCTGTGGAAGAATCTGCTTGGATGAATTAATTCATCAATGACCTCGATGTGGTTTCAAGTGTTCAGAAACCAATCTAGGTGTTCTGTGATAACACATGAATCATTGCTCAAACCAAGGAGCCTAGATCACAGGGTTAAGCACATTCAAAGAAAGTTCCACTATATACGGGGAATACTGGAATGAGGAGACATCTTAATAAGCAAAATAGACACAGATCAAAACTTAGCAGGCCCGTTCACTAAATCGATGTCTCAGGACAAGCATGAGAATGCTATCGGTCTTAGATTGGATAACCATTTGTTTTGATTTAGTATTTGGATGTACGGAAATTCAAACAGTTGTACCTTTTGAATTCACCTTTGATTTACTGGCTAAATGCAAAGTTTGAATTTTACATCTGTGTTCGATTTTGATACGTTTAATCCATGAATCTTGTATTCTAAATTATCCGCAGTCGGTCAGACTCGTGGGAACGACTCTGAATTAAGACTATTCTGACTTTGGACTCAAGGGGTTGACTTCCAAACTCACAAACCTCATTGTGAATGACGTTGGATGTAACTCGCATCAAATCATCTCCATGGATCATGGTCATAAGATGTATTTAATTTAGGTATACTAGTTTAGTATCCTCTGACCTGAGATACATACTAGAACTTTCGTTTACTAAAGACTATTCTTTGATCAGTGTCCAACGTTGTCACATAACTGCCAGTCATAAAGGCATTGGTTGGGAGTGGTTCTGAAGTTCAGTGGGAGTTGTATGTAGTCAAGATGGGATTTTGTACTCTTACATTATAATGTAACAGTTAGACATCTAGGTGCCCTCGTTGATTCAAACTGGTGAAGTGTAAGGCCTTACCCAAACTTACTGTGTGTTTGATTGGACCACTTTGATTCTGTGAACGAGAACGATAATGATTGAACGCCATGTGAGATTGAATCTGATCCATGTCTCATTGTTCAATTGATGTCTTTTACAGAAAGGATAGATGACGAGAATTGCCATAAGGCTATTGTCTTCATGTAGCAAGCCGTTGCTAAAGAGAAGATACCTTGGTTAATGACTTTAAAGTGTCATGACCAGTTGGGGGCAGTAATGTGTAGCTAGAACACCGCTGGCTGTCTGCGTTCAGATCTTATCAGAGACCGTCCAAGTGGGAGCAGTTGGATATTATGTCCGGTTCGATAAGTCAACGCTGCCGACCGGGTCTTGACCCGTAAGAGTTACACCTTGGGCAACGAACTAAAATCCACTTAACCTGTTTAACTGGTAATTATGAACAACATACGAGACAGATCATAATTATATTTATGATCATAAGCGGGTATTAACTGAGAGACGGGTACATGGACCGGGTGACACGGGTATACTCACCCTACGCCATTTGTCGCACACCAACCTTTTGGCCAATTGCAATACATGCATCATGCGTGCATGCCACTTGGCTAACATGCATGAATGTCCATGCCTCTTATATTTGTGGGTCTTGCACTTTGAATGAGAAGAGAAGATGAACCAAGTTAGGTTGTTGCAACAAGATAAAAAATCTCTCAACACCCACAACATAACCGGCCACCAAGCCAGCCGCGGGCCGCCGTCGCCGCCCCGCCGCCATCGTCTCTGCCACTGCCAGCCGCCTGCCGCCGCTGCCAGTCGCCGCTTGGTGCCGACCCCTTAGTCGCGTTTCGTTGGTTCGTTTACTAGCACTTGTTCGTTGAACCTCGGTGTCTCGATCGGTTAGTCATTAACCGAGGTATATCTTTCTCATCGGTAGTTAAATGTATATTTCACCGTGCTCGTACTTGCATGTAACCGGATCCTGTCGGGTTTCGTTTTGTTGATCATTAGTTTATTTCCGCTGCATTTTTTAACTCATTTAATTAATTAACCATTATTTATTGAACCGGGTTTTTGATAAATAAAATTTCAACCGATCACCACGGATACCCAACAATCAGCACCCTTATCCCTCATTACACAGTTCCACCATGTGAGTGCTCTTTTCTGGAATACACTCGATGCAAACTCAACCTTTCGCTCGTTTGGGCATTGTACATGATGAAACGTGCTTTCAAGACTCTCAAACCACTGTAGGAGCCCAGTAGCTCCTTCAGACCCAATAAATATAAGTGGCTTAGCTGAGTTGAACTGTTTATAGTTGACGAAGCGGGTGCATTGTTATTATTGTTGTTGTTTGCTTGATTTAACTGGGTTACAAGGTTTGGGAGCACAGCAGCGATTTGCTATTAAGGCTGCCATGGCGGCATCCTGAGTTTGGTCACATCGTGGTGGCATTCTAAAAGAGCAAGGAAGCATGAGAGGAAACGAGTGAGATTATATTTGATAGTCAAAACAGAATGTTCAAAAATATCGACAAACACAAGGATTGTGATCATTTGTTCGTTACCTAAAACAAATAAACGACATGGTGACTAATCAAAGTAAACGGGTCCTAATAATGTATCGCGAAGACATGCTTTAGCCTATAAGTGGACACTCACCCCAAGAGTTCCCAGGTAAGAGTGACTGGTCCGATACTGCGGATTTGTACGAACACTCTAGCCTTAGACAGAAAACTCGTGGTACAGGCACCCACCCTTCCAGATTACATGTGTTCACATTATAAAGACCCAAACTTTGACGAGATTTTGAAAACACCAAAGGCTTAAAAGCCTAAAACAAATCATCTAAGGATAGATGATTTCTTGTGATGTTTTGAAAAATTTAGACTCGAGAGAATGAATTGTGTTTTGTTTTTATTAATCACCTAAGGATAGGTGATTGGTATTGTATTAAGAATCTAAACGGAAGTAAACTCGCGTTAGGGTCCTAGGAAGGTTATAGACTAGGTCAAGAGCGTTACTAATAACCTAATTCCCTATAACCATGAGCTCTGATACCAACTCTTCTGTCACACCCCAACCGCGTAATAAAACAAACCGCGTCGGAAACGTCGGGGAGTAACGCAACAGAATCATTGTTTTACAACACATGGTAATTGGAGTTTTGTTTTATTTCATTAATAGACTCATAGTTTTGACACAAACCAAGTAAGTATAACAACTGTCTTTCAAGTTTTAAGTCACTAAGGCCCGCGTCCATCCTATGTGTAGCAAGCAATCAACAATCGTCACATAATAGAACCTGAAACATATGTGAAAATAGTCAGCATAAAAATGCCGGCGAGTACATAGGTTTTGTATGTCAAATTCATGGATTTGAATCCATATTGCAATACCTTGTCCAACTACGAGAGTTGTCGAGTATGTGCCTTGAAATCAAAAAGTGTTTGATATTGTAATAGGTTTTATCATCTTTACAAGATGATATAAGTAAACCAAAACCATTGTCGCCATGAATCTTGACTAAAAACATTTGTCTTTGTAAAACCAAGTAGCAAATCGTTTTGAAAGTAAATATTGTATGGTTTATATCTTTAAGTAAACATCGTTGCGTGACATCGTTTGAAAACATTTGTCCACAATCGTTTTGTCCACAATCGTTCAAATTGATCCAATCGTTTAAATCGTTCAAATCGTCCGTGTTCTAAACCATCGTTCAATCGTTCGTGTTTTAATTGTGAAATACAACTTTTGGTTGTTCTTTAATGAATACATTCAAACCTGTGTATCTTTAATAGGCCTTGAAATACTTCTTTAACAAGACTAACAAACCAACACCTGATTTGTTAATCAGAAAAACAGTTTCTGTCGTTACCCACATTACCCACCAAAGGGATAGTCCGATAACGGGATTTGTCAGATCCTATGGTACCATAACATGCTACTGGTCGACTTGATCATAGTTAAAGAATGTCATTCGTCTGTCTTTCGACTAACGCCCTAACAAGTTCGTTCACATTATTGAAATGATCGTGTTTTATATAAACCATAGCATTTGTTTATGAAAACTTGAAAAGCATTTAGCACATATGAATCACCCCAAAACAATTGAAAGCAGTAAAAGAGGGGAACTATATACTTACTTGAGATTGCAAGTATACTTGATTAAGTGATCTAACAAAGCTCGGGAAATCAAGGAATCAAGTGGCACCTAGTATGGAATCACTATGTTAACAATCGGGACCTAAATCGGGAGATCGGATAGAATGAGGTCTTGTAAACCAAATGAGTGTTGGAACTCATATGAAATGGTTTAACAAAGCCTACATTCTGATTTGAAAAGCTATCCTAAGTGCTTTTGACCCATTATGACCTGTTAAGGTAGTTTACGTTACTTTAACGCGTCATTTGCGCAAATGCGCGTTCGAATGGTCTAACTAGTCCTATGATAAGTATTATACGCCTAAATTTGTTTAATATTGTTGCATAATCAGTTTACGTGTGAAAATTTGGGTTACATAGGCTTAATTTGAAATTATGCGCAAAAGAGCATTTTGGTCATTTTCCTAAGTCATATAATCTACCTATCATTCAACTAATTAAACGAAGTGACCATAAGGTATAACCTCGGAAGGTTATTCCCTATACAACTATGGTCACAAAATATGTTTGGTCGGATCCTAAAAATCGACCAAACGGGTCAGGTTCGAAAGTCTAAGTGGTTGTCGAGACCGCTTGACTTACGACCCTAAAGAAGCACTAAACTAGAAGTGACGAGTTAAACATGTTAAAACATGTTTAACTAAGTTAGAAAACTGATTTGATATCAAAACAAAGTGTTTTGATACCCGAAAATAGTTTCGTCACAAAATGCACATAATCGTGCATTTTGACCGAAACTTTGACTCGTCACTTCGACTAGTCAACGTGGTAATCAGTAGGTATAATCGCAAGGGACTATAACCATCGTGATTATGATCACGTTGCAAAGTTCAAACGAACTTTGTCTTGAACAATTCATGGTCAAAGCTGGAAGTCAAACACTATTTGACTTTCTTGCTTGAAATAAATAAACAAAGTATGAAAGAACACTTACAAGTGTTCTAGGCTGGAAAATAAGACTTAGAATACTCAGGTATGAGGCCTCCAACAAGTGTGGTAGCCTCAACTTAGAGCCTTAGAAAGAAGAGAAGGAAATGAGCAAGTTGAAGTGTTGGTGAACATGGGTTTATATAAGATTTCATAAACCACCGGATCATTGCTAAGTGTTTGTGTGGTGATCAAGGAATGATCCACACCATACACATGTTAGGCTCTGATTTTGGGACTTGGGGAACACATAAACCATCCCACAATATGCAAAAATTGAGATTAAAACCAAGTTCAGCAGGCTGTTTTGACGATTAAATGAATCTGCTGTGTTGGGACCTGCTTACGGACCATAAGTGTCCTTTGCATACGGTCCGTATGCCAGTCAGCATGGGCCAAAGTTTGAAAATTGACAGCTTTGGTCCCTGAGTTTGATTTGTCGCATTTTGGCACTTCTAACACCCGTTAAGCCCATTTTCAAGCTCTATGATGAAGTTAAAGTATAATTAACTTGAATTATGCTAAAAAATGTCACGGATGTTGGTTCATTTGGATGTACGGTTGCCTTTTTCGGTTAAGTATGACGGAATCGTAACGAACGCGAAAACGACCCAAATTGCGCGACGAATGGTATTTTTGCATTCCTATCACTAAAATACAATATTATAGTGATTAAATTTTTTTTGGATGTACGGATATGGTCAGAACGCATGATATGCATGTATTTGCGTACTTTCGCAGTTTCGACGCTTTTAGTCCCTCAAAACTTTCTAAGCTATGTAAGGGTATTTAGGGTATGTTTAGCTTATGATCTTGTTCCGGAATGTACGTTGCTATGCGAATTGGCAGACTTTTGCAATTTGTCGTAAATAGTCCCTGTGATCGAATAAACTTGTCTTTGTCATACCAAACCCTTCAAAACTTATTTCTAAGTTATGTAAAGGTTATTTAAGGTATGTTAAGCTTATGTCACTGTTCCAGAGTGTATGTTTCGTTAAACTGATTACGTTTGCGTAATAGTTTACGTAAAACTTCCAGAAAAGCTTCTCGAAAGTTCGGAATCATATGAAATTTGACATGTGTACGTGTCACATTTAATTGTACAAATCCCGGGAATGAAACACGAGATTTCATTGGATTCGTATTTGTATGATGGTCGTAGAGGCACAAATGTCAGAACTCACGCATGAACCAACTCAACAAGAAGGTAAGTCTAAAACTATCGATTCTAAAATTGATCAAACTTTTTCGGAAATTCACGTTTTACAACCTTCTTTTGAAAATCATTGTTTGGTTTCTTCACATGAAAAGTTTTTAAAAGAGTTGAAGACTTCAACTAAAATCGAAGAATTAGTAAGCATCACGTTAACAAATGATCAAACCTTACTAATTAAAGATGAATATCATGAAATGAACATAAAACCGGTACCTTGTTTTTTTTTTCAAAACGTCTTTGTTAGCAATGTGCTAATCAATAAAGATCTTTGGGTTAACATGATGCCTAACTATATTTTCAAAAAATTAGGTACTTGTGATTTTTTCTCTTAAAATTCATATTTTTCTCTCAAATCGCAAAACGATTAATACCACGAGAATAGTTGGAGATGTCTTAATTCAAACAAGCCAAGTGGTAGTCCCAACCGACGTTGTCATCTTAGATGATGCCCCCCTCGTGTTGGAATAACCGTTTCTAAAATCACATCAAGCCTTGACCCAACGGAAGCGAAACAACCTACCACTTCAATTAGGGGCCAACAAAAGGTACGTCAATCCCAATACGAAATATCCAATAAGCAATGGCGACCCCCTAATTGAAGATGAGCCAGAACCACCCGATATGTGGGGTCTAGCCAAGGACCCTTATAAATGTGGCACACCATGGAGGTATTCCATGGACTCCATTAGTTAAGTAGTTTTAATCTTAGCATAACTTTTATGCTATTATTTTTGAGTTTTTCTTTTAGTAGGAATAAAATACACTCAGAAGGATGGTGAGAAGGCCAAAGGACGTTGACCCAGCACCCTATGCAAGAAAACAGACGGCTCTCGACTAAAAATCTTCAATTCTGTAAGTGCAGCACGGGGCCGTGTCAGGTAAGCACGCCCTCGTGCCCCAAATCTGCTATTACATTTTTCATTCTGGAACCATGACATGGGGCCGTGCCCCATGGGCATGCCCCCTTGTTTGATTTCTAGAAAAATTTGGTACTGGCACTTTTGACACGGGACCATGTGTGATCTGCACGGGCCTATGCCAAGTGTCTGTTTTCCAAAGAGATTTTGTTATTTTTAACACACATCTTACATATTTAATCTATTTAACATATTTTGGACACATTGAGGACAATGTGTAATTTAAGTATGGGGGGAACTCAATAACTTGAAATTGTTTGTCCTAAATCAAGCCTTACACAAAACTCTACTTGGAACCGCTAGAACACCCCAAATCTTTTTCAAAAATTTTCTTTGTTTTGTCTTGTTTATAGTTTAAGTTAGAAACCAAGATCTAAAATTTTCAAGTTTTTATAAAGTTTACAACCGATAGCGCCGTGATAATAAGAACCATACAAGAAAAATTTATAAAAAAATGGCATGACAATTCTTTGTAAAATTTGATTGTATATATATAATTTCACACTTATACGCTTTTCCCACAAAAATGTGAGTTTTGAGCCTTTACCGAGCATTCAATCATATATATTTACTAAATGTTCATCTTTCGTTTCTTGTGTGAATAACCGTATGGTTCTTACGAATCTAGAACTTGATAAGACAATACATTCCCGGTCCTTACCGACGAATCCAAGTAAGTAAATGATGGAGGCATTAGGATTTTAAACTCTCTTTTTCATCTTCAACCCTATTTTCTCTTTATCTCCTCACCATAAACGAAAAACAAAAATATTCGCCTGGTTAAACCCCTTTGAGCCTAAACCTTTCGTTTCAAAACCTGCAAAATATCATTTTGCACATACCACCCATCACCCCAAAACCAATTTTTATTTTTACACCCCTTGTTTTCAGTAAATGCGGTTCTTTTGAAAATCATATAAAAAGAGGTGACTTAGTTTTATATAAAAAAAAAGTAAGAAAGAAAAATCTCTAGCTACTTGAAATAAATAAGCAGAAATTGTTGCTTATAAATATGTAGTTTATAACTAAGTCACAAACAAATAAATTTTCAAAAGAAAACCGACATTTTACGTTTTAGCCACTTTTCAATAAAACTATCCTACCCTTAGCCAAAGCCTACCCTTTCAAAGTCCTCTTGATATTTACAAAGATTAGGTTAAAAATGAGGAAGTTTGATTACTTGTCAAGCATATGGTAGGAGTAAATTCCATACCAGTGTCGAGCGTTTCACCTATACATCTTCGGCCGGGTGTTGAGTGATCACTTGTGAGGTGTGTGAATTTATATATAGCTAAATGAATTTTATAAAGGCGTGTTATGCCCAAAAATATTTATTTTTCTTAAAAATGGTTCAAAATATATCATGACGAATAGGATTGTAAATAATATTAAAACAAGAATAAAGAACATGGATCCCCGACACTCTACAAACAAGACCCAAAAACTTCTTCTCTACCAACTCCATTTGGGTGTGTAAGTAACATTAAAAAGTTTTGCTTGAGGACAACCAAAGATTCAAGTGTGGGGGTATTTGATTGTTTAAAATAAAACATATAAATTGTATCAAAAAGGTATAAAACAACCCTTTTTAGTAATAATGTTGGGGAAAGTGTGTTTCTTTGTTTCTTTTTAATTTACAGGGTCAAAAGAGCTTAAACGCACAAAAGGAACAAATCAACGGCAAAAACCAACATAAATACAAAAAAAAAAGAAGTTGACACTTCATACTAACCCTCCGAGCTTCACCCCAAGGCCAAAAATAACAAGTTGGAAGGCTGACATGGGGCTGTGCCACATTGACACGGGGCTGTGCCACCCTGACACGGGGCTGTGCAACCCTAACACGGGGTTGTGCCACCCTCAGCACGGGGTCGTGCCCAGTCAAGATTCTCAGTAGAATAAAAGACAACAACAAAGGACAAAATTGATAGCTAACATGGGGCCGTGCTGTCACACCCTGATATTTCCACGTATTACCGGTGGGCCTGGTGGGGAGTATCGTGACGTAGTCGATATCATCATAGTCAAACAACACAATTTAAAATGCACAGCGGAAGCAAAAGTTAAATATATTACAACCCGATTCAAAAGTAACATCAATTATTACAAACGGATTGTAAGATGGATCCACAGGCGGATCTTAAAACATAAACATTGTTCAACAGACTTTAGACGCATAGAACTTGCAAGGTTCCCTATTAACGCCCTGACCTTCTAGCCAATTACGTTCAGTACCTGTCACTTAACCTTTTTGGAAAATACGTCAGTTTACACTGGTAAATACAATTAACCGACTCATTTTAAAAAGAGTTTAAGAAAATTGATTTAGATGCACTAGGCACAAAAATATCTTTTATAACTTGGGACAATTATATAAAAGTAATCTTGTATACGGATTTACATGTTCGTTTTACGTTCAGGGCCCGATGTAGAAACCGAGTCAAGATTAACAGACACGCCACAAGTATAGGCCAACAAGAGAGTGAGATACCGTTTCCCTTATGCAACTGTCAGGTGTATGCCTACACCCCGTGCTTAAGACATGACCATTTTATTATAATGATGCCAAGGATATCCGGGACATGGTCATTAACCCCTAAAGGCTTTTATTTCAAACAATACATATTAAAATGGGTTACCTCAATAATTTAATCACAATACGATTAAACATTCAATACCCGACCAAGCGGTATTATTATAATACCGTATCCTAAGCCCGTATAGGGAAAATAAGTTAAGAGTATTTACCTGAGCTAGCAATGCAATTTATACTCAGCCATATATTCTAATCAGCAAGCACAAGTACTTCTACTGGGCTCCTAATCTGGAACGAAGGTTTTATTAACCTATTAGATTCCTAACGGGTCTTATTTAAGTCGTAACTTAGACCGGTTAGTTTTAAGGAAAGGTTCACGGTTCATAACACTTGATTAAGCGAAGACTGGAATAGAATGTGATTTAGACCCGACAAGTTTGGAGACTTGTATAATATGGGTAAACTAAACACATTCTGGATTTTGAGGCAAAAATGATAAGGTTTGACCCGTTTTGGTAAATTTATGCAAACTAGTTACATAAACCGATCCGAACGCGAAATATGCGTAACGGGTAACCATAAGAGTCATATACATGTTTCCTAATTTAATATGCCTTAAATATGTTGTGACATCAGTAAGATATCTTCTATTATGCCCGAAACGGATTTAAACTCAAATTATGCCCCGTAAGGGCATTTTGGTCATTTTAAAGGTTATGAAAGAGTTTAAATATAAATCTGAGTTTTGGTATGATGTAATCAATAAAATACTTAATTTAATAAGGTATAACAGTAGGGTATCAAGTCTTATATTTATAAAATGGTCTTGATACATACTATGCGTTAAAAACGCTTAAAAAGGCGATTTGGAGCCATTTCCGGGTTTTCAAAGGAAGGCTGATATTTTTATTATTCCGGAAGGCTCAAATTATTTTATTCATCATATTAGATCAGTAGAAAAAGGTTTGGTATCAAAAGGATTAGTAAAACTCATTTTATAGCCCAAAAGGGCAAAGTCGGCAATACCGAAATAAGCTTAGAACTCTATGTTATGTTCAGCCTAAAAATAAATAAAATTCTTCAAAAATCCCAAAATATTATATTATATCAGTGGGTAAAAAGTTTGGTATCAAAGATTGGGTTTAGATAGGCTATACGCTAATTACACCGTTTAATTAATAAAAGGCTTTCTAATTACGCTATTGAGCATAACTCCTAATCTATACCTCAAACTGATGTGAAATTTTAGGGACATGTTTATAAATCAGTAAAAAAAGATTATTGTCCTTTCACATTTCCAAAATTCTCGTTTTAAGGTCGAATGGGCATATTGGTCAACATTAGGCATTTAACGGAAACATCGGACAATCAACGAGTCAAGTAGTATAATCGCAGAGGGTTATACTATCATACAAGCTGGTCCTAACGAAGCTCTAAGGCATTTTTTAAAACATGCTTAAACGGGTTAGAACTAAAAGTCAAAGCAGAAGTCAAACTATGCGACTTTCGGTCCCGAATCGAGCCTAAACTGAAAATTGTCGAGTTGAACATGTTTAGACATGTTCTTACATTAGTTACCAAGTTATGTTAATGATAAATCAGGTTGCATAGCTTCTACATTGCTAATTATGTGTTTATTTGCAAAATTGTTTCCTGTTGACTTTTTAAGATCAAGTTTAACCCGACAACTGACCTACTTAGAGTGAGAATCAGAGGGTGCCCTTTTAAGGGTTTATTGCCCACATAATTACCAACTCATAGGTACTTTCAATTTGTAATATGACTGGACAAATTAAGATAAATGACGAAGTCAAACCTTAATTACGACGGTTTGACTTTAAGCTAATAAATTAAGCAAAACTGAATTAAGGAAGGTTAAGAATACTTACCAAGGTCCTAAGCACGACTAATGATCACTAGGAATGAGTCTTGAGCTCCAAAATACTCCAGAAGTGAAGTTGTGAGCTTGCAAGTGAATGTGATCAAATGGTGCAACATAGAACTTCTTATATAGGGACTTTAATCCCACAAGATCATGCCAAACAAAGTCTATGGATGTTATGGGATCATTCCAAGTGTCCCTAGGCCCTTCTAAGACATTAAACAAGCCCCTAGAATCAAGAAATGGTGAATTGAGGCGGTGTAACCGGCTGGACATGCACCTGCCAATGTTTTCTGCATCAGAAGACCCCTCACGTGACGTGTAGGTCCCCTAAGGACCCTACACGTCACGCGACGCCCCTTCTGACCTGATTTCAATTTTCAGAAATTGTTGTTTTGGTCCCCGTCCTTCTAAAAGTTGTTTTAACCTTTTGTTTTTCACTTTGAGCCACATAAATTGATTTCTAAGGACTCCAAGACATAACCAATCTTTGTGAAGCCCTTGGTCAACTTTATGGTCACTCGAAAAGCCTTAATTATCAATGTCGACGCTTTTAACCCCTCGCATACGAATGATAGCATAACTTTCTCATACGGAATCAAAACCTTGTGAAATTTTTATCACTTATTCTCGTGAGTATAATTAGTCATTACAAAGCCTCGGTTTGCTAAAAGGTCACTCAGAGGTATACTTTAAACATGTTGCCATATTTAGCCCTTGTAGTTTGTAATTCCTCACTTTCTTTCACAATTAGCTTCGTATGATCCATGATTCATTCGTTTAAGGGTATAAACATCATGTAGGGTTATTAAAAGATATATTTATTCATTGTTGAAACTTTGAACCCTTTTATTCACAAACTTTCCTTGTTTGTCAACTTTAGTCCTTCTAGAGTATTCCTTCACACGTTCAAAGCTTATGACACGTGTCAACACATTATTGGACATGAATTTTTCGAGGTGTTACCTCCTCACCCCCTTAAAAGAAATCTCGACCTCGAGATTTACTGAAATAAATGAGGGTACTTTTCTTTCATTGTGGACTCTACCTCCCACGTGTACTCGGGACCTCTGCGGGCATCCCATTTTACTTTTACGATCGGTACATGCTTCCTTCAAAGCTTCTTAACCTGTCGATCTTCGATTGACACAGGTTTTTAAACAAACTTCAAGCTCTTATCGATGTGTACATCTGTATGTGGTATGACCAGTGATTCATCAGCTAGACACTTCTTCAGATTGCAGATGTGGAATATATTATGAATACCACTGAGATCTTCAGGCAAATTTAACTTATAAGCCACTGATCCGATACATTCGATGATCACGAATGGTCCTATGTACCTGGGCTTAGCTTGCCTTTCTTTCCAAATCGCGTTACCCCTTTCCAGGGTGAGACCTTAAGTAGTACCTTGTCACCTACCTCGAATTTCAGAGGTTTACGCTTTAAATCTGCGTAACTTTTCTGCCTATCTCTGGCAGCTTTCAGGCGATCACGAATCTGGACAATATTGTCCGTCGTTTCCAGGACTATGTCAGGTCCTGTTAGTTGGACATCTCCAACTTTTGCCCAACAAAAGGGAGTTCTGCACTTTCTTCCATACAAAGCTTCAAAAGGTGCAGCTTGAATACTGGAATGATAACTATTATTGTATGAAAATTCGACTAATGGAAGATGATCATCCCAGCTTCCTCCCAAGTCAATAACACAAGCTCGTAGCATATCCTCGAGTGTTGGTATAGTACGTTCACTTTGACCATCCGTCTGAGGATGATATGCAGTGCTGAAATTTAATTGAGTGCCTAGGGATTGCTGAAAGCTTTTCCAGAAAATGCGATGTATACCTTGTATCCCCATCAGGGATGATAGACACTGGCACCCAGTGGAGAGATACAGTCTCATCCACGTACAGCTGAGCTAACTTATCAGAGCTGTGTGTTTCTTAACTTGTCAATCCTTAATCGATACAGGTTTCTTATCACATCATAAATCTGCATATCGTTATGTGATAATGCGTCTCGACTTATCGGTGAAACATTTCTTTAAATCACTAGTGTGGGTCACATTGCGAGCTCCACTAAGCTCCTTATATAGGTTTTAGCTCATAAACTATAGACCTTTGTTGTATTTGATTTCTCTGAATGTTCCTATATATCCAGGGCTTAACTTACCCTGATCAATTAAGATTTAGCACACCCTTCTTAGGGCGATACCTTCGATTGAACCTTATTCCTTACTAAGGACTTAAGAGGGTTGCGACTTTGCATCAATCCTAAATTTTCTGTCGATTACTGGCAACTTTTAGATGAATACGAAATCAAATGATCTTATTCGTTGTTTCCAGGGAAACTTTCAGATCCTGGTAATTGGACTTTCCAAAGTCCCGTCCATTAAACGGACGTTTTGATTTTTCATCTACAGAAGGTCTCAAAAGGAGCAACCTTGATACTTATATATATATTGGCTATTTTTAGGAAAGCTTATTTAAGGTGAGGTGGTTATTTCAACTACTGCTTAATCCCAACCTTAAGGAATAGCTAATCCTTACTGTTAGTCGAATTAGTCGACGATCCTGGGCAGCTGATAGCGATTCTTATTTGTTGTCTAAATAGGGTTGCGGTAAACAATGCATTCACATAATGAACCGTCTTTCTAATCAATAATAACTGAACTCTTAGAGTTGCGAATTAGGCTTTAAGAACCTCTATCTTAAAACTCACTTAATTTGGATTTCGATTCTTCAATAATGCTGGTAATAATTGTCCTGGAGGTTTCACAATATCGCAACCCTAAACGGGATGCTAATCTTAACTTTTCTTACCTCTCAGGAGGTAAACAGGGTAATCTTAGAGAAGATAATCAAGACACAAGGAGGTTACAGAGATTTTCCAAATCTCAGGCTCCCGTTCATCCATCATTGCTTGTGTCAAATAAGTGACAAATTTAAGTTACAAGTCCACGAATTCCTTAATCGGGGATATTTACTTGGACAATTCCATTTTGGATGTCTTCTTTGAATACCATTGGCTGACTTTAGTACCATATGACCATTGGAATATCTTTGTGGTCCCATGCATTAAACCTCCATACTGATCAGGCATGGAAGCAATCTATGGAACATATTAAGATTTACCAATCCTCATCTGGCGCTTTTTATCATACCGTTTGGTATTCGCAATCGTTAGAGATCAAAGAGATATCAACTCTAGATGTTGATGCATTTCCTCTAGAGAGAGGGTACTTCTTGAATTTTTACGACTGAAGATTTCTGACAGGAGTAAAAGAAATGGAATCTATGATTTTCCTTTGTAAGTTTTACCTTACACTTAATCTCTGAGGTTCTAATAGAAGGCTTTAAAAGTTTGTTATGCTTACCATCTATGAAGGATATATTGGCATCCTATTCAAAATAGAACTCTTGGCATTTATTCTACTTCGCATTTTATACTTAGGTTTCTAACAGGCAGATTTAATAACTTATGAAATTTATTATCCACAATCAACTTATCTGTACCCGAATCAAACACCCTTGCATATACATTATTGATAAGGACGTACCGGTTATAACATTGTCATCTTGCATGGCCTCTTTTGCATCCATCTGAGAGACCTTAGCGTTGGTCTTCTTATCTCCTTCGAGCTTCTTAGCATACTTTGGGCAATTGGATTTGATATGCCCTTTCTCGTTACAGTTGTAACAAGTCGTATCTCCTATCTTCTGCCATTCCAATGTTTTATGCTCACTAGATTTGCTGATCCCACAAGCCCTGGGCTGCGTTTGGGATTTTGATTCGAACCTGCATTTCCCATAATGGCGCTTCTTGCAGGTCTTGCATACAGGTTTCTGGTTGGACTTTTGTTTGTTCTTCTTTTTAGAACTCTGGGAGTTATCTTCCTTCCGTTTCCTTTTTAGCTCATCCTTTGCATTTGAGGCATGAACAAGATCCTCCTTATGAGTAAGGAAATGTGGTCCTAGATAAAATTTGGAGCGAGTAGCATGGGGTTCCTTGAACTTTTTCACGGCCTTCTTCACAGCTTTTCCAACAGCTGCGTCTATCATAATTTGAAGAACATCTTTTGAAATTATAAGGTTCACAATTGTAGCGTCATTAACATGTGTTGCATCATCCATAACACGATCAATGGCTGTCTTATCCGAGTTTTCCATACTCGATATTTGGTTCCTAACACCAAATAAAACAATTAATTGCAATCCAACAACCGCTATTCATCATCCTGATGACCTAATTTATACCAACTATGGTATCGTCAAACCATCCAGGCTAATATAGTACAACTATTCTCAATGAATGTCATTTAGATATGTATATATATCAATTATACTTAGCCTAGGCCATAAAAGACCATTAATGGCAATTAAGGGTTGGACCTAGTACATCACCTTTTTGACAGGGGATCAATTGTACCTCTGTCTTGATCATATTGATGATTTTTGGATATCTTGAGAGTTTGACATTAGGATATTGGATAAGAGTGTTTCCTAATGGATATAAAGCATCCGTCTAAGGTTGTTGAAGCAGTCTCTAAATGTTATTGGCCAATTCTACCTCGCGCTATAAGCCTAAGATCCTAATAGGCGGATATAACAACTTACAATATTCATTGTCCTCAATAGACTTTTCTGCGCTAGAATCAAATAATCCCCATATAAGCATCATTGATAAGGAAAGGTACCTTTTATGATGTCATCTTCCTGTATTGCCTCCTGGTGTTCATCTGGAAGACTCACGCGTTTGCTTTCTTGGCCTCTTCAGGCTTCTTCTGATTTCTAGGGCAGTTAGTCTTGATATGCCCCTTCTCGTTGCAACCATAACAGGTTGCATCTTTCAACTTTCTGCAATCCAAGGTCTTATGCTCCTTGGACTTGCAGATTCCACAATGTAGAGGCTGAGATTCAAATCTGCATTTCCCCAGGTGGTATTTCCTACATGTTTTGCACCTGGTCTTTTCACCCGACTGCTGGTTACCCTTTTTAAACCCGGAACTCTCCCTATGATCAGAGTTCCCCTTTTTCTTCTTATCGGAGCGATGAGAACCCTCATCCTCCTTTTTACGCTTCCCTTCTTCAGAAGCTTTGCCAGCCTTGTTTATGGCTACGTCGAGTGTGAGAGATAGCGACAGATCTGCCGCTGACCTAAATGTAGTAGGTCTCGATGCTTTCACGTTTGCCTTGATTTCTGGGGCTAGACCTCCAATAAAGCGAGCTATACGCTTTGGTTCCGGTGTGATCAAGTAAGGAACCAATCGAGACATAGTATTGAAATTTGTAAGATATGCCTGGCAATCTAAGTCCTTCAAGATTAATGCTAAGAAATTAGTTTCAATTTTCTCAACTTCATGTTGAGGACAGTAATTTTCCTTGATAAGAGCAACAAACTGATCCCATGTCAGATTATACAACGGGATTTTCCCAGTAGCTTGGATTAGCGACCTCCACCAAGCTAGAGCTTCTCCTTTAAAAGATTGTGAAAGAAACTTCACAATGTCTTGCTCTGCACATCCGCTAATATCAACAACAGTGTCCATCTCATCGAGCCACGTCATGTAGTCGATGGCTCCCTTTTCTCCTGTGAAGTCTCTGGGCTTGCAGGAGACAAAATATTTATACGAACAGGTTTTAACATGTGGCTCTTGATTTAGCACAACCTGTCTAGACGGAACACTCATGAACATCGTCCTCGTTTGACTCATGTGATTTAGAAGGGGGGGTTACAATGAGCCACATATAGAGTCTTAGAGTGTGTATCACTTGATTCATTATATTGTCTGTCAAGAGCTCGAGCAACAACATTATTTATTAATGCCTGTAGTTCCGTACCAGTTATATTAACTCTGGTAGCATCATTGTTCTCCTTCGGGTGGCTGTTAACCTCCTCTGATGCAGCCATGTAGCTTGATTGTTACATAAATATTAGCAATGATTTATTCAGAGGTTATTATGGAATCATCATTTTTGACGATTCATCAACCATGGTAATATAAACCATATTGGTTAATTTGTTAATTATATTAGTATTTTCAATATAATTTATCCTAGTATATAAAACATTAAGGATATTAAAGTGGCATAACAGGCCTAGTCACAATGACAGTTTTGAATTTATAAGCCATGATCTTATAGGATCGAGGCATTAAGGTTTGAACGCAGTTCATTACCTTTCTTGACAGAGAGTTAAAGACTACAACTGTCTTTTGTCTTTTAGGACAGTAGATATAGCCCGTAGGCGTTTCATCACTAATGGATGTTTGTAAAAATGATCATCTTAATTTTATGATTTAAGCCATGATTTCTAAATCACTAGGCTAGATAAGGGGTTGGAAATTCCCATTATAAAGATGACAAGTGTGATTTTTATCGCATCATTGTTGTCAGGAGTGTTAACATGTTTTTAGATGTTAACAAGGATCTGAATCTCTTTTAGACAGGTTCTACCATCATAGCTAGGTCCTTAATGACATACAAGCTAGGTTATGCCCTTTAAGATTCTTTTCATTATATATATTGGCAGATCAAATACGAAAAGGAATTATATTTTGATTTACTTCATATGTTATATTCATATAAAATGATAAAAATGGAATTTAGATAAAATATCCAAATGATTTTAAAAGGAGTATATAATTGCCCTAAACGGGACTTGAAAGGAATGACGTTGTTCACGAAGGGACAAAAAGATAAATATGTCCTTATAAGGACTACTAAGGAAACAAACTTCAGCAAAAGGAGTTTTCTTCTTTACTTTACTTCTGAATGCTTTCTCCTTGGTTGCACGTTGTACCCTAGCCGCGGTACGAAGCTCGGCAATTCAAGGCTCCGGATGTGGAGGATTTCCATTATGGCTTCTTTGATTGGAGACATATTCAAAATATATAAATTTGGAAGCAATAATTTTCAGATTAGGGTTGAGAGTATTCCTATGTTAAGTCCAGACTCAGAAGTTTTAAGGAATGTGCTACTGTGTCATTGAGATTAAACACAAAAGGCTAGTGTTTAATTCACTCAATGTTGGCTTTGATACCAACCTGTCACACCCCGATATTTCCACGTATTACCGGTGGGCCCGGTAGGGAGTATCGTGACGTAGTCGATATCATCATAGTCAAACAACACAATTTAAAATGCACAGCGGAAGCAAAAGTTAAATATATTACAACCCGATTCAAAAGTAACATCAATTATTACAAACGGATTGTAAGATGGATCCACAGGCGGATCTTAAAACATAAACATTGTTCAACATACTTTAGACACCTAGAACTTGCAAGGTTCCCTATTAACGCCCTGAGCTTCCAGCCAATTACGTTCAGTACCTGTCACTTAACCTTTTTGGAAAATACGTCAGTTTACACTGGTAAATACAATTAACCGACTCATTTTAAAAAGAGTTTAAGAAAATTGATTTAGATGCACCAGGCATAAAAATGTCTTTTATAACTTGGGACAAATATATAAAAGTAATCTTGTATACAGATTTACATGTTCGTTTTACGTTCAGGGCCCGATGTAGAAACCGAGTCAAGATTAACAGACACGCCACAAGTATAGGCCCACAAGAGAGTGAGATACCGTTTCCCTTATGCAACTGTTAGGTGTATGCCTACACCCCGTGCTTAAGACGTGGCCATTTTATTATAATGATGCCAAGGATATCCGGGACATGGTCATTAACCCCTAAAGGCTTTTATTTCAAATAATACAGATTAAAACGGGTTACCTCAATAATTTAATCACAATACGATTAAACATTCAATACCCGACCAAGCGGTATTATTATAATACCGTATCCCAAGCCCGTATAGGGAAAATAAGTTAAGAGTATTTACCTGAGCTAGCAATGCAATTTATACTCGGCCGTATATTCTAATCAGTAAGCACAAGTACTTCTAATGGGGCTCCTAATCTGGAACGAAGGTTTTATTAACCTATTAGATTCCTAACAGGTCTTATTTAAGTCGTAACTTAGACCGGTTAGTTTTAAGGAAAGGTTCACGGTTCATAACGCATGATTAAGCGAAGACCAGAATTGAATGTGATTTAGACCCGAAAAGTTTGGAGACTTGTATAATATGGGTAAACTAAACACATTCTGGATATTGAGGAAAAAATGATAAGGTTTGACCCGTTTTGGTCAATTTATGCAAACTAGTTACATAAACCGATCCGAACGCGAAATATGCGTAACGGGTAACCATAAGAGTCATATACATGTTTCCTAAGTTAATATGCCTTAAATATATTGTGACATAAGTAAGATATCTTCTATTATGCCCGAAACAGATTTAAACTCAAATTATGCCCCGTAAGGGCATTTTGGTCATTTTAAAGGTTATGAAAGAGTTTAAATATAAATCTGAGTTTCGGGTCTGATGTAATCAGTAAAATACTTAATTTAATAAGGTATAACAATAGGGTATCAAGTCTTATATTTATAAAATGGTCATGATACATACAATGCGTTAAAAACGCTTAAAAAGGCGATTTGGAGCCATTTCTGGGTTTTCAAAGGAAGGCTGATATTTTTATTATTCCGGAAGGCTCAAATTATTTTATTCATCATATTAGATCAGTAGAAAAAGGTTTGGTATCAAAAGGATTAGGAAAACTCATTTTATAGCCCAAAAGGGAAAGTCGGCAATACCGTTTAATTAATAAAAGGCTTTCTAATTACGCTATTGAGCATAACTCCTAATCTAGACCTCAAACTGATGTGAAATTTTAGGGACATGTTTATAAATCAGTAACAAAGATTATTGTCCTTTCACAATTCCAAAATTCTCGTTTTAAGGTCGAATGGGCATATTGGTCAACATTAGGCATTTAACGGAAACATCGGACAATCAACGAGTCAAGTAGTATAATCGCAGAGGGTTATACTATCATATAAGCTGGTCCTAATGAAGCTCTAGGCCTTTTTTAAAACATGCTTAAACGGGTCAGAACTGAAAGTCAAAGCAGAAGGCCAACTATTCGACTTTCGGTCCTGAACCGAGCCTAAACTGAAAATTGTCGAGTTGAACATGTTTAGACATGTTCTTACATTAATTACCAAGTTTTGTTAATGATAAATCAGGTTGCATAGCTTCTACATTGCTAATTATGTGTTTATTTGCAAAATTGCTTCCTGTTGACTTTTTAAGATCAAGTTTGACCCGACAATTGACCTACTTAGAGTGAGAATCAGAGGGTGCCCTTTTAAGGGTTTATTGCCCACATAATTACCAACTCATAGGTACTTTCAATTTGTAATATGACTGGACAAATTAAGATAAATGACGAAGTCAAACCTTAATTACGACGGTTTGACTTTAAGCTAATAAACAAAGCAAAACTGAATTAAGGAAGGTTAAGAATACTTACCAAGGTCCTAAGCACGACTAATGATCACTAGGAATGTGTCTTGAGCTCCAAAATACTCCAGAAGTGAAGTTGTGAGCTTGCAAGTGAATGTGATCAAATGGTGCAACATAGAACTTCTTATATAGGGACTTTAATCCCACAAGATCATGCCAAACAAAGTCTATGGATGTTATGGGATCATTCCAAGTGTCCCTAGGCCCTTCTAAGACATTAAACAAGCCCCTAGAATCAAGAAATGGTGAATTGAGGCGGTGTAACCGGCTGTACATGCACCTGCCAATGTTTTCTGCATCAGAAGACCCCTCACGTGACGTGTAGGTCCCCTAAGGACCCTACACGTCACGCGACGCCCCTTCTGACCTGATTTCAATTTTCAGAAACTGTTGTTTTTGTCCCCGGTCCTTCTAAAAGTTGTTTTAACCTTTTGTTTTGCACTTTGAGCCACCTAAATTGATTTCTAAGGACTCCAAGACATAACCAATCTTTGTGAAGCCCTTGGTCAACTTTATGGTCACTCGAAAATCCTTAATTATCAACGTCGACGCTTTTAACCCCTCGCATACGAATGATAGCATAACTTTCTCATACGGAATCGAAACCTTGTGAAATTTTTATCACTTATTCTCGTGAGTATAATTAGTCATTACAAAGCTTCGGTTTGCTAAAAGGTCACTCAGAGGTATACTTTAAACATGTTTCCATATTTATCCCCTGTACTTTCTTTCACAATTAGCTTCGTATGATCCATGATTCATTCGTTTAAGGGTATAAACATCATGTAGGGTTATTAAAAGATATATTTATTCGTTGTTGACACCTTGAACCCTTTTATTCACATACTTTCCTTGTTTGTCAACATTAGTCCTTCTAGAGTATTCCTTCACACGTTCAAAGCTTATGACACGTGTCAACACATTATTGGACATGAATTTTTCGAGGTGTTACACGTGCTCAGCTAACACGGGGCGTGGTCAACTCAAAGATTTTCAGATCTGCGTTAGTACATCAAGTACATTGGCCACGGAACCGTGTCAGGTGGGCAGTGGTCCGTGTTAGTACAAGGTCTACCACTGCAGTTAATGAAGAAGAGAGAGATTGGCCAATACGAGGACATGTCAGGTGGGCACGGGGCCATGCTGACTGTCTGTCTTCACCTATAAAGAGGGAAGCTTGGTTTCATTTCAATTCATCCCTTGGCAAACCACTTATCTCTCACTTGCCACCACTCCACCACCAATACAATACCATCATCCACCACCATTATCCATTTTTCCATCTTTAGAGTGTGTGTGTAGTCTCGGGATCCAAGATTGATCGTAAGAATCTTTGTCAAACAAAGGCCTTGCTTGGCTGAATTCTTAGATCACTTGGTGAAGACATACCTTTTATGTATTTCTGGAAGTCCTGAAAAACGGATCAAACAATCACCAAGGATGGGCGGAATCCAAGCTTGATGATCTTCAGGAAATCAAGAACAAGAGGAAGGATTTGTTGATTCAAATGCTTAAACTTGCATACAATATCGGTTGTCTAATACAAATATCTAAAACAAGGAGAACCATCACTAAGCTCCTAATTTCCATTTACTATTTATAGTAAGGGGATTAGGGGGTGGGGGTGGGGGTGGTCAGTAGTGATAGAATTCTATCACTCACAATATCCAATCATGTTCTGCCATGTCAGCAACCATTTTTCTATCACTCACAACCTTTTTTGGTGGCAATGGTCAGCACTCACCACCACACCCAACAATTTCCCCCCAACCAGCAATTACCCTCACAAAAAAAAAACCATCACGCCGTTAAAAAAATAACGAAATGGGTTTACCGTGGTACTATCACGCGTGATGTGAGGAGTGGCGGTGGGTATAACGCGTTGAAGGTGGTGTATAACGCGTTGAACTATAACCATCACGCACCGCCCCTTGTGCCCTTAGGGAGAATTTCCCCCCATAACCCTAGGCCCATATTCTCCCAAAGCCCACTCTAATACCCACTTTCTAGAATCTTGGTCCGTTAATAATTATCCTACTAATCCATAAACCTATAGGTCCTAACAATCTCCCCCTAGGTTTACTGGATTAGTTGGTGCATCAATTTAGTGGACCACCAGGCAACGAAGCCGGATCAGCAAACACACGATTCTTGATTTACGTTCTTGAACTTCTTTTCCAGCTTAGCTTTCAAATCGTACACAACAGATATTAGCATACCCACAACACCTTGCAGTTGTTCGATAGTCTGATATTTGCTTGATATTTGAGCTTGCAAAGATGAGATCTGAGCTTCTTTCAGGGCAGTGTCTTGTTGCAACACAATCACTTTTCTTTGCAACTTCGCTACATCAACAGCCGTATCATCATCACTATCTCTTTCTTCAATAAATTTCATTTTGTTGGCTATAAAGTGCATGGTTGCTTCATCATGCTCAGAGAAACCAACACCACTGGAACTTCATGTTTCTTGAGTAGCAGCAGTGACTTGTGGATCGGTGGGCATAGTAGGCTCTGGTTCTGAGCTTGGGTCTGTAGAATGATTATCAGGAGCTGTTTCGGTTCTTCGTTTCTTGTTAGATGCTTGTTCAGCATCATCTGTCGCATTATCTTCACATTGAACTTCTGTTTCAGGAATAGGTACGGAAGGAGGGTTTCCAACACTATCCTTCAAGGATTCAATCAGGGCTTGTAGGATTTCTGCAGTCATTAAATTTGGTTGCCTGATGGTTTCCTCAGCTTCTTCAGACACAATCACTTCCACATCACTGTCGGTGTTGGATTCTTCATCATCTGAGTCTGAATCAAGAACATCGGTTTCTATCTCAGCTTTAGCAGCAGCATTCATGAGGTGCTCGTCGTGTTCTTCGACAACTATGGCATTCATAGGGTTTGGTTTGAAAAGCATAGGAACCTGTAAGCCTTGTAATTCGAATAAGTGGTCCGAGAAGACAATGAGAGAATCCGAAATGCTTAGGAAATGAGATTAGTCCGAAATATGGCTCGAATGAGAAATGGTTGACAATTTATAGTGTTTCGGATTGGGCCTGGCCCAATTCCGAACAGTGGTCCGAATTACATTTGAGAACATTGGGCCGGATCTGTTTCGTTTTATCCAAAACAGTGGGCCCCAATCCAAAACAGTGGACCAAACTATTACTTTTTCATGACTCTTTGATTCGTTTTTCAAAACACCTTTTTCAAGATCAACGATCCAGCCAACCGAGCAACCCTTTTTGTTCAGAAAAACAATAAAATAAATAAAATAATAACAAAGGGGTAATATTGGGAGGAACTGCCATGGGATCAAGTCATTTTTGAACTGATTAAGGAACATTTTTCAGCACATGCTTACTTGGATTGGTCCACGTGATTGTTAATATAGTTGTCCTCTTAAATCTAATGCTCATCCTTCAACTTTCAACCTCGTGATACGCTTAGGGTAGAATTATACTATGACATCCGTGTGTCCCATTCCCAGGCATACCCCTGCGATCAAGGTAAGCACAACGGTTCATCGTAACATGTGAGTATACTGAGGCCATCCTTTTGTTTTTACAACGCTAGACTTTCTGGTTAACATCTCAGTACTTTTGTACATCAGAGTAACCAGAAAAGACTGACGAGGGATAGGGAAATACCTTTTACGGTACGAATTTGGCTTTAGAAGCTCACGGGATTCTCCTTTTTATGAGATTTTCTCCCGTTTAAGGATTTGTCCCTTCTTGCGGCTCTTTTAAAGATATCCTGACTGTGCCTAGATCTGCATATAATCTGGATGTAACAGAAGGACAGTCCTGATATCCCAGATGACTCATCAGTATAAAGACCCGAAACCTCAGATGTTGGCTATCTATCAACGCAGGATTTAAGACCATGAAATCATACGCCGTTGATCTGTTACCCATGCGATGTCCAGTCCGTTATATTTATATCACTTGATATCTCTTTGCTTTTGAGTGTTAGACCTATCAACACATCGCAGTAGATCCTAGTCTTTTCAGCTTCGATGCCTTACATGTGTTAATCAAATTCTTAGCACGATTTTCTTTTTCTCCCCCTCAAACAATGCGTATGTACATATATGTCTTTTTTTTTGCTTTTCTCCCCCTCAAACAATGCATATGTACATATATGTCTCTCTTCCCACCCCCTAAATTTGTGCATCACACTTTATGCGCAAATTTACTTATTTATTTACCTTAGTATAGAAACCCGTTTTTTTTGTCGTTGCTCAGTCGGTGAAACACATCATTTTTAAAAGATACACAAGCACATTGAATCTCGAGATGCTGATAGGTTTTGTAAAAGGATCCGCTGAATTAGCATCAGTGTAGATCTGTTTAAGTTTAATCAATCCTATGCCATAGCAATCTCGAATAAAGTGCACATTGATATCAATGTGCTTGGTTTTAGAGTGAAAAAAAGGGTTTTTGATAATCTAGATAGTGGCATCATTATCAAAATAAGAAGTAGAGATTAGATAAGTCAAAGAATAATCCTTGAACTGGTGTTGCATCCAAAGAACCTAAGAGTAGCAGGAAACAAATGCTGCAACGCACTTTGCTTCTGCTGCAAAAGTGAGTTGTTGCTTCTTGCACTGCCATGAGATGAGTCTGTCCCCCAAGAATTGGCATCCAACCGATGTACACTTCATATCCCTATCCATCTTTGAATCTCATCATGATCCAAACCTTCATCTTGCTCGAAGCCTTGGACTGCCAATCGTGCATTGTTCCTCACGATCACGTTGGGGTCATCCTGTTTGTTGCTGAATTCCCAGTGTGTTCCATGACCATGATTTCTTTTGGTGAAGAGAACCTCCGTCCCTTTGTCGCACATCTGAGGTATGCTCAAAAGGTTGTGCTTCAGTTCAGGGACATAATTGACGTCTGAGAAGATTATAACTCCGTTTTTATAGTGCCCTTCATGGTTATTCTTCCGGTTTCCCCTCCCGCGAAGTTGACAACCCCACCATCGAATGTATGTTTTTTTTGTTATTCAACTTGGATATGTATCCTGTCATGTGTCTGAACAACTACTATTGATACACCAAAGTCTAACGATAGCCGTCCATAGTTGTTCCTACACATTCAGCGGAATTAATTAGAAACTAGAACCCAGGCCATTGTTGACCTGAGTTGACCATATAACAACCCTTGAAAAGTGCTCCTAATACACTCCATATACGAGAAACCGGAACTGTATAACCCTAATTTTATAAAAGAAACAAATAAATTATTGAATTTATATGGCTCGCGGGCCGCGACAGGCTTGAGGGTGCGAGTCGCGGGGCGCGACCCACATTTACTTCTCGGTTACCCCTTGTGACGCGCGTCGTCACACGTGTCGAGACTACATGCATGACCAACCAACCCTAAACCCTAGCTAAGACCCTCGCGGGCCGCGAGAGAGGGAAGTGAGGCGAGTCGCGGGGCGAGAGAGCCTCTGTTTTCAGCTATAAATTGAGCAGACTTCTGTTCTTTCAAATCGTTCATCAAATCTCTTTCTCTCTCAACTTCTGTAGGCAAAAATAATAGTCAAATACCCCCTAAAACACGAAGCTCTGTCTTATTGTAAGTATTTTAACCCCAATTACTAATTCGTTACCCTACCCGATTGATCTAGGGCCCCGTAACGCATGTCAAGGCTCTGCCTGACTCAGTTCGTTGGGGATCTGTCTCGTGTTGTATGGCAAATGTGATTTGGGTTATCTTACTAACACGTATGCATTGTATGTTTTTACTAGAAACGCAAGAAAATAATCAAGAAATATTACCAGGAAGTCCGTAGAAATACCTAAGTCTACAATGTGAGTCCACTCTCTTTTTCTCACAGTTTGTGAGTCACTATTTCAAATGTTTTCCAAAACCCTAAATATTTATCAGTTATAATTACAGTTATTAAGTCTTTGTATTCTACAATTGTTGCCGGTATTATAGGGTTTTGTATACACTACTTGATAAGTGTCACCATTGGATAATGGGTTAACCAATGTGTGATATGACCATAGTTATAGATCCGGTCGAGTGACAAGTACTGAATGAGTATATTGGTAGATATAAACATTGTAATCGCCCTTAATACTGTAATGTTATAACAACTAATGTTTTTATAAATTGGAATCTACTCGCATTAAAGGCTTAAATGTTACCTAAATAAAAGTAAATGTGAAGCTATAAAAAGCCAGCTACGGAGCATTAAAGGCTTAAAGAAAGTGGCTATAATGTTACCTAAATAAAAGTTTATGTTTTCAGCAAATAGTGTTTATCCCTATAAATATATTATGAATGAAATATGGGTTTATCCCATTTGTTTATTATAAAAGTTTGGTGTTTTGAAACTCTGAAATGTATTTC
This sequence comes from Helianthus tuberosus, assembly GCA_030545235.1. Taxonomy (NCBI): domain Eukaryota; kingdom Viridiplantae; phylum Streptophyta; class Magnoliopsida; order Asterales; family Asteraceae; genus Helianthus; species Helianthus tuberosus. The sequence continues at coordinate 153,968,708 of CM060448.1, read as the reverse complement.
CTAACTACGATCCTGATGAAAATTTTCCACTGCATATTTAATAAACACCGATACCATCTGACTGGTTCATGGCTCCCGCTCCCAGGGTGGGGTCGGGGGTTGTGACAGAAGGTGGTATCAGAGCCACTGGTTTAAGCCATTAGGTGTTCTTTTAATACCTAAACTTAAACATTAATGTTAGGAAATCAATATAGAATAATTTATGTGTTATTCTATGTAAATACATCTTAGTGTGTGTGTATATATATATATATAGAAAAAGTATATCGTACATTACGGCTTAACGTACTTCACGTACAACAACGTGCGTGATTTGTTCTATAACATGCGTGATTAATGTTTTCAATATGCGTGATTATTGTGTTTCAACATGCGTGATTTTGGATTTTTGAATTATAAAGTGCGTGATTTTAAAATGAACGTGCGTAATTACCTGTCGTACGTGATGTACGTTAAGCCGTATTGTACATTAACCTTCCTCTCTATCTCTCTCTCTCTCTCTATATATATATATTATGATTTTTATGTTATTTTGACAATTTTTTAGTACACAGTATGAGTAATCAAAATACATTTGACGCTTATCATTACCTGTCCCACTCTCCGATAGATGAAGGACCATCCGAGTTAGCATCTGGATATGTAGTTGATTCCAAGGAACCCTTTTGTCTTTAAAGAAAAATCTGAAGAAGCCTTTCTGCCTAAGAAAAGAAATGGTTTAATAATAAGAAGAGAGAAAATAAGAAGAAAAAGAAAACCGCAGTAGCTACTATAACCTTATCTGAATAAACCACTCAAATTCCATTAACCAAATGACTACGAGAAGAACTCGACCATAGATTAGCAAACCATGAGATGTTCTAACCTATAACTGAAGAAAATAAACTCAAACCTACATGTTTATTCCGAACCTATTCAAATGATTTCTCACCCAATACCTGCATTTAACCCAAAGGAAACCTCAAGGATACAAGCACTAAATCCAAAGGAACAATGGTGTTGGGAATCTTAGAATCTCATACAAGAACCTTATCTCCAGCCACAACCACAATTTCCACCATACCTCCCGAATGCCTATCCAGCCATGAGCTCTGAGAATTTAACTGAATTGAGACAATATGGAAGGAAACTATTGTCAGTAGCATACCGATTCTGTAATATAGGAGAAAAGCTCGCCTACAACTATGACGAGAAGGAGCAGCACATAATATAATATATACTTTCCTTATATTTTGATAAAATATATAATGAGAGTAAATGATAATATATAACATGTATATATATATATATATATATATATATATATATATATATATATATATCGATGCACGAAAACTAAAAATACTGATAGGTATGATTATAGTTGTATTAATGCAAAACGAGCAACAAAATGTGTCTGAAAAATTGTTTTGTTCTATGATATTAATATCTGAAAATGTTTGAAATTCAGATGTTAAAGGAAATATCACGTAATCAAGAAATGCATGCTAGTAACGGAAATTCTTTGGATAAAAGTGCTATAGAAAATATAGTAGCTCAAGGAATATCTAATGCCATACCTTTGATCATTGAAGCTATTAAAATTTTTGTACCTATAAACAAGAATACTACTATAAGCTGTAAGCATACTCATCACTTCAAACCTAGCTCTGGTATCAATGGGGGCAATGATATTCTTGTCAAAACTCCATTTCCCAAACAAAAGAAAACCACAACCAATGGTTATTCTTATATGGAATTCTGCTCTGACAAATCCTATAAGAATAAAGGAATTGGACCGTCAATCGCACAACCTACCTGCAGAAACTATAACAAAAAGCATTCAGGAAAATGCCATTTTAGGAAGACACACTACTGTAACTTCTGCAAGAAGACTGGACATACAGAGGAAGAATGTAGAAGAAAAACTAACATCTATTTCAACTGCGGAAAACCAGGTCATATCCGTCCCTACTACCCGAAACTATCTAAAGCACCAAATAACAAGGCTAAAACAACAGACGGAGCTAAGGAAAACGCATAAACATTTACAACACAGGAGGAAACAACAAATTCTGATATAAGCACCTGTACGTTTGGTTTATACTAAAGTATTAGTTGATTTATGGTTTCAATCACGTTTGATAAATAAATGGTCATTATATCACAAGGATTTCTTTCATTAAGCAAACACTCATTTTCCTCATCTCTTAACAAATTCATATGTTGCACAGGCACTGCTTGTTACGCATGTGATTTCACTTCAAAAGATTATTTTATCAAGAGTTCAAATATTATTTCGTTATATTCAATCTAGACAGTTCGATTTTTGATAACCTACATTATTGCAAAAACGTTGACTTTTTGATATCGAGTCGACAGATTTCTTGGAAAACTCATTTTCTTTTCAAAGTTACTTATAGGATTTTTCATTGTAACTGAAGAAACACTGGATAAATGACTGGAATCAAATTATCCAAGGGGTTAGGTTCTACATAAAAAAGATTGGTTCTCTCTCGTTTGGTTCAAAGGGACATATCTTCTCTTCTTCTCGATAGCTGCAAAACAAACACCGTCAGCCTCGCCACGGGGAGAATGGGGGTTCTCTCCGTGACCACCCTCCGGCGTTAGAATAAGTATCGGTATATGAAGAAGAAAAGTATAAGTGAAGTGAATGTAACTTGAAGTTTGTACCTGGATTACTCTTCTATTTATAGCCGGGAGTTTGGGCGGGAAAACCTGTTATTGAAATGTTGACGGAAGATGCTAACTCCGTAAGCGGTTATTTCCCCTTCCGTTAATCCTCTTCATCTGACGTGAGAGCACACGAATCGCTATTTAGATCAACAGCTAGGGTATTGCCACGTGGAAAGTGGGCAAGTGGAGGTTCCTCTCCAATTTCATGCCATCATCGTGACTTCAAGGGAGCCTGGGATGATGACACGTGGCACAAACGGTTATAACCGTCTGGTGGTGCACGATTGAGTCTTCTAGAAGATTATAGCCGTAATCCGGTGTGCCTCCTTATCATGTTGTATCAGTGAAGTAAATAATATCCAAGCCTGGGTATTATTTAAGCGGGAGTGTTAACTGGGATTTTTATTCCTGTTTGTTATGGAGAAAAGCGCAAGGATTCATTGACTTCCTTTTGGCGCGCAGGTGTTGTCTGATATTTCTCTTATAAGTTCTCTTTGTAGGACCAGTGCACAGCCGCGCAAGGTCCAAAGAGGTTTAAAAGACAAGGTTTTGGTATAGTCCCAAGTACTTAGAGTGGGGTTTTTGGGACCTTATCCCTTCAAGTCCCCCCAGTCTAGTGTTGCTCTTATGCAAGTAAGTGGAGCACTGGACTATGAGAGAGAGTTGCTTTTTGCTGTATGGCTTTTTGGCGCGAAAGTGGAGAATCTTCTTTGAGAAGATATACTTTGCTCATTATTTTGATTTTTGAAAATCTTTGACTTTCGGTTATGAAGGGTACAGTAATGACTGTTGACATGTGACAGGCTGTCACTGTCAGATTCATATTTCTGACTGTGTTTTACACGCGTGTGTGAACTCGCGTTTAAGCTTTTTTCCACTCGCCTCTGTCGCTTGGATAATTGTGCCATCCCGAAAAAGGTGTTGTTGCAGTTACCTAGGCTATTTATGGCGGTGAGTACATAAGTGTTTTGAGTTGCCTCTCCTTGTTTAATCATTACTTTCTTAAAACCTTTTTTCCTCTTCGTCTTCTTTATCCGTTTGTAGAAAGAATTTGCAATTTCTTCCTCTTATGTCAATCGGAGATCATCACGAAGATTCTACTGAAGAAATGTCTGCCGAACTTCCACCATTAAAGTGGTCTAGGGCAACTTTTGATGGTTTGATTCGGAATCTCCGGTTTCCAGAAAATTGGGGTGCCCGATATCCTGAAGAGGGTCAGACGGCGGCAGATGCTCCGGCCGGGTAGGTGACCCTATTTTAGGATTTCTTTTGTGTAGGCAACTTCCGTCTGCCTGTAACGAAATTCTTTCTTGAAATTCTCGAGTATTATAAGTTCCATATCTCTTAGATGCACCCTATTGGGATGGTTAGGGTTCGGCATTTTGAATTTGTATGCCAGACAATGAATATTGAACTGACGGTTCCCCGATTCCGTGTTTTCCAGCAGATGCATTGTTCTCAGGGGTTTTATTCTTTTGTACAAAGGGCATTGGCGAAGAAGATTTTGCGAAATCCCCCAAAATCATTTCATGACTGGAAGCAAAAATTCTTTTTTATCATGGTGGGGGTTATTCCGATGAGGATGACTTTTAGGGGAAAAGAGGATGTTCCCACTGAGACCATTTAAACCCCTGTCGACGAAAATTGGTATCAGGATCTGAAAGACGTTCCATTTATCGCTTTGCCAGAGAAAGCCCTTGTTGGTACTAGCATGAGTCTGAATTGGAGGATGAACAAGGAAGGCAAGCCGGTGTATATGGAGGATGGAAAAGGTAAGATTTTGGGGTTTGCCCTGTGTTTTTACCTTTCTCTCCTCTTTTTTTTTTTTTTTGACCTTGCTCCTCTTCTTTTGTAGTTGTTTCTTTGTATGTTGTTGCGGTTGGGAGAGAAGGTGGGAAGATGGCTACTGTTGCCAAAAATCCTTATGAAGAGCTCTGGTACCACCGTATTGTGAGGAACTTCGTTCTTCCGCGGGATGATGACTTGTCTGTGCAACCTGCTGCTGATGCTGGTAAGTTTTACTGCAACGTTGTTTGTTTATTGTTTCTGCGCGTTTGAATAAGTTAATTATGCGCTTTGTAATAGGTGAGCTGTCTAACTTGGGCATAGGCCCGGAGAAGAAAAGACGTGCGCCCACGACTACTGCTGCGCCAAAGAAGAGAGATGCTGAGAGAGCTCAATCTTCCAAGATAAAAAAATGTGGGAGGGGAGAAGAAAGGTATGCGCCGTTCCTCTGACTCCTGGTGTGATTATGTGGTGGTTTCTGATTCATTGGAGGATCTTGCACCTGTAGTTATAAGAAGACCAAAGCCAGAGCCAAAAGATACCGCTGGTATTCCTCCGTCAAACCCAAATGATCCCATTGATTTGGAATCAAGCCCCGAGCGCTTGGTGCGGAAGAAAGCTGGGAAAAGAAAACAGCATGATGCTGACCCTGAAGGTCAGCCCGCGAAGAAGGTTCAAAGGAAGAAAATTACTCGAAGGGGTAATCTCGATGCCTTTATTTCAGAACCTGTTCCTGGTAGGTGTTACTCCTTTGTTTTCTCTTTTTTTTACCTCGAGTTTGTGATTTATCTTTTTGTTTTTGTAGAAAAACCACCTTCTCCTGTTCCCACAGAACCATTACCTATGGTTAACGAAGAATTTCCACCTTCCCCTCCGCGCGCCTCTGTTGCTGACCAATTAAAGAACGCTGAGGTTTCTTGGAGTGAGGCGGGGAAGACTGCTAGTGGTGAGAATCTTAAGGCTGATAAGCATGTTCACGTTGTTGCGGATGCAGAAAAAGTTACTAGCCCAGGGATTGTGGATGGTGTTGGTAACCCACAGACTCCTGAACTCGCCGCTCATCATTTGGATAAAGGGAAAACTGCTGAAGAGGTCCCTATTACAACTTCTCCTTCTCAAGCGTCTGGTTTTATGCCCGAGAACATTAAGAAGGCCACTGTTGAAGACCAAAGCTCATTTTTTGATGCTGGCAAAAATTCTCCAATCCGCCCAGATGAAACGCTGGGGGATTATTATGTGACAACTCGTATTCCAGAACCTATCTTTGTGCTAAGTGTAGCATGTTTTGAACTTATGTAATGTATGTGAACTCGGTGTGATTGTCTGATATGTTGGATTAATAAATGTCTATGAGTTAATTGTTCGATATGTGCTATGTATAATGTATGTATGTATATAAACAAGCCCAAACGCACAACACGAACCGATCGCACAAGCCCATTCAGGCTACACTCTTTACATCCGAACCAAGGGCAGCCCATGATGGGTTCGGCCCACTCCTTTTATGCGCATACAATCACCTAGGGTAGGAGAGTGTTTCTCATAACTTGCAAACACAACACACACAAACCCTACGACCTCTCTCCCTCCTCTCGAAGCCGACGCCAAACAACATCCTATTCCCATCAAAGCTCTTGATTCGGATCACTCTCATCTTATCTTAATCGGTTAGTGATTCCTGATTTTTGTTTTGTAAAGGATGTTTATGTGATAATGTTTGTGTGAACCGGATGTATATGATGATGTTAATCAACTGTCATGTCTTGTTTTCGGATTTGTTTGCATAATGATTCAGGATCGAATGTGTGAAATCGGTTGTATGTATGTAATCAGCCTTACATGGGTTTGAATCCGAATGAGTTGTTTGAGTTAGTACAAATTGGATTTATTGATGAATGAGAAACCAAATGTTTGATTATTCAGCTATGATATGTTTAAGATAGGATGTTTGCTAGTGATCGAGATTATGAATCATGTTAATATGGTTGGTGTTGTGATTATTGTTCATGTATTGATTATGTTATTCATTAGGGTTCATATGACTTGAGTGATAAAAACCTTGTTTTGATCGAAATTGTGCATGATTGAAACTGTTGGTGTGTTGATTGATAATCTCATAAAGGGAAACCACATAATTGATTGATTGTTGACTAAATCGGATAATGGAAACATTGTAACTGATTAACATAAAATTCGGATGGTAAAACTGATCGCACAAGCTGATCTGATCGCATAAGAAGTCCAGTCGCACAAGATATTCTGAGTCGCACAAGAGTGAATGAATCGCACAAGTTGTAATATTGGTTTAACTGTTTGGCCGTGTATATCATGTTGGGCTGGGCTAGTTCCAATCGCACAAGAGATCCCGGATCGCACAAGAGATCCATGTTTAATTATTTGGGCCGTTTACTTACTGAACTGTTACGTTAATTGGGCCAGGCTTTCTGAATCACACAACCCATTGTGGATCGCACAAGTATGCTGATCGCACAATTGTTTTATTGGGCCTCATCTTTCAGGTCGCACAAGTTTGGACATTTCGTGTTTATCTGTTTTGCTTGACATGTATTATGTGTTTGCCATGATCAACACGTGTTCATAACCTGTTAACTATGTGTAATCATACGTGCACCTAGACCTGACTTGTATGGTAACCATGTTAGGACGTGGTTGACCTCTAGCAGCTTGATTGACCTTTACTTATCTGCCGAGCTAACCTAAGGTGAGTTCACACTTTCTACAAAGCATGGGATTCCCAGGGGTTGGGAATGGGTTAAGGAACATGGATTCCTCGTCCTTTCTTGGGTAGGACAGTACGGGTTTAGGAATATAATTCCTTGTTCTTTTGGACAGTTTTCACTAGACCAAAACTCTATCACGAAGTCCCTCCTTTTTATATCGACTTAATCGTCGGGCCAATGGCGAGCGGGTCATTAGTTAGATAGCGCTATTTAGGTCTGACAAGCCTCACACCGTGCCGCAGAGGACGGGCGTGAACTAATGGATCTGGGCACGTCAATGATGATAGACATTGACAGTTCAGGGCACATAAACATGACTACAGTCAGCAGTTGATATGGTAACGAGTCTAGTAGTATATACATGGGGTAGCCCCCACGGCCGAAAAGCCAGATAACTAAACATGGGATAGCCCCCACGGCTGGATTGCCAGAGTAAATGGGTTAAACAAATCACGTTTTCAACTATGGGGTAACCCCCACGGCAGGGATGCCGGTTAAAGGAACTGTTTTTGGAACAACTTAAAACAAACACCCAACTGTGAACTCGCTCAACATTATTGTTGACTCGTTACTACATGCTTTGCAGGTCAGTAGGTACTTAGCTGGAGCTTGCATGGGGAAAAGTTGTTGTGGGTCATGGACAGCTGTGTGCCATGTTAAACTTTGAAACATTTAAACTTATGTTTTGGTTTTAAACATTATGCTTCCGCTTGCAACTTAAACTATGTTTGTTTGGACACCAATTGTAATGGTTGGACTTTTTATAATTACTTACTTGCTTGTTCAATATGATTGGTGGCTTGATCCTGGTCAGTCACGCCTCCAAGCGGCGATACTCCGCAGGTGGATTTTGGGGGTGTGACAGATTGGTATCAGAGCCATTGGTTATAGTGAACTTGGTTTTAATAAGGGAAAACGTTTTTGTTAAAACCAGACTATAACCTGTACAGTGCTCAACAGTCCATAACGACGCTTCACTCCACATGTAAGACTCGACATTCTAGGTGGTATGATTTATGTTTATATTGCCTACTTGCTAGATTGCATAGAACTTTGCTTATGGTATGCTTAGATAAACGTAGCAACTATAGCTTGAAAACACGTGTGTGCTTACTCTCTTCTGTCATCGCACTTTCGCGAACTCCTCTCACTCATGTTTACCTTGATATGAAGATCATGTGTGGACGCGTTAATATGACTCAAGCCCAGTTGACGGCTCTGATTAACCAACAAGTTGCTGCGGCACATGCAGCAACACAAGCATGAGGTATACCCTGCAGTCTAAACTCACTCTAGGATCTTTAGGTCCTACTCTCGTGAACCAACCTTTGTGTTAAACTTTGTCCTTTCTTACTCTCACGGCAGGTCAACCTGCACAACCTCCTGTGTGCACTTTCAATACTTTTATGGACTGCCGACCCACTGCCTTCAGCGGCACTGAAGGAGCCGTAGGTCTCCTCCACTGGTTTGAAAAGCTCAAATCTGTTTTCGAGATGTGTGAATGCCCTGAGGCTCGTAGGGTGAAATATGCTACCGGTACTCTCGAGGGTTTAGCGCTCACATGGTGGAACGCTCAGGTTCAAATGCTGGGGTTGGTTGCTGCTAACGCCACCCCATGGAACAACTTTAAGGAAATGATCAAAGAGGAGTATTGCAATCGTGATGAAATTCACAAACTGGAAGTCGAGTTCTTCAACCTCAAGATGACGGGGTCGGAAATTGAAGCATACACGAAAAGATCGAATGAGCTTGCTATTCTGTGTCCTGCTATGGTGGATCCTCCCATCAAACGCATTGAACTATACCTTAAGGGTTTAGTGCCAGAGATCCAAAGTCTTGTGACTTCAGCTAACCTCGCAACCATCCAGCAAGTTGTTCAACTGGCTCATCGTCTCACTGATCAGGCGGTGGAGCAGAACAGGTTACCAAAGCGCATTAGTGCTACTAATTCAGATGCTCCTAGTGACAACAAACGGAAATGGGATGGAGCTTCAAGCAAGGGTTCGACTTCCGTTCAGTATCAGACTCAGCAGAGGAGGACTGACGACTACAAGAGCCCTAGTCAGCAATCATCTGGTAGTCAAAGTCATGGTGGGTACAAGGGAAATCACCCCAAATGCAATCGCTGTAACCTACACCACAGCGGACCATGCACCAGGAGTAACTGTCATCGGTGCAATAAGCCAGGCCACGCAGCAAAGGATTGCAGAAGTTTATACCCCGCAAACCAGAATCGTCAGCAACAACAAGCCCAACAAAATCAACGCCAGCAGCAGCAGCAGCAAGGTAACAACAAAGGGTGCTTTCAGTGTGGAGCTGAAGGCCACTTCAAGAGTGATTGTCCCCAACTGAACAGGAACCAGAACAACAACAACAATAATAAAACCAGGGGAATGGAAACAACGGGGGTAACAATGGCAATGGTGCAAGGGGTCGTGTGTTCGTTATTGGCCAAGGTGAAGCGAGGAATGATCCCAATGTCGTGACGGGTAAGTTCCTACTGGATGAATTTTATGTTACTGTCTTATTTGATTCGGGTGCCGATACTAGCTACGTGTCCTTAAAAGTTAGTCAAATGCATAAGCCTACCCCAACTCTTTTGAACACCAAGCACACTGTAGAGTTAGCTAATGGTAAAAGTTTAGAGGCCACACACGTAGTCAAGGGTTGTAACATTGTTCTTGCTGGTCACACCTTCTCCATCGACCTCCTTCCTATCGTTCTGGGTAGTTTCGACGTTGTTATTGGGATGGACTGGTTATCCCAACACTAAGCAGAGATTCTTTGCAACGAAAAGATTGTCCGTATTCCTCGCCCAGGTGATGAACCTCTCATGATTCGTGGCGACAAGAGTGGTGCTGTTGTGAGCATCATCTCTTTCCTTAAGGCCCAGAAGTGTTTGAGAAAGGGCCACACTGCTATTCTGGCTCTCGTTACTGACACCTCGAAGAAAGAGAAGAAGATAGAAGATTTTCCGATTGTACGTGACTTCCCTGAGGTATTTCCTGAGGAACTACCTGGCCTTCCGCCTCATCGTCAGGTCGAGTTTCACATCGAGCTAGCTCCTGGAGTGGCACCTATAGCTCGTGCACCTTATCGCCTAGCTCCATCAGAGTTGGAAGAACTCTCTACACAACTACAAGAACTCTTGGATAAGGGTTTTATTCGTCCTAGCTCTTCGCCCTGGGGATCTCTAGTCTTGTTTGTGAAGAAGAAGGACGGTACCTTCCGTATGTGTATCGACTATCAAGAACTCAACAAGGTGACCGTGAAGAATCGCTATCCTCTTCCACGCATCGACGACCTATTTGACCAGCTGCAAGGGTCGAGCTTTTACTCGAAGATTGATTTGAGATCAGGATATCACCAGCTGAGAGTCCGAGAAGAGGACGTCTCTAAAACAGCCTTTAGAACTCGTTATGGACACTACGAGTTTTTGGTCATGCCTTTTGGGCTGACAAACACACCTGCGGTCTTTATGGACCTTATGAACAGAGTGTGCAAGCCTTACCTGGACAAGTTCGTTATAGTTTTCATCGACGACATCCTGATCTATTCTAAGAGTCAGGAGGAACACGAGCAACATCTACGACTCATTTTGGAACTCCTTCGAACAGAACAGCTTTACGTAAAGTTCTCGAAATGCGACTTCTGGCTTCGTGAAGTCCATTTCCTAGGCCATGTGGTAAACAAGGATGGGATTCACGTTGATCCATCCAAGGTAGACTCGATTAAGAACTGGCCTGCACCTCGTACACCAATGGAAATTCGCAAATTCTTGGGCTTGGCAGGTTATTACAGAAGGTTTATCAAGGATTTCTCCAAGATTGCACAACCTCTCACCTCACTAACGCAGAAAGGCGTTGTTTATCGATGGGGAAATGCACAGGAATCAGCATTTCAGCACTTAAAGGATAGACTTTGCAGCGCACCTATTCTCTCATTGCCTGAAGGCACAGACGACTTTGTGGTTTACTGCGATGCATCAATTCAGGGTCTTGGTTGCGTATTGAAGCAACGTGATACAGTTATTGCATACACCTCACGCCAACTCAAAGTTCAGGAAAGGAACTACACTACGCACGATTTAGAGCTGGGAGCTGTTGTCTTTGCACTTAAGATATGGAGACATTACCTGTACGGTACCAAGTGCGTCATCTACACCGATCACAGGAGTCTCGAGCATATCTTCAAACAGAAGGAACTAAATATGCGACAACGACGATGGGTCAAGCTACTGAATGACTACGAATGCTCGATCAGGTACCACCCAGGCAAAGCTAATGTTGTGGCTGACGCCCTCAGTCGAAAGGACACTACGCCTAAGCGCGTACGAGCTTTACAACTCACTATTCAATCTAGTTTTCCTGCACAGATACGAGATGCTCAGGTGGAAGCATTGAAACCAGAAAACATCAGGGCTGAAGTCCTACGCGGCTCAAGGCAACGATTAGAACAAAAGGAAGACGGTGCTTACTACGTAACAGGACGCATTTGCGTCCCACTCTATGGCATCCTACAAGAGCTTGTGATGGATGAGGCACACAAGTCTCGCTACTCAGTACATCCTGGTTCGGATAAGATGTACCACGACCTCAGAACTACATACTGGTGGCCTAGCATGAAGGCCCACATAGCAACTTACGTCAGCAAGTGTTTGACTTGTGCGAGAGTCAAAGTAGAATACCAGAAACCTTTAGGCCTACTCCAACAACCAGAGATACCACAATGGAAATGGGAGCAAATTTCCATGGATTTTGTTACTGGCCTGCCTAGATCTCAACGTGGTAACGATACTATTTGGGTGATCGTGGATCGACTCACAAAGTCTGCACACACTTCTTGGCTATCAAGGAAACGGATAAGTTCTCCACTTTAGCAGACGTATATCTTAAGGAAGTTGTCTCGAGGCACGGGGTGCCCACCTCTAATATCTCGGATCGTGATGCACGTTTTACTTCAAAACTGTGGCAGACAATGCACAAGTCTTTTGGCTCACGATTAGATATGAGCACAGCTTATCACCCGCAAACGGATGGGCAGTCTGAACGCACCATCCAGACCCTTGAAGACATGCTTAGGGCATGTGTAATTGACTTTGGTAGCGGCTGGGAAAAGCATCTGCCACTTGTGGAATTTTCGTACAATAACAGCTACCACACCAGCATTAAAGCTGCTCCATTTGAGGCATTGTACAGGCGTAAATGCCGATCACCTCTTTGTTGGGCAGAGGTGGGGGATAGTCAGATCACTGGCCCAGAACTTGTGGTAGACACAACAGAAAGGATTGCTCAAATACGACAATGAATGGCGGCAGCTCGCGACCGTCAGAAAAGCTATGCCGATAAGGGCAGGGAACCACTCGAGCTCCAGGTTGGGGAGCCAGTGCTACTCAAAGTTTCACCCTGGAAGGGTGTGGTTCGTTTTGGCAAGCGAGGCAAACTTAACCAACGATACGTCGGACCTTTCAAAATCATAGAGAAAATAGGCAAGGTGGCCTACAAACTAAACCTACCAGCAGAACTCAGTGGAGTTCACAACGTTTTCCACGTGTCGAATCTGAAGAAGTGTCTGTCAGATGAGACCCTCATAGTTCCTTTGAAGGAGCTCACTATCGACGAGCAGTTACGATTCATCGAGGAACCAGTCGAAATCACAGACCGGGATGTTAAGGTCCTCAAGCGCACTAGAATACCTCTCGTTCGAGTTCGTTGGAACTCCAGTCGTGGCCCAGAGTTCACCTGGGAACGCGAAGATCAAATGAAACAAAAGTATCCCCAACTATTCACAAACAGTACAACCACTACCAAGACTGAAGCTACGGAATTTCGGGAAGAAATTCCAGATCAACGGGGGAGGCTGTGACACCCCAGGAAAACCATGCAACTTAACTAGCTTCCTCAGTGAGTACGTACCAAATTTCGGGACGAAATTTCTTTCAACTTGGGGATAATGTGACAACTCGTATTCCCGAACCTATCTTTGTGCTAAGAGTAGCATGTTTTGAACTTATGTAATGTATGTGAACTTGGTGTGATTATTTGATATGTTGGATTAATAAATGTCTATGAGTTAATTGTTCGAAATGTGCTATGTGTAATGTATGTATGTATATAAACAAGCCCAAACGCACAACACGAACCGATCGCACAAGCCCATTCGGGCTACACTCTTTACATCTGAACCAAGGGCAGCCCATGATGGGTTCGGCCCACTCCTTTTATGCGCATACAATCACCTAGGGTAGGAGAGTGTTTCTCATAACTTGCAAACACAACACACACAAACCCTACGACCTCTCTCCCTCCTCTCGAAGCCAACGCTAAACAACATCCTATTCCCATCGAAGCTCTTGATTCGGATCACTCTCATCTTATCTTAATCGGTTAGTGATTCCTGATTTGTGTTTTGTAAATGATGTTTATGTGATAATGTTTGTGTGAACCGGATGTATATGATGATGTTAATCGACTGTCATGTCTTGTTTTCGGATTTGTTTGCATAATGATTCAGGATCGAATGTGTGAAATCGGTTGTATGTATGTAATCGGCCTTACATGGGTTTGAATCCGAATGAGTTGTTTGAGTTAGTACAAATTGGATTTATTGATGAATGAGAAACCAAATGTTTGATTATTCGGCTGTGATATGTTTAAGATAGGATGTTTGCTAGTGATCGAGATTATGAATCATGTTAATATGGTTGGTGTTGTGATTATTGTTCATGAATTGATTATGTTATTCATTAGGGTTCATATGACTTGAGTGATAAAAACCTTGTTTTGATCGAAATTGTGCATGATTGAAACTGTTGGTGTGTTGATCGATAATCTCATAAAGGGAAACCACATAATTGATTGATTGTTGACTAAATCGGATAATGGAAACATTGTAACTGATTAACATAAAATTCGGATGGTAAAACTGATCGCACAAGATGATCTGATCGCACAAGAAGTCCAGTCGCACAAGATATTCTGAGTCGCACAAGAGTGAAGGAATCGCACAAGTTGTAATATTGGTTTAACTGTTGGGCCGTGTATATCATGTTGGGCTGGGCTAGTTCCAATCGCACAAGAGATCCCGGATCGCACAAGAGATCCATGTTTAATTATTTGGGCCGTTTACTTACTGAACTGTTACGTTAATTGGGCCGGGCTTTCTGAATCGCACAACCCATTGTGGATCGCACAAGTATGCTGATCGCACAATAGGTTGGGTCGTTGTTTTATTAGGCCTTATCTTTCGGGTCGCACAAGTTTGGACATTTCTTGTTTAACTGTTTTGCTTGACATGTATTATGAGTTTGCCATGATCAACACGTGTTCATAACCTGTTAACTATGTGTAATCATACGTGCACCGAGACCTGACTTGTATGTTAACCATGTTAGGACGTGGTTGACCTCTAGCAGCTCGATTGACCTTTACTTATCTGCCGAGCTAACCTAAGGTGAGTTCACACTTTCTACAAAGCATGGGATTCCCAGGGGTTGGGAATGGGTTAAGGAACATGGATTCCTCGTCCTTTCTTGGGTAGGATAGTACGGGTTCAGGAATATAATTCCTCGTCCTCTTGGACAGTTTTCACTAGACCAAAACTCTATCACGAAGTCCCTCCTTTTTATATCGACTTAATCGCCGGGCCAATGGCGAGCGGGTCATTAGTTAGATAGCGCTATTTAGGTCTGACAAGCCTCACACCGTGCCGCAGAGGACGGGCATGAACTAATGGATCTGGGCACGTCAATGATGATAGACATTGACAGTTCAGGGCACATAAACATGACTACAGTCAGCAGTCGATATGGTAACGAGTCTAGTAGTATATACATGGGGTAGCCTCCATGGCCGAAAAGCCAGATAACTAAACATGGGGTAGCCCCCACGGCTGGATTGCCAGAGTAAATGGGTTAAACAAATAATGTTTTCAACTATGGGGTAACCCCCACGGCAGGGATGCCAGTTAAAGGAACTGTTTTTGGAACAACTTAAAACAAACACCCAACTGTGAACTCGCTTAACATTATTGTTGACTCGTTACTACATGCTTTGCAGGTCAGTAGGTACTTAGCTGGAGCTTGCATGGGGAAGAGTTGTTGTGGGACATGGACAGCTGTGTGCCATGTTAAACTTTGAAACATTTAAACTTATGTTTTGGTTTTAAACCTTATGCTTCCGCTTGCAACTTAAACTATGTTTGTTTGGACACCAATTGTATTGGTTGGACTTTTTATAATTACTTACTTGCTTCTTCAATATGATTGGTGGCTTGATCCTGGTTAGTCACGCCTCCAAGCGGCTATACTCCGCAGGTGGATTTTGGGGGTGTGACAGATTGGTATCAGAGCCATTGGTTATAGTGAACTTGGTTTTAATAAGGGAAAACGTTTTTGTTAAAACCAGACTATACCCTGTACAATGCTCAACGGTCCATAACGACGCTCCACTCCACATGCAAGACTCGACATTCTAGGTGGTATGATTTATGTTTATATTGCCTACTTGCTAGATTGCATAGAACTTTTCTTATGGTATGCTTAGATAAACGTAGCAACTATAGCTTGAAAACACGTGTGTGCTTACTCTCTTCTGTCATCGCACTTTCGCGAACTCCTCTCACTCATGTTTACCTTGATATGAAGATCATGTCTGGACGCGTTAATATGACTCAAGCCCAGTTGACGGCTCTGATTAACCAAGAAGTTGCTGCGGCAGTTGCAGCAGCACAAGCAGGAGGTATACCCTGCAGTCTAAACTCACTCTAGGATCTTTAGGTCCTACTCTCGTGAACCAACCTTTGTGTTAAACTTTGTCCATTCTTACTCTCACGGCAGGTCAACCTGCACAACCTCTTGTGTGCACTTTCAAAACTTTTATGGACTGCCGACCCACTACCTTCAGCGGCACTGAAGGAGCCGTAGGTCTCCTCCACTGGTTTGAAAAGCTCGAATCTGTTTTCGAGATGTGTGAATGCCCTGAGGCTCGCAGGGTGAAATATGCTACCGGTACTCTCGAGGGTTTAGCGCTCACATGGTGGAACGCTCATGTTCAAATGCTGGGGTTGGTTGTTGCTAAGGCCACCCCATGGAACAACTTTAAGGAAATGATCAAAGGGGAGTATTGCAATCGTGATGAAATTCACAAACTGGAAGTCGAGTTCTTCAACCTCAAGATGACGAGGTCGGAAATTGAAGCGTACACGAAAAGATCGAATGAGCTTGCTATTCTGTGTCCTACTATGGTGGATCCTCCCATCAAACGCATCGAACTATACCTTAAGGGTTTAGTGCCAGAGATCCAAAGTCATGTGACTTCAGCTAACCTCGCCACCATCCAGCAAGTTGTTCAATTGGCTCATCGTCTCACTGATCAGGTAGTGGAGCAGAACAGGTTACCAAATCACATTAGTACTACTACTTCAGATGCTCCTAGTGACAACAAACGGAAATGGGATGGAGCTTCAAGCAAGGGTTTGACTTCCGTTCAGTATCAGACTCAGCAGAGGAGGACTGACGACTACAAGAGCCCTAGTAAGCAATCATCTGGTAGTCAAAGTCATGGTGGGTACAAGGGAAATCACCCTAAATGCAATCGCTGTAACCTACACCACAGCGGACCATGCACCAGGAGTAACTGTAATCGGTGCAATAAGCCAGGCCACGCAGCAAAGGATTGCAGAAATTTATACCCCGCAAACTAGAATCGTCAGCAACAACAAGCCCAACAAAATCAACGCCAGCAGCAGCAGCAAGGTAACAACAAAGGGTGCTTTCAGTGTGGAGCTGATGGCCACTTCAAGAGAGATTCTCCCCAACTGAACAGGAACCAGAACAACAACAACAACAACAATAATAACAACTAGGGGAATGGAAACAACGGGGGTAACAATGGCAATGGTGCAAGGGGTCGTGTGTTCGTTATTGGCCAAGGTGAAGCGAGGAATGATCCCAATGTCGTGACGGTTAAGTTCCTACTGGACGACTTTTATGTTACTGTCTTATTTGATTCGGGTGCCGATACTAGCTACGTGTCCTTAAAAGTTAGTCAAATGCTTAAGCGTACCCCAACTCTTTTGAACACCAAGCACACTGTAGAGTTAGCTAATGGTAAAAGTTTAGAGGTCACACACGTAGTCAAGGGTTGTAACATTGTTCTTGCTGGTCACACCTCCTCCATCGACCTCCTTCCTATCATTATGGGTAGTTTCGACGTTGTTATTGGGATGGACTGGTTATCCCAACACCAAGCAGAGATTCTTTGCGACGAAAAGATTTTCCGTATTCCTTGCCCAGGTGATGAACCTCTCATGATTCGTGGCGACTAGAGTGGTGCTGTTGTGAGCATCATCTCTTTCCTTAAGGCCCAAAAGTGTTTGAGAAAGGGCCACACTGCTATTCTGGCTCTCGTTACTGACACCTCGAAGAAAGAGAAGAAGATAGAATATTTTCCGATTGTACGTGACTTCCCTGAGGTATTTCCTGAGGAACTACCTGGCCTTCCGCCTCATCGTCAGGTCGAGTTTCACATCGACTGGAGCGGCACCTATAGCTCGTGCACCTTATCGCCTAGCTCCATCAGAGTTGGAAGAAATCCCTACACAACTACAAGAACTCATGGATAAGGCGCAGAGGCCGTACAAAGTCAATTAAAAATAATTACACGGGACTTAACTTACACTCTATTTTTTGCGTAGAATTGATAAACTGCAGTCTGTTCCAACTTGGAAGGAGACCATAGAGCTTTTGCTTAATTCTTCGCTTTTTTACTCGGGCCTTCCTCACCACGAGTGATTTATTTTATCTCCTTGCGCACGTTCTGTAGTAGGTGAGTGAGCTCACCACTTTTAAGCGCCTTCTCGATCTCAGTGCGCAAGGAGATGCAATTGTTGGTGGTATGACCGTTGTTTTTGTGATAATCACAGTACTAACTCAGGTCCTGTCCATATTTGTTCTTCATAGGTGGTGGAGGCTTAAACTTATAATCCTCCGTACTTAGTACTTCTGTGGGAGTTTTTGTCAGGGGAGTCCATTGTCTCTCCCTGTTTTCTTGTTTACCTTCTCTCTGTGCAGTGAGCTTATTGATGGTGGCTCGTGCATCTTCTGATGAGTAATTCCCTGAACTTGAATCGCGCCAGCCTTTCTTGAATTTTTTCCCACTGCTCGGGCCTAAATCCGTGAGACGGCTATGCGGTGATGGCGGCCTGTTGGTACTGAGATTTTTCTCAGTCTGGGCATAGACCTTAGCTACCGCCATTAATTTTTCCCAGCTTTTTGGGAGTCCTTCCATTCCAGACAACACTTTTATCATGTCATCGCATCTGACAGCATACTTAAATTGGGCGCGGATTAGGTGCTCGTGAACGTCTCCGATTTTGAGCACTTCCTTGTTATAACGAGTAATGAAGTCTTCTAAACTTTCATCATCGTGGCGCCAGATGTTCATTACGTCTGCTGTGTCGCGGATGGATCGCCTTTGCTGGCTGAAGTGTACCAGAAACTTCTCGCGCAAGTCTACCCACGACGTGATTTTTCCGACACGCAAATTGTCAAACTAGAGCCTTGCGGCGCCTGTAAGGGTTTGAACAAAAAGGTGACACCACATTGGTAGAGTCCAGCCTCCCACAAATCCCGCGCTTGTGAAGACTCGCAGATGATCATCTGAGTCCGTCATACCGTTAAACTTGCCTACGTTGGACGGGAGCTTCGCTTTCTCCAGTGGATCCTGAGCAATTTCGCTAATAAATTTTGAATTCTCTGCCGCTTCTGCAGGGCTATAGATCAGATCATAATTGTGCTCAGCCTCAGGATTGTAAACCGCGCGGGGTCTACATTTGTTGTAGTTCAGTTGTAACCGACTAAACACACTGGCACTTTCTCTTTCCCGGTAGGTTCGATCATATTCACTGGTGTGGGTGTTCCGCTGAGAACCCAACCTGGTGTGAACTAATGGCCTTCTATGAGAATGTGACTCATCCCGATACTCCCTCCTCCGATTTTTGGACTGAGTATACAAATATCTCGTTGGAGATCTAGAGTAGACTTTAGTGTCGTCGATCTAGACCCGTGATGGTCCATCATGGTGAGAAACGTGTGGTACCGATGGTTCTCAATTTCGGGACACAGGCCTTCGTGATTGAGTTTGGGGAGCAGTTTGTGCACAAAGTTGTGCGTATACAGCATTCAATGCCCCCTGAGATCTGACATACCAGGAGATTGGGGTCTCTCCTGGGGGCAGAATTGAGCTTACAGGGATCTCCGGCTTTACCCCTGGGGTGACAGGTTCGTTTGGATGATTGTTAGTGAACTGCACTTCATTGTCATCCGATGCTTCTTCTACAATACCCTCAACCTAGGTATTGTTAACGAAATTTGGCCGAGGGCCATTTTGACGATGAGTTGAAGTTTCTTCCATTTACAAATGGAATCAACAGAGTGAACCGAAAAACGAGAAAAAGCTGATGAAACAGAGAAATCGGTGGGTGCCAATGAAGAAACACTTGATAAATGACCGGAATCAAATTATCCAGGGGGTTAGGTTCTACATAAAAAAGTTTGGTTCTCTCTCGTTTGGTTCAAAGGGACAGATCTTCTCTTCTTCTCGATAGATGCAAAACAAACACCGTCAGCCTCGCCACGGGGAGAATGGGGGTTCTCTCCGTGACCACCCTCCGGCGTGAGAATAATATCGGTATATGAAGAAGAAAAGTATAAGTGAAGTGAATGTAACTTGAAGTTTGTACCTGAATTACTCTTCTATTTATAGCCGGGAGTTTGGGCGGGAAAACCTGTTATTGAAATGTTGACGGAAGATGCTAACTCCGTAAGCGGTTATTTCCCCTTCCGTTAATCCTCTTCATCTGACGTGAGAGCACACGGATCGCTATTTAGATCAACAGCTGGGGTATTGCCACGTGGAAAGTGATCTAATGGAGGTTCATCTCCAATTTCATGCCATCATCGTGACTTCAAGGGAGCCTGGGATGATGACACGTGGCCCAGACGGTTATAACCGTCTGGTGGTGCACGATTGAGTCTTCTAGAAGATTACAGCCGTAATCCGGTGTGACTCCTTATCGTGTGGTATCAGTGAAGTAAATAAGATCCAAGCCTGGGTATTATTTAAGCGGGAGTGTTAACTGGGATTTTTATCCCTGTTTGTTATGGAGAAAAGCGCAAGGATTCATTGACTTCCTTTTGGCGCGCAGATGTTGTCTGATATTTCTCTTCTAAGTTCTCTTTGTAGGACCAGTACACGGCTGCGCAAGGTCCAAAGAGGTTTAAAAGACAAGGTTGTGGTTTGGTCCCAAGTACTTAGAGTGGGGTTTTGGGGACCTTACCCCTTCAGTAACCATGTCAAAATTTCTTCTCAATACATATATCCATTGTTGGAATGTGTCCAAACCAAGCTCAATTGTTTAAACTTGCTTGCAATATATATTCAATTCAAGGACCCATATGATAGATTAAGATAATCGTATTCAAAATAATCTCAACAAACACTTCATTGGTTTTGAATTGTAGACTTGTTTAGCCTTCACCTCCATTAAATCATTTATTGATTACGATACTTTGTGGTGGCATTTTCATTTACTTAAAAATTGAGTTAACCTTATTTACACACCTCATGAACTAATTTGTTTATTCTATATTGGTTCATTTTCTTAAATCCTAAACACAATTATGTGTTAAGATAAAGGTACATAAATTCATATTAGATCTCGTGTACCTTTAACATTTCTTTTATCTTTGATCAAATTCTATGATATTCATTTGTTCTTTCATTATCAAAATTGAAAATCCTATATTTATTTATGAATATCCAGATTCACTTCATTAAAACTTTCAGTTAATTTTGAGAACAATTGAATTTGTTCGGTCATCGTGATTATTGAACTATTACAATCATTACAACACCTTGCGGCGTCGGTATAAATTTGTAGCCTGAGCTAATCATAACCATTTGACCCATCATTTAAAGTAGTCTTAATATAATTGTGTACTAAGACCATGATACACTAAACTCTATTATTTCCGGTGTATCCTTACGATTCTAATAAATGTCACTACATTGATTTTTCTCATATCATAATTCGATAAATTGACAAATCATCTTCAAACTCCTAATTCTATTGAAACATTGATTTCCAAATTGTTATATGATTTTCTTATATTCATGTCTTGATTCTGCATCAGATACCTTGATACTGGTTTTACTAACTAAAAGACCTAAACATAACTCCAAGGAGACATCATAGCCCAAATCTCGAGGACGAGATTTAAAACAAGGTGGGGAGGATATAACAAACCTCGAAAAACACTCCTAATACACTATGTATACAAGAAACCGGAACTGTATAACCCTAATTTTATTAAAAAAACAATAAAATATTAAATTTATATGGCTCGCGGGCCAAGACAGGTTTGAGTGTGCGAGTTGCGGGGCACGACCCACCTTTACTTGCCGATTACCCTTTGTGACGCGTGTCGTGACACGTGTCGAAACTACTTGCTTTACCAGCCAACCCTAAACCCTAGCTAAGACCCTCGCGGTCCGCGAGAGAGGGAACAGAGGTGAGTCACGGGGCGCGAGGGCCTCCGTTTTCAGCTATAAATTGAGCAGACTTTTGCTCTTTCAAATCGTTCAACAAATCTCTTTTTCTCTCAACTTCTGTAGGCAAATATAAGAGTCAAATACCCCCGTAAAACACGAAGCTCTGCCTTGTTGTAAGTATTTTAACCCCAATCACTAATTCGTTACCCTACCCGATTGATCTAGGGCCCCGTAACGCATGTCGAGGCTCTGCCTGACTTAGTTCGTTGGGGTTCTGTCTCGTGTTGTATGGCTAATGTGATTTAGGTTATCTTACTAACACGTGTGCATTGTATGTTTTTACTATAAACTCAAGAAAATAATCAACAAATATTACCAGGAAGCCCATAGAAATACCTAAGTCTACAATGTGAGTCAACTCTCTTTTTCTCACTGTTTGTGAGCCACTATTTCAAATGTTTTCCAAAAGCCTAAATATTTATAAGTTATAATTACAGTGATTAAGTCTTTGTATTCTACAATTGCTGTCGGTATTGTGGGGTTTTGTATACCCTACTTGATAAGCGTCACCATTGGACAATGGGTTAGCCAATGTGTGATATGACCATAGTCACAGATCCGGTCGAGTGACAAGTACTGAATAAGTATATTGGTAGATATAAACATTGTAATCGCACTTAATACTGTAGTGTTATAAAAACTAATGTTTTTATAAATTTGAATGTACTCGCTAGTATTTCTTGCTGATAAAATATTTTTAAAAACATATTTCAGGTAACTTAATGTGAAGCTATAAGAAGCCAGCTATGGAGCACTAAAGGCTTAAAGAAAGTGGCTATAAAGTTACCTAAATAAAAGTTTATGGTTTCAGCAAATAGGGTTTATCCCTATAAATGTATTTTGAATGAAATATGGGTGTTATCCCATTTGTTTATTATAGAAGTTTTGTGTTCTGAAACTCTGAAATTTATTTCCTAACTATGATCCTGATGAAAATTTTCCGCTGCATATTTAATAAATACTGATGCCATCTGACTAGTTCACGGCTCCCGCTCCTAGGGTGGGTCCGGGGTTGTGACAGAGCATCGTTATCTGTGTATGAAACCTCACGAAAGATCATATAACTTTTGGTAGAATTTGAGGTTTGAGGTGAAGATGTAGATGTTGATGGTTGTGAGCACTGAGACTGGGATCCAGTAAGAACCTTGTGCTTCCAAATCTTAGAGTCAGTGTCGTTGTTTGAAATATTTTTCTTTACAGATGCAGCTTTTGACTCTATTTGCTGACTTTAGAGCCCATTTGTGTTCGAAAACCTTTGATTGTTCTTTTTTTCTAGATTCCAGTCTCCAGCAGAAGGCTTGTCTTGAGAAGGCTTGGCTCGAGAAAATAGATTTTCGTCCGATAGATAGTGTATAGCCTTCTGATGATGTGTGTTACCAGAGTAATAGGGACAATTAACACAATTTCTAGCAATGTGCCCCGGAATTCCACAATTAAAACAAGTCTGTCGTTTTGAGAAAAAGACATTCAGTTATGCTTGTGTTATTCTAGGGAACTTATCAAGTCTTTTCTTTCCATTTGATGCTGATTGCTTGTGTACATGTTTGATCTTGGAAGAACCATGCTCACAGTCATCAGCACAAGAGTGAGTATCGATGATTTTACCCTTCAACTTAGGTTTAGTTTGCTTCTGAGGTGGGTTTTCATCTTGTTTTTCTTTAACATCATGTGAAGAATTCCCTTTTTGAGTTTTCTTTTTGCGTGGTTTTCTGTTTTTACGTGATCGCTTTTCTTCAAAGGAGTAGATTCTGTAGACTTTGCTTCATTAGAAACACTATCTTCAGAATCTGATCCTTTGGGATCGATAATTGAATCATCTGTTGAATTGATTTCCATGGATCCCTTTTCTTCAGAAACCATGTTCTCAGGAGTTTCTGCAGAATTGGTTTCCATAGATATCTCTTCTTCAGTTTCATCAGTTGAATCAACTATTGAATTGATTTCCATGGATCCCTTTTCTTCAGGCTCCGAGTTCTCATGAGTTTCTGCAAAATTGGTGTCCACAGATATCTCTTCTTCAGCTTCATCAATTTCTGAGTCTCTGACATCAGCTGATTCTGGTTTCTTAGACAATGAGCAATCTTTGTTTGAAACTGTTTGGTTCTCTTCGGGCGTTGCACTAATTGATTCTGAGTGTTCATCATATTCAGAATCTTCAGAAGTGCTATGCTCATTATCTGATGTACCAGAATCTGCAACTTGAATGTTAGGCTCATCAGATGATCCCTGTTCATCAACTTCTTTACTAACACAATCAAACATGTCAACTTTTTCATCTTTATTTGTTCATGAGTTTCTAATGTATTAGTTGATGTTTCAGGCACACAAGAATAGTTTCCCGAATCACCAGAACTGATTTCGGAGTCCCTTGAAACAGGTGTTTCAAGTTTATTAGTCAATACATCAGATTTCCCTATTAAAACATTATCATCACGATCATAATCTAAAGGGTTATTGGATTTAATCACCCCCCAACTATTGGCTATTGGCCGCTGCCACCCTCAACTATCACTTTGACGCGCGTCACCCCTAACTTAACACTTAGTGTGTTCTGTCACCACGTCGTTAACTGATCACTAACTTTTGATGTGGTTTTTATACTTTTGGGGGTGTCATAGGAATCTTATGAAGGTTTTAGGGATCTTTGGACACCCCCAAAAGTATAGTAACAAGCTCAAAAGTTAGTGATCAGTTAACGACATGGTGACGGAATAGAGTAAGTGTGATGTTGGGGGTGGCGGGCGTCAAAGTGATAGTTGGGGGTGGCAACGGCTAATAGCCAATAGTTAGGGGTGCTAAAATCCAATAACCCTAATCTAAAACCACAGCACCTGAATCATCAGGTTTAGTAGGAATACCCCGAGTCTCAGCATACCAAGACATAACATAGTTCCAACCGGAAAAATCAGCAACATCAGGAACGTCTTTATCATCGACTACAGACTATCTTCAACTGTCACCGATTTTGCACATGAATTAAACCATTTAATATTATCTACAGAATCAGAATTAGAACTTGACATAATTCTTGGGGCTCCTCAGTTGACGTTTTTACTTGTTCTGTTTCATTTTCTATTTCAGTTCCTTATTCGAATTCAACAAATTCGTTTGAGCAATTTTCTTTTTTAACAAATCTCATGGGCTTTTGAAAACCAGCAGGTTGGGAATTCTTCGGTTTGAAAAGCTCCCATGGAACATAATCACTTGGTTTACCATAAATCATTTTATCATAATTTTCTAGTTCTTGCTCAGTAGTAGGCATTCTTGAGTAATTATGATTATATGGCGGTGCAACCATGTTGTAGCCTAAACCCTTACCCTTGTTGTCTTTGAATGCCAGTTGCACATTGCACAAGTTACGAACAGTGTCACTGGATGTATCAAATTTCTTTATGTTCAACTCGTTTTGTTTGTACTTCCCAGTAAGATGTTCCAGCTCAACTTTCACAGAGTCGCATTCTAAGGTCTTTACTATGAGCATGTGTTTATAGTCATGAACCCAACATTGCTGTTGATTCATGTCTCTGTGAAGCTGAGCTATATCATTCTTAAGTGCGTCAATCTTTTCATAGCGAATTTTATTGTTCTCTCGAAGACTGATGCACTTTCCCATGGCACTATTGTAATCCATGATCAATGCAGAAGTTTGTGATCTCAGAAGTGCAACTTTCTTTCTACAGTGTTCAGAACATAAAAGAGAGTTTAACGATTCTAAAACTGATTTTGCTTCTTCAGTTTGGACCTGGGGTGCTGGTTTGGCAACTTCATCGGGATGAGATCCTGTTGAATGTTGGGCCTTCACATCATATGTTGCAGCAGCCACATGTGAAGGTGAGGGAATCTGAGCGGCGTTGAGATCAGTAGCAAGTGGTGAAGTAGCAAAAGCCTTCTGACATTTAGACATAAACGATGATGTGATTGCATGATTCTAACTCCTCTAATTATCCTCCTGGACAGATTCAGTGACTATAAAGATCACATCTTTTGTTTCTGTTGTACAAAAATTGTATGTCGTCATGATAACTGTAACGATACTCCATTTCTTGTTACGTGGCAAACCGTATAGAAACTTCCGGTTAATCGTACCAAGTATCACATTTAATCCGTTCTTCTCGATTTCAGAAAGCAACCGCATAAACCTTCTAATCACGTCTTCTACGGTTTCACCCTCAATGTAACCGCAACAACTCGAGTTGTTGCTGGAGCAACTGACGTTGAGAATCGGTACTTGGAGACATCATCGTTTACCCAAGCAATAACCCGTAAACTTGTTAACTCAAGCACTCCGCAATCAGAACAAAACAAACCCCTTTCCCTTTTCTTTTTTTTTTAATTTTTTAATTAATTTTTTTTATAACCCCTTTTTAATTTTTTTAAAATATAATTAATTTTAACTTTTAATATTTTATATATAAAACCTTTTTAATATATATATATATATATATATATAATTTTAAATTAAATTAATGTTATAATTATATACTTTTAATAAAAACTTTAATTTTTGTAAGATTTATATTAAAAGAAAATCTAATTAATATTATAATTATGTTATATTAATAATTAAGTAATGATTATCTAATGATTATTTATTATTATGGGTTAGGATATAATTGGAAGTTTATTTGGTTAGGAAGTAGTTTTGACCATCAATTGATATAATCAAGTGCTAAGATTAAATGAGGGAAATTAAAGGGAAGAAAAGAGTTGCGTGGGTTTGTGTAAGGGCATTATAGTAAATCCAGGACAATAGTTTCTCTCTCCTCCAATTCCCCCCAATTTTTTAAACGTTAATAACTTTTTCATACGACATTATTTTTTTATAAAAATTGCACAAAAAAACGAGCGTTTTTTATCTTTAAAACGAGTATACTATTGCTATATTTTCAAATTTTTTTCGAAAACCCAGTTGCGTAAAACGCAATAGACAAAAAACGTAAAAAGGTGACTTTTTTTTAAAACGCAATGCAACAAAAACACAAAGAAATGTCTTGTTTGTAAAACGCAATGGCCAGAAAACACTTAAAAATGTCTTTATTTCTAAAACACAATGGCCTAAAAATACAAAAGAAAGTGTACTTACTAAAACGCAATGGACTGAAAACACATATAAATGTGTTTACCTAAAACGCAATGGACTTAAACCACTTCAAAAATGTCTTATTTGTAAAACGCAATGGCTAGAAAACACTTAAAAATGTCTTATTTTTTAAAATGCAATGGCCTAAAAACACAAAAGAAAGTGTACTTTCTAAAACGCAATGGACTGAAAAAGCATAAAAATGTGTTTTACCTAAAACGCAATGGACTAAAAACACTTCAAAAATGTGTTTATCTAAAACGCAATGGCTATAGAAAACTTAAAACTGTCTTTTTTTCTAAAATGCAATGGCCTAAAAACACAAAAGAAAGTGTATTTTCTAAAACGCAACGGCCTGAAAACACATAAAAATGTGTTTACTTAAACGCAATTGTTAGGACCGGTTTTGACACCAAACGATTGCGTAACAACACGTTCAACGTGCGGAATCAGTGAACGTGTGTGACCGAACACACGTGACATAATATAAACGTGATTCTTTGATTGATTTGATAATGTACAGCACCTGAATCACTTGGAATGAGCTTTCTCTCTCTAGACTCTCTCTCTAGATCTCAAGCTCTCCAAAACACAAATGTAGCAAAAGTCTCTAATCTAAGCCCTAAGACTTCTATTTATAGGCAAAGGATATAAGGAGAGTTCTCTTTATTTACAATAATGCCACCTTGCCCTTTTCTATCTAATATAACACTATAAAGCCTAGATTTAAACTGTTTCAGCTACGATCTTGAGATAACGGAGGCGATAGACATACTGCACTAACAGACTCCCCCTTGGATATTGCCGCAGTCAATCTCAAACATTTAGTCAGACTCGTAGCGTCTGGTCAGAATCCCCGTGGATCTGTCTTCAGATTCAGCTTCTTCCTTTCAATAGACTCTTCAGGCTCCCCCTGTCGTCAAGCTTCCGTGCTTTGGGATCGACACCTGGATTTCCGTATACAAGCTCCTTCAGGATAGTTTCCTGGCTCATTGAATCCACGCTTCCTCTTGCGCTGAGCTCGTCTTCAGACTCCCCCTTAGACTCGGCTGTCGGGATCGTAGTCTGGTACAACATCTGCAACTTCTCAAACATTTATAAGTAAAAACATTTTGAACATTCAATTGTCCAGGAATTGTGACCTGGCTCTTTTAAACTTTCTAAATCAAGATTCTGGATTTAAGATATAATAATATGAGAATATAACCAGAAATACTTGATTCACTCCCCCTATCAATCAATCTTTATTGATTTTGCAGTTTTAGCGAATCAAAATCAGAAACTGGCTCTTTTACAGATTTTAACAATATGAGCATCCAAATCCCTCACAGTTAATCATCCAAGTCCAAATTAATGACCTTGGAGATATCACAAACTGTTTTTGATTTTTGATTTTAAAAATTTCAAGTTTCAAATTAATGAACTTGTTTTATTTTTAGATACACAATCAGCATACTTAGATTTTGAAACTCAGCTTCCCAGACATCGGTTGTCGAAAATAAAGCAGAAATCAAAATCTTTTTGAATTTTCTGAAATATAAAGCAGTAAAAAAATATTTACAAACATAATGACAGATAATATTTTTGTTTGAGTTTGCGTCAGAGGATCATATCAGTTTTTGACAAGTCACAAGTACCGTTGAGCTTTGTTACACATTAAGTATTAAACAATTCACTTAGATTGTCGATATACTGATCCACTTAAATTTTCACACAAACTTCAACTGATTCAGGATACGAATTAGATGTTTTAAGAACTTAAACTCATTCATGTGTCCCACCTCTTGAATATACTCCCGTATCCAGATCCCAATATTCAGTCTTACAGGTGAATATACCTAGATGATATCTGTAAGGGGTTATAAATTACGAAGAACCGTGAGAGCTCAGGTCAGAACTACCGTTCAGCAGAGAGATCACGACTAAACTTTTGGTGTGTCCCCTTTAGAGGATCTTTTCTTCAACAGCAATGATTATCAATTTTATTGTTTCATCATTTTTGCGGAGGGCGACGCTATATTTCAAGCAATGTGAAAAGTATTATTCGGGGACTAGGTCAGAACTTCCATTCAGCAGAAGTCCCGAAATAATACCCCAGATATCACTAAGCATAAAGACCTAGTATCTGTGACAACCCAAACCCTCGATCTTGATCGTTGAGAGAAGAGCATTTTATTAATGCTCATATTCACTGTTATTATTATTATCATTATTATTAACAACTCGTACTTTTAAACGCGTCGATAGAAACGTGCCAGTTAACCCAAATCCAAGTGTATTTTAAACATACGTATTATAATAATTGTTATAATTATTCGTAAACTAAAACAAACGAATGGGCTTGACGGGGCATGTAATTTTATGCGGATCCATACACTCGGGCCCAAGCCCAACATAAAACCCTCGCACCCAAACCCTACGTTATATATTTAACTTAAACCCCAATTCTTTCATTTAGAACCCTAATAACACACACGTCATTCCAGTCGTTTTCCCCTATTCCTCCTCCCTCACATTCTGGTCACCGGATTTCTGATGACGTTGCAGTCCGGCTCCGGTCGTACTTCAGGCTGGCAAACGTGACCACACTCTCCTCCTTCTTCTACACCTTCACACCCACCCATCTCTACATCACGATCCCAGAAGTTTTATAGAGAGAGATAGAGTCAGAGAACGAGGGAGAGACGGGCAGTGAAAGAGGGAGACCATCATCTCTATTGACTCCAGTAACGACAGCAGGAGTGGTGAACAGAAGCAGTAGAGGCAGTGGCGAAGGCACGGTAGTGCTCTGACCAGATGACGACGGAAGTAGCGCCTCCTGCGACACAGGAGTTTTCCGACATAACTCCGAGATAATACTGAGCACCGCATCAGCGGCGGTGGCAGAGCTGCGGTGTTGCTACGGTTCGCGACTGACACGATGGTGTAAAACGGAAGCAACCTTCACCCCATTTCGACTCATGGCTCATCGGTTAGTGTACGATTATTACCTACATCCTTTGTAGCTTTTGATTAGTGAAATGAGCATGTACAGTTACTTGGCTTTTTGTCGATTTATTGAATGGATTAAATGATGAGTGTGATAGAAATATGATGTTGCTATTCTTTTAGAAGACTGATGGGTGTAATGATAGAATTTTAATAATATTCTTAGGTCAAGCTACTCATTTAGAATTCAAGCATATGTTTGTTGATTTGTTAGAGTAGGGTTTATGATTTTTTTTGTGCACACCCGATGGCCAAACTGAGATAGGATTGATTAATGAAATGATATTATGAATAAATGATTGTTGATGAATAATTATTATAATATTCGATTAAGTGAAAATTTGGGGGATTATTCATGTTAAATGGAAACTGTGACTTGTATGATAATTGGGATTTTTAAACAATGTTAGAATTATTTAGGTTAGATTTGTTTGAACTGGTGTGAATAAGTAAAAATGAAGAACATGATGAACTGTTTGAATGATGCCAAAAATATTTGAAATTTTTTGTTTTGATCTGATTTGGTGATTGTACGGTATTGAAAACATGTTAATGAAATTTGGTTGGTCAGTACATGTTAATAAAAATTGATTGGATAAGTTTGCGAGTCGAGACCTTAGGGTTGCGACTCGAGGCCATTGAAGGACAACTCGAAACCAGACAAGGCGCTCTAGGAGTCGATACCAGTACGGTTGCGACTCGAGACCTCTACGGTTGCGACTCAAATGTTCACAACTCGAGACGAGCTGTTGCGACTTAGAATCCAGTGGTTGCGACTCGAGACCTCATAGTCTCGAGTCGAGACTATCCGGTTTCGACTGGGCTTCCTTGCTTATTTACTGGGCCACAATGTGCAATGATGTGCTTGGACTGTGTGCTTAACTTTACTACATGCTGCTACTGGTTGACTGTTTATGTGATTAGGACATGCCCGATAACATTGGTGGGCCTTATGTACTATGTGTTAACTGATGTCCTGGACTGTGTGCTGGTATTAATGTCTAGCTGTTACTGTTTAACTGTTTACATGCTAGAATAGGCCCAATACCGTGTATGCTTGTATGACATGCATGTTGTATGCAATGTGTTAGATACGTGTAGGATTTTACGTGACGTTACCTGCATACGAACCTAATAAATATTTAATAACCATAATAGGGTATGGTTGACCAACATAACACAAGTAAATTGCCAACCGAGCAAAACAAAGGTGAGTTCACTACTTATTACTCAAAGCATGCGTTCCCGGTGGTTGGGAAACGGAACGAAACACTTTTCCTGGTTTGGGAATTCTTACTATCTCCTTGTGCGGGATACGGTATTTCTATCTCCTTGTGTGGGATACGGGTAACAACACTATCCCCTTATGAGGGATACAAACTTACTTTTCTTCCCTTGTTACTGGGAACAAACTTACTTACTTCCCTTGTTACTGGGAACTCTTGGTTAATTACGGTTTATACGGAATGCAACGAGCAACACTAAACGAAAATCTATCACTTAAGTCCCTACTACTTAATACCGATTAGTCGCCGGGGCCAGGCGAACGGGTTATTAGTTGATAGCGCTATTTAGGTGTAACCAGCCTCACACCGACCCTTGTTACTGGGAACGGGAGTGAACTAATAAACTCAGGCAAACCGTCAATGATGATAGACATTGACAAACGGGGCACTGCGGAAACGTACGGTTAAGTAAGTATTCGGTATTGGAAAAACAGTTTAGTCGCTCACTTATGGGGTAGCTCCCTATGGCATGTATAAACGGATAAATTAACTGGTTGAAACAAGTTTTTGGAAATTAAAACTGGAAAACTGTAAACACGTGAACTCGCCAACGTTATGTTGACACTCTACTGCATGCTTTGCAGGTTGCTCGATACAGTTTAGGACGGACGTTGCAATCGGATGGAGTGCGTGGTTGTAAGTTTCATGATAACAAACTTGTGGTTTTATATTACGATATGTTCTACTTTTCCTTCCGCTGCAAACTAGAACTATGTTTTATGAAAATTTAAATTAGGTCACTAATTATGCTAATGTTTATAACAATAACTAATCCGTTCAAAATAATTAGTGGCTAATATCCTGGTCGTCACATGCCTCGCGGTGATACTCCGCGTGTGGATTTTGAGGGTGCGACAGATTGGTATCAGAGCCATTGGTTATAGCGAACTAGGTTTTAAATATAAAATATTTTGGTTTGGGAAATAAAATATTTTTATATGAAAACCAGACTATAACCGTTCTTTAACAAAAACCACAACGACACCACACTCCGGATTGCAAGGTTCGTCAATCTCAAATGCTCACCTGGTAATGGTAGGTTAACGGCATTTACTTGTGCATAACTTATGTGTGTGAACACGCATGTGTGTATGTGTATAATTAGCATATATGTGTTAGTATGTATGCGTATATTTAGTATTTAACACAGTGGATCATACGAAGGTTAGGCAAGCGTGTTACATGCTAAACAGGAGCGAGTCCTCCTAAACCTGGTTCGAAACCACGATACACTAACGGCAAGGAACCAGTTATTCCAAGCCCTCGTCCACGTATTCCCTGATATCATCCCTGGATGGCAACTCGACGCGAGGGACGTCCACTCGATAGACCTGCCCAGGAGAGGCCTGCTAGGAAGCACATAGAGAAGCTACGAAAATGAATCGACGAAGGGGAGTGATGCGTGTGAAGTGTTACTTATATTAGGTGAATATTTTAAGCCCTTTTAACACTTATTTTAGCCAAGTTTTAAATTTATAAAACACGATATTTTACTAACACTAAACACACATATGGGCAAGTGCACCCATCGTGAGCGTAGTATAGCGTTGGTAAGATACCGAGGTCGTCCAAGGACACAAGAGCTTTTAGTACCGGTTTATCCTCAACGTCTAATCAAAATAAAAAGTTTAGAAAAAGGTTTTAAACTAAGAAAAATAAAAACTAACTAAAATGCTGAAAATAAAAATAAAATAAAAACAGATAGACAAGATGAATCACTTGGTTCCGACTCGTATCTAGTATAACCTTTGATTATTTCCGCACTTTTGCACATAATTAAGAGATTATCTTAGTTATTGTAGTAGTCCCCTCTTTTGAAGGTGACGTTACCCTCACCCCAGTAGTTTGAGTCAGCAAGGATACAATCCTAAAAGGGTGGATTATTGGAAGATAATGAATTAAGTTATTAATGCAGTATTGTGGTAGGCCCCGCTTTTGGCGGTGACGTTACCCTCGGCTAAGTAGTCTGAGTCAGCAGGGATACAGTCCTAAATAGCCGGGTTATAGTATTAATAGTAGTTAACTTATGAGGGGATCAAAGAGTTTGGACCCCCGCCATCCAATACCGTGAAGCATTGAAGGAGGTCCTACTAAATTTGACCCAGGTCCATTGCAGGACCTCTAAACGCTGAACAATGGCAAGACCTTTACCAAACTGTTCCCTTAACCCCCGACCAGGTAGCCAACATACCTCCATATAGACCGTGGAGATATGAATGGTGAAAATCCTTTATTTTATATAGACAGTAAAATAATGCCAAGACACCACGGACAAACGATAAGGAAAGATCACCTTCAACATAAGTAACTAGTTATTAAAGTTATTAATACAAAACCAAATAAAAAGTGCAAAAGATTAGAAATAAAAAGTATTATACTAGACACTTTGTCTTCACCAAGTGATGTAAGAGACTTAGGCAAACATGACCTTGATTGTCAAGAACTCTTACGATCAATCTTGGATCCCGAGATGACTCACACACTCTACGATGGACAATGGATGATGGTGGTGGATGATGGTGTTGTGATGGTGGTGGGTGGTGGATGAAGTGTGTGAGAGGTGGTGTGCCAAGGGATGGGTTGAAATGAAACCAAGCACTCCTATTTATAGGCTGAACAGAGGGCTGGGCACGGCCCCGTGTCCGCTGAGCACGGCCCCGTTCCTGTCTGACAATCTCTCTCTTCATTAATTGTAATTCGCAATTACAATTAATGCGCCTGCTGTACTTTCGACACGCCCCCGTGTTCGCTGGACACGGCCCGTGGTGGGCAATAGAAGCTTCTATAGGTTTGTCTTTTCTATTGCTTCTTGGGCACGGCCCCGTGCTGGCTGAGCACGGGGCGTGTTCAGTCTTCTGCCTTCTCTATTTTGCTTGGGAAGATGCCGTTGAGGGGTCGGGCAGTCCACTTATGTTCCTTTCTTTGTATTTATGTTAGATTTAGTTGTCTTTTTGCTTCTTTTGTGAATTTGAGCTCATTTAATCCTGAAAATACAAAAGGAAGACAAAAACACTGTTTTTCCAACATTAGTACTTAAAAAGGGTTAGTTTTATGCCTCATTTGATGTAATTTATATGTTGCATTTTACACACATCAGGGAGCCACCCCTATATCATGGGATATTAGAAGGAACGACGACGTCATCCGCATCATTATTACTTGCGTATTTCTTTTCCCAACTTAAATAGCGAGACTTGTTCCCTCACACGACAGATCACCTGGATTCTTAGAGCATTCTAGTAAGTCTACACTTCTCGGGTATCTGTTTGCATGTCTCGAACACGAAAAGCATGCGTGGTGCATGCTTCTCATTGTAGTGCCAGTAATTGTATCACCTTTCCACCGACCACGGAGTTATTTCTCCCTAATTCCTTGTTACATGGTAAATCCTTATTCAAGTTCAACCTTATACCTTAGCACGCCCCGAAACCCAGCAAAGTGATAACTTTCTTACAGACCGGCGTATTTGGAAGCGTGGCTAGACGAAGACATGAACCAGTCAACCCACCAACGAGTACGGCGACTTTGATGCTTACCCTATCCTTCATTTGTCAGAACTGTTATTGTTTGACGACCTTCCTGATTCTGTGAATCTTTTCGCTAGCTTTCGTACGAATCCGCGTTCATTGCTCAAGAGGGTATCCCCGCTTATATCGTCCCTTTATCACGACATCCACGTTTCTTCATATGGAAACCTTGACCCGATTTCTCTCCAGATTAATGAATTCAACAAACTCGCCCTTTAGTCAGCAAACTTTTATCCCTTGAAATTCAACAATGTGATACTTCAATTGTACTTTCCTGAAAACCTGTTTTCACAGCTTCACGTTGAAACCCCCCCCCCCCCCCCTCATACTGAGACCTTGACCAGATTTCCCTCTAGTTTGGGGAAATTCAGCAAGCTCGACTACAAGTCAATAAACTTCTTGAATCTTAAAAATGGTGACGTGTGATCCAAACGTATCCTTTCAGACATGTTTTTATTACCTTACATGGAAGCCTTTCGACGACACAAGCATTACTTCGGACTCGTCCTCACGACTTCGGTAGTCTATTCAAATTTGGTTACTTACCGGTTTGGGAGATCACCAACTCGTTTTTCGCATACGGCTCAGCTCAGAACATCTTGTTAGACGTTTTAGTGAACCTAAACCCCCCCCCCCGACCCATACGACGACCGTCCTTCTCTATCTTTGGTTCTTGTTGCGCCATTCATACTGACGTAACACCTCTTATCGGCAAACCAACGTTCTTTATCCTAATCGCCCACGGCTTATGTACGACCAGCTACCTTGTCGACACCGGATAAATCCTTATTGCCGACCACCAAGCCTTTTATGTTTTGTCTCAAATTGAACGCACCAACGTTGACTACCCTTCAAACATTACCTCGCTACCCGTGTTATGAATTCCCTGATTCTTATCCTACTATATTCTGCACAAATCTCCGTTTGAACGAAATACTTCCTTCGAATGTTACTCGTTGGGGCAACGAGCCAAGGATACCCCGGGGGTAACGGAGACTGCAAGCACTGTTCTTCGAACTCGATACGATCAACACCTAGTCACGACACTCGAATTTATTCCATCCTGTCAATATTCGACACTTGTTTCTTTCGGCGACGCCCGAACCTATTCTGAAAGTCAGTAGGGAATCCAAACGACTCCTACGCTTTACCTTGGAACTTCTACGACGCAAAACCGCCTGGCGCTAAGTTTTCAGTACACGACTTTTAGCGCCACAATGCCCGCATTTCTCGACCGTATACGCAACCTCTCGCGATTTGAACTCAAAAGGGGCATCACCTATCATTCGAGAGATCCTCAAACGATTCGCCGTTCCAACAGTTGAAAGATAAGCCATGAGGTGCTCCTATCCTCTCCTATCCCAGGGCATCGATGAAATATTTGCCGGTATCTTTACGCGACCAAATAAACTGACAAGTTCTCGAACTTGCAACTGTCTACCTGAGAGAAGTAGATTTCAGGCATGGAGTGCCGACTTTTATTGTCTATGATCGTAATCCACGTTTTGCATTCGATTCGTCGCAAGGTTGTGCACAAAAGACATGTGACACACGGTTAGGCATGAGCACCGCTTATCGCCCGCAAACTGATGGTCGGGCCAAACGCACCATCCAAACACTCAAGGCCATGCTAGAACATGTGTTATCGACCGTGGATACATGTGACACTTCCTTTTTGTAGAAATCTCTTCCGATAACGGCTACCGCACTAACATTCAGGCAGCACCATTTGAGGCAGTGCACAGACGCAGATACCGGTCACCTCTGTGTTGGGCGGAAGCCAAATTACCGGCCCAGAACTTGCACTTGACACAACGGGTAGGATTGTCCAGAATAGACAACACATGGCAGCAGCTCCGGACCGTCAGAAAGACTACGCGGATGAGCGTAGGAAACATCTAGAATTCCTAGTCGGAGACTGGGTTCTACTTAAAGTTTCACCCTGGATGGGTACAGTACGTTTTGGCTAACGGGACAAACTCAATCCACGATATGTTGGACCGTTCAAAAATACCGAAGGGATCGGTAAGGTAGCTTTGCAGACTAAACCTGCCTGAAGAGCTGAATGCGGTACACAACGTCTTTCACGTGCCTAATCTGAAGAAGTGTCTGTCAGATGAAACATTCGTTGTTCTTTTTAGGAACTTGTGATCAGCAACAAAGTACGCTTCATTGAGGAACCGATTGAGATCAGGGATCAAGAAATCAAAACCCTCAAGCGTGGTACAATATGCCAACAGACCGAGTTCGTTAAATCTCACGTCGTGGCCCAGAGCTTACCTGGGAACGGGAAAACCAGATGATGCACATGTATCCCCAGCTGTTTACAAACATTACTTCCAGTACTGAGGCTACAGCTGAATTCCGGGAAGAAATTCCAAACCAACAGGGGATGATGTGACGCCCCACAAAAACGTTTAAACACACTAGCTTGTCAGTGGCTGCGTGCTAAATTTCGGGACGAAATTTCTTGAACTTGGGGATAATGTGACACTTCGGGTTTCCCTGTACGTTTCTTGGATGTTTTAGCTAAGTTTGTGAAAATTCGTACTGTGTGAGATACGTATGACTTTGCGAATCTAATGCTAAGTGAATTTACGTGCTACATGACTGTATTTGCTACTTGGCTTGCATGTTCGTTCTGTGGATTCTGTGCTACGTGATTTTTCATGCTATGTGATTTTATGTGCTATGTGGCTTACATGTTTATTTTGTGAACTTTTGTAAACTGCGTGTATGTACGTATAACACTAGGTTAGCAGCGAGTCTATAATTAGAGGGGATCGTATGACTTTTGCTTTAATTTCGAGGACGAAATTCTTGTAACATGGGGAGAATGTGACAACCCGAACCCTCGATCTTGATCGTTGAGAGACGAGCATTTTATTAATGCTCATATTCACTGTTATTATTATTAACAACTCGTACTTTTAAACGCGTCGATAGAAACGTGCCAGTTAACCCGAATCCAAGTGTATTTTAAACATACGTATTATAATAATTGTTATAATTATTCGTAAATTAAAACAAACGAATGGGCTTGACGGGGCATGTAATTTTATGCGGATCCATACACTCGGGCCCAAGCCCAACATAAAACCCTCGCACCCAAACCCTACGTTATATATTTAACTTAAACCCCAATTCTTTCATTTAGAACCCTAATAACACACACATCATTCCAGCCGTTTTCCCCTAACCCTCCTCCCTCACATTCCGGTCACCGAATTTCCGGCGACGTTGCAGTCCGGCTCCGGTCGTACTTCTGGTTGGCAAACGTGACCACACTCTCCTCCTTCTTCTACACCTTCACACCCACTCATCTCTACATCACGATCCCAGAAGTTTTATAGAGAGAGATAGAGTCAGAGAACGAGGGAGAGACGGGCAGCGAAAGAGGGAGACCATCATCTCTGTTGACTCCGGTAACGGCAGCAGCAGTGGTGAACATAAGCAGTAGAGGTAGTGGCGAAGGCACGGTGGTGCTCTGACCAGATGACGACGGAAGTAGCGCCTCCTGCGACACAGGAGTTTTCCGACATAACTCCGAGATAATACTGAGCACCGCATCAGCGGCGGTGGCGGAGCTGCGGTGTTGCTACGGTTCGCGACTGACACGATGGTGTAAAACGGAAGCAGCCTTCACCCCATTTCGACTCATGGCTCATCGGTTAGTGTACGATTATTACCTACATCCTTTGTAGCTTTTGATTAGTGAAATGAGCATGTACAGTTACTTGGCTTTTTGTTGATTTATTGAATGGATTAAATGATGAGTGTGATAGAAATATGATGTTGCTATTCTTTTAGAAGACTGATGGGTGTAATGATAGAATTTTAATAATATTCTTAGGTCAAGCTACTCATTTAGAATTCAAGCATATGTTTGTTGATTTGTTAGAGTAGGGTTTATGATTTTTTTTGTGCACACCCGATGGCCAAACTGAGATAGGATTGATTAATGAAATGATATTATGAATAAATGATTGTTGATGAATAATTATTATAATACGTATGTTTAAAATACACTTGGATTCGGGTTAAGTGGCACGTTTCTATCGATGCGTTTAAAAGTACGAGTTGTTAATAATAATGATAATAATAATAACAGTGAATATGAGCATTAATAAAATGCTCGTCTCTCAACGATCAAGATCGAGGGTTCGGGTTGTCACATTCTCCCCATGTTACAGGAATTTCGTCCTCGAAATTAAAGCAAAAGTCATACGATCCCCTCTAATTATAGACTCGCTGCTAACCTAGTGTCATACGTACATACACGCAGTTTACAAAAGTTCACAAAATAAACATGTAAGCCACATAGCACATAAAATCACATAGCACGAAAAATCACGTAGCACAGAATCCACAGAACGAACATGCAAGCCAAGTAGCAAATACTGTCATGTAGCACGTAAATTCACTTAGCATTAGATTCGCAAAGTCATACGTATCTCACACAGTACGAATTTTCCCAAACTTAGCTAAAACATCCAAGAAACGTACAGGGAAACCCGAAGTGTCACATGATGACGACGGAAGTAGCGCCTCCTGCGACACATGAGTTTTCCGACATAACTCCGAGATAATACTGAGCACCGCATCAGCGGCGGTGGCGGAGCTGCGGTGTTGCTACGGTTCGCGACTGACACGATGGTGTAAAACGGAAGCAGCCTTCACC
This sequence comes from Helianthus tuberosus, assembly GCA_030545235.1. Taxonomy (NCBI): domain Eukaryota; kingdom Viridiplantae; phylum Streptophyta; class Magnoliopsida; order Asterales; family Asteraceae; genus Helianthus; species Helianthus tuberosus. The sequence goes on along the minus strand of CM060448.1, from coordinate 153,929,332 downwards.
CCATTTCGACTCATGGCTCATCGGTTAGTGTACGATTATTACCTACATCCTTTGTAGCTTTTGATTAGGGAAATGAGCATGTACAGTTACTTGGCTTTTTGTTGATTTATTGAATGGATTAAATGATGAGTGTGATAGAAATATGATGTTGCTATTCTTTTAGAAGACTGATGGGTGTAATGATAGAATTTTAATAATATTCTTAGGTCAAGCTACTCATTTAGAATTCAAGCATATGTTTGTTGATTTGTTAGAGTAGGGTTTATGATTTTTTTTGTGCACACCCGATGGCCAAACTGAGATAGGATTGATTAATGAAATGATATTATGAATAAATGATTGTTGATGAATAATTATTATAATATTCGATTAAGTGAAAATTTGGGGGATTATTCATGTTAAATGGAAACTGTGACTTGTATGATAATTGGGATTTTTAAACAATGTTAGAATTATTTAGGTTAGATTTGTTTGAACTGGTGTGAATAAGTAAAAATGAAGAACATGATGAACTGTTTGAATGATGCCAAAAATATTTGAAATTTGTTGTTTTGATCTGATTTGGTGATTGTACGGTATTGAAAACATGTTAATGAAATTTGGTTGGTCAGTACATGTTAATAAAAATTGATTGGATAATACTGATCTGGCTAAGGTTTCTAGAAACATCTGCATAAGTTTGCGAGTCGAGACCTTATGGTTGCGACTCGAGGCCATTGAAGGACAACTCGAAACCAGACAAAGCGCTCTAGGAGTCGAGACCAGTACGGTTGCTACTCGAGACCTCTACGATTGCGACTCAAATGTTCACAACTCGAGACGAGCTGTTGCGACTTAGAATCCAGTGGTTGCGACTCGAGACCTCATAGTCTCGAGTCGAGACTATCCGGTTTCGACTGGGCTTCCTTGCTTAGTTACTGGGCCACAATGTGCATTGACGTGCTTGGACTGTGTGCTTAACTTTACTACATGCTGCTACTGGTTGACTGTTTATGTGATTAGGACATGCCCGATAACATTGGTGGGCCTTATGTACTATGTGTTAACTGATTTCCTGGACTGTGTGCTGGTATTAATGTCTAGCTGTTACTGTTTAACTGTTTACATGCTAGAATAGGCCCAATACCGTGTATGCTTGTATGACATGCATGTTGTATGCAATGTGTTAGATACGTGTAGGATTTTACGTGACGTTACCTGCATACGAACCTAATAAATATTTAATAACCATAATAGGGTATGGTTGACCAACATAACACAAGTAAATTGCCAACCGAGCAAAACAAAGGTGAGTTCACTACTTATTACTCAAAGCATGCGTTCCCGGTGGTTGGGAAACAGAATGAAACACTTTTCCTGGTTTGGGACTTCTTACTATCTCCTTGTGCGGGATACGGTATTTCTATCTCCTTGTGTGGGATACGGGTAACAACACTATCCCCTTGTGAGGGATACAAACTTACTTTTCTTCCCTTGTTACTGGGAACAAACTTACTTACTTCCCTTGTTACTGGGAACTCTTGGTTAATTACGGTTTATATGGAATGCAACGAGCAACACTAAACGAAACTCTATCACTTAAGTCCCTACTACTTAATATCGATTAGTCGCCGGGGCCAGGCGAATGGGTTATTAGTTGATAGCGCTATTTAGGTGTAACCAGCCTCACACCGACCCTTGTTACTGGGAACGGGAGTGAACTAATAGACTCAGGCAAACCGTCAATGATGATAGACATTGACAAACGGGGCACTGCGGAAACGTACGGTTAAGTAAGTATTCGGTATTGGAAAAACAGTTTAGTCGCTCACTTATGGGGTAGCTCCCCATGGCATGTATAAACGGATAAATTAACTGGTTGAAACAAGTTTTTGGAAATTAAAACTGGAAAACTGTAAACACGTGAACTCGCCAACGTTATGTTGACACTCTACTGCATGCTTTGCAGGTTGCTCGATACAGTTTAGGACGGACGTTGCAATCGGATGGAGTGCGTGGTTGTAAGTTTCATGATAACAAACTTGTGGTTTTAAATTACGATATGTTCTACTTTTCCTTCCGCTGCAAACTAGAACTATGTTTTATGAAAATTTAAATTAGGTCACTAATTATGCTAATGTTTATAACAATAACTAATCCGTTCAAAATAATTAGTGGCTAAGATCCTGGTCGTCACATGCCTCGCGGTGATACTCCGCGTGTGGATTTTGAGGGTGCGACAGTATCTTAGAAAAAGGGGTCCTTCAAACAAGATTTCAGGGGTTACCTATATATCCAAGTAGTGTTCCCCACGAAATAAGCAAGTTTGAATTTAGGTTTATATCCTGAAAAAGTTTACTAAATGTATAAAAACCTATCGGCATATCATTAGTGAGACCGTTTAACGCTATTTAAACATTACATTTCTTTAGCATACTGTAACTGTCTACTGATGTACTATCATTTCCTCTTTTTACACAAAAACTCAAATTTTTGAATTTTATCATGTTTTTGGCTTTTTCAAATTTTCTAATGTTTTTGGATTTTTTGACAATTTCTTACTCCCCCTAAAATGCAAAACCATTTAAAGAAAATTTGATAAACCAACACGGATAGCTTTATCTCGCCATCCATTTTTTGCTTCTCATGCACTGATTTGCAGAAAAATAATGTACCCCCATGCTTTACAACACATTGATATTTTACAGTTTGAAAACCGTTTTTCAATCTTGTGAAATTAATCATGTTTGTTCAGCCGTGAGGGTTTCGGCGTATTCAATCAACATATTTTTGAATTTTTCAAATTTTTGACAAAATAAAAAACATTTTTTTGGTTTTTAAATTTTCAATTTTAAGGGTTTTGAAATATTGTTTATTTATGTACAGAAACCAAACAAACTCCCTGTTCAAACAAACAAGGGTTCAGCAGCCTTCTCCTCCTGTTCCAGGCTGCTCCAACTTCCATTCTCGCAATCTTTGGTTTTGTTGAGCAATGCACATTCAAAGTATTCAATTACTTGAACAATTTAGCCCAGGTCTGTTTGACCTTAGGCATTTCAACACAATATGCTTCATTCATCTTCGGAAAATCTTTGTCATTTTGAACAAAGACTTTTTCAACTTTGTCATCAACTTTCTCATCTTTTACCAAAGTCACTTGTTTCTTAACATTCCATGTTTGACCTTTAGGAGTACCTTGTTTGTAAAAATGTGACTCTTTTTGAACATTTTGATTTTGAACAACAGTTTTTGGTTTCCAAAACTGGTTTGGTTTTGTTGCATCAATAGTTATTTTCCAACTTTGTATTGTTCTGATTCTGGACGTCACTGGTTTCCATGTTTGTTGTGAGTCAGCCTTTGACATTTTCGGCTTCCAAGTTTGCTTAGAATCAAACTTGGTTGACTTCTGAGTCACAACTTCAGATTTCCGTTTTTCAACATAAACAGACTTCTTTTTCGTCTCAACATCAACAGGTTTCGGATTTGGATACTTGCGTGCAAGATGTCCTATTTGATCACATTTGAAACATGTTCTCTTGGACACATCCTTGACCTGTTGTTGTTGTCTTTTCTTTTGAGCACAGAACTCTTCATTAGACTGTTGACTAAATTTGAGTTTTTCCTCTTCTTCAAAACTTTTTCCTTTAACAAAATTCATCTTTGTCTGATAATTTGGACTTTCATTTCTTTTCCAACTTTGTTTCTTCTTATAACCCAACCCAGCCTTCATTTTTTTTCTTCTTGTAACCAGGTTTGTTATAAAAAGTTTTGTGACACTTTCCAGCAAACTTTGAAATTTCAGATTTCTCAATCTCAACCATTTTGAAAACTTTATCAACCTTTTCTGAAATCACATTCTTAATCGGAAATACAACATCTAAGAATAATTTGTCCGATCCAATCATGGTATAAACCAATCCTTTTGAATCATCACTTAAATTTTTCTCGGATTTTGTGTTTTTCAGATATCCATCATGAAAATTACCTTCATTTTCATCCTGTGATTCAGATTTACCTGCATCAACCGACTCTTCTTTCAACACACTTTCAACTATCTTACCTACCACCTCTGAATCACTAGAATCATCATATTTGGAATAGGTTATGTCAATGTTATCTGGCAATTGATCTACCATGTTGAAAGCTTTTTCGACCTTTTCATCATCATAAAATACAAACTTTTCCGGTGGTGGAACTTGATGAAACTCTGAGCCAATACCTTTCTTGTTTTGCTCAGACTCACCATCCTCCGATTTTATATTGAAAATACGTTCAAGCACATATGACGACGCGTGATAACTTTTTAACTTGTTATTATCCTGTTCTAAATCAGCAATCTGACGCTTTAGCTTAGCAACATCTTCAATGTAAGAATTAACAACTTGTTGCTTTATTTCATAATTTCTCTTATATGTATCAGTTGTTTCAGAACAGTATTTCAATCTTGATTGAATAAGTTTCATTTCACTTTTTACTTTTTCATATGATTCTTTTGTAATATGATAATCCAATTTTATTGAATCATACTCCTTTTTCACTTCCTGAAAAGCATTCTCTTTTTGATCACATTCTTCTGTCTTTTTCAAAACTTCATTTTCTTTTTCTAACTTTTTACATTTTTCCGAAAGTTTTTCATCATTATCTTTCAAAAATTTTTCGTTTTCCAACATTTCTTTGCATTTATTTTTGAAAACTTCTTCTAATTTTGTGAAATCAAGATCTCTTGTTCTGATCTTTTCATCTTTTTCAGTACAAGTACTGCACGTTTCCGTGCATTTCTTGCACTGTTCAATGATTTTGATTTGAATTTCAGAATCAGAATTTACCTCAGTTGTTTGCACCTCGGTGTTTGCTGCAATCTCTGTCTTATCAGCTTCTTTCTGCTGCTTCTCATCAACAGCTTTATCATCAACACCAACATCACCAGCAACATCAGCAACCTTCAAATTCTCATCCTTCACTTCAATCAAACCTTCAAGTTTCTTTTCAGTTTCCTTCACATTTTCAACTTTCATAGCTTCGACTTTCACATCTTCAGCTACTTTCTTCAAATCATTCCCTATCTCATCAACATTCTTCTTCATTCTTTCTTCATTCCACTTTCTCAGTTTTGTTGTCATAGCATCTCTGATGATTTTATCCAACCATTTTATATATGTTTTGTCTTTTGCAACATTAGAATAATATTCGCCGGATCGAGGAATTACTAGAAGAACATCATCGTGAACTATGTCACTTCTGGGAACAACCGGTTCACCTTGTTTGTTGACAAAACATTCTTGCTGTTTATCCCATCTTTTATTCGCAACAACATTCTCATATTCTTCTTGCATTTTCTCCATTCTGCACCCCACAATGAATCTTTCTCTTTCAGTCTTTTCTTTCAAAATCTCTTCTCGAGTTTTCTCTTTTATCTCAGCAACAACATTTTCTTCTTTGTTTTCATCTTTGATTTCAGCAACAAAAACATAATGTTGACTCTTCGATGGTTTTCTGCCATGAGCTATAACTATATTTTCCAAACGATCTTCTTCTGGACAAATCTGGCTCCAATCAAATCCTTCATCATGATGGATGACAGCACAAGCTCTTGACTTATCTCTGGGTTTATCTTCGATCATTTTCGGCTCTTCTTTACTTCAGTGGTAGATCGCCTTTCGATAATAATCATCATTGAAGGGACGTTCATTTCCTCCGGCTTCAGAATTAGTGCATTCTCTCTTGAAATGACCTTTCTGCTTACATTTGAAGCAGGTCACCTTGGACTTATCGAATCCAAGTTTAGTTGACGGACCGCCCAATGATTGCTTCCCAGTAATCTCCATGTATCTTTGAGCTCTGTGTATGCAACTTGCCAAACACCAACGAACGTCTATGAGCTCCATTTCTTCTAGATCAATCTGGTCGTAGTCTTCTTTGGTTAACTCTGAGTTACCAATTTTGCCAGCTACAAGACCTTCATACGATTCCAGAACAGATGCTAGAAAACTCATTTGTTGTTTAGCTGCATTGATGCTCATCGACGGAGAATTCTTCAGTTTTAGAGCAATACTGCACAGAATCTCCTCTGCTTCATCAGAACTTGATTTTGAGGATGAATGATATCTAGAATGATAAGTTAATGAGGTTGTTTGTGGTTCCTTCATCTTCTCACCACTGAATGCTGTCTTTGGTGAACTGACAACTTTCTCCGAAGGTACATTGCCTTTGTAGTATAGACCAACATTCTGATGATGCGATGAACCACTCATCTTGTTTTGCTTTTGTAGCTCCAGATCATGACTCTCAATCTTTTCTAACAACATATCAAGAGAAATCGTATCATATAAAGCATCATTTTTCAAGATAAAAACAAACGTTTGCCACTGATCAGCTCGTGGTAACGCTTCAATTACTTTATCAACGACTTCTTCTCTAGTTTTCACAATTTTAAATCTTTCTAGTTCAATTTTTAAATGGCAAAACCTCTCAATCATTTGCCTCACTGTCTCTCCCTTTAAACTATCAAATAAATCAAATTCTTTTTTCAATAACGCGATTTTATTTTTCTGAATTTGTTTACCCCCCTTTGCTTTTGCCTTCAAAGCTTTCCACACAGACTTCGATGACCCATCATGTATTAACAATGAAAAAATGTCATCTCGAACTGATTGCTGGATCAAAGCAATCATCTTCTGTTCGTATGAAAATTTCTTTTTGTCTTCTTCTGAAAAATCTTTGATCAGAATTTCTTCTCCTTTGTCATTTACTGGGCTATCATATCCAAACTTCAAACAAAACCAACTCTCATGTGCATATGCTTTCGTCCAATTAACAAACCTCTCCTTCCACCAAACATAATCCTCAATGTTATCCAGGTTGGGTGGTTTCGAATAAGTTCCATAAAAGTTGTCATGTTTGATGTTGTCTTTGATAGTTCTTGTTATCGCTTTGGGTGTAACCTCTGAAGCATCCTTTGTATCCGAGGTAAACGCGTTGTAGAAAGTGTTGAAAAATTCTTCAGCCATGATATGATCTTCTCGAATTACAAGCACCTTTTAATCACAGCACCTTTTAATCACCTGAATCACGAACAAACAAACACAATGAGTTTAAACAATATCAAACAAATGAATTGGACGGGTATCCGATCAAGTGAGTCAACACAAGTCAACTTGTTGTTCGATCGTGTAGTACTTAAAATATGGCACTACTCGACAAATTTGCTGTTCGACCTAGTATCAATAAAATATATATCACTAATAAAAAATTGTTTGTAATGATTAAACTCTCATGCAACCTTGATTTACTCAATTTAACTTGGCTGACAAACAGATTGTTTCACATGCAAACAATCAGTATATCACATGCAATATTGAATCAAAGTATGAGCAATATTAAATTTCAATTCAAAATGTCCTTTATTCACGTTATGTTATGACAACAAAATTGAATTCTTTAAAATGATTAGACCATTCAATTTTAAACAGATGCAAACTGATTGCAATTTATGATGGCAGGTAAATGTTGACTAAGTGTGGCAATGTGCTTTGACACGGATTGCTATCCGACCGGATAGTAATTCGACCGGATAGTAATTCGACCGGATAGGTCAACAGAAGTCAAAGTCTTTAATGAAATGTAGGGAGATGCTGAGACTCGAATGGCAATTCGGTAGAGTTGCTGTTCGACCAAGTGGGAATGATGTTGTTCGACCGAAAAGTTGTTCGACCGAGTAACACCAACAACACTTTTTCTTTGAAACGGGTAGCAATTCGGTCGAATTGTTGTTCGACCAAGTGGGAATGATGTTGTTCGACCGGATAGCTTGTTGACTTCTTTGACCTCAACGATGAACTTTGGTTTTCCAAATGCTCTCACATGCAAACTGAATCACACACATGCAAACTGATGAATCAATTAATGAGCTGCCAAGTCAACAGGTCAAACAACTTTACTGAACAATTGAATTGCTTTGCCTCGGATAATATCCGACCGGATAGTAATTCGAACGGATAGGTCAAACAAGTCAACTCTTTTTTAAATGAAATGCAAAGATGGAATCTTGGGTCGGATGGTCATCCGGTCGAATAACCATCTGATCGGTCAACACTAAGAACAATAGCAGCAACAGTAAGCATATTCACAACTTTTTCGATCAGAAAATTCAAGATATCTTTCAAATGGCTTTGAATTAAGATCTGAAAATTTGTAGGCTTATAGATCACGTATTTTCGCATAACATATCCAAATTTTATCCAATTTTAACCGTAAAAAGTTATTTAATTTTGTGAATTTCGGTCGAAAATGTGAAGAAACGTAAAGATGAAGAAATTGATCAAATCTGAGTGAAATTTGAATCTGATTCTGATGATTTTCCGTGCGAAATCGTGCGTTTGATCTGTGCAGTCGAGCTCCTGCTCTGATACCACTTGTTAGGACCGGTTTTGACACAAAACGATTGCGTAACAACACGTTCAACGTGTGCAATCCGTGAACGTGTGTGACCGAACACACGTGACGTAATATAAACGTGATTCTTTGATTGATTTGATAATGTACAACACCTAAATCACTTGGAATGAGCTTTCTCTCTCTAGACTATCTCTCTAGATCTCAAGCTCTCCAAAACACAAATGTAGCAAAAGTCTCTAATCTAAGCCCTAAGACTTCTATTTATAGGCAAAGGATATAAGGAGAGTTCTCCTTATTTACAATAATGCCACCTTGCCCTTTTCTATCTAATATAACACTATAAAGCCTAGATTTAAACTGTTTCAGCTACGATCTTGAGATGACGGAGGCGATAGACATACTGCACTAACAGCAATGGACTAAAAACACTTCAAAAATATGTTTTTCTAAAACGCAATGGCTAGAAAACACATAAAACTGTCAGTGAATTGTCTGAAACAGGGAGTAGGAAATCAAAAACTGTCTACTCATTTTTGTCTTCGACCCCAGCCAGGGGCTCTACGCCTTGGACCCCGCCAGGGGCTACCGCCCCTTGGACCCTGCTGCCAGGGGCGCTGCTCTGGACCCCAGCCAAGATCGTAAAACGCAATGACTCAATTCAAAAAACCAGATCGTAAAAATGCAATTAAAAAATTTCTTACATAGATCGAAGCCGATTTCTTCAGATTTCTTCAACGATTGACGAAATTTGAATGTTAGAAACACTTATCAGCGATATAATCGAACGAATCGAGTGATTCGCTTCAAAATAACAGGAAAAAATGAGATATTGTATGAAATTAAACTGGGTTTCTTTAAAAAAGCTGAAGAACACGTTGATCGGGTGTTGAATCATTGATTGGTGATAAAAATCACGCTATAATGTAGTAATTATTGAGATAGAAAGTGAAGAAATGGTTGAAGATGGTGGGTTTTGAAAATGGTGGGTTTTGAAGATACTGGGGAGAAGAAGGAAGAAGAAAGGATACGAATGACTAAAATACCCTTCCTCTTTATTTTAAATTTTGCCACATGTCATAATCCTATTGCTTCCTATCTTTCCTAGCCAAAATAAACTTCCTATTTGATCCTCACCCTATATTATTAATAATAATTTAAAACAAAAACTTAAAATCAATTAAAATGAACTGTATGAACGATCGTCTTCTCCGTTTAACCACCCGACCAAAACCTTAATTTGCAACTTCAGCCACCAAGCTTAACGGATTATGGTGGTGGTTTTCACGGGAGATAAACGATGGTCAGAGAAGCAGGTCGGTGGTGAAAGATAGCCGAAGATGACGTAATGGTGGTCATGGAGGTGGTTCATCGACAGTTGAACGGAGAAGACGAAGGACGGCGATGGTGTACGAGGGTTGCAGATGAACGATGACAATGACGAAGGTTGAAGGTGACCTGTGACGAACGGATCTTGCAGGAGAACATATGTGATAAAGATGACCGGGGAACAAAGAGTTACAGGTGAACAGATGTTGAACGTGTGAGAGTTGTTAACGGAGAAGAAGATGATGGTTGTTAACGGAGTTGACAGATTGTTAAACGGAAATAGCAGGTACGGTGGTGGTTGCCGGAGGTTGGTGACGGTGGCCGGAGATGTTGCAGGTTACCGAAGATGGTGGTTGATGTAGTGCTTGATGGTAACCGGAGAATAATGAAAGGAACGATGAAGATGGTGACGAAATGGTGATGTGCAGGTGTAACGATGATCATTTGTTAGGATCTGAGTTTCTTATGATTGTGTTTGTTTATCATAATTGAACAAATGAACAAAGTAAAATGAGATTAGATGCAGCATGAGATTACATACATGTTTACATACTAAACTCCCCCTCAGCATGAGCTCAATGGTTGATCGTACAAGATAACAGAATTGAATGAGATTAGATGCAGCGGAAATAGAAACAAACTTTATAAACACAATCAAAGGGAAAATAGTTTTTCATAAACACTTGCTTCTCATTAAGTCGAAAGGTTATAATCAAGAGATTACATACATGTTACATACTAAACTCCCCCTCAGCATGAGCTCAATGGTTGATCGTACAAGATAACAGAATTGAAGGAGAAAACTCCTTAAATAGAACAGTGCAAACTGTTCTATTTATAGTACAGATCAAACCACTGAAGCATCTTAGCTGACGTCACCATGAAAGTGACATCTAACAGCCTAACAACCTACAAGGACTGTTACATACAGCTACTGATGACTAAACAACTGATTATAAGTAAATGACAAAACATAGGTAAACTACTGCTTCACTTTCCACTGTTGTAGTCTAAGCACTGATGTTGAACATCAGTGCTTTCTTCAAAGGTGATCAGTCCTTGAATGAGCAGCACTTTGGTCTTCAGTAGTACTTAGGAGACATCAGTAGATAGAGCTTCAGTACTTTAGCATCATCAGTCTTTAAGAGCAGCAGTTGTTGTAAGAGCGGTTCTTTAGTGCATCAGATGTTAGAGCCACTGTCAAGGGGAGAGCTTTAGTGCAAACAACTGCTTATTTTGGATCCACTGTTCTGAACCAGTTTTGGCTTTTATCGTCTGTTCCTCTTGTAGGGTTCAATCCCAACAATCTCCCCCTGGAACAGATGATGCCAAAACCCTTCATTATTCTTGGATCTTTATTGCCTCATCAGGAGTTCTCTAACTTGACCTTTGAATTGTAGTTCAAAGTTCATGGAGTCCTCATCATTTTCATCCCTGCACAGTGGAAGTTCAAGGAGATCATGTAGATCTTCAACACCCAGGCCAAGTGCTTGTTCCCTTGATATGTACTTCACTTCACCACTGGACTTAAGCTGAGTCAATACGTGGGTCTTTTGATCAGACATCCACTTTAGTATCTTTGAGCCCAGTGGGTTTCTTGGGAGAGTCTTTATTTTAGATGAGTTTGGAGATGGGGGCCTGTTTAGAACATGTTTGACTATATTTTGAAGTTTTTTTGAGTCAACACTTTCTGAGGCCATTTGCTTGATAGCCTCTTTAAAGTATACAGCTTCCATTTCTTCTGCATCATTCAGCGTTTTCTTCTTCTTTTGGTTTAACACAATGACAGAGGTATCTGATGATGTGAACAGTGGTTCAGAAGTTTGGGGCTGCTTCTTTGATTTTTCAATGGCTTTGTAATCAGGCTTCTTTGGAAGATTTGGATCTGATTCTCTCCTTTTTCTTAACCTTTCATAAGCTTCATTAGTATATTGCCTTGTCCATTTTGATATGGCTTTGGCATTTCCAACCTTTGCATCAACCAACTCCTGATTCTTTCTTTTATACTCAAATGTAAGATCATCAATCTTCTTTTTGTATTTGCTCCAATTTGGTGCTGACCTTTTCATGCCTGGATCTCTCTTTATTCTTTCAATTCTATTCAGTTCTTCTTTGAGAGCAACCAGAGGCTAGTCTTGGAACTGTTCTGCAGTGGCAGGGTAGAATTTTTCACTCAAAATCAGCTTGATAATGTCTTCTTTCAGATCAACCTGTAAACCAGCTTCTGGAGGTAAGTTGGACATTTCTTTGCTCAGGTCTCTTACATAATCTTCTAATAGATTAACCTTAGTGAGTAAAAACTGCGCATAACTTGAGGTTTCATTATCACTTTTCCCTTTGCATTCAAGTTTAGCTCTTAAGTCTGCTTGCCTGACTTTGAGTTTTAGATATTCATCCATGTTTGCTGGATCTCTATAACCATTTAGAGAAGGAAATTTCCTTTTTGAAGGATCATCCACTATGTAAAACTGTCTCATTTCATTCTTTACAGCATGCAGTTCTAGTGGATAACTGGCACATACTGGTACTACATCAGCAGGATCAAAACCTTGGAGCTCTATTGGATCTTTGATTGGGTTGGCCAATTTTGGAGGAATGAAAGGTTCAGGCTTAATGACATTATAAGGAGCAGATGAAATAGGATCAGGTGCTGGTATATCATCATCATGCACCTGGAATTTCCTTTTTCTGGTATAAACCTTTTTAGGAGAGGGTGTTTTTGTTTCAGTCTTTGGTGCAAAAGGAACACTAGCTTGTGAAGAGACATTTGAGGTGATATGTTGGTGCACTACGTCTGTCGACTACGTCTTATATCGAGTCTAGTAGAGTTTAGGTTAGACAATGGCACAAAATCCAAGAAACATATGATAGAATAGGTTTCGCTTATGTGTCACAGTCTTGGTTTCGCTTATGTGTCCTTGGCTAGTTTCGCTTATGTGTCATGAGAGGGGTTTCGCTTATGTGTCAAGTGAAGTATCGCTTTTATGTCATGTTCGTATAAGCGAAACCTGCTCACCTATAAATAGGGCATCATGAGCGAAATCATACATAGTTATAGGTGTTGTCTTCCGGTGAGCCACGAAGTGTTGCCGAAGTGTTGTCAGAACGTGTACTCGCATTATTGATCAATACAACAACAGTTTAAAGTGAATATGGCTGAGATTGCACCAAAGCATTAGTTTCCGCCTCTTGTTTTGGATAGGAATTCTTCTGATCGACTCAAACAGGGCCGAAATCGATCCTACAAGTGGTATCAGAGCTCAGGAAGAAGAGTTCTTGCCATTTCAGCTGCATTTATTCTGATTTTCTACACTTTCTTCTAAATTACAAATTTTTTTACGGTAAAACCAGCTCAATTTCATACACAACACTCGTAATCATGCATTAATAAACCCTTGAAAGTTTCAAAGCTAAAATCGACCTAAATCTTAGTATTTTTGAGGTTTCGCTTTTAGTGACTCGTGAAAATGATGATGTCATCGGCTGATTTCGCTCATAGTTCACACGTGATTTCGCTCATACGGTCACTTTTCGTCTGATTTCGCTCCAAGGGTTCAAGTTGGTTTCGCTCATCTGATCAAGTTGGTTTCGCTCATTTGTACAAGTTGGTTTCGCTCATCTGTACAAGTTGGTTTCGCTCTTGTGACATTTTGAGGTTTCACTTTTGTGACACTTCAGTGTTTTTGCTCATTGTGACATACAAGCTTTCGCTCCAAGGAACAAGTTTGATCTCACTTTTGTGAAACTTTGAGATTTCGCTCCAAGGATCAATTTTGCCTAAGCTTGGAAATTTGTGAACTTGTGTACATTGAACAATGGACAACGAATTTTATAACGCTTTTGCTAGCCCAATTACAATCACACAGAATACCTTACTTGAAAATGAAACCGGAACATCTCAGAAACCGCCTAAACTCATGGATATTGATGATTACAACGCATGGTCCGAACGGTTTTGGAATTGGGTTGAAGCTTATCATTTGGATGCGTGGGAACACACTGAGGAACCATATGTTAGACCCACAACAAATGGTGTGCAGTTAACAATTCGAGAAATGAGTACGGAAGATAAAAAGAAATATCGAGATGAGAAATTGATGGTGAGTCTACTTCAGAAAGCAATAAAAGAATATATCTTGATACTGCTTCAACATGATGGAACTGCTTACTCAATCTGGACAGAATTGGAAGCAAAATTTGTTGGAAGTGATGATATGCTCAAAAACAAAATGTCTCTCATGAAGAAAGAATTCGATTTATTCTGTGGTTTGAAATCTGAAAACACCAAGCAAATAATTGATAGATATTGTAACTTGGTGAGAAATATGACAAAACTTGGTAATAAAAAGGATACTGATGAATTGATTGAAAAACTTGCAGATGCGCTACCTCATGAAACTTGGGGAACATTTCTGATGATGCTGAGATCCAACAGAAAAGATTATAAAAATATGACATTGGGAGACTTCATCAAACACCTGGAAGCTCAAGAGATGGAGCAGAGAAAGATTGCCAGGATGAAGAACTACGATGGAGAACAAGATATCAGCTTGTATTACAAAGGTGGTGTCAACGAAAAGTCAAATTTTTCTCCAAAAGTCGAAACTGCTTACAGTCCGAAAGATTCTTCTGAAAAGAAATCATCACAGGGATCAAGCAGCACAAGATTTTCATCATTCGATCCAAACATTTCTGCAACAAAGAACGGAAGAAAACTTCAATGCAATATTGTATTAAATCTTGAAAGTGATCAAGATTATTCTGAAGAAGTAGCTAAAAATCAAATGTCTTTGTTGGGAATGGTGTTGGAATCCTATAGTAGTTTTGTGGCCGGAATGATCGGTAATCCAATGCTCACGAAAGAGGATTACGATCAAATTGATGCTGAGGAAATGGAATTGATGCATATTAAATGGTGCATGGCCAGCGTGTAGGATCGCGATCTGACCCAAACGAGTCGTTCAGAGGAGTTTTACTACGTTTCAGGTGCGGAATAACAAGAAACGAAGGTAGAATCAGCTTATTCTTCACTATAACTACTGATTGTATTGATTAACACTTGATTACACGCAGTTCTTCACACCAGCAGAGCTTCGGTATGGAATACAAGAGAATGACTACTGATTTCGCTCATAGAACACCTATTTATAGTGTTCTGATTTCGCCCCTATGTACATGACCACAAAAGCGAAATCCCAACATGTCCAAATAAGCGAAATCACCTGTCTATGACCATATGAGCGAAATCATCACCTAAGACACATACATTCTCCTATTTTCTCGTAAAACGTGCCCTAATCTATACAATTCAATGTAAGACTCGATCCAAGACGAAGTCGACAGATGTAGTGCACCAACAGACTCCCCCTCAGATGTTGACGAGTCGACTATCGAGTCACAACAATGTTGTGTCTTCACTTCTTCAGTCTTGATCAGTCTCTGGGCTTTTCTCTCTCTATCTTCATCAACAGACTCCCCTTCTTGATTTGCTGGCATTCCTTTGTTCTTCAGCAACATCTGCTTCAGGATCTTTGTCTGGCTTTCTTTATCTTCAGAATCCGAAATCTGGCACTCTATCTTCAGATTCAGAATTGAAACTTGGCTATTCCTGCACATTCTTAACCCAGAAATAAGTTTTCTATATTTAACACTTTGTGTGCACCAACACTGACTCTCTCTCTAACTACTTTCTTTATGATGAACCACTTGTTGATTAAAACATATTTGATTTTCAAACACATAGACTCCCCCTCACAACATGGTCATCATGTATAGCACTTGGAATTTTAAAAATCAGCTCTTCAACACCAGTTGTCGAAAATCTTTTTGACTTTTTCAAAATTTATGCTAAAACACACTGAAAATCATTTTGAATTTTGAGATATTAAGAAATGCAGTAAAGAAATATTTACAGACACTATTTTTGTGAATTTTGTGCAAGAGGATCATATCAGTTTATGACAAATCATGAGTACCGTTGAGCTTAGATACACATTAAGAATTAAACAATTCACTTAGATTGCCAATATACTGATCCACTTAAATTTTCACACAAATTTCAACTGATTCAGGATATGAATTAGATATTTTAAGAACTTAAACTCATTCATGTGTCCCACCTATTGAATATACTCCCGTATCTAGATCCCAATATTCAGTCTTATAGGTGAGTATACCACAGATGATATTTGTAAGGGGTTATAAATTATGAAGAATCATGAGAGCTCAGGTCAGAACTACCGTTCAGCAGAGAGATCATGACTCAACTTTTGGGTGTGTCCCCTTTATAGGATCTTTTGAATACAACAGCAATGACTATCAATTTTATTGTTTCATCAATTTGCTGAGGGCTGCGCTATGTTTCCAGCAAGCGGAAAGTATTCTCCGGGGACTAGGTCAGAATTTCCATTCAGCAGAAGTCCCGGGATAATACCCCAGATATCACTGAGCATAAAGACCTAGTATCTCAGAAAGAGGGACCTTTCAAACGAGATTTCAGGGGTTACCTATATATCCAAGTAGTGTTCCCCACGAAACAAGCAAGTTTGAATTTTAGTTTATATCCCTTAAAAAGCTTACTAAATGTGTAAAAACCTATCGGCATATCATCAGTGAGACTGTTTAACGCTATTTAAACATTACATTTCTTTAGCATACTGTAACTGTCTACTGATGCACTATCATTTCCTCTTCTTTGACACAAAAACTCATTTTTTATTTTATCATGTTTTTGACATTTTCAATTTTTCTAATGTTTTTGGATTTTCTGAAATTTTCTACTCCCCCTAAAATGCAACCACATTTTAGGAAATATTGAAAACAAACGTTACAACAAACTTGACAACCGATATCGAATCGCTTCAATTCGCCATCCACTTGGCATAAACAATCCGAACTCCCCGTTTCACAAAACTATTTTCTCATTATGATTTCAAAACACTTAAGTTTGTTTTAACCAAAATGATTTGTCCGGAAAATAAGTTTTGTCGATTTTATCACTTGTAAGTTAGGGGTTTGGTTCATCACATTTTCCTCAATCATTTATATGTGGATTACATCAAGTTCAAACTAATGACCTTGAGTAATCACTTTGTCAGAATCAACCTCTTACCACTTGTAAGTATATCCAAAACATTTAATCACAAGTAGGAATAAATCATCTACACAAACCATTTTACTAATCAAGATGCCGATTCCTGCTTCACACTTACCAACCTGGAAGCTCCGGCAAGTCACACTTATCCTGTAAAATTCAACTATTTTTAAGATTCAATCACAAAAACAATTATCAAGAAAGATGTCGATTCCTGATCCACGATTACAAACTTGGGATCTCCGGCAATAGTCCTAAGACTTTACGGGAAACAAACTTCCATCCAAGTCTTCTCAGACTTGATGGCTTTCAGTTCTTGCGCAGTAGGGTTGTAAGTTGCCTTTTTAGTTGCATAAAAATCTTTAACCCCCTTAGCTTTCCCATTCAACATTTTCCCAAAAATTTTCTTAACACTTCCATTGAATGTTTTCTCGACATCAAACTTAGTATTCTCATTGTAAAACTGAGTCGAGATATCAACCTTGCCAACTTTCTGTTTAACTTCTTCAAATTTCAATGATGGAAACTCATCATCATTCACTGAAATTTTCATCTCAACCTGTGGCTCTTCTGGCTTTGTGGAAACAGATTCATCGCCGACTTTCTCATCAACTTTCTTAACAACCCACGCTTGGTTGTCTTTCTCTTTCTTTTTATAAAAATTCTTTTTAGAACACTCACCAACCTCATTAGTTGAGTTTTCAAAAATTTTAAATTTTTCGGTTGGTGGTTCAATATCAACAACTTTTCCTTTCAACTTGTTAGAAACTCCCTGTTTTGACTTGGCATTTTTCGGACAGTTCCATGCAATGTGACCAGCTTCATTGCATTTGTAACAGGTTCTAGTTTCTTTTGAGTGACAAACTTCAGTTCCATTCTTCTTCTTTTCAGCAAGAAACTCTTGATTTGACTGTCT
The DNA here is from genome assembly GCA_030545235.1 of Helianthus tuberosus. NCBI lineage: Eukaryota > Viridiplantae > Streptophyta > Magnoliopsida > Asterales > Asteraceae > Helianthus > Helianthus tuberosus. The sequence goes on along the minus strand of CM060448.1, from coordinate 153,911,624 downwards.
CAAGAATGGTTTCTTATGTTCCTCTTCTGCACTTCCACCTGACACAAATTCTGTTTTTGTTTTAGAATTTTTCAAATTTTTATGATTTTCTGGTGGAATAAATCCAAGACCTTTCCTTTTGTAACTACGATTTTGGTTTGGTTTCTTTCGAAAACCAGAACCAGAATTGTAACCCTTTTTCTTGTTTATACGTTGTTGAACTCTTGAAGTGTACTTTTTAAGTTTTTCAGTAAGATTTAAATCTTTTATTTCAGAAATATTAATTTCTGTCATTTTGAAAACCTTTTTGATCATGTCAAAACGAACACTTCTTATTGGAAATTCTTTGTCATAATATAATTTGTCCGAATCATTTAAAGTGTATGAAACTTCAAATGTTTCATCATTCAAATTTGCTTTCGATAACAAAAATTCTTTACTATAAGACCGTTTAACCAACGACTTTGGACTGTTGACTGACGAATTTGACCCTCCAGACTCAGACTTTGACTCGGACTCCTCCTCAGTATCCAACACCTGATCGACCACCTTTTTTATTAACTCAGACTCATGATCAGTATCGGATGAGGTAAACGTGACGTCAATGTTTTCTGGTAAAACGTCAGTTGTGTCGGTTTTTAGCTTTATATTGACTGCTTTTTCAAGTTGCTCCTCGTTTGGTTTTCTAGGAGAGTACCCTTCCCAAATTGGAGGCGGACACTTGTTATAGTTAACAGTCTGTTTCTTACCACAATCTTTCTTCTTCTTTGGCTTCTCGTCTTGAAAAGCTTCCATACCCGCAACAGTTGGGTAAATACGATCAATGAGATAATCAGAACTAGAATAACTTTGTAATAACCGTCTAATTCTCTCATTCTCGATCTTTTCTGTCTCCAACTCTTGCTTCCATTTAGCACTTTCTTCGATGTAAAAGTTGATGGCTTACTGCTTTGTCATCATTACAGCATTCATCATTGTTAGTGCTTGTTCTCTTTCTGAATTTGTCTTTTGGAGACCAGCTACTGTTTTGTTCAAGACATCATAAGATTCTTTCACATAGTTGAGGTTGAACAGTAACTGCTCTTTCTTCTTTTCATACTCAGCCAACTTTTCATCTTTTGTTGCACATTCTTTGCAAGTTTCCAAACACTTCAAGCACGGCTTTACAACTTTAACAATCTTCTCAATCTCGATTGTCTTTACCACTTCAACCACTTTTTCTTCTTCAATCACCTTCTCTTCTACCTTCACTCGCTCAGTTTCAACCATCTCCTCAGCAACACCTTCAACATTCTCTTTCTGAACAACATCTTTAGATTTCTTTAGTTGTTGTTCTTTAGCAGCTCGTTTCTCCTTCAGTTTCTCCATGCGATCTGCAAAATAAAAATGAAAACTTTCAGGAGAAAGATGAGATTTAGCAACGTTAATATGTTTTTCTTCCTCATCATCATTGCTGCTGTCATCAGTTGGTGACTGATCAAACTCTACTGATTTGTCAGAATTATCATCCGAAGAACCAGAATTAACTGGTGTTTGATCAAAAACAGCTTCCTTTTCTGAACTAACATCCTTCTGTACACACTCATATGCACTCTGTGAACTTTCATAAGCACTTTCTGAACTTTCATCAGAAACAACAGACTTTTCATCCATGCTTTTCACTGTTTCACCAATAGAAATCATCCACGTAGCAAACATTTCTGGTTCTCTGACAATCTTAGCGATGAAAGCTTTAAAATTCCCATTCTCATCTGCAAACATATTCCAACTGAAGCCTTCAGGTAGCCTCTCATCATCTTGATCGACTATGCAAGCTTTGCTATCAGGAGATATATAATTGTTCCAGTTAAAATCCACCAAACACGCTCTCTTGGAATCCTCAATCTTTCTACCATGAGCCGTCTGTGAATCTTGTGATTGACCAACCTGTTGATAAATGGCTTTCTGATAGTAATCATCTTTTCCAAACGGATTCTGAGCACCACTAGCTTCCCTGTTCTTGCATTCCCGTTTAAAATGGCCTTTCTCCCTGCATCGAAAACAAGTAACTTTAGATTTATCAAAACCTAAAGTAGATACATGAGCATCAAGAAAGTCATTTCTCCCGGTAATCGTTTTGAACTTTTCAGCACGTCTAAGAACACTAGCAAGACACCATTTGATATCCATCAGTTCCATTTCTTCGGCGTCTATTTGATCGTAATCCTCCTTTGTGAGCATAGGATTTTCGATTCGACCAGCCACTAGACCCTCATAAGATAACAACACAGAACCAAGTAGAGCCATGTGATCTTTAGCGATTTCCTCAGAAAAACTTTGTCCATCTGGAAGATTCAAGGCAATATTGCATTGTATCACACAACCATTTCCCATTTTTGAGCTTTGATGCTGAAAACTTTCTGATGAACTCTTTGGATTGACACTCGGATATAATGAAAAACCACTGTTGCTTTTGTTTGAACTTTGATCAGCTTTTTCCGATGAATCTTCAGCACTAAAAGCAGTCTGAATTTTCGGACTTCTCTCAGCTTCTGGAACCGGAACACTACCTTTGTAATACATTTTTACATCCTGTTGACCACTTGGACTGTTCATCCTTGCGATCTTCTGCTGTTCCAAATCTTGACCCTCAATCTTTTCGATAAACTGGCCAATTGTTAACCCATCATAAACCCCTGTGTTTTTCAGGATCATCAAATAAGTTCCCCACTCTTTTTGCGGTAACGCATCAGCTAATTTGTCTACCCACTCTTCAGGATCCTTTTTTATACTAAGCATTGACATAGATCGCACAAGGTGACAGTATCTTTCAATCAGCTTCTTTGTGTCTTCACCCGGTAGACTGCTGAACAAATCAAACTCTTTCTTTAACAGTGCCTTCTTGCTTTTAATCATATTCTCGCTACCCTCAAATTTGACTTTAAGTGCATCCCAGATTGACTTTGCAATTTTGTCATGCTGTAGCAGTATGAAAATGTCTTCTTTGATAGCTTGCTGAAGTAGACTGATCATCATCTTTTCAGCTCTATACATATCACGTTCTTGATCACTAAATTCAGATATTCTTTTGTCAACTTTCAAATCAGTCTGTGGCAAAACATATTTCTTCAAAATACATTCCCATGATCTAAGATGGTTAGCCTGAACCCAGTTCTCGAATCTATCTTTCCACCCGTAGTATTCTTCGATACTCGTCAATTTCGGGGGCTTTTGGGTGGTTCCCGTCTCATGTTTCAGATTTTCAAATATCACAAACTCAGATTCTTCAAACGAGCTGGTTCACCTCGTAACACACCTTGTTTAATGTTTCTCAATATTCGATGCACTTATCCGACAACAATGATTGGGCCGAATGATATGAAACACGTAGGCTGAATAAAATGAACTTGGGCTAATAATATTTGACTTTAACAACTTATGCACGTGAACCAAACCTGACTTTAATAGACTAAAGATATATGATGGGCTGATGACAAACCCACTAAGCCGACAACTTTCAATAATGAAACAATTCTATTGGACCTCCTTAATACTCACTGATTGGTCCGCTATTCATTTAAAACACATGGTCTGATTTATCACTTGCAATAAGCAAACAACACTCCTCAACGATTAGACCTCCAAACTGAAATATCACATGCAATTTTTAATTTCAATCCCACTAAGCCAACACCTTTAACTTTCTTCACATGCACATGAACCAACACTTTATATCAATTCCCATTGAACCTAGTATGTTTTTCAAGATCAGTGACAAATAAGCGAAATCAGGTGATTGTGCACAATGAACGAAAACCCAGATGACTTAAAAGCGAAACTCCTAAAATGCACTTGGAGCGAAACTACTGATGTTCACAAGAGCGAAACTGCTGATGTACAAATGAGCGAAACCTCAAAGTTCCAATGAGCGAAATTATCAAGCAATTTGGAGCGAAACCTCTTAACTTTCTGACACAAGAGCGAAACTAGGTGTTCAAATAAGCGAAACTATACAATGTTCATTTGAGCAAAACCTAGTCGGAGGTTGATTTGATCCATTTTTAGTCCATATTTAGGTCCGAAACTTTCCAGGGTTTGTTAATGTCCAATAACACACAGTCTGTGAAATTTTGAGCGAATTTTGACCGGTAAAACTTTCTGAAATAATGAAAGAAGGTGTAGAAACAAGAAATCTCGATAAAATCCAGCTAATCTCTGCAGAACTCCTCCTCCTGAGCTCTGATACCACTTGTAGGATCGCGATCTGACCCAAACGAGTCGTTCAGAGGAGTTTTACTTCGTTTCAGGTGCGGAATAACAAGAAACGAAGGTAGAATCAGCTTATTCTTCACTATAACTACTGGTTGTATTGTTTAACACTTGATTACACGCAGTTCTTCACACCGGCAGAGCTTCGGTATGGAATACAAGAGAATGACTACTGATTTCGCTCATAGAACACCTATTTATAGTGTTCTGATTTTGCCCCTATGTACATGACCACAAAAGCGAAATCCCAACATGTCCAAATAAGCGAAATCACCTATCTATGACCATATGAGCGAAATCATCACCTAAGACACATACATTCTCCTATTTTCTCGTAAAACGTGCCCTAATCTATACAATTCAATGTAAGACTCGATCCAAGACGAAGTCGACAGATGTAGTGCACCAACACAGCGTATTGAGAAGAGCCAAAAAGTTTAAACAAATTACAGGCCGAGATGATTTCCGTGATGCAAATGTTTCAACTTTAGGCTTTGATAAATCTAAAGTTACATGTTTTCGTTGCAGGGAAAAGGGGCATTTCAAGAGGGAGTGCAAAAATCGTGAAGCTAGTGGAGCTCAAAATCCTTTTGGAAACAACGATTATCACAAAAAGGCGATTTATCATCAAGTCACACCACCAGCACCGCATCAGGCACAAACTGCACATGGGAGAGATGTGATTGAAGGTTCAAAAAGAGCGTGTCTAGTTAATCAGGGCAAGTATGATAATTTTACCTGGGATAAATATCTTCCAACAAACAGCAAAGTGTGTTTGGCAGAACAAGATGATGAAAAGTTGGCTGAAGGTTTCAGTTGGGACAATTTTTGCCCAGATCAAGAACTTATGGCCAAAGAGATGACCAAAGACGCTTCAAATGTTAACGCTTTCATTGCAAATGCCTACGATTTGAAATGTGCCGAAAAGTGCAGAAAAGTAATGGAAGCTGCTGAAGCAAGACGGAGAAAGCTTGAAGAAGAGGAAGAAGAGGAAGAGAGATTAAAAGCTGAGGCAGAAGCTGAGAAAAAGAGAAGAGCTGAATTTTTACGATCAAACAGAACAATCAAAGAGGTTCCTGAATTTGAAGTCAAAGTTGATGCAAAACCTGTTAAAGTTCCTGAAAAGTGCATGAACTGTGATTCTTTAATCAAGCAGAACAATGAGTTGTTGCACAATATAAAAAGATTAAAAGAATCCTATGATACAATGAACAGAGAAATCAACATGTATACTGATTCAAACGGTGAACAAGTTGTGGCAATGAATACACTAAAGAGAGCTTACCTGAGACAGCTTGATGATGTTAATTTTCACATAAAGAAGTGTGCTGAGCTGGAATTAAAGCTAGAAACACAAAGAATCGAAACTAAAAGAGTCAACAAGTTATTAGAAAGTTACTCATGTTCTACTTTTGTTGTTGACAGGATTTATCCGGTTGTGGAGAATTTGAAGACTTTTGAAGAAGTAAAGATTTCGGAAGAAGAGAAATATGTGATAGAAGACAAAGATAAAGTGAAGATTTCTGGTAAGAAACCAAGTGTGGTCTACACTAGATGTCCGCCCCCGGTCGAAAATGGATATTCACCTCGAAATCCAAATTCCGAAAGAGTCGATAAGGCAATAAACTTACAATGGGAGTCTGGGCCGTTGGATAATTTGCCAGAAAATATTGATGTCACATACACGTCATCCGACACTGATCATGAGTCAAAGTTGATAAAAAATGTGGTCGATCAGGTGTTAGATAAAGATGACTGTGAGGAGTCAAAACCGGAGTCCAAATCCAAGTCAAAATCTGAGTCCGATGCGTCAAAGTCAACAGTCAAAAAGGACAAACGGGTTTATGATAAAGAGTTTTTGATATCAAAATCTAATTTGAATGATGAATCATTCAAAGTGGCATATACTTTGAAAGATTCTGACAAATTATATTCTGATGAAACTTTTCCAATAAGAGGTGTAAAAAATGAGATGATAAAAAAGGTTTTCAAACTTACAGAAATTAATATTTCTGAAATAAAAGATTTAAATCTTATCGGAAAACCTAAACAATACACTTCAAGAGATCAACAAAGATTTAACAAGAAAATGGGTTACAATTGTGGTTATAGTTTCCAAAAGAAACCAAACCATAATCGTAATTTCAAAAAGAAAGGATTGGGTTTTATTCAACCAAAAAACTATAAAAATGAAAAAATGTATAAACCAAAAACTGTGTTTGTTTCAGGGAAAACGACAGAGGCTGAGAAAGAACAAGTATTCAGAAAACAGTCGAATCAGGAATTCCTTACCAAGAAGCAAGAAGAGTTGAAGAAAAATGCTGTTCCAAAGAAGATAGAAACCAGAACCTGTTTTCAGTGCAAGATTGCTGGTCATGTTGCTAGGAATTGTCCGAAGACTTTCAAACCAAAACAGGAAGTCTCTGGTAAACTGAAAGAGAAAGTGATCGAGAAAACTGAACTTTCAACCCGAAAGTTTACAGGCTTTGAAAATTCAACCTTTGAGAAAGGAGAATGTTCAAAGAGTGTTTTGAAAGGAAAAAAAATGTAAAAAATAAAAAATGGGTTGTGAAAGGTTCAGGTAACAATTCTGGTGATGAATCTGATTCCACAAAATCAGAGGAGCCACGTGTTGAGAAAAAGGTTGAAAAATCAGTTCCAACTATGAATGATGAAAATTTTCCACCTCTGCGGGCTGAAAATTTTAAAAAGAAAGTTGGAAACGTTGAAATTTCAAATCAATTTTATTTTGATAAGAAGAAATTTGATGTTGATAAGGATTTCAACGGAACTGTGAAACACATTTTTGGAAAAATGGTCGATGGTAAGGCCAAAGGAGTGAAAGAATTTTATGCTTCCAAAAGAAATGTTCACAGGACGGTGGAAAGTAAAAATGAAGAAGAGGTTGTTACACCCAAGGAAGGTCAGGCTTGGGTGGATATATTTTTCAAACAGTAAAAACCTGACTTGCCGGAGCTCCCAAGTTGGTAATCGCGGAGCATGAATCGGCATCTTTCTTATGTTGTTTGTTTGAAAATTGAAAATTTTTGGAAATTTATACTGCAGGAATAGCCGGAACTCCCAGGTTGGTAAGCGAGGAGTAGGAATCGGCACCTTGAGAATTCAATCAACAGATGATGATTGGTTGAAAATCCTTGATTGGATTGATCTTACAAGTGGTAAATCAGGGACATTAAGTTGTATCTGATTTCCTACAAGTGGTTGAACAACAAAGTGATGAACCAAACCCCAAACCTACAAATGGTTTTACAAAATCAACACAACTTATTTTCCAGAAAAACCATTTGATTAAAACAAACTTAAGTGTTTTGAAATCAATGGGAAAATAGTTTGTTGTGAGGGGGAGTTCTGATTGTTTATGCCAAGTGGATGGTGAATTGAAGTGATTCGATATCAGTTGTCACGTTGTTGTACAGTTTGTTTTCAAATTTCCTAAAATGTGTTTGCATTTTAGGGGGAGTAAGAAATTTTCAGAAAATCCAAAAACATTAGAAAATTTGAAAAAGTCAAAAACATGATAAAATGAAAATGAGTTTTGTTGTATAAAAGAGGAAATGATAGTACATCAGTGGACTATCACAACATGCTAAAGAAATGGAAAGTTAAAAAGTGATAAACGTTCTCACTGATGATGTGCCAGTAGGTTTTTGCACATTTAGTAGATTGTGACGAGATATAAACCTAAATTTCAAACTTGCTTATATCGTGGGGAAACATCTCTCAGATATATGGGTAACCCCCGAAATCTCGTTTGAAAGATTCCTTTTTCTGATATACTAGGTTTTTATACTCAGTGATATCTGGGGTATTATTCCGGGACTTCTGCTGAATGGAAGTTCTGACCTAGTCCTCGAATAATACTTTCTGCAATGCTTGAAACATAGCATCACCCTCAGCATATATGATAAGACAATAAAATTGCTTAGCAATGCTGTTGTAAAAAAGATCCTCTAAAGGGGACACACCCAAAAGTTGAGTCATGATCTCTCTGCTGAACGGTAGTTCTGACCTGAGCTCTCATGATTCTTCATAATTTATTAACCCCTACAGATATCATTTGTGTCATAATTACCTGTAAGACTGAATATTGGGATCTGGATACGGGAGTATATTCTGAGGTGGGACACCCTATTAAGTTTAAGTGCTTAAGTCATTAATATCATATCTCGAAACAGTTGAACTTTGTGTGAAAATTTAAGTGGACCAGTATACTGACAATCTAAGTGAATCGTTTAAAACTGAAAATGTTTAAAGCTTAACGGTGTTGGTGATTTATCTCAAAAACTGATATGATCCTCTTGCACAAACTCACAAAAATATTGTCTGTAAATATTTCATTTCTGCATTTTTCTTGATTCTACAAGTGGTGTCAGTTATTTTCTTTCAGAAAATCCAAAAAGATTTTAGTGTGTTTTAGCATATAATTTTGAAAAAATCCAAAAAGATTTTCGACAACTGATTTTGGAGAGTTGGTTTTCAAAATTCCGAGTGATAAACATGATGAACAAATGGTTTGGGTGAAAGTGTTTGAAGATTGTTGAAATGAAATGAGAAAATGTTTTGCAATAAAAACGTTATTCCTGCATGTGGTAAATTAGATTTGAAAATCTTATCCACAAATTGTTATCAGAAAATTTATTTTTGGGTAGAGTTTTTGCAGGTTGGCCAGGTTTCGATTCAGAGCAGGATGAAAGCCAGGTTATGATCATTGTGAATTCCAGACTACGATCCCAACAGATTGAGAGGGGGAGTCTGAAGACACCATGATATTCAACATTCGAGAGAGAGGAGTTTGTTGATGATGAAGATAGAGAATGAGGATTCTTGCAATGACAAATACTTCAGAGGAAGATTGAAGACTGATAAAGACTGTAGGTTGACAATCGAAGACTCGACACTGAAGACTCCGTCAACATCCGAGGGGGATTTTGTTGGTGCACTACGTCTGTCGACTACGTCTTATATCGAGTCTAGTAGAGTTTAGGTTAGACAATGGCACAAAATCCAAGAAACATATGATAGAATAGGTTTCGCTTATGTGTCACAATCTTGGTTTCTCTTATGTGTCCTTGGCTAGTTTCGCTTATGTGTCATGAGAGGGGTTTCGCTTATGTATCAAGTGAGGTTTCGCTTTTATGTCATGTTCGTATAAGCGAAACCTGCTCACCTATAAATAGGGCATCATGAGCGAAATCATACATAGTTATAGGTGTTGTCTTCCGGTGAGCCACGAAGTGCTGCAGAAGTGTTGTCAGAACGTGTACTCGCATTATTGATCAATACAACAACAGTTTAAAGTGAATATGGCTGAGATTGCACCAAAGCATTAGTTTCCGCCTCTTGTTTTGGATAGGAATTCTTCTGATTGACTCAAACAGGGCCGAAATCGATCCTACATGATAGGTGATTGACTAACAGTTGTTGAAACAACTGGTGCTTCAACTATTGTTGTCATTACAACAGTAGATGTATCCACTGTTGTCTTCTGCTTTTCAGCAGGTGGTTTTTGTGATGGTGATTTTGTTTGTACTGTGGTAGTGGATTGTATGGTGGGGATTTGAGTGGTAGGTGGCTGACTAACAGTTGTTGAACCAAATGGTGTTTCAACCATTGTTGTCATTACAATAGTAGATGTGTCCACTATTGTCTTCTGCTTTGTGGCAAGTGGCTTTTGTGGTGGTGATGAAATTTTTGGTGGGGGCAATGGTTGATGAGGTGTGTGTTGAAGTCGTAGTATTGATGTCAGTTGTTTGGGTAACAGCTATTGAAACCACTGAAGTACCAACAACAGTTGATACAACAGATGTTTCAACATCTGCTGGTTTGGAGGTTTGATGTGTGGAGTTTTTAGGAGTTTGGGGAGTCTGTTTTGTGAGTCTAGAAGGTGTGGATTTGGGTTGCCTCACTTTTCTAGTGGGCTGTTTTCTTTTAGGCTTAGGATTTTCTTCATCCTTGGGCTCAGAAACACCCTGATCTTCCATTTCCATAAAAACTTTCTTCTCCTCTTCAAACCTTGACTTGCCCTTTGCCTCCATATCCTTTTTTAGCCTTGTCTTTTCATCAGCTAAGGCATTTAAGGTTACATCAATCTTTTTGGAACCATCTGGTTTAGGGATGTCTTCAAGCATATTTGATTTGTCTGGTGCAATATACAAACCATCTTCATATCCCTTTTACTTTAGCTGCTTCATTTTCTCCCTCTTTTTGGCATCAGCTGGTGGAGGATTATCAACAAAGATTAGAGGAGGAGGAGCAGAACCAGTAGTTTTCAGCAAATGGGCCTTGATTGCCTTTATGTCTGCTTGGGTATCCATGAACCTAGCTTCCATCATATTTCTGATCTTTTGAACTTGTATTTCATGTTGCTGATCAGCATATTCCCTTTGTTTGTGAAGCAGAGGTTGAAATAGACTCCAAAGTGCATTGGGAGTAGGAGCAGATGAAGGAGCAGCTGGTTGAGCTGGTGCAGTAGTGGATGGTACCTTTTGTGCTTTCAACAACTGTTGCAGCATGTCTTTGATTTCTGCAACAGATATCTCAAGTTTGTCAACTCTATCCGTCAATTCTCGGTACATTAAACCATCACCCAACTTAATGGGATCATCTGATTTCCCACTGGCAGTGGTTGTATCAGTGGTTGACTTAGGGAAAGTATCCAAAAAATCATCCATCGATGCCCCTTTTTCTTGGTACTGGGGTCTTCTATCTTCAAAAGAGGTTGATATTCTTAGCTCACCAGTGTATATTGGATATCCACCAGTTGGCATTATGGTTCCTAAAGAAGATATTGCCTTCAAGGAAGTCTTAGAAATGAAACTACTGTCCAAGTGTAAACCAGTGGGTTCAACACTTGTAGTAGTTGCTTCACTTGAACTACCACCAAGAGTTACATGTAACTCAAGGGGTGTAACCTCCTCAGTTGTTGGTGGGTTAGCAATGATAGGGAGCTCAGAATCAGTCACTTGTGGAGACATACTCTCAGTGATAGGTGGTTGAGAGGAACTGTTTTCTATTTGAGCTATATCAAGTGCTTCCAACAAGGGCAATATTTGCGATGGAATTTGGGTAGTGAGTAGAGGTGTAGAAAGAGAATTTGCCCCAGGAGCTGGGCTGTGGATGATGGAATCAAGTGATTCCAGAGTATCATAATGTGGTGTCCCTGTTGATACAACTTGTTCTTTTTGAGAAGAAGCAGGAGGAGTTTGAGGCTCAGGTAGAGATCTTTCTACCAACTGCTATGAGGAAGTAACAGCAGTGGTTTCTGGTGACTTTTGTGTTGTCACTGGTAGTTGCTCTGGGATCTCATCTTCCAGAGTTACCTTTTTATGAGGTTTGGGAGGCTTTTGTGATTTTCTTTTAATGGTCTTTTTGGTGTGTTTAGGTGGGGGTTGCACAGCAGTGGTTGTGCTGTTGTGTTCACCTTGAGCAGTGGGCTCAACAACAGTAGCCTGAGGAGCAGTGGTTGCTGCTAAATTTTGCTCAGACTCCTCTATTTGTGTTTTCGAAGGTTTTTACAGCCTTGTAAATGTTTCAAAAGATAGGTTGTTGATTTGAAAAGGATTCCCTTGGATAAGTAAATGAGCACTATCATTAGGAATCTTCTTGTGCAAGTAAAAGCTCAAAAACCTTGGAAATAAAATAAATGGTTTTTTCTTGTCTTTTATATTATTAACATTTCTGACCATGTCATTAAAAATCTCTTGGGAGTAATTAAAAGTTTCATTTTGTAAGATAGCATAACCCAAGTATTGGATTTTTAATGGAATTTAATTAAATGCTATGGTCTTATTTAAAACACACATGAGGAGGGTATGAAATAAAAACCTTGTGGCAGGAGGAAAACTGCCTTTTTGCAAAGTATCCTTTTTCATTTCTTCAGCATACCCTCTCTCAAGGAAATCAGTTTGATAATAGGTTTTTGGGAAGGAAGTTTTACCTGTAATATCATTCAATTCGAACACCTCAGAAATGTCTTTAGGTGTGACAGCAACCTTAATTCCACTTACCGAAGAAGTGATAGCCCAGGTCTTTTTGTCCTGAACTTCTAATTCAGCATGTTTCCAAAAATCTCGAAGGGTATCGAGATATGGGTGGATTGCAAGTCAACAAGGTTTTCTACCTTGAGGATGAAAGTGCGTCAATAACGGAGTCGGATGTGGTGCTATCACTTGGTTTTTCAAGTATGCACAAGTAATTATGCGGAGCTTTATATGGAAGGGCCATGGCGATTTTAGAGTGATTGAGAGAGGAAGAAGATAATGAAATATTTTGAGAGAATTTTGATGGTAACTGCTTTGAGGCGAGAGGAAGAAGATAAAGAAATATTTTGAGAGAATTTTGATGGTAATTGCTTTGAGAAAAGAATTTTGACTTCGATTCATCAGTGAAAACCCTGTTTGGGGTTTTGATCAGGGTTTTATAGGTGGAAAAAGTGAATGCTGATGTGGCAGCGGTTACAAAAGATCTGACGGCCAAGTATTGTCCACGTGTCAACCACTGATGATGAATGGAAGACAGTTGTTAAGGAAACCACTTATGAAACAAGTATCAGTGGTTGCAACGGTTATAATGAGAACAGTGGCTGATTTTCAACTATCAGTGGATAGCCTATCAGTGGGTTAAAACACTGATTTTGAACAACTGTGATTTACAAGGAAATGAGAAAACAGTGGTTGACTTTCAGCAGTGGACAATATTTAGCAGAATAAATGTTTGAACTAAAACCAATGGTTATGCACAGACTTTTAAGATTTATGAAAAATTTTCATTTCAACTATTTTTAAGGATGGATTTTTGATTTCCTGAAAACATTTTAATGCTTAAAATTCATGTTCAAACAAGTTTTGCTTGTTTGTCCATGTGAAGCATATTAGTCCAAGGGATCACCTTTTCAGGGGTAAATATGTCTAATGTTTAGGTTAGCATATCTACCAGTTGACCCTTAGTTAGATTATGAGACAGGAAAATCAAACCTTTTTCATAGCAAACCTTCACATAGTGATGTCTGATTGTGAATGATGGTGAATCAATGAGATATTGAATCTTTGATGATATATTTCAGCTACTTGACAGCCCTGCATAAAAGAAGCCTTTTGAGCAACTATACCAAAATTCAATATCATACTTTGAAGTTACAGTCAGTTGGACTTTTCATCAACAGCAGCAACATCATAATAATCTTCAATCAGTGGTTAGGGAAACATCTGCTGTACGTGCACAGTCACAACACTAAGCTTATAGCCTAGGAATTGATATCCCCCTGATGTAAGCTTTTTCACACTCCTGGTGTCTCTTTTATTATCATACATCTTAGCAATCATGCTTCTAGCATATGCAATGTTCATTGAGGACCCTCTTTTAGCCAAAAGGATTCTCATTCTTTGGTTGTGGCACAAGTTTGTCAAGCTTGTTATCACTGAACTGCTGAAGCCCTTCTTACATGACATATACCCAACTTTATGTCTTTTTAGTACCCCAAGATGCATGACTTGTTGATGGGATGGTAGAAGACCAACAAGAAGACAAATGTTTTGGGAATGATTGTTGGTGCATATTTGTGACAACAGCTTAGATTTGGTCGTTGGATATCTTGTAAATTAGTAAATTGATAAACGATTAGTGGGTTTGGCTTTGTAATAGTTAGTTGTAATGTTTGGGTTAACTAAAACCCAGTTTGGGTCAAGGGGGGAAGAATTAGGCCTAGCCCATGTAGTAAACCCTAGCCTAATGTTGCAACCTTGTGTTATATAAACAAGGTTTTGCATTAGGGTTTAGGTTAATCAGCCAGAAATGTTTTTGTGTGAGGATTTTCATGAGAGCATAGAGCTTGGACGAAATTAGGGTTTGATTGATTGTAATACTTGTGTTTGATAATCAATAGAAACCTGATTGACTGTGAATTTCTGTTTTTACTCAATTCTGTGATATTCTGATCAAGAGGATTCCGCATTCTTGATGGGATTGACAATTCTGTGACGATCCATACGAACCAGGGGACCTACAATTGGTATCAGAGTAATAGGCTCTTGAAGAGGCTCGGTTCAGAATTGTTCTTGGCAGAAACATGAAGAATTTCAAAATTTTTGAAACCTGACAATTAGGGTTTCAAAATTTTTGTTGGTTTAATATAAATTTTCGAAATTTTTTGGCTGTTTTTGATCTTCTGCATTGTTAGTTTGTTATTTTACAGGTTTTGGAGATAGTTCTGGTTGATTGGTTGAAGAAATTTTGGATGGAAAAGCTTAAAGATTCGAAGATTTTTCTTCGTGTTCTTCACGTTCTTAGATCTGTTCTTCACTGTTTTTCAAAAATTACTGATATTTTGCTGTTTCGATTCTGCAGGAAAGTGTAGAGAATCTGGAAAATCTTCAAAATTTCGAACAGATTGAGTTTACGAATTTACTGGAGTATTTAATAATTTCGCAGTCTGGACCTACGACATTAACTGAACGGCGAAGTTAAATCCAAAGGCGACTTTGGTAACCGTATAATTGTCCTCAGCGACATTATTACGGTGATCGGCGAAGTTATAGGCATCGTAATAGCGAAATTCTTGATCAGCGAAATTAACTTTACCAACGAACTTACCTGCAAAAATAATCAGCATAATTAAACAATTTTATTAAACCAGCGAAATTATATAACTTCTCTGACCAGGGAAATTGAACTGCAACCTAACCAGCGAAATTGACTTGGCTAAGCAGCGAAATTAGTAGAAGGTTTAAAAGGTGGAGTATTTAATTTTGTAGAGGAATTAGATACCTATAGAGTAATTAACGTTTTTGAAAATAGAAAGTGATCCGTAGCTCATCTGCCAAAACCGTTTGCACCGTTGAATTCGTTGGATTTTTAGGACAAAAAAAATACTCTAGTAAATTCGACATTATATATCATTGGATTCGTCTTTTCGAGATGATTCTAACATTTTAATTTGGTAACCACAGTTTTCGGACACTTTTTGTACGGTTTTACCAATCTGTTACGTTAAAATGTCGAACATGACGAATTTGAATGCACTTTTGAGGATGGAGCATGAGGTTGGTACCACAATAAACCACCTAAGATGATGAAGGTGGAAAATTATCTGACATGCAAGGACAGGTTCCAATCTTTCATTGAATATCAGGACGCACGCATGTAGATATGTATTTCATATGAGTACACAAACCCAACACACGATTTTGAGGGCATACCATGTAGAACAGACTATGTGAACATGCAAGAGGCTGATAAAAAGATGTATGAGGCTGAAAAGAGAGCCTTGGCTGCAATAAAAATGTCCTTACCTGATGGCATCAAGCATACCTCTAAGAAGTACACTAATTCAAAGGATATATGGGATGCATTAGAAAAGAGATATCAGGGAAATGCAGATGTTAAGAAGAACAAAGTTGATCTACTGAAGAAGCATTTTGCTGTCTTCAAGTGCATGAGAAATGAGTCACTTGAAGATATCATCACTAGATACTATCATCTCATGTCAGAGTTGGACAACTATGACATAGATAGTTATACTGACATACAGATCAATGACAAGCTGCTTGATGCTCTACCTACAAAGTGGGATATCTACACTCTCATGATTAAAGGGAAAGCAGATTATGAGACAAAAGATCTTGAAGAGGTTGTTGGTAAGCTAAGAGCTTATGAGCTCAACATGAAGAAGAAGGTAACAGGTTATGATCAGGTTCAGGATCCAGGAGTTTACAATGGACATCCATCTTCTTCGTCTCACAACACTTCTAGTGACTCTGCTACTGCGTTTTTATCATGTGAAAATGAGCAGGTTACGGTAAATGATGATGGTGATGTATGTTTCGTTGCTGCTTCAGGAGGATCAACAGGGGGAGCCAAGAGAACATCAGCTTCTAAGCATAGTAGTAGTACAAAGTCAATGCCTATGAGTGTGAAGTCTGCTGAAGAACATCTTGCTCTACTGGCTTCATTCGTTGCTTCATATGAAAACTACATTCAGGGGAAGATATCTGATCCTGCTACTTTAGATAAAGATTATGATCAGATTGACCCTAATGATCTAGAAGAGATGGATTTACAATGGCAAATGGCAATGATTTCCAGGAGAGTGAAATGGTTTATGAATAGAACAGGAAGGAAGTTCATGGGGAAGACGGTTGGTTTTGACAAGACCAAGGTTCGGTGCTTCAACTGTCAAAGTTATGGACACTTTGCTAGAGAGTGTCAAAGGCCGAAAACGGAGTCTTCAGGTCAAAGTTCAAACAACAGAAGTGCATCAAACAATTCTGGCTCAAAAGCTTTGATCTCTACAGCACGAGAGGGATCATATGACTGGAGTGTTCATTTGGAAGACGATGAGAATGTTACTCAGGCATTCATAGCAGAGATAACACCAGTTGATGATGCTGAAGCAAAAGTGGATGCTGATGTGAAGATAGAGAATAAAGCTGAAGGAGATAAGGCTGATCAGATAACTAAAGCTGAAGAGGAAAAGTTGCAGTCTGGTCATGAAAGGGAAGCTAAAGAAAAGGATGCTAAATATAAAAGAATGGAAGCTCAGCTTGCGGCTCTCATGGCCAACCTTGACAAACAAACAGGAGAGGTACAGTCTAATTCTGTGTGTTTAAAATGTCGTGAATTACATGGTGAGGTTTACAGGTTGTCAACACAAAACCAAAGTCTGGTAAGCGAGATGTCTAACATAAAAGAATCAAACTTTTTTGCTAAAACAAACGAATCTTTATACTTGAAAAAGATAAAAGGTTATGAAAGTGAAATTGAAGCTTTAACCTGCAAACTAAACGAAAAACTTCAAGTCATAGACTTAGCTCATGACATGACGGCTGAGAAAACAAAAGAGATTTATAAAAAATGCAAAGAGTTGTCAGATGCACAACTCAAAATTGTTGAACTTGAAAAGAAATTAGGTCAATTCAGGGACTCTACTTTTGTTATGAAACACATGATGGGTGGGTTAAAGAAGAGTAATGACAAGACTAGTGTGGGATTCAAGGGCTTTAATGAAGTTCCACCTCCTCTTAGTCATGATTATTCATTCCTGCCTGATGAAGATGAGCTAACAGACTTTATGTCAACAACACCAAGTAGTTTCGCGTTAAGTCAAAGTGATGGGTCTAAGAGTGATGATCCTAATAAGAACAATTTACCGGGAACCTTTGAAAAAGAAAAATTCACCTCCTAAGAGTAAAAATCAAACTTTTGTTAAAAAGATTAATTTTGTTCAAGGTAGGGATATGAAAAATGAAACCATTGTTATTGAAAACGACTCAAATGTAGAGTTTGCAAAAATAAGAACATAGAAAAATATGAAATTAAGCAAACTGAAGAAAATCCTAACAAGGCATCATCATCATCATCTGATGAGGAATCTGGCTCAAAGACTTCAGCTAGGAAGTCTTCGAAAAGGAGATCATGCTTCAAGTGTCACACAAAGGGACATGTAGCTAGTTGTTGTCCTAACAAAAAGACTGAAGCACAAGGGAGTGAAAAACAGAGAGGGAAATCACCTGAGAAGAAAGGTGTTAATGAGGAGAAAGTTGCAACTTCTCCAAAGAAATCTGCTCCTAAGCAACCAGAGAATGTTGCTGTTGGTGTAGGTGTAGATAAGGCTGAAAAAGGAACTCCACAAGTTACTCGTTTTCAAAGAAATCTACCAAGATTTCAGCCTAAATCTACATCAGGCAGATACCAGAGACCTAGAAGCAGTTCACCAAGAATGAACAATTATAATTCAAATAATTTCAGGAGTCAAGGTCAATATCAAAATCGATACCAAAATAATGGTGGTTGAACTTTTTATAATAATGGCTTTAGAAATTATAACAATCAAGCTTCTTGGAATTAAAACTCAAGGTTCCAAAATCAAAATTTTCAAAGGTCAGATAGTCCAAACACATATAGGAACCCGCAGGACCATAGACCTAGTGGAAATCAAAATCAAATTCCATTAACAGGTCTAAGATCCAAGACTCCTGTTAGGAGTGATGGATATTGGATGGATGTTCTAGTGGTTGGTGAATTTGGACGACCCAAGACCATTAAGGCTTGGGTCCCCCAATCTAACAAATTTCTTGGTTGGTGTGTGCAGGAGCTGCTAAGGAGGATTATCAACTTGTGGTATGTTGATCGTGGCTGCTCCAGGCACATGACGGGGGATGTGAGATTTTTAACTGAGTTTGAAGATTATGATGGTGGAAATGTGAACTTTGCTGGTGCTAAAGGTGGTAGAATTACAGGTAGAGGAAAAGTGACCAATGGGAAGATCACACTGGACAAAGTGAACTATGTTGAGCAGCTTAAGCACAATCTGATGAGCGTGTCAGAAGTCTGCGACAAGGGTCACTCGGTCCATTTTACCAAGACTGAAGCATTAGTGTTGAAACCAGGTTTGGTGATTCCGGACGATTGGATAGTTATGAGAGCGCCAAGGAGAAATGACACTTATGTCATGAACATGGGTGCTAAGGATCCAACTGCTGTGGTGGCGTGTTTACTATCAAAAGCATCTAAAGCTGAATCAATGTTGTGGCACAGACGCATGGCCCATATTCACTATCGAAAAATGAACTATATTATTAAAAATGAATTAGTGAAAGGGGTTCCAATGCAGAGGTTTCACGTGGAAGATAAATGTCTTCCATGTCAAAAAGGAAAACAACATAATAAACCTCACAAATCAAAATCAGTAAATTCTATAGATGCCCCTTATGAATTACTTCACATGGATTTATTTGGTCCAATGAACGTGAGGAGCATAGGTGGAAAGTACTATTGTTTAGTTGTCATAGATGATTACTCACGTTATTCATGGGTTTTCTTTTTAGGTACAAAAGATGAAACATCGGAAATGCTAATAGATCTTTTTACAAAATTGGAAAACGTCCATGTTGCAAAGATCAAGAGGATAAGGAGTGATAATGGCACGGAGTTCAAGAATCAGATTCTGGATCTCTATTTTCTTCGCAAGGGAATAGAACATCAATATTCTGCTCCTTATACCACTCAACAGAATGGAGTCGCTGAGAGGAAAAACACGACGTTGATTGAAGCTGCTAGGACTATGCTTTCAGATTCAAAGCTACCAGTTCTTTTCTGGGGAGAAGCTGTGAATACAGCTTGCTATGTCCTAATCAAAGTTTTAACTATTAAACATTTTAACAAAACATGTCATGAATTAATGTTTAACAAAAAACCAAACTTAACAGGCTTTGAACCATTTGGATTACCCTGCACCATTATGCGAAATAAAGATAAACAAAAATTCGGTGCAGTGGCTGACGAAGGCTACTTTCTAGGTTATGTTCCTGGCACACCGAATAAAAGGGTTTTTAATCTAAAAACTGGTAAAATTAAGGTTGTTTTTAATGTTGAAATTACTACATACAAACCTCAACAATCAACGAATGGACCAACTATATTATATGATTATGAAAGTGTTTTTAAATCATTTAATATTCCTGAGTTTTCTGATGTAGATGATTCTCATTTGATTCAAGCAGTGATAAGTGAAGACGATGAAGGCGAGTTCTTTCCTAGATCAAATGTTGATATGACAGATGCTCCAGAAACTTCCCAAGGTGCTGCTGATCCTGATTCAAGCGATAGTGACTCTGAACCCAATCAGGGGGAGGATTTCATTAATCCATTTGTAGATCAGAACATTCAAGGGGAGGTTGGATCAAACCTGGGTGATAATTTAGAAGTGGATGCTGTTGCTACTACACGAGCAAATAGAGATCATCCAGTTTACATGATACTAGGAGATCCTACTGCAGGTGTTCAGACAAGGAGAAGCATAGCAATGAATACAGGTTTATTTGTTTCGATTGTGAAGACTGGAATTGTGAACGGGTGCTTGTATAGTTGCTTCATTTCTTAAGAGGAGTCGAAGAACATTCATATGGATCTAAAAGACAACTCATGGGTTGAAGCTATGCAAGAGGAACTGGCCCAGTTTGCAAAGTTGAAGGTTTGGGAGTTAGTGGACCTTCCTAAAGGTGAAAGAGAGATTTGCACTAAATGGGTATTTAGGTGCAAGAAGGATGTAAGGGGAATTGTAACGCGAAACAAAGCTTGATTGGTTGTCAAAGGTTTCAATCAGCAAGAAGGGATTGATTACAATGAAGTGTTTGTACCAGTGGCAAGGTTGGAAGCAATTCGTTTGTTCCTACCCTTCGCATCATTCAAGGGATTTACTAGACGTGAAGAGTGCATTTCTTCACGGGAAAGTCCAAGAAGTGGTGTATGTCTCACAACCAGATGGGTTCGTTGATCCAGACTATCCAGATCGGGTTTACAAACTTAATAAGGCTTTGTATGGATTACATCAAGCTCCCAGGGCGTGGTACGAGACACTGTCAACACATCTGATCAAAAATGGTTTTGAAAGAGGTCAGATTGACAATACACTTTTCATCAAGAGAAAGACAGAAGATTTTCTGCTGGTACAGGTATACGTGGATGACATCATCTTTGGGTCATCAGATGAAAAAATGTGTAAAGAGTTCGAGCAGGTGATGAAGAGCAAGCTCGAAATGAGCGCTATGGGTGAGTTGTCCTACTTTCTAGGATTACAAGTTGAACAGTAGGAGGACGGGATGTTTATACATCAAACAAAGTATGTGTGTGACATTTTGAGTCGGTTCAAAATGAATGATTGCTATACTTTCAACACACCTATTTGCGAAAATCACAATCTTGGCCCAGATCATGAAAGCACTGAAGATGTTGATCCTACTCAATACAGGGCAATGATTGGTTCTCTAAAGTACTTGACTGCTTCAAGACCTCACTTCATGTTTGCAGTATGTCTATGTGCCAGATATCAGGCTAATCCGAAAGAGTCACACATGAAAGCAGTGAAGCGGATTCTTTGTTACTTGAAGGGGAAACCTAAACTTGGGTTGTGGTATCCAGCTGATAGTGATCTGAATTATGTCGCTTACACTGAATCAGACTTTAGAGGATACAAGTCTAATAGGAAATCTACAACAGGTGGTTGTCAGTTCTTAGGAGGCAGGATTGTGTCTTGGCAATGCAAGAAGCAATCTTGTGTGTCTACCTCTACGTGTGAAGCTGAATATATTGTTGCGGGTAGCTGCTACTCTCAGGTTCTCTAGATACAACAGCAGATGCTCGATTACGGTTTGGATTTCACTCGTACTCCTATTATGATAGACAATACTGCCACAATTTCTATAACAAATAATCCCGTGAAACACAGTCGCACAAAACATATTGACATTCGTCATCATTTTATACGTGATTGTGCTGAAAAAAGACTAATTGAACTACACCGAGTCGACACACTAGATAACCTGGCAGATCTTTATACTAAAGCTTTTGACAGGGCTCGCTTTGAACATTAGTCGAACTCAACGGGATGAGGGATCCTGAATAACTGGTTTTTCATAAGAATTTTGTAAATATTTTATTGTTTTTTTAAACATCAAAAAATAAAAAAAAATAGAAAACCACAAAAATACAAAAACATTGAAAAATCAAAAACATAAAAAGATACATAAAATCAAAAATGAGTTATCACTGTGTGAAAAAGAAGAAATGATAGTACATCAGTGTGTTAGACTGTCACACTGAAAATGAATTAAATTGCTTAAGTGTGATAGCAGCTTCATCATACGATGTACCAGTAGGCAAAAAGCATGAAATAATCAACTTACCAATGTGATATAAACCTAAATGAACTGAATATGAGTGGGGAACACATCAGTGGTGTATGGTTTAATGACCTTAAATCTTGTGTTGATAGATTGCCAAAATCTGAAGTTTTGGGTCTTTATACTGTTATTTCATCTAGGGATATCAGGGTTGTCCTTCTGCTACATCCAGATACATGCTGACCTAGGCACGACTAGGATATCTTAAAAGAGCTAAAATTGCCAAAACCCATAAATGAAGAAGCTCTCCTAGAGAGTTATTCAAATGTGCAAAAATCATAAATCGTACCAAAAATGGTATTTATCCTAGCCCTCGTTAGATATTTTGGTCTCTTTGTTGTACGGAAGTACTGACCTGATCACCAATTATCTAAACGTTGAAAAACAAAACGGATGAATTCAGTATACTCACCTACTACGATGAATCTTTGTGCATACCTTGATCGCGGGGGTACATCCTGAAGTGGGACACACTAGTATATCAGTAATAATATTACCATAACGTATCATACAGTAATGGAACTTGAAATGTTCATGCATCTTGTTTAAGTGGACAAAGATACTGGTAATTGTCTTGGACTGCTTTTCACGAAATATTAAATAAAGAATTATCTAATAGTGTGAAAATATTTTAATGTTGCTGATATGATCTTCTTACCGGTGATTCTCACAAAAATAGAGTGTTTATTGCTTTTGTGTTTACTTGCTTTCAGAAAATATAAAAATCCAAAAATAATGTCTTTTTATGTAACGCCCAGCGTCCCTAAACCTTAGGATTTTGTCAGAATTAGTCCCTGAAGTTTGTCTATTTGTCATTTTAACCCCTGATCTATGTGGAAGTCTATGTTATATACTTGAAATGCCTAAATCTACGTGTGGAATGCCTATATTTTTGGAATGCCTATGTCTATATACTTGGAATGCCTAACTCTATATTTGAAATGTCTAAATCTATATTGGAATGTCTAAATCTATGTTGGAATGTCTAAATCTATGATGGAATGCCTAAATCTATGATTGTAATATCTAAATCTATTTGGTGCTTGACTCTTTAGACTCGTGAAACTTGATTCTTGGTTGAACGAGATACTATAGCCTTGTCACTGGCGGAATCTATTACTCTTTGGAACTTTTGATGTTTATGATGTAATCTAGTTATCTTATAATACGCAAACGCTTAGTCTAATTCGCAAAACGAATCAAAGACGGGAACGCGGAAAGATTGGATTGGCCAGAGTGGCAACCCTATCGGATGACCACCCTATCGGATGGCCACCCTATCGGATTGCCACCGTATCGGATGGCCACCCTATCGGATTACCACCCTATCGGATGGCCACCCTATCGGATTGCCACCCTATCGGATGACCACCCTATCCAAGCCAAACGTCCCCAAGTCCCTTCCACACTATAAATAGGCCTGTCACATCACTTTATCCCCTGATGTGACAGCCCTGTTCGACCAGACGCACGCACAATATATTTTCTCCATTTTCTTGGCGATTTCGGTATGTTTCAAGCTAGATTCTTGTACTTTCTCAATCTACACTTCATCCTCTACATGATTCACCTTTGAAATCACACTTTTCACCATGAAATCTCTCAGATCTAGGATCTTCAGGATGATGTCATCATGATGGTTTGTACAAACCGCCATATGAGGTAATTCTTGGTGAGATCTAGCTAAGATCTAAGGGATTCCATGTATTTATCACTAAATCTAACCTGAATCTAAGTATTTTCACGATAAAACTTAAGTTTCTTCATCTTCTTCTTCAACTTTTGCTCTAAATGGTGAGATCCGGTCCTGAACGGACTATAGACTTGATTATTAGTTTAGAGTCGGCTTAAGGATGGATTTCCACCGGAGAATGATGGCCGGAAAATGGAGTTGGACATAAACTGATCGGACTGGGGTGGTTCCCACCCGACCAGAACGGCTGTGCGACAATGAGTTTACCATTGTTACAACACGTACCATGTCGTCATCGTTAAACTTAAGATGGCCACCTTATCGGATGACCACCCTATCGGATGGCCACTGATGTGTGCAAAATGCAACATATAAATTACATCAATTGTGGCATAAAACTAACCCTTTTTTAGTACTAATGTTGGAAAAAGTGTGTTTTTGTCTTCCTTTTGTATTTTCAGGATTAAATGAGCTCAAATTAACAAAAGAAGCAAAAAAGCAGCTAAATCTAACATAAATACAAGAAAAGGAACAAACATGGCATGCCCGACCTCCTCGAAAGCATCTTCCCAAGCAAAACAAGAGAACAGAAGGCTGAACACGCCCCGTGCTCAGTGAACACGGGGGCATGCCCAAGTGTCAGCATAAAAGACATAGTTGTAGAAGCTTCCATCGCCCACCACGGGGCCGTGCTCAGCGGACACGGGGCCGTGGTCAACTATAAGATTCGCAGAATCCAGGAAAATCTTGATAGTACAAATATGCTTCTGCATACAGGGTCGTGCCCAGCGGACACGGGGCCGTGGTCAACTAATGCAGACAAAAGCAATTAATTAAGACAGAGAAGAGGATGGACACGGGGCCGTGCCCGAGCTTCTGTTCAGCCTATAAATAGGAGTGCTTGGCTCAAGCTCAAAACATCCCTTGGCACACCACCTCTCTCACACTTCACCCACCACCATCACAACACCATCATCCACCACCATCATCCATTGTCCATCATAGTGTGTGTGAGTCATCTCGGGATCCAAGATTGATCATAAGAGTTCTTGACAATCAAGGCCATGTTTGCCTAAGTCTCTTACATCACTTAGTGAAGACAAAGTGTCTAGTGTAATACTTTTTATGTTTTAATCTTTTCGCACTTTTTAATTGGTTATGTATTAATGACTTTAATAACTAGTTTCTTATGTTGAAGGTGATTCTTCCTTATCGTTTGTCCGTGGTGTATTGGCATTATTTTACTGTCTATATAAAATAAAATATTTTCACCATTCGTATCTCCACGGTCTATATGGAGGTATGTTGGCTACCTGGTCGGGGGTTAAGGGAACGGTTTGGTAAGAGTCTTGCCATTATTCAGTGTATAGATCCTGCAAAGGACCTGGGTCAAATTTAGTAGGACCTCCTTCAATACCTACCGGTATTAGATGGCGGGGGTCCAAACTCTTTGACCTCCTCATAAGTTAAGCTACTATTAAAACTTTAACCCGACTACTTAGGACTATATCCCTGCTGACTCAGACTACTTAGCCGAGGGTAACGTCGCCTTCAAAAGAGTGGCCTACCACATTATGCATTAATAACTTAATTAATTATCTTTCAATAATCCGACCCTTTAGGATTGTATCCTTGCTGACTCAAACTACTGGGTTGAGGGTAACGTCACCTCCAAAAGAGGGGCCTACTACAATAACTAAGATAACCTCTTAAATAGTGCAAAAGTGCGGAAATAATCAAAGGTTACACTAAACACGAGTCGGAGCCAAGTGATTCATCTTGTCTATCTGTTTTTACTTTATTTTTATTTTTCAGCATTTTAGTTAGTTTTTATTTTCTTAGTTTAAAACCTTTTTCTAAACTTTTGATTTGATTAGACGTTGAGGATTAACCGGTGCTAAAAGCTCTTGTGTCCTTGGACGTCCTCGGTATCTTGCCAACATTATACTATGCTCACGATGGGTGCACTTGCCCATATGTGTGTTTAGTGTTAGTAAATATCATGTTTTATAAATTTAAAACTTAGCAAAAAAGTGTAAAAGGGCTTAAAATACACTTAAACTTATATACACACTTCACACGCATCAAGTTTTTGGCGCCGTTGCCGGGGATACAAGGATTTTAAGAAAGCTTAAAATCGACGGCCTAATCAGTTTTTTTCAAAATCTTTTCAAAACGCGGGCACATTTTTCTGCATTTTAGTTTAGTTTTGCATTTACAATAACCTGAACATGGGCCGTGCTCGCTGAACACGGGGCCGTGCTGCATATTTTTCATAAAACACCCAGATACAGTAACTTGAACACGGGGCCGTGCTCACTGAACACGTCCCCGTGCTTAACGAAATCAGTAAATTTAATTAAAACGCCCAGATACAGATTCTGTACACGGGGTCGTGTCCACTAAACACAGGGCCGTGTCCAGCCTCTGTTTCCATTTTTATTTTTGTTTTCTGATCTCGAGACTTGGTTGTGGTCTGCTGAGTGATTCTCATGGATCAATACTCAGGAGATTATAACTACACCTATGAGGAGGATGATTATAGGAGTAACTATTGCACTAATTGTGGTGACCCGCACTCGGTTCAATATTGTAACTTATATCAACTGTCCACTTCATACACCTACTATGAGGAGCCCAGGTACGAGCCATCGACTTCATACACATCCTATGAAGACCAAAGGTATGAACCTCCTCCCTCATATGCTTACAATGAAGAACAATGGTGTGAACCATCTACTTCATATGGGTATTATGAGGAACAAAGGATCGAACAACCGGATTCGAGCTTTGAAAATCCCGATCCTTTTTCTATAACCGAAGTGACCGATAGGATATTAGAATACCTTAGAGTTATCGATCGCTAATAAAAGAATCTCGCGCAAGGGAAAATGAGTCCCTTGCAAGAGAAGAATTAAATAAAGAAGAGATAACTAAAAGTGTAAAAATGGAAGAACAAACAAGTGAAAAACCGACACATGAGTTAAACAATGAAAAAGGTGAGTCCGTCAACGTTAAAATTCAAGAAGAGTCTAATTTTGAAGAAATTAATCTCTTGACACCTTCTTTTGAAAATCATTGTTTAGTTCCAACTCATGCTAAGTTTTTAAAAGAATTAAACACTAACACTAAAATTGACGAAATGGTAAGCGTTAAGTTAACTAATGATCAAACCTCGCTCTTAAAAGAAGACCCATTTGAAATTAACATTACACCGGTTCCATGTTTTTTTCAAAATTCATTTATTAGTAATGTCACAATTGATAAAGATCTTTGTGTTAACATAATTCCTAACTACATTTTCAAAAAAATAAGTATTAGTGATTTTTCTCCACTTCAAATACCCATTTTTCTATCTAATCGGAGAATAATATAATCAATCGGTGTAGTTGAGGATGTCTTGGTTCAAACAAATCAAATGGTAATCCCAACCGACTTTGTCATCCTCGATGACGCTCCATTAGTGTTGGGACGACCCTTTGTAAAAACTCACGATGCATTGAAAAACTGGAAGTTCAACAATCTATCGCTTCAATTAGGGGCATTTAAAAAGAGTGTCGATCTTGAGCGGTCAATGAAATATCCATTCGGCAATAATGACCCCCTAATTGAAGATGAAGATGAACCACCCGATAAAAGTGAAAAGTTTGACCACTTTGTTGAAGAAGAGGTCGCCGTAGAACAAACTTTTAAAGTTCTTAATGAGCAACCAAATAAGGAGTCTCCTAAAGACCCACCTCTTGAGCTCAAAGAACTTCCAAAGGGTTTGGAATATGCTTTTCTAGACAAAGAGGGTAAATTACCTGTAATTATTCCATCTAAATTAGATAGTTTAGAAAAAGAAAAATTAATTACCCTTTTGAAAAAACACAAAAATGTGATCGCTTGGAAGCTTGTAGATATTAAGGGAATAAGTCCTTCCATGTGCACGCACAAAATTTTAATGAATGATGACTAAAAATCGGTAATACAACCACAACGTCGAGTAAATCCCAATGTTCAAGAAGTGGTTAAAAACGAAGTCATCAAATTACTTGACGCCGGAATTATTTATCCTATCTCCGATAGTCCTTGGGTAAGTCCCGTCCAAGTTGTTCCAAAGAAAGGAGGTATGACGGTAATAACTAATGAAAAGAATGAATTAATACCAACACGGACCGTCACAGGATGGAGAGTGTGTATAGATTATAGACAATTAAATGAAGCAACAAGGAAAGATCACTTTCCTTTGCCCTTCATTGATCAAATGTTAGAAAGATTATCCGGTCATAAATTTTACTGTTTCTTGGATGGTTTTTCAGGTTACTTTCAAATCCCGATAGCACCCGAAGACCAATAAAAGATAACCTTCACATGTCCCTATGGAACTTTTGCTTATCGACGCATGCCATTTGGTCTATGTAATGCCCCCGCAACATTCCAACGTTGCATGGTAGCCATCTTCCATGACATGATAGAAAAGACAATGGAAGTCTTCATGGACGACTTTTCTATCTTTGGGGATTCATACGACCAATGCCTCGATAACCTTGAACGAATGCTATCCTGATGTGAGGAAACTAACCTCGCCCTTAATTGGGAAAAATGTCATTTCATGGTAACTGAGGAAATAGTACTCGGTCACAAAATCTCAAGCAAAGGAATGGAAGTTGATCGAGCTAAAATAGACACTATTTCTCGATTACCACCTCCATCCTCCGTTAGAGCTATCAGAAGCTTCCAAGGGCATGCCGGACTTTATAGGCGGTTTATCAAAGACTTTTCTAAAATTTCAAGGCCTCTAACAAAATTACTTGAAAAAGATGCTCCTTTCATCTTTGATAAGGATTGCAATCAAGCATTTCTAACCTTAAAGGAAATGCTAGTCAATGCACCTATCATGATAGCGCCTGATTGGAGATTTCCTTTCGAAATCATGTGTGATGCTAGTGACTTTGCAGTTGGAGCTATCTTGGGACAAAGAAAAGAAAAGCATTTCCACCCAATTTATTATGCTAGTAAAACACTTAACGATGCACAAGAAAATTACACAACAACTGAAAAAGAATTACTGGCTGTGGTATTTGCTTTTGATAAATTTCATTCTTATCTTGTTCTTTCCAAAACTATAGTCTATACAGATCATGCAGCCATTCGATATCTCTTCAAAAAGCAGGACGCAAAACCACGTTTGATTCGGTGGATTCTACTTCTCCAAGAATTTGATATTGAAATCAAAGACAAAAGAGGAGCAGAAAATACCGCATCAGATCATCTTTCATGCTTAGAAGACCCAGCTTTGGAGGCAACCAGGGACGAGCAAATCAACGAAAAATTTCCAACGGAGTCCCTAGAAATGGTGGAATACAAAGAAGAACCATGGTACGTCGACTATGCTAACTACCTAGCCAGCGGTATAGTCACTAAGGGTTGGCCACATCATCAAAGAAAAAGTTTCTTTGCCAATGTGAAACATTATTTTTGGGAAGATCCATATCTTTTCAAAATGTGTGCCGACCAACTCGTACGACGATGCGTACATGGTAGCGAAGCATGAAGAATTCTTCGCCATTGTCATGAAGGTCCAAACGGAGGACATCATGGTGCCGCTAGTACCGCACGAAAGGTATTTGATTCAGGATTTTATTGGCCAACCATTTATAAAGACTCCCAAAGTCTTGTCAAGACATGTGATGCTTGCCAAAGAACAGGTAATATTTCTTCCAAAAACGAAATGCCACAAAATGGCATTCTTGTTTGTGAAATTTTTGATGTGTGGGGACTCGACTTTATGGGACCTTTCC
This sequence comes from Helianthus tuberosus, assembly GCA_030545235.1. NCBI lineage: Eukaryota > Viridiplantae > Streptophyta > Magnoliopsida > Asterales > Asteraceae > Helianthus > Helianthus tuberosus. The sequence continues at coordinate 153,882,228 of CM060448.1, read as the reverse complement.
CACCGTCAAAAGGAAACAAATATATACTTGTGGCAGTAGATTACTTGTCTTAATGGGCCAAGGCCGAGGCACTTCCAACAAATGATGGAAGAGTCGTGGTAAGATTTCTGAAGAAATTATTCTCTCGTTTTGGAACACCTAAAGCATTAATAAGTGATAGAGGTACCCATTTTTGCAACCATCAACTTGAAATTTTTTTAACAAGATATGGGGTCTATCACCGGGTCTCAACAGCATATCACCCTCAAACAAACGGACAAGCCGAAGTGACTAATAGTGGTTTAAAATGAATACTCGAAAAACTGTAGGGTTAAATAGAAAAGAATGGGCAGATAAATTAGATGATGCTTTATGGGTTTTTCGAACTGCTTATAAAACAACAATAGGTACAACCCCATATAAGTTTGTCTATGGAAAAAGTTGTCACTTGCCAGTAGAAATTGCATACAAAGCCTACTGGGCAATTAAAAATGTAAACTTAGATTTAGAATTTGCTGGTAAAAATCGATTTTGTCAATTAAATGAATTAGACGAACTTAGAAATTATGCATACTTAAACTCTGAAATTTACAAGGAAAGAATGAAAAACTTGCATGACAAACATATTAAACCTAATGAATTTCGAGTAGGGGATCAAGTTCTGTTTTAATTCGCGGCTTCGACTATTTCCTTGTAAATTAAAATCTAGGTGGTCAGGACCTTTTTCCATCACCCATATTTTCCCACACGGTGCAGTAGAAATTAAATCTCGGAATGGACCTCCATTCAAAGTCAATGGCCAACGGCTGAAACTCTATCAAGGATTTATTGAGGATGAAGAGGAAGAAATCTCGCTTCAAACGGTCGATAAGTAAAGGCAACAACATCATACCTGGTAAGTTACGAATCAACGAGATGACATCTTAATCGGTAAGTCTTCCAACCAAGTTTTTGGGAAACAAAGGGCACTCACACGAGCACAAAAAAAAAATACTTTGCTCGGCACAAGGCCGTGTCCGCGCGACTGTCGGATAAAACCCCCTTTTTCATAACAGTTACTTCATTCCACACGCCCCGTTTCCCCGAAAACGCTCTGGTTCCAGGCGATTTTTCGCAGATTTTTGATGTCTCCTATCATTCTAACAACATCAAGGTATGATTCTATCACTATTATTAGTTAGATTAAGCATTTGCATGTAGTTAAAACTTCAAAAATTTGGGGAAAAATCTAGGGTTCTTGAACTTCATCCGAATCGAACCTCAAATTTTTGCTTAAATCTGTTAGTATTAGTTTAGAGTAGTGTTTTAGGAAGTAAACCCCTTGTATTGTTCAAAGATTCGCCCGATTTCTCACAAAAACCTCAAACCCTTGTTTTTGAACCGAAAAAGATAAAATTGAATGGGTAAACGGTTTGTTATGGGAAAAACGACACTTGGGGTTTCATTTTCGGGGGAAACCGCTCCTATTGGACCAATAATTTTCAAATTTTCTAACCCGGGTCGAAAAATGAAGTTTTTGAGTAACAGACACCTGGACACGGGGCCGTGTCCAGCTTGCTGTTTGCATTTTTTTTTCGAAAACTCCATTGTTTTATGCTAACTTTTTGGTGTATTCTTTCAGATGGCAAGGAAATTCACAAGGTTCAACGCAAATGAGCTCGATGCTAGGGCTAGATACGAAGTACTTCAAACAAGACCGGAAGAATTCCCGAGACAAGCATGCATGGATTTGTTAGCATTGGTGAACCAACTTGACCGTTTCAACAACCTAGTTACATGACCACTGAGAGTCACCTTGACCACTCGACTTCGCTCAGTCCACGAGTGCACTATGGAATTCTATAGCACCTTCACATTCAATTCAAGGTGCGACCCATTTGACAACGATGGGGTAGCATTCCGATGTGGTGGAACTAGGTACTCGATTTCAATGGCACAATTTGGGTCGATCATTGGGTTGTATGCGGAAGAAGACGCGGGTAATGAAGAAAACACCGGAGAGGTGCGAGAGTTGGATGAATACGAACGCCAAGCCGCATGGGCTCAGATTGGTGAAGGGCACTACAACCCGAGCAGCACTAAGAGCACTAAGCTGAGGGACCCGCTTTACCGTTACATTCATAGAGTCCTCGCCTAATCTCTTAGCCAAAGGCATGATAGCAGTGGCGTTGTTGGGTTGAGAGATTTGGTGGTTCTTCATTGCATTCATACCCGCCAGCACCTAGATGTTCCGTACCTCCTTCTCCATAACATGCATCTGAACCGACTTGCTACTTCACCAACCCCTATCTTCTTCGGGGGGTGGATATACCGTCTCTTCAAGCACTTCACGAACATACCGAGATCCTTCGAAAGGAGTCCATGGTCGGAAGAGTGGATGTACACATCTGCCGCTCCATGAACTTAATTTATGAGGCTGAAGATGGGTCGGTTAGCTTCCAAAGGATGCAGGGACATGCATGGAACCCGCAAGAGGCACTCGTCCTTCACGCTCCAAAACATCATCAGTACCAGTACCAGCCCCACGGTGATTCGGACCGGTCCTCCTCACAAGGAGGTGGTTTTCCTAATTTCCAAAGTTTACATGATTTGTTGCAGGAAAACCTCATGTGCACCAGGAACACCTACAACATGGCGAGCAACACGTACAATCAGGTTAGAGCAATCGAGAGAAACATATCCGATATCCAAGATGATATTGGAAATATTCGGGAGTACATTGCGGGGCATGGTGGAGATGATGATGATGAGGACGAAGACATGGACTAGGCGTGAGGAGCGGAGGTGGAAGCGGTTGTTTGGTGATCCATAAGGTTAACCTCCCTTTTATCTTGAACAATTTCCGGCCTGCGTGCCGTGTGTTGAACAATTTACTTTCTTTTAACTCTTTTTGTTTTCTGCATTTCTTTTTCTTTTTAACTTTGTGACATGGATGTTGAACTTGGTAATTTAGGATGTTTGCTATGGTTTGGTGTAGTGTTTATTGCTAAAACAGGTACATACGAGGCTTAGAGCACTAAATCTTAGTGCTACTAAAGTCGGGACAGGAAAACTAGAGCCAGAAACCTGTTTTTTCAACCTTGCAGATTGTCTACACGGGGTCGTGTCCAGCCGACACGCCCCCGTGCCCACTTCCCCAGACCTGCTGTTTGTCTAAATCTGCAGATTCTTGCCAGACACGGGGTCGTGTCCAGCCGACACACCCCCGTGTCCACCTTCTGTAAGTTTTCGTTACTGGCACCTGAACACGGGGTCGTGTCCAACGAATACGAGGCCATGTCCAGACGTCCAGTAACACAAATTTTTGCTTTCTCACACTTTTTACACATTCAATCAACCTAAAAACTTATTTTTGGTACACATTGAGGACAATGCGTAATTTAAGTGTGGGGGGGGGGATGCTAAAACTTTGAATCTTGCAAGTCCTAATTACAAGCCTTACACAAAACTCTATTGGAACCGCTAATCACCCCAAATTTTTGTCAAAATTTTTCATTCTTTTCCTTGTCTAGGTTTAATTTGGGAATTTCAAAATTCTAAAAAGGTTATATTTTTACAAATTTACAACCGATAGCGTCGTGATAAAAAGAACCAACATAAGAAAATTATGAAAAGGCATGACAAGCTTAGTTAAAATTTAATTATATATACTTGATCACATAAAAACCCATTCCCACAAAAGTAAGTTTTGAGCCTTTATTGAGCATACAAATACATATCTTTAAACTAAATGCTTATTTTTTGTTTCTTGTGTGAATAGCCGCTTGGTTCTTACAACTCTAGAACTTGCCACGACGATACATTCCCGGTCCTTACCAACTTAAACCCGAGTAAGTAAATGTTGGAGGCATTAGGACTAACCCTTTTTATTTCTACACCATTATTTTTCTTTTTTACCACCTACCCAAAATCCTCCTAGTTAACCCCTTTGAGCCTAAACCTTTTCATTTCTTAACCCAAACCAAACACCCTTTCACCCACCAAAACCTTTTTTTATTTTTAACCCTTTGTTTTAGTAACAAGCTCAGTTTTCCGTATGACTTAAAAAAAAAATGTTGATGATGAAGCAAAAGAAATAAACAAACAAGTTCATCAAAAATAACCTTGTTTTAGCAATAGCTTCATCAAAAAAATAAATAAATAAATAAATTAAAAAAAAATTAAAAAGTCTTACGAAGACCGATGCTTTTTACGCTTTTCGCTAACCACTAACCCAACCACCTACCTTAAACCCAAACCTAACCCTTCACCCAAAAAGTCCTCCTGATATTTACAAAGGTATATAGTTAAAAAGGAGGAGGATTGATTGCTTGGCAAGCCTATGGTAGGAGTAAGTTCCATGCCGCTCTCGAGTGATTCACTAAAATACATCTTCGGCCGAGTGTTGAGTGATCCCCCGTGAGGTATGTGAACTTGTATATAAATAGAATTTTAAAGAGGCATGTTATGCCCTAATAAGTAATTTATCTTATGAAAAGTTTTAAGTAAATCATGACGAATAGGATTGTAAATAAAATAAAAATAAAACTTAATAAAGAATCTTGGAAATCCCGATACTCTATGACAAGCCCAAAAAACATTCTCTTCTACCCATTCCATTTGGGAGTGTAAAGCCACATTATAAAGAGTTTTGCTTGAGGACAAGCAAAGATTCAAGTGTGGGGGTATTTAATGTGTGCAAAATGCAACATATAAATTACATCAATTGTGGCATAAAACCAACCCTTTTTTAGTACTAATGTTGGAAAAAAGTGTGTTTTTGTCTTCCTTTTGTATTTTCAGGATTAAATGAGCTCAAATTAACAAAAGAAGCAAAAAGGTAGCTAAATCTAACATAAATACAAGAAAAGAAACAAACGTGGCATGCCCGACCTCCCCGAAAGCATCTTCCCAAGCAAAACAAGAGAACATAAGGCTGAACACGCCCTGTGCTCTGTGAACACGGGGGCGTGCCCAAGTGTCAGCATAAAAGACAAAGTTGTAGAAGCTTCCATCGCCCACCACGGGGCCATGCTCAGCGGACACGGGGCCGAGGTCAACTATAAGATTCGCATAATCCAGGAAAATCTTGATAGTACAGATATGCTTCTGCACACGGGGTCGTGCCCAGCGGACACGGGGTCGTGGTCAACTAATGCAGACAAAAGCAATTAATGAAGACAGAGAAGAGGATGAACACGGGGCCGTGCCCGAGCTTCTGTTCAGCCTATAAATAGGAGTGCTTGGCTCAAGCTCAAATCATCCCTTGGCACAACACCTCTCTCACACTTCACCCACCACCCACCACCATCACAACACCATTATCCACCACCATCATCCATTGTCCATCATAGAGTGTGTGAGTCGTCTCGGGATCCAAGATTGATCATAAGAGTTCTTGACAATCAAGGCCATGTTTGCCTAAGTCTCTTACATCACTTGGTGAAGACAAAGTGTCTAGTGTAATACTTTTTATTTTTAATCTTTTCACACTTTTTAATTGGTTATCTATTAATGACTTTAATAACTAGTTTCTTATGTTGAAGGTGATTCTTCCTTATCGTTTGTCCATGGTGTCTTGGCATTATTTTACTGTCTATATAAAATAAAAGATTTTCACCATTCGTATCTCCACGGTCTATATGGAGGTATGTTGGCTACCTGGTCGGGGGTTAAGGGAACCGTTTGGTAAGAGTCTTGCCATTGTTCAGTGTATAGATCCTGTAAAGGACCTGGGTCAAATTTAGTAGGACCTCCTTCAATACCTACCGGTATTGGATGGCGGGGGTCCAAACACTTTGACATCCTCATAAGTTAAGCTACTATTAAAACTTTAACCCGGCTACTTAGGACTGTATCCATGCTGACTCAGACTACTTAGCCGAGGGTAACGTCGCCTTCAAAAGAGGGGCCTACCACATTATGCATTAATAACTTAATTAATTATCTTTCAATAATCCGACCCTTTAGGATTGTATCCTTGCTGACTCAAACTACTGGGTTGAGGGTAACGTCACCTCCAAAAGAGGGGCCTACTACAATAACTAAGATAATCTCTTAAATAGTGCAAAGTGCGGAAATAATCAAAGGTTACACTAAACATGAGTCGGAGCCAAGTGATTCATCTTATCTATCTGTTTTTACTTTATTTTTATTTTTCAGCATTTTAGTTAGTTTTTATTTTCTTAGTTTAAAACCTTTTTCTAAACTTTTGATTTGATTAGACGTTGAGGATAAACCGGTACTAAAAGCTCTTGTGTCCTTGGACGACCTCGGTATCTTGCCAACACTATACTACGCTCACGATGGGTGCACTTGCCCATATGTGTGTTTAGTGTTAGTAAATATCGTGTTTTATAAATTTAAAACTTGGCAAAAAAAAAGTGTAAAAGGCCTTAAAATAGACTTAAACTTATATACACACTTCACACGCATCAGCCATCCGATCCAATGATAGTTTCCAACACCTTGCGTAATCTCGTTATTCTGCCCGACTCTTATCCTGTTGTAATCTAATCAGGCATATTCTAAAAGAGCTCCCTTTGATCCAATAACAGTTGCGACTGTTAAGCAATCACTGTGAGTACACTCGGTCCCCTTTTACTTTAAACTTTTGGGGTGTAACATGTATTCAATTAAACTACATACTTTTGGTAATCTAAACTCTATGATATGTGTTTGTGAAAACTTGTGCATTCTAGTATTCTATTTGTGCTATGTGACGTTTAATCCATGGTGTTTAGTTCCGCCTTAACAATAGTAGCGCTATAGGGGGTGCACCTCTCCCATTATTCTCAGGGGGGTATTGTTAGGAGGATTCTAGTTTACCTTGAGTCTTGGGTAAACACTAAAGCATCAGGATACTTGGGCTATCACTGCATGGACTGTGACACTAGCATGGCTGAAACTATTTTTGTTGCTTACATTGTGGATATGAGTTGTTTTTAATCTAATATCCTATTATCAAACTTGTAGACTCGCCAATACTTTGTATTGATATTTTAATACATGTTGCAGGCTAATAGGTTGCTTTGGAATACATGGAAATCAAGCTAGGAGATGCTTAGAAACGCCGTCTAGTTAATTTAGACATTTTGGAATCTTTGAAACGATGTTGTTATGTTTGATGCTTTACATTTGTGATGGTTGTTTTAGAAAATTACTATGAAATTTATTAATTTCTATCAAAATATTTAGTGTTATCGAATTCTCATGAGCAATCTGAACACTTAGTTCTCGCACCCCGATGTTTCTGCCATCGGTTGGGGTGTGACAGATTGGTATCAGAGCCATAACTATAGGGAATTAGGTTAAGTAGGAATACTTGCCCTAGTCTATAGTTCTAGGAACTTTGACTCTTATTTGTTGTTTAAGACTTATGCATTCTACCGTATGTGCTTCCTAGCAGCACATTTCCTGCTAAACTCACATGCCTTTCCTAAGGCTAACATAATATGCACTTTATACTTGGAAAACACTGTTAATCGGTGTTTGTATTTTCACACAAGATTCTCCCTCAAGTCAGGAGTGACATCCAAATCTTGATGGGGAATCTCCATATTATTCTATTAGGTCTTATCTACGGATAAGCACCGACGCTGTTAGGGTATGATGTTGTCAAGTTAGAGGTGAAACTCAGACCTTGATAACTAGTCCCACTCCTTGATTTTAGTCTCGCCAAAGTCTCGTGACTTCCGATCAATTGAGTACGTGAAATGACCAAAAGGACGAATATCATAGGCCTAACATCGATGACGTATTTGTCTAAGTAAGTCAAGACACGTTACCACAATTCGAAAGGGGTTCGAATCACTTTGGTCAGTCGTCGTTCCTCTACCCGGAACAACCCTATGTTTTATAAGCCTACCTTGTTTTTATGATTGTCTCGATTTTATGCATGTGGTTTTAAACTCGATTCTTCGTTCATTTTGGTATACTTTTACACAAATCACACGTTGTCCGCAATCTAAAACATTAAAAATTAATCTTAGATCGAACTAAATCTTTGAAGCCTCATTCTATGTGTAATCTATGTGGTAATCTTAATTGACTATTACGTTACGATGTGTTGTTGTGGGTATGAAACACTAAGATGGCATGGAAATACGAGACAGAAGTGGCATGTCCGAAGCATGGTGGATACGCCGCTGGTACTTCCTATATATAAGTGCTTCCGGCATGTTACCAACTTTCGTACCAAGTGCCATACGGGATTAGTGTTTGCAGACCAATGAGAAAAGTCTATATAATCCATGGAATGTCTATGCAATCTATGGAAAGCCTATGTAATCTATGAGCAGACTATGTAATCTATGAAAATTCTACTCATGAAACCTATGCAAGTCTATGCATTCTACGTGAACTCTAAAGCTATTCAAATCTACGTGTGAACTATGTGTACCCTAGCATGTTCTATGTTAATCTATTTTGCTAATCTACTGAGTTAATCTATGTGGATTTATTGACTTAATTTAAGGTGATCTGCCAAGATAATCTATGTAATCTATTTGAGTAATCTATGCGGAACTATCTGGCAATCTATGGTATATGATGATGATGATGATGAGTGAATTGTTATGTTTGGTAATTGCGACACGTAATATGACACCGAGTATGGGGTAAGGCGATGTGCCCGAAGCGTGGTGGATACGCCGCTGGTACTTCCTATATATAAGCGTTTTTGGCATGTTGACTGAACTTCGTACAACGTGCCATGTGAAGGTCGTAAGATTGTGGTGTGAAATCTAGATTCTTTAGTCTATCATGCGTGTAACCTTTATTGTGGGAATTCGTAATCTAGACTTATACGATCCTCGTGTTAGATCTGTAGATGTGATCTCGAAAGCTATCCAACACTCTCAGGAAATCCAGGGAGAAGTCTTAGAAAAAGATGATGTCGTTTATGGCTGACCAGATCGCTCGAGTTGTGCCAAAGATCATCTCTGAGCTCCAAGGATCAAACACTCCTCCATCCTCTGTGGACTCTAGGACGGAGAAGTCGACGTCTACAAAGTTTAACTGCAAACATTTCGTTTCTTGCAACCCTAAGTCTTTCACGGGCAGTGATGGGGTGACCGCAATGCTTGAGTGGTTTGATAGCATTGAGGTTACCTTCATCAACAGCGAGTGCCCAGAGCATTTGAAAACTAGGAGCGCAACGGGAATGTTTCAAGGCAGAGCGCTGGAGTGGTGGACGAATGAGAGGAACATCCGTACCAATGAAGAAGCCTATGCTCTTCCATGGGCCGAGGTACTAGAACTGATGAAGCATGAAGAAGAGTTCTAGCATTTGAAGCAAGTTGGTGATGACAACTTGGCGTATACTACCCGATTTAAGCAGCTAAGTCTTATCGTTCCTCACTTGGTTTCGACTCCTAAGCGGATGATAACCAAGTACATCAACGGCCTACCACCTGCTATGCGTGATTCCATCGAAGTAGCTCAGCTAGAAACTATTGAGGAAGTCTACCATATCGCAGCTAGTCTCAACAACAATCATGTGCGTGATAAACAGTTTGCTACCCCTGCTCCTCCAAAGTCTGCAAATCAAGTCACTCAGCAGCCAAGTGGCAGCAAGAACAAGAAACGGAAAGCTCAGGGCTCGGGATGTAATGCTATTACTCCTGCTGCTAAGCCTGCTCCTGCTACTGCTGCTACTAACCCTGCTGCTCCTGAGGCGAAGAAACAATACACTAGGTCTTACCCCAAGTGTGCGACATGCAACTTTCATCATCCTACTACTTCTGCATGCCGATTGTGCACCATCTGTAATCGCTGTGGTCACACGGCTCCCTATTTTCATCAAGCTAATCCTGCTCTCAAGCTCAGCAAGTTCCTGCGCCACCAGCTCAAGCAGCTCTTCTAGCTCCTCCTCTGCAGAACCCAGGGCCGATCAATGCCGTTCGTGCATGTTTTCAGTGTGGAGATACTACTCATCTCCGTAACCGTTGTCCCCAGCTGAACCAAGAGCAACAAGCAGCCGCTCGTGGACGAGCGTTCAATCTCAATACTAATCAGGCTCACAACAACAATGACGTGGTGAATGGTATGTTTCTCGTTAATAATATTTATGCTTCGATCCTATTTGATACTGGTGCCGATAAGAGTTTTGTGTCCGTGGAATTCGAGTCTTTGATAAATTGTACACGCTCTAAGTTACCTGAGTCATTCTCTATTGAGGTCGCCAATGGTAAGTCGATTCTTGTTAATTCTATTATGCGTGATTATTCCTTGATTCTTAACGATAACGTATTCTCTATTGATCTCATACCCATGCGTTTGGGTAGTTTTGATGTTATCATCGGCATGGATTGGTTGCATAAGAACCATGCCGAAATTGTGTGTCATGAGAAGCTTGTCCACCTTCCTCTTCCGTCTGGTGATCTTTTACATGTCTATGGAGACCGACCTTCGAAAGGACTAAGGCTGATCTCATGCACACAAGCGAGCAGAAGTTTACATAAACAAAACCCTGCCTTCTTGGCCCACGTGGTGGAACAAAAGGGCAAGGGGAAGAACATAAACGATGTTCCAGTTCTGTGTGACTTTCCTGGTGTCTTTCCTGAGGATCTACCCGGTCTTCCTCCTCCCAGATCCATTGATTTTCGTATTGATCTCGTACCTGGTGCGACTCCTGTCACCAGGGCTCCTTACCATCTTGCACCTTCCGAGATGCAAGAGTTATCCAGCCAGCTGCTGGAACTACTCGATAAGGGTTTCATTCGTCCAAGTACCTCCCCGTGGGGTGCTCCCGTTTTATTTGTCAAGAAGAAGGATGGTTCATTCCGTATGTGTATCGCCTACCGTGAACTTAATAAGCTTACCGTGAAGAATTGTTACCCTCTACCTCGCATTGATGACTTGTTTGACCAACTACAAGGCGCGTCCTGCTTCTCTAAGATTGACCTTCGATCTGGATATCATCAACTATGTGTCCTCGAAGACGATATTCCAAAAACTGCGTTTCGTACTCGGTATGGGCACTACGAGTTCGTAGTTATGCCTTTTGGCTTGACCAACGCACCTGCAGTGTTCATGGACCTTATGAACCGTGTTTGTAAACCTTATTTGGATCGTTTCGTTATAGTCTTTATTGACGATGTTCTTATTTATTCTAAGTCTAAAGCTGATCATGCTCGCCATTTATGTCTTATGCTCGAACTTCTGCGTGGTGAACGTCTGTGTGCTAAATTTTCTAAATGTGAATTTTGGATTGATGAAGTGCAATTTCTTGGTCATATTGTTAGTAGTCAGGGTATTCATGTTGACCCTTCTAATATCGAGGCAGTCAAGAATTGGAGTACGCCTAAGTCCGTATCTGAAATACGTTCCTTTTTGGGATTGGCGGGTTATTACCGCTGGTTCATTGCAGATTTTTCTTAAAATCGTTGTTCCTCTTACTACTCTAACCCAAAAGGAGAAACCTTTTGTTTGGGGTCCCGAACAAGAGGAGTCCTTCCAGACTCTTAAGAATCTTTTGTGTAATGCTCCTGTTTTAACTCTACCTGATGGAAACGGCGATTTTTTTGGTATATTGTGATGCCTCGAACCGTGGATTGGGCTGTGTGCTCATGCAGCGGGACAAGGTTATCGCTTATGCCTCTCGTCAACTCAAAGTGCATGAGAAAAACTATACTACTCACGATCTAGAGCTTGGTGCGGTTGTTTTTGCGTTAAATATCTGGCGACACTACCTGTATGGTACTAAGTGTGTGGTCTTCACCGACCATAGGAGCCTTCGACACATCTTTGACCAGAAAGAGCTGAACATGCGACAGAGGCGTTGGGTGGAATTGCTTAACGACTACGACTGCGAAATTCGCTACCATCCTGGTAAGGCAAACGTAGTGGCCGACCCTCTTAGTCGTAAGACTCATGTCAAGGCTATTCGTATATCTAGTGATTTGCATGCTTGTATTCGTGAAGCTCAGTATTCGTCTGCCAATGAAGGAAGTCTATCCGTTGAAGTTCTTGGCGCTAACGTTAATCAACTCGAAACTAAATCTGATGGTCTTCAGTACTATCTAAATCGCATCTGGGTGTGGGATCGTGATAATCTATGTGAGCTCATTATGAATGCGGCTCACAAATCCCGTTACTCTATTCATCCAGGCGCTGATAAGACGTACCAGGATCTGTGTAGGACTTATTGGTGGCCTGGCATGAAGAGGGACATTGCTGTGTATGTCTCAAAATGCCTCACCTGCCTGAAGGTGAAAGCTGAACATCAGCGTCCCTCTGGACTTTTAGAGCAACCTAAAATCCCCGTGTGGAAGTAGGATAGTCTTGCTATGGACTTTATTACCAAGTTACCCCGTACACCTGCCGGTCATGACAGTATTTGGGTGATTATTGACCGTTTGACTAAATCAGCCCACTTTCTTCCTATACGCGAAGATTATAAAGTGGAGAAACTTGCTAGGATCTATACCGATGAGATTATATGCCGTCATGGCATTCCTCTTGACATAATCTCTGACCATCATGGTCGTTTTACTTCACGCCTTTGGCAAACATTTCAGTCCGCTATGGGTTCGCACTTGACTCTTAGCACGGCCTTCCATCCTCAGACGGATGGACAGACCGAGCGTACTATTCAGACCCTGGAGGACATGCTCCATTCTTGTGTCATCGACTTTGGTGGTAACTGGGATGTACATTTACCATTGATAGAATTTTTGTACAACAATAGCTACCATTCCAGTATCTAGATGGCTCCTTTCGAAGCTCTGTACGGACGGAAATGCCGATCTCCTCTCAGTTGGCATGAGGTTGGGGAGAAGCAGTTCACTGGCTCTGAGATTATTCAAGAAACAACGGATAAGATTCTTCAGATCCGTGATAACTTGATCAAGGCTAGGAGCAGATAAAAGAGCTATGCTGATAAAAGGTGCAAGCCTCTGGAATTTGTTGTTGGTGACCGAGTTCTACTCAAGGTATCTCCCTGGAAGGGAGTGGTTCATTTTGGTAAGAAGGGAAAGCTCGCTCCTCACTATATAGGTCCTTTCGTGATACTTGAAAGGATTGGCAAGGTGGCGTACCGACTCGACCTGCCCCAAGAACTAAACAATGTGCACCCGGTGTTCCAGTGAAGACTTGCAAATAAATGAAGCCGTTCAATTTGTGGAGAAACCGGTCGAAATCATGGACCAAGCTGTCAAGCGTCTGAGGCACAGCAAAATTCCCATTGTTAAGGTTCGATGGGAAGGAAAGCGTGGCGCCGAATTCACTTGGGAGTTGAAAAGTGATATGAAGGCCAAGTATCCGCAGCTCTTCGAGCAGTCTTCATCTAAGATTTCGGGGATGAAATATCCTAAAGGAGGGGAGACTGTAATGCCCAGCGTCCCTAAACCTTAGGATTTAGTCAAGATTAGTCCCTGAAGTTTGTCTATTTGTCATTTGAACCCCTGATCTATGTTGAAGTCTATGTTATATACTTGAAATGCCTAAATCTACGTGTGGAATGCCTATATTTTTGGAATGCCTATGTCTATATACTTGGAATGCCTAACTCTATATTTGAAATGTCTAAATCTATATTGGAATGTCTAAATCTACGTTGGAATGTCTAAATCTATGATGGAATGCCTAAATCTATGATTGTAATATCTAAATCTATTTGGTGCTTGACTCTTCAGACTCGTGAAACTTGATTCTTGGTTGAACGAGATACTAGAGCCTTGTCACTGGTGGAATCTATTACTCTTTGGAACTTTTGATGTTTATGATGTAATCTAGTTATCTTATAATACGCAAACGCTTACTCTAACTCGCAAAATGAATCAAAGACGGGAACGCGGAAAGATTGGATTGGCCAGAGTGGCAACCCTATCGGATGACCACCCTATCAGATGGCCACCTTATCGGATGACCACCCTATCGAGTGGCCACCCTATCGGATAGCCACCCTATCGGATTGCCACCGTATCAGATAGCCACCCTATCGGATGACTACCCTATCCAAGCCAAACCGCCTCAAGTCCCTTCCATACTATAAATAGGCCTGTCACATCACTTTATTCACTGATGTGACAACCCTGTTCGACCAGACGGACGCATACTACATTTTCTCCATTTTCTTGGCGATTTCGGTACGTTTCAAGCTAGATTCTTGTACTTTCTCGATCTACACTTCATCCTCTACGTGATTCACCTTTGAAATCACACTTTTCACCATGAAATCTCGCAGATCTGGGATCTTAAGGATGATGTCATCATGATGGTTTGTACAAACCGTCATATGAGGTCATTCTTAGTGAGATCTAGCTAAGATCTAAGGGATTCCATGTATTTATAACTAAATCTAACCTAAATCTAAGTATTTTCACGATAAAACTTAAGTTTCTTCATCTTCTTCTTCAACTTTTGCTCTAAATGGTGAGATCCGGTCTTAAACGGACTATAGACTTCATTATTAGTCTAGAGTCGGCTTAAGGATGGATTTACAACGGAGAATGATGGCCGGAAAACGGAGTTGGGCATAAACGTCATCACGGACAGTAACTGATCGGACTGGGGTGGTTCCCACCTGACCAGAACGGCTGTGCGACGATGAGTTTACCATTGTCACAACACGTACCATGCCGTCATCGTTAAACTTAGGATGGCCACCCTATCGGATGACCACCCAATCGGATGGCCACCCTATCAGATGACCACCCTATCGCACAGCCATCCTATCCAATGAAAGTTTCCAACACCTTGCGTAATCTCGTTATTCTGCCCGACTCTTATCCTGTTGTAATCTAATCAGGCTTATTCTAAAACTGCTCCATTTGATCCAATAACAGTTGCGACTGTTAAGCAATCACTATGAGTATACTCGATCCCCTTTTACTTTAAACTTTTGGAGTGTAACATCTATTCTATTAAACTACATAGTTTTGGAAATCTAAACTCTATCCTATGTGTTTGTGAAAACTTGTGCATTCTAGTATTCTATTTGTGCTATGTGACGTTTAATCCAGGGTGTTTAGTTCCGCCTTAACAATAGTAGCCCTATAGGGGGTGCACCTCTCCCATTATTCTCAGGAGGTATTGTTAGGAGGATTCTAGTTTACCTTAAGTCTTGGGTAAACACTAAAGCATCGGGATACTTGGGCTATCACTGCATGGGTTGCGACACTAGCACGGCTACCCCCTATCAAATGGCCACCCTATCGGATGACCACCCTATCGAATGGCCACCGTATCGGATAGCCACCCTATCGGATTGCCACCGTATCAGATGGCCACCCTATCGGATGACCACCCTATCCAAGCCAAACCGCCTCAAGTCCCTTCCATACTATAAATAGGCCTGTCACATCACTTTATTCACTGATGTGACAGCCCTGTTCGACCAGACGGACGCACACTATATTTTCTCCATTTTCTTGGCGATTTCGGTACGTTTCAAGCTAGATTCTTGTACTTTCTCGATCTACACTTCATCCTCTACGTGATTCACCTTTGAAATCACACTTTTCACCATGAAATCTCGCAGATCTGGGATCTTAAGGATGATATCATCATGATGGTTTGTATAAACCATCATATGAGGTCATTCTTGGTGAGATCTAGCTAAGATCTAAGGGATTCCATGTATTTATAACTAAATCTAACCTAAATCTAAGTATTTTCACGATAAAACTTAAGTTTCTTCATCTTCTTCTTCAACTTTTGCTCTAAATGGTGAGATCCGGTCCTAAACGGACTATAGACTTGATTATTAGTCTAGAGTCGGCTTAAGGATGGATTTCCACTGGAGAATGATGGCCGGAAAACGGAGTTGGACATAAACGTTATCACGGACAGTAACTGATCGGACTGGGGTGGTTCCCACCCGACCAGAACGGCTGTGCGACGATGAGTTTACCATTGTCACAACACGTACCATGCCGTCATCGTTAAACTTAGGATGGCCACCCTATCGGATGACCACCCAATCGGATGGCCACCCTATCAGATGACCACCCTATCGCACAGCCATCCTATCCAATGAAAGTTTCCAACACCTTGCGTAATCTCGTTATTCTGCCCGACTCTTATCCTGTTGTAATCTAATCAGGCTTATTCTAAAAGAGCTCCATTTGATCCAATAACAGTTGCGACTGTTAAGCAATCACTATGAGTATACTCGATCCCCTTTTACTTTAAACTTTTGGGGTGTAACATGTATTCTATTAAACTACATACTTTTGGCAACCTAAACTCTATCCTATGTGTTTGTGAAAACTTGTGCATTCTAGTATTCTATTTGTGTTATGTGACGTTTAATCCAGGGTGTTTAGTTCCGCCTTAACAATAGTAGCCCTATAGGGGGTGCACCTCTCCCATTATTCTCAGGGGGTATTGTTAGGAGGATTCTAGTTTACCTTGAGTCTTGGGTAAACACTAAAGCATCGGGATACTTGGGCTATCACTGCATGGGTTGCGACACTAGTACGGCTACCACCCTATCAGATGGCCACCCTATCGGATGACCACCCTATCGAATGGCCACCCTATCGGATTGCCACCCTATCGGATAGCCACCCTATCGGATTGCCACCGTATCAGATGGCCACCCTATCGGATGACCACCCTATCCAAGCCAAATCGCCTCAAGTCCCTTCCATACTATAAATAGGCTTGTCACATCACTTTATTCACTGATGTGACAGCCCTGTTTGACCAGACGGACGCACACTATATTTTCTCCATTTTCTTGGCGATTTCGGTACGTTTCAAGCTAGATTCTTGTACTTTCTCGATCTACACTTCATCCTCTACGTGATTCACCTTTGAAATCACACTTTTCACCATGAAATCTCGCAGATCTGGGATCTTAAGGATGATGTCATCATGATGGTTTGTACAAACCGTCATATGAGGTCATTCTTGGTGAGATGTAGTTAAGATCTAAGGGATTCCATGTATTTATAACTAAATCTAACCTAAATCTAAGTATTTTCACGATAAAACTTAAGTTTCTTCATCTTCTTTTTCAACTTTTGCTCTAAATAGTGAGATCCGGTCCTAAACGGACTATAGACTTGATTATTAGTCTAGAGTCGGCTTAAGGATGGATTTCCACCGGAGAATGATGGCCTGAAAACGGAGTTGGACATAAACGTCATGACGGACAATAACTGATCGGACTGGGGTGGTTCCCACCCGACCAGAACTGCTGTGCGACGATGAGTTTACCATTGTCACAACACGTACCATGCCGTCATCGTTAAACTTAGGATGGCCACCCTATCGGATGACCACCCAATCGGATGGCCACCCTATTCGATGACCACCCTATCGCACAACCATCCTATCCAATGAAAGTTTCCAACACCTTGCGTAATCTCGTTATTCTGCCCGACTCTTATCCTGTTGTAATCTAATCAAGCTTATTCTAAAAGAGCTCCATTTGATCCAATAACAGTTGCGACTGTTAAGCAATCACTATGAGTATACTCGATCCCCTTTTACTTTAAACTTTTGGGGTGTAACATGTATTCTATTAAACTACATACTTTTGGCAATCTAAACTCTATCCTATGTGTTTGTGAAAACTTGTGCATTCTAGTATTCTATTTGTGCTATGTGACGTTTAATCCAGGGTGTTTAGTTCCGCCTTAACAATAGTAGCCCTATAGGGGGTGCACCTCTCCCATTATTCTCAGGGGGTATTGTTAGGAGGATTCTAGTTTACCTTGAGTCTTGGGTAAACACTAAAGCATCGGGATACTTGGGCTATCACTGCATGGGCTGCGACACTAGCACGGCTGAAACTATTTTTATTGCTTACATTCTGGACATGAGTTGTTTTTAATCTAATATCCTATTATCAAACTTGTATACTCGCCAATACTTTGTATTGATATTTTAATACATGTTGCAGGCTAATAGGTTGCCTTGGAATACATGGAAATCAAGCTAGGAGATGCTTAGAAACGGTGGCTAGTTAATTTAGACATTTTGGAATGTTTGAAACAATGTTGTTTTGTTTGATGCTTGACATTTGTGATGGTTGTTTTAGATAATTACTATGAAATTTATTAATGTCTATCAAAATATTTAGTGTTATGGAATTCTCATGAGCAATCTGAATGCTTAGTGCTCACACCCCGATGTTTCCACCATCGGTTGGGGTGTGACATTTTATGTTTAAAATTCTTAATGTATGGAAAACTGTTATTCTTGGAGGAATTGTTACTGATAGGGGGAGACGGTGTTAGAAAGTGAGTTCAAAATTTTAAATCATGCAGGTTCTTGTGTGTTGGACAAAATTTTTACCTGTTGGTGCTGAATTTAAAATGCTTAATCTGTGATACAGTTTAACTATCTCTTGAATAATAATAATTTATTTAACTTTGTTGAAAAATTCTTATGGTTTCTCAAGTTGTTTATTTTATAGTATACAGATTGAAGCAGTATGTTGCTGAGAAGTTGCTGAGAAGATGAGAGTTTGATTGGATGCATGGTTGAACCTCCTTTCTACATTGCAAACAAAGTTGAAGAGTTTAAAGATTGCTTTGCAAATGCTAAACTAGAGTTTTACTCAAGTGCTAACGTTTTGAAGATTTGGTGATTGGATGCATCAGCTTAGGGGGAGTCTGTTGCTGACAGAAGCTATTGAAGCTGCAGCTATCAAAAGACCCAAGACATTGCAAGATTACATGAAGATTGCAAGATGACTGAAGACAAAGTTATTTTATGAAGTTATTGTCAAGGGGGAGTTTGTTGGTGCATATTTGTGACAACAGCTTAAATTTGGTCTTTGGATATCTTGTAAATTAGTAAATTGATAAACGGTTAGCGGGTTTGGCTTTGTAATAGTTAGTTGTAATGTTTGGGCTAACTAAAACCCAGTTTGGGTCAAGGGGGGACAAATTGGGCCTAGCCCATGTAGTGAACCCTAGCCTAATGTTGCAACCTTATGTTATATAAACAAGGCTTTGCATTAGGGTTTAGGTTAATCAGCCAGAAAAGCTTTTGTGTGAGGATTTTCATGAGAGCATAGAGCTTGGACGAAATTAGGGTTTGATTGATTGTAATACTTGTGTTTGATAATCAATAGAAACCCGGTTGATTGTGAATTTCTATTTCTACTCAATTCTGTGATATTCTGATCAAGAGGATTCCACACTCTTGATTGGATTGACAATTATGTGATGATCCATACGAACCAGGGGACCTACAATGATCGTTTTGAAGAAGTCTGTTGGTGCATGTTTGTGACAACAGCTTAGATTTGGTCTTTGGATATCTTGTAATTAGTTAAACGATAAACAGTTAGCGGGTTTAGCTTTGTAATAGTTGAATAATAGAGTTTGGGCTAAAGAAAACCCACATTGGGTGATGGGGGACGAAATGGGCCTAGCCCATGTAGGAACCCATGCCTAATGTTGTAACCTTGTGTTATATAAACAAGGTTAGGCTTTAGGGTTTAGGTTAATCGGCCAAAACAGTTTTTGAGAGACGGAATTTCGTGAGAGCTTGTGCTTGGACGAAATTGAGTGTGGTTAGGGATCTTGATTGATTGTAATCACTCTGATAGATAATCAATAAAGATCCGGTTTGAAAGTGAATTGCTGTTTCTGTTTCCTACTCGTTTCTGTGATATTCTGATCAAGAGGATTCCGCACACTTGATTGGAAAGACAATTCTGTGAAAGATCCATATACGAATAGGGGAATTACAATTGGTATCAGAGCATTAGGCTCTTGAAGGCTCGGTTCAGAATTGTGTTCTGCAGAAACAGGAAGTTTTTCGAAAATCCTTGAAATCTGAAAATTAGGGTTTTGAAATTTTTGATATAATTTTTCGAATTTTGTTGGCTGTTTTGATCTTCTGCATTGTTTGTTTTCTGTTTTTGCAGGTTTTAGGGTTTGCAGGACTGTTTTTGGTTGATTGTTTTGAAGAATTTTGGCTGAGAAACTTGAAGATTCGAAGACTGTTCTTCGTGTTCTTCATTAAGTTCATAAAAAAATTCGTCAAAACTTTGCTGATTTGCTGTTTTAATTTTGCAAGAAGTTGTTAGGAGAATCAGGAAAATAATCAGAATTTTCGAAAAGATTAAGTTTCCAAAGTTACTGGGTGGCGAAATTGACTGTACTGGCGAAATTAACTGATCTGCGAATTTAACCAGCATACTTATCGGCGAAATTAAATCCAAAGGCGACTTTGGTAACCGTATAATTTTCCTCAGCGAAATTATTACGGTTTTCGGCGACTTTACTGGTCGTCGTAATAGCGAAATTAATCAGCGAATTTGACCTTTCAGCGAACTAGATCTGCGAAGTAGTCCAGCGAACTTAACTTAAACTGACAAGCGAAATTGATCCTGACTGGCTAGCGAAATTAACAGGCCAGCGAAATTAAACCTTCAAAATTAGCTAAAGCGGTGGAATTTTCGTTGGCAAGCGTAAGAAATAATTCACAGTTTTGAAAATAGAAATTGATCCGTAGCTCGTTTGACAGAACCGTCTGCACCGTCGAATTCCTTGGATTTTTAGGAAAAAAAAAATTCCTTGGATTTCTGGAAAATCCCGATTTCGGTTTTTGACATTAGATATCATTAGACTCGTCTTTTCGATACGATTCTAACGGTGTAATTTGGTAACCACTGTTTTCGGAAAAAATTTGTACGGTTTTATCAGTCTGTTACGTTAAAAATGTCGAACATGTCTAGTTTGAATGAGCTGTTGAGAATGGAGCATGAGGTTGGCACTACCAACAAACCGCCTAAGATGATGAAGGTGGAAAATTATTTGACATGGAAGGATCGTTTCCAATCCTTCATTGAATATGAAGACATGCGCATGTGGATATGTATTGAAGATGGGTACACAAACCCTACTCACGACTTTGAGGGCAGACCACGTAGAACAGCCTATGTGAACATGGAAGAGAATGATAAAAAGATGTATGAGGCTGAAAAGAGAGCATTGGCTGCTATTAAAATGTCGTTACCTGATAGCATCAAGCATACATTCACAAAGTACACAAATCCAAAAGATATGTGGGATGCATTAGAAAAACGATATGCAGGAAATGCAGATGTTAAGAAAAACAAGATTGATCTACTGAAGAAGCAGTTTGCTATTTTCAAGCACATGAAGCATGAGTCACTTGAGGACATCATCACTCGTTACTATCATCTGATGTCAGAAATGGAAAACTATAAGATTGATTGCTATTCTGATGTAGAAAAGAATGACAAGCTGCTCGATGCCTTACCTACCAAGTGGGATATCTACACTCTCATGATCAAGGGTGAAGCAGATTATGAGACAAAGGAGCTGGAAGAAGTAGTTGGCAAGCTGAGAGCTTATGAGCTCAGTATGAAGAAGAAAGATACTGGATATGATCAGGTTCAAGATCCAGGGATTTACAATGGACTTACGTCTTCTTCATCTCACAACGCTTCTAGCGACTCTGCTACTGCATTTCTATCATGTGAGAATGAGCAGGTCACAGTGAATGAGGATGGTGATGTGTGTTTTGTAGCTACTTCAGGAGGATCAACAGGAGCTAAGAAAACATCAGCTTCTAAGCAGAGTAGTGGTGTTAAGTCGATGCCTTTGAGTGTGAAGTCTACTGAAGAACATCTTGCTCTACTTGCTTCATTTGTTGCTTCCTATGAGAACTACATTCAGGGGAAGATATCTGATCCTGCTACTTTAGATGAAGATTACGATCAGATTGACCCTGATGATCTTGAAGATATGGATTTGCAGTGGCAAATGGCCATGATCACTAGAAGAGTGAAGAGATTTATGAACCGAACAGGAAGGAAGTTTATAGGAAAGACTGTTGGTTTTGATAAGACCAAAGTGAGATGCTTCAACTGTCAAAGTTATGGGCATTTCGCTAGGGAATGTCAAAAACAAAAGCAGGAGACTTCGAGTCAGAGTGCAAACAATAGGAATGCATCAAACAACTCTAACTCGAGAGCGCTGATCTCTACAACTAGAGAAGGTTCATATGACTGGAGTGTTCACTTGGAAAAAGATGACAATGTCACACAGGCATTCATGGCAGAGATAACTCCAGTTGATGATGGTGAAGCTACTGTGGGAGATGCTGAAGCAAAAGTGGATGCTGAGGCTGAGTTGAAGAAAGAGAGTAAAGCTGAAGAAAAGAAGGCTGATCAGACAAAAGATGCTGAAGAGGAAAAGCAAAAGTCTGACCATGAAAAGGAAGCTGAATACAACAGAGTGAAAGCTCAGCTTGCGGCTCTCATGGCCAACCTTGATAAACAAACAGGAGAGGTAAAGTCTAATTCTGTGTGTTTAAAATGTCGTGAACTACAAGGTGAGGTTGACAGGTTGTCAACACAAACCAAAGTCTAGTAAGCGAGATGTCTAACATAAAAGAAGCAAACTTTTTTGCTAAAAGAAATGAATCATCATACTTGAAGAAGATAAAAGGTTATGAAAGTAAAATTGAAGCTGTAACCTGCAAATTAAATGAAAAACTTCAAGTCATAGACTTAGCTCATGAAATGATGGCTGAGAAAACAAAAGAGATTTCTGATAAATGCAAAGAGTTGTCAGATGCACAACTCAAAATTGTTGAACTTGAAAAGAAATTAGGTCAATTCAGGGACTCTACTTTTGTTATGAAACATATGATGGGTGGCTTGAAGAAAAGTAATGACAAAACCAGTGTGGGATTTCATGGTTTCAATGAAGTTCCACCTCCTGTTAGTCATGAATATTCTTTCTTGCCTGATGAAGATGAGCTCATGGACTTTGGGTCAACATCACCAAGTAGTTCCACGTCACGTCAAGGAAATGTTTTTGAGAATGCTGATGCTAAGAAGGATAATAATAGCAAACCTGTTTTGAAAAAGAATACATCACATCCTAAAAATAACAATCCAACTTTTGTTAAAAATGTTAATTTTGTTCAAGGAAGTGACATGAAAAACGAAACAGCTGTTATTGAAAATGAATCTAATATAGAGTTTGCTAAAAACAAGAACATAGAAAATTCTGAAACTAAGCAAACTGAACCAAATCCTTCTAAGGCATCATCAGAAGAAAAACCCGAATCTAGTTCTAAGGCTTCAGAAAAGAAGTCTTCGAAAAAGAGATCGTGCTTCAAATGTCACACCAAGGGACATGTAGCTAGCTGCTGTCCTAACAAAAAGAGTGAAGCACAAGTGAGTGAGAGGAAGAGAGAGAAGTCACCAGAGAATAGTGGTGATAAACAGGAGAAAGCTGCAAATTCTCCAAAGAAATATGCTCCTAAGCAACCAGAAAATGTTGCTGTTGGTGAAGATAAGGCTGAAAAAGGAACTCCACAAGTTCCTCGTTTTCAAAGAAATCAACCAAGATTTCAGCCTAGATCTCCACCAGGCAGATTTGAGAGACCTAGAAGCAGTTCACCAAGAATGAACAATTATAATGCTAATAATTTCAGAAGTCAAGGTCAATATCAAAATCGATACCAAAATGATGGTGGTCGAACTTTTTATAACAATGGCTTTAGAAACTTTTTATAACAATGGCTTTAGAAATTACAACAATAATACTTCTTGGAATCAAAATTCAAGATATCAAAATCAAAATTTTCAAAGGTCAAATAGTCCAAACACATATAGGAACCCTCAGGACCAAAGACCTAGTGGAAATCAAAATCAAATTCCATCAACAGGTCTGAGATCCAAGACTCCAGTTAGGAGTAATGGATATTGGATGGATGTTCCAGTAGTTGGTGAATTTGGATGACCCAAGTCCATTAAGGCTTGGGTCCCCCAATCTAACTAATTTTTTGGTTGGTGTGTGCAGGAGCTGCTAAGGAGGATTATCAACTTATGGTATGTTGATAGTGGCTGCTCCAGGCACATGACGGGGGATGCGAGATTGTTAACTGAATTTGAAGATTATGATGCTGGAAATGTGAATTTTGCGGGTGCTAAAGGTGGTAGAATTACAGGTCGAGGAAAAGTGACCAATGGGAAGATCACACTGGACAAAGTGAACTATGTGGAGCAGCTTAAACACAATCTGATGAGCGTGTCACAAGTCTGCGACAAGGGTCACTCGGTCCATTTTACCAAGAATGAAGCATTAGTGTTGAAACCAGGTTTGAAGAATCCGGACGATTGGATAGTGATGCGAGCGCCAAGGAGAAATGACACTTATGTCATGGACATGGGTGCTAAGGATCCAAATGCTGTGGTGGCGTGTTTACTATCAAAAGCATCAGAAGCTGAATCGATGTTGTGGCACAGACGCATGGCCCATATTCACTATCGAAAAATGAATTACCTTGTTAAAAATGAGCTAGTGAAAGGGGTTCCAATGCAGAGATTTCAAGTGGAAGATAAATGTCTTCCATGTTAAAAGGGAAAACAACACAAGAAACCTCATAAATCTAAAACAGTAAATTCCATAGATGCCCCTTATGAATTACTTCACATGGATTTATTCGGTCCAGTGAACGTAAGGAGCATAGGTGGAAAGTACTATTGTTTAGTTGTCACTGATGATTACTCACGTTATTCATGGGTTTTATTTTTAGGTACAAAAGATGAGACGGCGGAGATGCTGATAGATCTTTTTACGAAATTGGAAAACATCCACGATGCAAGGATAAAGAGGATAAGGAGTGATAATGGCACGGAGTTCAAGAATCGAATTTTGGATCTCCTCTGTCTTCGAAAGGGAATTGAATATCAATATTCTGCTCCTTATACACCTCAACAAAATGGAGTAGCTGAGAGCAAAATAGGACGTTGATTGAAGCCGCTAGGACGATGCTTTCAGATTCAAAGCTACCAGTTCTTTTCTGGGGAGAAGCTGTGAATACAGCTTGCTACATTCTAAACAAAGTTTTGACTGTTAAACGTTTTAACAAAACTTGTCATGAATTGATGTTTAACAAGAAACCAAACTTAGAAGGCTTTGAACCATTTGGATTACCCTGCACCATTGTGCGAAATAAAGATAAACAAAAATTCGGTGAGGTGGCTGAAGAAGGCTACTTTCTAGGTTACGTACCTGGCGCACCGAATAAAAGGGTTTTTAATCTAAAAACTGGTAAAATTGAGGTTGTGTTTAATGTGGAAATTACTTCCTACAAACCTCAACAATCAACGAGTGGACCTGCTATATTGTATGATTATGAAAGCACTTTTAAATCATTTAATATTCCTGAGTTTTCTGATGCAGATGAATCTCAGCTGATTCAAACAGTGATAAGTGGAGATGATGAAGGCAAGTTCATGCCTAGATCGAATGTTGATATGACAGATGCTGCGGAAACTTCCCAAGGTGCTGCTGATCCAGATTCAAGCGATAGTGACTCTGAACCCATTGAGGGGGAGGATTTCATTAATCCATTTGCGAATCAGAACATTCAGGGGGAGATTGGATCAAACCTGGGTGATAACTTAGAAGTGGATACTGTTGCTACTACACGAGCAAATAGAGATCATCCAGTTGACATGATACTTGGAGATCCTAACGCAGGTGTTCAGACGAGAAGAAGTATAGCAGCGAATTCTGGTTTATTTGTGTCGATTGAGAAGACTGGGATTGTGAATGAGTGCTTGTATAGCTGTTTTATTTCCCAAGAGGAGCCGAAGAACATTCATATGGCTCTTAAAGATAATTCATGGGTTGAAGCTATGCAAGAGGAATTGGCCCAGTTTACAAAGTTGAAGGTTTGGGAGTTAGTTGACCTTCCTAAAGGTGAAAGAGAGATAGGCACTAAATGGGTGTTTAAGTGCAAGAAGGATGACAGAGGGATAGTAACGCGAAACAAGGCTCGATTGGTGGTAAAAGGTTTCAATCAGCAAGAAGGGATTGATTACAATGAGGTGTTTGCACCAGTGGCAAGGTTGGAAGCAATTCGGTTCTTCCTAGCTTTCGCAACATTCAAGGGCTTTAAAGTTTACCAACTAGACGTGAAGAGTGCATTTCTTTACGGGAAAGTCCAAGAAGTGGTGTATGTCTCACAACCAGATGGGTTCGTTGATCCAGATTATCCAGATCGAGTGTACAAACTTGATAAGGCTTTGTATGGGTTACATCAAGCTCCCAGGGCGTGGTACGAGACACTGTCAACACATCTGATCAAGAATGGTTTTGAAAGAGGTCAGATTGACAGTACACTGTTCATCAAGAGGAAGAAGGAAGATTTTATGCTGGTACAGGTGTAGGTGGATGACATCATCTTTGGGTCATCAGATGAAAACATGTATAAAGAGTTCGAGCAGGTGATGAAGAGCAAGTTCGAAATGAGTGCTATGGGTGAGCTGTCTTATTTTCTGGGATTACAAGTTGAACAGAAGGAGGATGGGGTGTTTATTCATCAAACAAAGTATGTGTATGACATTTTGAGTCGGTTCAAAATGAATGATTGCTCTACTTTTGATGCGTGTGAAGTGTTATATATATTAGGTGTATATTTTAAGCCCTTTTTAACACTTATTTTAGCCATGTTTTAAATTTATAAAACACGATATTTCACTAACACTAAACACACATATGGGCAAGTGCACCCATCGTTGAGTGTAGTATAGCGTTGGTAAGATACCGAGGTCGTCCAAGGACACAAGAGCTTTTAGTACCGGTTTATCCTCAACGTCTAACCAAAATAAAAGTTTAGAAAAATGTTTTAAACTAAGAAAAGGTAAAAACTAACTAAAATGCTGAAAATAAAAATAAAATAAAAAACAGATAGACAAGATGAATCACTTGGTTCCGACTCGTGTCACACCCCGACCGCGTAAAACAACAAAGCGCGGCGGAAACATCGGGGCATGTTGCAACAGAATTAATGTTTCATAACCATGGATACCAAAAAGTGTTTCGTTTTATTAAACAATGAGTAATTACATCGTCTTGAAATCTAAATACACTATTTAAACATAGTCTATCATTGTTATAGAGTCACTAAGGCCTTGTCCAGTCCTATGTGAGCATGCATCTTATCAATCGATATCATCCAACAATACCTGAAACATATGTGAAAACGAGGTCAGCAAAGAAATGCTGGCGAGATACATAGGTTTTGTAGGAGTGTCGAAATCATGGCTAGTTTAGACGTTGCAATACTTTATTTAAAAACCTTGTTTTGAAAAGAGTATAATATTGCAACTTAATTAACCAACTCAAATCAAGCGGGTTTTAATTTGTAAAACCTCGTAGCCATGACTCTTAACCCAAAAACATTTGTTTTAGTAAATTATTTGAAAAAAAATGATAAGTTCAGTTGATGTGTATAAATAAGAGAATAATGCATGATTAAATGAATAACCATGTAAAATGAGTTTGTATAAGATAAGTTGTTTGTAAATAAATGTCTTGTGAAAAGTATGTTGCTTGTATAAAATGTTCTATGTCTCAAACTGAAATGATTCAAATAACGCTACAATATGTAATACCATACAAACACTTATATATAGGAAGTACCAGCGGCGTATCCACCATGCTTGTATCATATTACACACGCATCGTTACTTAATCACTTAATCAAACCAAACCAAACAATGTAAAATGTTCATGCCCAAATGTAAATCATGTAATATGTATAAATGAATAATATCGTATATCGCTTTGAAACCAATCGTTTACCCAATCGTTACCCAATCGTTAAAACATCGTGTGAAACCCAATCGTAAATCGTTTAATTCGTTTTAGGTCGTGAAACTA
Source organism: Helianthus tuberosus (assembly GCA_030545235.1). NCBI lineage: Eukaryota > Viridiplantae > Streptophyta > Magnoliopsida > Asterales > Asteraceae > Helianthus > Helianthus tuberosus. The sequence continues at coordinate 153,854,641 of CM060448.1, read as the reverse complement.
CTTATAAGGTCGTCTCGCTAATAACATTCAAACCTTCGTGACTTTCATCGCTTCTCGTTTTCGTCGCTTCTCGTTTTCGTATTAACAAACCTCCATAGGGTAAGTTAATAATTACAGATTCAGTCGCTACCTACCATACCCACACATAACCACGGGTGTAGTAAATAACGGGATTTGTCAGATCCTATGGTACCATAACCTAATACTGGTCGGCTTGATCATTGCTAATGAATGTCATTTGTTATGTAACTACAACCAACAAGTTTGTTCACTTTATGAAATCGTTATTAGTTTTGTATAAATCGCCTTTATCGTTTTTGAAACTATTTGTTATAACATCGAAAACATTTAGCACATATGAGTCACCCCAAAACAATTGAAAACAGTAAAATAGGGGAAGAATGTACTCGCCTGAGAATGCTTGGAGGTCTTGAACAACAACCAAACAAAGCTTGAGGGAGCACGGAATCAATCGGCAATCTAAAACTATATAAATAAACCGGACCTAAATCGGGAGATCGGATAGGATGAGGCTTGGTAAACCAAATGAGTGTTGGAACTCATATGATATGGTTTAACAAGGCCTACATACTACAATGAAACCAAACCTAAGTGCTATCGACCCATTACGACCCGTTTAGGTAGCTTATGCTACTTTAACGCGTCGTTCGCGTGAAACGCGTTCGGACCGTCTAACTAGTCCTATGACAAGTGTTATATGCCTAAACATGTTACATAATCAGTTATATGACAAAGGTTTAGGTTACATATGCTTAATTACCAATTATACATGAAAAGGGTATTCTGGTAATTTACCTAAGGCATATAAACTACCTATCATACAACTACTTAAACGATGTGACCATAGGGTATAACCTCGGAAGGTTATTCCCTACCTACTATGGTCACCTAATGTATTTGGTCGGATCCTAATGATCGACCAAATGGGTCGAGTTCGAAGGTATAGGCGATTTATTAGATCGCCTACCCTACGACTCTAGACAACGTGGTAATCAGTGGGCATAGTCCCAAGGGACTATGACCAACGTGATTACACTCACGTTGCGAAGTTCAAACGAACTTCGCATTGACCATTACTGGTCAACGCTGAAAGTCAAACAAAGTTTGACTTTCTGACTCGAAAAGCAATAAAATAAGGAAAAGAACGAAAGAATACTTACCCAGGGTCCCCGAATGCTAATCCCGACTTCAAGAACTCAGGTATGAAACAATGGTTTCAACTTAGAGCTCTCAAAATCAGAATTCTAGTGCATTTGAAGTAATGGGGGGTGGGGTATTTATAGTATTCGGTCCACCGTTGAGATCGTTTCTTGGAAAAGGGGAAACGATCAAGGCCGTACATGTGTTGGAACCTTATGGTGGCTAAAAATGCCATCCTTATCTAATGACTAGATAATTAGGAACATGTGGATGTGGTTAATTCTGCTGAAAACAGGCTGTTTAAACATTGCATCTGGTCTGGAATACCCCTGCGCATCGTAGGGCAAAAGTCCCTGCGCATCGTAGGGGTTAAGTTTGGCAGATTTACAGTTTTGGTCCCTGAACTGTATTTAGGCCATTTTTTGACACGTTTAAGGCCCGTTAACCCCATTTCAAAGCTCTAAAATGGAGTTAAAGTATAGGGAACTTAAAATGTGTTCAAAAATATCTCAGATGTCGGTTCGTTTAGCCGTACGAACGCGATGTTCGCTTAATTACGACGGAATGCGCATAAGCGCGAAAAACGAACCAAATGACGCGACGAATGGATTTTTCTTAAGGCGAACACTCAAATATAATATAGTCATGCTTATATAAATTTTTGGATGTCCGGATGTATTCAGAACGTAAGTTATGCGCGAAAATGCAAACTTGTGCACTTTTTGACACTTTTAGTCCCTGAATGACACAAGTTTATTTTAGCATACCGAACACCTCAAAGCCTATTTCTAAGCTATGTGAAGGATATTTATGGTATGTTTAACTTATGGTCATGTTCCGGAATGTCTGTTACAGTTCAAATTGGCATACTTTCGCAGTTTGTCAACTTTAGTCCCTGTAAGCGATTAAACTTTGATTTCACCACACCAAACCTTCCAAAACTTATATCTAAGTTATGTAAAGGTTATTTAAGGTATGTTAAGCCTATTTCACTATTCCGGAGTGTTCGTTGGATTAAACTGGTTATATCTACTCATCAGAGCGCGTATAACCCTCCAGAAAGCGATTTAAAGCTTGAAATTGAACGAGAATTGATATGTGCAAATGATACACATATTTTTACAAATCCCAAGTATGAAATACAATATTTCATTGGTTTGGTATTTGTTTGAAGGCCGTGGAGGCACAGGTGTTACAGTCTCCCCTACTTTAGGAAATTTCGTCCCGAAATTTATTTAGAGGAAACTTGTGAGAGCTTGAAAATATGAAGTTGAAAAGATCAAACAACGTTGGTTAGGGTTCTGAACTTCTAGTAACCTTTAATAACATCATGATTGCAATGTAAGAGGGATACTTATATACAAGTATATGAAGCGTCATTGGTGCGTCCACCGTACCTCCATTACATTGTTCTCATTTTGTTATTGTTGTCACTATCGGTTCTTACACATAATAAACCTTACTGGGTTTCTGTGCACTAAATTTCATAATTATGTACATGTCCATAATCAGATAATTCCTTGCACAGTTCACACAGTCTATTTTATAGTGTGTAGGGGAAAACCAAATGAACAATCATGTGATGAGTGTAACTAGACCACCATTGAGTCCTTTTGATTAAATCAATGAATGATCTAAATAGACTATCAAGGAGTCTGTTCAGCTACATCACTAGATGTCGTTTTTCTAACCAAATTGTGAATCAATCTTTTTTACTAGACCACCAAATGGGTCTCTTATGAATCATGGAATGGTACTATATAACCCAAGGGTCTTAATTACTAAGTAGAAGCCCATAAGGATTTAAGGTAGTACCTTTTTAATATCCTACTATGAATCCCTCATATAAAGATACGAAAGATTCTATGAGGATTTGAAAATTGGATCACACAAAACATAGAGGAGAACACATAACACATAAACACATAATCGCATAATTGTATAATCGTTAAATCGCAAAATCGTTAAATCGCAAAATCGTTTAATCGTATAATCGTTTAATTTGTTATCTTTGGACTTGGGTATTTAAAGCATACTAGGAAATCCAATCCGTGGATTTCACTTGACACTTTAAATATTTTCAAGAATCTAACTATGAAAATAGGAAGATCTAAAAAAAAAGAATTTGGCTTGTCCTAATTGAGTTGTAATGTACATATTAATGTGTACAAGGAATCCAATCAGGCTCCGAAATCAACGTAGGTGTTGATCGTGGTCGGCTCGGGACTTTGAATAGATCAAGATGTCATCAATAAAAACAATGACGAACTGATCCAAATAAGGCTTGCAGACCCTATTTATTAAGTCCATGAAGATGGCTAGAGCATTTGTCAAACCAAAAGGTATGACTGTAAACTCGTAATGGCCATACTTCGTGCAGAAAACCGTTTTGGGAACATCTTCTTCGAGAATACGAAGTTGATGATACCAAGAATGCAAATCGATCTTGGAAAAGCATGAAACACTATGTAGTTGGTCGGAGAAATCGTTGATTTAAGGTAGGGGATATCGATTCTTGATGGTAAGCTTACTAGGCTTACGTTAATCGATATACATTCGAAAAGATCCATTTTTCTTTTCACAAGGAGAACAGGAGTTTTGCCAAGGTGAAAAGTTCAGACGGATGAATCCTTTATCAGACAACTCTTGAAGCTGTTTTGATAATTCTTGCATCTCGAACGGTACAAGACGATAAGATACTTTAGATTTAAAAGAAACAAGTGTTTGAGGTTCTTAGGGAGATCACAAGTGATCATAAAAATGACAGAACCACACGAGTAGTTTTGTCTTTGTGTTAACATCATAAGGTTGGATCAAACATTCATACAATTGCATTAGTTAAAAATAAAAACCACAAATTTTTATTTATATAGCAACCGCATTGTCTTTAAATGTTGCAAGATAACAACCAGAGGAAATACAAATTACTAAAAGTTCACTTCTTCATCATTGATTGCCTCATTGATGTTAAACACTCGACCACGTGCTGGATTCACATTGACGTGAACGTTCGCATTCGGGTTTGCGTTAGCATTCGCATTCACCAGTCTCGGACAGTTGGGGCGGAAATGACCAAACTCTCCGCAGTTGAAACATGAACCCAGTGGGAATCTCGCAGCATTCCCTTGAACCGGAGCTTGAACCTGAGCAGCCTGATTTTGTCCCAGACGACAAGTATTGGCCAAATGCCCAAGTCTACCACACGTTGTGCATTTCTTGCAATCTTGTTGTGCAACGTGATGACCGTTGCAACGGGCACAATGTGGTGCGGTACCAGCATATGCCTTCTTTGCATGTGGCTGAGCCGGTGGATTCTGCAGGTTCTGAGCAGTCTGTGCTGTAACAGCAAAATTTTGGGCACCCTTCCGCTTCTTCGATTTCTTCGACGTCTCACCGTCCTCACCCTTCCCCTTATCCTTCTTCTTGTCCTTTCCAGAATCGGTTGCCTTCTTTTTATCACCCTTGCGGGTGAGTGTACCCTTTCTGACTTGAGACTCAGTCAGGGTAGCCGACAACTCGATTGCCTGACGGAGGGTGGTAGGATTAACACCGATCAAAATATCCATAATAGAATCGGGTAAACCATCTATGTATCTCTCGATCGCTTTCTCCAGAGGGGTAACCATGGTGGGACACAATAGACTGAGTTCTTCAAAACGATCCGTGTACGCACGGTGTTCAGCCCCATCTTGCTTTAAGTCGTCAAACTCTCGTTCCAAAACTCGAATCTCGTGACGGGGACAAAACTCCTTCATCATGAGAGCCCGAAGCTCTGCCCATGTTTGTGCCAACGCCACTTCGGCGCCCCTATCTCGCATAACACCATTCCACCAAGTAAGCGCTCGCTTTTCAAACACACTCGAAGCAAATTCCACCTTACGCGCATCCTGACACTGCACATGTCTGAATGTGCTCTCGATACTCTCAAACCACTGCAGGAGCGCAGTTGCTCCTTGAGTCCCAGAAAACTTAAGTGGCTTCGCAGAATTGAAGTTCTTGAAATTACACGGTGCATTATTGTTGTTGTTGTTGCCGTTGTTGTACATCTCGTGGACTTGGGTTACAACACCTGGAACCACGGCAGCCACTTGTTGAGAGATCAGGGCCGCGAGTTCTTCAATAGTAAAAGTCTGAGTATCGGTTCGGGTATCGCGTCGAGGAGGCATTGTCTGAGAAGGAAACGAGTGGGAGAATTAGACGAAAAGAATGAGATGAAACAAATCTGATGAAAGCAAGGATAGTGGTCATTTGTTTGTTACTACAAAGCAACAAACGACCTTGGTGATTAGTCAAAGTAAATAGGTTAAAAATAATGTATCGCGAAGACATGCTCGCCTATAAGTGAACACTCATCCCAAGAATTCCCAGGTAAGCACAACTGGTCTCGCGTCTGATGAGATGTATACGAAGTGCTTGCCTAGACAGAAAACCCAGAATACAGGCATTCACCCTTCCAGTTTGCACGTGTTCACATTATTTAAAACCCAAAACCTTGACGAGATTTTGAAAATTCAAAGGGGTTCAAAACCATATAACAGAGGGTTCAAAACCTTACAATAGAGGGTTCAAAACCTAGAAATTTATCATCCTAGAACAGATGATTAGTTTTCAAAGCGGTTTTGAAATTTATGTTCTTGTTGTGGTCGTCACCTAAGGATAGGTGACGGTATTGTTTTATGACTAAACGCAAGTAAACTCGCGTTAGGGTCCTAGAAAGGTTATAGACTAGGTCAAAGCATTACTAATTACTAATAACCTAATTCCCTATAACCATTGGCTCTGATACCACTTTTCTGTCACACCCCGACCGCGTAAAACAACAAAGCGCGGCGGAAACATCGGGGCATGTTGCAACAGAATTAATGTTTCATAACCATGGATACCAAAAAGTGTTTCGTTTTATTAAACAATGAGTAATTACATCGTCTTGAAATCTAAATACACTATTTAAACATAGTCTATCATTGTTATAGAGTCACTAAGGCCTTGTCCAGTCCTATGTGAGCATGCATCTTATCAATCGATATCATCCAACAATACCTGAAACATATGTGAAAACGAGGTCAGCAAAGAAATGCTGGCGAGATACATAGGTTTTGTAGGAGTGTCGAAATCATGGCTAGTTTAGACGTTGCAATACTTTATTTAAAAACCTTGTTTTGAAAAGAGTATAATATTGCAACTTAATTAACCAACTCAAATCAAGCGGGTTTTAATTTGTAAAACCTCGTAGCCATGACTCTTAACCCAAAAACATTTGTTTTAGTAAATTATTTGAAAAAAAATGATAAGTTCAGTTGATGTGTATAAATAAGAGAATAATGCATGATTAAATGAATAACCATGTAAAATGAGTTTGTATAAGATAAGTTGTTTGTAAATAAATGTCTTGTGAAAAGTATGTTGCTTGTATAAAATGTTCTATGTCTCAAACTGAAATGATTCAAATAACGCTACAATATGTAATACCATACAAACACTTATATATAGGAAGTACCAGCGGCGTATCCACCATGCTTGTATCATATTACACACGCATCGTTACTTAATCACTTAATCAAACCAAACCAAACAATGTAAAATGTTCATGCCCAAATGTAAATCATGTAATATGTATAAATGAATAATATCGTATATCGCTTTGAAACCAATCGTTTACCCAATCGTTACCCAATCGTTAAAACATCGTGTGAAACCCAATCGTAAATCGTTTAATTCGTTTTAGGTCGTGAAACTACTTATAAGGTCGTCTCGCTAATAACATTCAAACCTTCGTGACTTTCATCGCTTCTCGTTTTCGTCGCTTCTCGTTTTCGTATTAACAAACCTCCATAGGGTAAGTTAATAATTACAGATTCAGTCGCTACCTACCATACCCACACATAACCACGGGTGTAGTAAATAACGGGATTTGTCAGATCCTATGGTACCATAACCTAATACTGGTCGGCTTGATCATTGCTAATGAATGTCATTTGTTATGTAACTACAACCAACAAGTTTGTTCACTTTATGAAATCGTTATTAGTTTTGTATAAATCGCCTTTATCGTTTTTGAAACTATTTGTTATAACATCGAAAACATTTAGCACATATGAGTCACCCCAAAACAATTGAAAACAGTAAAATAGGGGAAGAATGTACTCGCCTGAGAATGCTTGGAGGTCTTGAACAACAACCAAACAAAGCTTGAGGGAGCACGGAATCAATCGGCAATCTAAAACTATATAAATAAACCGGACCTAAATCGGGAGATCGGATAGGATGAGGCTTGGTAAACCAAATGAGTGTTGGAACTCATATGATATGGTTTAACAAGGCCTACATACTACAATGAAACCAAACCTAAGTGCTATCGACCCATTACGACCCGTTTAGGTAGCTTATGCTACTTTAACGCGTCGTTCGCGTGAAACGCGTTCGGACCGTCTAACTAGTCCTATGACAAGTGTTATATGCCTAAACATGTTACATAATCAGTTATATGACAAAGGTTTAGGTTACATATGCTTAATTACCAATTATACATGAAAAGGGTATTCTGGTAATTTACCTAAGGCATATAAACTACCTATCATACAACTACTTAAACGATGTGACCATAGGGTATAACCTCGGAAGGTTATTCCCTACCTACTATGGTCACCTAATGTATTTGGTCGGATCCTAATGATCGACCAAATGGGTCGAGTTCGAAGGTATAGGCGATTTATTAGATCGCCTACCCTACGACTCTAGACAACGTGGTAATCAGTGGGCATAGTCCCAAGGGACTATGACCAACGTGATTACACTCACGTTGCGAAGTTCAAACGAACTTCGCATTGACCATTACTGGTCAACGCTGAAAGTCAAACAAAGTTTGACTTTCTGACTCGAAAAGCAATAAAATAAGGAAAAGAACGAAAGAATACTTACCCAGGGTCCCCGAATGCTAATCCCGACTTCAAGAACTCAGGTATGAAACAATGGTTTCAACTTAGAGCTCTCAAAATCAGAATTCTAGTGCATTTGAAGTAATGGGGGGTGGGGTATTTATAGTATTCGGTCCACCGTTGAGATCGTTTCTTGGAAAAGGGGAAACGATCAAGGCCGTACATGTGTTGGAACCTTATGGTGGCTAAAAATGCCATCCTTATCTAATGACTAGATAATTAGGAACATGTGGATGTGGTTAATTCTGCTGAAAACAGGCTGTTTAAACATTGCATCTGGTCTGGAATACCCCTGCGCATCGTAGGGCAAAAGTCCCTGCGCATCGTAGGGGTTAAGTTTGGCAGATTTACAGTTTTGGTCCCTGAACTGTATTTAGGCCATTTTTTGACACGTTTAAGGCCCGTTAACCCCATTTCAAAGCTCTAAAATGGAGTTAAAGTATAGGGAACTTAAAATGTGTTCAAAAATATCTCAGATGTCGGTTCGTTTAGCCGTACGAACGCGATGTTCGCTTAATTACGACGGAATGCGCATAAGCGCGAAAAACGAACCAAATGACGCGACGAATGGATTTTTCTTAAGGCGAACACTCAAATATAATATAGTCATGCTTATATAAATTTTTGGATGTCCGGATGTATTCAGAACGTAAGTTATGCGCGAAAATGCAAACTTGTGCACTTTTTGACACTTTTAGTCCCTGAATGACACAAAAGTTTATTTTAGCATACCGAACACCTCAAAGCCTATTTCTAAGCTATGTGAAGGATATTTATGGTATGTTTAACTTATGGTCATGTTCCGGAATGTCTGTTACAGTTCAAATTGGCATACTTTCGCAGTTTGTCAACTTTAGTCCCTGTAAGCGATTAAACTTTGATTTCACCACACCAAACCTTCCAAAACTTATATCTAAGTTATGTAAAGGTTATTTAAGGTATGTTAAGCCTATTTCACTATTCCGGAGTGTTCGTTGGATTAAACTGGTTATATCTACTCATCAGAGCGCGTATAACCCTCCAGAAAGCGATTTAAAGCTTGAAATTGAACGAGAATTGATATGTGCAAATGATACACATATTTTTACAAATCCCAAGTATGAAATACAATATTTCATTGGTTTGGTATTTGTTTGAAGGCCGTGGAGGCACAGGTGTTACAACTCGTATCTAGTATAACCTTTGATTATTTCCGCACTTTTGCACATAATTAAGAGATTATCTTAGTTATTGTAGTAGGCCCCTCTTTTGAAGGTGACGTTACCCTCACCCCAGTAGTTTGAGTCAGCAGGGATACAATCCTAAAAGGGTGGATTATTGGAAGATAATGAATTAAGTTATTAATGCAGTATTGTGGTAGGCCCCGCTTTTGGCGGTGACGTTACCCTCGGCTAAGTAGTCTGAGTCAGCAGGGATACAGTCCTAAATAGCCGGGTTATAGTATTAATAGTAGTTAACTTATGAGGGGATCAAAGAGTTTGGACCCCCGCCATCCAATACCGTGAAGTATTGAAGGAGATCCTACTAAATTTGACCCAGGTCCATTGCAGGACCTCTAAATGCTGAACAATGGCAAGACCTTTACCAAACCGTTCCCTTAACCCCCGACCAGGTAGCCAACATACCTCCATATAGACCGTGGAGATATGAATGGTGAAAATCCTTTATTTTATATAGACAGTAAAATAATGCCAAGACACCACGGACAAACGATAAGGAAATATCACCTTCAACATAAGTAACTAGTTATTAAAGTCATTAATACAAAACCAAATAAAAAGTGCAAAAGATTAGAAATAAAAAGTATTATACTAGACACTTTGTCTTCACCAAGTGATGTAAGAGACTTAGGCAAACATGGCCTTGATTGTCAAGAACTCTTACGATCAATCTTGGATCCCGAGACGACTCACACACTCTACGATGGACAATGGATGATGGTGGTGGATGATGGTGTTGTGATGGTGGTGGGTGGTGGATGAAGTGTGAGAGAGGTGGTGTGCCAAGGGATGAGATGAAATGAATCCAAGCACTCCTATTTATAGGCTGAACAGAGAGCTGGACACGGCCCCGTGTCCGCTGGGCACGGCCCCGTGTCCGTCTGACAATCTCTCTCCTCATTAATTGTAATTCGCAATTACAATAAATGTGCCTGCTGTACTTTCGACACGCCCCCGTGTCCGCTGAGCACGGCCCCGTGATGGGCAATAGAAGCTTCTATAGATTTGTCTTTTCTGCTGCTTCTTGGGCACGGCCCCGTGCTGGCTGAGCACGGGGCATGTTCAGTCTTCTGATTTCTCTACTTTGCTTTGGAAGGTGCCGTTGAGGGGTCGGGCAGTCCACTAATATTCCTTTTCTTGTATTTATGTTGGATTTAGCTGTCTTTTTGCTTCTTTTGCGTTTTTGAGCTCATTTAATCCTGAAAATACAAAAGGAAGACAAAACCACTCTTTTTCCAATATTAGTACTTAAAAAGGGTTAGTTTTATGCCTCATTCGATGTAATTTATATGTTGCATTTTACATACATCAAATACCCCCACACTTGAACTTTTGCTTGTCCTCAAGCAAAACTCTTTAATATGTGGCTTACACTCCCAAATGGAATAGGTAGAAGAGAAGGTTTTGGGCTTGTCGTAGAGTGTCGGGATTTCCAAGATCTTTTTGGGTTTTATTTTTATTTATTTACACTCCTATTCGTAATTATTTATTTAGAACTTTTCATAAAAGAAATTATTTATTTGGGCATAACATGCCTTTTTAAAATTCTATTTATATACAAGTTCACATACCTCACGGGGAAATCATTCACACTCGGCCGAAGGTGTATTTTTAGTGAATCACTAGAGAGCGGCATGGAACTTATTCCTACCATAGGCTTGCCAAGAAATCAATCCTCCTCCTTTTTAACTTTTATACCTTTGTAGATATCAAGAGGACTTTGTGGGTTAAGGGTTAGGCTAGGGTTAAAGGTAGGTGGTTGGGTTAGTGGTTAGTAGAAAAAGGGCTAAAAGCGTAACAAGTGTCGGTTTTCGTATTTTTGCAACTTTTTATTTTGATGAAGCTTTTATTCAAACTAAGTTATTTTTGATTAACTTGTTTTTTTTTATTTTCTTTTTGCTTCATCATTATCACACATATATATATTTTTTTTTATTTTTTTTTTACGAAGAACCGAACTTGTTACTAAAATAAAGGGTTAAAAAATGAAAAAGGTTTTGGTGGGTAAAAGGGTTTCTGTTTGGGTGATGAAACGAAAAGGTTTAGGCTCAAAGGGGCTAACTAGGGGGATTTTTGGGTAGGTGGTAAAAGAAAAAGAAAAATAATGGTGTAGAAATAAAAAGGGGTTAGTCCTAATGCCTCCATCATTTACTTACTCGGGTTTAAGTTGATAAGGACCGGGAATGTATCGTCATGGCAAGTTCTAGAGTCGTAAGAACCAAGCGGCTATTCACACAAGAAACGAAAAATGAGCATTTAGTCAAATGATATGTAATTGTGTGCTCAATAAAGGCTCAAAACTCACTTTTGTGGGAATGGGTTTTTATGTGATCAAGTATATATAATCAAATTTTAAATAAGTTTGCTATGCCTTTTCATAATTTTCTTATGTTAGTTCTTTTTATCACTACGCTATCGGTTGTAAATTCGTAAAAATATAACCTTTTTGAGAACTTGAATTTTCCGAATTAAACCTAGACAAGTAAAAAAATGGAAATTTTTGAAAAAATTTTGGGGTGATTAGCGGTTCCAATAGAGTTTTGTGTAAGGCTGGTATTTAGGACTTGCAAAATTCAAGGTTTTAGCATCCCCCCTACACTTAAATTACACATTGTCCTCAATGTGTCCCAAAAATAAATTTTTAGGTTGATTAGATGTGTAAAATAGTGTTTAAAAAGCAAAAATTTGTGTTACTGGGCACTGAACACGGCCCCGTGTTGTCCGGGCACGGCCCCGTGTTCAAGTGCCAGTAACAGAATTAAAACAAGAGAAACAGAAGCCTGGACACGGGGGCGTGTTGGGTGAACACGGCCCGTGTCCAGTTACCTGAACTGGGCGTTTTCTGCAGGGTGCCCAGCACGGGGCCGTGTTGGTTGGGCACGGCCCGTGTTGAACCTTCTGAAATGGTGAGAATTGTCGGGTTGCCTTGTTCTTGTGCATGGGTTCATTTTTCTCGTTCCCCTTTTCATCCTTTACCACCATGAGTGTGTTTTATTCTTGAAAGTTAAACTAACTAAAAAAAAACATAAAAAATAATCTAAATAAAACTAAGGATAGTTCCGTGGAATGCCTCCATGGTGCGCCACGTTTATAAGGGTCCTTGGCTAGACCCAAAGCCTGGTCATATGTTACCCAAGTGGGATGTGTTGCATCCCATGTTACACCGTCGGAGAGCGTCATCCAAGCTTGAGTCTATGACCTTCATGTAGTTGACCGGATCTTCTTCCTCTACTCGCTTTCCACATTCAAATTTCACTTCCTCATCCCCAAACTTCAATGTAAGAGTTCCGTCATTCATATCTACCAACGCTTGGGCGGTGGCTAGAAATGGCCTCCCGAGGATGAGAGGGACATCGGTGTCTTCCTCCATGTCTAGGATGACAAAGTCGGTTGGAAAGACGAATTTGTCAACCTTAACGAGCAGATTTTCGGTGACACCTTGTGGGAATTTGACGGACCTGTCGGCGAGTTGTATGCTCATCTTTGTAGGGCTTGTTGTTCCTAGGCTGAGTCGCTTGAACATTGATGTGGGCATGAGGTTGATGCTAGCCCCAAGATCGGCTAAAGCATTTTTGACGGGGAACTTTCCAATCGAACAAGGGATTGTGAAGCTCCCGGGGTCGATTTTCTTTTGTGGAAGTTTGTTGAGTACTAGAGCTGAGCATTCTTCGCCTAAGTTAACTAATTGCAATGATTCAATTTTCCTTTTGTGAGTGAGGAAATCCCTCATGAATTTTGCATATTTAGGCATTTGGGTTAGGACCTCAATAAAAGGAATATTAACATGCAATTGTTTTAGTAAGCTTTCGAACTTCGCGAATTGCTCATCAGTCTTTTGACGATTTAACCTACCGGGGTATGGGATTTGAGGAGTCTTGGTGGCCTCTTGATTTGTTGTAGAAGCTTTTTCTGGCGCAGGAGGAGTCATAGGCTGGCCAGAATGGCTTCTCTCAGTTGGCGGTAATGGAGCATCCTCGAGTCCCACGGTTCGACTTCTTAATGTGATGAGATGTACTTGTGCCTTCGGGTTCGTTTCGGTATTACTAGGTAACGCGCCTTGTGGTCTCTCGGAGAAATTTTGAGCTAGTTGATTTAATTGTTTTTCAACGTTTTGAATGCTAGCTTGTTGATTTCTGAAATTCGATTCCAATTGTTGAAATCGATCCGAGTTTTTCTTTTCAGTGTCAGAGATGAGGCGAGATACAGTATCTTCAAGCCTTTCTCTTCCACCTTGTTGTTGAGAAAAATTTTGCGGTTGTTGAAAATTAGTTCGTTGGTTTTGTTGGTTACTACTATTGCCGGGATCTCTCCAACCAAGATTTGGGTGGTTACGCCATCCTTGGTTGTAGGTACCCGTTGGAGGACCCGACGGCCTAGGTCTATTATCCATGTAGTTTACCGTTTCAGTTTGTTCATCTAATTCTTTCATACAACTCCAATTTTCATGTGACCCACCACACCCTTCACAAGCCATAACCGAGGCCGTTTTTGTCATTTCTGGCTTTTTGATTTTTGAAGAGAGGGCCTCGATTTGGGCTTGTAAAGAGGTGCTTTCATCAACCTTATGGGCGCCCGGGGCAATGGATTATTACCTCGGGGAGTGTGCCATTGAAAATTGGTTTGAGCAATTTCCTCAATTTGGTTATATATTTCATTTGGACGACGATTACCTAAAAGTCCCCCGGAGCTTGAATCAAGTGTTTGTCTTGTGTGTGGCAACAATCCATTGTAGAAAGTGGATACTTGTTGCCATACCGCTAGACCGTGGTGAGGACACTTTCTTAGAAGCTCCTTGAACCTTTCCCAAGTTTCATATAAGGATTCCCCATCCTCTTGTGAGTATGTATTAATTTCAGTCATTAATTTAGCCGTTTTAGCAGGAGGGAAATACTTATACAAAAACTTTTGGGCGAGTTCATCCCAGGTGTTTACCGATCCAACTGGGAGGGTGTTAAGCCAAGCCTTAGCTCGGTCTTTTAGTGAAAAAGGAAACATTCGAAGGCGGATGGCGTCATTTGATGCTCCATTGATCCGAAAGGTATCACATATTTATAAGAAGTTAGTAATATGTAGATGCGGATCCTCGTCCACAAGCCCGTGGAAGGTTGCGGAGTTTTGGAGCATTTGTATCAAATGCGGCCGAAGTTCGAAGTTGTTGGCCTCGACATTTGGTGCATTGATAGCGGCGCCGAGATTGCCTACGGTAGGCCGTAGGTAATCCATGAGGGTACGTTGGTCTGCCATTGGAATTGGGTCCCCCGAAGCTTTCTCTTGATTTTTAGCTTTAAGTCTTTTTCTGAGAAAGCGTTCGGGTTCTTCTAAGGGTTCTTTTATGTCTCTACTAGAACTGGAGCTCATGCACTACGTAGGAGGGTCAAATGTGGCACCTGGGTTCCAAGTCCTGCAATAAAAACAGAAAAGAACGTTGGTCAGAAAGTTCACCACGGCCCCGTGCTCAGTGAACACGGCCCGTGGTCAGAGATACAGTAATTGTTTTCTGGATTCCCAGTTACTGGGAGTTGGACACGACCCCGTGTTGCACCGACACGGCCCCGTGTTCAGCTCTCTGTAACTCAGAAAATAAAAACTGCCAGTGATGATGCTGGGCACGGCCCGTGCTGACCGGGCACGGCCCGTGCTGAGCTCTGCAGAAGCTGAAAAACTAAGAAAAATCCTAAAAAAATAAAAAATGATTAGGCCGTTGATTCCTAACTTTCTTAAAATCCTTGTGTCCCCGGCAACGGCGCCAAAAACTTGATGCGTGTGAAGTGTTATATATATTAGGTGTATATTTTAAGCCCTTTTTAACACTTATTTTAGCCAAGTTTTAAATTTATAAAACACGATATTTCACTAACACTAAACACACATATGGGCAAGTGCACCCATCGTTGAGTGTAGTATAGCGTTGGTAAGATACCGAGGTCGTCCAAGGACACAAGAGCTTTTAGTACCGGTTTATCCTCAACGTCTAACCAAAATAAAAGTTTAGAAAAATGTTTTAAACTAAGAAAAGGTAAAAAGTAACTAAAATGCTGAAAATAAAAATAAAATAAAAAACAGATAGACAAGATGAATCACTTGGTTCCGACTCGTATCTAGTATAACCTTTGATTATTTCCGCACTTTTGCACATAATTAAGAGATTATCTTAGTTATTGTAGTAGGCCCCTCTTTTGAAGGTGACGTTACCCTCACCCCAGTAGTTTGAGTCAGCAGGGATACAATCCTAAAAGGGTGGATTATTGGAAGATAATGAATTAAGTTATTAATGCAGTATTGTGGTAGGCCCCGCTTTTGGCGGTGACGTTACCCTCGGCTAAGTAGTCTGAGTCAGCAGGGATACAGTCCTAAATAGCCGGGTTATAGTATTAATAGTAGTTAACTTATGAGGGGATCAAAGAGTTTGGACCCCCGCCATCCAATACCGTGAAGTATTGAAGGAGATCCTACTAAATTTGACCCAGGTCCATTGCAGGACCTCTAAACGCTGAACAATGGCAAGACCTTTACCAAATCGTTCCCTTAACCCCCGACCAGGTAGCCAACATACCTCCATATAGACCGTGGAGATATGAATGGTGAAAATCCTTTATTTTATATAGACAGTAAAATAATGCCAAGACACCACGGACAAACGATAAGGAAATATCACCTTCAACATAAGTAACTAGTTATTAAAGTCATTAATACAAAACCAAATAAAAAGTGCAAAAGATTAGAAATAAAAAGTATTATACTAGACACTTTGTCTTCACCAAGTGATGTAAGAGACTTAGGCAAACATGGCCTTGATTGTCAAGAACTCTTACGATCAATCTTGGATCCCGAGACGACTCACACACTCTACGATGGACAATGGATGATGGTGGTGGATGATGGTGTTGTGATGGTGGTGGGTGGTGGATGAAGTGTGAGAGAGGTGGTGTGCCAAGGGATGAGATGAAATGAATCCAAGCACTCCTATTTATAGGCTGAACAGAGAGCTGGACACGGCCCCGTGTCCGCTGGGCACGGCCCCGTGTCCGTCTGACAATCTCTCTCCTCATTAATTGTAATTCGCAATTACAATAAATGCGCCTGCTGTACTTTCGACACGCCCCCGTGTCCGCTGAGCACGGCCCCGTGATGGGCAATAGAAGCTTCTATAGATTTGTCTTTTCTGCTGCTTCTTGGGCACGGCCCCATGCTGGCTGAGCACGGGGCATGTTCAGTCTTCTGATTTCTCTACTTTGCTTTGGAAGGTGCCGTTGAGGGGTCGGGCAGTCCACTAATATTCCTTTTCTTGTATTTATGTTGGATTTAGCTGTCTTTTTGCTTCTTTTGCGTTTTTGAGCTCATTTAATCCTGAAAATACGAAAGGAAGACAAAAACACTCTTTTTCCAATATTAGTACTTAAAAAGGGTTAGTTTTATGCCTCATTCGATGTAATTTATATGTTGCATTTTACATACATCAACTTTCAACACACCCATTTGCGAAAATCACAATCTTGGCCCAGATCATGAAAGTACTGAAGACGTTGATCCAACTCAATACAGGGCGATGATTGGTTCTCTGATGTACTTGACTGCTTCAAGACCTGACATCATGTTTGCCGTATGCTTGTGTGCCAGATATCAGGCGAATCCAAAAGAGTCACACATGAAAGCAGTGAAGCGGATTCTTCGTTACTTGAAGGGGAAATCTAAACTTGGGTTGTGGTATCCAGCTGATAGTGATATGAATTTCGTTGCATACACTGACTCAGACTTTGGAGGATGCAAGTCTAACAGAAAGTCAACAACAGGTGGTTGTCAGTTCTTGGGAGGCAGGATTGTCTCTTGGCAATGCAAGAAGCAATCTTGCGTGTCTACATCTACGTGTGAAGCTGAATATATTGCTGCGGGTAGCTGCTGCTCTCAGGTTCTCTGGATACAACAGCAGATGCGCGATTACGGTTTGGATTTCACTCGTACTCCTATTATGATAGACAATAATGCCACAATTTCAATAACAAATAATCCCGTGAAACACAGTCGCACAAAACATATTGACATACGTCATCATTTTATACGGGATTGTGCTGAAAAACTACTAATTGAATTACATCGAGTTGACACACTAGATAACCTGGCAGATCTTTATACTAAAGCATTTGACAGGGCTCGCTTTGAACACTTAGTCGAACTCAACGGGATGAGGAATCCTGAATAACTGATTTTTCATAAGAATTTTTGTAAATAGTTTATTGCTTTTTTTAAAAATAAAAAATACAAAAACATTGAAAAATTAAAAACATAAAAAAATAGAAAATCAAAAATGAGTTATCACTGTGTGAAAAAGAAGAAATGATAGTACATCGGTAAGTTAGACTGTCACACTGAAAATGAAATTAAATTGCTTAAGTGTGATAGCAGCTTCATCATATGATGTACCAGTAGGCAAAAGCATCAAATAATCAACTTACCAATGTGATATAAACCTAAATGAACTGTGTATGAGTGGGGAACACATTAGTAGTGTATGGTTTAATGACCTTAAATCTTGCGTTGATAGATTGCCAAAATCTGAAGTTTTGGGTCTTTATACTGTTATTTCATCTGGGGATATCAGGGGTGTCCTTCTGCTGCATCCAGATATATGCTGACCTAGACACACCCAGGATATCTTAAAAGAGCTATAAATGCCAAAACCTTGAAAATGAAGAAGCTCTCAAAGAGAGTCATTCAAAAAGTGCAAAAAGCACAAATCGTACCAAAAATGGTATTTGTCTTAGCCCTCGATAAGATATTTTGGTCTCTCTGCTGTACGGAAGTACTGACCTGTTCACCAATTATCTATCGTTGAAAAATAAAACGGATGAATTCAGTATACTCACCTACTACGATGAATCTTTGTGCATACCTTGATCGCGGGGGTATATCCTGAAGTGGGACACACTAATATTTCAGAAATAAAATTACCTTAACGTATCATATGGTAATGGTACTTGAAATGTTCATGCATTTTGTTTAAGAGGACAAACATACTCGTAATCGTCTTGGACTGCTTTTCACGAAAAATTAAATAAAGAATTATCTAATAGTGTGAAAACAGTTTGATTTTGTTGATATGATCTTCTTACCAGTAATTCTCACAAAAATAGAGTGTTTATTGCTTTTGTTATTTACTTGCTTTCAGAAAATACAAAAATACAAAAATAGTGTCTTTTTCTGTTTAAAATTCTTAACGTGCGGAAAACTGTTATTCTTGGAGGAATTGTTACTGATAGGGGGAGACGGTGTTAGAAAGTGAGTTCAAAATTTTAAATCATGCGGGTTCTAGGGTGTGTGAATAAAAAGTTTTGCGTGTTGGTGATAAGTTGAAAATGCTTACTCTGTGATACAGTTTAACTATCTCTTGAATAATAATAATTTATTTAACTTTGTTGAAAAATTCTTATGGTTTCTCGAGATGTTTGTTTTATAGTATACAGATTGAAGCAGTGTGTTGCTGAGGATTTAAAGTGATGAGTTGCTGTGAAGATGAGAGTTTGATTGGATGCATGGTAGAACCTCCTTTCTACATTGCAGACAAAGTTGAAGAGTTTGAAGATTGCTATTCAAATGCTGAACTGGAGTTTACTCAAACGCTAAAGTTTTTGAAGATTTGGTGATTGGATGCATCAGCTTAGGGGGAGTCTGTTGCTGACAGAAGCTATTGAAGCTGAAGCTATCCAAAGACCAAAGACAGTGCAAGATTACATGAAGATTGCAAGACGACTGAAGACAAAGTTATTTTATGAAGCTATTGTCAAGGGGGAGTTTGTTGGTGCATGTTTGTGACAACAGCTTAGATTTGGTCTTTGGATATCTTGTAATTAGTTAAACGATAAACAGTTAGCGGGTTTAGCTTTGTAATAGTTGAATAATAGAGTTTGGGCTAAACAAAACCCACATTGGGTGATGGGGGACGAAATGGGCCTAGCCCATGTAGGAACCCATGCCTAATGTTGCAACCTTGTGTTATATAAAAAAGGTTAGGCTTTAGGGTTTAGGTTAATCAGCCAAAACAGTTTTTGAGAGACAGAATTTCGTGAGAGCTTGTGCTTGGACGAAATTGAGTGTGGTTAGGGATCTTGATTGATTGTAATCACTCTGATAGATAATCAATAAAGATCCGGTTTGAAAGTGAATTGCTGTTTCTGTTTCCTACTCGTTTCTGTGATATTCTGATCAAGAGGATTCCGCACTCTTGATTGGAAAGACAATTCTGTGAAAGATCCATATACGAATAGGGGACTTACAAAGTCCCTTTTCATTGATGTTGTCAAGTGATATATGAAATGGATGAGTTGTAAAAGGATTGATGTTTTAAAAGGTGAGGCTGCAGATGTGAATCATCTGAGCTAACCACTGCTGGTGACTTTGATGATCCAGCAGTGGCTTCAAATGGAGGTGGAGGAATATGAGGAACTGGTGTGAAGTAGTGAATAGGAGGAATAGGTTATTTTGGTCTAACACTGTTTGTTCATCAGTGGATGAGCTTTAACAGCTATTTTGTACAACTGCTGCTCTGATGAAGGAATTGATTTTGACTTGTGAAATCACAATATCATATCCAGCATCTGTTGATGGTGATTGTGAGTTACCTGCAAAACTAAATACTTGACAAACACATTTTAAATGCAAGTTTATCAGAATTAATCATAATAGCAGAATTTACAGGGATTTTAATGCAGAGAGTTTACAGGTTTTTGCATTCAAGGTTTTATCACATATCTACTTTATGTTTTAAACATTCTATTGATAGTGGTTCAGTATCCCAGATGATCATAATTTTACTTTGTCAACACATTTTTTTTTTGTTTTAATCTTTAGAGTTAAAGACATATGCAACCAAATATTTGAAGCTTGTCAACAATCCACTTATAGTAGTGATTTAGGCTTAAGTTAATGAATGAAATGATTCAGATCCTTAACACCAATTCTTCTTGACCCATTATCAAAGAATATATAACCCTAGACAAAAATAAAAAGGGTTTTTGTTGGGATTGAACCCTATCAGAGGAACAGATAATTAAAGCCAAAACTGGATCAGGGCAGTGGATTCAGAATAAGCAGATGTTTACATACAAGTCTCTCCCCTTGAAAGTGATTTCAACATCTGCTGACCTCCTATCTGCTGATCGTGCAAACTGCTGACTTACAACTGCTGCTCAAGTAAAGACCTGATGAAAGACTAAAGCCCTGCTGATTCAATCTACTGGCTTGAGTCAAACACTGCTGATCCAGACAAGTACTGCTGGGTTCACAGCAGTGGAAGGTTGCAGCAGCTGATCTATAGTCTGTTTTGTAATGTAATGTAATAGCAGTAGTTAACATAGCAGTGTTTGTATAGATAAGAGTTAAGAGTTTGTTAGGAGGTTAGATGTCACTTTCATGGTGACGTCAGCTAAGATGCTCAGTGGTTTGCTAGTGCCTATAAATAGTACAGTACTTTGTACTGTTCTATTAGCTCTTTGCATCATCGTCTTCTTTGCACGAACAAACACTGAGCTCTGGCTGAGGGGGAGTTTGCATTCATTCATCAGTCATTGTAATCGTTATTGAAATAAATTCAATCTTCCGATTCATTGAGTAAAGATGTTTGATCAAATTATTACTCTCGTTTGATTGTATGCAAAGTTTGTTTTCATCATAATTCCGCTGCACACTTATCCATTTTCATTTTAATTACAAACACAAAATACAATCAGAATCAAACTCAGATCCAACAATTGGTATCAGAGCCTGGACAGTCAAATTTGATTTAACAATCATTTTGACATAAATAGTTCGGCTCATAACAGTTGATACTGATCGTTTGTTCGTTCGTTGAAAAACAGAGCAAGGATTAATCACCATTAAAGTTGATTTCTCAGTGTCTGTAAAACAACAAGAATGACGTCACAATCTCAGGATGATAAAAACAACATCGGCTCTCTTTTTAAACCACCTATGCTAAAAAGAAATGAGTACAACATCTGGCAGAGGAGGATGGGTCACATCCTCGCTTAACAAAGCACAGGTTGTTGGAGGTCTGTCGTCTTTGGTCCCCACGTTCCCACAGTGCCAAGCGCTGAAGATGCTAAAAAGTTCGTTCCAAAACCAGTTGAAAATTATACCGAAACCGACTATCAAAAGTTCAAACTAGATGCTAAAGCGTTTAGCATCATAGCATCAGCGCTGCCCAATGAGATATATGCTGGACTGTTACACTGTAACAGTGCCAAAGAGTTATGGGACGCGCTTAAGGAACAGTTTGGGGGACCGAAGAAGTCATAGAAAACAATAGGGAAATCCTGAACCAACAGTACGAAACATTTTGTCTTGTTAGAGAGTCAATACAGGAGGGAGTTGAAACTGAAGAGGAACAGCTGAGTACTGGAACAGTGGATGAGGTGACTGAAGCAGTGGTTACTGCTGTGGCTGGTGAACTACTGTTGGGAGAAAGTTCAGGTACCCTGATTGAACCACTGACAGACCCATGGTCCGAAGAGAACAAGGAAGAAAAGAAAGAAGAAAAAGCAGGTGTGAAAGAAGAAAGAGCTGATGATGAAGAAAATCCTCAATGTGATTATGCAATGATGGCTGCTGCCAAGGTATCACCTCAAGTTCTTGAAAAACTGTGTTTTGACAATTGCATTATTGCTTTTGCTAACATTAAAGAGGTAAATGAAAACCTTCGGGATAAAATCTTAACTGATGAAGTAAAATTTGAAAGATCTTTAAAAGAACTTAAAAACAAAAATGACTGAAAAGGAAAAAGAGATAAGCAGTCTGAAAGAAGAACAAAGCATAACCAAAACTCAACTCCAAACTATGGTAGAAAAATACCAAGATTGCAAAAAGGAGTTGTGTAGGATCGATTTGACCGATCTAGTGAGTCAATCAGAACCAAATACCACTGTTTATGTGGCGGAAACACGTAAACAGCTTGAATCAAAGAGAATGGAGTAGAAAATAGAAGAATATCACTTTAAACACTGTTTCTCATTAATTGGTTGCTCAAAAATCCGGCAGCATGACGGTATACAACTTGACAAATCGATACCAAATGGGAAACTAAAACCACTATATATAGGGAGGCTGATTCCACTCCTAATGACACCATGTCATTTCGGGTGGAATCACAACCTTCTGATTTCGCCCCAAATGACACAATGTCATTAGGAGCGGAATCACAACATAAAAACATAACATTTACAAACAGCCCCCTATACTATACATAAATGACATTTCCGACCCCTAGACCCTATTCAAGCTTGACTGAGACTAAGACGTAGGCTATAGACATTCATGCACCAACAAACTCCCCCTTGGATACAGCCGCAGTCTTCAGTCTTGGTCTTCGGGTCTTCACAATGACTTGAACTTTTCTTCGTTCTGCTTAGGCTTCCTCCTAAGAGCATTCCTTATCATATCGTTATGTTTCTTTCTTGCCTTTTCCTCTTCAGCTTGAATCTTCATAAACATTCCTTTCTTTTCTTCAAGCTTTTGACGTTCATAAGCAGCTTTTCTTTTCATCTTCTCATCGAGCGACCACCATGATGATTTCCATTTACTTTCAGAGTTGATACTTTTCTGAAAACACAGGGTTGCAACTCGCTGAAATTGCATGGCCTGCTCTTTGTCATCTGGATGATAGTGAATTTTGTTTATGAAAAGACATTCGATATCCTTTGCAGAACAATTCACAAGCCACATAGGGTCAAACACATGTATCTCTCGTAATTCTCCTCCTGCTCTGTAATTAATGACAGCCTCAGTTGAAATACAACTATACACCCATCCCAAAAAACCTTTGTAGAAATCCTGTTCCATAGGTGGTATTGGGATAGTCTTCATCGTTCTAGGCTTTTTCACATTCATTATCGTCTCTTCAACTCCCGTTTCTGGATTTACCTTTTTCACCTTTTTAGGATAATGAGGCTTCCAGTGACAAAATTCTCTCAACGATTCAAACTTGATATACCCCCACATCGGAATGTCATTCTTTCGTACTGGATAATCTAAAGATATCACTTTAGGCAGCTCTTCCACATCCCACCATGGTAATGTCATTACATCAAATAAGTATTCAAAGTATTGTACCCCATATTCTCTCCTGATTGCATAAGCATTCACTTGAGGTAAGAAGCCCCTGCTAAGGATGTCACCAAGAGACACACTTCGATCACGTTGATAGTACTTTAACGGTCTTTTGAACTTCCTCTCATGACTGACTTTGAACCACTTTTTCTTTTCTTCCTTTTCCAAATCTTTGGGAGTTCCATCAAAGTTCTTATCTTTCAAAACTTCAGCTATTTTTCTTCGCAACTCATCACGATTCTCCTCAGTAAAAAATTTCATTAACGTTGGCAACTTCGAAGTATCTTCACTAACACTTTCATCATCAGTACAGTCTTCCACTTCAACTCTATCATACAAGTCAGCCTCTTCAACATATCGATACTTATACTCAGGCTGCTGATTTATGTCAAAGGCATTCAACTCTTCTTCAAAATCAAACTTAAAATCAGGATTTACCATGCGAGTCATTTCCTTAATTGATTCCAACGTGTAAGTATGGAAATGCTCTCCTTCTTCATGATAAGTATCTAGTCTCAAAATTGTCTTCTGAGCTTGTTGAACATTCTGTGCATCACCTGACTCCCCCTGTCTATCAGCTCCCCCTGATTCTTCGTTTACTGAATCGTTCAACAAATCATCAACATTCTATTCTTTAGATCTTTCAGAAATTATAAAACCAGATGCGCCTTGGTCATCATCATCATCTGAACTACTTGCTGAAAACACTTTCTCAAGATCATCATCCTCTTCATCATCATCTTCTTCATTATCATTTTCAACATCTTCCTCAACTACACCAGCAACAGAAGATAAAGGAATAGGCTGCTCATACACTGGTTCAGGATCAATTACTAACACCATTGCCCTTTCTCCAGAAGAACCTTCAAGCTCTTTACCTTTAATCTTCATCTGAGCATCAATCACTGCCTGTTCTTCAGCTCTAATTTAATCTCGTACAACTTCATCAAACTTCTGCTCTAAAGACATTCCAATAACATTTTCTAATACCTTCTTCAGCATGTAATTTTCATGTTCACTTCGAGCTTTAATATCTTTCAACTCTTTATTCTTCAGCTTGAAGTAATCATATTGTTGATCTTTATGTCTCTTTTCTTCTTCCAACTCAGTCACTCTCACTTTCAAGAAATCAATTTCTGCTTGATCAGAATCAATTTTTTTCACCAACTCTTTATTATCATTCTCCAACCTCTTTACTCTCATTTCAAGAATTTTTTCATGATCTGCTACTCTCTTATTTTCGGCTGCCAATCTCTTGTTTTCAGCAATCACATCATCCATTTTCTTATCAACATTCTTCAACTGAAAATTATTCACAAAATCTAAATCTCCAAATTCGTCAAACCCAATACTTATGTTTGGAAGAACAGATGGAAAACTTTTTGATCCTGAAGAACCTGGTGTGGTTTGAATGATAGGTTGTGAAGGAGGTGGTGTTTGAAATGTTTGATTCAAAGAAGTAATTGGTGGTTCTTGATGAGGTGGTGAAGAATGTTGTGGTGGTGTAGGTTGTCTGGATGGTGTTGGTAGTTTTGAAAGTGAAGGTTGTTGTGGAGGTGTAGATTGTCTTGGAGGTGAATGGATTGATGATTGAAGTGGTGTTGGCTCATGTGGTGGAGTAGGTGGCTTCTTGCTTTCTTTTGTTTGTTTCTTCTTTAACACAATCTTCGGAATTTTGATTTTTGGAGTGACTTTGCGAGCTTTTGGAGAAACCACTTTCTTTCTCGTACCAGCTTTCTTTTTGCCGCCTTTAGGAGATTGTGATTGAGAGACATGCTCTGGAGAAGGAATGTAAGCATCATCATCGTCCTTTTCCTGTCTCTTTCTCTTTCTTAACAACTTATCTTTTTCTATCTCCTCTTGAATTCTTTTTCGACGTTCAGTTTCATCTACAATCTCTTCATCTGAAGAACTTGAGGAAATTGTTGTATCTTTATCCACATCGTCACTCTCAATATCATCAATTACCTTTCCTTTGTCTTTCTGAGCTTCAACATTTGCTACCTGCTCAGCTTCCATCTCACCAGAAGGTCCTATTTCTAAGACATCTGTATCAAACATCATATCAACATTAAACGGGTCATCTTCAGCAGTTACAACTTGTTCTTTTTCCACAGCTACCCCATAATTATCTTCTTCAGGTTCATCAACTAAAGATGTTTTAGCAACTTTCTTTCGCTTCCTCTTTGGTTGTGAAGAAGATCCTTCACCCTCTTGTACTTTAGGAGTAACGTTTTTGCTTCTCTTCCTAGGTACTTTGACATACCAGTCATTTCGTGTGGTTTTGAAATCAACAAGAGCCTGTAACTCATCAGTATACGCTGCTTCCTTCATCTCTTCTTCATTTCTCCAGTTTTGATGATTAACTGGATCAGGATCAACATAATTTGCATCCTTGATAAATCCAAAGAATTCAGCTACTTTCGTTGGTTCAGGATGATTTGCATGATATCTAGCAAGCTGCTTGAGAGAATCATTGCTCATGTGTGACTGAACTAACATATCATTCTCCAAATCACGTTCAATCTCTGGATAAACATGATCAATTAGCATTTGCACAAATCTTGGATACATCCATGTCTTATTTTTTGTTGTGATGTTCTCTATCATGTAATGAAAAACAATATGCGAGAAATTGTATTTCTTATTCAACACCAATGCAGTAACCATGTTCATCTGGTAATCACGCATAGTATCAAACCCTCCTTTGGTATGACTAAGAGACATCAATACACAATGAATAATGAACTTGTAAGGTTTCTGAAACTTTGATTTCAAATAATTTCCAACATTCACTGCACCAACATATCCCATCCTGAGCATACAACCCTTTACCATTTTTTCCGGAAATCTTGTTGGCGATTTTTCGTCATCAGGAAAGTTCAGTACTTCACGAACCAGCGCCTCAGTAACAACCATTGTTTTCTTTTCATTTTGTACCTCCACAACTGATTGAATTACTTTTTTCTTTTCATCGTAAGTAGCATTCTCCCAGAAACGTTTGATGTGTGACTTAAATACAGGACGTTGATCTGTAAGAGCTTTTTGTATAGGTACACGTCTCATGAACTCTAGAATACTGCTGAACTTTGACAACTCCGAATTCTTTTGCACATCAAAATCACAACAGCTGTTGTGAAGTGGATCAAAGATGACGATCGAACCCTGTAACACAAAACACAACAAATTGAATCAACACTTTAAAAATTTCAGCATCAAAAACACTTATGAGCGAAATCACATGATACACTAACATTCGGAGAGGAATCAAACAAGTTTTGATTTCGCCCCAAATAACAAAGTATCATACTAAGCGAAATCTGATATATCATACTGAGGCGGAATCAGGTCACAATGTTACTAAGAGCGGAAACAGACTTAATGCATTCAGGGGCGAAATCAACTCTTATGCACTTAGGAGCGGAAACAGACTAGAATACAGTTAGAGGTGAAATCAAAATCCAACCCCTTTACACACATCTGATGATGAATTTGAACATGTTGGTTTGTTTATCAGTGAATTCCGAGAAAAAGGTTGTGTTTATTATCCTTTAAAAACATCACAAACAACCTGGATCTAAGTTCAACCTGACTGCTACTGTTCATTCACGAACAAAACCCTAGATCTGGTTCAATCAACACTCATACACATAATCTACATAACATTCCGACAACACATCTGCAATTTATGTTCATTTTACCCAACAATCAAACCCTAAATCAAATTTTGAAACAAGAACAGCGCCGACAGATCCAAATTAAACAGATCTGGGTGAAATACTTGTCTTTCCCATGTTCCTATATGAGTTAACCAACTGGAAACAACAAATCAGACAAAAATTTGGCAGAGTTTCGGCTTGAAAAATGATGTTTTAGGGTTTCGCTCTTAATCTCTGGTGAAAGAACCTTAGGGGCGAAATCAGAAAGTAATGATTAGGAGCGGAATCAGATGACTATTTATAGTCAGTCTGATTTCGCTCAAAATGACTTTCGAAGCTCCAAGAGCGGAATCAGCTTTGATGACCAAGAGCGGAATCAGCCAAAATGACCAAGAGCGGAATCAGCCAAAATGACCAAGAGCGGAATCAGCCAAAATGTTAAACTTGTGTTTTAGAGCGAAATCAGTTTTAATTTTTCAAAACTTTCAACTTTTTAACTTTTTCAGATTAAACACAGTTACACCCAGCTGACCAAGTCCAAGTCAATGACCTTGGTCAACTGTTTGACTCACCAAGTCCAAGTTAATGGCCTTGGATGATCAGTTATATGAAGTTTGCTGACTTTTCTTTCTGAAAGCAGTTCAAATGAATGAACTTTTGAACATTTCAAATTTTCAAACACATTTTATCTTTCAAACAATATACCAATCACTGTATAGCAATCTCCAGCTTACCCATCCCTCATCAAACACTGACATGTTCTGCACTTAGGCTTTGAACTTCCGATTCCCAACATCGGTTGTCGAAAAATAAGATGAGAAAAGAAAATCTTCTTGGGTTTTAACTGAATAAACTGAAACTATGTACATACAATCTTTTTGTGAGTGTGTTAAGGGATCATATCAGCTACCGACTAAACACGAGCACCGTTAAGCTGTCATTTCATATCAAGCATTAAACAATTCACGTAGATTGTCGATATACTGATCCTCTTAAATTTCCACAAAACTATCAGTCTGCTCGGGATACAGAATTAGTATTTTAGGACTTAAACATCTACATGTGTCCCACCTCAGTATATACTCCCGTATCCAGACCCTAGTATTCAGTCTTACAGGTGAGTATACCTAGATGATATCTGTAAAGGGTTAATTGCGAGGGCCGTGAGAGCTCAGGTCGATCTTTCGATACGCAGAGAGATGACGGCTTCGACTTTTGGTGGGTCCCCTTTGGGGATCTTCTTTTCAACAGCACATGATTAACCATTTTGCAATGTGTTATCATTTTTATGCTGAGGGGAGGCTTATATTTCAAAGCAGCGTAAAGTATTCTCCGGGGACTAGGCCATTGCTTCCGCAAAATCAGAAGTCCCGGGATAATACCCCAGATATCACTAAGCATAAAGACCTAGTATCTCAGAATACGGGACCCTTCAAACAGGATTTCATGGGTTACCTATATATCCTGGAGGTGTTCCCCACGTAGACGCAAGTAAATTTATGTTTATATCCCAAACTGATCTACTGATTTTGTGAAAACCTATCGGCACATCTTTAGCGAGACTGCTTAATTGTATTTTATACATTACAATTCTTTAGCGTACTGTGTCCGTCTAGCTGATGTACTATCATTTCCCCTGTTCTACACAACTCTTTTTACTTTTTCAAATGTTTTTGGTTTTTCTCATTTTTATCATGTTTTTGTATTTTTCTGCGAATTTCTCCCCCTAAAACTAAAACATATTTTTGTGTTTTTTTTATAAAAAAGCAGAAAATAAACTGTACAAACAAATTTGACAACACGACATGGTTCACATCAGATCGCCGCCCAACTCGGCTTCACATTCAATAACCCTCCCAGATTGCATATTTTTCATCCCGTTCAATTTTAAAAGATAATAAAATCTCTTTTTGTCAAATGGTTTAGTATAGAAATCCGCTTTCTGATCATCGGTGTGCACGTGTTCAATCCGAATTAACTTTTTCTCGTGACAATCACGGATAAAGTGGTGACGGATTTCAATATGTTTTGTTTTCGAATGGTGAACCGGATTTTTAGTGATGTTAATGGCTGCTTCATTGTCCACATATATCGGAGTATCTAAGAACTGCAAACCGAAGTCTCGCATCTGCTGTTGGATCCAAAGGATCTGCGAGCAACAGCTGGAGGCTGAAACGTATTCAGCCTCACAAGTAGAAAGCGCTACTGCGGTTTGTTTCTTACACTGCCAGGTAACAAGTCGAGTTCCGAAGAACTGACACCCAGCAGTGGTGGACTTTGCGTTTTGTTTGCAGCTCCCAAAATCAGAATCAGCAAAACCAGATAAAGTAAAGTCACCCAATCGAGGATACCACAAGCCAATGCTTGGGCAGCCTTTCAAATACCGTAAGATACGTTTCACAATGGTCAGGTGTGACTGCTTTGGATTTGACTGATATCTGGCACAGAGTCACGTCGGGTACATGATATCTGGACGGGAAGCCGTGAGATACATTAGAGAACCAATGATAGATCGGTACAATGTCTCGTCCATTTTCACACCATTCTCGTCTGGACATATCCCATGATTCTGTGCAAGGGGGGTTGATGCAGGACTGCAATCTGTCATGTTGAACTTGTCAAGAACGTCCTTCACATACTTTGTTTGGTGAATGAAGATTCCGTCGGGCAATTGTTCTACCTGCAGCCCAAGGAAGAACTTCATCTCCCCCATTGAGCTCATCTCGAACTTGTTTTTCATCACCTTCTCAAATTTTTTACATAAATCGTCGTTGGTGGATCCAAAAATGATATTGTCAACATATATCTGCACGATCAACAAGTGGCCTGCTTCTTCCTTGGTGAACAAAGTGTTATCTACTGTGCCTCTTGTGAACCCGTTGCTCAACAAGTATTGAGAAAGCGTCTCGTACCAGGCTCTATCCAGCAGATACACCTTGTTTTTGTGCAGTGGGTCTGTGAACCCCGGCGGTTGTCCCACGTACACTTCCTCTTTGATTTTTCCGTAAAGGAAGGCAGATTTGACGTCCAATTGATATACTTTAAAATCTTTCCACGATGAAAAGGCTAGAAATATCCGAATTGCCTCAAGTCTGGCAACCGGTGCGTAGACTTCATCATAATCTATTCCTTCCTGTTGACTGAAGCCTTGAACCACAAGTCGCGCTTTGTTTCTCACCACGACACCCCTGTCATCACGCTTACATTTAAAAACCCACTTTGTTTTGATTAACTTCTGGTTCTGTGGCAAATTGACAAGTCTCCAGACACCCAGCTTTTCGAATTGTTGCAGCTCCTCCTGTATTGCATTCACCCAGCTATCCTCGGTCAATGCCTCTTTGTAGGTTCTGGGCTCTATCTACGAAATAAAACATTTTAATGAGACTTCTTTTTGCATATCAGCAATAGATGAATAGAAACATGTAAGAGCTTGGTCTATTTGATGTCGGGTTTTGACACCACTTTGCAGGTCGCCAATAATCTATTCTGAGGGATGATAAGACAACGTCCGTGGCATAACATTTTCAGGCACATTTACTTCCGATTCCAAGCTCGATATATCAAGATCAATGGTTTGATTCTCAGCTTCTGTTGGATCCTCGTCAAAAGTCGGAGCGGGTTTCGCTTCTGAGTCGTCAGATTCGTCAAACGATGGAGCTGGTTCCTCTGGTGATTCGTGAGCTGTTCCACTCGGTCCTGCTTCATCATCGTGAGTACCCACGGTGGGTTGAGAAACTTCTAGCGGACTAGATACTGGCTCTTGTGATGAATTTTGCTGATAAAGGTACATAAAAGCTAGTTCCTCATCACTCGGCTCGACCGGCATATGAAACGACTCCCAAAGCTTATCGTAATCGAACAGGAATCTTTGTCCGGGAAGTTGTGGTGATGGAGTGTGCTTCTGACAATCCACGTGTTGAACTTGAATCACCTTACCCATGCATGGTACGAACACCCTCTTGAGTGGGCTAGCGTAACCTACAAAGAAACCCTCATTAGATTTAGCGCCAAATTTACCGTTTTCATCAATAAAAGTACAAGGAGACCCGAATGGCTCCAAAAACTCAAGATTCGGCTTATAACGGTGTAACAGCTCAAAGCAAGTCCTTTTGTACTTCTTGACAGTGAGAACTCTATTCAATGTGTAACAGGCTGCTGATACTGCTTCACTCCAGAAAAAGATTGGTAGCTTGGAATCGGCTAACATTGTACGGGCTGTCTCAATTAGGGTCCGATTCTTTCGTTCAGCTACGCCGTTTTGCTGTGGTGTATACGGCGCACTGAATTCATGAAGAATTCCCTTCTCATTGCAAAACTCGTACATCTTGTTGTTCATGAATTCCGTTCCGTTGTCGCTCCGAATCCTCCGGATTGGCAGTTTATACACCGTTTCCATCTTCTTGAAAAGCACCATCAAAGACTCAAAAGTTTGATCTTTTCGTTCCAAGCACACTACCCAAGAAAATCTCGTAAAGTCATCAGTCACCACCAAGCAATATAAGTCTCCGCTGATGTTCTTTACGTTGACAGGCCCGAAGAGATCCATGTGCAATCTCTCAAGAGGTAACCTGATCGAGTTCATGATTTTCAAATGGTGTGACTTCCGAGTCTGCTTTCCTTTCTTACACGCTATACAATCATCATTCAAGTGAAAATTCTTTAGATTAACACCCTCAACTAAGTCATTGTGTACCAAAAAGTTCATTTTGCGAATATGAATGTGGCCCATCTTTCGATGCCACATTATCGAATCCTTTTCTGTCGCTTTAGATTTAGACACAAAACACTGTTTTTGATGAGATGTTGGCGTTGCGACGTTCATATCTAGATAATAAAGATCATTCTCACGCGGAGCACGAAACAGCACCATCTCATCAGGGATTTTAAACCCTGGTTTCAACACAACACATTCAGTTTTAGTAAAGTGTACACTAAACTCTTTATCACAGATTTGTGAAATACTGAGTAAATTGTTTGTTAACTCCACGATGTAGTTCACTTCGTCGAACGAAATTAGGCCATTTGACAGCGTTCCTTGACCAACGATCCTTCCACCTTGGTTCCCAACAAATCCAACATAGCTTCCATTTACAGATTTGACATCATAAAGCAGAGCAAGTGTCCCAGTCATATGCCTTGAAGCGCCACTATCCATAATCCATTTTGACAGAATCGACTTGGGCAGCCCCTGCAAACATCACATCAATTTATTCAAACAATGAGACCCATGGCTTTTTAACTGTTGAGACACTTCCAAACTCTACATTCTCATCAATCTTTGGAAAAGTAAACGTGACATTTGGAACATCAGTTTTAGCTTTTGGTTTTACTTCATTTTTTATCGGGGGAAATTCTGCAAGAAATCTATCAAGTTCAAATTCAAATTCTTGTTTATCATTAGCACCCACTTTTGATGCATAAAATTCCTTTGCCCCTTTGACTTTTCTGTCAACCATTTTTCCAAAAATATTTAAAACTTTTGGATTAAAAGCTTTTGATTCAAACTTTAACTCATTCTCCATTTTCTTCTCCTCAACTGATTGTTTTGGTTTAACCACCCATGATTGAGTTTCAAAAACCTCTGTTTCATTCTTCAAAATGTTTTCCATCCTTTTCTCCTCGACTGATGGTTTCGACTTTGCAACCCATGATTGATTTTCAAAAATTTTTGTTTTTGAATAAATCTTTGAAGTCTTTTGAGACTTTGAAGATTCGCCAATCTCGAATGTCGATTTCAGCTTATCTTCCGACTTCAACGATTCACCCCTCTTCAAGATGCGGATTGGTGAAACCATTGGTTTTTTACCCTTTTTGTCATCTGGTGACTTAGGTCGAGGTTTTTGAACAACAGGTTTAATGACGGGTTTTTTCGAAAACTTTCTTGCATTGTTTTGCCATGTGTCCGATTTCATTGCAGCGATAACACACTCTTTTATCATATTCAACAAAAATTGATTTGACTAATTCTTCTTTCAGTTTCTTTGCTGCATTGAAATCGTCAATGGCCTTTTGACTAAAGATATAGTTCTTCTCATCGTTCACACTTGGACCAACATCAAAGATATCATTGATTTTCTCTTTTGGTTTAAACACCTGCTTATCCATCTTCTTCTCAAAACCAATTCCTTTGTTCTTAAAATTGTTTTTCTTGTTATTACCCTTACCCTCCCATTCTTTCTTTCCCAAGCTGGTAGGATGTAATGTAACAAACGATTTTTTAGGTTTTGAAAAGAATTCTTTGTTATTAACCTCATCAATGTTCATTTCAACCAACCTAAAAACTTTCTCAACATTCTCAATTTTCACATTCTGAAGAGGATACTCGAAATCGGAATAAAGTTTGTCTGTTCCAATCATAGTATATACTACCATAATCGGATCATCATTCGCACTCTTGTCCGATTTCGGTATGAACCGTTCCAAGAAATTACCCTCATCTTCAGAATCTGTAACACCTTTCTCAGATTGAGACTTCTCAGAGTTATCAATCTCTTCATCTAACACCTGATCGACAACGGTTTTGATAACCTGTGATTCATTGTCGGTGTCGGATGCAGAGAATGTAACATCGATGCTTTCAGGCAAATCATCCTCAATTGATCTCAATTTGAGATTCAAAGCAGCTTCCACCCCATCTGGATATTTCTGTGTGTAATGATTCCACATTGGGGGTGGAACGTTCTTAAAGACTGGTGTTTCATCAGGCTGTTTCGGGACAATCTGTTCAATCACATATGAAGATGCAACATAACTCATCAACTTTTTATCAATTCTTTCATTTTCAATTCTTGTTAACTCCAATTCCTTTTTTAATGAAGCAATGGTGTCCAGATGAAAATTGATTTCTTTTTGTTTATCCATAACAGTTGATTTCAACAATTTCGTGGCTTTGTCATTTTCAAGACTTTCATCTTGAATCATTTTGATAGAGTTATCCAATTTGTCATATGCTTCTTTTACTTCGCTCAGATCAAATTTTAGCATGTCTGCATGATGTTTCATTTCCTGATACTTAGTGTCTTTCTCAAGACACTCCATGCACGGTTGTAAACATTCTGGCATGGTGTTTCAGGAATTGAAACGATTTTCTCAACAACCTGTTCATGACACACAGTTTTCACATCTTGTTTACCAACATTTTCCAATTCAGACTCAGACACTTTGACTTCCTGAACTCCAGATTTCTGATCAGACTCCTGTTGGACTGACACAGTACTGACAGACTCTGACTTCTCGAGTTCTGAATCTACCTCTCTTATCTTCGCCATGAGAGCTTTGTCAGCTATATCTTTCAAAGTCTCTTCAGTCAACTCTTTCGACACATCTATCAATTCTTCAACGACTTCTTTCTTCTCTTCAAACCTCGGACATGATCCGGTTCTTGGTTCTTCAAAATATCCTGCAAAAGATTCAGAAATTTTAGGAGGCAATACAGATTTCATTAAACTTCCCAAAACCTCTTGTTCAGACTGATAATAATACACTTCAGCAGCTAATTCTTCAATATCGATCGCATTATCAGCAGAAACCTCTTCAACACCCACAGAAACCTCTTCAGCCACTATTTCCGGCTCAGACACTGTCTCAGATTTTTCAACAACTTCAGCCATCATGGCCTGTCCATCGCTACCGGGAATATACTTATCCCAGTTGAAGCCTGCAGCTACCTTTTCATCGTCTTGATTCACAGTCAGCGCTTTTTCCGGTTTATGCTCAATTTGTGGTCTTTGAACAGTTGGCTGTTGATTTGGTCGGTGATAGATCGCTTGCTTGTAGTAGTCATTGGTGAACGGGTTTTGATGATTGTTTACTTCACGGTTCGGACATTCTCTCTTGAAATGACCACGTTCTTTACACTTGAAACACGTAACTTTCGATTTGTCGAACCCTAACTTTTGATCGGGGCCTGATAGACTGTTTCGGCCTGTAATTTCCATGAAGCGTTGTGCCCTTCTAACCAAACTTGCCATGCCCCATTTTATGTCAATCAATTCAAGCTCTTCCGGGTCGATCTGGTCGTAATCCTCTTTTGTCATATCAGGATTACCAATCCTCCTCGCCACTAAGCCTTCATAAGCCTCTAGAACGGAAGCAAGTACCGCGATGTGTTGTCTCGCGGCAGTTTCAGTAATTTCATTTCCATTCTTAATATTCACCGCGATGTTGCACCGCACCCCAGAAACATAAGCCTGATTATTTGAACTTGTAGAGCTTTGAGGTGAAGGCTGCTCTTGAGCTTTGAAGTTTGGATCATAGTTCACAAATGGAGAAGGCTTGTTTGATTGTGGAGTGTTTGTGGAACCACTCGAATTTGCATCAGCACTAAAACCCGTCTGTGTCTTTGGAGTTTGATTTGTTGCTACAGGAATACTTCCTTTGTAATACAGAGATATGTCTTGATGCACATTTGCTGAATTCATTTGTTTAATCTTTGTTAGTTCCAATTCATGTGCTTCAATTTTCTCAATGAAACCACTCAGATTCATATTAGCAAAACTTGTATTGTTCTTTAACACCATCAGATATGTTCCCCACTCATCATAAGGTAATGCGTCTGCTAATTTGTCGATCCACTCTTCATTTGTCTTGGTTATCTTCAATCTTCCCATCTCCAAAACCAAATGGCAGTATCGTTCAATCAATTGCTTTGTGGTTTCCCCTTTCATTCCCGTGAAAATGTCAAACTGCTTGTTTATCAATGCCTTCTTGCTTTTCATCATCTCTCCACTTCCTTCAAACTTTAACAACAATTTATCCCAAATGGATTTTGAATTATCTTCGTGCTGTAACAGTACCAAGATATCCTCCTTAATTGCTTGTTGAAGGATGCTCATCATCTTTTTTTCAGCCTTAAAGTCTGCTTGTTCCGTTTGGGTCAAACTTCCAATCACTTTCGCATGACCCATACCATCTACAGGAGGTACATATTTTGTATCAATCTTCAACCAGCTCTTAAAATGGTTAGCTTGAACCCACGTTTTAAATCTTCCTGCCCAACTCGAATATTCGTCGTTGTTCATGAGTTTAGGGGGCTTTTGCATCGTTCCCAATTCGTTCTCCATGTTGACGTTTTGCATAACACTACCCGAAGTTTGTCCGGCTACCATACCACTGCCGGCGAAGAAGTTGTAAAAATTTTGGTTTTCCATTTTTAGAACTTTGATTACTGAAAAATGTTTTAACTTTTGTAAACAGGTGACTTTGCTGAAAACACGTTCTACACAAACTGAACTTCAGACGAAATATCACGAACGAAATGGACCTTAACCCTCAGACCATGATTTTTAATGCTGAATATAATTTCGAGCGAAAACAGAATTTCTAAGTAAGAGTGAAATCACGTTTTATCACTTAAGAACGAAATCCCGTTTGAACACTTAAGAGCGAAATCCCGTTTTATCACTTAAGAGCGAAATCCCGTTTGAACACTTAAGAGTGAAATCAGAATTTTTAAGTAAGAGCGAAATCACACTTTTCCACAGGAGCGGAATCAGAAGTTAACACTAGGAGCGTAATTAGAAACTTCACTTGAGTGGAATCAGAAAAATTTTGATTTCGCTCCAAATGTAGGAGCGGAATTAGAATTTTAGTGATCTCGGGAGCGGAATCAGAAGATTCCCAAGAGCGGAATCACGGAAACAATCTAAACTGCTGATTTCGCTCCAAATGTAAGAGCGGAATTAGATTTTTCAGGTAAAAGACCTGATTTCGCTCAGAATTACGAGCGGAATCAACCGAATGTCATTACGAGCGGAATCAGGTTTCCAGCCAATTTTTACCAAATTTAAGCCGAATTTTAAGCTGATACTCTCAAGGGTTTGTTAAATGTCACTTTTACACAGTATGTCAAAAACTCAGTCCATTTTGTCCGTGGCAATTTCCAGAAATCCAAAAAATGTAGTAAAAATGCTTTGATTCAGGTATCTTAGCTCATAACTGGCTCTGATACCAATTGTAGGATCGATTTGACCGATCTAGTGAGTCAATCAGAACCAAATACCACTGTTTATGTGGCGGAAACACGTAAACAGCTTGAATCAAAGAGAATGGAGTAGAAAATAGAAGAATATCACTTTAAACACTGTTTCTCATTAATTGGTTGCTCAAAAATCCGGCAGCATGACGGTATACAACTTGACAAATCGATACCAAATGAGAAACTAAAACCACTATATATAGGGAGGCTGATTCCACTCCTAATGACACCATGTCATTTCGGGTGGAATCTGATTCCACTCCTAATGACACCATGTCATTTCGGGTGGAATCACAACCTTCTGATTTCGCCCCAAATGACACAATGTCATTAGGAGCAGAATCACAACATAAAAACATAACATTTACAAACAGCCCCCTATACTATACATAAATGACATTTCCGACCCCTAGACCCTATACAATCTTGACTGAGACTAAGACGTAGGCTTTAGACATTCAGGCACCAACAAGTTGGAGTCCACTCAGATCACATGTGAGAGATGGGTGGAATCATGCAAAGGGTATGAGGTTATGCTTGAAAAACAGATAAAAAGCAATGTGAAATTTGGTGTTGGTTATAGAAAACATGATGATGAAACCACTGCTTTTGGAAAATCTATTCAAACCACTGATGTAACCACTGAGTTCATCCCCACAAACAAGAATGGCCAAGAAGTGAAAATCACTAACAAACTTGGTAACAAAATCACACTTGACAGACCAATGGGATCCTCTACTTTTGAGGAGCTTGAAGATTATCAGTTTAAACCAAAATGGTCTGATGAGTGTGATATTCTTGAAAATTTCAAGCCAATGGACTTTACATCAACTGAGGGTGTTAAAGCTCCAAAAGCTAAAGTCATACCTCTCAAGGACATCCCAACAGTGGTCAAAACCTCTGTTGCAAAGGAGTCTGAAAAGAGAAAGAAGAAAGAAAAAATTGATAACTTGTTTTGTGAATTCTGTGAGAAAAGGAATCATCTAACAAAAGACTGTTTCCACTTAAAAGCTTATGATTTAAACAGAACAAGTGTCATTGTTTCAGCTGAAAGTTGCATTGTTTGTGGTAAAACAAACCACAAAACTCAAGCATGTGTGTATCTCAAAAACTTTGATGTGAAAAAGAATGAATACATTGCTAAAACATCCTTGAGTCCATCATCATCATCAACATCTGTCAAATTCACCAAGAAACAACCACTGTTTGTGCCAGTTCAAACAGCTGTCACAAAACAGCTAAACCAAACATCTGTCATAAGAGATGTTCAGGTTACTGATGCACCCCCTGCCAATAAATTCAGAAAAGGAAAGGAAAAACAGTCTTACCAAAGGATTCCACATGTTTATGAGGCCTACAAAAGGCCCTCTAAACCTAAAGTGAACAGGCATCCTTTTGGTTACCAACAGGTGATTGGTCAAGACCCCCAACAGTGGTTAGCAAGAAACAGTACTAAAACTGTCCAAACCCCTGACCTAACCACTGTCCATCATTCTGCATCCATCCCAGACACTGTTGAGACCCCATCCAAAGCCCTGCTGGCTTTGGAGACCCTAATGAACTAATCCTTTTACTTCATGTGCAGGGAGCTTCTGCATGCTTTGATAGTCTTTGGTATGTAGATAGTGGAGGCTCCAGGCACATGACAGGATGTAAAGCCCTCCTCA
Source organism: Helianthus tuberosus (assembly GCA_030545235.1). Lineage (NCBI taxonomy): Eukaryota > Viridiplantae > Streptophyta > Magnoliopsida > Asterales > Asteraceae > Helianthus > Helianthus tuberosus. Next base: position 153,815,929 of record CM060448.1, on the reverse strand, counting down.
AAGACTTTAAAATCCATGTAGGGGGTGATATATCCTTTGGGAATAATAGTAAAGGGAAAGTTTTGGGGTCTGGTACAGTGCAGTCTGGAAATGTAAAATTTGAAAATGTCAATCTGATAGACAAACTAAAATTCAACCTTCTGAGTGTGTCCCAAATGAGTGACAGAGGATTTGGTTCATTCTTCACAAAAGATTGTTGTAGGATTGTTGGACCAGAAATTGTCAAAAAGATTGAAGCAATAATCAAAACTAGTCAAACTAAACTTGTTGCCCAAAGAAGTGGCAATGTTTATGTTGTTGATATGTCAAAAGAGTGTCCCAGAGCTGATGCCTGTCTGTTCTCAGCTGCCTCTAACAAAGAGACAGAACTTTGGCACAGAAGGCTGGGGCACACAAATCTTAAGACAATCACTGAAATTTCAAAAAATGGTTTGGTGAGAGGCCTACCACAAAAATTGTTTTCATGTCCTGAACATTGCATTTCCTGGTTAAAAGGAAAACAGCATAAAAGTTCTCATAAGTCCATTAAAGAGTCCAAAACAACCCAGTGTTTGCAAATGCTACACACGGATTTGTTTGGCTCAGTTCAAGTCATGAGCCTCAAGAAGAAAAGATATTGTTTGGTTATTGTTGATAACTTTTCTAGGTTTACATGGACTTTCTTTTTACACTCAAAAGATGAGACTACAGGCATTTTGCAAGACTTTGTGACACAGGTTGAAAAGCAATTTGACCTTCCAGTGAAAAGCTTCAGGAGTGACAATGGCACAGAATTTAAAAATAAGGAGTTGGATGCCTTCTGTGTGAAAAAAAGGATTGTAAGGCAGTACAGCATCCCTAGAACACCAGAGCATAATGGGGTTGTTGAAAGAAAGAACAGAACTTTGATTGAGGCCGCCAGAACCATGCTTGCTGATTCAGGTTTGCCATTAACTTTCTGGGCAGAGGCAGTAAACACTGCTTGCTATGTCCAGAACAGAGTTTTAATAAACCCCTGGCACAAAAAGACTGCTTATGAAATTCTGTATAAAATCAAACCACTGATCTCTTACTTTAAGGTGTTTGGCTGCCCATGCGTTATTTTGAACTTAAAAGATTCCATTTCAAAATTTGCAGCCAAAATTGATTGTGGTTATCATCTGGGATACTCAACCACTGCCAAGGCCTACAAAGTGTTCAATACACGGACCAAGGCAGTGGAGGAGACTTTGAATGTAAAGTTCAATGAACTTTCATCAATGAAAATCCTAGCAAATCATGCAGATCAGTTTGATCTTGAAAAATTTACTTTTGAAAATACTGTTGTCAAGACTAACAGTGCAGGTCTATCAGAGGATACAACACCAGACTATGGGTATGAAATCATCATCCCTCAAAGGTCTGCCACAAAGGGAAAAGCATCCGCTATTCAAAACAGTTGTCAAAGCTCAACCACTGCTACCTCAACAGTTGTTGACCAAAGTAGCCCATCAACCACTGCTTCCACATCCTCAAACACTGCTGACAAAATTCCTCAAACAGTGGATAAAAGTCAGCAGTTGTCCACTTCATTACCTCCTATTCCACCACCTTTTGAAGCCACTGCTGGGTCATCAAAGTCCCCAGCAGTGGTTAGCTCAGATGATACACATTTGCAGCCTTCACCAACAAATGCCATCATACCATACCAAGGAGATTTAATCTTCTTGAGATCTCATCCACCTGATCAAATCATTGGCAACATCAATGAAGGGGTGCTCACAAGAAGCCAAACCCAAAACATTTGTCTTTTTGCTGGTTTTCTATCACTCCATCAGCCAGTCAAGTACCAAGAGGCACTAAAAGACAATAGCTGGGTAGAAGCCATGCAATAGGAGCTCCAACAGTTTAAAAGACAACAAGTATGGGAGCTTGTACCACTGCCAGAAGAGGTTAGTCCCATTGGCACAAAGTGGGTCTTCAAGAACAAAACTGATGAAAGGGGTATTATTGTCAAGAATAAAGCCAGGCTTGTGGTTCAAGGTTATAGACAGGAAGAGGGGATTGATTATGATGAAACATTCGCCCCTGTTGCAAGATTGGAAGCCATTAGACTGTTCCTGACCTTTGCTGTCAACCACAACATGAAGGTGTTTCAAATGGATATCAAAAGTGCTTTCCTCTATGGTACAATTCAAGAAGAGGTATATGTTTGTCAACCTCCAGGCTTTGAGGATCCATTTTATCCAGATCATGTCTACAGGCTAAACAAAGCCTTGTATGGCTTGAAACAAGCACCAAGAGCCTGGTATGAAACTCTTTCCAACTTTCTACTCTCAAATGGTTTCAAAAGAGGTACCATTGATAAAACACTGTTTCTTAAATGGAGAGGAAAGGATTTAATGATTGTCCAAATTTATGTGGATGACATTATTTTTGGAAGCACATGCAACAAAATGTGTGAAGAGTTTAGAGAACTCATGACAGCTGAGTTTGAAATAAGTGCAATGGGTGAGCTGCAATGCTTTCTTGGTCTCCAAGTACAGTAAATGCAAAATGGAACTTTCATTCATCAAAGCAAATATGCTAACGAACTTTTGACCAAATTTGATATGAATGATTGTAAACCATGCAGCACACCCATGGCAACAAATAAGCTGGTCATGTCTGATGAAAAAGATGAGCTGATTGACCAAACACTTTATAGAAGCATGATTGGGTCTTTATTGTACCTGACTGCATCTAGACCATACATCATGTTTGCAACATGTGTCTGTGCAAGAAGTCAATCAGCTCCCAGAAAATCAAATCTCATTGCTGTAAAAAGGATCTTCAGATACATAAAAGGTGCTCCCACACTTGGTATCTGGTATCCAGCTAATGGGAACATCAAGCTTTCAGGTTTTTCAGACAGTGACTTTGCTGGATGTCACACCACAAGGAAGTCCACTTCAGGAGGGTGCCAGTTTCTAGGTGATTGCTTGGTTTCTTGGCAAAGCAAAAAGCAAGCAGCAGTTTCAACATCCACTGCTGAGGCTGAATACATTGTTGCTGCAAGCTGTACAGCCCAACTCCTGTGGCTTCAAAATCAGTTACTGGATTTTGGTATCACTGCCTTAAAGACACCACTCATGTTGGACAGCCAGGCAGCAGAAAATATCATCAAAAATCCAGTTTCTTACTCTACCACCAAACACATCGACATCAGACATCACTTTGTGAGGGATTGCAATGAAAAAGGTTTGATTTCTCTGCATCATGTCCCAACTAAAGACCAGCTGGCAGATGTGCTCACAAAATCACTTGATACAGCCACTTTTGAAAGCTTGGTCTCTAGAATTGGGATGCTGAACATGGAATAACAAGCAACATCTTGTTTTTCTATGAATAAAAGCAACAAAATGTTTTCAGAAAATCAAAAATTCATCCTTAAAAATAGCCAACAATGAAATTTTCATTAAAATCCTTAAAAGTCTGCCATAACCACTGATTGTTCAAAAGTCTGCTCTACTTCAAAAATTTGTCCACTGCTGAAAGTCAATCCCTGTTCTCTCATTTCTTTGATAAACTCTGTTGTTCAAAAGCAGTGTCTTATCCACTGATATGCTATCCACTGATAGTGAAAATCATTCACTGCTTTAATCACTTTCATAAAATTACTGTCCTTCACTTTCACCAGGGGTTGTCACGTGGGCAGTACATAGTGGTCAGACCTTTTGTAACGGCTGCCACGTCAGCATTCACTTTCTTCCCTATAAAAACCCCCACTCACCACCAAAACAGGGTTTTACTGTCGAATTGAATTCTCAAAAATTCTCTTCTCAAAGCAGTTTTTCATCTCATTTCTTCACAAATTTCTTCGATCATAATCTTCAAAATGACAAAATCGAAGCCATCTGCAAAACCCACTTCCAAATCATCATCGAAAACAGCCTCTCAAAAGGCAATCTCCACTGAAATCCCATATAAATCATCCCACAATCTCCTAGGTCTTCTCACAAAACCAGGAACCACCAATGTTTTCGATTCCATCATTGACACCATGGCAAAATCAAAGTACAAAACTTTGTTCACCGCCGATGCACCAATCTATTTGGAGACCCAAAGAGAGTTCTGGAAGAATGCAACCCTTGAAAAACAAGGAGACACTGCAACCACCATATACTCCTCTATAAAGGGTAAAGTTGTCCAAATCACGCCACAATCCATTTCAGAGGTCTTTCAACTCGATGATCAGGAAGGTAAAACTTCTTTCACTAAAAACGAGTTACAAACTGACTTCATTGAGAGAGGGTATGAAGCCACAATGATGAAGAAACTTACCTTACAAAAAGGTTATTTTCCTTCTGCAACCAGATTTTATTTCATACCCTCCTACTATGTGTTTCAAACAAAACCACTTCTTTCAATGAAATCCCTTTAAAGATTCAAAATCTGGGATATGCAATTCTTCAAGAAGAAAATTTTAACTATTCTCGGGAAATCTTTAAAGATTTGGTTAATAATGTTGAAACAAAATCATTCTTACTGTTTCCAAGGTTTTTAAGTTACTATTTTGAAAAGAAATTCAGTAAGGATGATTTAGCAGCAATAATCCAAGGTGATTCTACTCAAATAATCAGTTTAACAACTGAAACTTTTTCAAGAATGTTAACACCTTGCAAAACACAAGCAGAGGTACCTGAGCAGATTTTAGCAGCTACCACTGCTCCTCAGGTATCTGCTGCTGAGCCCACTGCTCAAGGTGATCAAAGCAGCAGAACAACTGTTTTGAAACCCACACCTACAAATCCCAAAAAGCCAAACAAAAAGAAAAATCAAAAACCCCCCAAACCAATCAAAAAGGCAACTCTGGAGGATGAGATACCAGAGCTACTGCCTGTGACAACACAAATGTCACAAGAAACCACTGCTGCTACTTCCTCACAGCAGTTGGTACAAATATCTCAACCCATAACCAAAACTCCTCCTGCTTCTTCACAAAAAGAACAGGTTGTACACATAGGGCCACCACATTATGATGCTCTAGAAACACTCATTTCCATCATCCACAGCCCAATGCCCGGGGCAAATTCTCTTTCTACACCCAACCTCACATCCACAATTCCACTAAAAACACAACTTTTGTTGGATGCAATAGATTTGAACCAGGCATTACCCAGTCCTTCTCAATCACCTGTTAATGAGAATATGCCTCAACAAATGACTGAGCCTGATGTATCATTTCTTGCTAACCCACCAACACAACCTGAGGAGGTTACACCCCTTGAGTTACAAGTAACTCTTGGTGGTAATCCAAGTGAAGCAGCCACTACAACTGTTGAACCCACTGGTTTACAGTTGGACAGTGGTTACATCAATAAGACTTCCTTGGAGGCAATTCCTTCTATAGCACCTCTGCCAACCACCAGTGGATTTATTATCCTACTGGCAACAACAAAAGGTTGTCAAGTGTTGAAGGGAGAAGACCCCAGTACCAAGAAAAAGGGGCATCAGTGGTTAATGTTTGGAGTATACTCCCTACCTCTACCACCGATAAAACCACTGTTAGTGGGAAATCAGATGATCCCATTAAATTGGGTGATGGTTTAAAGTACCAGAAATTGACGAATCGTGTTGAAAAGCTTGATACCTCTATTGCAGAACTCAAAGACATGCTACAACAGTTGTTACAAGTACAAAAGGTACAATCCACTGCTGTTCCACCTCAAGCACCTGCTCCACAACAGGAACCTGCTACAAATGAGCTCTGGAATCTATTTCAACCTTTTTTCCATCAACAAGCACAAATAGCAGATCAGCAACATGAAAAACATGTTCAACAGCTGAGAAATGCAATGGAGTCCAGGTTCAAGAACACTCAGGCTGATCTAAAGGCTCTCAAAACTCAGATCATGCACACCACTGACACTGCTCCTCCAACTGTTCTCTTCATTGATCAACTTCCCCCAGATAATGCCAAAAAGGGGGAGAAAATTCAGGAGTGGAAAAAGAAGGGAATAGATGATGGTCTCTACATTGAACCAGAAAATGCAAACATGACTAAACAGATCCCTCTGCCAGATGGAAGCAAGAAAATTGATGTGACCACAAATGCACTGGCAGAAGCAGTTGCAAGTGTAAAAAGGGATAGAGAGGCCAAAAAGAAAGCCAGGGTGGATTATCCGGATCAGGGTACTTCAGGGTCAAAAGATGATGAAAATCTTGTTGATGAAAAGAAGAAGCCTACAAGAAGAGTAAGGCTACCCAAATCTATTCCAACCAGACATTCAAAGTCTGTTCCAAAACCACCACCTAAAACAGTTGTTGTAACTCCTGTTGTACCCACTACTGTTGGTACTTCAGTGGTTTCAACATCTGCTCCCACTTCAACACACACCACTTCAACACACACCAAATCCACTGCTTTACCACCATCACCACTAAAAACAAAATCACCTCCTGCCAAAAGGCAGAAGACAGCAGTTGTTACAACATCTGCTGTAATGACAACAGTGGTTGGAACACCAGTTGTTTCAACAACTGTTAGTCAATCACAAACCACTGTCACTACATCCACCACCACTGTTCCATCCAAAACATCATCAGCCACTCCTCAAAGAAAAAGGAGAAGGCTAATTCTCAAATATGATGACACTTCACCACCACAAACATCTTCAAAAGCTTTAGCTCTTGTCACAATACCAAAACCAGTTCCTCTCTCTTCAGTTCAAATGCACAAGCCCTTACCTCCTGCAGGTTTTCAATTTCCTCTTGAACTAGCAGCTGTTAGAGAAGAAATAAAATCTTTTTACTATGAGGATGACCCTGCCAAAAGGAGTTTGTCATCAATAAAAGGATATCCCTGGCCTAAAAATGTTTATGAATATTTGAAAATCAAGGCCAAGCAAGCAGAGGATATCTCAAAAAGAAACACACAAGGGAAATCTGACAAAGAAATTTCAAGAAACTATCAATATCTGCTCACACAAGTCAGATCCCTAGAACAATTTGCAAAAAATGTCAGTCAACAAATTTCAGAAAGAACAGCTGAAACTTTGAAGAAAGACTACATTGAAAGCATCATGGCTCACAAGAAGTACAAAGGAGAGAGATACATGTACAAAGAGTGGACTGTTCCTGAGCTTGAAAATGAAGCAGCAAGAACTCAAGACATGATAAAAAGGAAAGTCACTTACACTCCTCCTGACTGGGAAAGTTTAGAAAGAATGTACCTGACAAACAGGTAGAACTTAAAAGAATGAAAGAAGAACTGGTTGCTGCTAAATATGGAAACAAAAGACAAATTGCTAGATGGAAAGAAGATGTGGTCAGGATCACCTACAAAAGGTTGGAGGAACTAAGAAAGAAAGATCCAAATGTTCCTCAAAAGCCTGACTATCCTGAAGCAGAGGTTTCAAAAAGACCAACAAAGCTGCAAATCAGGAGAGCCACTGCTCCAACTGGTGCTGCCATCTATAAAAGAAGGACACACAAACAGTTGGGAGGTGAAACCATTCAAGAGATGATAAAAGGAGATGACCTTGTAAAAGAAGGCATAAAGAAAATGATCATAGAAACTCTTGGTTTGGATCAAACTGCAAATACTGCTCAGCCAGTTATGAATAGGCCAGCCTCACCAAATACCTCTGCAAATAAATATCTCCGAAGAAACCCACCAGGCTCAAAAATACAAAAGTGGGAAACTGACAAACAGACCTGCGTATTGACTTTGCTCAGGTCTGGTGGAGAAGTGGAGAAAATATCAAGGGAACAAGCTCTTGGCCTGAGTCTTGAAGATTTGCAGGATCTCCTTGATCTTCCACTTAGCAGGGATGATGAAGACACAGATGCCCTAGACTTTGAACTACAATTTAAAGGTCAGATAAGGGAACTGTTGATGAGGCAATAAATGTCCACAATAACGAAGAGTTTTGGCATTATCTGTTCCAGGGGGAGATTGTTGGGATTGAACCCTATCAGAGGAACAGATAATTAAAGCCAAAACTGGATCAGGGCAGTGGATTCAGAATAAGCAGATGTTTACATACAAGTCTCTTCCCTTGAAAGTGATTTCAACATCTGCTGACCTCCTATCTGCTGATCGTGCAAACTGCTGACTTACAACTGCTGCTCAAGTAAAGACCTGATGAAAGACTAAAGCCCTGCTGATTCAATCTACTGGCTTGAGTCAAGCACTGCTGATCCGGACAAGTATTGCTGGGTTCACAGCAGTGGAAGGTTGCAGCAGCTGATCTATAGTCTGTTTTGTAATGTAATGTAATAGCAGTAGTTAACATAGCAGTGTTTGTATAGATCAGAGTTTAGAGTTTGTTAGGAGGTTAGATGTCACTTTCATGGTGACGTCAGCTAAGATGCTCAGTGGTTTGCTAGTGCCTATAAATAGTACAGTACTTTGTACTGTTCTATTAGCTCTTTGCATCATCGTCTTCTTTGCACGAACAAACACTGAGCTCTGGCTGAGGGAGAGTTTGCATTCATTCATCAGTCATTGTAATTGTTATTGAAATAAATTCAATCTTCCGATTCATTGAGTAAAGATGTTTGATCAAAGTATTACTCTCGTTTGATTGTATGCAAAGTTTGTTTTCGTCATAATTCCGCTGCACACTTATCCATTTTCATTTTAATTACAAACACAAAATACAATCAGAATCAAACTCAGATCCAACAGTTTTACATCCTGACAGGTATTTGGAATTTTTACCATAAAAAACAAGTAAAAATGCAAAATAGATCATTCTTTTAGGAAAAATGAAGAACAACATATCCTGTTTTATTAAGAAAATCTTTACAAGTAAAATAAGTAAAGATTTCCTGAAAACAACATCAATTGAATCTGGTGCATTCTCAAAATTCACTGTAACTTTTAATTAGATTAAAATCACTTCATTCTCAACTTTAGAAGAATGGTCAATGGTTTGAAATAAATTTCATAACCACTGTTTGATACCATTACCTTGTTAAATGACTGTGACAGTGAGGCAGTCTGCTCACAATGGTTTTGAAGGTTCTCTCTGAAATTTTAGCATGTGAAAAATTTTGAAAATTTGGCCTAATCCTCTTTAAAAAATTAAACTGTTGATACCTTTGTTACCTGAACTCCCTGATACAGTGATGGTACATGGTTGATGAATGACAAATGTTTGACCAAAGGATGTATGTTTATTTTTGGTTTTTTTTTGTAGGACCCACTTGTGGACTCTTAAGTCTTTAAGATTTATACTCTTTTCTTTTGTTTTCAAAAGTTTTAAGGTAAACACACTTTTGAGTTTTTGTAATTTTTCTTCATTCCCTTTTTGCCCTTTCCATAGAATAGTATTGGACCTTTACTGGAAGGTTTTCAATGAAGGAATACTTAATCCAAAATCATTATCAGCAATGTTTTGAGAAATTTGGACATTTTTGCTAAAGCTTATGCCAAACTTTACATTACTCATGATCTGGTTTTCTCAACATCAAACATATAACCTTGTAAGATTTCACCCTTTTTCTCATATGAGATTTGGGTTAATTTCAAACTCTTTACAACACAGATATTTTACTATCATTGTTTTGAGTTGATCCATGGTTATATCTGATGTAAATTTTTGAGACTACTGATTTTTCATTTCTATTTTTAAACAATTTTGGTATTAACTTTTGAATGTTTTCCAAAATTGTTGTTCACATATAAGATTCTGTTCCTAAGGTTTTGTTCATCTCTCATATGTTACCAAGGGCATAAATGCCATTTTTCTGAACATAAATCTTTAATGACATGAGATAAACCCTTAGCAGCAGTCAATCATGGAACCAAACATAGTTTTCATCACAAACACTCATAATTCTATGAAAGACTATATCCAATCCGAGATTAATAAATTTTACCAACTTTAACAATCATCAGTGATTTATATCAAATTATCCGTGTTCTGTGAATTCTATGTGATAGATAACATCTTGGTTGTTTTACAAAAGGTTTTCGAATAATTAACTTTGAACGTGATTATCCTTTACTTTTGTTTTTTAACAAATACGATCAACCTTAGTATCAATAAATTTTGAGCTGAACTGTTATGTCAAATTGATTGTTAGATCGAATTTGACTGTCCAGGCTCTGAATCCAATTGTTAGGATCTGAGTTTCTTATGATTGTGTTTGTTTGTCATAATTGAACAAATGAATGAAAGTAAAATGAGATTAGATGCAGCGGATATAGAAACAAACTTTGTAAACACAATCAAAGGGAAAATAGTTTTTCATAAACACTTGCTTCTCATTCAGTCGAAAGGTTATAATCAAGAGATTACATACATGTTTACATACAAAACTCCACCTCAGCATGAGCTCAATGGTTGATCGTACAAGATAATAGAATTGAAGGAGAAAACTCCTTAAATAGAACAGTGCAAACTGTTCTATTTATAGTACAGATCAAACCACTGAAGCATCTTAGCTGACGTCACCATGAAAGTGACATCTAACAGCCTAACAACCTACAAGGACTGTTACATATAACTACTGATGACTAAACAACTGATTATAAGTAAATGACAAAACATAGGTAAACTACTGCTTCACTTTCCACTGTTGTAGTCTAAGCACTGATGTTGAACATCAGTGCTTTCTTCAAAGGTGATCAACATCAGTGCTTTCTTCAAAGGTGATCAACATCAGTGCTTTCTTCAAAGGTGATCAGTCCTTGACTGAGTAGCACTTTGGTCTTTAGCAGTACTTAGGAGACATCAGTAGATAGAACTTCAGTAATTTAGCATCATCAGTCTTTAAGAGCAGCAGTTGTTGTAAGAGCAGTTCTTTAGTGCATCAGATGTTAGAGCCACTGTCAAGGGGAAAGCTTTAGTGCAAACAACTGCTTATTTTGGATCCACTGTTCTGAACTAGTTTTGGCTTTTATCAACTGTTCCTCTGGTAGGGTTTAATCCTAACATGATTAATGATAGACGAAGGTGATCAACGGTGTTCAGTGTCGGTGCTCCGATGGAGGTCGTGATGACGATGATGAATGACGGTATTGAAGAGGTTGAAGGTGACCGGTGTTGAACGGAGAAGAGAATGATGATGATGAACGGTTGCAGGTCGAAGTGATGATGTTGTAATATTTTGGTTGTAGGTTTTAACGATGAAGAAGGGTTGGAGACATTGTGAAGGTGGTGCCCGGAAGATATGGAGTTGTAGGTAGGGTGGTAGTCGGCGAGTTTCGGAAATGATAGAGATCTCAGATTATCGGTATCAATTGATTCGAGATGTGGTAAGGTAATGATGAATGTTGATAGAGCTATCTCGGACAATCTCGGATTGATGATGGGAAATATCATGGATTAAAAGTGTTATCTCGGACGAAACTTGTATAAAAATGTGTTATCTCGGATGAAACTTGTATGTATCTCAGATGAGATTCAAAACTTGTATGTTATCTTGGATGATGTCAGGTATCAATCTCGGATGAGGCTGGTAAGATTTATGAAGTAGACAGATGATGTTTGACTAATGTAGGATGAAAAAATGATAATAAAATGATGTCGGATGATAATAAAATCACTGATGTCGGATGATAATAAAATGATGTCGGATGAAATGATGATGTCGGATAATATAGAGGGAGATGATCAGAGATGCTTTAGAGATGACGGGAGATTATCAGAGATGCATTAGAGATGATGGGAGATGATGGAGGATGATCAGAGATGCATTAGAGATGATGTGAGATGATGGGGGATGATTAGAGATAGAGTTAGAGATGATGAGAGATGATAAGAGATGATCAGAGATGCAAGGAAATCTTCAACAGAAATTCAAATTTCTAGAAGAACACGAAGAACACGATGAACAACCCAAAGAACACGATGAAGATTTCGAAGAACGCGATGAAGAAGAATTTCTTGAATGTTTGATATCTAAATGGCTCTGATACCAATTGTAAGTCCTGAAAAATGGATCAAACAACGATATCAAACAATCACTAAGGATGGGCTGTGACAACCCTCAAAATTTCATGTATCCGTACGATTTATTAATGTTAATTAAAGTGCTTGATGACTGTGCTGAATTACTTAACTGCTTTCTGATTACTGCGTCATACTTACGTATGCTTGTTAACATACTAGTCTTGTGCATAAAATTGACTAAATGGTCCTGTATGCTTTCCTGAGTGTTGGGAATTAAAAGTTCCACAAAAGGGTACATCAAAGACACTATACGGAATAACTAGACACTTTAACGGAACGGTATCTAACTGAACAACCGGTCATTACCCGGGACACCAAAATATTGTTAAAAACATTGTTTCACTTCTTCTGAGCTAGTCATGATCCCCGAACACCCTAACACCCGCTAAATATCTAGTAACTAAACCACTTAACTATATAATTAAATTGAAATTTTGAACTAACTACTTGGTAAAAAAATCACAATCTACCCCCCCCCCATAATGTAAATGACGGTTCACATAAGGCCCCACCACCAAGATTGGTGTAAATCTTCATAATTCCCCATGCAATCCATTCTTGGATTTGTTGAGATCCAATTAGATGTTGCATGTACTTTGGGAAACACTTTATCTAATGGATAACAATATTTAGTGGGTTATAAGAATACTTATCTTCATCATTTTTCACACATCACTAAACTTCCTCCATTCAAAACAAAAGGTACGGCCGAACACCAAGCACACCTACCAACCATTTTCAATTTTAATACATACAATCCAAGCTTGTCTTAAGGTGAAACAAGGTGATTAAGAAGGTGTGGAGCACTCGGAACTTGAAGGACCTCACTCGTTTGCTATTAACCACTCATTTTTCTCCATTGATCTTCCCTAGCTTTAAGCTAGTTGTAAGCTTCTTGTTAATCCTTATTTACTTCATGTTTATGGTGGTTAAAAGGTTTATTATGAAGAAAACATATGAACACCATAAGATCTTACACTTAAAACTTGAAACATGAGCTTAAATAAGATTATACATGAAGAAATAATGTTAGTATGATGTTCTTTGGTATATGTTGATGCTTGCTTGTTGATTACTAGAAATATGTTGTTGATCATTACATGAAACTTGTTAACATATGATTAAAAACATGTTGATGCTTGCTTGTTGATTACTAGAAATATGTTGTTGATCACCTCCATATTTAGACATGAACTTGGTGATAAAATGATTTCTTGTAAAAATAATAAACCAAGTGAACTAGTGATCTTGTAGATCTAAAACTTGTGAGTGATCTTCCTAAATAAACCAAGTTTAAAAGACGGTTTTTGAAAGATCATGATCCCTACACTATTTTGGAAATAAAGTAAGTATATGGATACTAGTGACACATGAAAATGTTGTAAATAAATATTTTGGTAAAATATGTTCACAAGTTGTGAACATCTAAAAATCCCGAGAATGAGATTTTAACAAAAGTAAACACACTTTGGAGGGTAACTAAATCCACTAAACGCCTTACCAAGTTACTACGCGTTTTTATGAAACATCAAGTTCATGTTGGTTTGTAAATGGAATAGTTTGCTCTTGGTAAATTGTTGTTGATTGTTGAATAATTTTTGAAAAAGAAAATGATATGCTTATTAGCATGGACGCCTCCATTTACAAAGGAAACTCTGGCGAAATTTTCTAAAAATTCCAACACATAGAAAATATTTTCTAACAAGTGTTACAAGTGTATTTTTAACTATGATCTTTCCACAAAAGTCAGAGTGTGACATTTGTATTGTGTGGTATGTGATAGAAGTAGTGAGTAGATAAACCGTACGTAGGATACGTGTTACGCATGCACAAAAAAACTGATTGTTATCTGTACCTTATTAGGACGTGCTTGATTTCTGATTATTAGAGTAACTAATCTAACCGAGCAAACCAAGGTGAGTTCACACACTTTCTATGGCATGGGATTCCCGGTGGTTGGGAACGAGTTAAAGAATTAAAACGGAATCTACATATCCTCCTTGGGTAGGATATGTACCGCCATCCTCCATGAGTAGGATGCCAATATTAATCCTGCGTATTCTCCTTGGGTAGAATACGTACGTTCGTCCTCCTTGGGTAGGACAACAACCTTAAAACTTACTAGACAAAACTCTATCATTAAGTCCCTCATTTTATATTGACTTAATCGCCGAGGCCAATGGCGAGCGGGTCATTAGTGAATAGCGCTATTAGGTTTAAGAAACCTCACACCGTGCCAGTCAGACGGGCGTGTACTAATGGACTATGGCGAACTATCAATGATGATAGACATTGACGTTGGGCACAACTTACTTTCGTTAGTAGTCGATATGGTAACGGTCTAGTGGTTCACATGGGGAAGCCCCCACTGATTATGGATATGGTTTGGGTAATAAAGAAGGAACTGGTTAATCATATTTTCAACTATGGGTAACCCCCACGGCAAGTAAGCCAGCAAAAGACAAACCATGTTTTCGGTAACAACTTAAAACTAAACAACCAACTGTGAACTCACTCAACTTTGTTGTTGACTCGTTGTTACATGCCTTACAGGTCGTTAGATGCTTATGGAGCTTGCACGAGGAGGAGGTCGTTATGGGATATGGACTGCTATGTCTCGTGCTTAACATTTGAACTTTATGAACTTATAAGACTTATGTTTTGGTTTCATGTTTTATGCTTCCGCTGTTTAATTTGAACTTGGTTAACTAGCTTTTGATCACCAACTATATTGTGTGGTTAGATTTTATCTACCTTAAATACATTATTCAATATGATTGGTGGCTTGATCCTGGTCATGTCACGCCTCCAACGGTGATACTCCGCATGTGGATTTTGGGGGTGTGACAGATTGGTATCAGAGCCATTGGTTATAGTGAACTTGGTTTTAAAAAGGGGAAAAGCTTTTTGATAAAACCAGACTATAACCTGTACAGTGCTCAATGATCCACAACGACGCTTCACTCCACGTGCAAGACTCGACACAATAGGTGGTATGATTTATGTTTATATTGTCTGTTTGATAGATCACATAGTGCATTAGTTAACGTGATAACTGCTATTTTAACCGTGTGTGCTTGCTCTCTTCTGTCACTCCACACTTACGCACTTTCGCGACACCCTTCTTACTTGTGTTTCCTTCGATGTGAAGATCATGAGTAGACGCCTGAACTTGACTCAAGCCCAGCTGACGGCTCTAATCAACGAACGAGTTGCTGAGGCACTCGCAGCAGTTCCAGCAGGAGGTATAACCTGCCATTCTGACCTATCCTAGGATGATTAGATCCTACTCTCGTGAACCAACTCTTGTGCTTAAACTTGTCTTTATTCTCGCGCCACAGGTCAACATGCTCAGCCTCCCGTATGTACGTTCAAAACATTCATGGATTGCTGACCTAGTACTTTCATCGGCACAGAAGGAGCTGTAGGCCTTCTTCACTGGTTCGAGAAGATTGAGTCTGTTTTTGAGATGTGTGAATGCCCTGAAGATCATAGGGTGAAATTTGCTACTGGAACACTCGAAGGTGCTGCGTTAACCTGGTGGAAAGCACAGGTTCAACTACTAGGGCTGGCGGTTGCTAATGCCACCCCATGGAACGACTTCAAAGATTTAATCAAAGAGGAGTACTGTAGTCGTGACGACATCCACAAGCTAGAGGTGGAATTTTTCAATTTGAAGATGATGGGGTCTGAGATCGAGGCATACACAAAGAGATCGAACGAACTAGCTATCTTGTGTCCTACTATGGTAGATCCTCCTATCAAGCGTATCGAGCTGTACCTTAAGGGTTTAGTGCTAGAAATTCAAAGCCACGTGACCTCAGCTAATCTTGGCACCATTCAGTAAATCATCTGGTTGGCTCATCGTCTCACTGATCAGGCAGTTGAGCAGAACAGGCTACCCAAGCATGTTAGCGCTAATACTACTTCTGATGCTCCCAGTGATAACAAGCGCAAGTGGGATGGAAATTCGGGCAAGGGTTCTACTTTGGTTCAGTCTCAGTCCCAGTAGCGAAAGACATATGAGTACAGGAGCCCCAGTCAGCAGTCTTCTGGGAATCAAGGTCAGGGTGGATACAAGGGAAATCACCCTAAGGGAAATCGATGCAATTTGAACCACAGTGGGCCGTGCAACAAGGGTCGTTGTCTGAGGTGTAACAAGTATGGTCATGAAGCAAAGCATTGCAGGGGCGCACGACCAGCAAATCAGAATCGCCAACAACAACAAGCTCCACAGAACCACCAGCAGCAGGAACAGCAGGGCAATAAAGGATGCTTTCAGTGTGGCGCTGAAGGCCACTTTAAGAGGAATTGTCCTCAGCTGAACCAGAATCAGAACAACAACAACCAACGAAACGGGAACAATAATGGAGGCAACAATGGAGGTAACAACGGGGGTAACAATAATGGCAATGGCGCCCGAGGTCGTGCCTTCGTGATTGGTCAGGGTGATGCAAGGAACGATCCCAACGTTGTGATGGGTAAGTTTCTTCTGGATGATTTCTTTGTTACTGTTTTATTCGTTTCGGGTGCCGATACTAGTTATGTGTCCTTAAAAGTTAGCCAAATGCTTAAGCGCACTCCAACACTTCTGAACACCAAACACACGGTAGAACTAGCAAACGGTAAAAGTCTTGAAGCCACACACATAGTTAAGGGCTGTAACCTCGTCCTAGCTGGTCAGACCTTCTCTATCGATCTTATTCCAATCGTTCTGGGTAGTTTCGACGTTGTTGTTGGGATGGATTGGTTATCTCGTCAGCAAGCGAAAATTCTTTGCGACAAGAAGATTGTCCGCATCCCTCGTTCTGGTAAAGAACCCCTCGTAATTCGTGGCGACAAGAGTGGTGCTGTTGTGGGCATCATCTCTTTCCTTAAGGCCCAGAAGTGGTTGCGAAAGGGCCACACTGCTATTCTGGCCCTCGTTTCTGATACATCCTCGGAAGAAAGGAGGATAGAAGACATACCTATTGTACGTGATTTTCCTGAGGAATTACCTGGTCTTCTGCCTCATCGCCAAGTTGAGTTTCAAATCGAGCTAGCTCTTGGAGCAGCGCCCATAGCTCGAGCACCTTATCGTCTAGCTCCATCAGAACTTGAAGAATTGTCCACGCAACTACAAGAACTCTTGGAAAAGGGTTTCATACGTCCTAGTTCTTCGTTTTGGGGAGCTCCAGTGTTATTTGTGAAGAAGAAAGACGGTACCTTCAGAATGTGTATTGACTATCGCGAACTCAACAAGGTGACCATGAAGAATCGTTATCCTCTCCCACGCATTGATGACTTATTCGACCAGTTGCAAGGATCGAGTTTCTACTCAAAGATTGACCTGAGGTCAGGCTACCATCAACTGAGAGTCCGAGACGAGGATATCCCTAAGACAGCATTCAGGACTCGGTATGGGCATTACGAGTTTCTGGTTATGCCTTTTGGATTAACGAATGCACCTGCGGTCTTCATGGATCTTATGAATAGAGTGTGCAAACGTTACCTGGATAAATTTGTCATAGTTTTCATCGACGATATCCTGATCTATTCAAAGAGTCAGGAAGAACACGAGCAGCATCTGAGGATTATTTTGGAGCTTCTTCGAACAGAGCAGTTGTATGCCAAATTTTCGAAATGTGACTTCTGGCTTCGCTAAGTCCACTTTCCACGGTAAACAAGGATGGAATTCATGTGGATCCATCCAAGGTTGACTCGATCAAGAACTGGCCTGCACCCCGTACACCAACAGAAATCCGCCAATTCTTGGGTTTGGCAGGATATTATAGAAGGTTTATCAAGGATTTCTCAAAGATTGCGCAACCTCTCAGTTCACTGACTCAGAAGGGTGTCACCTATCGTTGGGGTGATGCACAGGAATCTGCATTTCAGCACTTAAAAGATAGACTTTGTAGCACGCCTATCCTCTCATTGCCTGAAGGCACAGATGATTTTGTGGTTACTGCGACGCTTCCATCCAAGGACTTGGTTGCGTGTTGATGCAACGTGACAAGATCATTGCTTATGCATCACGCCAACTTAAGGTTCACGAAAGGAACTACACTACACCCGACTTGGAATTGGGAGCAATTGTTTTTGCACTTAAGATATGGAGACATTACCTGTACGGTACCAAGTGCACCATTTACACCGATCACATGAGTCTCGAGCATATCTTCAAGCAAAAGGAATTAAACATGCGACAACATCGATGGGTCGAACTCTTGAATGATTACGAATGTGCGATCAAGTATCATCCGGGCAAAGCCAATGTTGTGGCCGACGCCCTCAGTCGAAAGGATACTATACCTAAGTGTGTACGTGTGTTACAGCTTACCATTCACTCTAGCCTTCCCGCTCAAATACGAGATGCTCAGGTTGAAGCATTGAAAACAGAGAACATCAGGGCTGAGTCCTTACGAGGATCGAGGCAGCGGCCAGAACAAAGGGAAGACGGTGCCTACTATGTAACAGGGCGCATCTGGGTCCCACTTTACGGAAACTTACGCGAACTTGTGATGGATGAAGCGCATAAGGCTACATACTGGTGGCCTGGTATGAAAGCCAACATAGCAACCTACGTCAGTAAATGCTTGACTTGTGCTAGGGTCAAGGTCGAATACCAGAAACCATCAGGCCTACTCCAACAACCAGAGATCCCGAAATGGAAATGGGAGCAAATTTCCATGGATTTCGTTACTGGCCTGCCTAGATCTCAACGCGTAAATGATACCATTTGGGTGATCGTGGATCAACTGACCAAGTCTGCACACTTCTTGGCTATCAAGGAAATCGAAAAGTTTTCTACCCTAGCAGACATCTACCTAAAGGAAGTAGTATCAAGGCACGGAGTGCCAACCTCCATCATCTCTGATCGTGACTCACGTTTTACATCTGAATTGTAGCAAGCTATGCACAAGTCCTTTAGTTCTCGATTAGACATGAGCACGGCATATCATCCACAGACGGATGGGCAATCTGAACGCACCATCCAAACCCTTGAAGACATGCTTAGGGCATGTGTAATCGACTTTGGTAATGGCTGGGAAAAGCACCTCCCGTTAGTGGAGTTTTCGTATAACAACAGTTACCACACCAGTATCCAGGCCGCTCCATTCGAGGCATTGTACGGACCGAAGTGCCGATCACCTCTTTGTTGGGCAAAGGTTAGCGACAGTCAAATCACTGGCCCAGAACTTGTAGTAGATACAACCGAGAAGATTGCTCAGATATGACAACGAATGGCGGCAGCTCGTTACCGTCAGAAAAGCTATGCTGATAAGCGAAGAAAGCCACTCGCGTTCCAGGTTGGGGATCGAGTGCTACTTAAAGTCTCACCTTGGAATGGTGTAGTTCGTTCTGGCAAACGAGGCAAACTCAATCCGCGTTATGTCGGACCATTCGAAATCATTGAGAAAATTGGCAAAGTCGCTTACAAGTTGAATCTACCTGAAGAACTCAGCGGAGTTCACAACGTATTCCACGTGTCAAATCTGAAAAAGTGTCTGTCAGATGAGACCCTCATAGTTCCCTTAAAGGAGCTCACAATCGACGACCAGTTGCGATTCGTCGAGGAACCAGTTGAAATCACAAACCGAGACGTTAAGATTCTCAAGCGTACCAGAATACCTCTTGTTCGAGTTCGTTGGAATTCCCGTCGTGGCCCAGAGTATACCTGGGAACAAGAAGACCAAATGAAACTCAAGTATCCCCAATTGTTTAAGAAAAGTGCAACCACTACTGAGGCTGAAGCTACTGCAGAATTTCGGGACAAAATTCCAAACCAACGGGGGGATGATGTGACACCCCAGGAAAACCACGCAACTTAACTAGCTTCCTCATTAACCACGTGCTAAATTTCGGGACGAAATTTTCTTAACAGGGGGGGAATGTGATGATGCGTGTGAAGTGTGTATATAAGTTTAAGTATATTTTAAGCCCTTTTACACTTTTTTAGCCAAGTTTTAAATTTATAAAACACGATATTTACTAACACTAAACACACATATGGGCAAGTGCACCCATCGTGAGCGTAGTATAGTGTTGGTAAGATACCAAGGTCGTCCAAGGACACAAGAGCTTTTAGTACCGGTTTATCCTCAACGTCTAATCAAATCAAAAAGTTAGAAAAAGGTTTTAAACTAGAAAAATAAAAACTAACTAAAATGCTGAAAATAAAATAAAAGTAAAAACAGATAGACAAGATGAATCACTTGGCTCCGACTCGTGTATAGTGTAACCTTTGATTATTTCCGCACTTTTGCACTTTTTAAGAGATTATCTTAGTTATTGTAGTAGGCCCCTCTTTTGAAGGTGACGTTACCCTCAACCCAATAGTTTGATTCAGCAAGGATACAATCCTAAAGGGTTGGATTATTGAAAGATAATTAATTAAGTTATTAATGCATATTATGGTAGGCCCCTCTTTTGAAGGTGACGTTACCCTCGGCTAAGTAGTCTGAGTCAGCAGGGATACAGTCCTAAGTAGCCGGGTTAAAGTATTAATAGTAGCTTACATATGAGGGGATCAAAGAGTTTGGACCCCCGCCATCCAATACCGTTAAGTATTGAAGGAGGTCCTACTAAATTTGACCCAGGTCCTTGCAGGATCTATACACTGAACAAGGCAAGACTCTTACCAAACCGTTCCCTTAACCCCCGACCAGGTAGCCAACATACCTCCATATAGACCGTGGAGATATGAGTGGTGAAAATCTTTTATTTTATATAGACAGTAAAATAATGCCAAGACACCACAGACAAACGATAAGGAAAAATCACCTTCAACATAAGAAACTAGTTATTAAAGTCATTAATACATAACCAAGTAAAAAGTGCGAAAAGATTAAAAATAAAAAGTATTACACTAGACACTTTGTCTTCACCAAGTGATGTAAGAGACTTAGGCAAACATGGCCTTGATTGTCAAGAACTCTTACAATCAATCTTGGATCCCGAGACGACTCACACACTCTATGATGGACGATGGATGATGGTGGTGGATGATGGTGTTATGGTGGTGGTGGGTGGTGGGTGAAGTGTGAGAGAGGTGGTGTGCCAAGGGATGGTTTGAACTTGAGCCAAGCACTCCTATTTATAGGCTGAACAGAAGCTCGGGCACGGCCCCATGTGTAGAAGCATATCTGTACTATCAAGATTTGCCTGGATTCTATGAATCTTATAGTTGACCACGGCCCCGTGTCCGCTGAGCACGACCCCGTGGTGGGCGATGGAAGCTTCTATAACTTTGTCTTTTATGCTGACACTTGGGCACGCCCCCGTGTTCACTAAGCACGGGGCATGTTCAGCCTTCTGTTTTCTTGTTTTGCTTGGGAAGATGCTATTATGGGGTCGGGCACGTCTCTTTTATTCCTTTTCTTGTATTTATGTTAGATTTAGCTGTCTTTTTTGCTTCTTTTGTTAATTTGAGCTCATTTAATCCAGAAAATATAAAAGGAAGACAAAAACACACTTTTTCCAACATTAGTACTAAAAAGGGGTTAGTTTTATGCCACAATTAATGTAATTTATATGTTGCATTTTGCACACATCAGTGACAACCCTCAAAATTTCATGTATCCGTATGATTTATTAATGTTAATTAAAGTGCTTGATGACTGTGCTGAATTACTTAACTGATTTCTGATTACTGCGTCATACTTACGTATGCTTGTTAACATACTAGTCTTGTGCAGAAAATTGACTAAATGGTCCTGTATGCTTTCCTGAGTGTTGGGAATTAAAAGTTCCACAAAAGGGTACATCAAAGACACTATACGGAATAACTAGACACTTTAACGGAACGGTATCTAACTGAACAACCGCTCATTACCCGGGACACCAAAATATTGTTAAAAACATTGTTTCACTTTTTCTGAGCTAGTCATGATCCCCGAACACCCTAACACCCGCTAAATATCTAGTAACTAACCCACTTAAATATATAATTAAATTGAAATTTAGAACTAACTACTTGGTACAAAAATCACAATCTACCCCCCCCCCCCATAATGTAAATGACGGTTCACATAAGGCCCCACCACCAAGATTGGTGTAAATCTTCATAATTCCCCATGCAATCCATTCTTGGATTTGTTGAGATCCAATTAGATGTTGCATGTACTTTGGGAAACACTTTATCTAATGGATAACAATATTTAGTGGGTTATAAGAATATTTATCTTCATCATTTTTCACACATCACTAAACTTCCTCCATTCAAAACAAAAGCTATGGCCGAACACCAAGCACACCCACCAACCATTTTCAATTTTAATACATACAATCCAAGCTTGTCTTGAGGTGAAACAAGGTGATTAAGAAGGTGTGGAGCACTCGGAACTTGAAGGACTTTACTCGTTTGCTATTAACCACTCATTTTTCTCCATTGATCTTCCCTAGCTTTAAGCTAGTTGTAAGCTTCTTGTTAATCCTTATTTACTTCATGTTTATGGTGGTTAAAAGGTTTATTATGAAGAAAACATATGAACACCATAAGATCTTACACTTAAAACTTGAAACATAAGCTTAAATAAGATGATACATGAAGAAATAATGTTAGTATGATGTTGTTTGGTATATGTTGATGCTTGCTTGTTGATTACTAGAAATATGTTGTTTATCATTACATGAAACTTGTTAACTTATGATTAAAAACATGATTTAACAAGTAGGAGGAGATTAGGGGTTTTCATAAAAGAATTACCTCTATATTTAGACATGAACTTGGTGATAAAATGATTCCTTGTAAAAATAATAAACCAAGTGAACTAGTGATCTTGTAGATCTAAAACTTGTGAGTGATCTTCCTAAATAAACCAAGTTTAAAAGACGGTTTTCGAAAGATCATGATCCCTACACTATTTTGGAAATAAAGTAAGTATATGGATACTACTGACACATGAAAATGTTGTAAATAAATATATTTGTAAAATATGTTCACAAGTTGTGAACATCTAAAAATCCCGAGAATGAGATTTTAACAAAAGTAAACACACTTTGGAGGGTAACTAAATCCACTAAACGCCTTACCAAGTTACTACGCGTTTTTATGAAACATCAAGTTCATGTTCGTTTGTAAATGGAATAGTTTGCTCTTGGTAAATTGTTGTTGATTGTTGAATAATTTTTGAAAAAGAAAATGATATGCTTATTAGCATGGACGCCTCCATTTACAAAGGAAACTCTGGCGAAATTTTCTAAAAATTCCAACACATAGAAAATATTTTCTAACAAGTGTTACAAGTGTATTTTTAACTATGATCTTTCCACATAAGTCAGAGTGTGACATTTGTATTGTGTGGTATGTGATAAAAGTAGTGAGTAGATAAACCGTACGTAGGATACGTGTTATGCATGCACGAAAAACTGATTGTTATATGTACCTTATTAGGACGTGCTTGATTTCTGATTATTAGAGTAACTAATCTAACCGAGCATACCAAGGTGAGTTCACACACTTTCTAAGGCATGGGATTCCCGGTGGTTGGGAATGGGTTAAAGAATTAAAATGGAATCTGCATATCCTCCTTGGGTAGGATATGTACCGCCATCCTCCATGAGTAGGATGCCAATATTAATCCTGCGTATTCTCCTTGGGTAGAATATGTGCGTTCGTCCTCCTTGGGTAGGACAACAACCTTAAAACTTACTAGACAAAACTCTATCATTAAGTCCCTCATTTTATATCGACTTAATCGCCGAGGCCAATGGCGAGCGGGTCACTAGTTAATAGCGCTATTAGGTTTAACAAACCTCACACCGTGCCAGTCGGACGGGCGTGTACTAATGGACTATGGAAAACTGTCAATGATGATAGACATTGACGTAGGGCACAACTTACTTTCATTAGTAGTCGATATGGTAACGGTCTAGTGGTTCACATGGGGAAGCCCCCACTGATTATGGATATGGTTTGGGTAATAAAGAAGGAACTGGTTAATCATATTTTCAACTATGGGGTAACCCCCACGGCAAGTAAGCCAGCAAAAGACAAACCATGTTTTCGGTAACAACTTAAAACTAAACTACCAACTGTGAACTCACTCAACTTTGTTGTTAACTCGTTGTTACATGCCTTACAGGTCGTTAGATGCTTATGGAGCTTGCACGAGGAGGAGGTCGTTGTGGGATATGGACTGTTATGTCCCGTGCTTAACATTTGAACTTTATGAACTTATAAGACTTATGTTTTGGTTTCACGTTTTATGCTTCCGCTGTTTAATTTGAACTTGGTTAACTAGCTTTTGATCACCAACTAAATTTTGTGGTTAGATTTTATCTACCTTAAATACATTGTTCAATATGATTAGTGGCTTGATCCTGGTTATGTCACGCCTCCAAGCGGTGATACTCAGCATGTGGATTTTGGGGGTGTGACATAGGAGGAATCCAATCTTGAAGATCTTCAAGAAATCAAGAACAAGAGGAAAGATTTGTTGATTCAAATGCTTAAACTTGCATACAATATGGATTGTCTAATACAAGTTTCTAAAACAAAGAGAACCAACACTAAGCTCCTAATTTCCATTTACTATTTATAGTAAGGGGATTAGGGAGCATTTCCCCCAAACCCTAGGCCCATATTCCCCCAAAGCCCACTCTAATACCCACCTTCTAGAATCTTGGTCCATTATAATTATCCTAATAATCCATAAACCTATAGGTCCTAACAGTTTCTTTTACGATTTCCAATCTTTGGCTACTTTTTAATTGGGTATGTATTAATGACTTTAATAATTAGTTTTTTTATATTGAAAGCGAATTTATTCAACCATTCTTCGAATGTCGTTTATTCAACATATTCAAGTTTTTACGGTCTATATAAAGCATGTTAATTACGGTAAGGGGGTTAGAAGGGTGGTTTGGGTAATTCTATGTCTCGTTCAGTGTATAGATACTACGAGAACCTGGTGCAAGTTTAGTACTACTCCATGGATTGGCCGGGAATGACTGGCCCGACTAAGAGTAAGAAAACACTTGCACCCCTTATTTGTAAACTATTATTAAAACTTTAAACCAACCCCACGAGGACTGTATCCCTGTTGACTCAGACCAACGGGTTGAGGGTGATCGCCGCCTCGTAAGGGGGGTCCACCATATTTTGCATTAATAACATACTTAATTATCTTTCAATATTCCGAACTAGTGGGATTGTATCCTTGCTGACTCAATGTCACACCCCGACCGCGTTAAAACAACAAACCGCGGCAGAAACGTCGGGGAGTGTCGTAACAGAATCATTGTTTCACAACACATGGATAAAAGTTCTGTTTTATTGAATTAAGTGTATTACATTACATCAAAATTAGAAACAAAACATGAACAAATAGACTTTCATTGTTATTAAGTCACTAAGGCCTCGTCTGTTCCTATGTGAGCATGCACCAATATCATCATCAAACATCACCAACTATGGTACCTGAAACACATGTGAAAATACGTCAGCATAAAAATACCGGTGAGTACATAGGTTTTATGTGGGTGTCAGATTTATGGCTCGTTTATATTTTGAAAATAACCTGAACACCTTTGTTAATTGATAATTAGAAAACCAAGTTTTGTAAAATGTTTGTAATGTAAATTGAAATAACCAAGTCAAAACAGATTTGTTATAATTTATAAAACCTCGATGCCATGAATCTTAACTCCAAAACATTTGTTTAAGTAAACCAGATCATAAATTGTTTTTGAAATAAAACTCGAACGGTTTATATTATTAGAAAAACCTCTTAATATAACTTTGTTTTGATAACCTTTGCCCAAGTGATCTAGATAACGCAACGAGATATAATGTGTTAAAAGCACTTATATATAGGAAGTACCAGTGGTGTATCCACCATGCTTTTATCACATTACACCCGCCCTTTACCTAATCACTTCCGTAATTCAACGGTTCAAACAGTTTCAAACGATTCACATCAATCAATCAATTCCAAACGGTTCACATAAATCAAACAGTTCCGAACGGTTCCAACAGTCCAAATAATTCACATAGATCAAACAGCTTCAAACGGTTCAAACAGTTCAAAATGTAAAACAATGTGTCCATATGCTGGATGAGCATATGCAACAAAATGTAATATATAAAAATCAATGTGCTAGCATGCTAAGTGAACATACATAGCAAAAAATAATGAAATCATGTACTATATGCGTACTAATGAACATAGCAAGTATATGATATAAAAGCATGAAAAGCACGAAAGTAACAAGTAGGCACATATGTTTCACCCCAAAATGTTTGAAAATAGTAAAAGAATGGACTATGTACTCACTTGAGGATGCTTAGAAGTCTTGAACAACAACCAAGCAAAGCTAGAGGGATCATGGAAATCAAACGACACCTAATATGGGTAACTACATTAATAACCGGACCTAAATCGGAAGATCGGATAGGATGATGTTTCGTAAACCAAATGAGTATTGGAACTCATATGACATGGTTTAACAAAGCCTACATACTAAATCGAAACCTAACCTAAGTGCTTACGACCCATTACGACTCGTTTAGGTAGTTTACGCTACTTTAACGCGTCGTTCGCGTAAAACGCGTTCGGACCGCCTAACTAGTTCTATGACAAGTATTATATGCCTTAACATGTCTAATAATGTTACCTAATATGTTTAGATGTAAAAATTTAGATTACGTATGCTTAAAATGAATTTATGCATAAAAAGGGCATTTTGGTCATTTTCCTAAGGCATATAAACTACCTATCATACAACTAACTAAACGAAGTGACCATAAGGTATAACCTCGAAAAGTTATTCCCTATACATCTATGGTCACTAAACATGCTTGGTCGGATCCTAATGATCGACCAAACGGGTCGGGTTTGAAAGCCTAAGCGGTTGTTTAGACCAATTATCTTACGACCCTATATAAGCACTAAACCTAAAGTGACAAGTTAAACATGTTAAAACATGTTTAACGAAGTTTGAAAACAAGTTTGATATCAAAACAAACGGTTTTGATACCTAAGAATAGTTTGGTTGTAAAATACGCATAAACGCGTATTTTGACCGAAACTATGACTCGTCACTACGCCTAAACAACGTGGTAATCAGTAGGTATAGTCACAAGGGACTATAACCATCATGATTATGCTCATGTTGCGAAGTTCAAACGAACTTCGTGTTGACCAAAGACTGGTCAAAGTAGAAAGTCAAAAACTGTTTGACTTTCGTGCTTGAAAACGCATAAAAGAATGAAAGAATACTTATAAATGGTCCAAGCTTGAAGATTTGAACTCAAAATTTCTCAGTTATGAAGCCTCATAAGGAGAGCTTCAACTTAGAGAAGAAGATTGAGATCAAATGTGTGAGGAATAAGTGAACTCTAGGTGGGTATTTATAGGAAATCCACTACCGTTAGGATCGTTTCTCAATAAACAAGCTTCAATCAGGACCTTACACATATGGCACATGGTTTTGGAATACTATGGGTGCCCAAAACCATCACACGGTATTGAGAAAAGTTACACAAAAGACCCCCAAGTTCAACCTGGTTGTCAAAATGAAGTTTCTGCCCAGATGAGGTCATGGCGTCGCACCACGGCAATGCCATATAGTGGTGACGGAGCGCCACCATGTGCCAGCTCCAAGAAAGTTTCAATAATTGACAAGTTTGGTCCCTGCAACACTTTTGAGCCATTTTTGATGCGTTTAAACCCCGTTAACCCCATTTCAAGGCTCTAAAATGAAGTTAAAGTATAGGGAACATGAAATATGCTCAAAAACATCTCGGATGTCGGTTCTTTTGGTCGTACGGTTGCGTTGTTCGGTTAATTACGACGAAACACGAACGGACGCGAAAAACGATCCAAATTACATGACGAATGGAAGTTTATCATGCCAATCACTAAAATAAAATATTTTAATGATTAAATAAATTTTTGGATGCCCGGATATATCCAGAACGTAAGATATGCGCGAAAATGCAAACTTATGCACTTTTTGACGCTTTTAGTCCCTATTGATAAAAAAAGTTTATTTCTTGCACACCAAACACCTCAAAGCCTATTTCTAAGCTATGTAAAGGATATTTAGGGCATAATTAACTTATGATCAAGTTCTGGAATGTTCGTTATCATTCGATTTGGTATACTTTTGCAGTTTGACGTAAATAGTCCCTGTGATCGAATAAACTTGATTTCGACATACCAAACCCTCCAAAACTTATTTCTAAGTTATGTAAAGGTTATTTAAGGTATGTT
Source organism: Helianthus tuberosus (assembly GCA_030545235.1). Lineage (NCBI taxonomy): Eukaryota > Viridiplantae > Streptophyta > Magnoliopsida > Asterales > Asteraceae > Helianthus > Helianthus tuberosus. Next base: position 153,787,821 of record CM060448.1, on the reverse strand, counting down.
AAGCCTATGCCACTGTTCCGGAGTGTTTGTTGCATTAAACTGGTTATATTTACGCATCAGTTCGCGTATAACCTTCCAGAAAGCGATTTAAGGCTCGAAATCGAACAAGAATTGGTATGTGCCAATGATACACATTTTTATACAAATCCAAGTATGAAACACAATATTTCATTGATTTGGTATCTGTTTGTTGATTGAAGTGAGACAGGTGTCACAGTCTCCCCTACTTTAGGAAATTTCATCCCGAAATTTATTCGTAGGAGTATGTCTGCGACGCTGTGTTAAATAATTGTCTTGCATGGAATCTAGGGTGTCATCTATTAGCGTAGATTAACCCATCAAATATTTTTATGCAAGAAATAACCCTGTCATTTCCCGGTGGATATACTTCGAAGAGAGAATGAATGGACGTTTCACTTTCTCCAATGGGCTCCTTGTCAGGTGTCGAAAGGATAATCATTTCCTTCAACGGATATTTTTTAGAAGAGAAAATGAATGGGCGATTCATTTTCCTCAACGGGTTTTCCAGAAATGGAAATGAAGGAATAAACAAAAAGGATATTCACTTCCTTCAACGGATATTCTTCAGAAGCGAAAATGAATGGATAATCATTTTCTTCAACGGGTATTCTTCAGAAATGGGAATGAAGGAATAATCAACGGATATTCATTTCCCTTAATGGATATTCTTTAGAAATGAAAATGAATGGACGGAGTCATTTTCCTCAACGGGTATTCTTCAGAAATGGGAATGAAGGAAATATCAACGGATATTCATTTCCCTTAAAGAATATTCTTCAGAAGCGAAAATGAAAGGATAATCATTTTCTTCAACGGGTATTATTCAGAAATGGGAATGAAGGAATAATCAACGGATATTCATTTCCCTTAACGTATATTCTTCAGAAACGAAAATGAACGGACGGAGTCATTTTCCTCAACGGGTATTCTTTAGAAATGGGAATGAAGGAAATATCAACTGATATTCATTTCCCTTAACGGATATTCTTCAGAAGTGAAAATGAAAATGAACGGATAATCATTTTCTTCAACGGGTATTCTTCAGAAATGGGAATGAAGGAATAATCAACGGATATTCATTTCCCTTCACGAATATTCTTCAAAAGCGAAAATGAAAATGAACGGATAATCATTTTCTTCAACGGGTATTCTTCAGAAATGGGAATGAAGGAATAATCAACGGATATTCATTTCCCTCGAAGGGTATTCTTTCAGATGTGAAAAATGAATAGCTAGTTCATTTTTCCTCCACGGGTGCTTCATCAGAAATGGAAATGAATAGGGTTAACTCTAGACACATGACAAAACTTGTTGTGGTTTCTGTGCACTAAATTCCATAATTATGTATACATCCAGAATTACGTAATTCCTTGCACAGTCCGCACAGTGCATTTCATAATGTGTAGGGGAAGAGAATCAAACGAACAAACCTGTGATGAATGTGACTTGACCGCCATAGGGTCCTTTTAATTAAATAAAATGAATGATCTCCTTGAATTGACCACTAGGGAGTCTTTTTAGCTATATCATCACATGACATTCCTAACTAAATTTTTGAATCAATCTTTTTAACTAGACCTCTCAAGGGGTCTAATTATGGGATAGTACTTTACAAATCCAAGGGTCTTAACTATCACGTAGAAGCCCATTAAGGATTTGAGGTAGTACCTTTGGATATCCTACTATGAATCCCTTATACGAAGATATGGAAGATTCTACGAGGATTTGGATAACGAAAATTCGGATCACACAAAAACATAAAAAAAACACATAAGCACATAATCACATAATTGTTTAATTTGACCTTTAATTTGTTATCTTTGGACACGGGTATTCAAAGCACACCAGGAATCCAATCCGTGGATTTCATTTGGTACTTTAAACATTTTCAAGAATCTATCTATGAAAATAGGAAGATCTTAATAGGAATTCGGCTCTTGTTCTTATTGAATTGTAATGTACGTATTAAAGCATACAAAGAATTCAATTAAGGGCTCCGATGAGCGATAATCACCCACAAGGATCTAATTATGAGGATAGAAAGATTCTATATGGATTTTGGGATTTGTGTAACGAGAGGTGTTTCGAAACCTTGCACTAGACGTGCTTAACTCGATACACAAGGTAGAAAGCTCATGAAGTTGAGGAGCTAGATATGCCAGGGCGACATATGAAGCAGAATTTGGAGGTTAAGCAGCAGCAGGATTTGCAACAGCTTTGCTTTGGATAGCAAAGTGGCACATTTTAACCAAATGTCCCCATCGTCCACAGTGGGTACATTTGAAACAGGGTATTTGATTCGGATGATGACGGTTGCATTGATTGCACTAAGGAGCGGTTCCCTTGTACGGCTTCATCCCTGAGGCGAGTTATGGTGATAGCTAAATCAATGGTCCTCTGGAGTACGACACCTATTTGTTGGGTAATTGTAGCACCTGGTTTGGACACTTGAGTGTTGTTGTGATGAAGAGGCATCTTGAAGATAATGGAAGGCATGGGAGGAAGCAAGCGAGATGTTATAGGATAATCAAAACAAGATGACAACGCATAAAAATTGTGATCATTTATTTGTTAACTAAGGCAAACAAATGAGACTATGACTAATCAAAGTAAGCGAGTCATATTAATGTATATCGAAGACATGCTTTAGCCTATAAGTGGACACTCACCCCAAGAGTTCCCAGGTAAGAGTGACTGGTCTGATTATGTGGATTTGTACGGACACTCTAGCCTTAGACAAAAAGCTCAGAGTACAGGAATCCACCATTCCAGATTGCACGTGTTCACATTATAAGACCCAAACTTTGACAAGATTTTGAAAACTTTGAAGGTTCAAAACCTTATAATAAATCATCCTAGAACAGACGATTGGTTTTCAAAGCAGATTCAAAATTTGTGTTCTTGATGTGGTTGTCACCTAAGGATAAGTAACGGTATTGTTTTAAGATCTAAACACAAGAATCTTATGTTAGGGTCCTAGGAAGGTTATAGACTAGGTCAAAGCATTACTAATAACCTAATTCCCTATAACCATGAGCTCTGATACCAACTTTTCTGTCACACCCCGACCGCGTTAAAACAATAAACCGCGGCAGAAACGTCAGGGAGTGTGGTAACAGAATCATTGTTTCACAACACATGGATAAAAGTTCTATTTTATTGAATTAAGTGTATTACATTACATCAAAATTAGAAACAAAACATGAACAAATAGACTTTCATTGTTATTAAGTCACTAAGGCCTCGTCCGTTCCTATGTTAGCATGCACCAATATCATCATCAAACATCACCAACTATGGTACCTGAAACACATGTGAAAATACGTCAGCATAAAAATGCCGGGGAGTACAAAGGTTTTATGTGAGTGTCAGATTCATGGCTCGTTTATATTTTGAAAATAACTTGAACACCTTTGTTAATTGATAATTAGAAAACCAAGTTTTGTAAAATGTTTGTAATGTAAATTGAAATAACTAAGTCAAAACAGATTTGTTATAATTTATAAAACCTCGATGCCATGAATCTTAACTCCAAAACATTTGTTTAAGTAAACCCAGATCGTAAATTGTTTTTGAAATAAAACTCAAACGGTTTATATTATTAGAAAAACCCTGTAATATAACTTTGTTTTGATAACCTTTGCCCAAGTGATCTAGATAACGCAACGAGATATAATGTGTTAAAAGAACTTATATATAGAAAGTACCAGCGGCGTATCCACCATGCTTTTATCACATTACACCCACCCCGTTACCTAATCACTTCCCTAACTCAACGGTTCAAATAGTTTCAAACGGTTCACATCAATCAATCAATTCCAAACGGTTCACATAAATCAAACAGTTCCAAACGGTTCAAACAGTCCAAATAAATCACATAGATTAAACAGCTTCAAACGGTTCAAACAGTTCAAAATATAAAACAATGTGTCCATATGCTGGATGAGCATATGCAACAAAATGTAATATATAAAAATCAATGTGCTAGCATGCTAAGTGAACATACATAGCAAAACATAATGAAATCATGTACCATATGCGTACTAATGAACATAGCAAGTATATGATATAAAAGCATGAAAAGCACGAAAGTAACAAGTAGGCACATATGTTTCACCCCAAAATGTTTGAAAACAGTAAAAGAGGGAACTATGTACTCACTTGAGGATGCTTAGAAGTCTTGAAAAACAACCAAGCAAAGCTAGAGGGATCACGGAAATCAAACGGCACCTAATATGGGTAACTACATTAATAACCGGACCTAAATCGGAAGATCGGATAGGATGAGGTTTCGTATTCCAAATGAGTATTGGAACTCATATGACATGGTTTAACAAAGCCTACATACTAAATCGAAACCTAACCTAAGTGCTTACGACCCCGTACGACTCGTTTAGGTAGTTTACGCTACTTTAATGCGTCGTTCACGTAAAACGCGTTCGGACCGCCTAACTAGTCCTATGACAAGTATTATATGCCTTAACATGTCTAATAATGTTACCTAATCAGCTTAGATGAAAAATTTAGATTACATATGCTTAAAATGAATTTATGCGTAAAAAGGGCACTTTTGGTCATTTTCCTAAGGCATATAATGTACCTATAATACAACTAACTAAGCGTAGTGACCATAAGGTATAACCTCGGAAGGTTATTCCCTATACATCTATGGTTACTAAACATGCTTGGTCGGATCCTAATGATCGACCAAACGGGTCGGGTTTGAAAGCCTAAGCGGTTGTTTAGACCGCTTATCTTATGACCCTATATAAGCACTAAACCTAAAGTGACGAGTTAAACATGTTTAATGAAGTTTGAAAACAAGATTGATGTCAAAACAAACTGTTTTGATACCTAAGAATAGTTTGGTTGCAAAATACGCATAAACGCGTATTTTGACCGAAACTATGACTCATCACTACGCCTAAACAACGTGGTAATCAGTAGGTATAGTCACAAGGGACTATAACCATCGTGATTACGCTCACGTTGCGAAGTTCAAACGAACTTAGTATTGACCAAAGACTGGTCAAAGCAGAAAGTCAAACACTGTTTGACTTTCATGCTTGAAAATGCATAAAAGAATGAAAGAATACTTACAAAAGGTCCAAGCTTGAAGATTTAAACTCAAAATTTCTCAGGTATGAAGCCTCACAAGGAGAGCTTCAACTTAGAGAAGAAGATTGAGATCAAAAGTGTGAGGAACAAGTGAACTCTAGGTGGGTATTTATAGGAAATCCACAACCGTTAGGATCATTTCCCGATAAACGAGCTTCAATCTGGACCTTACACATAAGGCACATGGTTTTGGAATACTAGGGGTGCCCAAAACCATCACACGGTATTGAGAAAAGTTACACAAAAGACCCCCACTTTCAACCTGGTTGTCAAAATGAAGTTTCTACCCCGATGAGGCCATGGCGTCATGCCACGGCAAAGCCATATAGTGGTGGCGCAGCGCCACCATGTGCCAGCTCCCAGAAAGTTTCAATAATTGACTAGTTTGGTCCCTGCAACACTTTTGAGCCATTTTCGATGCGTTTAAACCCCGTTAACCCCATTTCAAGGCTCTAAAATGAAGTTAAAGTATAGGGAACATGAAATATGCTCAAAAACATCTCGGATGTCGGTTCGTTTGGTCGTACGATTGCGTTGTTCGGTTAATTACGTTGAAACACGAACGGACGTGAAAAACGATCCAAATTACGCGACGAATGGAATTTTATCATGCCAATCACTAAAATAAAATATTTTCATGATTACATAAATTTTTGGATGCCCGGATATATCCAGAACGTAAGATATGCGCGAAAATGCAAACTTATGCACTTTTTGACGCTTTTAGTCCCTATTGATCAAAAAGTTTATTTCTTGCACACTAAACACCTCAAAGCCTATTTCTAAGCTATGTAAAGGATATTTAGGGCATATTTAACTTATGATCAAGTTCCAGAATATTCATTATCATTCGATTCGGTATACTTTTGCAGTTTGACGCAAATAGTCCCTATGATCGAATAAACTTGATTTCGACACACCAAACCCTCCAAAACTTATTTCTAAGTCATGTAAAGGTTATTTAAGGTATGCTAAGCCTATTTCACTGTTCTGGAGTGTTTTTTGCATTAAACTGGTTATATTTACGCATCAGTTCGCGTATAACCTTCCAGAAAGCGATTTAAGGCTCGAAATCGAAGAAGAATTGATATGTGCCAATGATACACATTTTTATACAAATACCAAGTATGAAGCACAATATTTCATTGATTTGGTATTTGTTTGATGATTGAAGTGACACAGGTGTCACACTCAAACCACTAGATTGAGTGTAACGTCGCCTCCAAAAGAGGGGGCTACTACTATAACTAAGATAATCTCTTAAAATGCCCAAAGTGCGGAAGTCATCAAAAGAGTTCATGAAAGATAAGTCGGATCCAAGTGTTTCTTTCTTGTCTATCATTTTTATTTTATTTTATTTTATTTTTCTGTTTTTATCTTTTTATTAGTTTAAAATCTTTTCTAAAAAATTTGGTTCGATTAGATGTTGACGATAAGCCGGTATTAAAAGCTCTTGTGTCCTTGGACGACCTCGGTATCTTGCCATCACTATACTACGTCCGCGATGGGTGCACTTGCCCTAACATGTGTAGAGTGATAGTAAAATATTGAGTTTTATAAATTAAAAACTTGAAAATCGGCGAGTTAAAAAAGAGATAAAAATAGACATAAAAATATACTTACACTGACACACGTCAGTGGTCAAATAAGGTTGTTCATGCTACATTTTTGTTAATGGTTTAGGATAATTAATGGTCCATTAGGATGATTAATAAGTTAATCAGGGCCAATGGTGTTCAACTAGTGTTGTTCATGTTCCATTATTGTCAATGAAGGGCGTTAAGGATGATCAATAGTCCATTAGGATGGTTAATGGGTCAATTAGGTCTAGTGATGGTCAAGTAGGGTATTTCATGCTCCATTTTTTTTCAACGAAGGGCATTAGAGATGATCAATGGTCCAATAGGATGCTTGATTGGCCAATTAGGGCCATTAAGTATTAAAGTTGGGTGTGTGGTAATAATGAATGAAGAATAATCATAGATCTAAGAAGATAAACAAGAAGATGTGAATGAAAAGAAATCTCATCATCACATATTCATTAAACCTACAAGGATTTTGTATCTATGGAGTTTTTACACCATAGACCCGTAACGATCTGAACTGATCGATACCGTTCCAAATCGAATTGATACTCATCGAATGTTGTGGCAGCGCACTGCCTATTGAAAATTTGTGGCAACGTACCGCCACAAAATTCCTAAATTCTCAAAATTTTCCTCTAACTCATTTTCACATTCACAAAACCTAATCGATATTCACCAATACATTTGTAACACCCGGTTTTTCAGGACGTACCGTACAACTGTAACACGTGTTGTGAATAGATAAAAGCTTGTATTTGACTGATTATGATGTTTATATATGATATTTAATGAGTTGGTAAATTTAAACCTTGGTAAAATTATGTTGGAAACGATAAGATAAACGCTTATCGCGTAACGGTTAGAATGCGAAACGAACGTCGGTGACCACCCGATCAGTGTTAAAATCCTAAAAATATCCTGTTATGATTAGAATAGTAATTTTAATCATATTCGTGAGGAAAAATAAATTAAAACGCTAAGAAACTCTATTTTTCGAGTTTGAGCGCGTAGCGCGCGATACTGCGCGCATTAGACAAAATACCGTCAACACAGCCAGTCAAGGCAACTGGTAATTATTTCAGTAAAAATTTTGTGTGATTATTTTTATAGAATGATAAAAATAATTTAAAACGCACTAAAACAGGATTAAAACGCTTGATAAAATACTCGGTATCCAGTAAAATACCTGTTTTTACACTAAACTATATATATATACATGTATATGCGTGTGTATGTGTGTGGTGTGAGAGGTGGCGGCTGCATAAGGCTCTCTCTCCTCTCTCTTGACACTTGTGGACATGGGGAAGCAACATGCAATGATTAATACCCAAAAGCTTCCATAATCACTCAAAACCCAAGAAACCCTTTCACTATTTTCATCTTCTCTCTCTCTCTCTCTCTTGATGAATCTCGGCCGAACACCCCCTTAAACACACACATTCAAAATTTTCAAACTATTTCTTGAAGATTCAAAGGCATTTCAAGGTGTTTTCAAGCTAGTATGTAGGTTTAGAGGCGATTTCAAGAAGATCCAAGCAAGAACAAGGCCTCATATCATCATCTTTTTCAAAAACCCACTAAGAAATCATGAAGGTATAATATATTTACTTTCAAAATCATGTTCATGATTTTTGGTGATGAAGATGTTATGGAAGGTTTCTCTTGTTCTTAGATTTAAACACTAACTTAAACACTAAAACAAATGGGTTTTTAAAGAAAAATAAAATGGATGAACATGTATATATATATATATGTGGCCGTATGTATGTATACGTATATATGTACATTGAGGTTTTGACTATTGATAGATTTTTGCTTGATGTGATTTTGTAAAGTGGAATGCATGTGTGAATCAAAAGAATGTTCTTAAAAAAGGTTTTAATGATTTGAAATGAATATGTTAAAAAGTAAAACTTTGGAGGTTTATGCATGTATGTATATGTGTCGTGTATGTATATATGTATATGAACACATGCATGTAAATTTCGATGATTAAAAGATTTAAATATGTAAGAAGGTGTATGTATTGCATTTATAAGAAATGATTGTATGATTATCATAAGAATGTTGGAATGGTTGAGTATGAGAAACATGAATTAAATGAAGATCTAAGTGCATTCAAGTTCATACAAAATGATTAGAACATGTTATGGGTGCATTAGATGCATTAACTAGATCATGCATGTTGGAATATGATCATGAAATGTTGTTTTGAGCATGTTTTAGTAAAAATAAAATTTAATCAGATTCTAAACTCTAAAAATGTAAGTATTTGAAGTGTTTAATGTGACACTCTGGATTTTCCCAAGCAACCTTCTTGTTTCAGTATTGCGTGTACTTATTTATTAAATGAAAGTTGTGAATTATCTTAATGTGCTATGTGTCGATAATGTGTACGTATAATGTATAGTGATGTATATGTGTACGTATAATGTATAGTGATGTATAATGTATAGTGATGTATATGTGGTTGGTGAACATTTTACTAACTATTGGTGTACTTATTTTACTAACTGTTATTTGAACTTAAACTTTTAAAAATTTAACCTATGATGTTTACTAACTATTGTGGTTGGTGAACATTTTACTATTAATCAATGCTCAGTATAATTGGTGGCTGGATCCTGGTCAGTCACGCCTCCAAGCGGTGGTACTCCGCAAGTGGATTTTGGGGGTGTGACAGATTGGTATCAGAGCCATTGGTTATAGTGAACTCGGTTTTAAAAAGAAAGTCTTTTTGAGAAAAACCAGACTATAACCCGTGACTCGTGACGACACTACACTCCAAGGGCAAGACTCAACGTACTAGACCCCATAGCTTGGACTTGTGTTTATTTGCTGGATTACTTTATGATTTATGTTCTACTATACGTACTGGTATACCTAGCTAGATAGACACACCCCTCTTCTATCTCATTCTCGCTACATTACGACATCACACTCATACTGTGTTTTCTGGTTATGAAGACAATGAGCGGACGCGGAAGAGGAAACGTTAACATGACTCAAGCTAAGTTCACTAACTTGCTTAACACAGTGGCTGCAGCTTTCGCAGCTCACCCTGGAGGTAAACTCGTTACTTTAGGATGTTTAGATCCTACCCCCGCATCGTCTTTTCACCTCTAAGCCTATTCGCTTCGCTTCTCACAACAGGTCAGCAAGCGCCTGCGCAACCACGTGTTTGTACGTTCAAAACTTTCATGGATTGCAAGCCTCTCCCTTTCAACGACACTGAGGGTACCATAGGCCTTCTGCACTGGATTGAAAAGGCCGAAGCTGTCTTTGCTGTCTACGAGTGTCCCCCTGCTAATTGGGTAAAGTTTGCGACTGGCACGCTTAAAGGAAACCCACTCTCATGGTGGAAGGCGCAGATTCAGATGCTTGGTCTGGAAACTGCTAATGCTATTGCGTGGGAAGATTTCAAGGACATGATCAAAGAGGAGTATTGTCACAGGGATGACATCCACAAACTCGAAAACGAACACTTTGAGCTCAAGATGGTTGGGTCAGAGATTGAGACTTACACCAAACAGTCTAATGACTATGCTGCACTTTGCCCAAACATGTCTCGGCCTATGTATCGAAGGATCGAATTGTACATCAAAGGTTTGGCCCCAGAAATCCGGAGCCATGTGACCTCAGCCAACCTCAATACCATTCAGTCGGTGGTCCGTCTTGCTCACAAACTCACTGATCAGGCTGTGGAGGAGGGCAAGTTGCCCAAAAGGATAAATGCTACTGTTGGAACCTCTAGCGATAACAAACGTAAATGGGAAGGAAATCAGAGCAAGGAAGCTAACCCCACTCAGACCCCGACTCAACAAAGGAAAACTGAAAACAACAAAGGCCCTCAGCAACAGGGTGGCTATCGGGGAAACCTCCCTAAGTGTAACAAGTGTAATCGACACCACAATGGGGCGTGTAGCAAAGGTCAGTGCCTGCGATACAAAAAAATGGGGCATGAAGCCAAAGACTGCAGGAGTCAGTTCCCAGCTAGGCAGAATCAGCATCAACCACCACAACAACAGCAGCAAGGAAACAACCGTGAATGCTACAAATGTGGGGCGGTAGGGCACATGCGAAAGGATTGCCCTCAGCTGAACCAGAATCGCAACAACAATAACCAAGGTGCTGGAAACAACAACCACAACTAGGGAGCTGGAAACAATGCAAGGGCATTCGTGATTGGGGCTGGTGAAGCAAGGAACGACCCCAACGTGGTGGCGGGTAAGTTCCTACTTAATGATCGTTATGTTTCCATATTATTTGATTCTGGAGCAGATGCTAGTTATGTATCCCTACGTATTAGTAAGAAGCTTAAGTCCACTCTTACGCCGTTAAGCTCTAAGCACATCGTTGAAATAGCTAATGGTAGAAACCTCGAGGCCTCACACGTTATTCGTAACTGCAAACTAGAATCGTCTGGTCAGACCTTCCATATCGATCTCTTCCCCATCATTCTCGAAAGCTTCGACGTCGTCATTGGTATGGATTAGTTATCCAAGCATCGAGCTGAAATCCTCTGCTAAGAGAAAGTTGTTCGTATTCCCCGTCCTTCTGGCAAACCCCTTATCATTCAAGGTGACAAAGGCGGAGAAGTCACACGCATCATTTCATTCTTAAAAGCTCAGAAGTGTTTACGGAAGGGGCACACTGCTATTTTAGCGCTTGCCACCGATACCCAGGAAAAGGAAAAGAGGATTGAAGATTTCCCCATTGTACGCGACTATCCCAAGGTATTCCCCGAGGAATTACCTGGACTCCCTCCTCACCGTCAGGTCGAATTTCAAATCGAACTAGCTCCCGGAGCAGCACCTATAGCTCGTGCACCTTATCGACTAGCTCCCGCAGAACTAAAGGAACTTTCTACTCAGCTACAGGAACTATTGGACAAAGGTTTTATCCGTCCTAGCTCGTCACCCTGGGGAGCCCCAGTGCTCTTTGTCAAAAAGAAGGATGGCACATTCCGAATGTGCATTGATTATCGTGAACTGAACAAGGTTACCATCAAGAATCGTTATCCACTTCCCCGTATCGACGATCTGTTCGACCAGCTGCAAGGGTCGAGCTACTATTCCAAGATTGATCTACAATCGAGCTATCACCAGCTGAGAGCCCGCGATGAGGACGTCTCTAAGACTGCTTTCAGAACCCGCTACGGTCACTACGAATTCCTTGTCATGCCTTTCGGAATGACCAACGCACTTACGATCTTCATGGATCTCATGAACCGAGTGTGCAAACCCTACCTCGACAAGTTCGTGATTGTGTTTATTGACCACATCCTAATTTACTCAAAGAGTCAAGAGGAGCATGAACAACACCTGTGTCTTATTCTCGAACTCCTTCGTAATGAGCAACTATACGCCAAATTCTCGAAATTTGATTTCTGGCTTAGAGAAGTCCATTTCCTTGGGCACATAGTCAATCAGGATGGGATTCACGTCGACCCCGCTAAGATCGAATCCATTAAGAATTGTCCTATACCTAAGACTCCGACCGAAGTTCGCCAATTCTTGGGATTGGCAGGATACTATCGAAGATTTATCAGGGGATTTTCAGAGATCACACAACCACTCACGACCCTCACTCAGAAGGGTGTTGCTTACAAATGGAATGATGCTCAATAAATCTGCCTTTCAGGAACTAAAGAAGAACCTTTGTAGTGCTCCTATTCTTTCCTTACCTGAAGGTACCGACGACTTTGTTGTTTACTGCGACGCTTCTATTCAAGGACTTGGTTGCGTGCTGATGCAACGCGAGAAAGTTATTGCTTACGCTTCACGACAACTCAAGATCCACGAACGGAACTACACGACACATGACCTAGAATTCGGAGCTGTGGTCTTCGCGCTCAAGATTTGGAGACACTACTTGTACGGTACCAAGTGCATAATTTACACCGATCACAAGAGTCTCCAGCACATAATGGAACAAAAGGAGTTAAATATGCGGCAACGCCGATGGGTCGAACTCCTAAATGACTACGAGTGTGCAATTAAATATCATCCAGGCAAGGCTAATGTGGTGGCCGATGCCCTCAGCAGAAAGGAAACCAAACCTAAGCGTGTTCGTGCCTTACAGCTCACCATCCACTCGAACCTCCCTAAGCAGATCCGAAACGCTCAGGTTGAAGCATTGAAAGCTGAGAACATCAGGGCTGAGTCCCTGCGAGGATCGAGGAAACGGCTAGAACAAAAAGAAGATGGTGCTTACTATGTAAACGGGCGTATATGGGTCCCACTCTATGGGAATTTACGCGAGCTTGTAATGGACGAAGCCCATAAGTCCCGTTACTCAGTACATCCTAGTTCAGATAAGATGTACCACGACTTAAAGACTACATATTGGTGGCCTAGCATGAAAGCCCACATAGCAACTTATGTCAGTAAATGTTTGACTTGTGCGAGAGTCAAGGCTGAGTATCAGAAACCATCGGGCTTACTCCAACAACCAGAGATCCCGAAATGGAAATGGGAGCAAATTTCCATGGATTTCGTTACTGGTCTACCTAGGTCTCAACGCGGAAATGACACTATTTGGGTGATAGTGGATCGATTGACTAAGTCTGCACACTTTTTGGCTATTAAAGAAACAGACAAGTTTTCTACCTTGGCAGATGTTTACTTAAAGGAAGTGGTTTCGAGGCACGGTGTGCCAACCTCTATTATTTCCGATCGAGACGCGCGTTTTACTTCTGAGCTGTGGCAAGCTACGCACAAATCCTTTGGCTCACGTTTAGACATGAGCATCGCTTATCATCCACAAACGGATGGGGAATCTGAACGCACCATCCAAACTCTTGAAGACATGCTTAGGGCATGTGTGATCAATTTTGGCAAGGGTTGGGAAAAGCATCTACCGTTAGTGGAATTCTCCTACAACAACAGCTACCACACCAGCATTCAGGCATCACCCTTTGAGGCATTGTACGGTCGTAAATGCCGATCACCTCTTTGCTGGGCGGAAGTTGGTGATAGCCAGATCACAGGTCCAGAACTGGTGGTAGACACTACGGAAAGGATTGCCCAGATCAGACAACGCATGGTGGCAGCTCGTGACCGTCAGAAAAGTTATGCTGATAAGGATAGGAAACCGCTAGAATTCCAGGTCGGTGACCGGGCTCTACTTAAATTCTCACCCTGGAAGGGTGTGGTTCGTTTTGGAAAACGGGGCAAGCTTAATCCGCGATATGTCGGACCATTCGAAATTACCGAAAAGATCGGTAAGGTCGCTTACAGATTGAATCTGCCTGAAGAACTGAGTGCTGTGCACAACATCATTCATATGTCTAATCTGAAGAAGTGTCTGTCAGATGAAACACTCATCATTCCTTTCAAGGAACTCACTATTGACGAACAGCTACACTTTACTGAGGAACCGATTGAGATCACGGATCGAGAGATCAAAACCCTCAAACGTAGCCAGATACCTCTCGTGCGAGTCCGTTGGAACTCGCGACGTGGCCCAGAGTTTACCTGGGAGCGGGAGGACCAGATGAAACGCAAGTATCCCCAGTTGTTCCCTAATGAAACTCCCAGCACCGAAGCTACAACCGAATTTCGGGACGAAATTCCAAACTAACGGGGGGATGATGTGACACCCCGTTGAAACATTCTCACCAACTTGTCAGTGGCTGCCTTAACTTTCGGGATGAAAGTTCTTAAAACTTGGGGATAATGTGACACTCTATATTTTCCCAAGCAACCTTCTTGTTTCAGTATTGCGTGTACTTATTTATTAAATGAAAGTTGTGAATTATCTTAATGTGCTATGTGTCGATAATGTGTACGTATAATGTATAGTGATGTATATGTAGTATGTATATTAGTGAGCCGAGCCGAGACCCCTCCCTTGCACACTATGGGCTTCCAACCTACCTACCCAGCCCAACAGCACAAGGACCCGACTCGAGACCACTCGGTCTCGAGTAAACAGTGACAGATGGGCCAGATGGGCCGCCACCTCCCTTAGCCCACTCGGAAACCCACTTAGGGTGCATCACCTTCTATATAAACCTAAAACCCTCACACACACTCTCCTTTACACTCTCTCTCACATCATCCTCACTCTCTCTCACTCTCTCTCTAGAAAACCTTAAACCCTAAGAATCAAGCATCACCCATCCCCTCCTTTCTCTCGGACAAAACCGGTGACAACATTAGGACTCTCGGCTCAAGCTTGGAATCATTCGGAAGTTCACTCATCGATCCTTCATACCCTCGCACCTCGGAATCTAACCGGTTAGTGTTTTATGGTTTGTTTAATCTTTGGACAAATTGGGATACATAACAATACTACTTTGTTGAATGAATGTGTTGTATAATTAAGATGTTTGCTTTGAATGACCGAATGATTAAAGATGTATCATTGTGTGATAAGGTTTTGTTAAGATATTTTGAAAGGGTAAATCATTGTATGTTCACATGATTCTTGTTATCAAAATTTCGTGCTATATGTTGTAGAATTGAGGATATGCACATGTCTTGAATTTAAAGATGAATGATGAAAACCCTAGTGTTGAACTACATGAACATGTTATGAATATTTAAAAAAAATGCCTGATGTAATATATGAACACCCTAAAAATGATGAACTGTTTGAATGCATTATGAACATGATATGAAGAATTGAATTGTGTGTTTTGATCCGTTTTGATTGAAGGTTAGACAATAAAACATGTTTATGCATATTGGTTGGATAGTACATATTATCATGAAAACAAAATCCTATTGGATGGTACAATTTGGACAGGTTCTAGAAGGATTCGGTCATTAAGTGTGGAAGTCGAGACCCCCAGTTTCGACTCGAGACCATTTAAATGACAACTCGAGACCGCTGTGATTGTGACTCGAGACCACATAGTGACAACTCGAAACAGACTTCAGGGACTCGAGACCATCAAGGTCTCGACTCGTGCCTGCACTACTCGAGACCAGAAGTCCATAACTCGAGACCTCCTGGTTGCGACTCGAGACCGTCTGTTCTCGAGTCGAGACCACCTGGTCTCGACTGGGCTCTTTGTTTTCGTTATTGGGCCCAAGTGTATTAACTGTTCATGCTTGCTACTGTTTAAGTGGGCTATGTGATAACTGTTGCTGTTAAAGAATATAGACAGGTCCAATGACTTAATGGATAATTATATGTTATGCATACTATGTGTTAGTTATGTGTAGAATTTACGTGACTTAGTTGTATCCGAGCCTGACCCATACTGGTAACCATATTAGGACGTGGTGACCAGCATACTTGACCAAGTAAACTAAACTGCCGAGCAACCCAAGGTGAGTTCACAACTATTAAAGCATGCGTTCCCGGTGGTTTGGGAAACGGAAACTTAAACAACGCTATCCCCTCGTAAGGGATACAAACCTACTTTCTTCCCCTTAAATGGGACTCTTAGTTAATTACTGTTTATACGGAATGCAACAATCAACACTAAACGAAACTCTATCACTCAAGTCCCTACCATTAATACCGATTAGTCGCTGGGGCCTGGCGAACGGGTTATTAGTTTGTAGCGCTATTTAGGTCTAACCAGCCTCACACCGACCCTTGTTACTGGGAACGGGAGTGAACTAATGTACTCTGGAAAACCGTCAATGATGATAGAACATTGACAAATGGGGCACTACGGAAACGTACGGTTAAGTAAGTATTCGGTATTGTAAAACAGTTTAGTAGCTTACTTATGGGGTAGCTCCCCATCGCATGTATAAACGGATATAATTAACTGGTGAAACAAGTTTTTGGTAATTAAAAACTGGACAACTCGTGGACTCGCCAACATTTTTGTTGATACCCTACTGCATGCTTTGCAGGTACCCAGTGACTCAAGAGCTTGCAGCTTGGGAATGTGTAGTGGTCGTCTAACCCATGTGCTGGGTTCTAAATAATCTTGAACTATGAACTTTGTTTTGAAACTATTTGGTTTATGCTTCCGCTGCTTACTTAAACTGTTATTTGAACTTAAACTTTTAAAACTTTAACCTATGATGTTTACTAACTATTGTGGTTGGTGAACATTTTTACTATTAATCAATGCTCAGTATAATTGGTGGTTGGATCCTGGTCAGTCACGCCTCCAAGCGGTGGTACTCCGCAAGTGGATTTTGGGGGTGTGACATTTAATGGTATATACTTTTGTCATAATGTTTACTAGTTTTGCATGTTGTACTTGGTGCATTAGAAGTTGTCAAATACGTGAAATCGCATGATTTATGTGACTTACACAAAAACTGCACTAATATGATTTTAACCACTATTTTAATCAGTAAATAATATGTATTGTGTTAAAATATCAAGTCATTCCGAGTTGGGATGATTATAGTAACGTTTAACGCAAAACTATGCGTTAAAATGGTTAAAAATCGGCTTTTCAAATGATTTTTATGAAACTGATTTGGATCAGTAAGTAAACTGATATTTTTAGTTTAAAAATAAGTATTTTAACTAATTTTAAGTTTACTTGGTGTTTGGTTAGTCATACGTGACTTCCGACGCCCGAAAACGTTACCGAATCGCTAAAATGCGCATTTTTCAATGAACACTAGT
Source organism: Helianthus tuberosus (assembly GCA_030545235.1). Taxonomy (NCBI): domain Eukaryota; kingdom Viridiplantae; phylum Streptophyta; class Magnoliopsida; order Asterales; family Asteraceae; genus Helianthus; species Helianthus tuberosus. The sequence continues at coordinate 153,770,542 of CM060448.1, read as the reverse complement.
ATGGGTAATTTTGGGTGAACCTTATGTGTTAAGATGTGTTATGTGATTTAAACATGTTAATATGTTAATTTTTAACATGATATTGCTAATTTAGATTATGCATGTATACTTGTGTGTTTTATATGTTAGAAACGGTAAAAATCGCTTTAAATGCGTAACTTGTTTGTAGAGCATGAGATTTGGTGCATATAAGATATTTTATGTATATATGGCTTAAAAATGACAAATAGATAAGTTAACGAGATTACGCGTGTTTCGACAATAATTTATGTGAGCGTTTATGTATATATATTACGACGCGCAAATCGTAGATATATTACGTATAAACGGGAGTGTTAATGGATTTACATGATAACGGTCATCTATAAAAATCGTTCAAGTCGCGAAACCCTAAAAAAATATATATATGGACTTATATATATATATACGTGCCAACATAACAAAAATGATAACTTTTCAAGTAAATCTCAAAGTTATGTGACAATTCTAAGAAACGAAGAAACATAGGAATTTATGATATAGATTGATTTAAAAATCATTCCTACATATAATAGGACGTGTAGAAATCAATCTGTGGGATTGCGCTATTTAAAATATGCACCCAAAGGTGAGTGTCACTAAACCCCTCTTTTTACTGCTTCGTATATGTTTTGGGGGTAGAACACGCCAAAAAGGGTTTAATAATGTTTTTGGATTAAAACATATCTTTTAATATAAATTATATATTTTCGTTGAAAATATATGGAGTTTGATAAATTATACGTTTCAAGATAAACATTTTTGATGAATATATGTTTGGGGGAAAACAACCGTATAGTTGGAACGAATTTGCTTGATCTCAAGAGAGTAAGTAACAGCATAGGCTTACATTTCGGTGAGGATTTCAGGGGATTCGTACAACATCATATATTAAATTTGTCATATTAGTAGGATATATATATTGTACATGAGGCAGACATCATATATGGTCTCAATATGGACCATGTGCCAATGATGTCGTTTAATCGATTAAGTATTGCACGTGTTGAATTGTTGGTAGATCTATCGGGTTGAAAACCCCGTCATGATCGGTCGCCCCGTGTCAAGTCAAACGACGAATTTAAATTCTGGTTATTGTCTAGCATTGATTATCCCTGTATGGTAAATATATAGTTCGTATTGTCTAGCTAACATACAAGTCTGAATGTTGACGCAATGAATTTATATACAAAACTTGGGAAAATGCCTTGATGTCAGGTTTTTTAACTTACGACGGATGACCCATGGATTTTATTAAGGAAATAAATGGACTTTCTAAAAATTATATGGATGTTTTGTCACACCCTGACTTTTTGCGGAAGCGTGATTATGTGTGACTTGCTTAATATCATTGCATTCAACCATAACAAACAACTATATGATATAACCAAGATGTTCATCCATAGATAGTTTTAAAACATTACAAATAACATTGTTTTAAATCCCAAACACAGACTTCAAATCCATATTACAAACCATTCAAATTATTTAGAGTTCCATAAGGACTCGACAAAAGACACTACTAAAAGCTAGGCTTTGAACTATGTATCTTATCCAGGATAAGATACACAACCCAAATCCTTTGACACAGGATGACATCTTTTATTAGTGATACGACTTGAAAACTTTAGCACCCGCCAGATCCACATTTAGTTTCCTGAAATACATGTAGTTTGAAAATATCAACAAAAGTTGAGCGAGTTCATGTGTTTTGTATGTGAGCTCGAAATAATCTTTGTAATCATTGTAAGTATGTACGTATTTGTAAAACCCATGTATGAAAGCAACAAGGAAACAGATCAATTAATGGTTTGCAAGGCCATTAATATGTGTGACGTGATGCAGGAAGGCTCAATCCTAGCGGATTTTGTACCGGGCTTCCGGCTGGAAGACACAGTCACCTCATGGACCAAATCCCGGTCCTCATGGGTGGGGCTCGCAACACCCAAATAGATCTATCACTCATGTCCCTCGGTCCTACTACGAGGATTAATGGTCTTAAGTGTTGTACCCACTACTCACATGATCTAGCAGTACATTCCTTAGGTAATCATACCATATGTAAACGTTTGTAAACAATTTGTAACTTGTACTTCACCCCCGAAGTTATAAAACTGAAAACAGTTAAAAGAAAAGGGGGACATGAACTCACAATCTTGCGTTCTTCGAATCCAATGCAACCCTGCACCAATGATGTCGTTTAATCGATTAAGTATTGCACGTGATGAATTGTTGGTAGATCTATCGGGTTGACAACCCCGTCGTGACCGGTCACCCCGTGTCAAGTCAAACGACGAATTTAAATTCTGGTTATTCTCTAGCATTGATTATCCCTGCATTGTAAATATATAGTTCGTATTTTCTAGCTAACATACCAGTCTGAACGTTGACGCTATGAACTTAATATACAAAACTTGGGAAAATGCCTTGATGTCGGGTTTTTAAACTTATGACGGATGACCCATGGGTTTTATTAAGGAAATAAATGGACTTTCTAAAAATTATATGGATGTTTTACTATAAACACATAATTAGAAAGTTTTTCCTTAGGATCAAATTGTTTAAATTTGAATATGTGAACTCACCTTCCTTTGTGTTGACACTTGATTTTAAACGTGTTCTACAGGTACTTAAGTTCGGCTTCGGGAATCATGGCGTATCTTGTGGTTGTTGATGCATGTTTTGTCACTTAAATATGTTGGACTAACTTAAAAACTTTCTGGGGAAAACGTAATAAGATCCATGAGGATAAAAGACAACTTTATCATGTCATGGTTATGTCGTGTTTTGGGACGCTAAGTTTAAAATCTATGTTTTAAATAAGTAATATTGTCCAACAATATAATGCATCAAACATCAAGATAGAAATGGGCACCAACTTCCGTCACCACTACGTTTTAAATTCCGCTGCGACGTTTTTGGGGTGTGACAACATTATCGATAAACTTTGGTGATTCATAGATACTTGTTGCGACGCCACCATCTGAGACTGCGATTGTCAGTCACCGGAAAACCAGACGTAATGAGAATCGTCACCGTTTGATACGACAACCCTTTTATCTTCTTCTACCGCTCCTCCCATCGCTAAGCAAAGCAAGCCAAAGAACTTTCTTGATTTTCACCAAAGCTCCTCGTTAGTTTGTTTTATATCAATATGCGGGGTTTTGTTTTGTGATATGTGATGTCGCATCTGGACGGGGATTTTTAACCGATTCAATAATAATGCATAGGAGAATAATTTAATTTTTATTTGTTGTCTTTTTTGTTTATATATATATATATATATATATATATATACAATTATATACAATTAGTGATATTCTTTTAATATTAACAATTGGTTCAAGTTTTTGGGTTATTTTCCGTTTTCATATGGTTATAATATTAGTGACACTCAGCCACGTAAGTTTTCTTTGTTACGTTTTGATGTTCAGTGCCGAGCCACGACGCAAATAACATAACACATGTAGCATAAAGGTTTATATTATGAATTTATTTATCGATTGTCATGATGTGTGATACGTCCCTACACAACTCACAGGTTTACCATACCCCTAGTTATAATAATAATAAAATGATTTGATTAAAAAGCAATAAATCTATACTTTCTATAAAAGGAGAAAGTTCAGTGCAATAAGAAAAGCTGATGTGTCAGCTAGAGAGGCTGTCCAACAAGGCTTTTCTTATGTCATTTTTACATCATAAAGCCTAATATTAAAAGACTTTAAAATTCAAAGGTGGCCCACATTCAAATTCCAAAGGTCTGCCATCAAACCACTGCCTATCTCCAAAATTCAAACCTATGTTATAAATTCAAACCACTACCTTAAACCTCTGACGATTCAAAATTCAAAACCTCCGATGATTCAAAATCCTGGCTCCATATTTAAAATTCAAAATTCCAATCCTATATTCTAATCCTATAAATAAGATATATGAATCTGGCTACACATTCAAATCTCTCTCTCTCATATCTGTGAGCGTATATCTCTCTCGCTCTCAAATGCATATTTCTCGTGATTCGGCCAGCTAATCTCCGATTATACTTCTTTGTTTGAATGTTTGTTGATTCTGTTTACATGTTATCGTTCCAGTATCATTGTTCCAACATCGTCGTTTCAATGAAGCTTCCCTTCACACATCAACCTTTCAATATCGATGTTGCAGTATCATTGTTGCAACATCGTGAAAAGTTGCATGTGCTATCTTCTTTGATGGGAGAGTTGCTGTAACACCTCATAAAATCACGTCCAATAATGTATCAACACGTGTACTAAACCCTAATAAAGTCAAACGTTGAATTTGAGGGACTAATTTTGTGAAAAATCGAAAACTTTGTTTGCGAAAGGACTAACAGTGTCAACATGCTTAAACCAAGCCTCTGAAAGACGTTACACAGTATACATATTTACAAATGAGCCACTTGTTGATCGAGAGTAGCCGTTTGCATAATTAATTAGAAGTTTGCGCGACGAAGGGTTAAAAGCGTCAACATATTAATTCTTACCTCTGAGTGACCTTTTAACAAACCAAGAATTTCATAATGTGTGTTTATACTCTCGTAAATATCCAATATTGACCATCTAAGGCTTTTATGCCTATAAGTGAAGTTACGTGCAACTTTGCAAGTTAGAGGGACTAAAAGCGTCAATATGTTTAATTGTACCTCTGAATGACCTTTTTACAAACCCGAAGCATCGTGATGTTTAATAATACTCTCAAGAATGCCTAATATGGATTAGATAAGGCTTCGATGCTATTAAACGATGATATGCGCAAGTTTGTGCATTAGAGGGACCAAAAGCGTCAACTTTTAAATCTACGCCTTTGGGTGACCAATTAAGCAAACGGGAATGTCGTAATATTTAAGCACAAGCTTGGGAATACTCAATATGGGCCACGAAAGGCTTAGATATCGTTAAACGGTATTACACGCTACTTTGTGCGATTAAGGGACTAAAAGCGATGACTAGCGAAACTACGCCTTAGAGAGGCCTTTTGAACGAACCAGAAACTCCGCAATGTTCGTTCATACCCTTGGAAGTACTTAATATTGGCCATGTAAGAATTCTATACCGTTTCGCGATGATGCGCACGGATTCGTGAATTAAGGGGTTAAAGGCATCAATGCGCAAATCTACACTTTAGGGTGATCTTTTAAAAGAACCGGGAACTCCGTGATGACCGCTCATACTACCGGATGTGCCAGAAGGGCCATTAGAATTTTATGCATCATATATTAACATAATATAATGAATGCTTAAGTTTTGTGCCATTTATGTCATTTATATAAGTTAATTAATGTTTAAAACATAACAGGGACTGATCTGGCCATAATTGAAAGTCAAAAAGGGATTAGAACTAGTACAGGGACTGTTCTGGTAGTTTATAAAAGTTTAAAAGCCTGTGCATGAAGACAGGGACTGATTCTGCAGATCTGCCAAACTTAAGCTAAGCCAGACAAGCCACGCGGGCCGCGTAGCCCACTAGGCTCCTTGTTCGCGGGCCGCCAGAAAGAACCCAGCAACAGCCGGTTGTTTTTTTAGCTAGTTTTGATTGTTCCTTGTTTCCAATCCATTCCAAAACCATTTTTAATCACTCTAGGGGCTGCCAACTGATTTTATAACTGGTTTTACACCTGTTTTAATCTGGTTAACTCACTCTAACACTTAGCAAGATCTTGGAGGTTCATGAAATCTATAAATAGGCTTCATTCTTCATTTGATCAACTCGCAAATATCATTCAAGCTGCTCTTGCTCTCAATCATAGAGGATCCTGATCATTTTGGAACCTCTTTTGAATTCTTTTCAGTCCATTGGACCCCTTGTAAGTGTCCTCTTGTGGCTAGTTATTTTTATTTGGCTTAAAAATCCGAAAAGTCAAGCGTTTATGATAAACGCTTTGAGTTTTAAACGGTCGAGCCATTGTTCGCAACGAACATGGCTACGTGATCGTAATTAGGTAGGTATTAAACCCTCAAAGGGGCACCTCCTAATTATCACATTTGCTTAGTTAATTGTCGGGTCAAAGTAATTAAAATAAAAGTCAAACAAGTCGGTTTTTAAATAAAATTCATAACTAATGATGTAAAAGCAATAAAATCAGTTTTGTCACTTTAATAACTTGGTAAATATTAATTGAACATGTCTAGGCATGTTCAACACGACAATTCTGAGTTTAGGCTCGGTTGCGAACCGAAAGTCGCAAAAGTTGACTTTTCCTTTGACTTTCAGTTCTGACCCGATTTAGCTTAGTTTAGTTATGCCTTAGGGTTCCTTTAGGACCATATTATATGTTAGTATAACCGTCTGAGTTCATACAACATGGTTCCATAGAAATCCTAGTTCATTGCATGTTTCCGTTAAATGCTTAAAAGTTGACCATTATGCCCTTTTGATATTAAAACGAGATTTTTGAAAATGTGAGAGGACAAAAAGTTTTATTACTGATATATTAGTATGTCCTAAAAATTTGACATCCGTTTCTGGTCTGAAATAAGAGTTATGCATGATATCGTAAAACGAAAGCTTTTTATTAATTAAATAGCATTTTTGGCATAAATCATATTTAAACCCAAATTTTGGCACCAAACTTTGTACTCGCTGTTATAATATAATATTTAGGGATTTTTGGAAATTTTTTTTAAATTTTAAACAGATCATAACATAGAGTTCTTGCTTGGACTCGGTAATTGACGATAATGCCCTTTTCATTAATAAAATGAGTTTTATGCATCATTTGCATGTCAAACCTTTTTATACTGATTTTATACATTAAATAAATATTTTAAACAGTTGAGACTGATCAAAATCTCAGATTTCCTTAAATAACCCGAATATCGTCATATACCGACTTTTATGCGATTTAGGCGCATAGTATGGTTTAAAACCATGTTTAGCACCTAAGACTTATTACCTACTGATGTTATAAATAAGTTTTTATACTTTAACAGTAAATATAAGTTTTGAACTCAGATTTCCAAATTTGACTCTTAAAGCATATGTGAAATGACCAAATTGCCCTTACGGTGCATAGTTTGGCCATAAATGATAAAATATACATATGTGTGATATCTTACTGATATAACTTGATAAAACTTATATTTTTACTATATATTTTAGACCAGAACTCAGATTGCTGTTTAACCTCTTTTATAAACTTTAAAATGACCAAAATACCCCTACGGGGCATAAATTGGTTTTAAATTCGATTTGGGCATAATGGAAGATATCCTACTTATATCATAGCATATTTAAAGCATATTAACTTGTGGAACCTGTACATGACTCTTTTGGTTACCCGTTATGTATATTCGCGTTCGGTATGGTTTATGGAAATAGTTTGCATAAATTAACCGAAACGGGTCAAACGTTATCATTTTTACTTCAAAATCCAGAATGTGTTTAGTTTACCCATTTTATACAAGTCTTCATAATTGTTGGGTCTAAATCACATTCTAATCCGTTCTTCGCTTAATCTTGCGTTTTGAACCGTAAACCTTTCATTAAAACTAACCGGTCTAAGTTAAGACTTAAATAAGACCCGTTAGGAATCTAATAGGATATTAAAACCTTCGTTCCAGATTAGGAGTCCAGTAAAAGCTACTTGTACTTGCTGATTGATATACGGCTGAGAATAAAAGTTATATTTTAGCTCAGGTAAGTACTTTTAACTTATTTTCCATTATACGGGCTTGGGATACGGTATTATAATAATACCGCTTGGTCGGGTATTGAATGTTTAATCGATTAGTGGTTAAACCATTGAAATAGCCTGTTTTAATCTGTTTTGTTTGATGCAATGCCTTTGGGGGGTTAATGACCATGTCCTGAATATCCTCGGCTCATTCATTAGAAATGGCCACGGCTTAAGCACGGGGTGTAGGCATACACCTGACAGTTGCGTATTTATAAACGGTATCTCACTCTCTTGTGGGCCTATACTTGTGGCGTGTCTATTAACCTTTAACCCGGTACTTCTAATCCGGGCTACTGAATGGATGACAAACATGCAAATCTGTATACAAGATTATTTTAAATAATTTTCCCCAGTTATAAAAGATTTTGTGCCTTGTGCATCCAAACTAATTTTATAAATTCTTTCAAAAGAGTTAATTAATTGTATTTACCACTGTAAACTTTTGATGCTTAAAATCTGTTGAACAATATTCCCTTCTGTTTTAGATCCGCCTGTGGATCCACTTACAATCTGTTGTGTATTATTTTATTATACTTTCAACTCGGTTTGTATAAATTGCTTTTAGACTTCCGTTGTGCATTAAACTGTGATTAATTGACTATGATGATATCAACTACGTCACGATACTCCCCACCGGGCCCACCGGTAATACGTGGAAATATCGGGGTGTGACAGGTTGGTATCAGAGCCAACATTTGAGTGAATTAAACACTAACCTTTAGTGTTTAATCTCAAATGACACAATAGCATATTCCTAGACCTTCTGAGTCTAGACTTAACATAGGAATACTCCCATCCCTATTCAGTAAAATATTGTTTTCGATTTTATGTATTTTGAATATGTCGCCAGGCAAAGAAGCCGTGATGGAAATTCTCCACATCTGAAGCCTAGAAATGCCGAGCTTCGTACCGCGGCTAGGATAAGCATGCAACCGATGGAGGAAAGATCTTTAGGGACATATTCCCAAAACCAAACTTGTTTAAACCCTTATCCAGATTACGGAGTCCATACCAGAAGGTCCCTGAGGCTCCCACATTGAAGATGATACATGTGGATGTTATTAATCCCAATTTCTTACCTCCGAGTTTCGGAATTTCAGACTTAGACTATACCAGTCAAAACCTAATATGTGATCCTTGTCCTTTCTTTAATCATTGAATCCTTGGATTCTACTTCTGCAATGGATCCTGATTTAAAATATTTCTTTATTCACTAAAATATTCAGAGTCGCTACTACGCACTATAAATAAAGAAGAAGAAATAATCAGAGTAAAGCAAGGAAAACCTTAGAACCCTTTCTTCCATCACATTTAAAATTTTTACCTTTAAGTCCCTGTATAGGCATTTGATTACTAAAGTCCTTGTGGACATATTATTTCATCATAATCCTTGTGGACCTACGTCTCCTGATAAAACTTTGTATATACGTATGTTATAATAGCCCCTTCGTGGACATTATATTAAAGTAAAATCCCTTAGTGGACGTCATAATTCTATATAGTCCCTTCGTGGACTTGATATTTCAAAAATAGTCCTTTCATGGACATTATATTTTAATATAGTCCCTTTGTGGACCTTATAATCCAATAAAGTCCCTCGGTGGGCATGCTATTTCAATATAGTCCTTTCATGGACAAGTGATTTTATTAAAAATCCTTTTTTTGTGAATACACTATTTAAATAGTCCCCGTGTGGACATATCTTTTTGACTTAAGACCCTGTATGGGCATTTGCTATATAGTCCTTACATGGACGTGATATTTCAATAAAAATCTTTTTGTAAACTTATTATTTCATTAAAGAATCTTTTGTAGACATGTTATATCGTCAAAGTCCCCTTTCGAATATAATAATTCATAATAGTCCCCTCAAGGACATATTATTGCACTATAATCCCAATGTTAATATAACTTATAGTCCCCATAAGGACTTATATTTTCCTTTCAATTCCCATATAGACTAGTAACGCTTCCAAATCCCTATTAGGACCTATCTTTTATATATAGTCCCAGTATGGACAATTGTTTATTATAATCCCTATATGAACATATCTCTCGATTTAAGTCCCCGTGAGGACATCGGTTCAGCAGATCCTTTTAGTGTGCATGCTGTATCAATATAGTCCTCTTATGAAAATGTTATTTTATTAAAATCCCTTTGGGGATATACTATTTCGAAATAGTCCCTGGTGGACATGAGATTTCACTATAGTCCCTTAGCGGATATGACATTTCATCATAAACCCTTCATGGGCAAGTTGTTTCGATATAGTCCCTATACGGATTTATACTATTTTAAATAGTCCCCATACGGACTTGTAATTTCCTTTTAAGTCCTTTGTGGACAAATATGATACTAAAAGTCCTGATAAAGGCACTATTGTAGATTTCTTAATGATTTGGGGAAAGTTTTGAAAATTTTATATAGGTATTCAATTCATCCCTTATCAACCATTAGTGTCAATTTGATTCGAACTTTATCGATCTGCTAAATAATTTCAAAAAAGATCTTCTTAATGGTATAATATATCCAATATGTCAATACAGACATGCTATGATGGTAAAACCCTCTTAAGACAATTAATCCTTGTTAACATCTAAGAACATGTTAACACTCCTGGCCATGTGACTTGAGAAACCACATCAGCCGTCAAGGTATTTGGACTCTGTCCAAGCCTTAAAGTCTATATGATCAAATTAGATCATGAAAAGTATCATCAATATGATGATCATGAGATAAACATCCATTAGTGATGAAGTGCCTACGGCCTATACTTGTTGTCCTTTAAAACAACGACAGTTGTGGTCTATGACCCCCTGTCTAAAGATATTGGATTATGTCCAAGCATAATAGTCTATATGATAAATACGATCATGACTAATATCATCTAATACGATGATCATATTATTTAACATCCTTTAGTGATGTTTCGCCTACGGGCTATATATTATATTGTCCATTAGTGACATTGACAAATGTAAACGTTATGGTTCATTGTCCAAGATGACGGGCAATGCCCAAGCCTTATAGTCTACAAGATCGATAAGATATACGTTCAAATGGATGCTCAAATAACATCTAATACGGTATGAGCATTCCTAGTGTATATCATTTGAACATTCCTAAATTACGATAATTATATATATGTGTATGAGCATCCATTAGTGACATCCATTGATTGGACTATGTGGCAAAATAAATTGTCTTTCAAGTAATGACAGATGTAGTCTATAACTCACTGTCCAAAGGAAGAACTATGTTCAAAACCTTAAAGTCCCTGATCAAATGAGATTGCGGCTTATATATTAATGTCCTCTATGACAGGCCTTTTATGCCATATGACTATTCATGTCCTTCGTGATAAATCTATGCGCCACATTATATACCTTCTGTGACAAGCTTATGTACTACACTTTCATGTCCTACGTGACGGGCTTATGTTCCAACTTTAAAAATTTCTTATGGCAAGCTTTCGAACTATCCAAAAAAAAATCATCAGTATAACAAAGACAGTTTTGACATTGTGATCCCCTGTCCAAAAGGAAATGGACTCGGTCCAAACCCTAAATGCCATTGATGGTCCTTTCGTGACCTAGGCTAAAGGTAAATGATATACGTTCAAATGACATTCATTAGGAATGTTCATACCCTATTAGCCTATATGGTTTAATGATACCATGGTTGAGTGTATGTTAGGCTATCAGGATGATGACTAGCTGTTGTAGTGCAACTAAGTAATTGTTTCGTTTGGTGTTAGGGACCCAGTCTCGAGTATGGCAAACTCAGATACGAAAACGAATGTTCACGTCATTGATAATGCAACACATACTAATGATGCTACAATTGTGAACCTCAAAATTAACAGAGATGATCCCCAAGCTATGATTGACGCGGCTGTTGGAAAAGCTATGAGAAGGGTCATGAAAAAGTTCAAAAAGCCCAATGTTGGAGCTTATGAGATCGTTGAACTTGCACTGGATTAGTTTTGTTATTATTTGTAGCTTGTTTAAAGTCTAGGGGATAATTTTGTAATTATATGATAGTGGCAAATCTGACCTAGTGTAGTTAAGATGCCAATTATGCTGGCAAGTCAGATTCTATATATAGCCTTGTATTGTTGCCCTAGCGAAGCTTTTGGCCACACTTGGTGAATATTAGTGTTGTTTACATTTCAATCTCTACTCATTGTGCTTAATCAGATTTCCAAGGTGCTTATTGTTTATCTCATAGTTTGGATTCAATACAACACTTGTTGTATTCGTCATACCACTAGCTTCATCTTCATTCTTGATTCTTCTTAACTTTTTCATAGTACAAACACCTAATCAATAGGTGTTTTGGACTAAAACAATCAACCACTGTGATCCGGATTGATATTGGGATCTACAATTTGGTATCAGAGCCTTAGTGCTCTTGGTTGTTGTGTTTTTGTTAAGATTTTTCAAAGTTTTGAAGGTTTTTCAAAGTTACAAGGTTTTTCAAACTTTTGGACTTAAAATGGATTGATTTAGTGTGTTTAATCGATAGGTTGTTGTTAATCAGTGATAAGGGAGTCATTTTGGACATTTTGATACAAAGAAACATGATTTTTGAGTCATTTTTGGGTGATTAGAGGGTTTTAGTTCGTGTTAAACCCTCTGGTCAGCGTAGATAATTTTGAAGGTAGCGAATTTAGTTTGAACGCAACAAAGTTATTTTTTAATACAGCGTACAATATTTGAATATCGCATAATTATCAATTTCACCGACTAAAACTCGAGCGAAATTGCTAATTTCCGGCGAAATAGTGCCATTGTCCCTATAGCGAATTTATCGAAGGCGGCTTCGAGAACTGTGATAAAGAACCACAGCGTTTTTATCACGGTGTCCGGCGAAATAAGCCAAACTAACATGTTTGTTTATTGTATCAGCGGAATTAGCTTTCTTCGCTCGTGCAGGACTTCTCCGCGTACCTGCGAAGACATTTGTTCAGCGAAGCGTGTCGGCGAAATTGCCTAGGTCCACAAATTTCAGTATGCTATCCGGTGAAGTTAACATCATTACCGGCGAAGTTGCTCAAACATCAGTCTGTCAGTGAATTTAACCTCTGATCAGCTTTCTTAAGTAAAAAACAAGTCAAAATGTCGGTGAATCAACTAAGTCCAATCGCTCAAGCTGAACTTGAGACCGGAACCACCACAAGACCACCAAAGTTGAAAGGAGCAGAAGATTTCGGTACTTGGAAGAATCGAATCAAATTATTCTTCGAATTCACTGACTATAATCTATGGCTTTCTGTCATCGTCGGACCCCACGTTCCAACGGTGGTTCAAGGAGATGTGATAATCAATAACAACGAACCCACAACCTTCACTGATGAAGACAAAGCCCTAATCCAACGCGACCGTCGTGCACATGCTGCCTTAACCATGGCTTTGTCAACTGATGACTGTAACATGTTTGAAGAATACATAACAGCTAATGAACTCTGGCACGCTTTGATCGAACACTACGAGGGAAATGAAGAGCTAATTAGGAGCAAAAGAGACATGGTGCAGAAGCAATACGACATGTTTGGTGGAATTCGTGGAGAAAGTCTTTCCGATCATATCAGTCGCTTTCTGAATATGATGACCAAGACGAAGAAGGCAGGAAATCCTGTCACAAATCGTGCTGCTGTAAAGAAGCATCTGGACTCACTTCCAAAGGAATGGAGCCTTCAATGCATGATGATAAAAAGGGATTTCCTCAACAACCCAAATCCTGTCACTCTGTTCGATTTAATCAACACTCTGAAGGCTTTTGAAATGGGCGTCAACAAACGCGAAATGAATACGGCTGGTTATTCCCCAAAGTCAGCTCAGACTTCTACAGGGCTAAAGAACGTGGCATTTCTTGCTTCAGGAGGCACCAGTCAACAAGCTTCTGACATGTCCTACTTTAACGTTTCCGCAAGCGCATCAAAGGCTCCACAATCTAATGATAAGGCTGTTGTGGTTGGTGATACTCAAGCTTTGAAAGTGTCAACTGAACATGTAGCACTTTTTAACATGTTTCTGAGTAGCTATGAAGCTTTAATGTTGGGAGAACTCAAGAAGGAGATGCTCACTACTGAAGACATGTATCAGGTTGATCCAGATGACATGGAGGAGATGGATTTGAAGTGGCAGATGGCTATGATCACTTTAAGGTTGAAGAAGTTTCAGGATAAGACTGGGAAGCGTCTAGGTCTTGGAAAAGCTGGTTTTGACAAATCCAAGCTGAGATATTACAACTGCAAGAGTTTGGGTCACTTCAAGCGAGAGTGTCCTTTGTTGAAGGAGGGAAACACTGAAGCTGCTCCTGCTATAAAACAAATTGCTATTGAAGAAAACAAGAACAATGCTACTCCCAATACACCAAAAGCTCTAGTAGTTGAAGACTATGATTGGGTTAAAGAAATTGCTGAAGCTAAGGAACAAGTCAACAAAGCTCTCATGGAAAAGATCTCAAGCGGGTCATCATCAAAACAGGTTGAGAAACTGGCTGCTGGAATCCCAAAAGGGGACAACATTGCTGACAAGGGTCTGAAAAGCATTCTCACCTCCCCAGAGCCTGAGAAAGACAAGAATTTTGAAGATGCTGAAAAGCCCAAGGAGCAGGTTTCGAAAGAGTCACCCGATCAGAAGAAAGAAAAGGGAAAAGTCTCTGCAGCAGCTATGAAAACTGAATCCTCAAAGGAAAAGGCTGACAAGGAATTGGTAAATAGCATTCCACACGACTTTAAAGTAAAGTTATGCACGCAATCATGCGTTGACGTCGTGGCACACTATAAATTTCTTAATCTTGAATTTGAGAGGAAAAAAGACAAAGCTTTAAAATTTAATAAAAAACTTAAACAGAACGAGGCAGCATATCAGAGAAAGTTGAATTCAACTTTAGCTTAAATGCAAACTCTAAAAGAATTTGTCTTTAGAAAAGATTTTATCATCAACGATCTCACAGATAGACTAGAAAAAGCTTTGAACGAAAATAATAAATTACAAATTATTATAGACAAATGGAATGTCAGTCAAAAGGCCTTTAATTACATCAAAAACTGCCAACGACCGATGTATGTAAAAGATGGGATCGGGTATAAGGATAGGCAAGGAAATGAAAGAAAACTTTTATTTCCATCACATAGCAAAAACTATGTGCCTATGCCAACTCCTCATCCTGACAAAGATTTCATTGATGAAAAGGCCTCTATAGAACAAAATGATTCTGTTAAAAACGAAACAACCGCTAACATTCCTAAAAGTAATGCAGATCCAATTGTGTGTAAAGAAGATGTGTGCGATGAGGATGGAGACTGCGGCGGTTCAAAAATAGGAATAGGTTATTCAGGCGACAGTTATTCCACCGTTAACTGGTTCGCCTGGAACTGTTCTAAGAAAAACAATATTTGGGATGAATGTAATAATTTAATTAGGACGGATGACTGTAATGGCCGTGTGCCTAAATTTAACTCTTTGGATGACTGTAAGGGCCATGTGCCTACATTTGAGACCCGTGATCATGAACATGCTATGTTTGAATGTCATTATTTAAATTCTGCATTTTGTGATGATAAAAATGTGTATGAATCTCCTGTATTTGTGCCAGAGTTGAAAAAGAATAGCTTTGGAAAATTCCTCACCGAGAAAATTCCAGAATTTATTCCATCTCGAACAGGTATGACAGATTCAGAGAAGAGAGCCGCTGAAAATTGCAGCAAAGAAGACTCAAGCTTTTCTGCCTCAGAAAAGGAAGAAGAGGCTTCAAGTTCTGATGAAGAGCAAGAATCAGAAAACTCAAGTGAAGATCAAACAACAGAAGATCAAAGCTCCGAAGATTCAAGTGACGAAACAATTGAACATAAATATTCAGAAGATTCAAGTGAAAATCATAGCTCCAAAGATTCAAGTGACGAAGCAAGTGAAGATCAAAATTCAGAAAATTCAAGTGAATATCAAACATCAGAAAGTTTGTCAGATTCCGACAATGATGAAGACTGCTCAGAAGATGAAAGCCGAGTTGACAAGAAAATGAAGAAATCCGAAAGCTCAAGATACACCGCATCAAAAGACTCTTCAAAAAGCTCAAGATACTCATCACATACATCATTTTCTAACACCAAAAAGCCCAGACGTAAACGATGTTTTCGCTACGGTCATTTAGGACATACAGCGAAACATTGTAAAAACAAGAATTTTTCTAAACCAGAATATGATTTTGTTAAAAATTTCACAGATCAGCTTGATTACCTTAAGAAATTTGTTAAAAATCTGGTTAACTCAACAGCTTATCGTTGGAAGCAAAAAGAGGATACCGTGGGACGAAACCACGATAGATCCAAAGTGAAGCAAATCTGGGTTCCCAGATCAAACTAATTTATGTATATATTTGTATTTCAGAATAAACTCCAGAAATGGCTTCGGATGCTCATGGAATACATCTGGCATGTCGACAGCGGATGTTCAAGACACATGACAGGCTTAAAGGATCTTCTGAAGAATTTTTGTTTTATTGATGGTGATTTCGTGTCATTCGCTGGAGACGAGAAGGGAGGGAAGATCGTTGGAATAGGAGATGTTGTGTCTGAAGCACTTACTTTAGAAAATGTCAACTATGTTCCAGAATTGTGCTACAATCTTATGAGTGTATCACAAGTATGTGATAAAGGAATATCGGTGCTTTTCAACGACATGGAATGTTTGTTTCTCAAGCCTGAATATGTCGTTCCCGCAGAGATGATCATGCTCACAGCTCCACGACAAAACAACACATACGTGCTCAACATGAAAAATGCCAAGACAAATGACAACTTGACGTGTTTAATCTCAAAGGCTTCAGAATCGGAGTCACTCCTTTGGCACAGGCGATTGGGGCATGTAAATTTCAAAGATATGAACAAACTCTCTAAGTTAAACTTAGTAAGAGGTCTTCCGATAAAAGAATTTCCTTTTTCTGAAAAATGTATAGCATGCGCCCATGGAAAGCAACACAAGAAATCGCACAAGCCCAAAGCAGTGAATAAGATTACTGCGCCTCTTCAATTGATGCATATGGATCTTTTTGGTCCAATAAGTGTTAAAAGTCTTGCTAAAATTTCCCACTGTTTGGTGATTACAGATGACTTCTCTCGTTTCTCATGGGTCTATTTTCTTGAAGCCAAGAGTGAGACGGCTGATATCCTTAAGTCATTCATTCCCTTGATTGAAAATGTGACCAGATTGAAAGTGAAGCGATTAGAAGTGACAATGGTTCTGAATTCAAGAATCAAAGCTTCATATCTTTCGGTGCTGAAAAGGGAATTCATCTTCAATACAATGCGGCTTGAACTCCTCAGCAAAATGGAGTCGCTGAACGAAAGAACAGAACTTTGATAGAAGCCGCGAGAACTATGCTGGTGGATTCAAAGCTTCCAATCATCTTTTGGGCAGAAGCGGTAAATACAGCATGCTATGTTCTAAACAGAGTTCTCATTGTAAAACCTCACGGAAAAACTGCATATGAACTTCTCTTCAAAAGGAAGCCGCTCATTGATTTCTTCAGACCGTTTGGATGTTCTTGCACTCTTCTAAACACTCAAGAGAATCTCATCAAGTTCGAAGTAGTGGGTGATATCTGCTACTTCATGGGATATTTATCAACTCAGAAAGCCTACAGAGTCTACAACAAATGAACAAAGATGGTGATTGAATTTTATTATGTTGACTTCCAAGAAGGAAACTACACTAAAACTGGAAGTACTCCCAATTGGTTTTACGATGTGGGTGTGATTTTTAACACCTTCGAAATTCCAGAAGATGTTCCCGAAGCAGGACCTGCAGAAGCCGCTCAAGTTGAACCTCTGTTTGATTCTTCAGAGATTGGTTTAACTTCTTTCACCACCCGTTTTTCTCCATTCTCTGCTGACCCACTTCTCTCCGTGGGTGAAGTAAATGGTAACACTTCTCCTGAGAACACCCCTCAAAACGGTGCTTCTTCTTCACAGGCGAATGTGGATGAACCAACTCAGGAAGATGATCCTCCAGTAATCTACGTTGACGAACACTTCACCAACCTTCCCCAGTAAATTGAGACTCACACAAACGCAGGATACAAGACAAATCGCAATCATCCTCTTGATAATGCCATAGGTGCAGTAGAAGAAGGAGTACGTACACGTGTTCAGTCATCAAGCATCAACAAAGGGCTCTATGCCGCTTTTCTCTCGCAGTCCGTGCCTCGTGACATTGAAGAAGCTATTCAAGACTCCAGTTGGGTTCAGGCCATGCAAGAAGAACTATCTCAATTTCGCAAACTCAAAGTTTGGGAGCTAGTAGATTTACCTGAGGGAAAGTTTCCGATTGGTACAAAATGGGTTTTTCGCAATAAGATGGATGATCGTGGGGTAGTGATCAAGAACAAGGCTAGATTGGTGGTGCAAGGTTTTTTTCAGGAGGAAAGAATTGATTACGGAGAAGTTTTTGCTCCAGTTGCAAGATTGGAGGCAATCAGAATATTCCTGGCATACGCGTCATACATGAATTTCAAAGTTTTCCAGATGGACGTAAAGATTGCTTTTCTGTATGGCAAGGTAAAGGAAGAAGTCTATGTGTGTCAGCCTCCGGGATTCGAAGATCCTCATTTTCCAGGTCGATACTACAAGTTGGACAAAGCCCTATATGGTCTTCACCAAGCTCCACGTGCTTGGAACGAGACTTTGTCAACTTATCTTTTGAAGTGTGGGTACACCAGAGGAACGATCGACATGACTCTCTTCACCAAACGAATCAGAGAAGACGTAATGCTGGTTCAGATTTATGTGGACGATATCATCTTCGGGTCAACAAATGAGGAGTTATGTAAAGAATTCGAGACCGTCATGAAGGCAAAGTTTGAAATGAGCATGATGGGAGAACTCACGTTCTTCCTAGGGTAAGAGGTGAAGAAAAAGGAGGACGACATTCTTATTCACCAGGCTAAGTACATTCGGGATATTCTCGCAAAGTACAACATGAACGACTGCAAAGTTGCAAGCACCCCGTTCGCCTCACAGACGGAGCTTACTCTAGATCCTCAAGGAAAACCAGTGAATAAGTCCTTCTACCGCTCCATGATAGGTTCTCTGATGTACTTAAATGCAAGCAGACCTGGCATTATGTGGGCAGTCTGTCTCTGTGCTCATTTTCAGACAAATCCCAAAGAATCACATGAAACCGCTGTGAAGCGCATCTTCCGCTATCTTAAAGGAACTCCGAAACTAGGTTTTTGGTATCCTAAAGATAGTATCTTATTGCTTATTCTGACAGTGATCATGCAGGTTGTAAAGTGGATTGCAGATCTGTATCAGGAGGATGTCAATTCTTGTGAAATCGTCTGATCTCTTGGCAAAGCAAGAAGCAGAAAACTGTGTCTACATCCACTGCTCATGCTGAGTACACTGCGGCCTATAGTTGTTGTTCACAAGTTCTCTGGATACAAAATCAGTTGTTGGATTATGGAATCAACGTCATGAAGACTCCTATATTCATCGACAATGAAGCATGTCTGGGTATTGTGAAGAATCCCATCCACCACTCAAGAACAAAGCATATCAAAATTTGTATTCACGCAATTCGAGATGCTTACGAGAAAGGATACATTCAAGTGGTACCAGTGGATACAACACAGCAACGGGCCGACATATTCACGAAAGCCTTTGATAAAACCCGATTCAACCAGCTGGTAACCTGGTTGGAAATGGTTAATTTCCTTGAGTGGAAATGAATCTTGTTGTCCAAAATCGTTTGTAAATACTCTAGCTTTTGTCCATATTAAAAAAAACGTTTGTTAAAAGTAAAACAAGTATCGTAAAACGTTGCCCACCAAAAAGATTTTCTGAACTTTAAAATTTCATTTTTGGGCAATGGACTTTCGAAAATAAAGATTTTAGGAGGGGGGGATATTCCAGAAAATCAAAATTAGATGCTTGTGTCTGACTCCTGTTAGAGGAAATGATAGAAAATTGCTAACACTTTGTCATTTCTTGAAAAACAGAAAACAAAAGAAATCGGGGTACAAAACAACGACGTGTCGGTAGATTCAGCAACACCAACGAGTAAACTGTTGTTAGGGAGCAAAACATAACATCTACACAAGGATTCTGGCTTTTCTCAGGCATTACGCATCATTGTGGGTAACACATTGCGGCATATGGCTTAGTGGTCTTAAATCTTGCGTTGATAGATTGCCAAAGTCTGAGATTTCGGGTCTTTATATTGGTATTTCATTCGGGGATATCATAGTTGTTCTTCTGCTGCATCCAGATACATGCTGACCTAGACGCTATGATATCTTTTCAAAAAAAAAAAAAGAGCCAAAAATGGCCAAATCCCTAAATTGAAGAAGCTTTCATAGAAAGTCATTCAAATGCGCAAAAATGCACAAATCGTACCAAATCTGGTATCTGTCTCCGCCCTCGGTAGTTTTTGGGATCTCTGTTGTACGAAAGTACTGACCTGATCACCAACTCTATCGTTGAAATGCAAAACGAATGAATCCAATATACTCACCTGTTATGAGGAATCTTTGTGCATACCTTGATCGCGGGGGTATGTCCTGATGTGGGACTCACGGGCGTAATGATTCTATTCTCAATAGCTTGTGTGGGGGCCATAGAAGTCTTGTCAATATTACCAAAAATATGATAAACGCACTCTCCGAAGGCATGTTGAAAGAAGGATGCATGGATTTAAGCGGACAAACATACTGGTAGTTTTTCTTGTGCCTTGATTCGCTAATAATAATAAATAAGGATTTGACAAGTGTTGACAATATGATCTTCTGCAGGTAAGTCGACAAGCGTCAAAAGAAACAAGAAAATCAGCAAAAATGGAACCCCCCCAGAATTGAAAAACGAGTTTGGAGTCAAAATGGCCCAAAATTTTCTCTAGTTTGTGAATATTTCATGATTTCTATTATTTGAAACAAAATTGGGCATATTTTTCGAGAAAGTTTGAAATTCACGAGCGTATTTAAATTTGATTTTGAAAAGAATTTGCAAACCACCAAAGGCGGCGAAATTAAGATTCCGGTGAAAATGACAATTTCGCCAATAACCTTAAACCGCCTATAAATCTTCCTTAACCGACTTTATTTCAAAATTTTTCAAAACCTCTTCTTTTTCTCTCTCTCTAATCTTTGGTTAACATCACAAAAATTTCTCGCAAGTTTCATTCCACTGTCTCTTTATCACATTATTTGCTCAAGATCTTTTGTTAATCGTTCACTTTATCATCGCTTACAACATCTGTTTGATGGTTTGTGTCTATAATCTTTCATATTAGATCTCATGAATGTTGGAAATTGCCACCATTTAGGTTTCAGTAAATCAAAGGTCTTTAGAGAGTTTGAAACTGAATTCGACCGGATTTCTGAAGGTGTTGTGATCGGATTTGTACTGTTTTCGCCATAGATTGTCACTTATGTTTGACATTAGTTTCAGATTAGGGGTTTTCAAAGGGTTTATCAAGAAAGTTATGATGTTAAAAAAATTATGTTGAACATAGCGATCAATGTGGAGAAATTAGAATGGATCAAGGAATCTCAAAAGTCTCGAACGCGAGTTCGAGCAACCGGCGAAATAATTTATTTCGTCGGTAAGTCGGCCTAGACGAATGCCTTCGTTGATGAACGTGTTCGTAACCAAACTCTGTCTTCGCGAGCGATCATCAGCAAAATTAGGTTTGAGTCTCTTAGTTGTTGCCAGCGAAAACACACAGATCTGATTCTGTCGACGGCGAAATTGTTTAGTATCGATATTGATCATCAGCGAAGATAACCATTTGGGTTATCAGCAATTTTGACTTTTATTTTTTTTGGTTTTGTAAATATCTTTTTAATACTAAACTCAAATTATCAATTATATAACCTAAAAGATTTGTAAATATTATCAAATTATACATATTCCTATACCACGCTGTAAATATTATATCTTAGTGTCGTAAAAATTCTAACTTGGCTCGTTTGTTGTTTCAGAAGCAAGATGGTGAAAAACATCGAGTGGGATAAGACTCTAAAGCAAAATCAGTTTATCAAACTTGAGGAAGTACCAAAGGATTTCGAAGACGTGGCCAGATGGATACAATCATGCAGGATAAGCTTCGCAGTTCAAACAAAAGTCCCTATCTATCGGATTCACATTCAAGAATTCTGGCAAACGGCCAAAGCTGAAACTGTTAACAAAATCAGAAGGATATCTGCAACAGTTTGCAACAAAGAAGTAATTGTAACTGAAGAAAGGATACGCATTGTTTTGAAGCTGGGAGATAATGCAGAGGATCCGATTAACTTGAACAAGGATGATATTCTAGATGGGTTTCGTGGTATGGGATATGTGGGAGATTTTAGTCAAAAGAAGGAGATCAAAAGAAATGGTCTAACAAGGGATTGGAGGTTCATTATACATGTAATTGCTATGAGTTTGGCTCATCGTAAAGGTGGATATGATGGGCTTAACTTGGAATGGTCAGGAGCAATGCTGAACCTATGTTTGAACCAAAAGTTCAACCTCTCTGGATTGATCTTCAACTACATGCTCGAGAATACAAGAGGACATACTTGGGCAATGTATCCCAGATTCATTCAAATGTTAATCAACGATCAATACTCCAAACTGCCGCATGATGGAGGCCTCTACACCTTTCATGTTCCCACCAGTCGACTGTAAACAGAGATTAAAATGAACGAATGGGTGATGTTACACGACTGGATGTATACTGCAGAAAGACTTCCGTTGGTCAAAGCAGCTTATAAAAAGTACAGAGAAGCAGTTCAAGCAAAACAACAAAGAATCGTGCAAGCTGAGGAAGAGGTTGTAGAAGAAGAAGAAGAAAAAGAACAGCTGAAAAGGAAAGCAGGCGAAAGATGACGAACCTCCAAAGAAGAAGAAATCCTCAGAAAACCCAGAAAGGCTCATGGGAGCAAGCTTTAGAGCCGCAGATTCAGAAGAACGACGTAGGCACATTCAAGATATGCGGGAAATTTATGCAATGGAAGAAAGACAAAAGAGATAAAAGAAGCTTGCTAGACGAGAAATATCGGAGTCTGAAAGACCGGTTGTTGTAACGGAAGAAGAGCAAACACTGGAGGATTTTGTTGATACATTATTAATCGATCCAGAAGAAACTTCTGCAAGCAAATCAACACCACCAAAGAAAAAGAAGACCGATGAAGGACCTTCTAGTTTTCCTCAAGTAAAATCCACAAGGATCTCAAAACCTCCTGTACCGCCACAAAGAATCCGTCCATTTCAAGATCTATATGATAAACTCGTCAAAAAGATCGGTGCAACTTCAGCTAAAGAAATCTACCTCCTCAAGAACCAAGTAAATGATACAAACATCCTGAGAAAAAAGCTGAAAGATCAAAGAAAGAAAAACAAAGAAATGCATGCTTACGTCACTGGTCAATCACAGTACATAAGGTTTCAGCAGCATGGAATAGAGAAGCTATACAGAATGATGAAGAAAATGTGTGCAAAAATTGAGATAGAGCCCATGTTCTCCTTCGCAGAAATCTTCGACTTTAAGGCATTTAAAGAGGAGGAAACAAATAGAAAGAAGAAAGAAGCTGAAGCAAAGAAAAGACATCATGAGTCGACAGAAAAATCATTGAAGGAGACGATAGTGACGAAGAAGAGATGGACAGAGATGAAATGCCTGCAAGATTTATTGAGTGGGGATTGGAAGAGGAAGTTATTTATGAACAAGAAGATGGAAAGACATTCACCCCACAGCACCCCGAATGGTTTAGAAGGGAAAAAGAAAAACGTCCTGATTTTTATCAGGTAGTAACTGTTGAGAAGAAAGAAGCTACTGATAAAATCATTAGTTTAATGTATAACAATCTTAAGGGGATGTTCGTGGTCAAACAAAGAGGTGGCGTGATTCAGTACTTTAGAACAGGGTATGATGTGTTTTCTCTTCCCAAGTGGGATATACGGGAACTTGGCCGACTGGATATGCTAAATCCAGATGATAGAAGCGTTGGGGGGACTTTGAGCGTATAATTGTGAAAGAATGCAACAAAGGCTTTCCGACATTCAAGCCACAATGTCCCAGAAGGAGAGTATCCAAGACAACAAAAGATCCTATTACTGGAAAAGGTAAAGTGACGTGGGTTATCAACCCTGCAAACGTTGTCACAAGAATTAAGCTCCCAGATGAAGTCTCGGTTTATCTGAACAACTTCAAGAAGTGGTTCTATGATAGCCATACTGGTGAAGTGGTGATCCTATCAAACAAAATGAAGATATTAAAATATTGGATCCAATGGATGTCTTCATGTTCGGACTCTCTGACTTAACGGTGCTGAATGCAAATCGAATAAATGTTGGAGCTGGAAACGCCAATCTAGAAGAGGCCATGTTGTTTCAGAGGGCAGTGGAAAGAGCCTGGAAGAGAAAACGAGAGATGCTCGACATCATTGATAAGATCGAGAAAAGAAAGGATGCAGATGCAAAGAAGAAAGAAGAACAGGAGAAGAAAAAGCACGAGAGAAAGAAAGAAAAGTCTTCCTCAACGACAAAAGAGCCCACCACAACTCCTCAAGCAACATCATCACCTCCGGCCTCATCCACATATGAGGCCATTATGGAGGAACTACCATCAATAAGTGAAGCTATTTTAACATAAGAAACTTCCGCAACAACGACCGAAGTTCAAGCAACACCAGAAGCAACAGGGAATGCAGAAGTCCCTCCAGAGCCAGAAAAGAAAGCTGCAGACAATCCAGTGGCAACTACTGAAGAATGAAAAACAAGTATGCAACGATCTGGGGGGGATATTGTTGGAGCTTATGAGATCGTTGATACTTGCACTGGATTAGTTTTGTTATTATTTGTAGCTTGTTTAAAGTCTAGGGGCTAATTTTGTAATTATATGATAGTGGCAAATCTGACCTAGTGTAGTTAAGATGCCAGCATAATTATAATTATGCTGGCAAGTCAGATTCTAAATATAGCCTTGTATTGTTTCCCTAGCCAAGCTTTTGGCCACACTTGGTGAATATTAGTGTTGTTTACATTTTAATCTCTACTCATGGTGCTTAATCAGATTTCCAAGGTGCTTATTGTTTATCTCATAGTTTGGATTCAATACAACCATGGTTGCAAAAGTCGCTAGGCGCTCCCTAGTCGGATTCGGGAGTACTCGGGAAGTACTCGGCTTAGGCGGAGATTACTCGGGGAGTAATTGGCCTGGGAGACCAGTACTCGTGCCTCGGCAGCCTACCTTGTAGCGAGTACTCGGGGAGTACTCGGAGCCTAGGCGGGACTTTTACAACCATGAATACATTACATGTTGTATTCATCATACCAAGGTGCTTATTGCTTAATCAGATTTCCAAGGTGCTTATTTATTTTATTTTTTTTGACACTGATATTTTAGAATATGTTAAGATGCATGTTGATATTATTAAAATGAACTACTACATAGAAAAATAGAAATTTAATGAAATATTTATAAAGTATTACATGCTAGAGTTAACACTTGCTAGGATTTCATAGACTCTGGTCTTTCTCCATGTGATTTCATTCTCTCTTTTGAATTTCAGGTCAGTTAGCATGTTGCAGATTTTCTGATCCTGTTTTAGAAGTTGTGTCAGAAACTCTTCTGCATTCTTTTGGAACTCTGATGGAGGAGATTGGAGGAATTCATCGAGCAATGCTATGTTGTTCCAGGTTTTGTTATAATTAGTGTCATTGATTATGTCGACTTTCCTGTTTAGTTCTTCGTCTGTTCTTTGTTCTTTGAGTGACCACATCGTGAATTGTGTTTTAACATCACTGGTGTCTGACTAGTGGTAGAAGCTGAAGTTTGCCATGTAAGAAACAAATGTTGGTTTTTCTTATTTGGAATAATTTTTGACAGAAAGAGATTTGTAGGACAATTTGTTGATGTTTTGAGTCAAAAGTAATCATCGGTCTTTTATAGAGTTTAAAACGCGTCTACATGGTAAATGAAGAGGTTAATTGTAATTGTGATAATCTGCTTTTGTTCTGTGAACTTTGAAATTTTGTCCCTTGGGTTTCTTGGTATTTAATTTTACAGTTTTCCCATAAAAGTTGGGGTTTGAAAAGATTTTTACATTAAAAGACTGTTGTATTGAAATATACATTAATATGCTTATATTAAATCTACACATTTTCACTGATAGATATTTCAGTATATAAACTCATAGTCACTTCACCTGTTTTTCATCACGTTTTCCTACGAAGATATCATACTTTTAGGAAAGTTGAGTAATATAGTTTATTGAAATGGCGTCATTCACTTCTGTAAAATCAGATGATTTAAAGCAACATTTTGTCAGGCAAATCGAGGAACAGGTGTATGAAGATAGGGCTACTCTTCAAGAGCTGAAGAGATGTTTTGATGGATTGCAAGTTGGCCTGTTCACGAGAGAGCAGGTTTCCAGAGATCTTATGGGGATGCCTTCCTTCCGTTCGTGAGCTTTGTGTTGTCAGTAATATAGAGTGCGGTGATAGAGACGTGGAGTTCATTGCGATGCTGAAGGACATACATCGAGAGATTCAGCAATTGATGGAGTTGAAGCTAAAGTTTCTTAGTTCTTGCTGTTATTGTTAGATTTGAACTTTAATGTTTTTCAGTATGTTATGTAATTATTGGACTTTTAATGTCATGAATAAATGAATAAATTTTAATCTTATGAATCTATGTTGTGTTTTAGTTTTACTTATTTAGTGTTTGAGTTTGATTTAGATTATGTTGATATTGAATTGTGTCTGAACATCTGTTTGGTAAGTCAACAGAGGTTTAATAGTATCAAGGGTTGGTTTGATGGTGAACTGATTATGTTGATGTTGAATTGTGTCTGAACATCTGTTTGGTAAGTCAACAGAGGTTTAATAGTGTCAAGGGTTGGTTTGATGGTGAACAGATGAGTGCAAAGATAAAACAAATGTTCAGAATTTGATCATTGATAGCAGTTTTTTGAAGAATCTGTGCTCCTGCAAATTACAGAGAGTCAATATTTGGAGTTGTAAAAGGTCTGTTGTAGTTAAAGTTTGGTAAAAGAGAACATCTACTGATGATGAAAGATTGAAGAAGGAAAGGTTTGTATGGGAGACCAGATGTTAAACAACAGATGATATTCAAAATATGTTGAGCCGAAAAAAGGTTTTTATAGTAACAGTGGTTAGGTTAATAGAAGATGTTGGGACTTTGTTAGTCCATTAGATTAGATGTTGTACAGTATGTCAAATTGTAATTGTAGACCTTTGTATAAGTATGGTGTTGTTGTCATATATTCGAGCCTTCTTATGAAACAACTGTGTATGCTAACGACTATTAATTTACCACTGTTGACTAAATGAATAAATTTTGATACTATTAATCTTTGTTGTCGCATCTTCATTTTAATTATTTCAGTCATTCCTAAGTATTATTATATAATTTTGTTTATCAATAACATTTTTTTGGAAGAATTTCCGGTAAGACCTAATTACAAGGAGTCGATATTTGCTGTTGTAAAAGGTGTGTTGTAGCTAAAGTCTGACAAAAGAGAGCATCTGCTGATGAATAAATGTCTGAAGATGCAAAGGTCTGCTATGGGTCAACAGATGATATTCAATCTTAAAATGCTCAACAGAGGTTTTGATACTAACAGTGGTTGGGCTAATAGAAGATGTTAAATTTACGACTGTTGAGTTACACCGATTGAAAATACATCCACTGCTAAAGGGTACCATCTGTTGTCATAATTTCTATTTAATCTAATGACCGTTGATTTACTATACTACTGACTGTCATCCATTATGACAACAGAGGTTCTGACGTAAACAGATGTTAGCTAAAAATAAAACAACTCCTGAAAGTTATCATCTGTTCTCATAACTTCTGTTTATCTAACCACTGTTTGACTCACACTGTTCCCAACTTCTGTAGTCGACCAACAGAGGTTTCCAAACAACTATCATCGGTTGTTGCAAGAGAGGTTCTGACGTGGACATATCTTAGCCATCAAATATTTGTAACTACTGCCACGTCAGCATTCACTTCTTCTCTCTATATAAAAGTTGTTTCATCCCTAAATCGAGGTTCTACCACTGCCATCTCGAATTCAAAATTCTGAAAAACAGTTTCCAACATATTAAAAACTCTCCAACTTAAACCCTGTTTCATCCCCAAATCACCTTCATCTCCGATGATGTCTCTGAACATCAAAAACCCTCACAACTACCTCCCCATCTTCGAGAAAACCTGCAGAAATACCAGCTTTTACTCAATAGTTAACCTTTTAACGTCATCAAAATACAAATCAATCCTTACTGTTGATGCTCTGGTTTATACAGAAACACTTCGACAATTTTGGTTTAATGCTGAAATAGAGTATTAAGATAATAATCCAGTTGCCATCACATCTAAGGTCGGGGAAAGTGTGGTACGAATTTCTCCCTATACAATTTCCACTACATTTGCATTGGACGACTTGGGACGTAAGACCAACTTTGAAAAAACCTGAACTTTATACAGAGTTCATTGAAAGAGGGTATGATTCACAATTAAAGGAAGTTACTATCTACAAACCAAACTTCCCTCCGCTAATGAAATTTTTATTTCATACTCTTTTAACTTGTCTCTCAGCCAAGACCACCTCATTTAATGAGCTACCTTTGAACATTCAGTATTTGGGTTATGCTATTTTAACAAAATCTGATTACAATTTATCACAAACACTGTTCTTTGATTTGTTGAATAATGTGAAAAATGTGAAAAAATTGAAAAAATGTGTTCCTAGTAATGCTTTTCTGTTGTATCCAAGACTTCTAAGCTACTACCTACGAAAACAAGTGTCACAAAATGATTTTGAACAAGGTGTAGCTTTTCAAATAAATAGTCTAACAAGTAAAACTTTTACTAAACTTATGGATAAAGAGTCCAAAGTTTTATAACAATCCTCAATTAAACCAACACCCTCGATTATTTTTCCGACACCCTAATATATTTTAAAATATCCCAATATGTCCTAAAATATACCCGTATGTGAAAACCGAGCCCGAAATACAATATAGTATTAAAAATAATTAAAAAACAAGAAAAAGTAAGTTGAGGCGGGCCGCGTAGGACCCCACCCCAACCTTACGCGGGCCGCGAGAGTCCCAAAATGTGGCGCAGCCCGGTGATGACACGTGTCATCATCGTGTCAATTCTAGTTGGTGATCCGGACGAGCTACGCTTTGACCAGGGTTTGACGCGGGCCGCGTAGCCTTTAGGCTACTCTTACGCGGGCCGCGTGAGAGTCAGTTTCAGCAACTATATAAGAAGGCCATCGGGTTTCAGTATTCCCCGTTCATTTCTTTCATTCTCAATCACAATTTCTGAATAGTAGAAGTAATACTCGGGTATTATACCCCCCTAATTAGCGAAGTTCTGCTCCGTTGTAAGTATTATAACCCCTGGATACGTATTAGATACGCTGCCCGATTGATCTAGGGTTCCATAATGGCTGTCGTGGTTCTGTGCGACGTAGTCATTGGAATGTCGTCTCGGGGAGGGTATTACTAATGTTAAAATGGGTTATTAATACTAACGCGTGTACATTTGTGTAAATTATAGATTATCACTGGGAAACCCTTACGGAAAATCTAAGACAACAATGTGAGTTGATCCGCTTTTTGTAAACTTTTGTTAACTGTTTTTACAAAACCTTAAATGCTTTTCCATGCGAATAACAGTTATTGAGTATTTGTAAGAATACAATTATGATGAGTATGTTGGGGTTTTGTATACAAAATTTGTTACCACCTGGTCAAGGAGTAACATGTCCATAAGTCGGGTTCGACAGTACCATGGATGTTAATTGTAATGTCTTGGAAACAAATATAATTGCGGGATCGCCCTCAATACTGTACACTGTGACTTTTTATTTAAACTTGATTAAACTGGGATTCACTCACCAGTATTTCCCACTGACAAATGTTTTTAAAACGCGCTTCAGGTAACAAAATGTGAAAGCCAAATAGAAGCCAGCTGGACAGCACTGAAGGCTTGGAAAGTGGCAATAAATTTACCTAAAATAAAATAGATGTTTTTATTAAATAAATAGGATTTATTCCTATAAAAACGTGTGTACTATGAACTTGGGTTTTAACCCATTTGTTTAATGTTATGAAAATGTGGTATTTTACTCTGATCAATATTTCCTAACTACGGTCCTGATGAAAAATTCCACTGCCAAATTAGACAATAATCGATACCACCGAAACTGGCTCGCGGCCGCCCGTTTCCCGGGGAACCTGGGATCGGGGGCTGCGACAGGAGGTGGTATCAGAGCTAAGCCACTGATTCAGCCACATAGGTGTTCTGCTGACATCAAAATGTAAAGTGTTAGGAAATAAATTACGGAAATACGTGCATAATTGTATTTATTGTTATGTGTTATTTGACTATCTGTTAGTTTACAGTATGAGCGATCAAGGACCATTTGACGCGTACCGTCAATTGTCTGGTTCGCCTAGAAGCGAAGGCACCTCCTCTTCTCAACCTGCCCTCTTAGGGTACTCTGCTGATATGGAAGATGGAATCTTTGTGTTTAAGGCTCAGTCAGAGGAGCCATTTCCTCAGAAAAAGAGGGGATGGTTCAGTCGAGGGGTACATGAGCGTAGGAAGCGTATGAAAAAGTTACAAGATCAGAGAGCACTATCAGCAGCCAAGAGAGAGACAGATGCCTATGCCCAAGATATGATAAACAGGGGTATAGCCAACATCCATATCTTAGCAACCACTACAGCTGACCCTAACCTGGAGCAAATAATAGCACCCCAACTACAACTGCCAATCCCTGACCAACCCATGGAGATAGAAAACCCTGAAAACCAAGTAGAGATGCATGACTTTAATCCAGAAGAAATCCCTAAGGTACCAGCACCAAACCCCCTAGACCAAATTACGATCCCTGGTTGGATGACGTTAGGGATTTTGTGCAACGTTACCCGATACATGAAGACACACCTATGCAAAACATAGGAGCCTACCCAGGTATGGACCCTTTAGATCCCTATTACCACGATGAATATATTAGGGAGATCTTAGAAGATCATTACCGATTTCAGGCACTTTCACCCCCATATCAGGAACCCGCACCCCAAATTCCGAACCCAGTCCTAGAACCTCCACCCCTAATGAGTGCAGAAAACGTGCAAGAACTTAGGACTTTTGGGGAAGAAATTTTAGAAAGCAGTGAGAGAATCCGACAGGTAGGTGAGCGACTCGTATGGAAATACGATGAGCGCAATATGGATTTTTGGATGAATCCATATCCTTGAATGTGATGGTGAGACGGTAATAGTAATAATAATAATATAATAAAATCAAATATGTGTGTACGGATGCCTATTACTATTAGTGTAATTCTATTTCAGTTGGTATTGTAATTTTTATTTCAGTACTGGTATCTAATAGATGCATAATAGTATATGAATAGAGTAAAAGTCACAATGATCGACGCTTTTGGCAAAAATGCGTGTCATGTGATTAACTATATTAATATTATTTATGATATTAATACGGAGTAAATGTTTAAAATTCAGATGGCCGATGAAGGAAATCAAGGAAATCTGAATAACGATAACCAGAGTAACATTAACGTGGTTAATGAGAATCCGAGCATCAATAACAATGGAAACCAAATGGATAATAGTGTCATTCAACACATAGTGGCACAAGGAATTATAGATGTAATGCCATTTATTGTTTAAACGGTTCAAGAAGTGAATAATAAAAGTAAACATAGCAGTAAGCGACCAGTTGAACCAGAAAAAAGCGTAAACATTGGACCCGTACTTCAAGTGCCCATTCCCAAAAGAAGAAGAACCGTGTCTTACGGTTGTTCTTACAAGGAATTCTGGTCCTGCAAACCAATAGAATTCTCGGGCAATGAAGCACCCATTGCAGCTCTACGCTGGATAGAGAAGACCGAGGCAGTTCTAAAAATAAGCAAGTGTGCTGAAGAAGACAAAATCATGTTTGCTTCTAATCTGTTTAAGAACTCAGCCTTAGAATGGTGGAACACTATCCTCTAGTCAAGAGGAAGTGATGAGGTTTATAACATGGAATGGGAGGAATTTAAGAATATGGTAGAAAGGAAATTCTGCCCTCCCAATGAAAAGGAACAGATAGCTAATAAGTTTCTGAACCTTAGGATGACCGGGGTAGATAGTAAGGGTTATACTACCACATTCTTTGAATATGCTAGAATAGTACCAACCCTTGCATCACCTGAACCGGTATTAATCTCCCGTTATATCTGGGGATTAATCGGAGAGATTAGACATGTAGTCAAGGCAGCTAGACCTCAAACTATAGAAGAAGCTGTAGAACTAGCGAATACCTTGACAGATGAATTAATTCGTACTAGAGAAGAAGAACAGAGGAGAAACCTAACCTAAAGGCTTACTCAAGAATTCCGTTCTGGGAATTACAACCGTAGGAATATGGGTTCTACCTCTGCACCATTCTGCAAGGTCTGCAAGAAAAAGCATTCGGGAAAATGCTCCACTCTTTGCAATTTCTGCAAGATGCCAGGACACAAGGAAGAAGATTGCAGGAGAAAATCCAGTAATGGACTGTGCTACAATTGTGGAGAAAAAGGTCACATTAAGACAAACTGTCCAAAATTGGCTCCAGCTGTGAACAACAGGAACACTAAAAATGCTAGAGCATTTGTTCTAACTGCAGATGAAGCCAAGATGATTCCAGACGTGATAGCTGGTACGTTTTTAGTTAATGATGTTTTTGCTAAAGTATTATTTGACTCTGGTGCAAACCAAAGTTTTATTAATACTTCGTTTTGCTAACTACTAAATCAGTCATTAACTAAACTACCACAAGAATGTCTAGTAGAGACAGCTAATGGAGAAACTGTTAGGATTTCTGAAATCTTGCAGGGAGCAAGAATAGAAATTTTAAACCAAAAGGTTTATGGCAAACCATTATCCTATGAACTTGACGGGATTTGATGTTGTATTAGGAATGGATTGGATTGGTAGCCAGTATTTTATGTGATCAAAAGTCAATCCAAGTAAATTCACCAAAAGGTAAAACGATCACAATTAAAGGAGATAAGCCCTCTAGATCCACAAAATTCATCTCAGTGATGAAAACAGCAAGTTATATAAGAAAAGGTTCTATAGTGTATTTGATTTCCATAATCACTAACACTAAAGGAAAAGAACTAAAAGACATTTCAGTAGTGTCCCAGTTTTCAGATGTCTTTCCAGAAGAATTACCAGGACTACCACCGGACAGAGAAGTTGAATTCAGAATTCACCTGCTACCAGGAACAGCACCAATTGCCAAAGCACCTTATCATTTGGCACCAGCCAAAATGCTGGAACTGAAGAAACAATTAGATGAATTGCTGGAAAAAGGATTCATACAGCCAAGTTCGTCGCCATGGGGAGCGCCGATTTTATTCGTTAAAAAGAAGGACGGATCAATGCGTATGTGCATTGATTACCGTGAATTGAACAAAGTCACGATTAAGAATCGGTACCCATTACCGAGAATCGATGATCTGTTCGATCAACTGCAAGGAGCTCGATTTTTCTCTAAAATCGATTTAAGGTCAGGATATCATCAATTAAAGGTACAGGAAGAGGACATTCCTATGACCGCTTTCAGAACAAGGTATGGTCATTATGAATTTACTGTCATGCCATTTGGTTTAACCAATGCCCCAACCGCATTTATGGACATGATGAACCGAATATGTAAGCCATATTTGGATAAATTCATAATCGTCTTCATAGATGATATTTTAATTTACTCTAAGAGTAAAGAGGATCATGCAAAGCATTTGCACGCACTTTTAAGTCTATTAAGAAAGGAAAAGCTTTATGCTAAATTTTCGAAGTGCGAGTTTTGGTTAGAACTGGTATAATTTCTTGGACATTTAGTGAACCATGAAGGAATTCATGTGGATCTCACAAAGATCGAGGCGATTACTAAATGGAAAACCCCTGAGTCACCAACCGAGGTTAGAAGTTTCGTAGGATTGACCGGTTATTATAGAAGATTTATTCGAGATTTCTCCAGAATAGCCATTCCTTTAACTAAGTTAACCTGTAAATCCATTAAGTTTGAATGGGGACCAAAACAAGAAGAAGCTTTTAGAATTCTTAAGCAAAGATTAACTAATACACCCATACTAGCGTTACCAGAAAGAACTGAAGATTTTGTAGTCTATTGTGACGCTTCTAAGTTAGGTTATGGATGTGTATTAATGCAACATCAAAAGGTTATAGCTTACGCATCTAGACAACTTAAGAATCATGAAGAGAATTCTTCAACCCATGATCTAGAGTTAGGAGCTATAATTTTTGCCCTTAAGATATGGAGACATTACCTTTATGGTAGTAAGTTTACCATATTCACTGATCATAAGAGTTTAAGGTATGTTTTCGGGCAAAAGGAGTTGAACATGAGACAAAGACGCTGGATGGAGATGCTTAGTGATTATGATTGTGATATCCAGTATCATGAAGGAAAAGCAAATGTAGTGGCAGATGCTTTAAGTCGAAAGTATCATGAAAAGCCAAAAAGGGTACGTTCTCTTAAATTAAATCTACAAGTAGATTTAAATGATCAGATAAGAGAAGCTCAAGAAGCAGTAATCAAGGATGATACTGAAAAATTAAAAGGTATGCTAAAGGAATTAGAACAAGGAACAGATGGAATTTGGAGATTCCATAAGAAGAGAATGTGGATACCTAAATTAGGAAACCTACGTCATCACATATTAGAAGAAGCCCATAAGTCTAAATATACGATGCACCCCGGAAATGATAAAATGTACCAGGATTTAAGGAAAAATTTATGGTGGATAGGAATGAAGAAAGACATAGCAACCTATGTTTCTAAATGTTTAACTTGTTCACAAGTTAAAGCTGAACACCAGAAACCCTCAGGTTTGTTACAGCAACTAGAAATGCCAGTATGGAAATGGGAATTAATAACAATGGATTTTGTTACTAAATTACCCAAAACAAAGAAAGGTAATGATACAATCTGGGTGATTGTAGATAGGCTAACTAAGTCAGCTCATTTCCTACCGATGAAAGAAACTTTCAGTATGGAACAGTTAGCTAAATTATATGTGAATGAAATCGTTTCATTACATGGAATTCATTTATCAATTGTTTCTGATAGAGATAGCCGCTTTACCTCTCATTTTTGGTCAAGTTTCCAAAAAGCAATGGGAACCAAGTTAAATCTAAGCACAGCTTATCATCCTCAAACGGACGGACAAAGCGAAAGGACAATTCAGACAATGGAAGATATGCTTAGAACTTGTGTAATTGATTTCGGAGGTAATTGGGACGATCACTTACCTTTAATAGAATTTTCTTATAATAATAGTTATCACACAAGTATCAATGATACACCATTCGAAGCACTTTATGGACAAAGTGCCGAACCCCAGTCTGTTGGGCAGAAATTGGGGAAAAGCAATTATCTGGACCTGAGATAGTACAAGAAACAACCGACAAGATCATTCAAGTCAAGGAACGACTAAAAGCAGCACGTGATCGACAGAAGAGCTATGCCGATAACCGACGCAAGCCCTTAGAATTTCAAGTAGGAGATAAAGTATTATTAAAAGTCTCTCCTTGGAAAGGAGTGGTAAGATTCATCAAATGAGGGAAGCTAAGTCCTAGGTATATTGGACCTTTTAAGATTATTAGAAGAATAGGACCTGTAGCTTATCAGCTACAACTACCAGAGGAAATGGCAGGAATACATGATGTGTTTCATGTATCTAATCTCAAGAAATGCCTAGCTGATGAATCACTAGTAGTACCTCTTAAGGATATAGAGGTAAATGAACAACTTAAGTTTATAGAGAGGCCTCTACAAATTAAAGACAGGAAAGTCAAGAATCTCAAGCACAAGAGAATAGTTCTGGTCAAAGTGAAGTGGGACTCCAAAAGAGGACCTGAGTACACATGGGAGCTTGAATCTGAAATGCAAAGGAAATATCCATACTTGTTCCTCTAGATCTCGAGGACGAGCTCTAAAACAAGGTGGGGAGGATATAACAATCCTCAATTAAACCGACACCCTCGATTATTTTTCCGGCACCCTAATATATTTTAAAATATCCCAATATGTCCTAAAATGTACCCGTATGTGAAAACCAAGCCCGAAATACAATATAGTATTAAAAATAATTAAAAAACAAGAAAAAGTAAGTTGAGGCGGGCCGCGTAGGACCCCACCCCAACCTTACGCGGGCCGCGAGAGTCCCAAAATGTGGCGCAGCCCGGTGATGACACGTGTCATCATCGTGTCAAGTCTAGTTGGTGATCCGGACGAGCTACGCTTTGACCGGGGTTTGATGCGGGCCGCGTAGCCTTAAGGCTACTCTTACACGGGCCGCGTGAGAGTCAGTTTTAGCAACTATATTAGAAGGCCATCGGCTTTCAGTATTCCTCGTTCATTTCTTTCATTCTCAATCACAATTTCTGAATAGTAGAAGTAATACTCGGGTATTATACCCCCTAATTAGCGAAGTTCTGCTCCGTTGTAAGTATTATAACCCCTGGATACGTATTAGATACGCTGTCCGATTGATCTAGGGTTCCGTAATGGCGGTCGTGGTTCTGCCTGACGTAGTCATTGGAATGCCGTCTCGGGGAGGGTATTACTAATGTTAAAATGGGTTATTAATACTGTTGGACTCTTTATGCCCAAGACACATATTAAATTGATGTGGCTAGTATGTAATGATCCAAGTCGAGTCATACCCAATAACAAGCTAGACAAACACTTACAATATTTATTTATGATATGATCAAATAAATAAATATCAACACTTAGAATATTTAGAAATTGGTTTTCTAAATAATCGCACTTGACAAACTAATAAATTATATGGATAATTTATTTTGAGAGAATATTTTATTTTTGTTATTTAATGGGTTAAATAATATAATAGCATAAGTCTTATAACATATGATGTTATATTTTATAAAAGTTATAAAATATATATATGCAAGACTTATATTTTATATAAAAGAAGTTGTTTTTTTTTATATAAAAGCTAGGGCCGCCCCCCCCCCCCTTCCCAAGACAAAAGTGGCCAATAAAATTACATGCATGTGTAGGAGGAACTTGATTGGGTGAGAATGTGGTCCTATGAACATGCATGCAATTGTCATAACTAGATGGCACATGATTGGGCAAAGGGTGTGGCCATGTCTCTCACATGTTTTATAAAACAATGGAAGACATATTTTGTAAATGAGATGAACTTGAAAGACTTAAACATGATGCTCTAAAAATCGGCCAAGGGTGTGCCAAGAAGAGATCATTTTTTTTTCAAGTTGAGAACTAGTAAAAGTCTCTCTAATTTTCGGCCACCATGTGGTTGATCAAGAGGGCTTTTCAAGTTTGATTTTCAAGTGCAAGAACTCCATAACTTCCCTTCATAATTTTCGGCCAAGAGTTGGTTCCATGAGGGGATCTTTCAAGTGAGTTGCAAGTGTTCAAATCCTAGCTAAAACTAGAGTGTTTGTTGGAAGGCTTGGGGTATACAAGCTTGAGGTCTTCTACACTTGAAGGCAACCATTCAAAAGCATCATCTTCTTCATATCCATTACTCCATGGAAGGTAGTATTCTAAACATCCTATGGTTGTGTTTGATAGTATACATCTCATATATGGATCCGGGTTTTGGGATTTTGCATATAAATGGTTTTATATCTTATAAAAGTAACATGTTTTAAACTTATTTTCCGCTGCGTTTTTATTTCATATGGATGAAATTGCTTTGATAAACATGTTAAAATCCCTTCAATGGCTTCTAGAGCCGCTTATATGAGTGCATGCTTCAATAGACTTAAAATTTTCGGGTTTCGGGTTTGGTGAAAACCCTATGGCCGAAATTTTAAGTATGGTTATCCCTTTGTTTTTCAAGATTATATTCTTACATGCATAAATGAATCTTGAAAAATTATTTCATATGGATGATTTTTTTGTTTGGACAAAACTAACCTTTTCGGTTTTTGGACATAGCCGAAAATGGTTATTAAAAGGGAACCATTTTTTTTATGCTTCTTGAAATTAATATATATATATATATATTTGGATATATATTTTGGTGCATATAACTTAGCCATGACCTTGTGTTGAATAATTGTGTTGTGATTTATTTATTGAATTATTTCAAAGGTTGTAACAATTATTATTTTGTTCTTCCACTTGTAAAGTTATGTATTTTATTTATTTTCATTTGGTATGTAAAATAAATAGATTAGGTGCGTTTTATTTTACTAGAAAAATGTATTAGGATATATTTTGTAAAAGAAGATGCACACAAAAATGCGGTTTTGGTTTTTGCCAATTTCGGGCATAAAGGACTTCATAGTTCTAAACGGGATTTTAGCCCGATAACCAAAACACATTTTTGAAGTCCAAAGGAGTTTGGAGGTGAATATAAAAGACATTTAGAAGATCAAAGAAAGTGGAGAAATCACAACACAAAAGGAAGACTTGAAGCATTTGGATGCGGGATCAAGTGGGAGTTCAACGACACAATACTTGTGTCATTTTTCACCCTTTAGGAAGGACCTTTTGGCACACTTGTTTCGGCTAACAAGTGTTGTCAAAAATAGTTGGCTATGGTTATGCACCTATTGTTATATATGTTGTGCTTGTGTGGTTGTTTATTTATGTTGTTTAGATGACATTTGGATATGCATGCTTAACAAACTAATAATCAACAACAAGCTTATAATTGGTTCTTTAAAAGATCATTAAAATTGGTTAATAAAAGGTTATTAAAAATTAATGATTTTATAATAAAATGGGTTTTATTAGAAAGAACCTTGAAAATTGATTTTCACTAAAGTACCAAGGATTTGAATGCATGCAAATATATGGTACATAAAGTTTTCTAAACTAGAATTTTGAAAAACTCAAAATCCCTTTTATAAAACAAGTCAAACACCATCCTTTTATACAACACTCGAATCACTTGGGAACTCTTTTGTGGGATAAAGGTCACCTAACCATATTTGAGGGAACTTGTATATTCGAGGTGGGTTTACCATGTTTGTGGGATAAAGGTCACCTAACCACTTATATGTATAAACTCACACGTGTGTGTAAGTTGGACGACTTGATTTGGAAACCATGAACTTAGGGTCACCGAAGCATGGGGAACAAAGGTGTTGATGGGATTAAACATGCCAACTAAACATAAAGATGTTTAACCGATCCCATATGGCTAGAAGTTGCAAAGAGTTGCAATTGTCAAACGTTGACTACCTTGTTAATTTAAATAGAGGGATAAAGGTCACCTAACCAATATTTAAATGTAACGTTGGATTCTAGATTTTAATTATTAATTGTCTATGAGACACAAAAGGGTATTAATGATTAAAATATAATAATATCGAAAATACTAAAATTGAACCTTGTTAAATTTTGTAGATGGCCGCTAACAATATTATCCAAACCATCCATAACCTATCACTAGAAAACAATCCTAATCCCGATGAACATCTTGTGGAAGATAAGGATGCCTATAACGATTGGATTAAGTATATCAAGGATACTACGCAGCCTCTTGCCCCATGTTAGGAATTATGTTTCCCGAGATTCAAAAAGTTTTTGAACATCATGAGCATACGACATGATTACCCAATTATAGGAAATGTTCCTAAGGGTAGAACGCTTCGAAACGGTTCGAGCGCTTCATGCATGTCGAATGGAGGAAACCCAATCGGACTCATCTTATGTTTTAAGATAAAAAGCCACATTGATCACCTCGAAAGGCTCGATATGGATAAAAGAATTTTATCCATTCTAACGATCAGTGAGGGTGGCAACAAGAAAGGGCATCACCCCGACACCAAAGCAAATGTTGCAAATGGAAATGGGTAATTCAAAGGGAAATAATTAGAAAGACTAAAGCGAAACCACCGAAATCAAAAGAGAAGAAGGCAAAGGTTGCCATGAACGATCCATGCTTTGAGTGTGGTGAGATAGGGCATTTAAATAGGAATTGTCCAACCTATCTCAAAGAGTTAAAAAACAAGAGGGATGCTAGGCAAACCTCAGGTACAATCTTAATAATACATGCTGACCTTAATGTTATCTCTTCTAACACATGGGTATTAGATACCGGATGTGGAACTCATGTTTGCAATTCGTTGCAAAAGGTTCAAAAGAAATAAACATTACAAGAAAGGAGACTATGTTTTGAAACTTCCAAATGGTTTGGAAATTGTTTTAAAATGTTTTGAATGCTCCTAGTTTGACTAGGAACATTATTTAAGTTTCCCTTTTGAGACAATATGTTTTGATTTAAAGTTTGTAAACAATGACATTTATATTTCGATGAATGACATGTTTTACTTTAAAACTATGCCTTCAAATGGTAGTTATGAATTGGTTCATAAATAATACATCATTTGATAGTTCAATGTACCAAACAATCACCAACAAACTCAAAATGGATTTGAGTGAGACTTATTTTTGGCATTATCGCCTTGGTCATATAAACAGATGTCGCATGTAAACACTTCGAAAGAATGATCTTTTGGAAACAAATGAAATTGGTTCATTTGATACATGTGAATCTAGTTTACAAGGTAAAATGACTAAGAAACCCTTTAGTGGGAAAGAGCAATAGATTTCTTAGGTATCATACATTAGAATGTATGTGATCCTTTTAAGCCAATGACTAGGTATGGTGAAAGATACTTCATTATTTTAACCGACAACTATAGTAGTTATGGTTATGTGTACTTGACACAAAGAAGAAGTTTTGAAACGTTCAGAATCTTCAAAAGGTGAAGTACAAAATCAACTCTTTTAAAGTTCTTCGTTTCGATAG
This sequence comes from Helianthus tuberosus, assembly GCA_030545235.1. Lineage (NCBI taxonomy): Eukaryota > Viridiplantae > Streptophyta > Magnoliopsida > Asterales > Asteraceae > Helianthus > Helianthus tuberosus. The sequence continues at coordinate 153,729,950 of CM060448.1, read as the reverse complement.
AGGAGGAATCGAACTCTATTAGATATGGTTCGATCTATGATGGCTAGGAGCGCATTATCTCTATCACTTTGGGGTTACGCTTTGCTCTCCATGGCCCATATGGCCCCAACCAAGAAAGTGGATACGACATCTTTTGAAATATGACATGGAAAGGTTCCATCATTATCATATTTAAAAGTATGGGTTGTGAAGCTTATGTGAAGCAATACACCCCAAACAAATTGGAAGTACGATCCACTAAGTGTATCTTTGTAGGATATCCTAAAGATGATATAGGATATTAATTCTACAATCCAACAGAGCAAAAGGTATTTATTGCTCAAAAGGCTGAGTTCTTGGAAGCTAAGTTCCTTGTGGAAGGAATTAGTAGAACAGTGGAACTTGATAAGGATCGAGAACCACAAGCCGATACACGTTTGGTTGATACTAGCATTCAACAAGAGGTTGTTGAAAATGATCAAGTGGTTGATCAACACACACAATACGTTCGCAAATCTGGTAGAATTAGTAATCCACCTAAAAGATATGGATCTTTCATGGATGGATGCTACGTGGTAGATTCGGATGAACCAACCACATACCATGATGCAATGTCAAAATTCGATTGTGACAAATGGCTTGAAGCCATGAACGTAAAGATGCAGTCCATGTATAACAACCAAGTATGGGAATTGGTTGTAGCACCTCTTAACTCCAAAGTAGTTGGAAGTAAGTTGGTTTTCAGGAAAGAAACAATATGCATGGTAACTTGGATACTTGTAAAGCAAGACTTGTAGCAAAAGGTTTCACTCAAACTCAAAGGGTTGATTATGATGAGACCTTCTCGCCCGTGGCGATGCTAAAGTCAACTAGGATATCATTTGCCATACTTGCACAATGAGATTATGAGATTTGGCAAATGGATCTCAAAACGACTTTCCTTAATAGATATCTTGAGGAAGATGTCTATATAGTTAAGCCTGAAGGTTTTGTTGATCCAAAACATCCTGACAAAGTATGCAAGTTAAAATCAATCTATAGATTGAAACAAGCATCTAGAAGTTGGAATCACCGTTTTGATGAAGAAATTAAGGAATATGGATTCATCAAGAACGACGATGAAGCTTGTGTGTATAAGAAGGCTAGTGGGAGCATTATTACCTTCTTAGTATTAGTATGTCGATGACATTCTACTATTTGGGAATGACATTCCAACCATGGAAGGTGTAAAAGCTTGGCTTGAAAATTGTTTTTCTATTAAGGATTTTGGTGAAGTTACCTATATTTTGGGAATAAAGATCTATAGGGATAGATCAAGGCGCTTGATAGGTTTTTTCCAAAGTGCATACATTGACAAATTCTTGAAAAGGTTCAAGATAGAGAACTCTATGAAAGGTTTGTTACCTATTCAAGAGGGGACAATATTGAATGCGTTTCAATGTCCAAGCTCAAAGGATGAGCAAGAAAGAATCAAAGGAATCCCATATGCGTCAGCTATAGGATTCATTATGTACGTAATGATATGCACTAAACTGGACAAAAAAACCCCAGCAAGAAACGGTCATTGGGTGACTGTTATATATATATATATATTGAAATACCTTAGAAGGACTAAGGATATGTTTCTAATATATGGATCTGGTGAAAAAGAACTCGTTGTAAAAGGGTTACAAGGATGCGAGTTTCGGAATTCATTGTAAAGGGTTACATGGATACGAGTTTCCAAACTGATCAAGATGGTTCTCGATCACAAACAGGGTAGCATTGTCCACTACAGAATCAGAATACATCGCCGCTTCATTGATCGAGATAATTCATATGGATCTGCCACTTGAATTATTACCAATCTAGGGGTAGTCCCTACCATTCAGGACCCTAGTGATCTTTGTGATAACGATGGTGTGATTGCTTAAATCACGGAACCTCGTGTACATCAAAAGACTAGGCACATTGAGCGGAGTTTCAACTACATAAGGGATGAAGTCGAAAAGAGAAAGATATGTATTCGCAAAGTTCACACTGATAAAAATATTGCGGATCCACTCACGAAGCTCCTTGAAAGGGCAAAGCATGAAAGGGTCATACTTGTGCCTTAGGACTTCGATATTCTAGTGATTGGATTTGATCTATTTTATATTTGGATATTGGAACAATTGTTATTATAACTCTTTATGGTATGTTGAGTTATGTTCCATATTAGCATGTTTAAATCCGTGAATAAGTTACTTATTCTAAATGTCCGTAGTCGATCATAATTGTGGGAACAAATATGAATGTAAGACTATTATGAATTTGGATTGGTGGATATTCATTAGATATGAATATAGAGCAAAGTGTTGCTGCCAAAGTTCATAGATATTTGTGGGATACAAATATTGGACTGACTCGCTCTCAAATATTGCTGCATGGAATCATTTGTGATTGATCATAAGTAAATTTGAGTAAAGGAGAATATCATAGTATCCTCAGACCTGAGATACATATTGGGTCTTGATATTCACCAAATATTATACCTTGACTTTTTCTTCGCTGTCAATAATATGACAGTACATAAGGCTAAGCTCAGGTGTGGTACAAGGTGATTGTGAGAGACGTATGTAGTCAAGATGGGATTTGTTCCTCTTATTCGTTGAGAGTAAGATGTCTAAGGTCTGCTAAAGTTAAATCAACAGAGAGTGATCACTCTGTGTCTCTGGATTTGACATGACATCTGTAACGAAAGGATAAATGATAGATTCACCTAAATCATGTTCAAGTAAGGGACTTGAAGGGGATGATGTTATTGAATGGCACATATAGTCATACGTATTAGGGGTAGTAAACCGTAGTTAGGCGTTATTTACTACTTGCATCAATCTTCTATGTATCTTGTGCAAGTGGGAGATTGTTGGACTCTTTATGCCCAAGACACATATTAAATTGATGTGGCTAGTACGTAATGATCCAAGTCGAGTCATACCCAATAACAAGCTAGACAAACACTTACAATATTTATTTATGATATGATCAAATAAATAAATATCAACACTTAGAATATTTAGAAATTGGTTTTCTAAATAATCGCACTTGACAAACTAATAAATTATATGGATAATTTATTTTGAGAGAATATTTTATTTTTGTTATTTAATGGGTTAAATAACATAATAGCATAAGTCTTATAACATATGATGTTATATTTTATAAAAGTTATAAAATATATATATGCAAGACTTATATTTTATATAAAAGAAGTTGTTTTTTTTATATAAAAGCTAGGGCCGCCCCCCCCCCCCTTCCCAAGACAAAAGTGGCCAATAAAATTACATGCATGTGTAGGAGGAACTTGATTGGGTGAGAATGTGGTCCTATGAACATGCATGCAATTGTCATAACTAGATGGCACATGATTGGGCAAAGGGTGTGGCCATGTCTCTCACAAGTTTTATAAAACAATGGAAGACATATTTTGTAAATGAGATGAACTTGAAAGACTTAAACATGATGCTCTAAAAATCGGCCAAGGGTGTGCCAAGAAGAGATCATTTTTTTTTCAAGTTGAGAACTAGTAAAAGTCTCTCTAATTTTCGGCCACCATGTGGTTGATCAAGAGGGCTTTTCAAGTTTGATTTTCAAGTGCAAGAACTCCATAACTTCCCTTCATAATTTTCGGCCAAGAGTTGGTTCCATGAGGGGATCTTTCAAGTGAGTTGCAAGTGTTCAAATCCTAGCTAAAACTAGAGTGTTTGTTGGAAGGCTTGGGGTATACAAGCTTGAGGTCTTCTACACTTGAAGGCAACCATTCAAAAGCATCATCTTCTTCATATCCATTACTCCATGGAAGGTAGTATTCTAAACATCCTATGGTTGTGTTTGATAGTATACATCTCATATATGGATCCGGGTTTTGGGATTTTGCATATAAATGGTTTTATATCTTATAAAAGTAACATGTTTTAAACTTATTTTTCGTTGCGTTTTTATTTCATATGGATGAAATTGCTTTGATATACATGTTAAAATCCCTTCAAATACTAACGCTTGTACATTTGTGTAGATTATAGATTATCACTGGGAAACCCTTACTTAAAATCTAAGACAGCAATGTGAGTTGATCCGCTTTTTGTAAACTTTTGTTAACTGTTTTTACAAAACCTTAAATACTTTTCCATGCGAATAACAGTTATTGAGTATTTGTAAGAATACAATTATAATGAGTATGTTGGGGTTTTGTATACAAAATTTGTTACCAACTGGTCAAGGAGTAACATGTCCACAAGTCGGGTTCGACAGTACCATGGATGTTAATTGTAATGTCTTGGAAACAAATATAATTGCGGGATCGCCCTCAATACTGTACACTGAGACTTTTTATTTAAACTTGATTAAACTGGGATTCACTCACCAGTATTTCCCACTGACAAATGTTTTTAAAACGCGTTTCAGGTAACAAAATGTGAAAGCCAAATAGAAGCCAGTTGGACAGCACTGAAGGCTTGGAAAAGTGGCAATAAAGTTACCTAAAATAAAATAGATGTTTTTATTAAATAAATAGGATTTATTCCTATGAAAACGTATGTACTATGAACTTGGGTTTTAACCCTTTGTTTAATGTTATGAAAATGTGATATAGTACTCTGATCAATATTTCCTAACTACGGTCCTGATGAAAAATTCCGCTGCCAAATTAGACAATAATCGATACCACCGAAACTGGCTCGCGGCCGCCCGTTTCCCGGGGAACCTGGGATCGGGGGCTGCGACAAGTTTCACCAACGGAAACAAAGGGGGATGAGCCTGTTTTAGATGCGTCCGCATCTGTTGCTCAAACTTCTGTTGTTTAGCGAACTGCTCCTGGTGATCATGACACCACAACCGGTGTTGTGAAATACACACCAGGAAAACGCAAAAAGAAACCTGTCACATCCAAAAAGCACATCAAAAGGAAAGAAAATAAAAAGGTTCCTCTGGAAGATGAGATCCCAGAGGTTAATGCAGTGACAATACAAATGTCACTTGAAACCACTGCTGCTACTTCCTCACAGTTGTTGGAAATATCTCAACCCATCCAAACTCCTCATGTATCCTCACAAAAGGATCATGTTGTAAGCATAGGGACATTACAACATGAAGTAGACCTTTCATATGAAAATATGTTTAAAAGTCCCTCTCCCAGGGCAATCACGCTTTCTACATCACAACCCTCGACTCAAGTTCCATCATCAATATTACCTTTGTTTGAAGCAATTGAATTTCAGAAAGAAAACAGTTCCTCTAATGCACATATTACTAAGAGTAGATCGCAACAAATGACTGTGTCTCAACCAATTCAATCTGCTATCCTACAAACAGTTGAGGAGGTTATCCTCGTTGAGTATTACGAAACTCTTGCTGGTAGTTCAACTGGAGTAGCCACTACAACTGTTGAACCCATTGGTGATCAGTTAGATAGTGGTTACATCATTAAGACTCCCTTGAAGGCAACTGCTGATGAGGTTACAACTGTAATCTCTGCTTCAGTGGGAAGACCCCAGACCAAGAAAAAGGGGCATCTGTTTCTGATGATATGGAGACTTCTCCTATTATCAAAACAAATACAACCACTACAGGTGGGAATTCAGATGATCCTATTAAAGTAGGTGATGAATTAAGTTATAAGGCTTTGATGGTTAGAGTGTCTACCATTGAAACAGATGTTGCTGAAATGAAAGAATTGATTAAGCAGATGATAGAGCTTTTTAAAAGTCAACCTACCAGACAGGAAATTGCCAATGAGCTTTGGAATTCTATGCAACCCATCCTTCAAGCTCAGAGGAATTTGGCTGAAAGTAACTGCAATTTCAGTTTGGAATTTATCATAAATTTGGTTGATGCCAGGTATAAAGACACACAAGCAGACATTATGAACATTAAGGAACATCTGTTGAAACTTACTGGCTCCACCTCTACATCAATCATTGAGAAAGATGATGATGATAATGATGCCAAAAAGGGGGAGAAAGATTCACTGAGAAACTTGCCACCAGATTCAAAAGTTAATCCTACAGAAATTGTATCCGCTGCTCAACCTAAATCCCAACCTCCCAAAAAAAAAAACCACCACAAAAGGAGAAAATAGTTTCCACACCATCATCACCCATTCTGTCAATAGATGTTGGGAACACAAAAGTATCATCAGATGTTTACTAAACAGCTGCTGAGACACCAGTTGTTTCAGCAGAAGTTTGTCAAACATCTGCGATGATCATTTTCACTACACCAACCACAATCCAACCACCTCCAACGTCACAAAGATTTCCCATACATTCATCTTCACTACCAAAACATTCTCCTTCACCATAAATCATCTCCACACGTAAGAGAAAAACTCATATTGTGTTAGAAGATGATGAGGAGATTAAATCAGCAATCCCTGTATCATCTGCCTCCATTCAAAACAGCCCATGCTCGTCATTTCCACCCAGAGAACCTACTTCATCTCTTACAATTGCTACACTAACATCAATCATTCCTCTGGAAGCTCAGTATCCGCTGGAGTTAGTCATTGTTAAAGGTGAAATTGAATTATTCTTCACAATAGAGGATCCATCTAAAAGATCCTTCCCATCTCTTTATGGCTATAAGAAGCCTTAAAACTTAGATGAGTATCTGAAATTAAAAGTATCACAGGCTGAGGTTATAGCAAGGGAGAAAAGCATAGGCATGGATGACAGGGAATACCAGAGGTTTTTATCATTTCAGCTTAGCAAAGTCGTAAAACTTGAAGACTATGCTAGAGACGTCAGTAAATGCATGTCTGAGAGGCCAGTAATTCCTGAACTTCAGATGAAACTGATGGATGCTTATGTTACACACATTATGAAGTACAAACCATATAAGGCAACTGAAGATCAATTCAAAAACTAGACAGCAGATGCTCTTAGAGAAGAGATCGATAGAATCGCAAAAATGAACAATGATCCTCTGGTAAAGCCAACTCCACCCTAATTGGAAGAAAGTCAAAACAGTGGATTCAGATGAGGCATTGAAGTTTAAAAGAATCAGAGCAGAGCTTGTGGCTGCTGGTTATGGTCCAGCTAGAACCATTGTCATATGGTCTAAAATGAAGATAGTTGAGACCTACAAAAAGCTGGAAGAAGTTAGAGCTGAACATTCAAATGTTCTTCAAAACCCAGTCTATCCTATAACTGCTACTCTGTCTCTAAAAATCGATACTCCGAAAAACCTTCTCTCATCATCTGATTTGTCTGAACCAATTGCAAATTTAGTTAGCAGACCAGAATCACCAAACTCATCTTCAATAATTCTTTACCCAAGAAAACCAACTGATCCAAAAATAGTAAAGTGGAAGTCATGCTAAAAAACCCAAGTATTGACTTTGATCAGATCAGATGGTAGTGTTGAAGATATTAAAATGAATAGTGCATATAATCTGAATGCATACGTCTCCAAGATTTGTTGGACCTTCAACTTGAGAAGGATGATGAAGAAGACATGTTCTCCCTGGACTTTGAACTATAATTCAAAGGACAAATCAGGGAGATGTTGATGAGAAATAAAAATCAGTAATAAAGAAGGGTTTTCGTATCATCTGTTGTATAGGGAGATTGTTGGATCAGCAGCTGTTACATTGTTTCCAGTAGCATATTTAACCAGATCACAACATGTAGCAAAGTACATGTTGTTGCGTAACAAATTGTTGAGTGAGGTTTGATGTGTGTTGTTTAGGCAGGTGATCGTATGTTCTTAGTTAATGTTTGTTAAAACTTAAGTTGTATTCGAATTTTATTAAGTTTGTTAGACATCTTTTATATGTACTTATATTTATAACCGTTTACATTGTCAATGGGTGGATACTCTCTTTTTTGAATAAGAGAATGGAAATAATCATATGTAAGTGATGAATTTTATTAAGTTTGTTAGACATCTTTTATTAAGTTTGTTAAATATCTTTTATATTTACTTATAGTTGTCTTTTAGCTATAATAGATAACACATTTTCGTACAATATCTATACATGTATCTATATGTTCTATCAATATGTGTTATGCATGGTTTTCTAAGAAACGATCCGCCGTGTTTGCACACGGGTCTTACCGCTAGTAATAATAATAAGAGTTAAATGTCATTTTAGTTCCTGTGGTTTGGGCCATTAATATTAACAATTAATATAAAACTCTTGTATCATAACTTTCTCTTTTCCTTGAAAATTTTGAATGATCCCGCTCACTTCCCCCAATTTTCATCTATTCCCTCCAAGTGCCATTAACTTCCCCAAATCTCCATTATATCAGAACATCACGCCCTCTCTATCGATTCCCTGAAAACGTCCAGTCGAGCTCCTTTTCTCCTTGCACTTTTTCATCTCCACGGATGATGACCGATCCACTATTCAAGTCGCCACCAGCGTTCTTCTCACCAGCGTCATGTTCGTCTTCCTCTTTCGCTCCTCCCGTCGCGGAGCAAAATGCCAAAGAACTGGTTGGATTTCTAACCAATGCTTTTAGTTAGTTTGTTTTATTTCAATATCTAGTGTCTAGTTTGTGGTATTTGATGCGTATTTGAACCTATGGAGCTTATGAGTCAATATTAGCGATGATTAAATTAGGGATTTTGCATGTTCAATAGACGTTGAGATCCGTTCGCTCTTTGCCCTATGATGAACATCTCTCTCGCAGGTGATGATAAATAGAATTGTATCCGTCTTTTAATGTTGTTTTTATTTCAATTAGAGGGAAAACATTGTTGGTATTTTCGTTGCAACAATAGTCAGTAGTAACTGTCTTGCTTGTGCATTATTTTGATGTTGATCAGTATTCTTGGTATATATCTGCAGCTATTGCTACTGTTGATCAATATAACTTACTTGAGGCCACCCGTGTAACACACGGGTACTTAAACTAGTTTTATAACAATGGAAGGCTCAAGTTCATCATCTTCACTTGTGAAGCTTCTTTTATTCTTGTTAGATGACAAGGGACTGACACTGATAATTTCAGTGGTTCAAAAAGTGATTGAAACCATGTTAGAAGACGAGGGTGCTCCTTAGAACCAAAGAGGAGAAATGAATAGTACGCAATCGAATCTCCGCACATTATTTATTGGCAAGTGATTATTTTTCACCCAACCCAACTTATGATGCTGCTACTTTTAGGAGTCGTGTTTGTATGAGCCGTGATTTATTTCTTAGAATAACAAACGCCTTGTCAAGTAAATATAAATCATAAAAAACCAGATATGATGCTTGAAGTTGTTGAATAACAAGATCTTTGGATTTGGCACACGTTCTTTGGTATGTCTGCTACAAATAAGGATTAAAATATTCTTAACTAATCCTCCATTTTCAACGACTATATAAACAGTGTTGGACTGAATGGTTCTTTTTTTTTTGTAAACGGTGCGGAGTACAATTATGGTTATCATCTAACGGATGGTATTTACCCAGATTATGCCATGTTTGTAAAATTATTTACACGGGGAACGACGTTAGTCGAAAAGAGAACTAAGTTTATTTTCATTGTCGAAAAGAGAACTAAGTTTATTTACACGGTGCTCAATTGGCGGCAGGAAAAGACGTCAAACGAGCGTTTGGTGTTTTGTAGAAAAGATGGCACATTTTGAGGACGTCGTATAGGCTTATGGAAAAACCTAGAATCCTAAATGTGATGTACGTTTGCGTTATTTTACATAACATGGTTTTGGAGGATAAGGGATACGCAATTTGTGAGTACTATGAGGAGGAAAGTCAACCAAAAACTATAGAAATAAGTGATAAAGACAGAGAAACGAAGTCAAATGAAATCTATGACAATATAACACATCACAATGTTGAAGAGATTTGGTTGAACACATTTGAAGCGTTCCACGAAACAACCCTGACGAAGATGATGATTAAAGGTTTATGTAATTTTTTTAGGTTTATGTAATTTTAATTTTAAGTTTATGTAACTTTATTTTAACTTCATGTAATTTTTTAATTTATGTTATTTAGGAAATTAATATTAATATTTTTTTAAAATTTAATGATTTGTATATAATTTATATATATAAAATAATAATAATAATAATCGTGTGCCATGTATCGAATAACGCCACCTTTTCATGCTCCCTCCCACCCCTTCCTTTTTACGCACCATGCCATTTTTTAAACACGTGTTAACGTGGCTGTCACATGTCGAATAACACCCCATTTTAAACCCCTTCACGAAGAATGGTCTTAGGTAATTCTGGGTCTGGCCAAAAAAAAAATCAAACTGGATCAAAAGAAAAATATATGTATTTGAGTCTTTTATCTTTCTTCGTTTTTAGGACTTTGAATTTTGTATTTGAGTCTTTTATCTTTCTTCATTTTAGGAGTTTGATTTTTGAATAGTTCTTGTATTTGAGTCTTTTATCTTTCTTCGTTTTTAGGAGTTTGATTTTTGAATAGTTCACTTATTTCTCTAGTCGATGTTTAGTATAAAACCAATGTTTGGGTATTGTAATTTTTTTTTTATCTCGTTTCATGTTTAATATAAAATCAAAAAGAGTCAACCTTTACAGATGGAAGATAAAGAGTTGTTCTTTGACAAAGGTTTACGTGAGGTGATTGAAGAATTGGTGGTTTGTGGAGTTCCTTTCTTTGGAGACCTCCAGTGGCAACTTGCCTCTTTACCTATTAGGTTTGGGGGTTTGGGGTTGTATTCGGCTGTAAAGGCTTCATCCTATGCTTTTGTGGCCTCGAGGGTCCAATCTTGGGTGCTACAAGACCACATCTTAAGAGACAGTGGCATATGTGGTATAGATTCTGATTATGTTTGTGCTTTGGCTTGTCTTCGTGATACGATTCCAAGCTTTGACTTCAGCGGTTTCACTAATAAGGACACCCCCCCTAAAGCCCAACATGCATTGGCGAGTGCTCTTTTTAGTAAAATTGTCCACGAAATCGAAGTACAGCTTGACTTGACCGTAGACAAAAAGCCGTTTTTGAGTGTCTCCGAGCACCCCATGCACAAGATTTCCTTCTTGCTATACCTATAGATGGGTTAGGCCAGCATATGTCGCCGGTGGAGTATCGTACTATCCTTAAGTATCGCCTCATGATTCCTTTATTCCCAGTTGATGAGGTATGCCCTGTTTGTTATAAGGCGTATTTGGATTCCTTTGGGGAGCATTCACTTCATTGTAGAGAGCTCTCGGGGTTCAAAAACCGACATGATTTGGTTAGGGATGTCCTTTTTGACATATTCAAGTGCGCTGATATTTCTGCTAAGAAAGAGACACCCGTTAATTTCTTAACAGACCCGTTGGAAGGGAGATCTACCCTTCGACCAGCCGACATTTTGGTCTTTGGATGGGTAGGAGGAAAACATGCCTGTGTGGATCTAACAGGGGTTTCCCCGCTTGTGGGCTTAGGGGATAGTGCTTTCACGGTGGGTCAGTCTGCTTTAAAGGCTACTTCGGGTAAAGTGACCAAACATGAGAAAGCGTGCCTTGACAACCAACACATATTTTTCCCATTTGCTTTTGATACTTTTGGTTTTCTTGCACCAGAGGCTGTGGACCTACTTAGTCGAGTTCAAAGGGTCATGCATAGTAATGTTATGACCCCGAGATCTATTGACGTAGTTTTTAAAAGGCTTAGTTTTGCTATTCAAAAAGGGGTAGCGGCGCAGCTTGCTGCATATTTACCAACTATCTCGATGTAAATTCATAATATAAAATGACTTTTATTGTGAAAAAAAAAGGAATGAAGACCTCCAAACCTTAACAAAAAAAAAAAAAAAAAGAGTAAACTTCAATTTTCGTCCCTGTGGTTTGCTGATTTTAACAGTTTCAGTCCAATAGTTTATAAATTACATTTATCATCCATTAGTTTCCTGATTTTAACAGTTTCAGTCCATTAGTTTCCTGATTTTAACAGTTTCAGTCCATACCAGTGTGGACTGAAACTGTTAAAATCAGAAAACTAATGGACTGAAACTGTTAAAATCAGGAAACTAATGGACTGAAACTGTTATTTATAAACTATTGGACTGAAACTGTTAAAATCAGCAAACCACAGGGACGAAAATTGAAGTTTACTCAAAAAAAAATTAGTCATGGTGAATTGCCTAAAAAATTAACATACATAATATGAGAATTTGCATAAGAGATTCTAGATTGATCGATCTAATTGAAAGAAGGTCAAAACAAGCCCAGCAAGCGATCAAAAGAACCTACTGGTGATCATCATGTCATGATAAACAAACCAAGCAAGCGACCTCAATAAAAAAAGAAACCCACGATTGTAAACCCAAATATAAAAAAACCTCAAGTCAAAAGTCTTTTAAAGTTTAGCAAGTTGTGATGGCAAATAACAACACCAACAATAAAAATAACACAAACAATGTTATTATTCCGGTTAGAGATGGAGGCTCGGCAACATACTAATGACCTTTACTCACTGCAACGAACTCTTAGACAATAAAGATGGAGTAGTTTATGGATGGGCCAAGGGATTTTAGATGTCATAGAACTACTAAACGCGAACGTAAAGACCAATAAGAATGAGAGGGCCTTTATCTTCTAAGCATTACCGAAGGAAATTATGATGCAAGTTACTAAGCATAAGGAGGCAGAGAAAGTATGGTAAACCCTTAGGAAACGTGATCTCAAAGCCGACCGGGTCCGAAAGGCCCGAATTTAAACTTTGAATTGAGAGTTCGAGTTCTTGAAGAAGAAAGACTGCAAAAGCGTCAATGGGTTTGCATGAAAGATTGGTGGAATTGTGTCCATGTTTTGAGCCCTTGGATTAAGGATAAAAGAAACGACTCAAGTCAAAAAATCACTTGACTCGGCCAAGGATAAATTTATCCTAATTATTGCTTTGATATAGGAATACTTAGACATTTAAACTCTGCCATTCCTGGATGCTATTGTTCATCTCAAGACAACTCTCAAATAGTACTCGAAGACAGGATCAAGGGTTTTTGAAGATCCAGTAGGACCCACAAGATCTGACCACATTTCGTGTCTCAGTACCACGCTCCGTGCCTAGATCACGATCTCAAACAGTACTCAAAGACATGATCAAGGGTTTTTGAAGATCCAGTAGGACCCACAAGATCTGACCACATTTCGTGTCTCAGTACCACGCTTCGTGCCTAGATCACGATCAGATTTGCTAGATACCCTCCAGGCACGTGTCGTGCGTTGCCACAAGAGTCTATAAAAGAAGCTTCTTCCTCCTATTTCCATTACTCAATTCTTTTATTCTCCTCCCTAATACACTCTAACTATACCACTTTCTTTTGGTTTTTGTAATCATCAAGAATTGAAAGAACAATGTTAAGTAATTATCAACCTTGTGATGATTAATACAATCTTTGTAAGTTTGTTAAAATCTATCTTTTAAGCAATGATTGGCTAGGTTCTTGTAGGTGTTTAGGGGAAAGAAACCTCTTGATGGGGAGTTAACTAAACAGGCTATGGATTAACAAGGGGGCTTGTGTATGTTAATGACTTTAAGTACTAAGTACTATCTTGAAAGTGAGTTTTCCAAATCCTTAAAAACAAACTAATAACCTTTTGTTTTGTTAAGTCAAAACATTCACGTTTTCTATGTATATGTAGTAATAATATGTTAATTGCTTTAATAGAGGGGTAGATGTTTTGGCTCGGGACTTTGGGTTTGTTAAAGTCTTGTTGTAGTGTGGATATATGATCAAAGCGCCAAGGACTTGGTTTATATTATCTTCACTATTGTTGGAAAGATAGTGTAACACCCCGAAAACGGGTTTGATAGTCAAACCACGTTAATAATAATGAAAGAACGAATAAAGTACCGTTAGTAATAAAAGTTTACCCGTAAACAAATTAACTAGGAGTAATTAACCTAGTTGATTATTATATTCTAGTGATAAAAAAATTGGATAATATCCATTATTAATAAAAATCTAAACCATGAGGGACTAAAGTGGGAAAAACCTAAAGTTTAGGTTTATTATGATCAAAACTCAAAACCAGGAGAAGAAAAGAACAAGTGCAAACCCTAGTTCTTCCATGAATCATCAAATTGGAAGGGAAATTGAAGCTCAAAATCAGGTTTGAAATTATATTAACGATCACCTAATCATGGGGATCATAAGGTATGTCACAAAACCTAGATTGGTTAAAGTTGAAATTTGAGACAAGTAGGTTACTTGCAAATAGATTGTTGGAATATAATCCAAAGATGAGATTGAATGCTTATGTATGCTAAATTTCATTAGTTATGATGAAATTATGAAGAACTTGATGTAATGTTACATGTAAGTGACTAACAAGTAAACTAGGAAGTGGGTTTTGACTTTATAGTGAAGAGGATGATATACATGTGCTTAAAATCATCATAATTGATAGTTGAAGCGAGATACTTGAACAATTTGTAGGTTCGAGTGAATGCTCATACATGACTTGAAATAGATTTTGTATGTTATGATGAAATTGGTAATTATGTTCATGTAAATAGGTGTATGAAATCATGTTATCTACTAGTTGATATGTAGAACTTAATTTTATTAGGTGTTCGGATGAATGCTAGTGATATGATAAAACGGGTTTCACTTATAGATGAGAACCTTTAGTGCTTGCGAAATGAATGAATAAATTAGCTTTATAATCGCTTGAACTAGCTAAAGTGTTGGAAATGTAACGAACTTGGTTAGAACTTTAGTTAAAACGGTGGCCTAAAGATAACGCCTACCGGGTAATTAATGGAATGCCTAAACTAGTTATTGAACTTGATTGTCCATATCATATGCTAATGGGCAGTTGACTTTTAAAAAGTCAAACCGGCTCATAATGCGATGAATGATAATTGTGATATGAAATGTGTAAGGTGGAATAATCGTATTAAATTATGATTAATCTAACCAGTTTGTGAATGATGAATGATAGTTTGACGCTTAACAAGTTAGGTGGAAGCTTGGGAAGGAAGCGGGTCAAACGAATCAAGTGTGAAAAGAAAATCGTTGTTTGGATGCAAGGTAAGTAAAGCTTACGCCCTTTTTATTATTTACAAAATACATACTTGTGAGTATTGAATATGAATTATATTAAGTAATTGAAATATGATGTTTCGGCACGATATAATGCGAGTCGGAACAAGTGAGAATGGTAAGAAACCACAAATTATGGTAAAAAGGGTAAATAAACGGTAAACTAGACGTGTGATGATGAACAAATAAGGAATTTTGAAACATTACATTATGGTGTAAACCGTGACGGGTAAAAATAGTAATCCGGA
This sequence comes from Helianthus tuberosus, assembly GCA_030545235.1. Lineage (NCBI taxonomy): Eukaryota > Viridiplantae > Streptophyta > Magnoliopsida > Asterales > Asteraceae > Helianthus > Helianthus tuberosus. Next base: position 153,714,745 of record CM060448.1, on the reverse strand, counting down.
CATGGATTAACGAATAGATAAAGGGATTTGAAAAGACACCACATGACGTAAGTCATAACGGGTCAAACAAAACAAGAAACAATTTTTAAATAAAATGAATTCAAGGAGCAAACCGTGATAGGTTAAAGGGTGAAATGGTAATTAAATACCATCTCATAATGATAAATGGTCATTTAGACTAAACGGGTCAAATGGTGTTGTTAACACCATTTGACAATAATATCTGATGATCGCTTGTTGAGTTTTGTGATCACAGGAAATAACATATGGTTCGCGTTGCTATTAACTAGTAATTAATAGTGAAAGGTATTTAAACGGGTCAATCCTATGACCTGAGCCAGGTACGCATATGTGACAACTGGCACCGAACCGGTAATTTCCGTACACTTTAATTATTATTTAATGACTGCAATTATGTGCTTAATTGTCAGCAATGTCTGAACACATACAAAACAAGTGAATTCATGCACGTTGTATACTACAAAATATTGCTTTATGCATAAACGAGAGCGTTGCGTCAGAAATACTAGTAAACTCACCGGTAAGACACTTTACGTCAACAGAACTGTAGAAAGCAGTCAGACATTAGAATTGAGGCCTAGGTGTAGACCCGACAACAAGAATACATTAAAACCCAAGAATACATTCAAGGGTTTACATATATACCATCCGGAAGCTAACTTACGTACTAAAAAGCACCCGAAACGCACTTTAAGTGCAGAATTTTAATAAATTCAGCTCAAATCAGCTTTTAAATATGTAAATATCATGCAGAAATTATGTTTTATCATCCAGAAAACTTCCCTAAGTGTCGGGAATTGAAAGGGGTACAAAAAGATACTTAATAGACACTAAACGGTGCAATTTAGCACTTTAACGAATCGGTTTCTAACCGAACAACCGGACAATACCCGGAACACCAAAATAATGCTAGAAGCATTGTTTTTATTTTTCTGAGCTAGTTAGGGTGCCTGAACACCCTAACACATTATATAATGTCCAATATACATAAACACTAACTAGTATACTTAGATTCCTAACTAAACACTTCACTTATCATCAAAACCCAACTAGATACCCCCCCCCCCCACTTGGGACAGTTACCAACATGGCCCCACACCAAAATTTTCTTTGATTTAATTTGATTATTATATAGGATCATCTTGGAAGATTGAGAACATAATATACATAGGGTAAAGAAGTGTTGGAAAACTATTATAAGTAACCATAGGATCACCATTCTCTTACTTCACAAACACCATCACCTCCTTTCCTCCTTCCTTTGCTCACGGCACCAACACACACACACACCTCCATCTTTTTCAATCCACTTCCTAGCAATCCAAGGTGTTTTGGTGGTGTAAGAAGGTCACTAACGAAGCTCGGTGCAAGCGGATCTTGAAGGACCTTCACCATTTTCTTTTATCCACCTCATTTGCACTCTTGAACTTCCCTAGCCTTGTGCTAGTAGTAAGTGCTTCAAATCTTCATCTTGTTCTTATTTTTGGTGGTTAATAGTTGATTGAATGGTAAAATATTAAGAAAAGCTAAAGAACTTAAACAAGTCTTAAACATAAAGTGATAAATAGTGGATAAAGAGAAGATATATGGGTAAATCATGTGAATCTTGTGTAACTATGATTATTTGATGATGTTTGTTAGTAGAAGTAGGATGGATCATCATCTAGACATACTAGTTCATGTTTAAGAACATGAACTAGCAAGATGTAAATGCTAGAAATATGAAGGATGATGAAACCATCCACCCATGAACTTGAAACTTGAATAAATCTAATTTTTCTTGGAAAATAAGGTTACAAGCTTGTAGATCTAAAGATCTACAGTGGTTTTTCGGAAGAACCAAGTGGAAAATACTAGATTGTTAAAAACCAGGATCTTGTATGAACTAAAATCATTTTTAGTAAGTAAACAAGTGTATAAACATTTGTGTAACAAAAAAATTCCACAAAGAAATATTTTTGGAAAATAAGACTAGAAGATGTGAAAATGCACTTTCTTTAAAAATAAAGTTTTTAAGAAACTAAACTTATTTTTAAAGATAACAAGACCTACTAAACATGTTAGTAACTTACTACATATTTTTACAAACTTTCAAGTTCATAAGTTTGTGGTATATGCTTGTTTTGACAAGTTTAGTAAATAAAGATTGTGTTGTTGATATTATTGTTGATTTTAAAAGAAAATAAACACATGTTTTGAAAACATGGGAAACCTCCATTTTTAGGGGAAACTCTGTCAAAATTTTTATAAATTTTGACACTTAGAAAAATATAAGTTTTTGAGAAACTTATTCCCTAAAAATGTATCTAAAAATATTACCAAAGTTTCCCTAATTTTTGGTAATAAGAAATGAGGATTTCTTCAAGAATAAAAAGATGGATATTAAGTATGTATATATTTTTGAGAAAAATATATATATTTATTGATCGCCACATTTTGTGCTAAGTGTATGTAGTATGTATTATACTTGGTAGTGTATTAGGACTTAAAAATACACTAAATACTTTTGGGAAATAAAAACACAAAGATACACATACAACATACAAGATACATAATTCGGGTGCAAAGTGCAAAACACGAGATACTTATATTAATTTTTGAGAAAATAATATAAGTAAGATACTTAGTTAGAAATATAAAATATTTTTAACACAACAATACAAATACAAAAGAGAGTGACTGTACTTGTGCGACGCAAGTCTAGTGACTAACGTTAAGAAAATGCGTATAGGTCACGACGTTAATTAAGCAAATCCGGTGAAGTTTATGACGCAAGGAACGCAAAGTTGTGAGTTCATGCTCCCCCTTTTCTTTTAACTGTTTTCAGTTTTATAACTTCGGGGGTGAAATACATGTACAAATGTTACAATGTTTATAAATGGTATGATACAAATACAAGAAGCACACTTGGTGAGAACGAGTACCGAGTATGATGCGTTTTAAGAATACAAAAATACAAGAAGCACACTTGGTGAGAACGAGTACCGGGTATGATACGTGTTGAGAAATGATACGAGAAATCGTGTCACGAATAGGGTACCATAAGCACCATTAATCAACAATATACCTAGACCGCAGAACAAAAGGTTAGATCTAACGGGTGCCGGGCAGCCACACTCTTGGTGAGGACGAGTACCGAGTAGTGCTTTTGTGTCTCAGAATATGCCAACTAGAAAAATGCCTAAGGTTTAGTGACTTCCTATGTCGTGTCACATGTTAATGGCCTTGCAACCCATTAACAATCCTGATACTTGCAGGAATACTTTATTTACATAAGATTCATACCATACTAAAACTTGATTTATACCTGAGTACATGGGGTACACAAGTAAACTTGAATTATACATGAGTACGTGGTGTACACATGAATACTTGATATATATATATATGAAAACTTATTTTATACATGACACAAACTATGTTTTCATACAAAGTATACAAACGTGAAATACAAAAACTGCATGAATTCACACCAACATTATGTTGACGTTTTTTTTTTCCAAAACTCACATGTATTTCAGGTAACTAGAAGTGGATGTGCGCGCGGTCTTACTCATGCTCGTGGATGTCGTCTATGTTTAAGTTAAATAAAGTTGTAAACTTTCAAGACAATGTTTTATGCTATCTCGTGATGTAAACACTAAACTTATGTTTTCAAATTATGGTATTTGATGTTATTTTTACGAGCATGTAGCATGTTTACCTTTCGTATGCAATGAGAACCTTTCTTGATCACACCTCGTGCTTCCGCCGCAGAAAGGGGTGTGACAGATTGGTATCAGAGCTGCGATTGTAGTGAACCAGGATTCCTTCTCGAGTCTAGTCTACAATCTCTAGGATCTTTCACGAAAACAATTTTTTCAAAGAGTTTTCATTGCATAAAACGTCCCGCGACATCCACTACCTGAAACTGTTTACAAAGAGTCAAGAAAAGACACTACGAGACTTAGGGTGCACATGGGTAGCACTTGTCTTTAACTGAGAAACTCCTTGCAATTATGTGTGATAATTAGCATATACTAGAAGTAGAATGTCGCAAGTATACGTGACTTTATCTGAAAGCGATGGCCCATCTGAAGGAAGAAATACGAGGATAAAACGAACTGTGTGGACTGTGCAAGGAGTTACGTAATTATGGATGCATACATAATTATGGGATTCAGTGCACAGAAAACCACAACAAGTCTTGTCACGTGTAGATTCCCTCAGTGCAGGCCTACTAAGTACTCTGCTAGAGTAATAAGTGTTTGATGTCACTTATGTGGTATATACCTGCGAATATATATGCTACTACTGTCTAGTATGACGATATCAAACAAATGTTTAACCATGTTGTGTTATGTTCTGTCAGAACATGGCACCCAGGAAAGCTGTGAATGCTCGCAATGATGATCAACCTCCTCCTCCCCCACTGCCAAGAACTGCTAAAGAGCTGAACGCTCTACTGGAAGAGAGGATCTCCGCTACTATCGCCCAATATGAGGCAAACTGAACTCAAGACAGTGGCGGCCAAAGCAACGCTAGACGAAATGGGAACGAAGATTCATCTGGAGGCAACGCAGCTCAAGGTAAACTTAAGACAATATACTAAGCATGGAGAAATTATGAACGGTCCTTGTTTCATTATTTCTTCGAATGCTCACGTGTGAATTGGTTGAATCAATTCCAGGCTGCACTTTCAAGCAATTTCTCGACTGCAAGCCGATGAACTATGACGGCACAGGAGGTGCAGTAGCATTTGTGCGCTGGACGGAGAAGACTGAAGCTACTATCCGCATGAGCAAGTATACTGCACCTCCGTCCAGGAGGTGCAGTAGCATTTGTACCGCGGATCAACAAGTCACTTTTGCTACTGGGTTGTTTGTCGATGAAGCTCTGACTTGGTGGAACTTGCAAGCCCAAACCTTGGGCGATGATGCCGCTTATGGCCTAACTTGGGATGAACTGAAGGAAAGAATGAGAGAAAAGTACTGCTCCCGTGCGGAACTCCAAAGGCTGGAAACGGAGTTCTGGCACTTGACCATGGAAGGTGCTGATATTAATGGTTATACTCGAAGGTTCCACGATCTGTCTAGAGTGCTTCCCTACATGGTGACTCCCGAATTCAAGCGCGTTGACTGCTACATTTGGGGATTGGCCTCAGAATTCCGTGGCATGGTAACTTCGGCCAAACCTTAAACAATCACCGAGGCTGTAACTCTGGCTGTCAGCCTTACTGAAGATTGTGTTCGTATGAAGAAGTTATCACTAAACCCTACTGAGAAGACCGAGACGCATGCTGAGTCGTCCGGCGACAAGAAAAGGAAACATGCAAACTTGAATCAAGCAACTCGCAACAACAAGGGTTTCAGCAAGAAGCGCGACACTAACCCGCCTCAGGAGACGAAAACCCTTGCTACCAAAGGATACCAAGGCACCATGCCTAAATGCCAAAAATGTAAGTATCATCATGAAGGAGCTTCTCGCATTCCAAGGTGCGACAAATGTGGTAGGTTGGGTCATCAAACAGAAGACTGTTGGGGAAAAGGAAAGAACCAGAATGGAAATGATGCTGGCAACAAGAATGGTAACGGGAAAGGGCGGAACCAAGGATGCTTCAGTTGTGGAAGCCATGATCATTTCATGAAGGACTGCCCAAAGGGAAACACCACTCAGGCTCGAGCATTTGTGATTGGAGCAAAGAACGCACGCGAGGACCCTAATGTGGTCACCGGTACGTTTCTCATTAACAATCACTTTTGTTGGATCTGAGTTTGGTTTTGATTGTATTTTACGTTTGAAATAGAATGAAGATGAATGAGTTGTGCAGCAGAATTAAGATGGAAACAAACTTTGCATACAATCAAACGAGAGTATTGTTTTAATCAAAACACTTTCCACTATGAACCGAAAGATTGAATTTAGTTTCAACAACGATTACACAACAATGCTTGATACAAACTCCCCCTCAGCCAGAGCTCAGTGTTTGTTCGTGCAGAGAAGACGATTTTTGCAAAGAGCTAATAGAACAGTACAGAGCACTGTTCTATTTATAGGCACTAGCAAACCATTGAGCATCTAAGCTGATGTCACCATGAAAGTGACATCTAACCTCCTAACAAACTCTAACCTCTGATCTATACAAACACTGCTATACTAACTACTGCTTATTACAATACATTACATAAAGACAGAGTACACAACTGCTGCAACCTTCCACTGTTGTGAACCTAGCAGTAATTGTCCAGATCAGCAGTGCTTGAAACAAGGCAGTAGATTGAGCAGCAGAGCTTTAGTCTTTCATCAGGTCTTTACTTGATCAGTAGTTTGTAGATCAGCAGATTACACGATCAGTAGATAGGAGGTCAGCAGATGTTGAATTCACTTTCAAGGGGAGAGACTTGTATGTAACATCTGATTATTCTGAATCCACTGCTCTGATCCAGTTTTGGCTTTTATTATCTGTTCCTCTGGTAGGGTTCAATCCCAACAATCTCCCCCTGGAACAGATAATGCCAAAACTCTTCATTATTGTGGAAGTTTATTGCCTCATCAACAGTTCCCTTATCTGACCTTTAAATTATAGTTCAAAGTCTAGGGCATCTGTGTCATTATCATCCCTGCTAAGTGGAAGATCAAGGAGATCCTGCAAATCTTCAAGACTTAGGCCAAGTGCTTGTTCCCTTGATATTTTCTTCACTTCTCCATCAGACCTGAACATAGTCAGTACATGGGTCTGTTTGTTAGTTTCCCACTTTAGTACTTTTGAGCCTGGTGGGTTTCTTGGGAGATTTTTATTTGAAGAGGAGTTTGGAGATGCTGGCCTATTCATGAATGGCTGAGCAGTACTTGCAGATTGTTCCAGTTCAAGATCTTCTTTCATCATTAATTTAATGCCCTCTTTTACAACAACATTTCCAGCTTTTAGATCTTCAACTATTTCAACCCCTGACTGGTTTTGGCTCCTTCTTTTGTAGATGGCAGCACCAGCTGGAGCAGTGGTTCTTTTGATTTGCAGCTTTGGTGGTCTTTTTGAGACCTCTGCTTTTTAGTCAGGCTTTTGTAGGTAGCCCTGACCCTATCTTCTCCCCACTTTGACACAGAATTCTTTGACCCATAATCAGCTGCTATCAGCTCCTCTTTCATTCTCTTCAACTTTAATGCCTTATCAGCTTCAAACTGTTTGAACTTTTCAGGAGGAGTCTGCTTGACCTTATTTTTGATCATTTCTTGAATCCTAGCTGCCTCTTTTTCAAGCTCAGGAATGGTCCAGTTATTGTACATGTGTTTCTCCCCCTTGTATTTCTTGTAGGTCATGATGTTCTCAATGTAGTCTTTTCTCAAGGACTCAACTGCCCTTTCTGAGATTTGCTGACATACATTTTTGGCAAATTGCTCCATAGCTCTGACCTGTGTGAGTAGAAACTGATAGTTTTACTGAAATTCTCTATCAGATTTCCCTTGCCTGTTTCTGATTGCAACATCCTCTACTTGCTTGGCCTTGAGTTTCAAATATTCTTTGATATTGTTAGGCCTGGGATATCCTTCAACTGATGGCAAACTCCTTTTAGCTGGGTCATCCTCATAATAAAAAGATTTGATTTCTTCCCTAACTGCAATGAGTTCCAGAGGAAATGAGACACCAGCAGGAAGTAATGGTTTAAGAATTTGAGCTGAAGAGAGAGGTATGGGTTTTGGAATGGTGACAAGTGACAGGGATTTTGAAGAGGTTGGTGGTGGTGAATAGTCATCATCTTTGAGGATTAGCCTTCTCCTTTTTGTTTGAGGAGGGACTGATGATGTTTTGGGTGGAACAGTGGTTTGTGATTGACTAACAGCTGTTGAAACAACTGGTGTTTCAACCGCTGTTGTCATTACAGCAGATGTTGTAACATCTGTTGTCTTCTGCTTTTTGGCAGGAGGTGATGGTGGTGAGGTTGTTTTTGGAGGTGATTGTGGTGGTGGTAAGGCAGTGATTGTGGTGTGTGTTGAAGTGGTGTGTGTTGAAGTGATAACAGATGTTGAAACCTCTGAAGTACCAGCAGTAGTTGAGACAGCAGAAGTTACAACAGCTGTTTGGGTGGAGGTTTGATGCTGATGGATTTTGGATGATGGTTTTGGAATATGCTTTGGAATTCTGGATGGGATGGACTTAGGTTTCCTTTTTGGCTTAGGATTTTTAGTATCCTTTGACTCAGAACAACCCTGCGCATACAGCTCCATGAAAGCTCTTTTTTCATCATTCCACCTTGAAATATCCTTTGCCACTCTATCCCTTTTTACACTTGCTACTCCTTCATCAAGTGCTTCTTGGGTAGCATCAACCTTTTTACTACCATCTGGCACAGGAATTTTTTTGGTCATGGCATCCCTTTCTGGTTCAATGTAAAGACCATCATCTATTCCCTTCTTCTTCCACTCCTGAATTTTCTCCCCCTTTTTGGCATTATCTGGGGAAAGTTGATCAATGAAAAGTACTGTTGGAGGAGCAGTGCCAGTGGTTTCCAATAAATGGGCCTTGATTGCCTTAATATCTGCTTGAGTGTTCTTGTACCTAGACTCCATTATGTTTCTCAGCTTTTTGACATGTAGTTCATGTCGCTGATCAGCCATTTCTTTTTGTTGATGGAGAAAAGGTTGGAAGAGGTTCCAGAGCTCATTTGTAGCAGATGCTTGAGGTGGAGCAGGTGCTTGAGGTGGAACAACAGTGGATTGCATCTTTTGTACTGTCAACAACTGTTGCAGCATCTCTTTGATATCTGCAACTGAAGTATCCAGTTTATCAACACGTTCCGTCAATTCCAAATATTTTAAATCATCACCCAATTTAATAGGATCATCTGATTTCCCACTAGCAGTGGTTTTATCAGTGGTTGAGGTAGGGAGTGTACTCCAAACGTTAACCACTGATGCCCCTTTTTTCTTGGTACTGGGGTCTTCTTCCTTGAACACTTGACAACCTTTTGATGTTGCCAGTGGGAAAAACAAATCCACTGGTGGTTGGCAGAGGTGCTATGTAAGGAATTGCCTCCAAGGAAGTCTTATTAATGTAACCACTGTCCAAATGCAAACCTGTGGGTTCAGCACTTGTAGTGGCTGCTTGACTTGGAATACCACCAAGAGTTACTTGTAACTCAAGGGGTGTAACCTCCTCAGGTTGTGTTGGTGGGTTAGCAAAGATTGATACATCAGACCCAGTTATGTGTTGATGGGTAATCTCATTGATAGGTGATTGAGAAGGACTGGGTAGTGCCTGGTTCAAATCAATTGCATCCAACAGAAGTTTGGTTGGTGTGGGAATTATGGATGTGATGGTTTTTGTAGAAAAAGGATTTGCCCCGGGAAGTGGCCTGTGGATGATGGAAACAAGTGCTTCCAGAGCATCATGATGTGGTGTCCCAATTTGTACAACCTGTTCTTTTTGTGAAGAAGCAGGAGGGGTTTCGGCTATGGGTTGAGATATTTATACCAACTGCTTTGAGGAAGTAGCAGCAGTGGTTTCTTGTGACTTTTTTGCTGTCACTGGCAGTAGCTCTGGTATCTCATCCTCCAGAGTTGCCTTTTTGATGGGTTTGGGGGGGGTTTTGAGTTTTTCTTTTTGTTGGCTTTTTGGTGATTTTAGGTGTGGGTTTCAAAGCAGTTGTTGTGCTACTTTGATCACCTTGAGAAGTGGGCTCAGCAGTAGATACCTGAGGAGCAGTTGCAACTACTAAAATCTGCTCAGGCATCTCTACTTGTGCTTTGCAAGGTGTTGACATCCTTGTAAAAGTTTCAGCAGTTAAGCAATTTATTTGAATAGATGCACCTTGGTTTATTGCAAAAAGATCATCCTTACTGAATTTCTTTTGAAAATAATAACTTAGAAATCTTGGAAATAGTAAGAATGCCTTTGTTTCAACATTTTAACCAGATCATTAAAAATTTCCCGAGAATAATTCATATTTTCTTCTTGAAGAATAGCATATCCCAGATTTTGAATTTTTAATGGTATTTCATTAAAAGAAGTGGTTTTGTTTGAAACACACATTAGGAGGGTATGAAATAAAAACCTTGTTGCAGAAGGGAAGTAACCTTTTTGTAAGGTGTCCTTTTTTACCTCTGCATTATACCCTCTTTCCAGAAAATCATTTTTTAACTCGTTTTTGGGGAAAGAAATTTTACCTTCCTGATCATCGAGTTGAAAGACCTCTGAAATTGATTGTGATGTAATCTTGACGGCTTTACCCTTTAGAGATGAGTTGATGGCTATTACAGTGTCTCCTTGTTTTTCAAGGGTTACATTTTTCCAGAACTCTCTTTGGGTTGTCAAGTATATTGGTGTATCCGCTATTAACAAAGTTTTGTACTTTGATGCGGAGATGGTAGCAAGGATGGAATCGAAAATGGTTGTAGTGCCGGGTTTTGTGAGGAGACCCAGAAGATTGTGAGATGGTTTGTGGAATTTCAGTGGGTGTTGCCTTTTAAGAGGCTTGTTTAGACGTTAATGTGGAAATGGGTTTTGCAGATGACTTCGATTTTGTCATTTTGAAGATGATGATCGAAGAGATTTGTGAAGGAATTTGAAGAAAAAATGTTTTGAGAAAAGAATTTTTGAGAATTCAATTCGACAGTAAAACCCTATTTTTGGTGTGAAGTGGGGGTTTTATAGAGGAAAAAGTGAAGGCTGACGTGGCAGCGGTTACAAAAGTACTGACCACTATGTACTGCCCACATGCCAAACTCTGAAGAAATGAAGGACAATACTTTTATGAAAGTTACTGATGAAGGCAGTGGTTACAACGGTATAATGAGAGTAGTGGATGATTTTCACTATCAGTGGATAGCATATCAGTGGATAAAACACTGCTTTTGAACAACAGAGTTTATCAAGGAAACGAGTGGACAGAGGATGGCTTTCAGCAGTGGACAAACTTTGAAGTAGAGCAGTCTTTTGAACAATCAGTGGTTATAGTAGACTTTTAAGGATTTTAATGAAAATTTCATTTTTAGCTATTTTTAAGGATGGATTTTTGATTTTCTGAAAACATTTTAATGCTTTTATTCACAGAAAAACAAGATTTTGCTTGTTATTCCATGTTTAGCATGCCAATTCTAGAGACCAAGCTTTCAAAGGTGGCAGTATCTAATGCTTTTGTGAGCACATCTGCCAGCTGGTCTTTAGTTGGAACATGATGCAGAGAAATCAAACCTTTTTCATAGCAATCCCTCACAAAGTGATGTCTGATGTCGACGTGTTTGGTGGTTGAATGGGAAACTGGATTTTTGATGATATTTTCTGCTGCCTGGCTATCCAACATGAGTGGTGTCTTTAAGGCAGTGATACCAAAATCCAGCAACTGGTTTTGATGCCACAGGAGTTGGGCTGTACAGCTTGCAGCAGCAATGTATTCAGCTTCAGCAGTGGATGTTGAAACAGCTGCTTGCTTTTTGCTTTGCCATGAAACTAAGCAATCACCTAGAAACTGGCACCCTCCTGATGTGGACTTCCTTGTGGTGTTACATCCAGCAAAGTCACTGTCTGAAAATCCTGAAAGCTTGATATTCCCATTAGCTGGATACCAGATACCAAGTGTGGGAGCACTTTTTATGTATCTGAATATTCTTTTTACAGCAATAAGATTGGATTTTCTAGGGGCTGATTGACTTCTTTCACAAACACATGTTGCAAACATGATGTCTGGCCTAGATGCAGTTAGGTACAATAAAGACCCAATCATGCTTCTATATAGAGTTTGGTCAATCAGCTCATCCTTTTCATCAGACATGACCAACTTATTTGTTGCCATGGGTGTGCTGCATGGTTTACAATCATTCATATCAAATTTGTTTAAAAGTTCTTTTGCATATTTGCTTTGATGAATGAAAGTACCATTTTGCATTTGCTGAACTTGGAGAGCAAGAAAGCATTGCAGCTCACCCATTGCACTCATTTCAAACTCAGCTGTCATGAGTTCCCCAAACTCTTCACACATATTGTTGCATGTGCTTCGAAAAATAATGTCATCCACATAAATTTGGACAATCATTAAATCCTTTCCTCTCCATTTTAGAAACAGTGTTTTATCAATGGTACCTCTTTTGAAACCATTTGAGAGTAGAAAGGTGGAAAGAGTTTCATACCACGCCCTGGGTGCTTGTTTCAGGCCATACAAGGCTTTGTTTAGCCTGTAGACATGATCTGGATAAAATGGATCCTCAAAACATGGAGGTTGACAAACATACACCTCTTCTTGAATTGTACCATAGAGGAAAGCACTTTTGAATTCCATTTGAAATACCTTCATGTTGTGGTTGACAGCAAAGGCCAGGAACAGTCTAATGGCTTCCAATCTTGCAACAGGGGCGAATGTTTCATCATAATCAATCCCCTCTTCCTGTCTGTAACCTTGAATCACAAGCCTGGCTTTATTCTTGACAACAATGCCCCTTTCATCAGTTTTGTTCTTGAAGACCCACTTTGTGCCGATGGGGCTAACCTCTTCTGGCAGTGGTACAAGCTCCCATACTTGTTGTCTTTTAAACTGTTAGAGCTCCTCTTGCATAGCTTCTACCCAGCTGTTGTCTTTCAGTGCCTCTTGGTATTTGACTGGCTGATTGAGTGATAGAAAACCAGCAAAAAGACAAATGTTTTGGGTTTGGCTTCTTGTGAGCACCCTTCATTGACGTTGCCAATGATTTGATCAGGTGGATGAGATCTTAAGAAGATTAAATATCCTTGGTATGGTATGATGGCATTTGTTGGTGAAGGCTGCAAATGTGTATCATCTGAGCTAACTACTGCTGGTGACTTTGATGACCCAGCAGTGGCTTCAAAAGGTGGTGGAATAGGGGGTAATGAAGTGGACACATGCTGACTTTTATCCACTGTTTAAGAACTTTTGTCAGCAGTGTTTGTTGATGTGGAAGCAGTGGTTAATGGGCTACTTTGGTCAACAACTGTTGAGGTAGCAGTGGTTGAGCTTTGACAGATGTTTTGAACATCTGATGCTCTTCCCATTCTGACAAACTTTTGAGGGATGATGATTTCATACCCATAGTCTGGTGTTGAATCCTCTGATGGACCTGCACTGTCAGTCTTGACAGCAGTATTTTCAAAAGTGAATTTATCAAGATCAAACAGACCTGCAAGATTTGCTGGGATTTTCATTAATGAAAGTTCATTGAACTTCACATTCAAAGTCTCCTCCACTGCCTTGGTCCGTGTATTGAACACTTTGTAGGCCTTGGCAGTGGTTGAGTATCCCAGATGATAACCACAATCAATTTTGGCTGCAAATTTTGAGATGGAATCTTTTAAGTTCAGAATAAAACACGGGCAGCCAAAAACTTTGAAGTATGAGATCAGTGGTTTGATTTTATACAGAATTTCATAGGCAGTCTTTTTATGCCTGGGGTTTATTAAAACTCTGTTTTGGACATAGCAAGCAGTGTTTACTTCCTCTGCCCAAAAAGTTAAAGGCAAACCTGAATCTGCAAGCATGGTTCTGGCAGCCTCAATCAAAGTTCTGTTCTTTCTTTCAACTACCCCATTTTGCTCTGGTGTTCTAGGGATGCTGTACTGCCTTACAATCCCTTTCTTCACACAGAAGGCATCCAACTCCCTATTTTTAAATTATGTGCCATTGTCACTCCTGAAGCTTTTCACTGGAAGGTCAAATTGCTTTTCAACCTGTGTCACAAAGTCTTGCAAAATGCCTGCAGTCTCATCGTTTGAGTGTAAAAAGAAAGTCCATGTAAACCTAGAAAAGTCATCAACAATAACCAAACAATATCTTTTCTTTTTGAGACTCATGACTTGAACTGGGCCAAACAAATCCATGTGTCGCATTTGCAAACACTGGGTTGTTTTGGACTCTTCAATGGACTTATAAGAACTTTTATGTTGTTTTCCTTTTAAACAGGAAATGCAATGTTCAGGACATGAAAACAATTTTTGTGGTAGGCCTCTTATCAAACCATTTTTTTGAAATTTCAGTGATTGTCTTAAGATTTGTGTGCCCTAGTCTTCTGTGCCAAAGTTATGTCTCTTTGTTAGAAGCAGCTGAGAACAGATAGGCATCAGCTCTGGGACACTCTTTTGACATATCAACAACATAAACATTGCCACTTCTTTGAGCAACAAGTTTTGTTTGACCAGTTTTTATTATTGCTTCAATCTTTTTGACCATTTCTGGTCCAACAATTCTACAACACTCCTTTGTGAAGAATGACCCATACCCCTTGTCACTCATTTGTGAAACACTCAGGAGGTTGAATTTCAGACTGTCTATCAGATTGACATTTTCAAATTTTACATTTCCAGACTGTACTTTGCCAGACCCCAGAACTTTTCCTTTACTGTTATTCCCAAAGGATATATCACCCCCTCCATGAATTTTGAAATCTTTGAGTAGGGCTTTACATCCAGTCATGTGCCTGGAGCCTCCACTATCAACATACCAATGGCTATCTAAACAGGCAGAAACTCCCTGCACATGCAGTAAATGGATTAGTTCATTAGGGTTTCCAAAGCCAATAAGGCTTTGGATGGGGTCTCAACATTGTCTGGGATGGATGCACATTGATGGACCGTGGTTAGGTCAGGGGTTTGGACAGTTTTAGTACTGTTTCTTGCTAACCACTGTTGGGGGTCTTGACCAATCACCTGTTGGTACCCAAAAGGATGCCTGTTCACTTTAGGTTTAGGGGGCCTTTTGTAGGCCTCATAAACGTGTGGAATCCTTTGGTAAGACTGTTTTTCCTTGCCTTTTCTGAACTGATTGGCAGGGGGTGCATCAGTAACCTGAACATCTCTTTTGACAGATGTTTGGTTCAGCTGTTTTGTGACAGCTGTTTGAACTGGCACAAATAGTGGTTGGTTCTTGGTGAATTTGACAGATGATGTTGATGGACTCAAGGATGTTTTAGCAGCGTACTCATTCTTTTTCACATCAAAGTTTTTGAGATACACACATGCTTGAGTTTTGTGGTTTGATTTTCCACAAACGATGCAGCTTTCAGCAGGAACAATGACACTTGTTTTGTTTAAATCGTATGCTTTTAAATGGAAACAATCTTTTGTTAGATGATTCCTTTTCTCACAAAATTCACAAAACAGGTTATTGATCTTTTCTTTCTTCTTTCTCTTTTCGGACTCCTTTGCAGCAGAGGTTTTAACCTCTGTTGGGATGTCCTTGAGAGGAATGACTTTAGCTTTTGGAGCTTTAACACCATTTGTTGATGTAAAGTCCATGGGCTTGAAATTTTCAAGAATATCACACTCATCAGACCATTTTGGTTTAAACTGATAGTTTTCAAGCTCCTCAAAAGTAGAGGATCCCATTGGTCTGTCAAGTGTGATTTTGTTTCCAAGTTTATCAGTGATTTTCACTTCTTGGCCATTCTTGTTTGTGGGGATGAACTCAGTTGTTACATCAGTGGTTTGAACAGATTTTTCAAAAGCAGTGTTTTCATCATCATGATTTCTATAACCAACACCAAATTTTACATTGCTTTTAATCTGTTTTTCAAGCATAACCTCATACCCTTTACATGATTCCACCCATTTTTCACAGGTGATCTGGGTGGACTCCAACTCCTTTTTGCAAACTTGGTATTTTTCCACCATAGTTTGGAGTTGAGTTTTGGTTATGTTATGCTTTGCTCTTCTTTAAGACTGCTGACCTCTTTCTCTTTTTCAGTCAATTTGTTTTTAAGTTCTTTTAAAGAACTTTCAAATTTGACTTCATCAGTTAAGATTTTATTCCGAAGGTTTTCATTTACCTCTTTGATGTTAGCAAAAGCAATAATGCAATTGTCAGAACACAGTTTTTCAAGAACTTGAGGAGATACCTTGGCAGCAGCCATCATTGCACAATCACATTGATGATTTTCTTCATCATTAGCTCTTACTTCCTTCTCACCTTCTCTCTTTTCTTCCTCTTCTTCTTTGTCCTCTTTGGACCATGGGTCTGTCAGTGGTTCAATCAGGGTTTCTGAATTTTCTCCCAGCAGCAATTCACCAGCGACTGCATTAACAACTGCTTTAGTCACCTCATCCACTGTTTCATCACTTAGCTGTTCACCTTCAGTTTCAATACCCTCTGGTATTGACTCTAATGCCATCAAACAAAATTCATCATTAGAAGGTTCATTAGAAGCATAGAGTGCAAAATTTTCATCACTAAGCTCATCAGGCATACTGCTCCAGTCAACAAAGCCTTGAGTGAAAAAGCTTTGCTGATCTGGTTGTACCACTGTTGGAGCAGCTGTTTGAGGTGCAAAAGGTTTCACTTGTGCCTGGGGGACAGGGGTTTGAACATATTGAATCTGTGGAACAGTGGTTTGGACATAATGCACAGGCACAGGGGCAGCAGCATAATGAGCAGTGTTAACATGAGCTGCAGGGGTATATTGGGTATAGTGCACAGTGCTTTGATTTTGAGGTCTAGGGTTTGAGCTAGGATGAGTGATTATAGGACCAGTAGTTTGACTCCTGCATTCCCTAGCGAAATGGCCTAGCCTATTGCACTTGTAACACTTGATTTTCGATTTATCCAACCCAACCCTTAGATTCCCATGTAACCCTGGGAACTTTCTCCCTGTTCTTTTGTAGAATTTGCTTGTTCTCACACTAAGCAAAGCCAACTGATGCAAAATGCCCATCTCCTCTAAGTCAGTGGGATCAAAATGTTGCAAATCATTGAGTTCAAAGCACAGATTATCTGACATCTGGTTTTCAGTGTTTGTAGTAAAAGCATAATTTGCAGAGTGAGGATCAGGGTTAGTAAAGTTTCCACCAGCTGTTATATCAATGAAGTGATCATAACCCTGTTCCTTACTACTGCTACCAGATTCTTCCTGACCAAGAAAAGCTGTGCTACCGAATGAGTAATCATCAGTAGCTTTTCCAGACTCTTGCAACTTCTTTTTCTGGTTCAACTCCCTTTCATAGGTCAGGAGTCTACCATGAAGTTGGGTCAGGGTCAGATCTTTGAACTCAACTGAGTTTCTAGTCACAAATGCAATTGTGTCCCATTTATCAGGTAGCGATCTAAGAAACCTGCTATTTTGTGTTGATTTTGGAAATTCAACCTTAACAAGCCTTAGCTCACTGATGAGACAACTAAAACATTCAAACTGTTGGGTCAATGTTTCACCCTTGATGTGACAAAAGGTTTCATACTGCTGATTCATAATTTCCCTATTGTTTTCAATAACTTCTTCGGTTCCCCCAAACTGTTCCTTCAATGCATCCCATAGCTCTTTGGCACTGTTACAATGTAACAGTCCAGCATAGATCTCATTTGGTAATGCAGATGCTATGATGCTAAATGCTTTGGCATCGAGTTCGAACTTTTGAAAATCAGTTTCAGTATAGTTTTCATAAGGTTTTGGTACGAAATTCTTTGGATCCTCAGCACTTGGAACCATAGGAACATGGGGACCAAAAACAACAGACCTCCAACATCCAGGGTTCTGTTGAGCAAGGATGTGACCCATCCTTCTCTCCCAGATGTTGTATTCATTACGTTTAAGCATGGGTGGTTTAAAAAGCGAGCCAACATTATTCTTATCATCTTGTGATTGTGACGTCATCCTGGTTGTTTTACAGACACTGATTAATCAACTTTAATGGTGATTAAACCTTGCTCTGTTTTTCAACAAAAACGAACAAACTATCGATATCAACAATTTTGAGCTGAACTATTTATGTCAAAATGATTGTTAAATCAAATTTGACTGTCCTTGCTCTGATACCAATTGTTGGATCTGATTTTGGTTTTGATTGTATTTTACGTTTGAAATAGAATGAAGATGAATGAGTTGTGCAGCAGAATTAAGATGGAAACAAACTTTGCATACAATCAAACGAGAGTATTGTTTTAATCAAAACACTTTTCACTATGAACCGAAAGATTGAATTTAGTTTCAACAACGATTACACAGCAATGCTTGATACAAACTCCCCCTCAGCCAGAGCTCAGTGTTTGTTCGTGCA
The DNA here is from genome assembly GCA_030545235.1 of Helianthus tuberosus. Taxonomy (NCBI): domain Eukaryota; kingdom Viridiplantae; phylum Streptophyta; class Magnoliopsida; order Asterales; family Asteraceae; genus Helianthus; species Helianthus tuberosus. Next base: position 153,696,765 of record CM060448.1, on the reverse strand, counting down.
GAGAAGACGATTTTTGCAAAGAGCTAATAGAACACTACAGAGCACTGTTCTATTTATAGGCACTAGCAAACCACTGAGCATCTAAGCTGACGTCACCATGAAAGTGACATCTAACCTCCTAACAAACTCTAACCTCTGATCTATACAAACACTGCTATACTAACTACTGCTTATTACAATACATTACATAAAGACAGAGTAAACAACTGCTGCAACCTTCCACTGCTGTGAACCCAGCAGTACTTGTCCGGATCAGCAGTGCTTGAAACAAGGCAGTAGATTGAGCAGCAGAGCTTTAGTCTTTCATCAGGTCTTTACTTGATCAGTAGTTTGTAGATCAGCAGATTGCACGATCAGTAGATAGGAGGTCAGCAGATGTTCAATTCACTTTCAAGGGGAGAGACTTGTATGTAACATCTGATTATTCTGAATCCACTGCTCTGATCCAGTTTTAGCTTTTATTATCTGTTCCTCTGGTAGGGTTCAATCCCAACAACTTTGCATCCATGTTATTTGACATTGGTGCCGATTATAGCTTCATGTCGGTGGAATTTAAATGCATGCTTGGAATAGAATCTAGTAGATTAGAAATCCCTTATTCCATAGAACTAGCCAATGGTAAAGTTGTTGAATCGGGCGAAGTTGGTAGAGGTTGCACACTAGAACTTGGTGAACGAAGATTTAGCATCGACCTCTTACCTATTCAATTGGGTAGCTTCGATGTAGTAGTCGGAATGGACTGGTTGTCCAAGAACAAAGCTGAGGTTATTTGTCATGAGAAAATCATTCGCATCCCTTTAGCGAATGGTGAAACTCTCGTCGTGCATGGAGAAAAGCGAGACACACCTCTTCGAATCATCAGTTGTATGAAGGCACATAAATGCTTAAGGAAAGGATGTGTTGCCTTCCAAGCACACGTGGTAGATAAGAAGGCTGAGGAGCCGAAACTCGAAGACATTCCTATGGTGAAGGAATTTCCTGATGTTTTTCCCGAAGATCTGCCAGGACTACCTCCGCAACGACAAGTCGAATTCCGTATAGACTTGGTTCCAGGAGCCGCTCCTGTAGCCAAGGCTCCCTATCGACTTGCGCCATCCGAAATGCAAGAATTATGTACACAACTCCAGGAGTTGTTGGATAAAGGATTCATAAGGCCAAGCTTCTCGCCTTAGGGAGCTCCAGTATTGTTCATGAAGAAAAAGGATGGAACTCTGCGGATGTGTATCGATTACATAGAATTAAACAAGCTCACTATCAAGAATCGGTACCCGCTACCGAGGATTGATGACTTATTTGATCAGCTGCAAGGATCGAGCTACTATTCCAAGATCGATCTTCGATCTGGATACCATCAGCTAAGAATACAAGAGGAAAGCGTACCAAAGACTGCATTCAGAACACGCTATGGGCATTACGAATTTCTTGTGATGCCGTTCGGGCTGACGAATGCACCAGCGGTCTTTATGGATCTGATGAACCGCGTATGCAAACCATATCTCGATAAATTCGTGATTGTATTTATCGATGATATCCTAATTTACTCGCGAACGAAAGAAGAACACGAGAAACATCTCAGAACTATTCTGGAACTACTGATGAAAGAGAAGCTTTATGCAAAGTTCTCGAAATGCGAATTCTGGATTCGCGAAGTACAATTTCTTGGTCACGTTGTGAATGAGAAGGGCATTCATGTAGACCCGTCCAAGATAGAGGCAATAAAGAATTGGGAAGCTACCAAGACCCCAACTGAAGTTCGATAATTTTTGTGCTTAGCGGGCTATTATCGGCGATTCATCGAGAATTTCTCAAAGATAGCTCAACCCCTAACGACCCTTACTCAGAAAGACAAGAAATACAACTGGGGTTACAAACAGGAAGAAGCCTTCCAACTACTTAAAAACAAGCTATGCGATGCACCAATACTGTCATTACCCGAAGGCACTGAAGACTTCGTGGTATACTGCGACGCCTCACGACAAGGCTTGGGTTGCGTGCTTATGCAGCGCCAAAAAGTCATCACTTACGTTCCAAGACAATTGAAGGTACACGAAAGAAACTACACCACTCACGACCTGGAGCTGGGTGCAGTGGTATTCACCCTGAAGATCTGGCGACATTATTTATATGGTACTCGATGTACAATCTTCACAGATCACAAAAGCTTACAACACATATTCGATCAGAAGGAATTAAACATGCGTCAGCGACGATGGGTCGAGCTACTAAACGACTATGACTGTGAGATTAAGTACCATCCTGGAAAGGAAAATGTTGTAGCAGACGCGCTAAGTCGAAAAGAAAGGGGTAAGACCCTAAGGGTTCGAGCATTGGAAATGACGATTCGAACAAACCTCACAACGCGCATTCGTGATGCACAACAAGAAGCTCTTAAAGGAGAGAACCGTAAGACTGAATACCTCCGGGGTATGTTGAAATACATGGTGCCAAATGAAGAGGGAGCCTTATACTTTAAGAAGCGTATTTGAGCTTCGCTCTATGGTGGCATACGAGAAGTCATTCTTAACGAAGCGCACAAATCGAGATACTCGATCCATCCAAGATCAGATAAAATGTATCAAGATTTGAAAGAATACTATTGGTGGCCAAGACTCAAGAGCGATGTTGCTGTGTATGTTGGAAAATGCCTAACCTGTGCTAAGGTTAAGGCTGAATATCAGAAACCGTCCGGCCTACTACAACAACCAGAGATACCCATGTGGAAGTGGGAGCAAATCTCAATGGACTTCATAACAAAATTACCCAGGACCCCGAGAGGGCACGATATGATATGGGTAATAGTTGATCGATTAACGAAATCTGCGTACTTCCTACCGATCCGAGAAAAAGACAGCACTGGAAAGCTTGCTGAGATATACTTAAGAGAAATTGTGGCACGACATGGAGTGCCAATCTCAATTATTTCAGACAGAGATGGACGCTTTGTCTCAAGAATCTGACAATCATTTCAGGAAGCCTTTGGATCTCAGCTAGACCTAAGCACGACATTCCATCCACAAATAGACGGCCAGAGCGAGCAAACCATACAAACGTTAGAAGATATGCTTCGCGCATGCGTTTTGGATCAAGGCGGCAGCTGGGATACTCACTTACCGTTAGTGGAGTTTTCCTACAATAACAGTTATCATACAAGCATAAAAGCCGCACCGTTCAAAGCTCTGTATGGCCGTAAGTGCTGGTCGCCCTTATGTTGGGCTGACGCTGGAGATAAACGTATGGTTGGTCCTGAACTTGTGCAAGAGACAACCGACAAGATTATGCAGATCCGAGAGCGCATTAAGGCGGCCCGAGATCGACAAAAGAGCTACGCTGATAAAAAACGAAAACCATTAGAATTCGAGGTGGGAGACAAAGTGTTGTTAAAAGTCTCACCTTGGAAGGGCGTAGTAAGATTTGGAAAGAGTGGGAAGCTGAACCCACGATACATCGGACCATTCAGAATCATGGAAAGAATTGGTACCGTGGCATACAAGTTGGAATTACCAGAAGAACTTAATGGAGTACATGATACGATCCATGTATCCAACCTCAAGAAGAGTCCAACACAAGAAAACATGATCATCCTGGTGGATGAAGTGCATATTGATGACGCCCTCCGATTTACAGAACAACCCGTTGAGGTTACCGACTGGAAAGTCAACAAGACCAGGAGGAGCAGTGTGAAACTTGTCAAAGTACGTTGGAACTCTAAGCACGGACCTGAGTACACATGGGAATGTGAAGACCAGTTCAAAGAAAAGTAACCCCACCTGTTCAAGAAGACTCCTGCGAGAGTTAGTTCAGCCTGAATTTCGGGACGAAATTCTTTTAACGGGGGGAGACTGTGACAACTGGCACCAAACCGGTAATTTCCGTACACTTTAATTATTATTTAATGACTGCAATTATGTGTTTAATTGTCAGCATTGTCTGAACACATACTAAACAAGTGAATTTGTAAGGCCCTATAATGGTGTAGGTTTACGCCTATCTTTATTAAACACAAATATAGGCTATTGGGCTTAGCCTTGTAGTGGGTTAGATAGTAATGAAATAAGCCATGTGGGCTAATTAGTGATTTGGGCTTATGTGGTTAGTAATATTGTGCATGTGGGCCTGGCCCAGTCTGTAACTAGGTCACCCTATGTAACTATAAATAGGGTGAACCTAGTTCATTATTAGGTTAGACATTTTAGAGAGGCCATTTTGTTTTTGTTCTTCATTGTCATTTTCGAATTCACTGTTAGTGTACCAGACGGTTCTCTAGAAACCGTGTGCACTTTGATTTCTATTCAATCATTCAAGTTCTTGTTCTTATCACTTTCATCAGTATTCCGCACTCGTGATTGTGATTTTGATATCCGGTTGATAGTTCCTGGATTTACAATTGGTATCAGAGCCTAAGTAGTCTTGCGAAGGCTCGGTTCATTGGATATCATTCGAAGAACAAGAATATTTTTTTGAAGATCGAAGAACACGAAGAACGCTGTTGAAGATCAAGAAATTTTTGAAATTTCTGCATTTTGATCTGTTGGAGGAAGAGAGAGATTGTGTTTACTACTATTTTGGAAGTTATTGGTGGATATATCTTGTGCGACTACCACTATATCAAAAAAGTGTGATATTGTTTCAAATTGTGGGATCAGTACGTCATCATCGTCATATTCAATTCAAATCTTGTGCAATTATCTTTTTACATCATCATCAAATTCTTGTGCGACTATTGTTTTCTTGTGCGTTCCTATCATTCTTGTGCGATCCTAGACATCTTGTGAGATTAAATCATTCTTGTGCGACTACAATTCTTGTGCGATCCAGCAGTCGTCATCAACAAACAAACAACAGACATTCATCGTCAGTTTAATCAACCACATCCAACATCAACTCCGGCCACCTGTAATAACACAACCACTGCACCGGTCACCTTCAACCTCTGGCCACCACCTCCGTCCACATCCGAAACTCTATCATGTTCATAGCACCATCTAAATCACCTCCGGTCCATCGTCTTCAACACTCCGACACCGTTCATTCAAAACAATCTGAAATCCAAGAATCATCATCATCGGTGTTTGCGAGTTCGGGTTCGAAACTGTTACATGATTTTACCACAGCTTCATCGCACCACCGTCATCATCACTGAGAAATCAACATCTCCGGTCATACATCGCCGATCTCCGACACCCTCCGGTCACGGTTCAGCCACCTTCTCGTTCCACCAACAAACATTCACCTTCAACTGTACCTTCGTTACCGACTCGCCTCCGATCTCCGTACATCTTTCATCCTCTCCATTCTGTGCGGCTGTGATCATTAGGATTTGGTGTGAGTATATTAACGAAGAAGAAGGAACAGAATATCTTGGCGGCATTTGTATTACAAGTGAATTAGGGTTTTGGTTACGGTTGAATCGTAGAAGAAGAAGTGACATATTTGATATAATTATTTAGTTTTTTTTTAAATCTGTTTTTAATAATAATAATAATCATTGAGTCATCATTACCTAGTAATTAATGATAATATAAAATTATAATTATAATATTAATTATTTTTTTCATATAAATCATAAAAAAAAGTTTTTTGTTATTGTTTGGTGATAAGTTTTGACAGGTTTGGACGTGCAGTACAGATTGTTGATTTGTGTGTGTGGCAACGGGTCTGAGTTAGCATGTACACGGGTTCTCGCTTTGGGCTTGTGTTGTGGAAACAGTTAAAGGCGCACATTTTTGGGGGATCACACTTTCGGGGGATCACATATTTGGGGGATCACATCTTCGGGGAATCACATTTTCGGGGGATCAAATTGTCTTCTAAGAGAGAGGTGCTTGAGCAGGAATTTCAAGGATTCAAATACTCGTATGGTGAATCTATAGAAGCACTTACAGGCCGGTTTGCTGAACTGCTCTTTGAAATGGAGAAGGCTGAGATTGAGGTGTCTAATCGCACGAGCAACATAAAGCTTCTAGATGTTCTAAAAAGGATTACAGATCAGGCAAACTGTAGTTGGTTTAGGAATGTTAACCAGATAATTGTGACAACCGACTGCTACTGTTACAAAATGAAGCCGGATGAGCTGATCTCACTCATCAAATCATATAACAATGCTGACAAGCAGTCTACTCAAGGCAACACATCTGATGCAAGTTGCTCACCCACTCCTACTCCTACTGCTCCATTGCCTGCTGCAGTTTGCTCATCCAATTCTGATGCAGGTATTCAAATTCACGACTTCACTCCCACAATCAACGAGGTATGTGTAGACGATATCTGCTGTACTACTAAATGTAGGGAAAAGGTTAAAGGTTTTAAAGAACAGGCTCAATCGCTTTCTATGCAACTTCAATGTACCAAATCCAGTAGCTACGAAGTTAAAAAGAAACTGGACGGGTATAAGGAAGTGGTAGAGGCTCAAAAACGTGGCATTCGACAGTTGCATAGTGATCTAAGCGAAGCAAAATGTCGATATCTCCGCTTCAAGGAGCTATCTGAAAAATTAACTGTTGAATTAAACGACTTAAAATCAACTTTCGAAAATACAGAATTTAATTTCAAAAAATTTGATGTTTCAAGCGAAAAGGTCGAAAAGATGATAAATCAACAGTTAAAGTATAGCAAAAAAGAAGTGAGGAATAAAGGATTGGGATTTGTATGCATACCTCCACCATACAATCACAATTACACCTCTATTCCTATGACTAAGGAGGAGATAGCCGACTTGCCTGAAATGGAATATGGGAAGCCCGGGGATAGGAAGGTTGAGCCTGTTAAGCCGAAGAAAGTCAAAATCACAAGGCCAGATAAAACAGAAATTGTTCTAGAAAAACAGGCATTTGATAAAACTTTCGTGAAACCTGCTGATGTTTTAAAGCAAACCGAGACTCTAAATTTTGAGAATAATGCGAATATTGACAAACATTTTCAAGTATTAGATAATAATGTGTCAAGTTTTTCTAAAAATTCATCTGAAGTGCAACCTCAAACAAAAGAGTCTGAATTAACAGAGCCTAGAGTTAATGTAGATAACATCGAGTTTGCCATGTTAAGAGGTTTGACTGAGTTTGTGAAAGAATTTAATAAGAGCAAACAAGCTGAATCTGCTTCGTCATTTGACACATCTTGCGATACTTCTGAAACATCCACTTCTGAGAAATCAGAAATGGGCGAATCACCTAGTGTCAACAATGCTTCACCTGAGGAAGCAGAGGCATCTCAAACTGAATCAATAGCTTCATCTGATTCAAATAGTGACTCCCATGAAAAGACTGACTGTGATAATTCAGAGTCAGTTGCTTCAGTGGAATCAACAAATGAATCATCTGAAACTGTTGATTCAAATTCGATTAAAGAAGAATAAAAAACAACATCAGGAGCATCTGTTGAGTTAGATGGAAATGAAACCACAGGAGCCCCTGCTGACTGTTCAAAGGAAAATAATTCTGATTCTTCTGAAACAATTGTGTCACAAGAAGCTGAGAGCAATTCTACAGCATCAAGTTGTAGGATCGAATAATCGACCAAATGAGTCAATTCAGAGTCAATACGCACTGTTTGTGTGGCGGAAACACACAAACAGAGTTGAATTAGCAAGAACGGAGTAGAAAACAGAGATCTGATACTTTAATACACTCTTCTCATTGACATTCAACTTGAAAATTCAGCAGCAATTTGTTACACCACTTGAAAATCTGTTATCAAATGAGAACCCAACTACCTATTTATAACCCTACTGATTCCGCTTGAAACATTGACTTAACCTCTCGAGCGGAATCACATACAATTACATTTGGAGCGAAATCTCAATAAAAACAAATATAAAATTCTATTTCGTGTCCTTTGAATTCTGTTACATATCAATTTCGTGTAACTTGTTTCCATGATGTAAGAGTGAGGTCACCTTTATGATGTCATCATTTAATATGATGACATCTCTCTTGTTTAGATTCGCAACGCAACCAAGACTCGATATAAGACGAAGTCAGCAGACAAATGCACCAACAGTCTCCCCCTTGGATGTTGACGGAGTCTTTAATACGAGACTTTAATACGTCAAAATTTCAGTCTTAATCAGTCTTCACACTTTCCAAAATATTTGACACTAAGCATCCTTCAAACTCTCTCTTTCTAACAGACTTCCCCTTAAGTTGTTCCGGGATCGCAATCTGATATAACACTCTCTATCTTCTTAGCATTAGCAGCTTTCACAGATTTAGAACCATCTCTTGGCTCTTCGTAGCAACAAGATCAGGAACCTGGCTTTTACGTCTACAGACTCCCCCTTTCGACAAGCTGGGATCGCAGTCTGGAATTTACTAGCTGCATACCTGTATACACTCTAACCAACAGTAAGATTTGACTTTATGCTTACCACTTGAATTTAAAATGATTAAATTTGATTTCAAATTAATGATCCATTTTGTCATTTCAAAAACAATTTACATTACATCAAACTTTCCCAATCCAATGTCGTTCATCATGTTTAGCACCTGGGATTTTGAAAATCAGCTCTCCAACATCAGTTGTCGAAAATCTTTTTGGCTTTTTCAAAAAATTTATGCTAAAACACACTAAAATATTTTTGGATTTTTGATTTTAATGAAAAACAGTAAAGAAATATTTACAGACAATATTTTTTGTGAGTTTGCGTAAGAGGATCATATCAGTTTTTGAGACAAATCACTAGCACCGTTAAGCTTTAAACATATTAAGTTCTGAACGATTCACGTTGATTGACGATATAGTTGTCCTCTTAAGCTCATTCTTAAAACTTTCGAAATGTTTACCGATACATTAGGGTATATTAATTTTGCACTAAATTCTTTATGGACCCCACGATCTCAGCATATCCCCTCATCATGCAATATACTAACTCGAGTAATGCCTTTAAACTTTCATCAACTGTGATATGTGCTAAACCAACTCAGAATGTTTAAACATTAACAATCAGGTCGATACTTCTGTATACGCAGAGAAAGTACAATGTTTAAACAAAATAAGAAATAAAAACAAGTTAAAATTTGTTTAGGCTTTAACCACCAGGTCGATACTCCCGTATACGCAGAGGTGATCCAAAGCTTAAACGAAACACCAAAGAAAATAAAGCAGAACATTTAGGCAATAACATCCAGGTCGATACTCACGATAAGCAAAGGATGTCCAATGCTTAAACAAAATAAAGACTTAACCATTTTTATGTCTTTCAACAATCAATGATTACCGAGTAGGCACACAATCAAGAAGGACAAAACTAAGTACTATGCTTTCGACCATGTTTCCCACTAGAACTAGGCTTTTTCATTTAAGTTTGTATCGTTCTCGCAAATCTACTAGTTTAGCTGAGCCTATCGTCACATCTTTAGTGAGACCGTTTATCACATTTGACATTTCATTTCTTTAGCATGCTGTGATAGTCCAACTGATTTACTATCATTTCCTCTTTTTCACAACAAAACTCATTTTGAATTTTTCAATGTTTTTGGCATTTTCAAATTTTCTATTTTTTTTTTATTTTCTCCCCCTAAAATCAAAATATGTTTCAATTTTGATTTTCTGAGAAAATTTGAAAACAAACAATACAGATAAAATGACAAACTGATGAGAATTGCTTCAAATCGCCATCCACTTGGCTTAAACAATCAGAACTCCCCCTGACAACAAACTATTTTCCCATTATGATTTCAAAACACTTAAGTTTGTTTTAATCAAAATGGTTTTTCCGGAAAATTAGTTTTGTTTGTCATTTCACAAACATGGGGTTTAATTCATCACACTATTTTCAACCACTTGTAGGTTTATCACAAAAACAATTTCCAATAATCATACCACTTGTAAGATAGTTAAATCAAGTACAACTTAATGTCCTTGATTAACCACTTGTAAGTCGAAATATCACATTTACCAACCTGTGAATTTCTTAAGAAAGATGCCGATTCCTACTCCCAAATTACCAACCTGGGAATTCCGGCAAGTCAGGTTTTTCAGTTAAACTGTTTCACTCAAGCCTGACAGTCCTTGGGTGTATTTAAGTTATTTTCACACGGGGTTTGAACATTCCTTTTTGTTTCATAAAATTCTTTATCCCCTTTAACCTTTCCCTCAACCATTTTTCCAAACATATTTTTTTACTTTTTCATTGAACGCCTTTTAGACATCAAATACTTTATTTTCAGAATAGAATTGATTCGAAATTTTCACCTTACCAATTTTTTGTTTAAAATTTTCAGTCCGCAATGGTGGAACGTTGATATCATCCATTGGCGAAACTGAATTTTCTCCTTTTAGTTCAACTATTGGCTCCTCTGATTTTGACGAATCAGATTCATTGCCAGAACGTAGCTCATCTGACTTTGACAAGTCAGATTCATTGTCACACCCTCAAAAATCCACACGCGGAGTACTACCGCGAGGCGTGTGACTGACCAGGATCCAGCCACTAATTATCTTGAACGATTTAGTTATTATCACAAAGAATGGTATAATTAGCGACCAATTTAAATTTTTCAAAACATAGTTTAAGTTTGCAGTGGAAAGGAAAAGAGAACAAATCGTAATTTAAAACCACAAGTTTATTAATTATGAACTTACAAACCACGCACTCCAGCCGATTGCAATGTCCGTCCTAAATTGTATCGAGTAACCTACAAAGCATGCAGTAGGGTGTCAACATAAAGTTGGCGAGTTCACGAGTTGTCCAGTTTTAGTTTTTGAAAACGTAAGTTGTTTAGATAAAGCATTTATAATCACGTCATGGGGAGCGACCCCATTTGAAAGCTACTAAACTGGCGTTACCGAAACTATTGACGAGAAGATTTTGTGCCCCGAGTCAATGTCTATCGTCATTGACCAAGATGCAAGGTATACTAGTTCACGCCCGATCTCCCCCGGTCACGGTGTGAGGTTGTCAAACCTAATAGCGCTATCAACTAATAACCCGTTCGCCCCCGGCGATTAATCGGTACTATAAGCAGGGACTTTACATGATAGAGATTCGTTTAGTTTTGATAGTTGTGATTTATAAATAATATCCAAACGTATCTCCCCCGGAGATAGTATTTTAAAAGTAACCATTTGCATTTTCCCCCGGAAATATTAATTGAGAGTAATCTTTATAGATGGCGGTTTGTTCGTGTCCCTCCCTGGGACGCATGCTTTTAGTGTGTGAACTCACCTTTGCTTTGCTCGGCAGACAATTTACTCGTGTTAGGTTGGTCAACCATACCCTATTATGGTTATACATATTTATTAGGTTCGCATGCAAGTAATGTCTCGTATAAATTACACGTAGCACGTAAATCCACCTTTCATATAATACACACACTTTGCATAATGTACAGTAATGGTCACAGTAGCACGTATCATACCAGCATACATGTTATTGGGCCTATCCTAACGCATGACAATTAATCAGCAGCAGTTAGACACCAACAGTTAAACAACAACATTAGTACATAGTCCATAACACCTGTTTGTGCGGCCCAATAACCAAGTGACGTAGTCCAGTCGAAATTAGGTAGTCTCGACTCGAGAACACGAGGTCTCGAGTCTCAACCACAAGCTCCTGTGTCGAAATCAGATGGTCTCGGGTTGTGCATGATTGAGTTGCAACCTTAGAGGTCTCGAGTCAGGTCTTGAGTCGAGATCAGGAGGTCTCGAGCCGAGATCAGGAGATATCGAGTCGCAACCTACCCGGTCTCGAGTCTCCTGTTGCTTGCCTGGTTTCGAGTGGTCTCCGAGAGGTCTCGAGTCGCAACCATAAGGTCTCGACTCGCAACTATGCAAATGTTTCTAGAATCCGCCGAATGGTACTATCCAATCAGATTTCATAAGCACGTACTATCCAATCAGATTTTTATTAACATGTTCCAAATGCCGTACACTCCTAAATTCAGATCAAACCAACATATTTCAAATATTTGCATACGATTCAAACTGTTCTTCACTAGTGTTTTGTCATTCATCGAAACAGGTTCAACCATTTGATTATATGAATCACCATAACACATATCCTTCTAGCAGATTTAACCTTAGTACATCACAATATCATCTATCCGTTTTATCCGTGCAAGCAATCAGAAGCATACATAATCAATCGCCACATGAATTATCACTCAACACGATAGATATCATATTTCAAACAAAACAGTTAGTGCTAAGTTATCTGAAACCTTAGAATTAAAGCCACATTTCAACCAACAGTGTACAACCTATAACTCTAATTAAAAAGAACCCCTATTTCGATCAGTCAATCAACCATAACATTTTATCATAACCTTTGATGTGTATAAGGAGACACAGACTTCTACTCTTTATTCACAGCAAACCAAAACAACAATTTCCAAGTATGATCATGCTTTCATTTCTTCTATACACCAAACAAGCAACTGAAGTAATAATAATAAACGGACACAAGATTGTATAAAGAAAACACAGGACTGATTAACACAAAACTACACGGTATGAACACCAAACAATTTAATACAATTTTCCGAATCCTATGTATAAGCAGCAGTTTATCAAAACAATTACTCAAGCATATATAGTCTTTATACTAACTGGTTGTTACCAGAAATGTCAAAAATCAACATCACAAGGAATACAAATAGATTAAGATGAACATACACCTGACTAAAGAAGTGTGTCGTGCTGCCACTGTCGTCGTCTCCTCCCATCGGATGCCGCCCTTGCTCGGACATCCACCATCCATCCAGCTGCAACCAGAACCACACTATTATCGTCGCCGTCGGTCGTCTGTCATCATCTACAACAGCTGAATCAGCATCATTCATCTTTAATTGTTGTAACCACCTCCATTGCTACCACTACCATGAGCGGCAGCGGCGACGCCATCAAAACGATAGAGAAGGAGAGAAAGAAAGGGGTGAGGGGTGCTGTTGTCGGAGAATTTGCCGTCACCGGACCACCCTGAATGGTGGCCGGCCTTCATATGCTTGTCGGAGCTCTGTTGGCCGCCGAATTTCATTGATCAGAGAGAGGGAAAGGCTCTGAGTGTTGTTTACGTGTGTTCAGAGAAGATGAAGGTGGGGGAGAATGGGTTGAGGGGTTTGAGGGCGCTCGTCGGAGGGGCAGGACGCCGGCCGGAAGAGCTCCGGTGACTGGAATCGCAGAGGAGGAGTGAGTGGTGTGGGGTGTGTTGTGTTGTGCGGCTGATGAGTCCTTAGAGGGGTTTTTAGGGTTTATTATTATAAAAGAGAATGAGGTTTATAGTTAGGGTTTAGGTTTAGGAGGTTGGGTTGGGCCTAGCCCATGAGCATGATCCATGTAATACTAAGAGTCTCGTTTTTAATGAACTGGTTTGTTTAACTTAACTCTTAATTATTTCGGTAAGTAAATAAATAGATAAATATGCATGTGTGTGAAATGTGTTCGATTCAGGTTGTCAGTTAAACGGTGTGTTCCCCTCGTCGTAGTTTATTATTTAATAATAATAATAATAATGATAATGATAATGATAATAAAACCCCCTTCATTCGATGATCGGGATCGAGAGTACGGGTTGTCACATTCTCCCCATGTTACTGGAATTTCGTCCTCGAAATTTAGGCAAAAGTCAAACGATACGCTCTATATGTATATATATAGACCCCATTACCACACGTAGATATAAGCAGTTTCACGAAAGTCTACAAAACGAACATGTAAGTCACGTAGCACATAAGATCACATAGCACGAAAAAAATCACGTGGCATAAGGTCCATAGAGTCTGTACGTATCTCACATGGTATGGATTTTCACAGAATTAATTATAACATAACGATGAAATCACGCAGGAAAGCCCGAAGCGTCACATTATCCCCAAGTTCAAGAAATTTCGTCCCGAAATTTAGCGCGCAGCCACTGACAAGCAAGTGTGTTTAACTTTTACGCGGGGCGTCACATCGTCCCATTGTTGGTTTGAATTTTCTTCCTGAAATTCAGTTGTAGCCTCAGTGCTGGACGTAACGTTTGTAAACAACTGGGGATACATGCGCATCATCTGGTTTTCCCATTCCCAGGTAAGCTCTGGGTTACGGTGTAAGTTCCAACGAGCTCGGTCTGCTGGTGGTCTACCACGCTTGAGGGTTTGATTTCTTGATCCCTGTTCTCAACCGGTTTCTCAACGAAGCGTAGTTGGTTGTTGATCACGAGTTCCTAAAAGAACAACGAATGTTACATCTGACAGACACTTCTTCAGATTATGCACGTGAAAGACGTTGTGTACCACATTCAGCTTTTTAGGCAGGTTAGTCTGTAAGAAACCTTACCGATCCTCTCGGTAATTTTGAATGGTCTGACGTATCCCGGATTAAGCTTGCCCCGTTTAAAATGAGCCGCACCATCCAGGGTGAGACTTTAAGTAGGACCCGGCCCCCGACCTGGAACTCTAGAGGTTTCCTATGCTCATCAGCGTAGCTTTCCTAACGGTCACGAGCTGCCGCCATGTGTTGTCTGGTCTGGGCAATCTTATCCGTTGTGTCAAGTACAAGTCTCGGGCCGGTAATTTGGCTTCCGCCAACTTCCGCCCAACACAGAGGTGTCCGGCATTTGCGTCCGTGCAATGCCTCAAATGGTGCTGCCTGAATGCTAGTGCGGTAACTGTTGCTGGAAGATATTTCTACAAAAGGGAAGTGTCACTCGTTTTCCATAGTCGATAGCACGTGCTCTCAGCATGCCTTTAAGGGTTTTGGAGAGTGCGTTCAGTTGGCCACCCATCCACGGGTAGTCAACAGTGCTCATGTCTAACAGTGAGCCAAAGGGTCTGGCCGCAGCTTGCGACGAATCGGATGCAAAACGTGGATTACGATCATAGACAATAGAAGTTGACACTCCGTGCCTGACATCTACTTCTTTCAAGTAGATGGTATCCAGTTCGAAAACTTGTCGGTTTCTTTGGTCACATGCCATTACTAGCAGACATTTCATCAATGCCTTGGGCAGGATAGAATAAAATAAAAGCACCTCATAGATTTCCTTCCAATTGCTGGAGTTGCGGATCGCTGAGCATCTCTCTAATGTCAGGTGATACTCTTTCGAGTCTAAATCATAAGGGGTTGCATATGCGATCGAGAAGAGCGGGCCTTGCGGCGTTAAAAGCCGCGCGTTGAAAACTTAACGCAGGCGGTTTGAGTCGTAGAAGTACCAGGGTAAAGCGGAGGAGTCGTTCGGACTACCTCTGGTTTTCGCAGTAGTTTCAGATGTCGTCGAAAGAAACAGGCGTCGAATTTTTGACAGGATGGAATAAATTCGAGTGTCGTAACTAAGTGTTGAGCGTATCGAGTTCGAAGAACAGTGCTTGCGATACCCGTTACCCCCGGGGTATCCTTGGCTCGTTGCCCCAACGAGTAACATTCGTAGGAAGTAATTCGTTCAAACGGAGATTTGTGCAGAGTAGAGTAGGATAAGGATCATGGAATCCGTGAACTATAACACGAGTAGCGAGATAATGCAAGAAGGGTAGTCATAACTGATGCGTCCAACTTGAGACAAAACATGAAGGCTTTGGGATCGGCAATAGGGATTTATCTGATGTCGATGAGGTAGCTGGTCGTACACAAGTTATGGGTGTTTAGAATAAAGAGTGTCGCTTGCTGACAAGGGGTGTTACGTCGATTGGTTTAGCACGAAAAGAAGTAGCTAGTGAAGGATGGTCATCGTGCGGGTCTGTAGGTTTTAGGGTCTACTTAGACGTCTGGCAGGATGTGATTCCTCAAATCGGTAAGAAACCAAGTTCGAGTGGATTGTTCTAAGTCGCGCGAATGAGTTTGGAGTAGCATGTGCGTCGTCGAGGGGGGGGGGGGTTGATGTGAAACTGCGGAATTGGGCTCTCGAAAAAGCACGATTGAGGTAAATATTGCCAATTTTTCAGGGTTTATGGATTTTGTCGACTAAAGGTCGTTCTTGCTGAATTCATTAATCTGGAGAGAAATCTGGTCAAGGTTCCCATATGAAGAAACGTGGATATCGTGATAAAGAAACGATAGAAACGGGGATACCATCTGAGCAATAAACGCGGATTCGTATGAAAGCTAGCGAAAGGATTCACGGGATCAGAAAAGTCGTCAAAGAATAACGGATCTGGCAATGAAGGATAAGGTAAGCATCTAGGTTATCGTACTCGTCGGTGGGTTGACTGGCTCATGTCTTCGTCTTGCCACGCTTTCAAATACGCCGGTTTGTAAAAAAGATATCAGTTTG
This sequence comes from Helianthus tuberosus, assembly GCA_030545235.1. NCBI lineage: Eukaryota > Viridiplantae > Streptophyta > Magnoliopsida > Asterales > Asteraceae > Helianthus > Helianthus tuberosus. Next base: position 153,680,579 of record CM060448.1, on the reverse strand, counting down.
CTGGGTTTTGGGGCGTGCTGAGGTATAAGGTTGAACTGGAATAAGGTTTCACCATGCAACAAGGAATGTGGGGAACTAGCTTCGTGATTGATGGGAATGCGATACGATCGTTGGCACTGCAATGAGGAGCACACACCGCGCATGCTTCGTGTGTTTGAGATGTGCAAACAGAAATCCAAAAAGTGTAGGCTTACCAAAGTGCTTCAAGAATCCAGGTTATCGGTCGGATGAGGGAATAAGTCTCACCACTTAAGCCAGGAAAAGAAATGCGTGAGTAAGAAGGACGTGAATGACGTCGTCGTTCCTTCTAACATCTCATGATATAGGGATGGCTCCCCTTCATCGAGCCGTTCTCATGATTTCTCTCCGAGGTCCGTAGCAGGCCTCCTGTAAGCATGTATACCGTGTAAACGTTTCCCGCGTCGATTCATCATAGCCTGGGGATGACGTCAGGAAATATGTGGGCGCGGACTTGGAATAACTGGTTCCTTGCCTTAAGTGTGTCGTGGCTTCGAATCGAGGTTAGGAGAATTCACTCCTTCTTAGCGCACATCAAGTTTGCGTAGTTTTCGTATAATTCACAGCGTCGAGTACTAATTACACAACTACATATTTACGCACATAAGCCAAATACATACATACACATTTACACATAGATGTGTGCACAAGTAAATGTCGATGACTATAATTACTATGTGAGTACCTGAATCTGACGAACCTTGCAATCCGGAGTGTGGTGTCGCTGTGGTTTTCATTAAAGAACGGTTATAGTCTGGTTTTCGTATAAAAATATTATGTCCAAAACTTTTTATATTTTTAAACCTTGTTCACTATAACCAATGGCTCTGATACCAATCTGTCACACCCTCAAAAATCAACACGCGGAGTACTACCGCGAGGCGTGTGACTGACCAGGATCCAGCCACTAATTATCTTGAACGATTTAGTTATTATCACAAAGAATGGTATAATTAGCGACCAATTTAAATTTTTCAAAACATAGTTTACGTTTGCAGCGGAAAGGAAAAGAGAACATATCGTAATTTAAAACCACAAGTTTATTAATTATGAACTTACAAACCACGCACTCCAGCCGATTGCAATGTCCGTCCTAAATTGTATCGAGCAACCTGCAAAGCATGTAGTAGGGTGTCAACATAAAGTTGGCGAGTTCACGAGTTGTCCAGTTTTAGTTTTTGAAAACGTAAGTTGTTTAGATAAAGCATTTATAATCACGTCATGGGGAGCGACCCCATTTGAAAGCTACTAAACTAGCGTTACCGAAACTATTGACAAGAAGATTTTGTGCCCCGAGTCAATGTCTATCGTCATTGACCAAGATGCAAGGTATACTAGTTCACGCCCGATCTCCCCCGGTAACGGTGTGAGGTTGTCAAACCTAATAGCGCTATCAACTAATAACCCGTTCACCCCCGGTGATTAATCGGTACTATAACCAGGGACTTTACATGATAGAGATTCATTTAGTTTAGCTAGTTGTGATTTATAAATAATATCCAAACGTATCTCCCCCGGAGATAGTATTTTAAAAGTACCCATTTGCATTTTCCCCCGGAAATATTAATTGAGAGTAATCTTTATAGATGGCGGGTTGTTCGTGTCCCTCCCTGGGACGCATGCTTTTAGTGTGTGAACTCACCTTTGCTTTGCTCGGCAGACAATTTACTCGTGTTAGGTTGGTCAACCATACCCTATTATGGTTATACATATTTATTAGGTTCGCATGCAAGTAACGTCTCGTATAAATTACACGTATCTAACACGTAGCATGTAAATCCACCTTTCATATAATACACACACTTTGCATAATGTACAGTAATGGTCACAGTAGCACGTATCATACCAGCATACATGTTATTGGGCCTATCCTAACGCATGACAATTAATCAGCAGCAGTTAGACACCAACAGTTAAACAACAACATTAGTACATAGTCCATAACACCTGTTTATGCGGCCCAATAACCAAGTGAAGTAGTCCAGTCGAAATTAGGTAGTCTCGACTCGAGAACACGAGGTCTCGAGTCGCTACCACAAACTCCTGTGTCGAAATCAGATGGTCTCGGGTTGTGCATGATTGAGTTGCAACCTACCCAGTCTCGAGTCTCCTGTTGCTTTCTTGGTTTCGAGTGGTCTCCGAGAGGTCTCGAGTCGCAACCATAAGGTCTCGACTCGCAACTATGCAAATGTTTCTAGAATCCTCCGAATGGTACTATCCAATCAGATTTCATAAGCACGTACTATCCAATCAGATTTTTATTAACATGTTCCAAATGCCGTACACTCCTAAATTCAGATCAAACCAACATATTACAAATATTTGCATACCATTCAAACTGTTCTTCACAAGTGTTTTCTCATTCATCGAAACAGGTTCAACCATTTGATTATATGAATCACCATAACACATATCCTTCTAGCAGATTTAACCTTAGTACATCACAATATCATCTATCCGTTTTATCCGTGCAAGCAATCAGAAGCATACATAATCAATCGCCACATGAATTATCACTCAACACGATAGATATCATATTTCAAACAAAATAGTTAGGGCTCAGTTATCTTAAACCTTAGAATTAAAGCCACATTTCAACCAACAGTGTACAACCTATAACTCTAATTAAAAAGAACCCCTATTTCGATCAGTCAATCAACCATAACATTTTATCACAACCTTTGATGTGTATAAGGAGACACAGACTTCTACTCTTTATTCACAGCAAACCAAAACAACAATTTCCAAGTATGATCATGCTTTCATTTCTTCTATACTCCAAACAGGCAACTGAAGTAATAATAATAAACGGACACAAGATTGTATAAAGAAAACACAGGACTGATTAACACAAAACTACACGGTATGAACACCAAACAATTTAATACAATATTCTGAATCCTATGTATAACCAGCAGTTTATCAAAACAATTACTCAAGCATATATTGTCTTTATACTAACTGGTTGTTACCACAAATGTCAAAAATCAACATCACAAGGAATACAAATAGATTAAGATGAACATACACCTGACTAAAGAAGTGTGTCGTGCTGCCACTGTCGTCGTCTCCTCCCATCGGATGTCGCCCCTGCTCGGACATCCACCATCCATCTAGCTGCAACCAGAACCACACTATTATCGTCGCCGTCGGTCGTCAGTCATCATCTACAACAGCTGAATCAGCATCATTCATCTTTAATTGTTGGAACCACCTCCATTGTTACCACTACCATGAGCAGTGGTGGCGACGCCATCAAAACGAGAGAGAAGGAGAGAAAGAAAAGGGTGAGGGGTGCTGTTGTCGGAGAATTTGCCATCACCGGACCACCCTGAATGGTGGCCGGCCTTCATATGTTTGTCGGAGCTCTGTTGGCCGCCGGATTTCATTGATCAGAGAGAGGGAAAGGCTCTGAGTGTTGTTTACGTGTGTTCAGAGAAGATGAAGGTGGGGGAGAATGGGTTGAGGGGTTTGAGGGCGCTCGTCGGAGGGGCAGGACGCCGGCCGGAAGAGCTTCGGTGACTGGAATCGCAGAGGAGGAGTGAGTGGTGTGGGGTGTGTTGTGTTGTGTTGTGCGGCTGATGAGTCCTTAGAGGGGTTTTTAGGGTTTATTATTATAAAAGAGAAGGAGGTTTATAGTTAGGGTTTAGGTTTAGGAGGTTGGGTTGGGCCAAGCCCATGAGCATGATCCATGTAATACTAAGAGTCTCGTTTTTAATGAACTGGTTTGTTTAACTTAACTCTTAATTATTTCAGTAAGTAAATAAATAGGTAAATATGCATGTGTGTGAAATGTGTTCGATTCGGGTTGTCAGTTAAACGGTGTGTTCCCCTCGTCGTAGTTTATTATTTAATAATAATAATAATGATAATGATAATGATAATGATAATAAAACCCCCTTCATTCGATGATCGGGATCGAGAGTACGGGTTGTCACATTCATCGCCAACACGTGGCTCCTTTGCTTCCGAAGAAACAAATTCATTGCAAGGAATTTTGTCTTTCTTAACACTCCATTCTGTCCTCAGATTTGTATCTGATGAATTCGTTTTGCTTGAATTGTCATTCTTTGGAAAGTGACGTGATGTCGTGGTCACAATCAAATTTAATCCAAATACAACTAAATAGTTAGCGGTAAGTGGGTATCGAACACAGGGAGTTTGTGGAATATGTGTTATTTAGAAGATTATCTAACTTGACTAAAATTAAACTAATTACAAATAAAGTAGAATTCAAGAGTTGATTTGAGTGAATTGGTTTTAGACTGAATTTAACTAATTAAATTGCAAGAGAAAAGTTTTGGTTGTAAACAATTTAGAAACAAGTAACCATCTTTAGTTTCCGGTTTGCTATGACACTTATGTTAACATTCCACTAAAAAGAACTACATAGACATAGTTCATATGTGATCAATTGCAGTGATGAAAAGGAACTAAGTACTCAGATTCCTAGAACGTGAGGTTGTTACCCGATGATCAATCAACCCTTACCCAAGCCTAACTATACCCATGATATCTCAATTGCCAACAGCACCAAGAACGTATGGTTTCTAATTAGTTCAGCACATGGATTTACAATTTACTAACAAATAATCACATACCATAACAAGCAATTCAATAAAGAGAAGATTGTTATTCTAGAAATATGGAAATAAACATAAATGTCTTGCAAACCTTCCACCAAAGATAGTCACAAAATACTTAGCCACTCATGGCTTGAACAAACATTGTCAAACAAGTTTTGATCTTCAAAAACAATTCAAACATCCAAAAACTAATGATCCTAGATTGTTTCAAGCCCCAAAAATTCTCCAAGTTGCTCCAAAATTCGTGTACAAGCAAGTGGTAACCGAAAACCAATGATAAGTCTCCATAAATCCCCTAAAAATGGCCATTAATAGCATAAGTTACAACTTGAGAAAAGTCGGTGCCGTAACCTACGGCTGGGAGCCGTAGGTTACGGTGGTCAACAGGTCCTGGGTCAACAATAGGCGCCGTAACTTACGGCTGGGAGCCGTAGGTTACGGCTCATACTAATCCTTACGCCTCCTCCCTCCTGTTTTATGGCAGTGCACCGGACCAACAATTGGGGCCGTAACCTACGGCCAGGAGCCGTAGGTTATGGCGCTCAACAAAACTCTTTTCCTTGTTTTCTTTATAACATCCCCCATGCTCGAGTTTTGTTCCACAACTTCTAACATCTTGTCCAAGCCTCATAAGAGCCACTCCTTAATCACTTTAATACCTGAATCATCAAGCATCTAGTGATTACCATGTTCAAGCAAATAACCGAATAAAGCATGGAATGTGCATATATTTAGACCTTTTAAGGGTTGTCCTACGGACCACCCGTCACATCCCCACACTTACCCGTTGCTTGTCCCAAGCAACCCATTCAAAACTATTCACAACCATAGCGATCAATTATGCAAACCAAGCTAACATGTGTCGTCCTTTTACTAACTTTCAATCGTACCACAAGACACACCTCTCGCAAAAATCTCTCGGTGACAAGAATTATTAGCATAATGCTACCACTCAATGCATGTGTGTGTGTGTGTGCGACAATAAGCTTGTATAAAAAATCAAGTTTCCTCCTAACAAATATCTAGCATGCTTTTGAATCAAAGGAACTTACGGGTTATAACGGGGCTAGGTGTAAAGGTAGGAAAATGGTGGAATACATATGAAAGAGCTAATTGATTTGACCCGGTTTTTTTTTTCTACTACTACGAAGCAAACATCAAGTATATACAAAACTTCTTCAACATCTCAACTACTATTGCAACTAAATACTTCTTTTTGTATTTTTCTCATTTTTTTTTCAACAATAAACTTCAATAATATATACAAGAACATCAACACTACATACTAAATTCCTAAACCGGGTCATCTCAATCGGTAAAATTTATATAGGAAGTAGGCTTGGGTCACAACCGAATGGTTTAAGGCTCAAACATGGCTTTCTAAGGACCAAACCCCCACCCCTCACAATACCAAGCTGATATATGTAAAGTATGAGGTCCAACCCACCAATCCCGCACTCTCACACATCTAGACGAGGCTACCTAAAAGTCCCCTATCATTTCCAAAAGCATGCTAATTCTAGGATTTAACAAGTATTCACACACAAGTTCTATTAACACACAACACACACCGCCACTCAAACAATGAAATATCAATAACAATCATGTGTGGCTCAAATCCTCACCAAGAAAAGACTAGGAATGGGTGTCGGTGTGTCAAATGGCACAATATCAAGTTTTCAAATTTTAACAATTTTCGCTTGGGTTTACAAAATTTTTAAAACTCTCAAAAATTTCTCCCATCCCCACACTTGGGATACATTGTCCCAATATATGGCTTTGAGGGAAGGATCGCTTTTAACCAACAACATCAGCCTTTGCTTATACTCTCAAACCCCAAGTTTCTTTTTGTATATATATATATATTTTTTTTATTAAAACACCACCAATCCTTCACAACCCAACAACATATCAACATCAAACACCACCCTACCTCCCAACCATAACATAAACAAACTACATAAAAATATACAAAAATGTACATAGGAGCAAGATACGACCTGGCTAGTAGTACTTCGGCTGTGGAGGCCCGAAGATGGATGTCATCATATCAGTCCACTCACCAAAACCAAATGCTCCACCGCTACTACTGCTTCCTTGATCACAACTTGGATTCTCCTGTTGATAACTCATAGCATGTGGATCCACCCACTGAGAGTGATGCAATGGTGGGGTGGGGTATGACACACTACCATCATTTGGTGGCAATGTGGTGTAGTCCACAATAGGCGGATCTCCTTCAATTGGTTGGCCCGCATGCCATTGATCATGCATGCGTCTCTGGCGATCATCTAAATAGCGGTTGTTCACTTCTTCTTCATGGGCATACATATGAGCACGGTTCCATTGCTCACTCCTATCATAGCTGATAGCTCTTTCCATGCTAGCACCCATAAAAGTTTGCTGATCAAAGAGCACTTGGTTTGGTTCACTCCATTCACCGAAAGTGGGTGGCCGCCTTTGTTCAATAATTTGGCCCATATTTCCCGAGTGGGCCTAGTAAGGATCATAAGCTTGCGGTGCATAATCAAATGCACCCCCCACATAACCAGCTTGCACTCCAGCTCCCTGAACTTGAGCATCAACCATGAAGGTATCTTCACGGTAATCCTCATCTCCACTTACCTCTTCATCGGTTGTTTCGGGCTCATCAGCCTCACCCGGTCGTAACGGCCTCGCATCCACCTTCAACGCTCTCCACCTTCTCCCATCTGTTTTCAGCCTATGATACCTCTCCGTTTCCGTGTAAATCCAACCTGGCCCAAGATTCTTAAGGTCGAATGGTCTAAACCTCTTGTAAGAACCTTTTTCATCACCTTTAATCGCCCCATATTTTTTTAACAACGCCGTAATCAACCGGCAATGAGGTATGATCTTTCTTTCTCCACTAATTTTGCTCAACCAGATGTTATTCAGCACGAGAAATCGGAAAGGGACTTTGGGATATCCATGCATCATCATATATAAAATCGGTACTTCCTGATGCCGCACTTCCATCTTGTCACCCCGCCTTGGAACAACATTATATATGCACAACGTCAACAACAATTTTGCTTCCATTCTCAAATTACTCCTATATAACTTCCCATGTGTTGTGCCCGGAAGGAAGAGGTAATCAAGCATATTTTGCCATTGCGGATGCTTGTTGGGCTCGTGATAGAGATCTTTGAGACTTGGGTGAATGTATTCAGTTGCGGGTCTGTCGTCAAACTTTGCTATTTTGCGCAAAGAGTCATAAGACATTTCTACTTTCACCCCGTTACACTGTCCAACGAGCCTCATCTTGCTTGGGGTCTTAAACGGGGGACAATCAAGTGAAACCACCCATTCTTGAATCTGCTTGTCGTACATCTTCTTCACTTTCCCGTCATAACACTTCAAGGCTGCACCCCAACCCAACTCCTTGAACTTTGCCGTGATCCCAAATGGCCCGAAATCAACCTCCTTGATCTCCTTCTCACAAATAAATGCTTCACCTCGTTGTTTTAGCTTGTTCATTTGTTCATGGAATAGATCCTCTCTCCATTCTGCGGGTTGGTCTAGCAATGAACCGGATGTCCAATCCGGCTTCGGACCCCTTGGAGGTGCATCCTACTCCGAGTCCGGGTCACCAACCCGGGTCAATCTCCTCCTCTTTTGTTGCGTATCATCCCCTTGAGGCGCATTAGAAGAACTTGCAATTCCTTTCCCCTTTTTCGTCACCATGCCTATACACATTCAAAAACCACACAAACAAATCAAGTTAGTATTTCTACCCAATATTCCCCACACTTGCTTCATATTATGGGTATAGATGTGCAAAAACCAAAATTTCATTCTTTCAAACAAAATTTTGGCATGATGTCCCTATAAATCAGAATTTTTCCAAAAACTTTAACTAGACATCAACACATTTATACCCATACATTCAATAGTTCACAAATTCCTACATCTATCATGTACAAGCAAGTGTGTGTAAGCAAAAACAAAGATGGAAACTTACAAACCTCAATGTACATAAAAGAGTAACAAGAAATGGCATACCTTAGTGTTGTAGAAGATGAGACTCACAAGAACTTGAATTTCACACAAAAACCCACAAAAGCCCCAAAATTTCGGCACCCTTATGTGTAAATCCGACTCAAAAACAAAGGATTCTTCGAGATATGAGTATAAAACTAGAATCCTTGTGAAATTTCACCCAAAATAGGCTCAAGAATCACTGAAATTGGACTAGATATGAGGAAGATATGAAACTTTGAAGTTATGGAAGTTAGGGTTTTCTAAGAAGAAGAAGATGAAGAAGAAGAATGTGTGGTTGGGGAATAAACGATCGATGTATGGTTGGGAATTATTGAAAGGTTTTTGTTAAAAGGATTATTATTATTATTAATTCATTTTCGGTTTTTTTTTATATATAACCGACAAGAAGGGGTCCCTAAGAGTTCAGCTGCGAGCCGTAACCTACGGCTCTATGCCGTAGGCTACAGCAAGACCTGGGAGAAAAATAGGTGTCGTAAAACAGGCTCTTCCCGCCGTAAGACTCAATTATTATAAGTTCCACCGTAAGCTACGGCTAAATGCCGTAACCTACGGCGCTCGCTGGGCATATTTGGTCCAACTTTTTATTGAATTGTCAAAAATTGATTTTTTTATAGCTTGTAAAACTTTATAATTTTTATGATTTTTCGAACGTTTTTTTTTTTTGAAAACATAAATTATCACCCTACCCCTCGTTAAAAACCCGTGTTGTCCTCAACACTATGTTCGGGAAATCCGTAAAGAAATTCCCCACACTTGTTTCGAACACCGGTTTAAACGGAACTTATTCAAACCAAAATAAACTAAACTAAATATTTACAAACACCAAACCTGGGCCTCTTTCACGTCTCTTCGTCATCCACTGGGCGTAAAATGTACCCCACTTTATTACCTTCCAAGTACGGTTTGAGCCGATGCCCGTTCACCGTTTGTTGTTTATTTGTTTGTTCATCTTGTATATCAACATCTCCAAATCTTCCCACTCTCCGGACAACGTAAGGACCCATCCACTTGCTTTTGAATTTCCCCGCGAACATCTTCAATCTTGAATTGTACAACCACACTTTTTGACCCACTTCAAAGTTCTTTTTCCTGATCTTCACATCATGAACTTTCTTCAGTTTGTCTTTATATGCGGATGCACACTCATAAGCTTGATCTCTTATTTCCTCAATTTCATTCAATTGTAGCTTTCTCGCCCGACCCGCTTCATCATAGTTTGCGTTCACCATTTTAATTGCCCAATATGCCCGATGTGCCAACTCCATAGGTAAATGACATCCTTTTCCGTACACCATTCGATAAGGAGTGGTATCAAGTGGAGTTTTGTAGGCCGTTCGATAAGCCCACAACGCATCATCAAGCTTGCTTGACCAATCTTTCCGATCCGTTCTCACCGTCTTCATTAAAATCTCTTTAATTTGCCGGTTGGAAACTTCAACTTGACCACTCGTTTGCCGGTGGTACGGTGTAGCAACACGATGATTCACATTGTATCCCTTTAACAACTTTCCGAAATTGAAATTCTTAAAATGTGAACCGCCATCACTTATTATCACCCTAGGCACACCGAATCGAGCAAAAATATTGGATTGCATAAACTTACATACAACGGAGTGATCGTTGGTCCTCGTAGCGATAGCTTCAATCCATTTCGAAATGTAATCAACCGCAACCAATATATACAAAAACCCATTTGAGTTTGGAAAAGGACTCATGAAGTCTATTCCCCAAACATCAAATACCTCCACTACCAAAATCGGTTGTAACGGCATTTCATCCCGTTTCAAAATACTTCCCACTCTTTGACAATTGATGCAATTTCGAGCATATTCACAGGAATCCTTGAAAATCGTGGGCCAATAAAATCCACTAGATAATACCCGATAACCCGTCTTGTTCCCACTAAAATGCCCTCCACATGCCGACGAATGAGCATGGGTCAAAATCTCTAAAACTTCAGTTTCGGGAACACACCTTCTTATCACTTGGTCGGGTCCGATTTTGAACAAATCCGGCTCATCCCATATATATTTCTTCACTTGACTAAGAAATTGTTGTCGTCTCTTCTTCCTCCAATGATTCGGAATTGCACCCTTGGCCAAATAATTCACATAGTGGGCATACCAAGGTGCAACAAAAGTAGATACGGCAAACAATTGCTCGTCGGGAAACCGTTCATTAATCTCACTCGGGTCGTCAACACCTTCCAACGGGATCCGGGACAAGTGATCTGCTACAACATTTTCACACCCTTTCTTGTCCCGAATCTCGAGATCGAATTCCTGTAACAAAAGCACCCAACGAATCAACCGGGGCTTTGCATCCTTCTTTTCCATTAGATATCGGACCGCACTATGATCCAAATACACGATCACCTTGCTCCCCCAAATGTAAGCTCTAAACTTGTCCAAGGCATACACCACCGCTAATAATTCTTTCTCGGTTGTAGAGTAATTCAGTTGCGCCTCAGACAAAGTTTTACTTGCATAGTAGATTACCACCGGCTTCTTATCAACTCTTTGACCCAAAACCACTCCAATGGTCGTATCACTAGCATCACACATAATCTCAAACGGCTTTGACCAATCCGGTGGTTGCAAGATAGGAGCCTTCACCAACTGTTCCTTCAACACATGAAACGCTTGCAAACATTCGTCAGTAAAATCAAAGGGATCATCTTTCAATAATAAGTTACATAATGGTTTTGTAATTACACTAAAACCTTTAATAAACCTTCTATAAAACCCAGCATGTCCCAAAAATGATCTCACCCCCTTAACATTCTTTGGTGGGGGTAGAGATGAAATTACCCGAATTTTTGCTTTATCTACCTCCATTCCCCGGTCCGATATCACATGCCCCAACACAATACCCTCTTGAACCATAAAATGGCTCTTTTCCCAACTTAGCACCAAGTTTGTCTCAACACACCTTTTTAAAACTTTTTCTAACTCATCAAGACAAGAGTCAAAACTTGGGCCAAAGATGGAAAAATCATCCATAAACACTTCAAGAGATTCCCCGACCATGTCTGAAAATATACTCATCATACATCTTTGAAATGTGGCCGGGGCATTACATAGTCCAAATGGCATTCACCGAAAAGCAAATGTACCATATGGACATGTAAACGTGGTTTTGTGTTGGTCGTCCGGGTGAATAGCAATTTGGTTATATCCCAAGTACCCATCCAAAAAACAATAGTATTTTTGACCGGAAAGTTTTTCAATGATTTGGTCAATGAAGGGTAACGGGAAATGGTCTTTGGAGGTAACGGCGTTTAATTTTCTATAGTCAATACAAACTCGCCACCCGGTTACCGGGCGGGTGGCAAATTGCTCACCGTGTTCATCTTTAATTACCTGAATGCCCGACTTTTTAGGCACTACCTGAGTCGGACTTACCCACGCACTATCCGAAATGGGGTATATAATCCCCGCATCCAACCACTTGATAACTTCTTTCTTAACCGCCTCTCTCAGATTCGGGTTCAACCTTCTTTGTGTTTCACGGGTCGGCTTTGCTTCCTCACTTGTAATAATTTTATGCATTACAATGGAAGGACTAATACCCTTTAAATCGGCTATCGTCCACCCAATTGCCGCCTTGTGAGCCTTCAACACCCGTATCAAATCCTCTTCTTGAGCTACCGCCAAATTAGAAGCAATGATCACCGGTAAGGTGTCATTCTCCCCCAAGAATACATACTTCAAATGCTTCGGTAACTCTTTCAATTCCACACTTGGTGGACATTCCAAGGAAGGCTTTCTACCCGAATCAATTCCCACCGGTAAAGTGTCCGTTTGGTGGGTCCATGGCGGTCTTCCTTCCTTCACCGCAAGAGCCTCTTGCTCTTTCTCTTCCTTTTCCAATTCACATGCGTGCACCTGTAAAGACACATCACAAACACAAGAACCCAAAATCTCTTCCTCGAACTCCTTTGGGTCGTATCCATCTATGAAATCTGCTACAAAACACTCATCACCATAAATGTTAGTACCATTAGTAAAAACATTTAATCTCATCTTTCTATTACCGAATGTCATGTCGACCGTACCATATCGACAATCAATAACGGCATGTGCGGTGTTTAAAAACGGCCGACCCAAAATAACATTTTGTTGTTGAATTGGGTCCGCGGATGAGTAATCTAGCACAAGAAAATCCACGGGATAATAAAACTCATCAACTTTAACTATCACATCCCGTACAATCCCCCGAGGAAGTTTATGAGACAAATCGGCTAATACCACCGTTGTCTCAACCCGTTTCAATGGACCAAAATCGTATTGGTCATATAACCTCCCCGGTAAGATACTTACTCCGGCTCCAAGATCCAATAACACCCTTGCGGTTTGAAAATTTCCCACTTGAATGTTTATAAGAGGCGTTCCCGGATCTTGTAGCTTAGGAGGAAGATCTCCTTTCAAAACCGCACTTACCCGCTCCGTCAAGTCAACCAATTTAGGCACTTTTTGTTGCCTCTTTTGAGTACATAATTCTTTTAAAAACTTGGCGTAAGCGGGTACCTGTTTGATTGCTTCAAGTAAAGGAAGATTACTTTTTACTTGTTTAAAAACCTCCCACATTTCCTCCTTTTGAGGACCCCTTTTTGAAATAAAATTTTTTCTACCCGGATCTAATAAAGCCGAGGGAAATGGTACTTGACTAGATCCCTCACCATCATTTTCCTTTTTGTTTTCTTTATTAATTTCGGGTTTTTCAAAATTGGGTTGTTTAGAAGAAACAATAGGTGGTTCATTTTCTTCCTCACTATCTTGACCCGTTATATCTTCAACCACCCCATCAACCAAATCCGGTGAAGGATTGGTTTTATACTCTTTCCCACTTCTCAAAACACTTACATGGTGAATGTTAACATTATTACATCTTAAAGTACCATGAGATGGGTTTACCTTAGTGTCGCTTGGTAATTGACCTTTATTTTTCTTCAATTCTGACACTTCGGTTGCAAGTTGATCCATTTGAGTGGTCAAAGTTTGAATTGCCTTATCTCGGGCCTCATCCTTTTGTATACGAGCATCATCCATCTGGTTTCTCTTTTGCATCTCCGCTTGCATGCTCTTCAACATATCCATCATCTCATTTCCACCCGAAGATCCCCCTTGTTCTTGACCCGCTTGATATTGCCTTTGGTATCCTTGGTTGTTCCCACTTTTATATCCACTTTGGTTATTGTAAGGTTGACGCGAACCATAGTTACCTTGATTACCTTGGAAATTCGGGTTTGCTTGATTCGAAGGGTTCCCATAGCGAAAGTTTGGGTGGTTCCTCAACCCGGGGTGGTAAGTGTTAGAATTCATATTGTTGTAATTTCTACCACCCCCTCCTTGACCTTGTACTGCATGAACTTCTTCATATTGCCCTGCCACCAATCCTTGGCAATTTTCAGCCGCATGACCTATTTCATTACACAAAGCACAAACATCATAAATTTGGTTAGTGGTTTGCACATTACCATCATCTATTGCGTGCACTTGAGGTCGGGCAATGGCCGGTCGTGCTCTCCTCGATGCTTGAGATTTTCTTTTTGATGTAGTGGCCATGTTCTCCAAAAACTCCCAATCGTCATTCTTGTAATTTGTACCAAAAGTCCCACCGGTAATAGACATTAAATCATGAGCATCTTCGGCACTCAACCCCTCGTGAAAAGAATTCATTAATTCCCACAATTCAATTCCATGGTGAGGGCAATTTTTGTTCATCATATTGAAACGCTCAAAAGCCTCATGAAACATTTTACCATGTTGTTGTTGAAAGCTCCTTAACCCCTTTCTAGCATCATTAGTCTTTTGGGCGGTGTAAAATTCGTCTAGGAAAATTTGTTGCATTTCCGCCCAAGTATAAATAGATGCCGAAGGCAAAGTGTAGAACCACTTCTTTGCCTTATCCTCCAAAGAAAATTGAAATAGTACCAACTTGATATCATCGGCCGAAAAACCTTGACTCCCAAGAGTATTGCAAATTGAGTCATAGGCCTCCAAATGGAAGTAAGGTTCCTCCGTTGCTAAACCCTTATATTTCGGCAAACTTTGCAAAGAATTTGTTCTCACTTCAAAAGTTCTTCCTTGGTTATTGTGAGGAATAACCACCGGTGAAGGGTTGTGAGTAATTACCGGCCTAAACTGCGCTTCAATTCCCCTCGCATGTTCCCTAAGATGCCTTCTTGGTACACCCAATCGACCCCTTGGACGAATAGGACCCATTGGTCTTGGTATATGCCCTTGTGGTGCGAATGGTTGTTGAACTTGTTGTTGGGGCATCGGTGGGTGTTGAATTGGCCTTTGAAATTGTGGTTGAACATTTTGTGGCCGAACTTGTTGCAATGGTATAGGGCGTTGCATTAATGGCCCATGTGGCCTTGGTCTAATGTGTTGTGGTATGAGTTGTTGTTGTTGTGGCATTCCACCAACACTTGCCATTCCTTGAGATTGACCTTGCACATAAGCAAACTCCCCTTGATCACCATCACCCCCATAAGCATACCCGTCGTCATCATAGCTCTCAAAATCCTCATATCCTTCCTCATATCCATCTCCCCCTATACCCGAAGTTTGCCCAAATGGAATGGTCGAGTATTGAAAACCCGATTGGTTCGATGGTCTAAATGTAGAAGTTGCATGAACGACAGTTGACCCTTAGGGCAATGTATATGTTGATGATGATTGACCTGAAGCTGGGGAAAAATGAGTGAGTGGTGGAATCGTAGTTGAAGGGCTAAAGGAAAGACTAGGTTCAACTTGAGTAGTAATCGGTTGTGTGGTGTTGGTTGGTGTAGTATCATGAAGTGGAGGAGGCATTGTAGTGATGTTTGGAATAGTGGTGTTTGGTGAAGGTTGAGTAGATGATGGTATGAATGGTGGTATGAGTTCACCCGTAGTGAGTGGTGGTTGTGGTGGATCCATGTATCGAATTGGTGTGATTGGTGTGGTTAGTGTTGTTGGTGAACCACTGATTCTGTTCTCTCTTAGCAAAATTCTGTTTCCTCTTAACGTTCGCTCAATTTCCGGATCAAACGCCAAAGGTGATAGCTTGTGAGAGCTCCTAGTACGCATGCACCTGTCAATACCTGCACACTAACACACCTAGCGTAAACCAGAAAAATAACAAACTAAAAAGGATAAAAAATAACACACGTTGCGCACTACTCCCCGGCAACGGCGCCAAAATTTGACGTGATGTCGTGGTCACAATCAAATTTAATCCAAATACAACTAAATAGTTAGCGGTAAGTGGGTATCGAACACAGGGAGTTTGTGGAATATGTGTTATTTAGAAAATTATCTAACTTGACTAAAATTAAACTAATTGCAAATAAAGTAGAATTCAAGAGTTGATTTGAGTGAATTGGTTTTAGACTGAATTTAACTAATTAAATTGCAAGAGAAAAGTTTTGGTTGTAAACAATTTAGAAACAAGCAACCATCTTTAGTTTCCGGTTTGCTATGACACTTATGTTAACATTCCACTAGAAAGAACTACATAGACATAGTTCATATGTGATCAATTGCAGTGATGAAAAGGAACTAAGTACTCAGATTCCTAGAACGTGAGGTTGTTACCCGATGATCAATCAACCCTTACCCAAGCCTAACTATACCCATGATATCTCGATTGCCAACAGCACCAAGAACGTATGGTTTCTAATTAGTTCAGCACAAGGATTAACAATTTACAAACAAATAATCACATACCATAACAAGCAATTCAATAAAGAGAAGATTCTTATTCTAGAAATATGGAAATAAACATAAATGTCTTGCAAACCTTCCACCAAAGATAGTCACAAAATACTTAGCCACTCATGGCTTGAACAAACATTGTGAAACAAGTTTTGATCTTTAAAAACAATTCAAACATCCAAAAACTAATGATCCAAGATTGTTTCAAGCCCCAAAAATTCTCCAAGTTGCTCCAAAATTCGTGTACAAGCAAGTGGTAACCGAAAACCAATGATAAGTCTCCATAAATCCCCTCAAAATGGCCATTAATAGCATAAGTTACAACTTGAGAAAAGTCGGTGCCGTAACCTACGGCTGGGAGCCGTAGGTTACGGTGGTCAACAGGTCCTGGGTCAACAATAGGCGCCGTAACTTACGGCTGGGAGCCGTAGGTTACGGCTCATACTAATCCTTACGCCTCCTCCCTCCTGTTTTACGGCAGTGCACCGGACCAACAATTGGGGCCGTAACCTACGGCCAGGAACCGTAGGTTACGGCGCTCAACAAAACTCTTTTCCTTGTTTTCTTTATAACATCCCCCGTGCTCGAGTTTTGTTCCACAACTTCTAACATCTTGTCCAAGCCTCATAAGAGCCACTCCTTAATCACTTTAATACCTGAATCATCAAGCATCTAGTGATTACCATGTTCAAGGAAATAACCGAATAAAGCATGGAATGTGCATATATTTAGACCTTTTAAGGGTTGTCCTACGCACCACCCGTCAGAAAGTAAGCCGATTTATCAGAACTTTTATCTGTTTTTTCAGTTTTATCCAAGGACAAAATCCTTTCGAGATACTCTCGTGCTTTCTTCCTTTTCTTTCTCAGTCTGTCGTTTTGCCCTTGTGAAAGTTTGACTTTCGGTTCTTTCTTTTCTTGTTGTTTCTGTGTTCTGGTATTTTCATCGACTTTGACTGATTTTTTCTTCCCTACTTTCTGAGATTCATCCCTCGATCTTTCCATTGATCTCATTGGGCAATCTCTTGCAATATGTCCTTTGATTTGGCAGTTATAGCATCTCCTTGTCTCAAACCACTGATTCTGGCAGTTAACAGCAATGTGTCCTTGAACACCACAAGTGTAGCACACTCTGTTATCGTACCATTCATCACTTTCACACCAAACGCTCAGATTATAACATTATCTGGCTTTGTGATAATCATCACTTCTCCTGAAAGCTTGATTTATCTTTGAAGCACTGTGGTCAAACCTGCACCACATATTACCAACTTTTTGTGAGTTTTGATTTTCAAATTTTTGTGGTTTTGTATAACGATTGGATGATTGAACTGATGATCTTTTATTGTTCTTTTGAAAATTTTTCGAATTTTTAACATTTTGTTTTTGTTCCACATTCTTCTTTACAGGTTTTTGCGTTGAGCATTCACCTTTCTCAGTAGAATGTAAAACAATTTCTTGAAATTTTTCTTTTAATTTCAAAAATATTTTCTGTTTTTCATTTTCATCATCAGTCTTATCATCACACTCCTCAATTATGACTTTGTCATAATTTGTGACATTGTCACTTATTGGAACAGAATTGATTGGTTTTGGACAAGAATAATCTGATGTTGATGACGAAGTCTCAAAATCTTTCAATTTCTTTTCAAGCTCATCAGTTTTATTTCGAGCAATTTCAGCTTCATTTTCAAGCCGAATGATTTTCTGAAGATGAGAATTTATTTCAATTTGTTTTTCAAGATTATTTTTAAAAATAACAGATTTTTCATCTTCTAAAATCTTCATTTGACTTTGAAAATCTTTTTCAAATTTTAATTTTTCATTTTCAAAGTCTTTTTCCTTTTCTTTCAAAATTTTGTTTTCCAATGTCAAACTGTCCAAATCACTTAACAGCTTGACATTTTCAGATTTCAATCTTTCATAATTTTCCTGCAGTTCAAGAATCTGTTTGTCATCAGATTTCTTCTCATCATTCAAATTTTTGATTTCCAATGTCAAACTCTCTACATTCTTCAAGAGTTTGACATTGTCTGATTCAGATTTTTCACAGTTTAAGCATTTCTCAGACATCTTTTCAGCTTCAGCTTTCTTCTTAGCCTTGATAGCTGAAATTTCTTTAACCTGCTCCTCTACCACTTGAACATTTTTCTCAGTTTCGAATTTTTCATCAACAGACTTCATTTTTCTAATCTTTTGGAGTTTAAGTTCTTGAGCTTCAATCTTCTCTATGAAACCACTAAGATTCAAATAAGCAAAATTTGTATTGTTCTTTAACACCAACAGATATGTACCCCATTCATCGTATGGTAATGCATCTGCCAATTTATCAATCCACACCTCATTAGCCTTGGTTATCTTCAATCTCCCCATTTCCAAAACTAGATGGCAATATCGTTCAATCAATTCTTTTGTAGACTCTCCCTTGATACCCGTAAAACTATCAAATTTCTTATGTGCAATATATGTTGGATTCTAAACACACATACCATATCCGAAAGATGAGTTATACGACTCACAATCCATTTTTCGTTATTGAAAGATTTTCAAAGACAGATTTTCAAACAATACGAAAATTCACACAATCTAAGATCAATTCAATCACTTTATCAAACCACTGAATCAGATGAATATCCAATTGA
Source organism: Helianthus tuberosus (assembly GCA_030545235.1). NCBI lineage: Eukaryota > Viridiplantae > Streptophyta > Magnoliopsida > Asterales > Asteraceae > Helianthus > Helianthus tuberosus. Next base: position 153,661,608 of record CM060448.1, on the reverse strand, counting down.
GTGACAAAAAAAATCCGATGACAATGGATCAGGTGGGGATTCGCTCGGGCGGGTATCCGATGCTTGACAAACAACCTGAAACACAGACAAGTAGAACTGATTAGAATCGAGTGGCAATTTGTTTGGATTGCTGCTCGATTTGTTGCACTTTAAACTTGAACAAATAAAATGCCTTGAACCAGATTATGACCCGTTTGAGTAGGATTTTCACTTTTGATTTCAACAAATGAACTTGCCACTTTCAATATACTTCGAACAATGTAATCTTGTGAACATATGATTGAGCTGATAATATCAAATGTCAAAAGACTATGATTGGGCCAAAGATTTTAATGTAATAAATGGATTCAGATTTCACGTGGTGTATCCAACAACTTTAGTTCAAAGCTCTATTCTATTGGACCTTCTTTTTAACCGACAACAAACCACTGTTATAAGATTGGCCCTACAAATCTTGAATTAATGAATCTCGTCAATCAGTTATATTTAAATCAATCTAAACGTATCTTCCTTTGAATGTGGCCGACAAGCTTTAAATGTTGTTGATTAATGATTGGGCGGCACAAGTTTTAACACATAGGCCGGTGATGGGCTGGTGACTCTAATATTAGGCTATGTAAACATGACCGACAATATTATGATATCTATTAAAAGTCTGATAAAGTCGACTAAAAGACCAAACCGATGCAACCTGACACAATTCACATGTTCTCTTTTCCCAAATACTGACAACCGCGAAAAATGTTTCACAATTTTCAAACTTCACCGTTTCACAATTCAAGCGAAATCAGAATGATACGGTTTTCAAGCGGAATCAGATTGATACGGTTTTCAAGCGGAATCAGATAGTCCCTCGAGCGGAATCACAGATTCAAGTTAAATCTTTGATTTCGCTCCAAATGCTCGAGCGGAATTAGAACTTTATACACAGAAAACTTGATTTCGCTCAAAATTCAAGCTGAATCATAAGAATCTTTGTTCGAGCGGAATCAAGTTTTATGCCATTTTTTTACCACTTTTAATCCGAATTTTAAGCTAATACTTTCAAGGGTTTGTTAAATGTCACTTTTACACAATATATCAAAAACTCAGTCCATTTTGCCCGTGGAAATGTCCAGAAATTCAAAAAATGTGAGAAAAATGCACTAATTCACGCGTATTGGCTCATCACTGGATCTGATACCAATTGTAGGATTGAATAATCGACCAAATGAGTCAATTCAGAGTCAATACGCACTATTTGTGTGACGGAAACACACAAACAGAGTTAAATTAGCAAGAACGGAGTAGAAAACAGAGATCTGATACTTTAATACACTTTTCTCATTGACATTCAACTTGAAAATTCAGCAGCAATTTGTTACACCACTTGAAAATCTGTTATCAAATGAGAACCCAACTACCTATTTATAACCCTACTGATTCCGCTTGAAACATTAACTTGACCTCTCGAGAGGAATCACATACAATTACATTTGGAGCGAAATCTCAATAAAAACAAATATAAAATTCTATTTCGTGTCCTTTGAATTCTGTTACATATCAATTTCGTGTAACTTGTTTCCATGATGTAAGAGTGAGATCACCTTTATGATGTCATCATTTAATATGATGACATCTCTCTTGTTTAGATCCGCAACGCAACCAAGACTCGATATAAGACGAAGTCAGCAGACAAATGCACCAACACAAGTGACACTGTTTGTGAGAAAATTAATGATACTAACCCTGTTGCTTCAAATGCAGACCAAGTAATAATAGAGGATTGGGTTGAGGAGGATGACGTTGTTTGTCAAAAAGCTGACGATGTTTGTCCAAAAACATCAAATTTGTCTGCTGATGCTCCTCCTTATGTGAGAAAGGTTGTTTCTGAGCCAGCTTTGAGAGGCCCTACAAATAAATATGTGCCTCCAAAGCCAACAGTTAGAAATTAAAATGTTAAATCCAATGAATGTGCAAACTGTTGTAAACAGGGACATAAGAAGCAGGAGAGAAAGTCTGAAAAGTTTGCAAACAAAGCATCCAACAAATCGTATAACTCATACTCAGCAGCGGTTGTATGGAATGGATCGGGATATGCTCCTTACGTAAAGAAGCAAACCTGCTACAACTGTGGCATACCCGGTCACATTACTAGGAATTGCACACATCGTCCCTACGTGCCATATTATACACAGCATCAGAAGGTTACATCTAGGGATAGATCTTATTCTAAGCCAATGAAGGTTGAAAAACCAAAGGAAATGATGAATAAGCATCCCCAGGTTAAACCATCTGATGGGGACTGGAATGCTGCTAAAACAAAACGAAAACAAGCTTTGAAACCAAAACAAGTTTTGAAAAACAAAAAGGTTGAAAAGCAGAATGTTTTGCCCAAGGCTCCTAAGAAATTAGAGAAGCCTAAACAAGTTTGGAGGGTAAAACACAAAGCAGCGACATCACCAGTCCTTGAATCTAAAGGGGGCATGTGCTTTCGAGAAGTATCTTACGTTGATGCTTCAGGAATACCCAGGACCACGATGGCCTGGGTACCAATGTCTTACTAATCTCCTTACTTTTCAGGGACAACCAAGGAGGAGATGTTGACAATCCTTGGATATTGATATCGGTTGTTCCAGAGACATAACGGGTAACATTTCACTGTTGCAAAATGTATATTTCTTTACAGTTGATATGTTTCGTTTGAAGGAGATAATAGAAGTAAGTAAGACAATATCAGCAAAAAGGTACAAATTTAAATTTCGTATTCTAATTTCAATATTGAGTAGTCTTAAATCTTATGATGGAACGGTTATTCGAAAAACAACAAAAATATTTTCACTTTCTTTTGTGTTTTTCTTTGTACATATGTTTTCGTTGTTAGGTAAATTTGTGCACAAGATTTACGCACAGATTTAGGGGGGTATCCTGAGATATCTGTAAATAGAAAAAATGAGAAAATACAAAAAACATTTGAAAAACTGAAAAATCAAAAATAGTTCTTTGTTTTGCCATGCCTTGGCTACAAACTGGGAAATGAAATAATTTCACAATGTGGATTAAGGCTGACTCATGTAAGACCAATATTGAAACGGTCCGACTCTAGAGCGATATGTTGGTAGGCTTTATCCTGATGGCTAGATTCTTTGACTAGTACTGCACAGAACACTAATATTAATCTATGACCTCAGGAAAGAATGTCACTTGGAATTAGGACATGGTTATTTGAATGCGTGTGTGACGTCCCGATACACACAATTTCGTTCTAGTTCTGAAATCTTTTCTGACCAACTCGTGTATATCCTCTATTTTGCATTAAGCAAAGACCTGGAGGTGCTAGGCAGCGTCAGCTTCTGCTGCATCCAGATACATGCTGACCTAGCTGTACGTTGTCGCGCTATAGATCAATTACACCCGAAAGAGGCCCTCTAGTGCCCAAAAGAAACCCAAAAATAAAAACCTATATCAAACTGAGAAAATCTCATTTGATCTGTATATTATATCCATCTCTGCTGCTGATCTATTCTTTTCTCTTCTCAATCCAGTCCTAGTCAAGATTTCAGAATCCTAGAACGGGCTTGTGAAATATGTGGTAGGGAAACTACTCGTATGATAGTCTGTTCAAATCTAAAATTCCAGGAATTGATCGTGATTGATTTGAGTGTTCATATAATATAAAATAAAACATGATAAATCAGTTGCAGACCGTCACTTGAAAAAGGCCTAGGGAGATAAGTTTAAGTGGACAAATATACTGGTAATTGCTCGGATCACCCAAAGTAAATTAGTGTTGATAAGTGTAGTCTGGCCTGAAACACGGTGATTTGATCCCATTGCAAATTGTAATTGTATATTAGTTTCTTTGTTTATTGGTGTTTTAGTTTATATTGTTAGTTTTTATAAAATCAAAAAATCCAAAAATAGAGTGCTTATTTGTTTTATTAAAAATATTAACCGTTCTTAAAGATTTGATTGATCATCATAAATTGAATGAAATTTAAATTGTGAAATCCAAGTACAAATACTTGGATGTACCGAGTGCTCATGTGGTACTTTCCTTTGTTGCACATAAATGTTTGCCTATGAATTTCTGAGCATGTGCAGAATTTGATTCAAATCAAGAAACAGGGGTTGTTGAAGATTGAGATGCTGTTGGCTGCTGACAAAGTATGAAGCATCACAACAACAAGATGTGCCTGAGTCAGAAGAACCAGATACGTGTCATCGTCTGACAGTGATAGTACATTTGAAGAGGTACCTGTGAACCTGCTTGAAAGAGAAGTCATTGACAAAGAAAAGAGTTGCTGAGAATCCTCCGCTTGCATTCTTTTCAACAAGTTTTTCAAGCAAAGCTGATCGTGAAAGAGAAGAACAAAGAGCCCAAGCTTCAGGTTGAAGACATGAAGTATCTTCCCACAGACGCATGATATTGAGAACAGTTTGATAAAGATAACATAAACCTAGGGGGGATATTGTAAGGCCCTATAATGGTGTAGGTTTACGCCTATCTTTATCAAACACAAATATAGGCTATTGGGCTTAGCCTTGTAGTGGGTTAGATAGTAATGAAATAAGCCATGTGGGCCAATTAGTGATTTGGGCTTATGTGGTTAGTAATATTGTGCATGTGGGCCTGGCCCAGTCTGTAACTAGGTCACCCTATGTAACTATAAATAGGGTGAACCTAGTTCATTATTAGGTTAGACATTTTAGAGAGGCCATTCTGTTTTTGTTCTTCATTGTCATTTTCGAATTCACTGTTAGTGTACCAGACGGTTCTCTAGAAACCGTGTGCACTTTGATTTCTATTCAATAATTCAAGTTCTTGTTCTTATCACTTTCATCAGTATTCCGCACTCGTGATTGTGATTTTGATATCCGGTTGATAGTTCCTGGACTTACAGAATTCATGCACGTTGTATACTACAAAATATTGCTTTATGCATAAACGAGAGCGTTGCGTCAGAAATACTAGTAAACTCACCGGTAAGACACTTTGTGTCAATAGAGTTGCAGAAAGCAGTCAGACATTAGAATTGAGGCCTACGTGTAGGCCCGACAATAAGAATACATTAAAACCCAAGAATACATACAAGGGTTTACATATATACCATCCGGAAGCTAACTTACGTACTAAAAAGCACCCGAAACGCACTTTAAGTGCAGAATTTTAATAAATTCAGCTCAAATCAGCTTTTAAACATGTAAATATCATGCAGAAATTATGTTTTATCATCCAGAAAACTTCCCTAAGTGTCGGGAATTGAAAGGGGTACAAAAAGATACTTAATAGACACTAAACGGTGCAATTTAGCACTTTAACGAATCGGTATCTAACCGAACAACCGGACAATACCCGGAACACCAAAATAATGCTAGAAGCATTGTTTTTATTTTTCTGAGCTAGTTAGGGTGCCCGAACACCCTAACACATTAGATAATGTCCAATATACATAAACACTAACTAGTATACTTAGATTCCTAACTAAACACTTCACTTATCATCAAAACCCAACTAGATACCCCCCCCCCCACTTGGGACGGTTACCAACATGGCCCCACACCAAAATTTTCTTTGATTTAATTTGATTAATATATAGGATCATGTTGGAAGATTGAGAACATAATATACGTAGGGTAAAGAAGTGTTGGAAAACTATTATAAGTAACCATAGGATCACCATTCTCTTACTTCACAAACACCATCACCTCCTTTCCTCCTTCCTTTGCTCACGGCACCAACACACACACACACCTCCATCTTTTTCAATCCACTTCCTAGCAATCCAAGGTGTTTTGGTGGTGTAAGAAGGTCACTAACGAAGATCGGTGCAAGCGGATCTTGAAGGACCTTCACCATTTGCTTTTATCCACCTCATTTGCACTATTGAACTTCCCTAGCCTTGTGCTAGTAGTAAGTGCTTCAAATCTTCATCTTGTTCTTATTTTTGGTGGTTAATAGTTGATTGAATGGTAAAATATTAAGAAAAACTAAAGAACTTAAACAACTCTTGAACATAAAGTGATAAATAATGGATAAAGAGAAGATATATGGGTAAATCATGTGAATCTTGTGTAACTATGATTATTTGATGATGTTTGTTAGTAGAAGTAGGATGGATCATCATCTAGACATACTAGTTCATGTTTAAGAACATGAACTAGCAAGATGTAAATGCTAGAAATATGAAGGATGATGAAACCATCCACCCATGAACTTGAAACTTGAATAAATATAATTTTTCTTGGAAAATAAGGTTACAAGCTTGTAGATCTAAAGATCTACAAGTGGTTTTTCGGAAGAACCAAGTGGAAAATACTAGATTGTTAAAAACCCGGATCTTGTATGAACTAAAATCATTTTTAGTAAGTAAACAAGTGTATAAACACTTGTGTAACAAAAAAATTCCACAAAGAAATATTTTTGGAAAATAAGACTAGAAGATGTGAAAATGCACTTTCTTTAAAAATAAAGTTTTTAAGAAACTAAACTTATTTTTAAAGATAACAAGACCTACTAAACATGTTAGTAACTTACTACATATTTTTACAAACTTTCAAGTTCATAAGTTTGTGGTATATGCTTGTTTTGACAAGTTTGGTAAATAAAGATTGTGTTGTTGTTGATTTTAAAAGAAAATAAACACATGTTTTGAAAACATGGGAAACCTCCATTTTTAGGGGAAACTCTGTCAAAAATTTTATAAATTTTGACACTTAGAAAAATATAAGTTTTTGAGAAAACTTATTCCCTAAAAAATGTATCTAAAAATATTACCAAAGTTTCCCTAATTTTTGGTAATAAGAAATGAGGATTTCTTCAACAATAAAAAGATGGATATTAAGTATGTATATATTTTTGAGAAAAAATATATATATATTTAGTGATCGCCACATTTTGTGCTAAGTGTATGTAGTATGTATTATACTTGGTAGTGTATTAGGACTTAAAAATACACTAAATACTTTTGGGAAGTAAAAACACAAAGATACACATACAACATACAAGATACATAATTCGGGTGCAAAGTGCAAAACACGAGATACTTATATTAATTTTTGAGAAAATAATATAAGTAAGATACTTAGTTAAAAATATAAAATATTTTTAACACAATAATACAAATACAAAAGAGAGTGACTATACTTGTGCGACTCAAGTCTAGTGACTAACGTTAAGAAAATGCGTATAGGTCACGACGTTAATTAAGCAAATCCGGTGAAGTTTACGATGCAAGGAACGCAAAGTTGTGAGTTCATGCTCCCCCTTTTCTTTTAACTGTTTTTAGTTTTATAACTTCGGGGGTGAAATACATGTACAAATGTTACAATGTTTATAAATGGTATGATACAAATACAAGAAGCACACTTGGTGAGAACGAGTACCGAGTATGATGCGTTTTAAGAATACAAAAATACAAGAAGCACACTTGGTGAGAACGAGTACCGAGTATGATGCGTGTTGAGAAATGATACGAGAAATCGTGTCACGAATAGGGTACCATAAGCACCATTAATCAACAATATACCTACCCTGCAGAACAAAAGGTTAGACCTAACGGGTGCCGGGCAGCCACACTCTTGGTGAGGACGAGTACCGAGTAGTGCTTTTGTGTCTCAGAATATGCCAACTAGAAAAATGCCTAAGGTTTGGTGACTTCCTATGTCGTGTCACATGTTAATGGCCTTGCAACCCATTAAGAATCCGGATACTTGCAGGAATACTTTATTTACATAAGATTCATACAATACTAAAACTTGATTTATACTTGAGTACATGGGGTACACAAGTAAACTTGAATTATACATGAGTACGTGGTGTACACATGAATACTTGATATATATATATATATATATATATATATATATATATATATGAAAACTTGTTTTATACATGACACAAACTATGTTTTCATACAAAGTATACAAACGTGAAATACAAAAACTGCATGAATTCACACCAACATTATGTTGACGTTTTTTTTCCAAAACTCACATGTATTTCAGGTAACTAGAAGTGGATGTGCGCGCGGTCTTACTCATGCTCGTGGATGTCGTCTATGTTTAAGTTAAATAAAGTTGTAAACTTTCAAGACAATGTTTTATGCTATCTCGTGATGTAAACACTAAACTTATGTTTTCAAATTATGGTATTTGATGTTATTTTTACGAGCATGTAGCATGTTTACCTTTCGTATGCAATGAGAACCTTTCTTGATCACACCTCGTGCTTCCGCCGCAGAAAGGGGTTTGACAGATTGGTATTAGAGCTGCGATTGTAGTGAACCAGGATTCCTTCTCGAGTCTAGTCTACAATCTCTAGGATCCTTTCACGAAAACAATTTTTTCAAAGAGTTTTCATTGCATAAAACGTCCCGCGACATCCACTACCTGAAATTGTTTACAAAGAGTCAAGAAAAGATACTACGAGACTTAGGGTGCACATGGGTAGCACTTGTCTTTAACTGAGAAACTACTTGCAATTATGTGTGATAATTAGCATATACTAGAAGTAGAATGTCGCAAGTATACGTGACTTTATCTGAAAGATAACGCCTACCGGGTAATTAATGGAATGCCTAAACTGGTTATTGAACTTGATTATCCATATCATACGCTAATGGGCAGTTGACTTTTAAAAAGTCAAACTGGCTCATAATGCGATGAATGATAATTGTGATATAAAATGTGTAAGGTGGAATAATCGTATTAAATTATGATTAATCTAACCAGCTTGTGAATGATGAATGATAGTTTGACGCTTAACAAGCTAGGTGGAAGCTTGGGAAGGAAGCGGGTCAAACGTATCAAGTGTGAAAAGAAAATCGTTGTTTGGATGCAAGGTAAGTAAAGCTTACGCCCTTTTTATTATTTACAAAATACATACTTGTGAGTATTGAATATGAATTATATTAAGTAATTGAAATATGATGTTTCGGCACGATATAATGTGAGTCGGAACAAGTGAGAATAGAAAGAAACCATAAATTATGGTAAAAAGGGTAAATAAACGGTAAACTAGACGTGTGATGACGAACAAATAAGGAATTTTGAAACATTACATTATGGTGTAAACCGTGACGGGTAAAAATGGTAAAAAATAGTAATCCGGACATGGATTAACGAATAGATAAAGGGATTTGAAAAGACACCACATGACGTAAGTCATAACGGGTCAAACAAAACAAGAAACAATTTTTAAATAAAATGAATTCAAGGAGCAAATCGTGATAGGTTAAAGGGTGAAATGGTAATTAAATACCATCTCATAATGATAAATGGTCATTTAGACTAAACGGGTCAAATGGTGTTGTTAACACCATTTGACAATAATATCTGATGATCGCTTGTTGAGTTTTGTGATCACAGGAAATAACATATGGTTCGCGTTGCTATTAACTAGTAATTAATAGTGAAAGGTATTTAAACGGGTCAATCCTATGACCTGAGCCAGGTACGCATAAGTAAGACTAAAGCTAAAAGGTGTAATTTTGGTCAAATATGTTGTTGAAAGTCCTTCATCGTAAAAGAAAAGACTAAGATTGACCAAAACGCCCATGAACATTAAATCGGGCAAACGGTCCTTATGAGTCATTTGGAATTAAGTTTTATGATAAGTAAAGATTTGTTAAGTGTAAAAGTATTGGTATAAATCCTTTTTGGGTCAAATATCACAAAATGGTTCTTTGTCGTAGATTAACAATCCGAAAGGGGTAAATTCGGAGTAAACAATTTACATCATTTAATCCACCGCAAAGATAGTTGCGGTGAAAGATAAGTGAATATCTTAACGTAGAAAAATGACGTGTGAAAGGAGAGAGTGGGATTTAAACTTAAATGTTTAAATCCTCTCTAACGGGTCAAAATGAATTATTGCGCATAGCTTGATTTTTGGTCACATAATTCATGAAAGTTATAACTCACGAGTTAAAGATTTTGAGATATCAAATATTCCAAGGTTTAATGACGATTTAGATACAAGTGGTTTAATAAACCATGAAACGGGTCAAAAGTGTTATAATTGAATTTTCAAGCCAAGAGCTTGAAATCTAGAATTTTGTGCATTCAGATATCGGGTTTTGACTCCATATGATGGAGAATTAAATTACGATCACGTAGGAAGAAACGGATTGAAAAACGGATATGTAAAATGAAAGTCATGCACGTTTTTGTGCATAATAAGATTGAGTATATAGAACTGGGAATCTGCAGCTCCAAAGAAAATGAATTTTCTGTCGAAAAGGGCTTGTCGCGTCGCGCGACAGCCAAGTGAAATCGCAGTCGCGGCACGCGACAGAATTATGGAACCCTGTTGCATCACGCGACAAAACCTGAAATTTTTGTTTGTTTCGTTATTTGGTTCGCGGAACTTGATGGAAAATGTTATATAATTATCAAAACTAACATTTGAGTTGGTTTTGATTACAGGTGAATGATATCAGCATTCCGGATGAAGATCAAACGCTTAAAAATAACCGAACACATGATAATAAAGCTTCCGCATTAATCTTGTTTTGATTCCATAATGTGAATTATGGTGACACTTTAAATCAGTATTTTGAATGTTTTAAACATGTGCGAATACTCTTGACGTAAAAGTTTTTGTAAGGAGCATTTTTATCTTAAAATGCTTACTTTAATTATAAAGAAATGTTAAAATTGGTAATGGTCTTACATATAGGATGAAACCAAGAAATTAATAGGGATTCGTGGTCTACACCCTTTATGAATACTCTTTACCTTATTTTAACCACAACAGTGTATAGCTTCCCTACTGAATATGTGGCATCGTTATGGTTTAATTACAAAATTGTGGAGAGTTTCCCCTGTTGATTCTATCAAGTATGGTTGAGATGTGGGAATGCCACTAACCATATTGAGCCCACAACTTTATCCGTTAACAGAACACAACTACTTTCAAGGTCTTAAAAAATGGCTTTGGTGGGTTGTCTTGCAGAGTACTCGAACCCTCCAAAGATGTATGGTGGTTATTTAAAGTAAGTTCTTGTAATCCATGGCAAAGCTTAGGCAACAAAGCATCAAGGGGTAGTAAAAGCCCAAATAACCTTTTTCTTAAAACGGATTTCAAAACTAACTATTTATTTATTTATTTTTATGTTTTCTTTTATAAAACTACAAAAACCACTTTTCTATTGTCTTGACTAGACGTCGTTAACATCTCGGTACCAAAACCTCTTGTATCCTTGTATGCCCTCGGTATCTTACCTTCACTATATTACGCCTACGATGGGTGCACTTGCTCCACCGTGAAGTAAAGAGTGATTATATCTTATCGCGTTTTCTAAATTGAAAACTTGAACTGCCGTAAAGTGGCTAAAAACTATCAATATTTATATACACTTTCACTCACATCAAGCGCGATAGGATATTATGACAAACCCAGTTACTTCTTAGTATTTTTGTTTGCAAATCGCCTGAACTTTTAGAGTTTCAAGCTGGAACTTTCCGAAAGGAATCTTGGAAAATCGGCTTAAGAAAAGAAGTCAAGTGTCAAGCTCCGAAACGATCCGAAGAAAATGTTGGATAAGATTAAATTATTGATGGCGATGTGTTCATAAGAAAAAGTTATGCTAAATGAAGAAGAAGTATTTCCCGAGGTGCCAACAACAATAGTGTGGTATTTAGATAACGGGGCTAGTAATCATATTATTGCGTAATGTGAACACTTTAGTGAACCTATTGTTAAAATTGTGGGATTTGTGAGATTTAGAGATCGATCGACAAACAAAATAAGGTACAAGAATCAGAAATTTTTCATGGTAAGAATGGTGATCAATGAGTTATAACTAATGTTTACAACATGCTCGGATTGTACAATAATATATTGATTGTTGGTTAGCTTATCTGAAGTAGGATGCAAGGTTGTGATGGAAGACATATTTTTTGGTTATATGAACAATGAGGATTGATCGGCGTTGAAGAATCGATCAAAGATAAGAAGAATTGTGTGTTCCTTATCACCTTACGATCTGAAGCAGTAAATTATGCACTTCTAGATATGGTTTTTGCTATCTTAAGAGTGTTTATTCTTAGTTCTTGAAGGTATAACCTCTGATCTTGCTTCTTCTATGCACTTCTAGATATGGTTTTTGCTATTTTAAGAGTGTTTATTCTTAGTTTTTGAAGGTATAACCTCTGATTTTGCTTCTTCAATTTTCACTTTTTTAGTTTTAACAAAAGTGATTAGCTTTGTTGCACTAGTTAATGGTGTATCACAATCATTTGTAAATCCTAAACTACTTTTGTTAATCAATGGCTTTGTGCTATTTGAATGCCATTTAACATTGTATTGACTTGTTATACTTGTGAAGTTTTCATTCTTTCTTTAAATAAATCATTCTACAATTTTCACTTTCTAAGCTTTGACAAAAGTGATTAGCTTTGTTGCACTAGTTGAAGGTGTATCACAATCATTTGTAAATCCTAAACTACTTTTGTTAATCAATGGTTTTGTGCTATTTGAAAGCCATTTAACATTGTATTGCCTTGTTACACTTGTGAAGTTTTCATTCTCTATTTAAATAAATCATTCTCCATTTTAAAATGGCTTGTTTCCTTAGTAAGGACTTCTAGAATGTGTTCACTTCTAAGTTTTATTTTCAAGATCCATTAGTTTACATTTCAAATTATCATTTTTTAATAGTTCCTTTTCAAATTCTTTGATTCTTTCTTTTAAAAACTTGTTTTATTTAATAACCATTCAATATAACCTTACAGCGTTTTCTTTCTACATGTCGATGTGCAAATGCGCGTTTGATGTGCTTTTTTATCTATGTTTCAACATAAATTTTAGTTTAAAGCGGCCCGCCATAACATGTTGGTGATTCCCACAACTTTTTAATTCATTTTCATATATTTTAAACATTTTTATATATTACTTTTAAAATGTTTATATTTTAGGGGCTCGTATTTTCTATTCGCTCAAGGCCCACAAGTTTTTGAAGATTTTCGAGGAGGACCTTGTTTGAGGTTCCCTATCAACTCTTTCATTTGTAACATGGTGAGATGCTTTGATTCTTCCATGGCGGTCACCTTAGCTCTCCACCTTTAGATATTCGAAAGCTCTCAAAAGTTTTCTTACATAGGTTTTGCTAATAAGTAATATCAAGAACTCTAATACTAGTAATGATAATATTAAATCCTAGCATAATCATCATCAATCTTTTCATATTCACCAATATTAAGTTATTCATATTGTGACACAAGTGATTCAATCTTGTTGTCCATTACTTTTTTTAACATAAACTTTCATTAAACCGAAAAAACCACTCGAAACCGAGCGGCCAACCCCAAAACAACACCACAACTACACAATTACATAATTACACCAATCCGACCAAGAAATACCTCTATCCTTCAATCTATTTCTATACAAAACAAAACCAAACGTTCTAATGTCGCTGAAAACATCATTAATTTTGAAGGGCTTTCCAAAAAAAACCAAATTGTTCCTAGCTTTCCAAGTCACCCAGCAAGCAATAATGGCGATACCATGGAACACTTCCTTCCTTCGACCGACTAAGCCAACCCACTTGTGCATTTTCAGAATGTCCCGGAACGAGAAAGCAAACAAGTTTGGCACCTTACACCATGCCTGGATCTTCTGCCAAATTACCGAAGAGACCCCACACGAAGCAAAGAGATGGTCAACCGACTCAACACCCATATTAGAAAGCGGGCATCTAACGTCGTCGATATGAATACCTCTCCTTTGCAAACCCTCCCTAGTAGGAATCCTATCTTGTTCGGCACGCCACGCAAAAAAATTACACTTCTTTGGGATCCACTTACTCCAATCCCACACGAACCGAGAACTAAAGTCAGCACTCAAATCGAACATCCTCTTTACCGCTCCAACCAAGAACTCATTAGACCCCACACCGAGCCACGACCACTTATCAAAGCACTCCGAAAGGTTAACCGAATGCAGCAAATAACATAACCGATTCCACTCCGCAAGCTCCACACCTGAGCTAGGCACGGACTTCCACTCCCACCGACCAAACGGATTAGACACAGGGCGCACCAACCGATCCTTGACCTTGCAGAACTTATGGGCTTCCAACCGGAACAAGCTCGGCAACTCGCCTTTCAAAGGGTTCGGAAGCAGCCAACGATCTATCCAGAACAAAATCTCCCTCTCGTTACCTAACTCACCACGCATCAGACTCCTGAGAGAAACGTTATCCCCAACTTGATTCGAATAAACCTTAACAATATTGCTCCACACCCCTTTGAGAGACGACTTAATGGGCAGAAAATCCCAACATAATCTATGCTGATGAACCGCATTAATCACTTTAACCTAAAGACTATTACCTTCATTTTTTAACCTCCACCCCCATTTAGCAAGAAAAGCAATATTAATTTTCCGAAGTCTACATAGCCCAAGACCCCCGGCCCAAACCGGCGAGGCAACCCGGTCCCAAGCAACCCAATGCATCTTAGCCCCTTCACTAGAACCGCCCCACAAAAACCTCCTTATAAGCTTCTCTAGGTCTTTAATCACTCCCGCAGGCCCTTATAAAGCGAGAAGAAGTAGTTCGGAAGACTTTCCAATACCGCCTTAATAAGAGTAACTCTCCCCCCAAAAGAAAGAAAAGAAGCTTTCCAAAGATATAACCTCGATTCAAATACTTCGAACACCGACCTCCAGTTACAGATTCTATTCATATTGGCTCCGACAGTAATACCTAAATACTTGAAAGGAAAATCACCAGCTAAGCAACCAACCAAATTCGCCATCAAGTCCAATTCGCTCCGTTCCACCCCAATACCGAATAAATTAGACTTCTTGACGTTCATCTTCAGACCCGAGCATATGTGGAAGCATCTCAAGATCCGAATAACATTAAACAAGTTATCAACCGACCTCTCGCCCATAATAATTGCGTCATCCGCGAAGAAGAGATGAGAAACACAAGGCCCACCATTAGGAAGGTAGATCCCCTTGAAAACCCCTAACCCAGACGCTTTCTCCACCAAGAAGGAGAGTGCCTCCATGACAACCAGAAACAAAAACGGAAACAGCGGGTCTCTTTGCCTCATCCCTTTGGAGCAAGGGAAATCGAACGTAGGAGAACCATTAATAAGGACCGAAGCTCTAGCCGAGGATAAAATACCGCGAACCCATGAGCACCATTTATCCGGGAACCCCATCTGACCCAAAACTCCAATCACGAAGTTCCAATTCACATTATCATAAGCTTTCTCGAAATCAATTTTTAGCACAAAAGCCTTTTGCTTACAACTTTTCAGCCAAGAATGAACCTCGTTCACCATGAGAGGCCCATCTAAGATGAACTTATCTTTCAAGAAGGTAGACTGAGACTCCGAAAAAACTCTACCAAGGACAATTTTCATACGATTAGCCAAGATTTTAGAGATAACCTTATTAACAACCCCAACCAAGCTGATAGGCCTATAATCTCCCAACCCGCTAGGATCCAACTTTTTGGGAATAAGAGCTATAAAGGAAGCCGCACAACCCCTACTAATACTGCCCAAGTGAAAAAACTCCTCCATAATTTTCACAAAATCCGACTCGAAAAACCTCCAAAAATGCTTGAAGAATCTAAAATTAAATCCGTCAGGACTAGGAGCCTTATCCGCGCCACACTCAAAAACCGCTTTCTTTATTTCTTCCCGACTAAATTCCTTAATCAAGACAGCACCATCATCGGCTGAAAGAGACTTACAATTGTCCATCTCAATCATCGGTCTAAACTCAACCGTCTCCTTGAATTTATCCCTAAAAACCTCGAAAGCAAACTTCTTAACCCGATTAGGTCTATCACACCAAGCACCATCAATGTTCAAGCCAAAGATTCCGTTTCTGGCCTTCCTACAGTTAACCAGAGCGTGAAAATACTTGGAGTTCTCATCCCCATCCTTTAACCATTTTTCCCGAGAGCGTTGTTTTAAGTCCTTGGTTCTGTTTTCTTCATACTCCTTAATAACTCTCTTAGCTTCCGACATAGCCCATTGCTCCTCCTCAACCAAATACCTCTCCTCCATAATAAGCTCGAGCTCCTCTAACTCGGAGCTCGCCACCGACACTTCTCCACCCTCTTTTTCCTTCATTTCATCTCTCCATACCTTGATACAATTCTTTATAAAACGGAGTTTATTACAAAATAGAATATCTGGAGGCCCACTCCCGCTAAACGCAACTGCCGCGTTAGACACCACCTCCTCAAAGCCATCCCGATCGATCCATGAGTTAAAAATGCAAAAAGGAATCGGCCCAAAATTAGAGTTCGTAGTAGACAACAATAAAGGGCAGTGGTCCGAATATAAATTAGGCAATGCACGAAGACACGCAGAAGGCCATTTATTAAAAAAATCAGTGCTGACCAAATACCTATCGATTTTGCTCATTTTCTTTCCACCATCCACCCATCTCGTAAACTGTTTGTCAAACATTTTGTACTCCAAGAGCCCAGAATTGAAAATGAAAGAGTTGAAGTTACTAGCGCACCGAGCCTTAAACATAGAATTTTTTCGCTCATCCGGATACCTCACCTCATTGAAATCCCCAACCAAAATAAAAAGACCAGAGAACTCCGCTACAACACCCTCAAGAAGATCCCAAAGGCCTTTTTTAGCAGAAATGCCTTGCGGCGCATAGACGTTAATTATGCTCATCTGAGACCCACAACCTTTTAAAAACCCCCTAACCAACAGAAAGTTCCTATTTTTAACAACCCCATCCGTCGAAAAAATAGTTGGATCCCACAAACAAATAAGACCCCCCGACTGGCCCACAGAACCCACATGTTCCGAACAGAATCCCTTGTCTCCCCAATACCTAGAGAGCAATAGGTCCTCTACAACCAACAATTTGGACTCTTGAAAGGCGAAAAAATTAACTTTGAATTTTGACCGAAGATTCCTCACCCAACTAGCTTTAACATTGTTGGTGCATAGATGTCTGTTAACTTCGTCTTTATCGAATCTAGTGTCTAGATAGGATAAACCAGTGCTCAATATTCGAAAAATCAGGTTTTGTATGTTGGATGATCATTTCGCATGAAATGAGAAAGGCATTTCGTACGAAATGGACAAGTGTCCATTTCGCACGAAATGAATAATACCATTTCGTACGAAATGGTTCTTCTATAAATACTGAGCTGGTCTTGTCATTTGTAACGATCCGGATTTCAGAGCCGAGGTGCTGCCAATTTGTCAACTGATTTGTAAAGCTTTGAAATCAATAAAAAGAAGATAATTAGGAAGAATCAAGCTGTAATCAAGTTTGTATCATTTATTCCACCTTTGATATGGATTAAAACTCTTCTGAATGACTCGTTTAGGTCGTACAATGATCCAACAAGTGGTATCAAAGCTCAGGAGGAAGAGTTCATACCCATTCAGCTTGTTTTCACCAGAATTTCTAGCTTCTACTCATTCTTCTTCACAATTTTCAAAATTTAATGGTTAAAATGGCTTGAATTTCACATATATTACGTAAAATACAGTTTTAACGAATCCTTAAAAGAATTGGACCTAAAATCGACCTAAAACCAGATCAATTTGACAAAATTGTGACCGATATGATGATGTCAGCATCATTTCATACGAATTGAGGAATTCATTTTGCACGAAATCAACATCAGGATCTTCAATTCGCACGGAATCAATTTTATGAACCTCATTTCGTACGGAATCAACCTTGTGGATTTCATTTCGTATGAAATAGACTTTCATTTTGTACCAGAGGACTATTTCGCTTGAACAGTGTGATTTCGTTTGACTATTCCGCACGAAATAGTCATTTCGCTTGAAAGATTACCATTTCGCACCAAGTTGGCATTTCGCTTGAAGTTCATTTCCCGTGAAGTTCATTTCGTTTGAGGACTCATTTCACTTGAGACTCATTTCGTTTGAAGATTGATTCATTTCGCTTGAATCCATTTCGTTTGAAATTGTTTCTCATATCACAAATTTTTCTAAGTGTTTGTTGATTGTTTCAGGTACTTGAAGATGGATGATTTTCTGAATCCATTCAGTGATGTGTTTGCTTACACCGGAAGCACGGGAGATGATACAAAAAACAACACAAATGAAAATGCTCCAACAAACCCGAGTCTGAAGAAAACCATTCCTGATTCTTTGAGTGTTGATAATGCCTACGGCACCTACAACAAACCGCCCAAGCTAATGGCCATAGAGGATTACAATAGATGGGCAAGTAGATTTGAGGAATGGCTACAGGCATTTGCATATCTAAGTTGGAAGAGCATGAAAAGTGGTTTTAACATCGGAAGAACTGACTACGAGAACTTAACGGATACTCCACAAGAGAATTTCATTGCAGAACAGAAATGCATCGCTTTACTTCATTAATCAGTGAGAGATGATATTATATCATTGATTGAATACAAAGATTCCAGAGATCTTTGGGAGAAATAAAAAATGAAATGTGTGGGTGGTGCCGAAATTGTTAAAAACAAGAAAAACTGTTAAGAAAAGAATTCGATCTGTTTAGGTGTTTGAAAAATGAGAGTGTATCAAAGATGATAGAAAGATTTGGTCACTTAAAGCTGGAACTTGCAAGATATGATATTGTATATTCTCAGGAAGAATTGGTTGATAAGCTGTTTGACTCACTGCCTGATGAGAAAGACTGGCAGTACTTTGCTTTAATGATAAAGAACACAGTGAAGTCGGCTGATCTGACAGTAGATCTACTAATCAAAAGGTTGGAGAGTCATGAATTGGTGATCAGAAAAATGAACAAAGTCAATAATTCCTCGTATCAGCAAAATGTTGACTTATATTATCGAGGAAGTATGATTCCTAAAACCGTGTCCCTGAAGACTGCCTTCTCAGCATAAAATTCAAACACGTCAAATCATGAAAGTCCAAGCAGTGGTTATCATGGAGGATCATCGTTAGCTACTCCAAGACAACAACAACGGTCAATTCCGAAAAATTTGTTCTAGTGCAATATTGTTGTTGATCTTAAAAATGCACAAAACTTCAGCGAAGAATCCGCCAAGCAGCAAATGGTGTTTTTGGCATCTGTCTTGGAATCATATGAGAGCCTTGTTGCTGGAAAAATCGGAAACACCAATCTCACCAAGGAAGATTATGATCAAAAAGACCCTGAGGAGATGGAGTTGATTGATATCAGATGGTGTATGGCAAGTGCGGTCAGAAGGGCTCAAAGATTCATGGAGATAACAGGCAGACATTCAATTGGTGGACCTTCAACAAAGCTAGGTTTTGATAAATCGAAGGTTACATGCTTTAAATGCAAGCAAAAGGGGCATTTTAAACGAGAATGTCGAAATGCAGCCGCTGATGAAACAACCAACCCTTTCCGTGAAGATTATTACAAAAGAGCTATCTGTCATCAAAACAAAGCAGAATCTCCCAGAATGAAGCAGATAGAAGATGCTCCCAAATAAAAGTCGAGAGCATTAGCTGTTATCCATGACGATGAAGGCTATGATTGGAGTGACGTGTTACCAGAAGAAGACGCAGTGGGATATGCCTTCACAGCAAAAATTGTTCCTTGGAAAGATACCCAATCAGAAGAAGTAAAATATGTCAACAGAAAAATGTTAGCTCTAACAGTGAAAGACATACATTTTCGTGCATGGAAAGAGGCAAAAAGCGCAAAGAGATGGGACGCTGACAGAGAATGCTATTTGGATCCTAAGGGAAATATACTTATGGAAC
This sequence comes from Helianthus tuberosus, assembly GCA_030545235.1. Classification (NCBI taxonomy): domain Eukaryota; kingdom Viridiplantae; phylum Streptophyta; class Magnoliopsida; order Asterales; family Asteraceae; genus Helianthus; species Helianthus tuberosus. The sequence continues at coordinate 153,641,919 of CM060448.1, read as the reverse complement.
CATCAACACTTCTTGTCGAGACTTTGATTGAGCAAATTATAGAAGAGGAAGAAGCAAATCAAAGATTGTGGTGGGGAAGTGATGAAGAGAAAGAAAAGGAGCTATAGTCGAAAAAGATCGATGATGGGATTATTGACACTACCAAAGAGTTCACTGCAGAAAACCTGAAGAATATGGCTGACAAAGTGCTTGCAGCGAAAGAGTTAGAGGTAGTTTCTGAGTCTGGAACTGAGTCTAAAAGCAAGGTCAGTTCTAATGATTCAACCAACGAGTCAGGTAAGAAAGCCAAAATTGGAAGCGACTGCAAAAATTGCATGAAAGACTGCAAGGTCTGTAGCACACTTGCTTACCTCAGTGGTAAAAAGACTGAAGAACTGAAAGAAAGAGTCAGAGAAGTTGAAAATCAGATTTTAAATCGTGATAAGTTAATAAAGGCTTCAAATGACAGATTAAAAGAATTAATTGATAAACTTGAAAAGGATAAAATTGAGGTAGAACAAATCAGGAAAGAAAACGAAAAGTTAATTCTTGAAAACCGTCAACTTTCTGAAAATTACAAGAAGTTAAAAAGGACGGTAAAAGATTCTGATGAAAGAAATGATAAAACATTTAAAGAAAACCTTCAACTGAAAGGAGTACTTCAGTCGAAAGAAAGGCAAATAAACCAACAGTTGGATGAGATTGCTAATCTAAAGCTTCAGGTTCAAGAAGCTAAGATTGAAAATGAACGCATCAATTTGAAACACAACAGTTACAACTCCGCAAGTTTTGTTCTTCAATATATCGTTCCTAAACCAATTGGAAAGAACAAAGCTGGCGAAGATGTTTATTCGGACAAAACTGGGGTTGGGTATCATCAGGTTCCACCGCCAGTGTTAAATAATTTCTCAAAGAAAAAGTCCGGGTTGGTTAATGAGAATGAAACAAACGAGGTTAAACTTCCAGAATCAATTGATGTCACATTCACTTCATCATCCGATGAAGACAGTGTTCAGTCCGAAGTTGTTAAAAGCATGGTTGAAAGTGTTTTGAAATCTGAAAGTGACTCAACTGAGGATGAAGAATGTTTCTTGGACAAATATATTTCGAAATCAACATCCAAAAACAACTTAAGTGAAGAACCTAATCTTGTGATGTACAAGATGTCGGGATCGCATAAGTTGTATTCGGATCTTGAATTTCCTTTGGAAAATGTGAATGTCGACAAATTGAAAAATGTTTTTAAACTAGTTGAGATTGATTTGTCTAAGATCGAAGGCTTGAAAGGTTCCAAAAGGCAATTAAACTTTGAAAAAGATAAAGCTTACTACAAAAAACCTGTTGTACCATCACGTTTTTCTAAAAACAATCAAAACATATGGTCGGGTGGTTATCAGGGTGGTAAGAATTATCAAAGAAGGAACTTTCAAAAAAAAAGTTTGTTGAGAAAAAGATGTTTGTAAAAAGCTCGAGTTCTCATTCCGAGCAGGAATCTGAGATTTTTTCAAAATCAAATGAAGAGTTTTTTGAAGAAAAGGCCTCACAGCCTCAGACCGAAGGCACAAGTCGAGTAGCTGATACTCGTACATGCTTCAAGTGCAACAAAGTTGGACACGTTGAACAAAAGTGCACCAACTTAAAGTCTAAGTATGAAGTTGTTGAGAGTCAGAAAAGGAAAGCTGATGCAAAAGGCAAAGCTCCAATGATTGTTGAGAAGAAAGTTTTGAAAAATGATAACATCAAAATCAAAACTGATCCCGTAAAGAATGTGGTAACTAAAACTGACAAATTTTACAAACGGGTTGCTTCGCCTCAACAAGCATGGAAGCCAAAATCAGTTGAAAAGAAATCAAGTTCTCCAAAACCAAAGGTTTATGAGACGGAAAAACAATCATCCTCTACCACTCCGGTAAAGATGAATGTTTCTTTGGATTGCTATGAGAAACTTGAGAAACAAAAGTCTACTACTTCTAAGAAGAAGTATGTACCAAAGAAAGACCAATCATCTGGTCAACCTCCAAAAAATGATTTCTTTTTATACAAAGAGGCTGAGATTGGGTCTGAAGAGAGCTTAACGATGAATGACAAGAATTTTCCGCCACTATACACTGCAAAAACTCACCTCAAAGTCAAGCTACCTGAGTCAAAAGAGGCTTGGGTGGCATCAAAAACTAACTAAGTGTTTGTGATATGTGCAGGAGCTTCCAAGATCCGTTTCACGTTGGATTATGGATAGTGGAGCTTCTCGGCACATGACGGGGAAGAAAACCCTACTGTACGATGTTCGAGGGTTTAATGGAGGATATGTGGGATTTGCAGGCAATCAAGGTGGTCGAATAGTTGGTGAAGGAACTATATCAAATGGTATTGTCAAGTTTGAAAGAGTAAACTACATCGCCGAGCTTGAAAACAATCTTCTGAGCAATTCTCAGATCTGTGATCGTATGTATACAACACACTTTACGGATAAGGAATGTTTGATATTGAAACCAGGATTTGTTGTTCCCGAAGAGTGGGTTATCCTGAGAGCACCTAGAGTCAATGATCTGTACGTGTTGGACATGAGTGTAGCAACTACTACCACATGTCAGTCTCACTGCTTTATGTCAAGAGCAACGGAAAAAGAATCACAATTATGGCATCGAAAGCTGGGCCATATTCACCTGCGAAAAATGAATCACCTGGTGCATAACGACTTAGTAACTGGTGTTCATATGAAAGGTTTTCATCTCTAGGGGGAGTGCATTAGTTGTGTCAAAGGCAAACAGAGAAAGAAATCTCACCCTGGGAAGAAGGTAAACTCGATCTCGACGCCGTTAGAAAGACTTCATATGGATCTTTTTGGTTCAGTGAACGTCAAAAGCATAACTGGTGATCTCTACTGTTTAGTAGTGACAGACGACTACTCGAGATTTTCGTGGGTATCATTTTTAAAAAAAAGGATGAGACATTTGAAAGTTTGATGACGTTGTTCAAAAAAATTGAAAATCTGTACCAAACCCGAATCAGAAGAATCAGGAGTGACAACGGTACTGAGTTTAAGAACAACAAAATAGAAGAGTATTGTAATGAGAGAGGTATATTGCAAGAATTTAGTGCTCCCTACACTCCGCAACAAAATGGAGTAGCAGAAACAAAGAACATGACGCTAATTGAAATGGCCAGGACGATGCTTGCTGATTCGAAATTACCAGTCAACTTTTGGGCAGAAGCAGTGTCAGCCGCTTGCTATACACTCAACCGGATTCTTACAGTGAAGAAATTCAACAAGACATGTTTCGAGCTGATCAACAACCGCAAACCTAACCTGAAGTATCTGGAACCGTTTGGGTCTCCTTGTACAGTTCTAGAACCTTATGGTAAATTTGGTGCAAAGAGCATTGAAGGAATTTTCGTGGGTTATGCAAGTCCATTGAAACGAGTCTTTGTTCCAAGCTTGAAGCGGATCATCGAAGCACATAATGTTGAGTGTCAAAGTTATACCATGCCACCTCAGAATCCCGGCGACTCATGGCGTTTTAATTATGATACTCTGTGGGATTCATTCAACATAGAAAAAGAACCAGATTTCTTTGACGAGTTGGATATTCTGAGAGAATATGAAGCATCACAAGAAAGATTCCCAGCTGAGTCATCTAAACGAAAATTTCAAGCTTCCAATGACGATGAAGCCGGTCCTAGTAAAGCTGGAGAATATGATGATATTCAGCAAACTCTTGACAATCAAACGGCAGTTAACGATAATCTAGAACCTGATGACAGGCCTATATTTGATCATGGTGATTCAGATTCTGAGGGGGAGCATATCCAGATTTCAAGTCAAACAATTCCAGTCAGTGAACAAGGTGTAAATCAGAATGTCACAAATTTGGAAGGCGAGGTGATGCCGAGAACTCTTTCGTACCATCCAGAAGAGCTGATTATTGGAGAATTACAATCAGGCGTTCGCAGTAGACGACAAATTGACCAAGGCCTTACTTTTTTTTATTCTACAGTTGCTCCGTTACAAACTGAGTTTTCACTTAGTTGTTTTATTTTGCAGATTGAGCCGCGAACATACAAGGAAGCACTAACTGAAGATTCTTGGGTCAACGCGATGCAAGAGGAGCTAAGTCAGTTTGAGAAATTAGGAGTGTGGAAATTGGTAGACTTGCCTGATGGTCAAAGGAAGATAAACACCAAGTGGGTGTTCAAGTGCAATAGGGATGATCGAGGGGTTATTATTCGTAACAAAGCTCGACTCGTAGTCCAGGGCTTTAGTCAGCAGGAGGGTATAGATTTAACTGAAGTATATGCTCCCGTTGCTAGACTTGAAGCGATCAAAATCTTCCTAGCATTTGCATCTTGGAAAAGATTTAAAGTTTATCAGCTTGATGTTAAATCGGCTTTTCTCTATGGGAAGGTAAAAGAGGAGGTATATGTCAGACAGCCACCGGGCTTCACCGACCCAATCCACAAAGACAAGGTCTATTTACTGGATAAAGCGCTGTATGGTTTACACCAGGCCCCGAGAGCCTAGTACAAGACATTGTCTCAACATCTGCTTGCCAACAACTTCATCCATGGAAAAGTGGATGCCACTCTCTTCACCAAAGAAGTCGACAGACATCTTCTGATAGTTCAGATATACGTGGATGACATCATATTTGGGTCAACAAATGAAAATCTGTGCAAAGATTTTGAAAGAGTTGTGAAGCAAAAAATTTGAAATGTCATCGATAGGTGAGATGAAATTCTTCTTGGGACTTCAGGTTGATCAACTGCCTAAGGGAATATTCATACATCAGACGAAGTATGTTCATGATATCTTAGAGAAATTTGGGATGTCCGGGACTACTCCAGCTTCCACCCCATTAGCGACGAACCATGGGATAAACCCTGATCTCACCAGAGAGAAGGTAGATGAAACGATGTATCATTCCATGATCGGATCGCTGATGTATTTGACAACTTCAAGACTCGATATCATGTATCCAACCTGCCTCGCAGCGCGGTTTCAGTCAAGCCCCAGAGCTTCGCATATGGTGATTGTGAAATGTATATTACGCTACCTGATAGGAACTCCATCACTGGGGTTGTGGTATCCAAGAGAAGGCGATTTCACGCTCGAAGGGTATTCTGATTCTGATTTCGGATGCTACAAAGTTAACGCTAAATCAACAACAGCGGGGTGCCAGTTTTTCGGACCACGATTGGTCACCTGGAAATGCAAGAAGCAGACCTCTGTCGCTTTATCCACATGTGAAGCCGAGTATATATCTGCTAGCAGTTGCTGCTCTCAGATCTTGTGGATCCAGCAACAGATGCGAGACTACGGTTTGTAATTTCTTAACACCCCTATCTTTGTTGATAATGAGGCAGCTATAGACATAACAAAAAATCCTGTTCATCACGCTAAAACGAAACACATTGAAATTCGTCATCACTTCATCCGAGATTGTTTCGAGAAGAAGTTGATACGAATTGAGAAAATCCACACTGACGAACAAAAAGCTGATTTACATACCGAAGCTTTTGATAAAACTCGGTTTCAATATCTTTTAAAGCTGAACGGTATGAAGCTTTTATCGGTGTTGGAGGAGATTCTTGGTGTAGATGAAGGTACCACTGTAGATGATGTTGAGAAGCAATCTGCAATGGTTTGTCGATTTTTTACTTGTTTTGGTATTTAAGGGGAGGTAGGTTATATTTTCTGAAAATACAAAAACAAAAAAAAATTTCAAAAATCCAAAAACATGAGATATTTCAAAATTCAAAAACAATAGAAAACCGGAAAATAGCTTGTGTAAAAAGGGAAAATGATAGTACATCAGCTTGACAGTTACGGTATGCTAAAGAAATGTAAAGTTTAAAAGTGTTAAACAGTCTCGCTGATGATATGCCGGTAGGTTTTTACACAGTTAGTAGGTTTGTTCGGGATATAAACCTAAATCATTACTTGCTTATTTCATGGGGAACACTACTTGGATATATAGGCAACCCCTGAAATCTCGTTTGAAGGACTCCTCTTTCTGAAATACTAGGTCTTTATGCTCAGTGATATCTAGGGTATTATCCCGGGACTTCTGATAATGCGGAAGCAATGGCCTAGTCCCCGAATAATACTTTACTGTTGCTTGAAATAAAAGCCCGCCCTCAGCATAAAAAAAATGATGAAACATTGAAAAATGTTAATCATGTGCTGTTGTAAAAAATATCCTCTAAAGGGGACCCACCAAAAGTCCAACCGTCATCTCTCTGATTTTGCGGAAGCAATAGCCTGAGCTCTCACGGTCTCGCGTTTAACCCCTTACAGATATCATCTGTGGAATACTCACCTGTAAGACTGAATATTGGGATCTGGATACGGGAGTATATTCAAGAGGTGGGACACATGAATGAGTTTATGTTCTTAATACACCTAATTCGTATCGTGGAAAGATTGAAATTTGTGTGAGAACTTAAGTGGATCAGTATATCGACAATCTAAGCGAATTGTTTAATTCTGAATATGAAATCAAAGCTTAACGGTACTTGTGACTTGTCGACAGTTGATATGATTCCCTAACACGCTCACCAAAAATATGTTTGTAAATAGTTTACATTTACTGCATTTCATTTCTGTTTAGCATTCTAGTATTGAAACTTTATTCAAAATCCAAAAAGATTTTACAGTTCTGCTTTATTTTTTTCCGACAAATCAAAGTGGAAAGCTGATCTTCAAATTCGCAGTTTGAAGTTAGATGCAGGAAGTTTCTGAGCTGGACAGAAGAGTTGGGAGCGTATTATGTTAATCTTGTGAAAAATGAAAAATCAAAACAAGTTTATTAAGTTGAAACTTGTGATTTTCAGGAAAAATGTTTTTGAACTATGTTGAACAAAAGTCAGTTTTGCTTCGTTTAGATCAACCAAGGTCATTAAGTTGGACTTGGTAGACAAATTAAGTGCCTAGGGTCATTAACTTGGACCTAGATGTCACACCCCGACCACGTAGAACATACAAAACGTGGCGGAAATGTCGGGGAGTGTTGTAACAGAATTAATTGTTTCAAATCCATGGCAATTGAAGTTTCGTTTTATTGATTAAAAGTGTTACAATGTCTTAACAAACAAATAAATACAACATAATTAACTAGTCTTGCATCTTTTATTGTCACTAAAGCCCAAGTCTGCCTATGTGTATCTTGATCATCTTATGCAACAGCTCCTGAAAAACACATGTGAAAATAGGTACGTCAGCATAAAAATGCCTGTGAGATACATAGGTTTTGTGAAAATAGGTTTCATGACTTATGTTTGAGAAAATGTTTAGTCATGAACCTTGTAATTTGCTTTGTCTTGTAAATCATTTGAAAAACAATGAGTTCAGATGATATGTATAAATAAGTGAAAAATGTATGGTTAAATGAATAACCATGTAAGATGAGTTTGTATAAGATAAGTTGTTTGTAAATCAATGTCTTGTGAAAAGTATGTTATTTGTATAAAATGTTCTATGTCTCAAATTGAAATGATTCAAATAACGCTACGATATGTAATACCATACAAACACTTATATATAGGAAGTACCAGCGGCGTATCCACCATGCTTGTACCATATTACACATGCCTCGTTACTTAATCACTTACTCAAACCAAACTACCAAAGTAAAATGTTCATGTCTGATGTAAATCATGTAATATGTATCCAAAATGTAAGCATGTGATGAATAACAAATGTACTAAGTATGCAACAATAGACATACGTAGCATGTGACCTGTACTAAGTATGCAACAATAGACATACTTAACATGTGACCTGTACTACGTATGCAACAATAGACATACTTAACATGTGACCTGTACTACGTATACAACAATAGACATACGTAGCATGTGACCTGTACTACGTATACAACAATAGACATACGTAGCAAGTGACCTGTACTACGTATACAACAATAGACATACGTAGCATGTGACCTGTACTATGTATACAACAATAGACATACGTAGCATGTAATGTAATGTAAAACGATGTACTAAGTAATGCACACAATGGGCACACCTAGCATAAGATGTAATAAAATCATGTACTATAATGTACTAACGAACATAGCAGGTATATGATGTGAAAACATGGAAAGCATGAAAGTAACAAGTAGGCACATGTGTTTCACCCCAAAACAGTTTGGAAAACAGTAAAAGAGGGGTCTATGTACTCACTTGAGATTGCTCAGTAGTCCTTGAGTAACAACCAAACAATGCTAGAGATCGCGGATATCAAACGGCACCTAATATAGGTAACTATGTTAATAAACCGGACCTAAATCGGAAGATCGGGTAGCATGAGGGTTCGTAAACCAAACGAGTGTCGAGACTCCTGTCATTTGGTTTAACAAAGCCTACATACTAATTGAAACCTAACATAATTGTTTACGACCCATTACGACCCGTTTTAGGTAGCTTATGCTACTTTAACGCGTCGTTCGCGTGAAACGCGTTCGGACCGCCTAACTAGTCCTATGACAAGTGTTATATGCCTAAACATGTTACATAATCAGTTATGTGACAAAAGTTTAGGTTACATATGCTTAATTACCAATTATACATGAAAAGGGTATTCTGGTAATTTACCTAAGGCATATAAACTACCTATCATACAACTACTTAAACGATGTGACCATAAGGTATAACCTCGGAAGGTTATTTCCTATATACTATGGTCACCTAACGTGTTTAGTCGGATCCTAATGATCGACCAAATGGGTCGGGTTCGAAGGTATAAGCGATTTATTAGATCGCTTACCCTACGACCCTAGACAACGTGGTAATCAGTAGGCATAGTCCCAAGGGACTATAACCAACGTGATTACACTCACGTTGCGAAGTTTAAACGAACTTCGCATTGACCATTACTGGTCAACACAGAAAGTCAAACAAAGTTTGACTTTCAGACTCGAAAAGCAATAAAAGAACGAAAGAATACTTACGAAGGGTCCCCGAATGCTAATCTCGATCCAAGAATCTCAGGTATGAAACAATGGTTTCAACTTAGAGTTCCTAAGATCAAGATTCTAGTGATTTTAGAAATGGGGGTGGATGGGTATTTATAGGAATACCCAAACCGTTAGGATCGTTTCATGGAAACCGTGCTTTAATCGCATCCGTACAAGTGTCGGCAAGTTGTGGTGACTAAAAATGGGTTCTTATCAGCTGACTAAGCATGTGTGAGTGTGTGGTTGTGGATGAATCAGCTGCAAACAGGCTGTGAAATACACTGCATCTGGTCTGTCCCCAGGCTAGCGCACCGTTACTTAATAAGTGTAGCGGTGCGCTAGGCTTAAGTTTGGCAGATTTACACTTTTGGTCCCTGTCATGCATTCAGCCCATTTTCGACACGTTTAAGGCCCGTTAACCCCATTTCAAAGCTCTAAAATGAAGTTAAAGTATAGGGAACTTAAAATGTGTTCAAAAATATCTCGGATGTCGGTTCGTTTGGCCGTACGATCGCGTTGTTCGGTTAATTACGACGGAATGCGCACAAGCGCGAAAAACGATCCAAATGACGCGACGAATGGATTTTTCTTATGGCGAACACTAAAATAAAATATTTTAGTGCTTACATAAATTTTTGGAAGTCCGGATGTATTCAGAACGTAAGTTATGCGTAAAAATGCAAACTTGTGCACTTTTTGACACTTTTAGTCCCTGAATGACCCAAAAGTTTATTTTAGCACACCGAACCCCTTAAAGCCTATTTCTAAGCTATGTAAAGGATATTTAAGGTGTGTTTAACTTATGGTCATGTTCCGAAAGGTCTGTTACAGTTCAAATTGGCATACTTTCGCAGTTTGTCAAATTCAGTCCCTGTAAGCGAATAAACTTTGATTTCACCACACCAAACCTTCCAAAACTTATATCTAAGTTATGTAAAGGTTATTTAAGGTATGTTAAGCCTATTTCACTATTCCGGAGTGTTCGTTGCATTAAACTGGTTATATCTACACAACAGAGCGCGTATAACCCTCCAGAAAGCGATTTAAAGCTTGAAATCGAACAAGAGTCGATATGTGCAAACGATACACATATTTTTACAAATCCCAAGTATGAAATACAATATTTCATTGGTTTGGCATTTGATTGATTGTTGGAGTGACACAGGTGTCACAGTCTCCCCTACTTTAGGAAATTTCGTCCCGAAATTAATTCGTAGGAGTCTATCTGTGGCTTTGTGTGACGTAACCATCAAAGATAAGCAAGGCATAATCCTGTTTATTTCTCTTTAACGGACATTTTTCAGAATTGAAAAATGAACGGAGTTATTTTCAACAGGCATTCTTTAGAATCGAAAATGAACGAAATGAGTCTTTTTTCCACAACCTCTTCAGAACCGAAAATGAACAAAATGAGTCATTTTCCACAACCTCTTCAGAACCGAAAATGAACGAAATGAGTCATTTTCCACCACTTCTTCAGAACCGAAAATGAACGAAAAGAGTCATTTTCCACCATTTCTTCAGAACCGAAAATGAACGAAAAGAGTCATTTTCCACCACTTCTTCAGAACCGAAAATGAACGAAAGGAGTCATTTTCCACCATTTCTTCAGAACCGAAAATGAACGAAAGGAGTCATTTTCCACCATTTCTTCAGAACCGAAAATGAACGAAAGGAGTCATTTTCAACCATTTCTTCAGAACCGAAAATGAACGAAAGGAGTCATTTTCCACCATTTCTTCAGAACCGAAAATGAACAAAAAGAGTCATTTTCCACCATTTCTTCAGAACCGAAAATGAACGAAAGGAGTCATTTTCCACCATTTCTTCAGATAGAAACGAAAATGAACGGAACGAACTCTAGACACATGACAAAACTCGCTGTGGTTTCCGTGCACTGAATTTCATAATTATGTATGCATCCATAATTACGCAATTCCTTGCATAGTCCGCACAATTTGTTTGTAATGTGAAGGGGAGGAAAAATCAAACCTGTGATGAGTGTGACTAGACTACCATAGGGTCCTTTTAATTAGATCAACAAAGGATCCTTTTTAATTAGGCCACCAAGGAGTCCTTTCATCTATATCATCACATGATATTCCTAACCAGATTTTTGGATCAATCTGTTTACCTAGACCACTCAGGGGTCTAATTATGGAATGGTACAATATAATCCAAGGGTCTTTACTATTACGTAAAAGTCCATTGAGGATTTAATATAGCACCTTTGGATATCCTACTATGAATCCCTTATACGAAGATATGAAAGATTCTACGAGGATTTGGATAACAAAAACTTGGATTACTCAAAAACATAAAAGGAAACACATAAGCACATAATCACATAGTTGTTTAACTTGGTTATTGATTTGTTATCTTTGGACGCGGATACTTAAAGCACACCAGGAATCCAATTCGTGGATTTCATTTGGCACTTTAATCATTTCAAGAATCCATCCATGAAGATAGGATGATCTACCAAAAATTCGATTTTCGTTTTCAGGAAAACGCAATATGCGAATTAAGGTACACAATAATTTAGGACATACGGAAATACCCTTGGGTACCCTATTAAGAATTTATAGTGGTACTTGGGGTATTCGTACAGAGTTATAACTTGCACCTTACACTTCGTTTCTTTGCAAGAGACGGGTACTTAGGATCTTTGTGTAAAACGCAAGAGATTGTAAAATGGAAGAATTTTGGGGGTAGTTTGCTTTTCAAGGAATACGATTCCTTGATTGTCGGTATTGTAGGGGATATGTTATTTATACATACAATCACATAAATACATTGCAATGTAAATAAAAAGATTTATTTATTAACAATGATAACAACGGTTTCATGGACCTTGACAACAAAAGAAAATAATACATAAGACATGATTATTTCTAAACGGTGTTGTCTTCTAGTCGGTCAGATGCTCATCTCTGTGCTGGATTAGCATTAGCACGCTTTGGGCAATTTCTTCGGAAATGTCCCATCTCGCCACACTTGTAGCAAGAACCTGGTGGAAAGCGAGCTCGAGCAGGTTTGTTGTCAGCTTAATTTGGTGCAACTGCTGCTACGCAAACTTTTGCTGTATGACCTTTACGTCCACAAATTTGGCATTCGCGGCACTTCACCATAGCATGATGATAAAGGTTACATTTGTTGCACAAGGGTGAAGTTCCATTGTATGGCTTCCTAGGACGGGGTTTAGCTGGTTGGTTGGGGGCGGCTTGATCATTGTGAGCGACCATGGCGAAGTTCTGAGAAGCCTTTTGCTTCTTTGACCGCTCAAGGGATCCAGTCTGTTCATCCATGGTCTTTGATTCCTCGATTGGTTTTGATTCCTCGACCGGTTTCTTGTCACCCTTTCGGAAAAGCTTACGTTTCCTGATCTGAGATTCAGTCAACGTTGCAGATAGCTCAATGGCCTGCCTAACCGTAGTGGGGTTACTGCCAGTAACAATGTCTTGAACTGAGTCAGGGAGACCATCAATGTATTTTTCGATCGCCTTATCCAAAGGCGTAACCATGGTAGGACACAACAGGCTCAGCTCCTCATATCGATCAGTGTATGCTCGATGTTCACCGCTGTCTTGCTTAAGATCATCGAATTCCCTTTCCAATGTCCTGATCTCGTGATGAGGACAGAATTCCTTCATCATCAGTGCTCGAAGTTCTTCCCAAGTTTGGGCCAGTGCCACTTCGGCACCCCTATCTCTCACCACACCATTCCACCACGTCAAAGCTCGTTTCTCAAAGATACTAGATGCGAAGTCTACCTTTCGCTCGTTTGGACATTGAACATGCCTGAAGGTGCTCTCTAGACTCTCGAACCATTGCAGAAGTGCAGTCGCTCCTTGAGACCCAGAAAACTTTGATGGCTTAGCCGAGTTGAACGTCTTGAAGCTGCAGAGGGCATTATTGTTGTTGATATCTTGGTAACATTGAGCAACGACGTTCGGGATTGCAGCAGTCATTTGCTGTGTAATGACAGCTGCCAGCTCATCAATAGATACCGGGTTTTCGCGTCGTGGAGGCATTCTAAAAAGAGGAAACATGAAAGGAAATGAGTGAAAGAATTAGACGAAAAGAATGAGATGAAACAAATCTGATGAAAGCAAGGGTAGTGGTCATTTGTTTGTTACTACAAAGCAACAAACGACCTCGGTGATTAATCAAAGTAAATAGGTCAAAAATAATGTATCGCGAAGACATGCTCGCCTATAAGTGAACACTCATCCCAAGAATTCCCAGGTAAGCACAACTGGTCTCGCGTCTGATGAGATGTATACGAAGTGCTTGCCTAGACAGAAAACCCAGAATACAGGCATTCACCCTTCCAGTTTGCACGTGTTCACATTATTTAAAACCCAAAACCTTGACGAGATTTTGAAAATTCAAAGGGGTTCAAAACCATATAACAGAGGGTTCAAAACCTTATAATAGAGGGTTCAAAACCTAGTAATCAATCATCCTAGAACAGATGATTAGTTTTCAAAGCGGTTTTGAAATTTATGTTCTTGTTGTGATTGTCGCCCAAGGATAGGTGACGGTATTGTTTTATGACTAAACGCAAGTAAACTCGCGTTAGGGTCCTAAGAAGGTTATAGACTAGGTCAAAGCATTACTAATAACCTAATTCCCTATAACCATTGGCTCTGATACCATCTTTTCTGTCACACCCCGACCACGTAGAACATACAAAACGTGGCGGAAATGTCGGGGAGTGTTGTAACAGAATTAATTGTTTCAAATCCATGGCAATTGAAGTTTCGTTTTATTGATTAAAAGTGTTACAATGTCTTAACAAACAAATAAATACAACATAATTAACTAGTCTTGCATCTTTTATTGTCACTAAAGCCCAAGTCTGCCTATGTGTATCTTGATCATCTTATGCAACAGCTCCTGAAAAACACATGTGAAAATAGGTACGTCAGCATAAAAATGCCTGTGAGATACATAGGTTTTGTGAAAATAGGTTTCATGACTTATGTTTGAGAAAATGTTTAGTCATGAACCTTGTAATTTGCTTTGTCTTGTAAATCATTTGAAAAACAATGAGTTCAGATGATATGTATAAATAAGTGAAAAATGTATGGTTAAATGAATAACCATGTAAGATGAGTTTGTATAAGATAAGTTGTTTGTAAATCAATGTCTTGTGAAAAGTATGTTATTTGTATAAAATGTTCTATGTCTCAAATTGAAATGATTCAAATAACGCTACGATATGTAATACCATACAAACACTTATATATAGGAAGTACCAGCGGCGTATCCACCATGCTTGTATCATATTACACACGCCTCGTTACTTAGTCACTTACTCAAACCAAACTACCAAAGTAAAATGTTCATGTCTGATGTAAATCATGTAATATGTATCCAAAATGTAAGCATGTGATGAATAACAAATGTACTAAGTATGCAACAATAGACATACGTAGCATGTGACCTGTACTAAGTATGCAACAATAGACATACTAAACATGTGACCTGTACTACGTATGCAACAATAGACATACTTAACATGTGACCTGTACTACGTATACAACAATAGACATACGTAGCATGTGACCTGTACTACGTATACAACAATAGACAAACGTAGCAAGTGACCTGTACTACGTATACAACAATAGACATACGTAGCATGTAATGTAATGTAAAACGATGTACTAAGTAATGCACACAATGGGCACACCTAGCATAAGATGTAATAAAATCATGCACTATAATGTACTAACGAACATAGCAGGTATATGATGTGAAAACATGGAAAGCATGAAAGTAACAAGTAGGCACATGTGTTTCACCCCAAAACAGTTTGGAAAACAGTAAAAGAGGGGTCTATGTACTCACTTGAGATTGCTCAGTAGTCCTTGAGTAACAACCAAACAATGCTAGAGATCGCGGATATCAAACGGCACCTAATATAGGTAACTATGTTAATAAACCGGACCTAAATCGGAAGATCGGGTAGCATGAGGGTTCGTAAACCAAACGAGTGTAGAGACTCGTGTCATTTGGTTTAACAAAGCCTACATACTAATTGAAACCTAACATAATTGTTTACGACCCATTACGACCCGTTTTAGGTAGCTTATGCTACTTTAACGCGTCGTTCGCGTGAAACGCGTTCGGACCGCCTAACTAGTCCTATGACAAGTGTTATATGCCTAAACATGTTACATAATCAGTTATGTGACAAAAGTTTAGGTTACATATGCTTAATTACCAATTATACATGAAAAGGGTATTCTGGTAATTTACCTAAGGCATATAAACTACCTATCATACAACTACTTAAACGTTGTGACCATAAGGTATAACCTCGGAAGGTTATTTCCTATATACTATGGTCACCTAACGTGTTTGGTCGGATCCTAATGATCGACCAAATGGGTCGGGTTCGAAGGTATAAGCGATTTATTAGATCGCTTACCCTACGACCCTAGACAACGTGGTAATCAGTAGGCATAGTCCCAAGGGACTATAACCAACGTGATTACACTCACGTTGCGAAGTTCAAACGAACTTCGCATTTACCATTACTGGTCAACACAGAAAGTCAAACAAAGTTTGACTTTCAGACTCGAAAAGCAATAAAAGAACGAAAGAATACTTACGAAGGGTCCCCGAATGCTAATCTCGATCCAAGAATCTCAGGTATGAAACAATGGTTTCAACTTAGAGTTCCTAAGATCAAGATTCTAGTGATTTTAGCAATGGGGGTGGATGGGTATTTATAGGAATACCCGAACCGTTAGGATCGTTTCATGGAAACCGTGCTTTAATCGCATCCGTACAAGTGTCGGCAAGTTGTGGTGACTAAAAATGGGTTCTTATCAGCTGACTAAGCATGTGTGAGTGTGTGGTTGTGGATGAATCAGCTGCAAACAGGCTGTGAAATACACTGCATCTGGTCTGTCCCCAGGCTAGCGCACCGTTACTTAATAAGTGTAGCGGTGCGCTAGGCTTAAGTTTGGCAGATTTACACTTTTGGTCCCTGTCACGCATTCAGCCCATTTTCGACACGTTTAAGGCCCGTTAACCCCATTTCAAAGCTCTAAAATGAAGTTAAAGTATAGGGAACTTAAAATGTGTTCAAAAATATCTCGGATGTTGGTTCGTTTGGCCGTACGATCGCGTTGTTCGGTTAATTACGACGGAATGCGAACAAGCGCGAAAAACGATCCAAATGACGCGACGAATGGATTTTTCTTATGGCGAACACTAAAATAAAATATTTTAGTGCTTACATAAATTTTTGGAAGTCCGGATGTATTCAGAACGTAAGTTATGCGTAAAAATGCAAACTTGTGCACTTTTTGACACTTTTAGTCCCTGAATGACCCAAAAGTTTATTTTAGCACACCGAACCCCTTAAAGCCTATTTCTAAGCTATGTAAAGGATATTTAAGGTGTGTTTAACTTATGGTCATGTTCCGGAAGGTCTGTTACAGTTCAAATTGGCATACTTTCGCAGTTTGTCAAATTCAGTCCCTGTAAGCGAATAAACTTTGATTTCACCACACCAAACCTTCCAAAACTTATATCTAAGTTATGTAAAGGTTATTTAAGGTATGTTAAGCCTATTTCACTATTCCGGAGTGTTCGTTGCATTAAACTGGTTATATCTACACATCAGAGCGCGTATAACCCTCCAGAAAGCGATTTAAAGCTTGAAATCGAACAAGAGTCGATATGTGCAAACGATACACATATTTTTACAAATCCCAAGTATGAAATACAATATTTCATTGGTTTGGCATTTGATTGATTGTTGGAGTGACACAGGTGTCACACTAGATACTTAAGTGGATTATTAAAAACTGATAAAATCAACAAGAGACATCAAAATGTGAATAGATTGTAATGTCAAATTTCTAAGAAGCAGGGAACAGGTTTGAATCTGTGAAAGCAGCGAAGCGAGATCCCCGTGGCTAAATCTAAACAAAGCTTGAACCAGAATATGATCCCAGCTTAACGTAAGGGGGAGTCTAAAAGTTTCTGGATCAACATTCAAGGGGGAGTTTGAAGTTTGTTAAAGTCAAGTTCGAGTGCTAGCTGCTGATGCTGATAGAGATTGAAGGATGCTTACAGTGTCAAACAATTTGGAAAGAAAGAAAAGACTGAAGAATCGATGCTAAAGACTTCGTCAACATCCAAGGGGGAGTCTGTTGGTGCATAGATGTCTGTTAACTTCGTATTTATCGAGTCTAGTGTCTAGATAGGATAAACCAGTGCTCAGTATTCGAAAAATCAGGTTTTGTATGTTGGATGATCATTTCGCACGAAATGAGAAAGGCATTTCGTACGAAATGGACAAGTGTCCATTTCGCATGAAATGAACAATACCATTTTGTACGAAATGGTTCTTCTATAAATACTGAGCTGGTCTTGTCATTTGTAACGATCCGAATTTCAGAGCCGAGGTGCTGCCAATTTGTCAACTGATCTGTAAAGCTTTGAAATCAATAAAAAGAAGATAATTAGGAAGAATCAAGCTGTAATCAAGTTCGTATCATTGATTCCGCCTTTGATATGGATTAAAACTCTTCTGAACGACTCGTTTAGGTCGTACAACGATCCAACAAACATCCCCCCCATTCCTCTGATGTTTAAGGAAATAAAATTCATAATAGAAAATCAGTAATACCTTCACCCTCAATTGATTCCTCCACCATCTTCTCATTGTTGTGAAGATCCACTCCCAGCTGCTCCCCCAATTTAATAGTAGCGGTCACCTCCTCAACCAATTTAGCTCCTGCCGCCGACGAACTGATACCACCCTCATCACCTGGAAACGACTCCCCCTCGGCTGCCGAAGGCCCCGCAGCACCAGAAGCCATACGATTCAGGTCCAAGGAGGTCTCATTCTCGTAATAGTCTGTACCCCCCTCTGCGACGTTACACTGCTTCCTCAAATTTTGAAAAGGGTATGGACCCTTGTTAATTAACTCATCCAGGCCAAACAAATCGTCTTTCTCAATTTGGGCCCTTTGCCTCTTTTTGGGCCTGACTTCCAGTGGGGAGCCCATCGAAGACTGGTTACAACAATCCTTGCTCCTTTTCACAATTTTGGCCCCACGTGACTTTTTAGCCTTTAAACCCCTGTTAACACACAACCCGCCGCCAACAAATGTGTCAAAATTAATTACTTTGGGACCACCTTCCTCCACCAAATTCGGACTATTAAAAGCATGCAATAATGGCTCCTCATTTCCAATGCAAGATTTATTGTGAACATTCCCAGAATTCTCGGTTAATGAGTTAACCCCTTCATCTTCCTCCATCGATTCCTCTTCCTCATCAGAACTGCCATCCTCCGATCCCCTCATCTCCGGCGTCGACGACTTAGAGTCCGGCGAACCCAAACAATCCGGCACCCACACACTCTCCTCCTCCGAGACCCATACTCTAAACCGTTTATCTTTCCACTGAAGGCTCACAAACTCCTGGATCCTACTATTGAGGCCGACTAACACCCCCACACACTTAACTGAAAGGTCATTGTCTTCCCCGACATCGATAGGGACATACAACACCTTCCCGAACAGGTTACCAATCATCCGCATGATCTCCGGGCCGAAAAGGTGCAGCGGAATACCCTGGATTCTGAGCCACACCATTCTTTCCACTGCTAAAATTTGACCTTCCCAAATATCTAGTCTAGAAAACCACGGCCCCTATAAAGCTTTATTTTTCAGGAAGGAGTCAGCCTCTTCCATGCAAGCAAAGGACACAAGGATCGACAAGCCACCCAAGTATTGAATTTTCTCGAAGCATACCTTGCCGATTCTAAGAAGTCGATCCAAGAAGATAAGGTATCCAAGTCAACAGTTCTACCAACGACGGCCTTCCGATACAAGACATCCATACCTGAAACATCATCCTTGACCTCCACCACTTTATCCAACACACCGCTACCAGCCGACTTCTCCAACCCTGACTGACCCGAACCTTCCGTTCTTGGTTTCACCACATCCCTGAAAGATCTACCGTCTCTGCTAGCAAAGGTTCCCGAGTTCACTTGAGGACCAAACCCACCACTAAGACCCACTGTCTGAGTGTTTCTCACCTTCTCTCGACCGAGACTATTATTTTCGACTGCAAACCGGGCAACGTTGACCTTCAACTTGTTCCCGCCCATGTTAACCCCGTTCATCCTCTTCTCCAACTCCTTCGAATCCCTAACCGCCATGAAGGAGATGAAGCCAAACCGATGACCGAACTTGTCTCTTTTCTTAGCCACGTATCACTTAGAGACATCACGATAACACTTCATGAAATCAGAGAGATCCCATGCGGAGCACCCCTCCGGTTAAGGTTTAGCTTAATGAGTAACAACAAGAATGTTCCATACTTTATTTGTGGTTTTGCACATAAAAATAAAACTATTTAATATTCATTTCTTGGTAAAGCATAACTATTTCCTATTTATTTCTTGGTAAAGCATTGTAAAGAAAAAAAATTTGCTTTAAAAAATTTAGAAATTATTATTTTATATTCTGTTGTCAAAAGTGATCTTTGTGTGGAAATAAAAGCTTCTGTTTCTTCACTATCATGAAAAGTTCAAAGTTCCTCACAGTTACACAATGTATAAAAGCTTTGTTTTTTCACTATACATGGAAAGTTCAAAGTTCCACACAGTTGCACAATGTGTTGATTAATAAAAGTTCTAGAAATTATTGTATTATCTTCTGGTGTCAAAAGTGATCTTTGTGTGAAAATAAAAGCTTTTGTTTCTTCACGATACATGAAAAATTCAAAGTTCCACACAGTGGTACAATGTATTGATTAATTCCAATGTTAATAATTTAGAGTTGTTTATACTTTTTTATCTTCTACATGTAGTTTATCATCTTAGTAGATACGTGTCTGTCTCTCTCTAGTTAAATTTTCTCGTTTTATTTTGTCAAATGTTACGGTCGTACTAGTAAAAGAAATTTCCTATATATACATTTACCAAGTAAGGGGAATAGTGCCAGGCAGTGCCAGGCACTCCCCCATTGGACCAGCACGTTTATTGTTTTATATCCATTTTAAAATTACGTTTTAGCCCCCAGCTTAAAATAAAATTACATTTTTTACTCATTTCAAAATTACGATCTTACCCTCAATTCAAAATTACGACTTTCCCTGACACTCTCCCATTGGACCAACCAGTTTATTATTTTATATTCATTCTAAAATCACTTTTTTGTCCCTCTTTAAAATTACGGTTTTGTCTCCAGCTCAAAATAAATTTACGTTTTTGCCCCTAGCTCAAAATTACGATTTTCCCCTTCATTCAAAATAAAATTGTGGTTTTGCCCCCAGCTCAGAATTACTTTTTCGCCCCCAGTTCAAAATAAAATTTTGTTTTTGCCCACAGCTAAAAATTACGATTTTGCCCTCTGTTCAAAAATGTGATTTTTCCCCGTTTAAAAAATTGTGATTTCGCCCTCATTTCAAAATTACGTTTGTTCCCCAGTTCAAAATAAAATTATGTTTTTGCCCCCAATTCAAAATTACGATTTTGCCCTCGGTTCAAAATAAAATTGTGCTTTTGCCTCCAGCTTAAAATTACGCTTGTGCCCTTAGTTCAAATTTATATTACGTTGTTACCCCAAGTTCAAAATTGCGAATTTGCCCATGTGAAAATTTACAATTTTGCCCCTGGTTCAAATTTACAGTACTGCCATTACTTTAGCTTTTGGCAAATTACGATTTTACCCCAGTCAAAAAATACAACTTTCCCTCAGTTAAAAATTACAATATTGCCATTGTTTTAGTTTTTTTTTTTTATCAAAACTATAAAAGTGTTTTGTTTTAATTGGTTGACTCGATTTAATTGTTTTTCGTGTCAATGAGCTAACTAACACTCGCTTATTATTCAGTCATCACTACGCAACGCGGGCGGGGAACACCTAGTTTACTACATATACAATCTCAACTCTCAAGTTGAGGGAATAGTGCCACTTCCTATTAAACCAACCCATTTTTAATTTAATTTTATTTCCAGTTTAAAATTACGGTTTCGTCCTTCTTTTAAAATTACGTTTTTGCCCTCATTTTAAAATAAAATTATATTTTTGCCTCTAGCTTTAAATTACGCTTTTGCCATCAGTTCAAAAACCATTTTTTTTATTTTATTCCCAGTTTAAAATTACGGTTTCGCCCTCCGTTTAAAATTACGGTTTTGCACACAGTTCAAAATAAAATTATGTTTTTCCATTAGCTAAAAATTACGGTTTTGCCCTTAGATCAAAATAACGTTTTTGCCCACAGTTCAAAATAAAATTATGTCCCCCTAGCTCAAAATTATGATTTTGCCCTTAGTTTAAAATTATAATGTCGCGCCCAGTTCAAAATATATTTACGCTTTTGCCATCTGTTCAAAATTATGATTTTGTTCCCATTTCAAAAATTACGATTTTGTTCCCACAGCTGCCTGGCACTTCCCCATTGGTCTAGCGAAATTACGATTTTTCCCCGTTTAAATTTACAGTTTTGCCATTTGTTTTGTTATTTCCCGTCCATCCTAATTACGATTTTCCCTCGGTTTCAAATTTATAGGTTTGCCATTGTTTTTGTTTTTTTCTGTTAAATTACGATTTTGCCCGCAGTGTAAAATTACTGTCATGCTATCGTTTTAGTTTTTTTGACAAATCTATGGTAGTGTTTTGTTTTAATTGTTGACTCGGTGTAATTTTTATTCGTGTCAGGCGGTTGCGTGACACACGATCATTTGTCCTAAAAAATTACAATTTTGCCCCAATTAAAAATTATAGTCTTTTATCGTTTTAGTTTTTTTTTTTTTTAGCAAAAGTATTGATAGTATTTTGTTTTAATTGGTTTTCTCGATGTAATGTTTTTTGAGATCGTGTTATAAGTAATATGTACAAGTAACCGAAACACAGATGTATATGAACGAGAAATATTTGGCTTAGTGCCCCGCAACGCGGGCGGGGCAAAACCTAGTTTCCATACATACAAAACCAAAAGGTCGGCGGGAATAGTTCATCCTTTTGGTTGGCCAAAAAGTGTTTTTTTTTTAGCATTTAATAGTTAAAGTTACGATTTTACCCCAGCTCAAAATAAAATTAAGGTTTTGCCCCCAGCTTAAAATTACGATTTTGACTTCAGTTAAAAAATTCGATTTTGCCTCCAGTTCAAAATAAAATTATGGTTTTGCCACCAGTTATAGTCCTGCCAAATTACGATTTTATCCCCTGTTTAAAATTACGATTTCGCACCAGTTCAAAATAAAATTCTGGTTTTGCCCGTAGCTTAAAATTACGATTTTCCCCTCAGTTAAAAATTACGATTTTGCCCCCGGTTCAAAATAAAATTATGGTTTCACCCTCAGTTAAAAATATGATTTTGCCTCTATTTCAAAATTACGATTTTACCCAGTTCAAAATTGCAATCTTACCATCGTTTTTTTTAGACAAAACTATGGTAGTGTTTTAATTTAATTGATTGACTCAGTGTAGTTTTTATTCGTGCCAAAGAGCTGCCTAGCACTCACTAATTGGTCATATTAAGTTATTGTTTTGCCCACAGCTCTAAATTACATGCTTGCCATTGTTTTAGTTATTTTTTTTTGGCAAAACTATGGTAGTGTTTTGGTTTAATTGGTTCACTCGATGTATTTTTTTTTTTTTTTTTTGAGATCGTGTTATAAGTAGCATGTATAGGTGACCGAAATAAAGACATACATGTTATTTCCAAACTATAAATTAGAAACATGTTTTTGCATTATATGCTTGTAACATGTGCATTGGGAGTCTTTCAAAAAAATTTTGTATTTTTCACTTTCAATCTAATTGTTTTTTTTTTTTTTTTTTTTTTTTTGTATTTTAACCCTTTTAGTTTTTTTAAATTTAACCCAAACCTTTTCAACTTTTCAATTTAACCCTACTTTTTTATTTTCAACTTTGGTCTCCCCATACTTTTCATCTTTCGCAAGTTTTCATTTTACGTTTCGTTCTAAATTTTGCGAGTCAACATGCAGCAACATGAGTGTGAGGTTCAACATTTTTTTGCCTGTTTTTTCCCGTTTGATAGGCAAGTCGCAACGCGTCTATTTTTCTCCGTTTGACAAGTTCGTCGCAACGCACTGATCCTAGATCGACTTAGTTATTCTTTTCTACGTTTTACGTTTTTTTTTCTAATTGTTTCGCATTAACACGCCACAACGGGCGTGCGTGGTTCAACGATTTTACGTTTGTTTTTTGTTCGGTGTTATGTTTTACTTTTTTATTTAATTTATTTTTACAAGCTCTTCTGATGTTGGTATTCGCTAGCAGTGGTTTGGCATTAGTGCCACTTGGCACAATTTTACGAACGTATTTAACCTATTAAGTTTGTTACTAATAATTTGTTTTGAGTTTACCATTATACCTCCTTTACTTAAGAAAAACAATTTTTTTCACGTGTTTATTTTTATGTACGTACCAGTATAAATTTGATTTGCTCTATGTGTCGTTATAAACTTTTTCTGGAAACGAGTCAGGTCAAATATAATACGTTTTCGTTTAAAAAAACATTTTTTACGTGCATATTTTTATGTACGTTTCGGTTATATTTGAGTTGGTGTATGTTTCAACGTAAACTTTTTTTAGGAAAAGAGTCAGGTGATGTTTTGTAAATTTTGTTCCAAACCGAGTGGAGTCAAATTTTGGTTTCTTTTTTCCACTTTTTCAAAAGCTGTAATTCATCTCTTTTGATTATACGTGTCAGCTTTTCCATTATACGCGTTACATTTTCTATGTATGACTCGGGTCACATATAATAAGTTATGATTGTACGGTATAAATTTGATTTACTTTATATTTGATCCAATTGCAATGCTTATATATGTTACATTGAGTTCAATCAGATACGTCGAAACGTGTGTTTTCATATGGTTAACGCATCACATAACATTTGGACTAATCAATTCGATGTTTACGATATACCGCGCCGCAACGCGCGCGGGTGTTATATCTAGTTAAACTAAGAAACAAACGTATAGCATTTTTCAATATGGAGATTGAGTAAATATTAAATATAACGGTCAAAGATTTCTATGTAGTCTTCCTGTCTCATGTCTTTTGACCACATGAAATATTTATATATGAAGGGTCTATTTTGACGGTTACACAAGATTTTTAGGTAATATAACATGTAAAATAGGTATTTTAAAGCTATTCTATTCTATAGTGAGGAGTTCAAAATGAGAATAAATTTTTTATATGAAATTTTTTTAACCAATAAAAATGATTCTTTTTTACTTTATTTGATATTTGCATTTAATTTTAATATAAATATATATTTGTAAATTATATAGATCATTAATTTCTGATCATTTTCTTTAATATTTAACTACATTAAATTTGTTACTTATTTTCAAAATATTTTTTTTTAAATAAAAAAAATTAGAGTGTAGGACAAATTAATAGGTGTGTATGATAAATTACGAATTATGTAGGATAAATTTAAATATGTGTATGATAATTTTCAAAATATGTAGGATAAGTTTTTATTTGTGCATGCAAAAAAAATAATGTAGAGAATAATAGTCATTATGAGTAATTAATTATTTACATATAGTAATAAATGAGATGAAAAAAAATTAATTAATATTTTACAATTGTACTCTTTGTTATTTTTCTTCTACATAATTTTTTTTCTCAAATAAACCTCCCCCTTTTATTCTATTCAATTCTTAATTCAATTCTAATTCTATTTAAATTCTTATTCTAATTCTAATAATTATTAACCTATAAATAAGCAAGTTATATGTGCATAGAAGGTTGTACCTTTAGCTTTGGGAGTATTTAAAAAAAAAAAAAAAATCTTTTTAACCCTAAAGTTTTAATGTTTGGCAATTTAAGTTTAAACTTCTAATCTTTGTTTCCTTTTTACCCCTAAAGTTTTAATCTTTGACAATTTAAGTTTAAAATTTTTAATCTTTGTTTCCTTTTTAACCCTAAAGTTTTAATATTTGACAATTTAAGTTTACAGTTTTAATCTTTGGTAATTTAACCCCTTTGATTAATTTGATTTTTTACTTCTAATTCAAAAGTTTCAATCTTTTGCGATTTAACCACTTTTATTTTTTTACTTATGTGTTGTAATCTTGGCTTTGGGGGTTTTTCAAAGAAAAAATGGTTATGCATATGGTTGTTGTAACCTTGGCTTTGGGGGTTTAAAAAAATGATTTTTTTTTTTACTTTTCACTCAAAAGTATTTCATAAATTACTTTTAACCCAAAACTATTTGTTTTTTTTTTACTTTTAACACAAAACTTTTTATATTTGGCAATCTATCCTCACAACTTTTTTACTTTCAACTTTGGTCATTTATAGTTTTTATTTTCCGCAAATTTTTCGCTTTATGCTTCGTTCTAAATTTTGTGACTTAACACATCGCAACGTGCGTCTTTGGTTTAGCGTTTTTACGTTTCGTTCTAAATTTTGCGAGTTAACACGACGCAACGTGCGTGTGTGGGTGAACATTTTTATATTGTCTATTTTTCCCCGTTTGACAGGTTCAACATGACGTATGCGTCCTAAGTCGACTTAGTTATAACTAAAGAATCCCCGCCGCATTACGGCGGGTCGTAATTCTAGTTCAAACAATTAAGAAACTCAAATATACAAACTGAAGAAACAACGAATCATCAAGAATACATCCATATAAGCAAGGTTGTAAGAATCGCCAAGCCGACTAGTTCTAATTCTAAATTCTATTCTAATTCTAAATTCTAATTCTATTTCTATTCTAAATTCTAATTCTAATTCTAAATTCTAATTCTAAATCTCTTAAATAACAAAGGTTCGAAATAGTATTCCCATCCACATGGCAGCATTCTAATTGCTTCATTTATTTTTTTCTTTTCTATGTTTTTGTTCTTGTTTATATATATTTGTTATTAGGAGTAACCTATATATTCAACACCATGCCAGGAAATAGTGTTTTATTCCCATTAGTTGAGGTGAGCGGTCACCGTTATTTTTTAACAATGGTTTGTTTTCATTGATTGAGGTGGGCGGCCACTAAAGTAACTTTTTGTTCTTTTCTCGCTTGTATATTGGATACAATGAAAACAAACCATTGTTAAAAAATAACGGTGACCGCTCACCTCAACTAATGGGAATAAAACACTATTTCCTGACATGGTGTTGAATATATAGGTTACTCCTAATAACAAATATATATAAACAAGAACAAAAACATAGAAAAGAAAAAAATAAATGAAGCAATTAGAATGCTGCCATGTGGATGAGAATACTATTTCCAACCTTTGTTATTTAACAGATTTAGAATTGAAAGCCATGGTGGGAAATAGTGTCAGGCAGCTGTCTAGCACTTCTCCATTGATCCGTACAGATTATGATTCTACCCTGTTGGGATTGAACCCTACCAGAGGAACAGATAATGTAAAGCCAAAACCTGATCACAACAGTGGATTCACAATAAGCAGACGTTTACACTAAGCTCTCCCCTTGACAGTGGTTACATATCTGCTGATACACTCTAAGTACTGCTCAGAAGAACAACTAATGAACCAAACACTGATAAAACAACTAAAGACTGCTAAAAGACAAACACTGAGCTCTATCTACTGCTGTCTCTTAAGTACGGCTGAAGACCCAAGCACTGCTCATTCAAAGACTGATCACCTTTTGAAGAAAGCACTGATTCTCAAATAATCAGTGCTTAGGCTACAACAGTGGAACGTGAAGAGTGTTAAACTTGTTTTGTATTTTATTATCAATTAGTTGTTAGACATCAGTAGTTTTGTATAGAACAGTGTTTATAGGTTGTTAGGCTATTAGATGTCACTATCATGGTGACGTCAGCTGAGGTACATCAGTGGTTTGGTTTGCCTATAAATATGACAGTACTCTGTACTGTTATATTTGATTCGTTTTGAGAGAGTTCTTCTCCTCAATTCAATCCTTTCATCTTATGCAACCAATTCTGGAGTATCAGGCTGAGGGGGAGTTTAGTTTGTAAGCTTGCATTGTAATCTTTTGCTTTGATTGTAATCTTTTGACTCTATGAAAAGCAAATGTTTATCAAACTATTTTCTCCTTTGATTGTGTTCACAAAGTTTGTTATTCATTTCCGCTGCACTTAAAACTACTCATATCCATTTGATTTGTTCAAACACCACAAACTAACACAATCATGAGAGCATCAGATCCTAAGAATTGGTATCAGAGTCTGGACAGTCAAATTCGATCTAACAATCAATTTGACATAACAGTTCGGCTCAAAAATTCATTGATACTAAGGTTGGTTGCATTTTGTTGAAAAAACAGAGTATCGAGTAAATCATGTTCAAAATGGATATTCAAAAACTCTGTATATCAACCAAGATGTTATATGACACACAAATTTCACACAACGGGTGAATCATGCACAAGACCCTCATGGTTTCTAGATCTGAAAACTATGTTTGAGTAAACTATGAGATTATTTCCAATTTTCTAAATTGATTTCAATTGTTGATGTGTAATATGTGATGTTTTCATTTAAATACTAAAGTACAAACCTCATATTAACAAAACCTATGTTCATAAAAACATTGTTGTTTTGTTAACACAAAAAGAGGGAAATTAAAACTTTAGTCATTCAGATCTTATGTGTTGGAAACAGGTTGAGATCCTCAAAAGGAACAAATCAACTCTGTTAATAATACATTAAGAAAATCAGGGGTCAGCATAGTCCGTATCATATGTAGTGTGAGATTGGTTGAAAAAGTTGTGCAAACATGACCAAGTCTCTCAAAACATTACTGCAAAATGATTTCGGACTAATATTCACAAAAACTCTGAAGTGTGTTTATCTCAAAACTTTTGAATTCAGAAGAAAAGGGTATAAACTTAAAACACTTAAGAGTCAAAGCTTGGGGTAATAATGGTCATTAAGCAACTGTTTGTGCTCATTGGTTCAAGAAAGTTCAAGTGACATTAGTGTTCCCAGTGATTGAACTTACAAAAGGACTAGACAAATTTTCAAAATCATCACATAGTAACTAGATCTACAATAGGATCTCCAAAACTCATGTGTCCATGTGTCCTCATGTTTGCAATCAACTGACAAAGAAAATGGTACCAAACAGTGGTTAAAATGTTTTCAAAATATTCTACCACTGCAGTCAAACCACTGACCATTTTCATAAAACTTGAGAATGATATGATTATGTTTTCTGTTGAAAATTTACCAGATCCTTTTTGATGCTGTTCTCAGAAAATCTTTTAAGATTTTTTTATATAAAGGATTCTCTCGAATAATCAGGATATATTATTCATTTTTTTAAGTAATATATTTTGAACTTTTGCTTGTTTTTGTTGGCATTAGTTTCATTTACCTGTCAGGACATAGTACCTATTTTTGTTGGTATTTTTGTCATCATGAATGGGTCAAAAGGGAATGGTACATGTTCAAGATCATGTCATATTCAGGTTTGCTCCTAAATTTTTTATTAAAGGTTGATTGCTAACTGTGCTTGAATCACTAGGGTACTCATGTTTTAATTGAATATTAAACGAAAATGAGTTGCCTTAGCAAAAAGTTCTCATCATCTGGGGTACTAAACCACTGTTCTTCAAAATGGACATGTGGCAAAACCTTGAATGAAAATTCTCAAAACTGTTGCTGGAATACTTGTCCTTCAAATCTGTACCATTTACCCTAACCACTGTTTTGTTCCAACGTCTGATCTCTAAATACTGTCCACTGCTGAAAGTTAGCCACTGATCCTTCATTATCTTGACAAGCACTGATATTCACAATCAGTGTCCTATCCACTGATATGTTATCCACTGATAGTAAAAATATCCACTGTTCATAATTTTTACCGTTGTAAACACTGATGCTTGATACGTCAGTGGCTCTTAAAACAACTGTTCTCCATCCTTCATCCATTTCATCAGTGTTTGACACGTGGTCAGTTTTTAGCCTTCAGATCATAATAACCGCTGCCACATCAGCGATCATTTTTCCCCTAAATAAAACCCTGCCCTAAACCCCAAACAGGGTTTTACACTGTCGAATTGAATTCCAAAATTCTCTTCTCAAAGCAGTTTCCAACCCTTCTTCTCAAAATCTTCAAAATCATTCTTCGCTCTTCTCCGCAAAAATGACAAAATCAAAGTCAAAATCAAAATCACAACCAAAATCAACATCACCTTCAAAAGAGGTCGCTCAAACGACCGAAGAATCCAATGAGATACCATACAAATCTCCTCATAATTATCTGGGTTTGCTCACAAAACCTACCGATAACCACACTTTCGACTCCATCATTGATACATTATCTGCATCAAAGTACAAAACTTTGTTAACGGCAGATGCTCCCATCTATCTACAAACCCAAAACGAGTTTTGGAAAAAGGCGACGCTTGAAAAACAAGACGATAAAGTCGTAGCCATTAACTCGTCGATACAGGATAAGGCGATCAAAATCACACCGCAATCAATATCAGAAGTCTTCAAACTCGATGATCAGAATGGTAAAACTTCTTTTGACAAAAACGAGTTAAAAGCTGATTTTCTGAAAAGGGGTTATGCAGAACAATCAAAGGTAGATACCCTACAAAAGGGTTATTTCCCATCTGCACCCAGATTTTTGTTTCACACACTTTTGAGTTGTGTTTCTAATAAAACAACAGCATTCAACGTAATACCATTAAAAATTCAATGCCTGGGTTACGCTATTTTGAATAATAAAAACTACAATTATTCTCAGGAGATCTTCAATGACATGGTGAAAAACGTTGAAAGTAAAACATTTTTGCTGTTTCCAAGATTTTTAAGTTATTATTTCAAACAAAAATTTGAAAAAGAAACTGAAGATCTGCTTAAACAAGGTGCCTACTTTCAAATAAAAGGCTTAAAAAAAGAAACATTTTCCAGAATGATGGCACCAATAAAAACAAAAGCATGGGTACCTGAGCAGATTATAGCGGTTACAACTGCTCCTCAGGTATCAGCTGCTGAGCCCACTGCTCCAGGTGATCATGGCAGCACTACCACTGCTTTGAAACCCACACCTGAAATTACCAAAAAGACCAAAAGAAAACCATCCAGAAAACCCACCAAACCTAAGAAAAAGGAAACTCTGGAAGATGAGATCCCAGAGCAACTGCCTGTGACAACACAAATGTCACCACAAACCACTGCTGCTACTTCCTCACAACAGTTGGAAGAAAGATCTCAACCTATGCCTAAAACTCCTCCTGCATTCTCACAAAAGGATCAGGTTGTAATCATAGGGACACCAAATTATGAAGCTCTGGATCCACTCGGATTCATCTTCCACAGTCCTGATCCCAAGGACATGTCTCTCTCAACACCTATACCCTCACCAATCATAATGCCACAATCCATGCTACCTTTGTTGCATGCAGCTGCTATAGCTCAGACACAAACCAGTTCCTCTCTATCACCTATCACTGAGAGTATACCCCCACAAGTGACTGGGTCTGATGCTACTACTCCTGCTATCCCAGCAACAATTGAGGAGGTTACACCCCCTGAGTTACAAGTAACTCTTGGTGGTAGTTCAAGTGGAGCAGCAACTACATCTGATGGATCAACAGATCTTCAGTTGGACAGTTGTTTCATTAATAAGACTCCCTTGAAGGCAATTTCTTCAATAGCACCATCGGTAACCACCAGTGAGTTGATTTCAACCACTGGTACCATCAAAGGTCTATCATGTGCTGAAGAAAGAAGTCCCCAGTACCAAGAACAAGGGGCATCAATGGATGATTTTTGGGACTCTGTTCCTAAGTCACACATTGATACAACCACCACTGGTGGGGACTCAGATGATCCTACAAATGTAGGTGATGATTCAAAATATCAGAAATTAACGGAAAGAGTTGAAAAACTTGAAGATTCAGTTGCTGAAATTAAAGATATGGTGCAAGAAATTTTAAAAGCTCAAAAAGCACAAGCCACTGCTGTTCCACCTCAAGCACTTGCTCCACCACAAGCATATGCTGCAAATGAGCTCTGGAATATCTTTCAACCCCTACTTGAACACCAAAAGCAGATGGCTGATCAACAGCATGAAACACATGTAAAAATGTTGACAAATATGGTGGAGTCAAGATTCAAAGATACTCAAGCAGATATCAAGGCTATAAAGGCCAGCATTCAAAAGACTGCCCATGGTGAAAAGGTTCCCTCCACTATCCTGTTTATGGATAACCCCCTGGCAGATAATGCCAAAAAGGGGGAGAATGTCAAGAAGATGAAGAAAAAGGGAATTGAAGATGGTCTGTATGTTGAAGATAATGCCAAAAAGGGGGAGAATGTCAAAACTTCAATTCAAACAGCTGATACATCAGTAGCTACAAAAACTGTTTTCAGTAGCCAAACAGCTGCCATTTCATCAACACACACACCTTCAACACACACCACTCTATCACACACCACTACAACCACTGTTCCACCACCACTGCCTCCTGCCATAAAGCAGAAGACAGCAGATGTTACAACATCTGCTGTAATGACAACAGTGATTGAAACACCAGTTGTTACAACCACTGTTAGTCAATCACAAACACAAACCACTGCCATCTCATCTCAAACCACTGATCCACTAATGACATCATCAGCCTCTCCTACATTAAAAAGGAGAAGGATTTTCATCCCTGATAATGAGTCATCACCACCACCACCACCATCAAAAACTACTTCACCTCTTCCAACCCCTGCTCAAAAGCTGAAGACATCTGCTGATACATCAGTAGTTGTAATGACAACAACAGTTGAGACACCAGTTGTTTCAACAGTTGTTAGTCAACTATCCACCACTGCTCTAACCTTTCCTATACCACAACCAAAGCTCTTTAGTAGAAAAAGAAAGCCAATCTCTGCCGATGAAGGGATACATGATCCAAATGCTGCAAAATATCCACTGGAACTTGAAGCTATCAAAAATGAGATGAGGCAATTCTATACAGAAGAGGATCCTTCAAAAAGAAGATTCTCCTCACTCATAGGCTACATGGCACCAGAAGATATGGATGATTATCTCAAGATCAAGGCAAGGCAAGCTAAAGTGAAAGCTAAGGTTGACAGTGAAAATGAAGGTCTGAGTAACGAAGGCATTGCTAAAAGACTGGAGTTCTACTTCACAAAAGTAAAGCAGATAGAAGAGTTTGCACAAGAGCTACTCAAAGAAAAGGCTGATCAAAAGAAAAGGTTAAGAGAACAATATCTAGCCTACATCATTAAAGAGAAATTCTATCCTGCTGAAGAACAACAGTTTAAAGAATGGCCATTAGTTGCCTTAAAGCATGAGGCAGAAAGGATTCAAAGAATCAAGAATGATCCTACAAAAAGGAAAAATGCTCCAAACTGGAGCAAATACAAAAGGCTCATTGCTGACCTCACTGCTGAGAACAAAGGAAAGAAAAAGGAGCTGGTAGATGCAAAAGTGGACACTGCAACTGCCATATCAAAATGGTCAAAGCAGCAAACGGATGAAGCCTATGAAAGGCTGAAGAAAAGGAAGATAACTGTATCAAGCACTTCAAAGAAGCGTGAACAAATGATGAAGCTTGAACAGCAGATAGAAAACCTCAAAACACTGTTCCGGACTACTCTTGTGACAAACCAAGAAGAAGGAAAACAGCTGACCAGTGAAGAGGTAAAAGAAAAAGAAGTTGAGTACTTCAAAGAAACCATCATGAAAATGGGTCTAAAAGAAGAGAACTCGGAAAAACTTCAAACCCTTTTTAAGAAGGTATTGACAAAGCCTGCATCACCATCTGCTTCAGAAGTTTCAGACATTGGGCCAGATCAACAAAAGAGACAGGAGCAGATAGAACAAGAAACTGCAGAAGACATAGCTGCTGCTAACAATGTTATTGAAATGGCCTTCAAAAGAATGTCTGAAAGTCTGTAAGTCTTCTCAAGGCCAATATCTCAAAGCTCATCAATAAATAAATCTCTCCCAAGAAACCCATTGGGTTCGAAAGTACTAAAGTGGATGTCTGATCAAAAGACCCACGTATTGACCTTGGTCAGATCCAATGGCGAAGTGAAGTACATATCAAGGAAAGAAGCACTAGGCCTTGGTGTTGAAGATTTGCAGGATCTCCTTGAACTTACACTGTGCCGGGATGAAGATGACACAAGTTCCAAAGAATTTGAAGAAGAATTCAAAAGAAAAGCAAGGGAACTTCTGATAAGTAATAAAAATCCAGAATAATGACAGGTTTTGGCATTATCTGTTCCAGGGGGAGATTGTTGGGATTGAACCCTACCAGAGGAACAGATAATGTAAAGCCAAAACCTGATCACAACAGTGCATTCACAATAAGCAGACGTTTACACTAAGCTCTCCCCTTGACAGTGGTTACCTATCTGCTGATACACTCTAAGTACTGCTCAGAAGAACAACTGATGAACCAAACACTGATGAAACAACTAAAGACTGCTAAAAGGCAAACACTGAGCTCTATCTACTGCTGTCTCTTAAGTACCGCTGAAGACCCAAGCACTGCTCATTCAAAGACTGATCACCATTTGAAGAAAGCACTGATGCTCAAATAATCAGTGCTTAGGCTACAACAGTGGAACGTGAACAGTGTTAAACTTGTTTTGTATTTTATTATCAATCAGTTGTTAGACATCAGTAGTTTTGTATATAACAGTGTTTATAGGTTGTTAGGCTGTTAGATGTCACTATCATGGTGACGTCAGCTGAGGTACATCAGTGGTTTGGTTTGCTTATAAATATGACAGTACTCTGTACTGTTATATTTGATTCGTTTTGAGAGAGTTCTTCTCCTCAATTCAATCCTTTCATCTTGTGCAACCAACTCTGGAGTATCAGGCTGAGGGGGAGTTTAGTTTGTAAGCTTGCATTGTAATCTTTTGCTTTGATTGTAATCTTTCGACTCTATGAAAAGCAAATGTTTATCAAACTATTTTCTCCTTTGATTGTGTTCACACAGTTTGTTATTCATTTCCGCTGCACTTAAAACTACTCATATCCATTTGATTTGTTCAAACACCACAAACTAACACAATCATGAGAGCATCAGATCCTAACATACCCTTATTCAGAATTACGCTTTTGCCCTCAGTTCAGATAACGATTTTGTACTCGGTTCAAAATTACGGTCTTGCCATCGCTGTATCTTTTGACAAATTACGATGTTACCCATGCCAGGGAATTGCCTCGCACTTCCCCATTAGCTCGTACAAATTACGATTTTACCCCAGTTTAGATTTATGATTTTGCAACTAGTTTAAGATTACGTTATTGCCCCAAGTTCAAAATTACAGTCTTGCCATCATTGTAGCTTTTAACAAGTTACGATTTTACCCGGTTAAAATTACGATTTTGCCACTAGTTCAAAGTTATAGTCTCCACATCTTTGTTGCTTTTGACAAATTATGATTTACCCTAGTCAAAATTACGATTTTCCCCAATTCAAAATTACAGTCTTGCCGTCGTTTTAGTTTTTTTAGCAAACATATGTTAGTGCTTTGTTTTAATTGGTTGAATTGAAGTAATTTTTATTCGTGCCAGCAGCTGTCTAGCACATCCTCATTAATCCTGACAAATTACAGTTTTGCCTCCAGCTCAAAATTACAGTTTTGCCATCGTTTTAGTTTTTTAGTAGAATTATGGTAGTGTTTTGTTTTAATTGGTTGAGAAATATTTGGCCTAGCACCACGCAACGCGGACGGGACATAAAACTAGTTATATATATATTTATAACCTGTGGAATTCTTCCATGTGATACGGCGAAAACTCATTTACTACATATACAATTATAAGTTGAGGGAATAGTGCCAGGCACCTAGCCTGGCACTTCCTTATTGGACCAACCTACTTTTAATTTAATTTTATTCCCAGTTTAAAATTACGCTTTCATCCTTCGTTTAAAATTACGTTTTTGCCCCCAGATCATATTAAAATTATAATTTTGTCCCTAGATCAAAATTACGCTTTTGCCCTCGGGTCAAAAACTCATTTTTAATTTTGTTCCCAGTTTAAAATTACG
Organism: Helianthus tuberosus; assembly: GCA_030545235.1. Taxonomy (NCBI): domain Eukaryota; kingdom Viridiplantae; phylum Streptophyta; class Magnoliopsida; order Asterales; family Asteraceae; genus Helianthus; species Helianthus tuberosus. Next base: position 153,606,962 of record CM060448.1, on the reverse strand, counting down.
GTTTCGCCCTCCGTTTAAAATTACGTTTTTGCCCTCAGTTCAAAATAAAATGTTGTTTTTCCCCCTCTGGCTCAAAATTACGATTCTGCCCTCATCTCCAAATTATGTTTTTGCTCACAGTTCAAATATTTTCAAGTTGAGGGAATAGTGCCAGGCAGCTTGCCTGGCACTTCCCTATTGGACCAACCCATTTTTTTTAATTTTATTCCCAGTTTAAAATTACTCTTTCGTCCTTCGTTTAAAATTTCCTTTTTGCCCCCAACTCAAAATAAAATTATAATTTTGCCCCTAGCTCAAAATTACACTTTTGCCCTTGGTTCAAAAACTCATTTTTATTTTTGTTCCCAGTTTAGAATTACGGTTTCGCCCTCCGTTTAAAATTACGTTTTTGCCCCCAGTTCAAAATAAAATGAAGTTTTTTCCTCTAGCTAAAAATTACGATTCTGCCCTCCACTCAAAATTACGTTTTTGCCCACAGTTCAAGATAAAATTATGTTTTCCCCCTAGCTCAAAATTATGATTTTCCTCTCAGTTTAAAATTATAATTTCACCTCCAGTTCAAAATATAATTACGATTTTGCCCTCTGTACAGACATACATGTTATGAGAGAGAAATATTCGGCTTATTACCCCGCAACGCGGGCGGGGCAAAAACTAGTTATATATGCATAAAGCATAAAAGAATGTAGTTACAAAGTTATTTTGCGATACAATATTGCTTCGGTGCCAGTAATGAAGATAGACTAAAAAAAATACTGAAACGAGCTTGTATAATAAAAACGATAACAAAGAGTATCCTTTCCGATAACCAAAAACCATAAAAATAAATATTGGCATCCGTGCCGATGTAGTTTGGGCGTTTTCGGTTCAATTCGCTTTACAAAATTATAGCTTTATTTATAAAAGTTGTTTAACTACACAAAAGTTGTTTTATGTTACCGAACAAAATAAATTCATGATATATCACAAATGATATTAACACGTGTTTTACGTCGGTCAAATACCATAAAAACGAATACCAATATCGTATCTGGAAATACGGAAACCGGTATAGATGTTCGTTTAGTATGAATTTAGTTCGTTTAGCTTCGTTACCAGTCCCCAATAGAGTTTACGACACAAAAAGTTTTATTTTGAATACAACTTCGTATTAAAAACAAGAGTAAAATGCACGGATAGTCGCTGTGGTTTTGTAAAGTAACACCTATAGTCCCCAACTTTTGGAAATTACACTGGTGCTCCCTGTGGTTTGACTAGTTGTTACTCGGATAGTCCCTGGAGTGGATGGAGGTTAGTTTTCTCAGTTAAATGGCTGTGAAATGACAAAAATACCCTTATGATAAAACAAAATAAACTAATTAAGTATTTAATAAGTATATTTATATCTTCTGGGACCCACTTATTATAATACAAATATTTTATATTTTATAATATATTATATAAACCAACCCCAGCAGATCTTCTTCAACAAATAGCCTACAACCACCATCCACCGTCCACCCTCCTTCCCTCCTTCCCTTTCTTCTTCGGTTCCCCACCGTCGCCGCACCCCAACTGTGACCGTGTTCAGATCTGGACATTGATGCAGAGTTCAGATCTTCTTCAACCGTCCACCCTCCCTCCTTCCCTTTCTTCTCCGGTTCCCCACCGTCACCGCAACCCAACCTCCAGCAAATCTTCTTGAAATGTGTTTCAGACCAACATCGGAGCAGAGTTCAGATCTGGACATTGATGCATATGCGTACCGTATATTCTCACGGCACGACGACACCGGAGCCACCGTATACGGCGACGGAAGCTACAGAGGACTTGACAATGAAGTGATTTTGGATGTTCTATAGATTTGTTCTTAGTTAACTGTTCTTATACGATTAAATAAGGTTTGCATAATTGTGTCAAAGTGATGAAACTTAATTTTTGAAAAGGTCAAACTTTCCATATAAAGTTTAGGATCAATTGAATAAATATCTTAAATCTTTGCCTTGTTTCAGTTTATCTACAAACATGCCCAATCGAGGAGTACATGATTTGTCCAACATTTTAGTTATTTTCTATTGTTATATTTTGTTCACCGTCTGTTTTAGATTGGTTGTTTATGATTGGTCAAAGTTGGTGTAGATGGCATTAGGTTGGTGAGCGGTAGTGGTGAAGGATTTTTGGCCGAACATGGTGGAAGATGGATGAAGTCAAGATGATGGTGGTTGAGGGTGGGTTCCACAAAGATTGTTGGAGAGGATGATTGGGTAGTTGGGTGGTGAAGGGGTAAGGTCCCAAAAACCTCATAATAAGTGCCTGGGACCATACCACAACCTTACTTTCCAGCCTTGTACCTTGGGCGGCCACGCACTGGTCTCACAAGTAAAGACTTAAAGACAGTCAACAGTCAACAGTCAACACTCGCGCGCCCAAAGGAAATCATAAATCCTTGCGCTTTCTCCCATAGACAAAGGATGAAAATCCTGAAGTAAACACTTCCGCTTAAATATCCAGACCTGGATATTATTTACCCAGACTTGGGATTTATTTATTCAGCTGTCTCCACATGATAAGGTGCCACACCAGATTACAGCAGTAATCTTCTAGAAGAAATACAATCGTGCACCACCAAGGCGGTTATAACCGTCTGGACACGTGTCACCATCTCAGGCATCCCTGAAACCACAACGAAAGCATGTAATTGGAGAGTAATCTCCACTTGATCACTTTACACGTGGCAAATCCCCAGCCTTTGATCTAAGCCACGATCCGTGTGCTATTATGTCGGATCAAGGAGCTTGACGGAAGGAAATGTAACCGCTTACGGGGTTAGCATCTTTCGTCAACTTTTCACTAACGGGTTTTCCCGCCTAAACGACTCCCGGCTATAAATATGAGAAACAACCCAGGTATGAATTCAAGTTACACACACTTCTCAAATACATCTTCTTCCTCATTACCCATACTTATTCTCACACCGGAGCCGGGTCAAGGAGAAAACCCTCTTCTCCCCTTGGCGAGGCTAACGGTGCTCTTTTTTGCAGAATTATCGGAGAAGAAGATTAGTTGTACCTGAGTCAATCGAGAGGAAACTAACCTTTTATGCGGATTCAAACCCCCTAGATATCTCGGTTCCGACCATTTATCTAGTGTTTCTTCATTGGCGCCCACCGATTCCTCTGTTTTTTCAGTTTTGTCTCGTTTCGATTCAGTTGCCTTAACCTCTGTTTTTCACATGACAGAGAATTCATTATCTCACCCATCAGGTCCTCGATCTGAGTTCGAGGGTTCTACAACCCAATGTACCCAGATTGACAGAATCACGGGAACAAACGAGAACAACAGTCATCCAGACAAAAAGAATTTCTCAGATCCAGTCATAGAGAGATCCCCAGAATATTGGTTCAACAGATGCCAGACTGCTTTGAACACAATTGTCCTGCAAATTGCCAGATCCGAGTTCCCAAACATCAGATCTGGTGAAGAAATCAACACTGTAGTATTGGACCCACCAACACCCTGTCGGGGGGACATCCAATCTAGTCGTAATATTGATATACGTCAACAATCTAGAAGTAGCAGCTATCAGAAAGCTAAATCAAAACAAATAAACATGGTTCAAGGAGGCCCGTCATGAAGACCAAATAAACGAAACCATGAGCAACATTGGAGAGAACAACAAGTCATATTTCCTGTTGTTCCTGGAGGGCCTCAGGAAGAACGTCCAGTAATTATCACTGGCATCTTCGGACATTACCAGACGGACTATATGTTTATAGATCTGGGAAGTTCGATGGACATCATATACGATCAATGCTTCAAACAGCTCGACCCAGAAGACAAAGAACGTCTAGAACCGGTTGATTTTCCTCTCACCGGATTTTGCAATGAAGCTGTATTTCCATTAGGGCAAATAGTTTTTCCTGTGACTCTGTCTGATGGTGACCATTCACAAACAGTCACAGTCAATTTCATGGTCATGCCGGCAACATCACGCCATGATGTCCTGCTCGGAAGAAGATCACAAAGAGAATTCAGCATGATCACTTCTATCCCACACGCTGCATGCGGAATTCCAACGGAAACCGGGGTTGCAATCCTATACTGAAGCAAAGAAGTCATGTATGTAGACGACGAGCCACCGGCAAAGGTAGTCAAACCTTCAGCATCAAATGAACCGGAGAAATGGGTCCTGAACAACGAATATCCAGAGCAGACCATCCTGCTAGGACATGCCATTTCACCGGCAACACGAATACAATTAAAAGAATTGTTGTCCAACAACAAAGACATATTTGCTTGGTGCCCAGCAGACATGACTGGGGTGACACGCGACATAGCGCAACATTGCCTGAATATCAAGCCATCAGCAGAACCTGTTGCTCAGGGAAGGCGTAGCTTTAGCGAAGAAAAAGCAAAAGCTATGGACGAGCAAGTGACAGAGCTACTCGATGCGGGAATCTTGCGCGAAGTAAAATACCATACATGGGTTGCCAATCCAGTAATGGTACAGAAACATAGTGGCGGATGGAGAATGTGCGTCGACTTCAAAGACCTGAATAAAGCATGCCCAAAAGATTGCTACGCGCTTCCGGAGATAGACAAAAAAGTCGACTCTCTAGCATCATTCAGATGGAAGTGCTTTCTCGACTGTTACAAAGGTTATCATTAAGTCCAGATGAAGGAAGAAGACGAAGACAAAACTGCATTCCGCAGAGATAAAGGCATCTTCTGCTACACTAAAATGCCCTTCGGCTTGCGCAACGCAGGCGCAACTTACCAACGCCTGATGGACACAGTTTTCAAAGGTGACATTGGCAAGACAGTTGAGGTATACATGGATGACCTCGTCATCATGAGCCATGAGGAAGACACGATGCTCAACAATATTCAGAGCACATTTGACTCTCTGCGCAGCGTGAACTTGAAACTCAATCCAACAAAATGCTCTTTCGGCATGGAGGAAGGGAAGTTTTTAGGCTTTATAGTCACAAGAGACGGTTTTAAAGTAAATCCAGAAAAAGTGCAAGCCATCCAACTAATGCCATCACCTGCAACAATAAAAGAAATGCAAAGACTCGCCGGGCGATTAGCAGCCTTGAACAGATTCTTGGCTAATCACGCGGCAAAATCTTATCCATTTATCAGCACGCTACGAAACTGCGCGAAGAAAACTCACTTTCAGTGGACACCTGAAGCAGAAGCAGCCTTCAGACAAATGAAGGAATGTTTAATTCAGTTGCCAACGCTAACAGCACCACGAGAAAAAGAACCATTAATTTTGTATTTATCTGCTGCGGAAGTAGCAGTTGGCGCAGTATTAATGGCGGAGCGAGAAAACGTTCAGACTCCAATCTACTATATCAGCAAGATGCTCACTGGTCCGGAAACTCGTTACTCAATGATAGAAAAACCGGTCCTAGCACTAGTACATGCATCACGACGCCTTCGTCGATATTTCTCGGGCCACGTCATCACGGTTCTCACAAATTATCATTTAGGCCAAATCTTATCCAAACCCGATGTGGCGGGAAGATTGGCTAAATGGGCCATTGAGCTGGGAGGATACAATATCTTCTACAGGCCAAGACCAGCAATCAAAGGGCAAGTTCTAGCAGACTTTGCCACCGAAGTTCCTATCGATAAAGTTCAAGAGTGCGAGGCAATCCAGAACCCTATACCCGTTTTCGACGATAGAGTCTGGACCTTACACACAGATGACGCTTCCAATGATGACGGAGCAGGGGCAGGTCTCCGATTAGTCAGCCCGGATGATCACGAACTTACATATGCCATACGCCTAGACTTCCGAAGCACTAACAACGAAGCAGAATACGAAGCGTTTTTAGCAGGCCTTCGTTTAGCACTTAAAATGGGGGCAAGAAACCTCGAAGCTAACGTTGATTCAAAACTAGTAGCCGAACAAGTTAATGGTCATTACGATGCAAGAGGAGAAGTTATAGCATTATACCTTGAACAAGCGCGGATGTTAATCAGCCAATTCCAGACATTCAAGGTTAATCATATAAACAGAAGCGAAAATAAGCACGCAGATGCGCTTAGCAAATTGGCCGCTACCAGCTTCAAGCACTTAGCAAAAGAAGTGCGCATAGAGGTATTGTCTAACCCTTCGGTTCATCTCAAACAAGTAAACGTTATAGAAGTCGGTAATCCATCCTGGATGTCTCCGATCATCTTATACCTACAACACGGAAAGCTCCCAGAAGGAAAAGCAGAAGCCCGAAAACTCCAACACAAAGCGATAAACTATGAAATGGCGGATGGCGTCCTATACCGGAAGTCATTTATGGGACCATTATTACGCTGTGTTGATAAAACAGATGCCCAATACCTGGTCAGAGAAATCCACGAGGGTTTATGCGGAATACACGCAGGACCGCGCATGGTCGTGGCAAAAATAATGAACGCAGGATACTACTGGTCGGGAATGCACGTGGACGCAGTAGACTTATTAAGAAGATGCGCAGTCTGTCAACGATATGCGCCAAAAACACTTCGGCCGAAGAACCCGCTCGTACCAGTCACCTCCGCCTGGCCTTTTCAACAGTGGGGTATCAATCTCATTGGTCCATTCCCCGACGCGCTAGGCGCAGTAAAATTCATCATTGTAGCTGTTGACTATTTCACAAAATGGGTCGAAGCTAAAGCACTAGCCTCAACAACAACAATGGTAATTTGCAAATTTATATGGGAACATATTATTTGTAGATTCGGATTACCATTGCGCATTATCTTCGACAACGGCACAAACTTTGCTTCAGAGGATCTTCAGAAATGGTTCAAAGAAATGAAGATTGAGCATAATTTTGCTTCTGTGGCGCACCCACAAGCAAACGGTCAAGTTGAAAGCATCAACAAACAGATAGTTGACGACATTAAAGCGCGACTTGGCACAGCGCGCAGGGGATGGGTTGATGAACTCCCCAGTATCTTATGGGCCCATCGTACAATGCCAAAGACTAGCACGGGAGAAACCCCATATAGCCTGGTCTATGGGTCTGAAGCGGTAATCCCAGCTGAAATCGGTCTTCCATCACCACGTATGCTAGCAATGGAAAAACAAAACAACGAACAAGAACGAAGAATGGATTTAGATCTTCTTGAAGAAAGACGCGAGAACGCTGCCATCACAGAAGCAAGGTACAAATCCAAACTTGAAAAATATTACAACGCGCGCGTCCACGTGTGTACATTTGTCCCCGGTGATTTCGTCTTGCGCGACAATGAAGCGTCAAACGCTGAAAAACCAGGCAAATTAGCGCCAAAATGGGAAGGACCATACGTCATCAATGAGGTCCTAGGCAATGGGGCATATACCCTAAAAAGAATTGACGGGACTCTTGTTCCACGCACCTGGAACGCGCAGCAGTTGCGCAGGTGTTACATATAGGTCAAATCATTCACAGGCAATATATTTCCTATTTACACTTGTATTACGAGCCTCGCGCTTTAACAATACAAACATTATTTTCATACTCATTACTGTTTGTTACAAATTGCATGAAATTCTTTTGGTTTGCGCGAAAACAAAAGGGTAAATATTGTACACCTCATGAACAGTCTGAGAAAAGCGCAACAAAAGCGCACATTCTGACAAACGTTCACACATGAGCACAATACCATCTCTCATTCGCTCTACCTGATCAAAGCAATTAAAACACACGCAACATATTGTAATCCAAACATACAAAAACAAACCCTACAGGGATAATAGTATACCAACATATACACATCATCAAAAGTGTAGCACAAGCACTTAACAAGATCATGACAATGATCTTCAAAAACAAAATTGTTCAGTACCGGATTTACAAAAAACATTAACAAAGGACGAGACCTAGCCCTAAGGATAAACACCTAACCAACATCGGGATCATCATCGACGGCAGGCACCTGCTCACACCGGCGAGTTTTCCGGCGTTGATATACCAACCGGCATCCTCCCTTCTGGATCATCGGAAAGCGAGCTATCAAGCTATCAACATCCAGCACAGTACTACCATCATCAGTGACACCTTTGTGCTGAAGAACCTTACAGCCAGCACCAACAGCCACCGGAGAAACATGTTTGACCGGATTCTTTGCCGTAACAGCAACTAAAGGTGGTAAACTAGAAAGAAGCATGAGGCCTTCAGCAGCCTCGTAAACCCTAAAAACATCCAACAAAAGACGAGTATGGTAAGAGCGTTTCATCTTCTTTGCCAAAAATCAACAAGAAGACAAGGAGTCTTGAATGTACATATATATAGAAGAACCCAACTTCGAGAAAGAAGAAACTTAATCATCATGAATAACTGTCAGCAAAACATCACATCCAAACGGCGCTACAGGAACCAGGGTCATATCCCCATTAATGAAGTCTGACAAAGCGCCATTACGTATCCCAATATAAGAAGACAAACTCTCGTAAATACCAACTTTTACTGCCAACTGACGTCATTACACGTCAAGGTATGATTACAAAAGAACAAAGGTTATAATTTTCCTTAAAAAACTCCCCTTTTAACAAAATTAAATCTTCTCATGGAAGATTCTTTGTTTTCCGCGCCTAAAAGTATTTCCCTCTTATAAGTCCAGTGCTCCACTTACTTGCATAAGTGCAACACTAGACTGGGGGGACTTGAAGGGGTAAGGTCCCAAAAACCTCATAATAAGTGCCTGGGACCATACCACAACCTTACATTCTAGCCTTGTACCTTGCGCGGCCGCGCACTGGTCTCACAAGTAAAGACTTAAAGAACAGTCAACAGTCAACACTCGCGCGCCCAAAGGAAATCATAAATCCTTGCGCTTTCTCCCATAGACAAAGGATGAAAATCCTGAAGTAAACACTTCCGCTTAAATATCCAGACCTGGATATTATTTACCCAGACTTGGGATTTAAATATTCAGCTGTCTCCACATGATAAGGTGCCACACCAGATTACAGTAGTAATCTTCTAGAAGAAATACAATCGTGCACCACCAAGGCGGTTATAACCGTCTGGACACGTGTCACCATCTCAGGCATCCCTGAAATCACAACGAAAGCATGTAATTGGAGAGTAATCTCCACTTGATCACTTTACACGTGGCAAATCCCCAGCCTTTTATCTAAGCCACGATCCGTGTGCTATCACGTCGGATCAAGGAGCTTGATAGAAGGAAATGTAACCGCTTACGGGGTTAGCATCTTCCGTCAACTTTTCACTAACGGGTTTTCCCGCCTAAATGATTCCCGGCTATAAATATGAGAAACAACCCAGGTATGAATTCAAGTTACACACACTTCTCAAATACATATTCTTCCTCGTTACCCATACTTATTCTCACACCGGAGTCGGGTCAAGGAGAGAACCCTCTTCTCCCTTTGGCGAGGCTAACGGTGCTCTTTTTTGCAGAATTATCGGAGAAGAAGATTAGTTGTACCTGAATCAATCGAGAGGAAACTAACCTTTTATGCGGATTCAAACCCCCTAGATATCTCGGTTCCGACCATTTATCTAGTGTTTCTTCAGGTGGGGTCTATTTGAATTGTCAAAGCAGACTTATAATTGAATATTTTATTGAAGAAAGGGTAATTTAGTCATTTTATACTAACCTAACTGTGAAAACTAACGGACATCCACTCTAGGGACTATCCGAGTAACAAACTATCAAACCACAGGGAGCACCAGTGTAATTTCCAAAAGTTGGGGACTATAGGTGTTATTTTACAAAACCACAGGGACTATCCGTGCATTTTACTCTAAAAACAATTATATTAGAATGCTGACATGTATTTAGTTTTTTCTTAAGTAAAAATTAGAGTAAATTACAAGTTTTGTCCTTTATGTTTACATCAAATTTCAGGCGCTGTCCTTTAGCGCAAAAATTGACAGGCGGTGTCCTTTATGTTGCCAAATCTTGCAAGTTTTGTCCTTTTAGCCAAACCAGGTTAGATTTTTTGGTTAAATCTAGTCATGTGCAAGGCACATGAGGGTACTATTGTAATTTTACCATTCAAGGGGCTATTGTGTAAGTATTATATAGATTGGGACTATTTTGTAAAATTAGAAAAGATATTAACTTACTCTCTCTCTCTCTCTTAACTTCTGCACACTCACTCTCTCTCTTAACTTTTCTTCTCTCTCTCTCTAACACAAGCTCTCGCACTCTCTCTCTCTCTCTAAAAAACTACTGCACTCACTCTCTCTCTCTAAAAATCTCTGTACGGTGGTGGATTGTGGTGGGGTGTGACGGTGATGGTGGGTTTAACGGTGGTGGGTGCGATGGTGATGATTGGTGGCGGTGGTGGGAGGTGTATGGTTGCGGGTTTTGGATGGTGAAGATGGATGTGATGGTGGGTTGTGGTCTGTGGATGCTGAAGTTGGGTTGGGTTGTGGTGAAGGTGCGTTTGCGGTGGTGGAGGTGGTTTTAGGGGCGGTTGCAGGTGGTGGCGGCCGGAGTGCTGGTGGCTTGTGGATTGGGACCGATGATGGGGATTGAAGGTAAAAAAATTAATTTTGGAGATGATGGTTCATGATACAGATTTAAACAATTTATATTTTGACGAGAATAATTAATTGGGTAAAGTTTGAATTTTGGGATTTAATTAAAGATTCTGATGACGATTGTGGTGGATTCTAATTGTTTCTGTTTTTTACCATTTTTTTTTTTGACATTTGTTGTTTGATTTTATTTGTACATTAGAGAGCTACTCAGAAGTTATACATCAAAAGTCATAGAAGGTGGGGAAAGTATGTGCTGATTTATGTGGAAAATGAGTTTTAATCAGATGGTTAAAGAAGGGTTTGTGGTGAATTGTTATGTGGAGTAATGGGTTTTACTTTAGTTTTCGATAAAGGGTCTGTGTTGAAGCGAATCAAGATAGTTTTTGCATTCATACACCGTTTGGGACGAATGGTGGTAGTGGTGGTGGTGAAGGGTGGTGGTGGTGGTGGTGGTGGTAGAGGTGGAGGATGGTTGCTACTTTCAGAAATAAATAAATATATATGGTTATATAAATAATATTTTAAATTATTTTGTTTTATTTTTACATAATAGCCCCTTGATATAATTTATCTTACACAATAGTCCTTGAATGGTGAAATTACAATAGTACCCTCATGTGTCTAGCACATGATTAGATTTAACCAAAAAATCTAACTGGGTTTAGCCTAAAGGACAAAACTTGCAAGATTTGGCAACATAAAGGACACCGCCTGTCAATTTTTGCACTAAAGGACAGCGCCTGAAATTTCATGTAAACATAAAGGACAAAACTTGTAATTTACTCTAAAAATTAATACTCATACCGACATTAATGGGCAGTATCAATTCAGAATTGTAAAAAAATTAAAATCAAAACAAAAGTTCTGACGTAACAAAAAAAAAAAAAAAAAAAAGATACATTAGATACATATTAAATGAATATAAAAGAAGTTAAACCATTATCTTAAGCAAGCAACATCTCTTGTAAGAATGAAACATCGGTTGAAGACTCGAGTCTGACACAAATATCTTAAAACAACTTTTGGGCTCTCCTAAAATCGTTTCCTATGGTATATTTGGCATAGACGGACGAGTGATGTACAAGCCAAAAGAGTCGTATTTGACCATGAGGAGAAGAGTGGAAGCTAGGGCTCGGAGGCTGACGTACTTAGAAAGTAACAATAAAATCGAAACACACATATACAATACAAGTTTTAAGGTAAGAACCAAATAAATACTATCTATACATGTTTTAGACAAACGTCTCTATCAAAATATAGTATAGCTAAGCAATGGCGGACCCAGGATTTTATTTCAATGGGGTCCATTTTCGGGTCGGTCCTCGTTCGGGTCGAGTTAAAGTGAGGTTTGAACTAGATTTTTTTAAAAAAAATAAGAAAAATGGGCTTATCAAGGATTGAACCCATGACCACTTGGTGGAAAAGAGAGAGATTTACCACTACACCAACTTTCTTTTTATTTCTATGGTGTCCACCTAATTGTATTTATGGGGTCCATATACAATTTAATATACCGAATCTACTATTTTTTTTTAAAGATTGGGGTCCGGGGACCCCGGTGGCACCAATGTGGGTCCGCCCCTGTAGCTAAGGCAAGTACCCAAGTACTAATCATAGGACACGAAATCTATTAATTCAACACTTTATGTAATATGTAACCTACGTAATTTTGAAATAGTGAAAATAGTAAAAACGAAATCACGAAAATAAGGTGGTGTTTGTTTTTTGGCCAAAAGCTCTTCTGAGTGCTTATGTCTGCGTCGCGCAGACGCGCACAGACGTAAGGGTCCTGCAGCTTGTTTGTTTTCTTGAAGATCTGCAGAGCTTTTACCTCTGCCTCACCTCTTCCCCAAGCATATCCTTCCCCATGTCTTCAAACCTCTGCCAACTTCTTCTCCCTCTCTCCCTCTTCAAAACATCCATCTGCTCCAAAACCCTAGCTCCACCTCCACCTCCGCCACCACCTCCACCTCCACCTGCCGACACCACCTCCACCTCCGACACCACCTCCACCTGTCGACACCACCTCCACCTCCGCCACCACTCCACCTGCCACCACATCTTAGCCACCACCTCCACCACCATATCTCAGCCACCACCACCTCCACCACCACCATCGTCAAAACCCACCACCACCAAACCCATCAATTAAAACAAAACCCAGATCGGTGAGAGATAGACCATAGAGAGAGTGACCGTAGAGAGAGAAAGAGAGAGAGAGATCGGTGAGAGAGAGAGATCGATGAGAGAGAGATCGGTGAGAGAGAGAGAGACCGTAGAGAGAGAGAGGCGGTGGTGTGATGGCGGAGGTGGTATGGGCGGTGGTGGTGACAAATTGTATAGAGAGAGAGAGAGAGAGATAGTTCAAGGCAGAGAGAGAGAACTGTTGTGTGTGTTGTGTGTGCGTGAAGTGGTTTTTGTAGGAAAAAAAAAACAAAACCTCTTCTCCTTGCAGACTGCAGACATTTGGTCCACCTCTTCTCCTGCAGATGCCTATAGATGTGGTCCGCAGACTACAGACCTTTTACCTCTGAAAAAACAAACAGCACCTAAGTTTAGGAAATCAAATATAACAAAGATAACCAATTAGGATCAGAATCCTCTTAATACTTTTTCAAAGTCTTTTGATTATGAATTTATGAAAAACTAATCATAGTAAAAACTATTAATGAGGTGTGTAGTGTTAAATAGTCATTACCCTAACAGGTTAACCACATGTCCCCGAATAACCATGTAATAGACACACCTAACTATTCGGTTCTAAGTAACTAAGTAATTTACTTATCCCTTGTGATTGAGAGCTTCTATTATTGTTTAGCAACATAGATTAACAAATTGAGTAATTTACTATCTATGCTAACCCATTACAGGCAAACCCTAACTAATTTCCAAACCATTTTAATCGAGTTCTTCTGACCTATATGTATTACCAACCCTTGAATAAGTTTATTCATTACCTACTAAGTATCAAGCCCTAGACTAACCATCGTTATATAGCCAAAAGATAGATAAAACATATCAAATGCATAACCTCATAGAACGATCTACACTACCAACACAAACTCATTCAAACACAATTACAAGTTCATCAGCAAACACTTACTAAAAAGACTTTCATAATTAAAGTCATCCAACATCACAAAGTATCAAGATTCATTCTACCCTATCTGGCTATAATGCGGTTAGCTACTCATAGAAATAACTAAAGCACAAGAATTCATTAAATACATGATCAAATCTAAAGGAAAATAGAAATACAAAGGTTCTAACTCAGTAAGAATCGGCAGATTGGTCTCCTGTATGCTAGTTCTTGTCGAATCCTTCTCCTTGAATCTTCTCTTGTGAATTAACACTTGAAACAACAATTTTTTTCGATCTTCCTGGTGTTTGAATTCGCTACTTAGGGTTTCCTTCACAACTTAATCTATTTATATGATCCATGTACACTCCAGGTCTAGTACGACTCGTACTCTCTAGCAGGTTACTTCCGGTAACTTTGACACGTCATCAGTTGGGCCCACAAGGGTTTAAACTTCTTAGGCGGTGTAGCCCAAATCCAAACTTGACGACTCGAAACTCTTTACATGGTACGACCCGTACTATATCCGGTTTAGTTAGTCTTCTCACTTCTTAAGTTAAGCTCTCATTTCGACCTAGAAATCCAACATTTAAGCTAGGAACCTGCAAAACACCAATAAACAAACATTTAATCCATTCAAGGTGAAATTTGCACTAAACAACTATTAAAATGAGGGGGTATACTCTAAAAACTATGTTGTCTTTCAAACACATCAAATGCAAGCAGGGTAGGACGCAAAAGATTTTCAAGAACTAGAGAGGAGGAAACAAGAGGAGCAAAATAAGATCAGAATACCAACAAAAACCAAAGAGACACATCGCAACATGTAATCAGCAGAAAAGAGATTCGGAAGGAAAAGAAGTTCTTGAACAGAGAAGAGAGGCCTCGTAACACTACCTCCTTCTTTATCTCAGACTTACTGGATGGATGTGACAAGGCTTTATAATAACCGATTCTGAAGCGTAAGTCATTGTTCTCAAGACTAAGGGCACAACCCAGGCTAACCAGTGAAGACATAGGGGTGGTGAAGACCAAGGTTAACAATGATACCCATGGGTCCTTTAGAAATATCCTCACTGGAGAAGGAGATAAATCATTCACATGGGACTTACTTCACATCCCACCTATGATAACGGAAGCTAGGGAAATATGGAGTTTCAATTATCTTATCGGGGAAAGAAAAGACCTGGAAATTTTGGATAGGCTCGGAAATATTATAGATGATTTTCAAATAGAAGCCATAGAGTTAAGATACACTAGAGGGTTGAAGGTTCTCCTAACCTTCCATTCTCCAGATATGCCATATGATTTCCTAAGATCGAGGTGTGATTTCTGGTCCCAGTGGTTCTCTACAATGTATGTATTGGAGGAGAAACCACCGGTATATGAAAGGGTGGCATGGACTAGAGTTACATGAGTTCTAATCACGTTTTGGAACATGCACCCCTTCAATCGCATTGGCTAGATATGCGGATAGGTAGTCAAGATATCTCAAGCTTCTCTAATGAACAGGAACGTGTTTGATAATAGGACCACAATGCTTGTGCAAATTGGTAAACATATCAACCTAGAGATGCATATAAGGTGGGAAGATAAAGAGTTTTCAGTATGGGTGCCAGAAGTTGAAAGATCATGGGAATCTTCTTTTCTGGCTGACCCTACATCAGAAAATATGGGTAATGATGGTCTACTGGTGAAGTCGTTAGTGGTAACGAGGAAGGTGAAAGGCAGACAACCAAGAGACGTTCATGGGGAATTTGCATGAGCAGGTATCCACAACCACATCGAGAAGAGAGGAAGAAACTTTGGAAAAGGACCCACCTAGGGCTACCAACACCGATTCAGGCTTGGTTAATGAACCCACTATTCACTTGGACCTAGCCCATGAAAGTGGAGAAATGGAAGGTTTGGACTATGTCATTATTACTCCCAAGGATAAAAAGAAGAAAATAGATGTATGGGACCAATATACAGAACCCCATATCAAAGTTTTGTAGAAGACTCAGATCCCTTTGTGTTAAAGGAAATTATTCATCAAACCTCCAGAACCTACAGGAGACCGAAGGAGATGGAGTAGTCAGTTGGGTTAGGAACAACGCCAATGCAGAAGTGGGAAGGGAAGAAGAGGTCACTGGAAGTGGTGAGTTGGAAATACGAGGTGGAGGAGACAATCGTATACAGGGGGTGCCAGGGGATTGAAACCGAAGGATTTAATAACCGGGTAAGAAAACTTGTTCAAGGGTAAATGTAGCATGAGGTTACGCAATAAATTTTCTTACACTGAAAAAATTTAAGGGGGATATAAAGGGATTGAGGGAAACCGATCGGGTAGACAAGGAGAAAGATCTAGAAAATTTAGCCAAAGCTGTGGATGAATTAGAGAAGTTGGCTGAGTTGAAGACCTTGAGTAACGAGGAGATGATGTAGAGGGTGGATATGAAAACGAGAATGAAAATGAAGAAAATGGAGATGGATAAGGCTAAAGATCTGCATTAGAAAGCCCGCCTCAATAGGATCAAATATGGAGACAAAAACTCGGCGTATGTCCACAAAATAATAAATCAATAAGGATGCTAATAGGATGATGGGCTAAATGTTAATGGTGTCAGGGTTACGGACCCAAAGGTGATTAAAGAATATATGAAAATGTGGTTTAAAAACAATTTGCTGAACTGATTAGAAGTTGACATCAACTCGAAAATTTGTATGGAAGCTGAAGTATGGAACGCTATTAGAGGATGTGAGGGGGGGGGGGGGGGGAGGACCCTAACCTAATCCACAATGAAATACTTCAAATTTTGTTGGGCTTAGTTAAAACATTTCAAAATGGCTTTGCTGGAATATTTTCACAACACTGGGAAAATAAGTGTGGTGTGCAACGCTTTGTTTGTGGTGATGATACTAAGAGTCACGGATCCTCAGGCCGCAGGCAACTATCACCCTGTCTCCTTAGTGGGCTCGTTGTATAAGATCATCTCCAAGATCCTATCTAATCTCCTCAATTCGGTAATGGACTCTCTCATTTCCAGATCTCAGCCTGCTTTTGTTGGAGGTAGAAACATACTAGAGAGTCCCCTTATAGTTAATGCGATCGTCTCTTAGGCCAAAAAGTTAAAACAAAACTCTGTTTTCAAGGTAGACTTAAAAAAAACCTAAGTTGGAAGTTTTTATTTAAAGATTTGGAGTATATGGCTTTTCCAAAGTTATGGATTAATTGGATTAAAGGGTGCCTCTGGTCGGCGAGAGGTTCGGTGCTCGTCAATGGATCACCAACAAGTGAGTTTTCTTTGAAAGGTGGCTTGAGGCAAGGGGATCCCTTATCTTTGTTTCTTTTTATATTAGCTATGGAGGTTTTAAATCTGCTAATGAAAAGAGCAGTGACTTTGGGGCTTTTTCATGGGGTGCAACTCCCTAATGGTAGACTCGTTCTATCCCATTTGTGTTACGCGTACGATGTCCTTTATATAGGCAAATGGTCAACTCATAATGTGATAATCCTAAACTGGTTCCGATGGTGGTTCTTGTGACAACTGTGTTCTGTATTCGATATACAATGTAAAACAATGTTGATTATCAATAAAACAATGTGCTTTGGTGTTATTATATGTTTTTTGGTGTTATTATGTGTGTAATTGTGTTTGATGATTTTACAATTTGATTCGATTCCGATTTCAAGCTTTAAATCGCTTTCTGGAAGGTTATACGCAAACTGGTGCGTAAACGCAGTCAGTATAATGCAAAAAACACTCCGGAATAGTGACATAGGCTTAACATACCTTAAATAACCTCCACATGACTTAGAAATAAGCTTTGGATGGTTTGGTGTATTGAAATCAAGTTTGTTCGATCGCAGGGACTATTTGTGTCAAACTGTGAAACTATATCGATTTGTATAGTAACGAACATTCCGGAGCTTGATCATAAGTTAAGCATACCCTAAATATCCTTTACATATCTTAGAAATAGGCTTTGAGGGGTTTGGTATGCTAAAACAAACTTTATTGGTCATTCAGGGACTAAAAGCGTCAAAAATTGCATAAGTTTGCATTTTCGCGCATATCTTACGTTCTGAATACATCCGGACATCCAAAAATTTATGTAATCATTAAAATATTTTATTTTAGTGATTGGCTTGATAAAATTCCATTCGTCGCCTAATTTGGATCGTTTTTGCGTTCGTTACGACTTCCGTCGTAATTAACCGAACAACGCAACCGTGTGACCAAACGAACCGACATTCGAGATATTTTTGAGCATGTTTTTAGTTCCCTATACTTTAACTTCATTTTAGAGCCTTGAAATGAGGTTAACGGGGTTTAAACGCATCGAAAAAGGCCTTAAACATGCGCAGGGACCAAAACTGTAATTATGTGAAACTATTCTGGAACTGCTACCTGGTGGCACTGTGCCACCAGCTTCTGCCTTTCCCGTGGCCTGGCTCGAGCGCCTGATCTGGACAGAAACTTGAATTTTGGCATTTTTCAGCAATGGGGTTGAACTTGGGGGTCTATTTTGTAACTTTTTCAATACCATTTGCTGGTATTGGGGCACCCCTAGTATTGCAAATCAATGGGCATGAGGTGTACGGCCATGATCGATGCTCATTTCCCGATAAACGATCCTAATGGTTCTAGATTTCCTATATATACCCCCCCACCATTCATTCTCAAAACCCATTTGATTTTTCTGAGATTTCTCTAAGTTGAAGTGTTAACCATTTCATACCTGAGAATACTTGGAAAATCAAACTTGCTTGGACCCGTTGTAAGTATTCCTTCGTTCTTTTTATGCGTTTTTAGCTTAAAAGTCAAATTGCGTTTGACTTTCTGCATTGGCCAGTTTATGGTCAATGCGAAGTTCATTTTAACTTCATAACGTGAGCGTAATCACGATGGTTATAGTCCCTAGTGACTATACCTACTGATTACCACGTTATCTAGGCTTAGTGATGAGTCGTAGTTTTGGCCAAAATGCGTATTCTCGCGTATTTTGTAACCAAACTACTTTTAGGTATCAAAACCGTTTATTTTGATACCAAACTTGTTTTCAAAATTCGTTAAACATGTTTTAATATGTTTAACTCGTCACTTTTAGATTAGTGCTTGTGTAGAGTCGTAAGTCAAACACCCACTTAGACTTTCGAACACGACCCGTTTGGTCGATCATTAGGATCCAACCAAACATGTTTAGTGACCATAGTTGCATAGGGAATAACCTTCCGAGGTTATACCTTATGGTCACTTAGGTTTAATTAGTTGTATGATAGGTAGTTTATATGCCGTAGGTAAATGACCAAAATGCCATTTTCATGTATAATTGGTAATTAAGCATATGTAACATAAACTTTTATCACATAACTGATTATGCAACATATTTAAACATGTTTAGGCATATAATACTTGTCATAGGACTAGTTAGACGTCTCGAACGCGCTTATGTGTCACACCCCGACCACGTAGAACATACAAAACGTGGCGGAAAACGTCGGGGAGAGTTGTAACAGAATTATTGTTTCACAACCATGGCATACAAAGTTATATTTTATTTATTAAACAAGAGTGTTATATTGTCTTAAACAGGAAACAAAGAGTTCATAACATAATTAAACTAGTCTATCTTCATTTTTAGTCTCTACGGCACAGGTCCGCCCTAGTGTCATGATCATCATCCTACGCAATAGCTCCTGAAAACACATGTGAAAATAGGTACGTCAGCATAAAAATGCCTGTGAGATACATAGGATTTGTGAAAAGAGGATTCATGACTTATGAGTTTAGAAAAAGTTGTTTAACAAAAGTCAGTCATGAACCTTGTAAATTGTTTTGTTTTGTAAATCATTCAAAAAGCAATGATATGTATAAATAAGAGAATAATGTAAGGTTAAATGAATAACCAAGAAAATGAGTTTGTATAAGATAAGTTGTTTTGTAAATCAATGTCTTGTGAAAATAAGTTGTTTATGTAAAACGTAATATGTCAAATATTGAAATGATTTAAGTAATGCTACGACATGTAATATCATACAAACATATATTTATAGGAAGTACCAGCGGCGTATTCACCATGCTTGTATCATATTACATACGCCTCGTTACTCAAATCACTTACTCAAACCAACCACCAATGTAAATTGTTTATGTATAGATGAATTGTCATGTGTTAATGTGTAAACCATATCGAAATGTCTATGTCCAATGTAAACCACTAAATGTGTATATCAATGTCAAAATGTTTATGTTTAATGTAGATCATGTAATGTGTACCCAAAAATATCATATATGGTGAGTGAAATATATCAACTAAACCATATGTATAATGCACAAAAACAAGGTATTGAAGTAAAACATGGTTTAAATCAAAGTTATGTTTTGTGGAACAAATGCATGCTATACTGATACAAACATTTATGTGGTATTGTGAAAATGCATACATCCAAGCCTTGAGACTGTGGCAATAAACCCTTAAACAAATTAAAGGTTTATCTAAGTTATGTGTATCGAATTCGGTCATTCCTTCCAATCCAAACAAACCCAGGATTTCAGGAACGGGAGTTGTCAATTCCTATGGTACCACTACCTACTAACGAACGGCGTAGCTAATGTTAATGAATGTATTGTTCCATTGTAAACAACCCAAATGTCATAACAAAATGTAAGCATGTGATGAAAACAACTGTACTAAGTATGCACACAATGGACATACATAGCATGAAATGTAATGAAATCATGTACTATAATGTACTAACAAACATAGCAGGTATATGATGTGAAAACAGGAAAGCATGAAAGTAACAAGTAGGCACATGTGTTTCACCCCAAAATGTTTGGAAAACAATAAAAGAGGGGTCTATGTA
Organism: Helianthus tuberosus; assembly: GCA_030545235.1. Taxonomy (NCBI): domain Eukaryota; kingdom Viridiplantae; phylum Streptophyta; class Magnoliopsida; order Asterales; family Asteraceae; genus Helianthus; species Helianthus tuberosus. Next base: position 153,586,561 of record CM060448.1, on the reverse strand, counting down.
CTCACTTGAAATTGCTCAGAAGTCCTTGAGTAACAACCAAACAATGCTAGAGATCACGGATATCAAACGGCACCTAATATAGGTAACTATGTTAATAAACCGGACCTAAATCGGAGGATCGGATAGAATGAGGGTTCGTAAACCAAACGAGTATGGAGACTCGTGTAATATGGTTTAACAAAGCCTACATACTAAATGAAACCTAACATAAGTGCTTACGACCCATTATGACCCATTTAGGTAGCTTATGCTACTTTAACGCGTCGTTCGCGTGAAACGCGTTCGGACCGCCTAACTAGTCCTATGACAAGTAGAATATGCCTTAACATGCCTAATATTGTCGCCAAATCAGTTTAGATGTCAAAAGTTATGTCACATATGTTTATAATGAATTTTGGCATCAAAGGGGTATTTTGGTAATTTACCTAAGGCATATAAACTACTTATCATACAACTACTTAAACGTCGTGACCATAAGGTATAACCTCGGAAGGTTATTCCCTACCTACTATGGTCACCTAATGTATTTAGTCGGATCCTAATGATCGACCAAATGGGTCGGGTTCGAAGGTATAAGCGATTTATTAGATCGCTTACCCTTACGACCCTAGACAACGTGGTAATCAGTAGGCATAGTCCCAAGGGACTATAACCGTCGTGATTACAATCACGTTGCGAAGTTCAAACGAACTTCGCATTGACCATAAACTGGTCAACGCAGAAAGTCAAACAAAGTTTGACTTTCAGACTCGAAAAGCAATAAAAGAACGAAGGAATACTTACAAAGGGTCCCCGAATGCTAATCTCGATCCAAGTAACTCAGGTATGAAACAATGGTTTCAACTTAGAGTTTCTCAAATCAAAATTCTAGTGGGTTTTGCAATGGCATGGGGGGGGGTATTTATAGTTTTACTAGCACCGTTAGGATTGTTTATCAGGAAACGTGCTTTGATCTTGGCCATACGCTTGCACCCATGGTATTGTAATACCATGTGCACATCCAAAACCAGCCCCTAGTATCAGAATTACCATGTGCAAGTGGGTTTTGTGGGTAAGCAAATGTTAACAGCCTATTTAAACATCGAATCTGGTCTGAGAGGCTGACGTGGGCCGCGTAAGGATACACCAGGATTTGACGCGGGCCGCATGGCCTGTCTGATCAGTCAACAACTTTCAGAAATGACAGTTTCAGTCCCTGTTGGTGTTTAAGGCCATTTCCGGCACTTCTAAGGCCCGTAAAGCCAACTTTAAGTCCCTAAAATGATGCCTAAACATTGTGGACATGAAACATGCTCAAAAATATGTCGGATGTTGGTTCGTTTGGTCGTACGATCGTGATGTTCGCTTAATTACGACGGAATGCGCATAAGCGCGAAAAACGATTCAAATGACGTGACGAATGAATTTTTCTTATGCCAAACACTAAAATAAAATATTTTAGTGCTTACATAAATTTTTGGATGTCCGGATGTATTCAGAACGTAAGTTATGCGCGAAAATGCAAACTTATGCACTTTTTGACACTTTTAGTCCCTGAATGAGCCAAAAGTTTATTTTAGCACACCGAACCCCTCAAAGCCTATTTCTAAGCTATATAAAGGATATTTAAGGTGTTTTTAACTTATGGTCATGTTCCGGAGTGTTCGTTACTGTTCAAATTGGCATACTTTTGCAGTTTGTCAACTTTAGTCCCTGCAGGCGAATTAACTTGTTTTTGCCATACCAAAGCCTTTAAAACTTATTTCTAAGTTATGTAAAGGTTATTTAAGGTATGTTAAGTATATGTTGATGTTCCAAAGTATTTTTCGCATTAAACTGATTACGTTTACGCATCAGTTTGCGTATAACTCTCAAGAAAGCGATATAGAGTTTGAAATTGAATAAAAGTCAAAACATGAAAAATGTAAAACACAACCAAACAAACATTGGGATCAAATAACATTGTTTTATTGATAACCGAACTGTTCACAATGATTACAAGCACAGATGTTACAGTCTCCCCTACTTGTGGAAATTGCGTCCCGAAATTTATTTAGAGGAAACTCGTGGGAAAAGATGCGGATATTTCTCCTTCATTTGATCTTCGCATTCCCAAGTAAACTCGGGTCCACGTTTAGCTTCCCAGCGAACTTTGACCAAAGGAATGCGCTTGCGTTTAAGCCACTTGACTTCACGTTCCATGATTTCCACAGGTTTCTCGACAAATTTCAGTGTTTTATCAACACGAATTTCGTCAAGTGGTATGTGGAGGTTTTCATCAGCTAAACACCTCTTGAGATTGGACACGTGAAAAGTTGGATGAACATTTCCAAGTTCAGGAGGTAACTCAAGTCGGTAGGCTACCTTTCCGATTCTTTCGACGATCTTGAATGGTCCAACGTATCTAGGTGCAAGTTTTCCTTTCTTTCCAAATCTGATCACACCTTTCCAAGGTGAGACCTTAAGTAATACTCGATCACCGACTTGAAATTACAAGGGCTTGCGTTTTGGGTCCGCGTAACTCTTTTGACGGCTTCTAGCTGTCTGAAGGTTATCACGAACATTCTTGACCTTATCAGTTGTCTCTAAAATGAGGGCAGGTCCAGTAAGCTGAGCCTCGCCGATCTCATTCCAGCAGACTGGTGAACGACATTTTCGACCATAGAGAGCTTCGAAAGGAGCCATTTTGATGCTGGTGTGATAACTGTTGTTGTAGGAGAATTCAATTAACGGAAGATGTGAATCCCAACTACCACCAAAGTCGATCACACAAGCTCTAAGCATATCCTCCAGAGTCTGGATTGTTCTTTCAGATTGACCATCCGTTTGCGGATGATAAGCTGTGCTCAGGTTAAGTTGGGTCCCCATAGCAGATTGCATGGTTCTCCAAAAATGAGAAGTGAAACGAGCATCTCTGTCAGAAATGATGTTCAAAGGAACACCATATCGAGCTATAATTTCATCCACATAGATTTTTGCAAGTCTGTCAGCAGGAAAGTCCTCACGGATTGGCAAGAAATGTGCTGACTTAGTAAGACGATCAACGACTACCCAGATGGCATCATGACCTTTCTTTGTGCGTGGAAGTTTGGTAACGAGATCCATAGTAATGTTTTCCCATTTCCAAACTGGGATCTCTGGTTGCACCAATAAACCAGAAGGACGCTGATGTTCAGCCTTAACCTTAAGACAAGTAAGGCATTTTGATACATATAAGGCAATGTCTTTCTTCATACCAGGCCACCAATAGTGAATACGAAGATCCTTATACATCTTATCTGAGCCAGGATGAACAGAATAACGCGACTTATAGGCTTCATCCATAAGCAAGGTGCGAAGGTTATCTTGGCTTGGGACCCACAAACGGTCCATGAAGTAATACGATCCATTGTCCTTCAGTTCTAGATCAGGTGTTATGTGATAGGGAAATTCCTTATCCATCAAACCTTGTGAAACAAAAGATTGTTGAGCCTGAGAAATGCGTGCTTGGATATCGGATCGAGCTTGAATAACAGATTGAACACGTACACAATGAAGCTTAGTACGTTCCTTATGACTCAATGCATCGGCTACGACATTCTCCTTACCAGGATGGTAGCGAATTTCGCAGTCATAGTCGTTTACTAGCTCAACCCAACGTCGTTGCCTCAAGTTGAGTTCTTTCTGATTGAAGATATGTTGAAGACTTCTGTGGTCAGTGAAAACCACACATTTTGTACCGTACAAATAGTGTCTCCAGATCTTAAGAGCGAAGACAACTGCACCTAACTCAAGATCATGAGTGGTGTAGTTTTTCTCATGTATCTTCAACTGCCTCGATGCATATGCTATGACTTTGTTCCTTTGCATTAGAACACAGCCAAGACCCAGTTTCGATGCATCACAATACACGACAAAATCATCATCACCCTCAGGAAATGATAGAACAGGCGCATCGCAAAGCTTCTGCTTCAAGTTTTGAAAAGCTTCCTCTTGTTTGAATCCCCAATCAAAGGGTTTGTTCTTCTGAGTTAGAGCAGTTAGAGGAACTGCAATCTTCGAGAAGTTTTCTATGAAGCGGCGATAATAACCCGCTAGACCAAGAAAAGAACGAACCTCAGTAGGAGTAGTAGGCGTATCCCAAATCCTTAATCGCACTGATCTTGGAGGGATCTACATGAATACCTTGTTCGTTGATAATATGTCCTAAGAATTGAACTTCTTTAAGCCAAAATTCGCACTTGGAGAATTTGGCGAAAAGTTGCTCTTTCTTTAGGAGTTCTAGAGTAAGACGAAGATGTTGCTCGTGATCAGCTCGCGTCTTAGAATAAATCAAGATGTCGTCAATAAAAACAATGACGAACTGATCCAAATAAGGCTTGCAGACCCTATTCATTAAGTCCATGAAAACAGCAGGAGCATTAGTCAGACCGAATGGCATGACTGTGAACTCATAATGTCCATAACGAGTGCGGAATGCTGTCTTGGGAATATCTTCTTCATGCACACGAAGTTGGTGATATCCAGATCGCAGATCAATCTTTGAAAAATAAGAAGCGCCCTGTAACTGATCAAAGAGATCATCAATGCAAGGTAGGGGATATCGATTCTTGATGGTAAGCTTGTTAAGCTCACGATAATCGATACACATCCTAAAAGATCCATCCTTCTTCTTGACAAAAAGAACAGGAGCACCCCAAGGTGAAAAGCTAGGACAGATAAAACCTTTGTCAGAGAGTTCCTGGAGCTGATTAGACAACTCTTGCATCTTAGACGGTGCAAGACGATATGGAGCTCTGGCAATGGGATTTGCACCAGGTACGAGATCAATACGGAACTCAACTTGGCGTGCTGGAGGTAGACCAGGTAAGTCTTCAGGGAATACTTCAGAATAATCCCGAACGACAGGAATATCTGAAATAGACTTACCCTTGCCTTTATCTGCTGTAACATGTGCTAAGAAGGCCACATAGTTCTTCCGCAGATATTTTCGAGCTTTAAAACAAGACATGAGCTTGAGGCCACCAGACGGTTTCTCACCTTGAACCTGTAGGATCTCGCCTGTCGGAAGCGGCACATGAACAATCTTCTCAAAACAAACTACCTCTGCGCGATGCTTGGCTAACCAATCCATACCCACAATAACGTCGAAGCTTCCAAGTTGCATAGGCGTGAGGTCGATCGGAAAAAGATGGTCGTTAAGGTTCAACTGGCAGTTGCGTAGAACAGAATCAAGAACAATGGGTTCACCACTAGCAACTTCTACTGTCAAGGGTTTTCCTAGTTTTGTTCTAGACACGCGAAGCATTGGCTCAAAAGACAATGACACAAAACTCTTATCGGCACCCGAATCAAAGAGAACAGATGCAGGCTGATTATTAATAAAGAACGTACCGTTCACCACTTCATTGTCTGCTTGTGCCTCTTGAGCATTCATGTTGAAGACTCGCCCTCGAGCCTGAGCCTGATTCTGGTTTGGATTCTGATTCTGGTTAGCCAGCCTTGGGCACCGGTTTCTGTAATGGGTCAGATCCCCACAGTTATAACAAGCACCGGGTGGGTAGTGTGGTCGTGCAGCTTGACCCTGTTGCTGAGCAAGAGGCTAAGCAACTTGTTGAGCCAGGTTCTGAACTGCCTGATTCTGAGCAAACCGACAAACATTGGCAAGATGACCCGACTTCCCACAGTTATTACAGAAACGGCACGGATGTTGCGGCTGATGGTGACTATTGCATCTATTGCACAAAGGTGCATTCCCTGAATAGGGCTTCTTCGCTGGAGGCTGCGCGGGTTGGTTGGGAGCTGCCTGGTTAGCTTGGGCAGTGCCAACAAAATTTTGGGAAGCCTTACGCTTCCTTGACCCTCTTGAAGAACCAGAATTCTTTCCATTCTTGTTTTGACCTTTCTTGCTATCCTCTTTTTCCGACGATTGTTTCTTGCCCTTGTCACCCTTCCTGTGTAACTTATTCTTTCGAATCTGTGACTCAGTCAATGTCGTTGCTAACTCGATAGCCTGACGGAGTGTGGCAGGGTTACTACCAGTAATGATGTCCTGTACTGAGTCAGGTAGGCCGTCGATGTACCTTTCGATAGCCTTGTCAAGTGGGGTAACCATAGTCGGGCAAAGCAGACTTAACTCCTCAAATCTATCAGTATATGCCCTGTGCTCGCCACAGTCTTGTTTCAAGTCATCAAACTCTTTCTCCAACGCTCACTGTTCATGACGAGGACAAAACTCCCTCATCATAAGAGCCCTAAGTTCAGCCCAAGTTTGTGCTAGAGCAACTTCTGCACCACGGTCTCTCATAACCCCGTTCCACCATGTGAGAGCCCTCTTCTGAAACACACTCGAAGAAAACTCGACCTTGCGATTGTCAGGACACTGCACGTGGCGGAAAGTATTCTCAATGCTCTCGAACCATTGAAGAAGCCCAGTCGCTCCTTCAGAACCACTAAACTTGAGTGGTTTAGCCGAGTTAAAATCCTTGTATTTGCATGGAGCATTGTTGTTGTTGTTGGCTTGGTTCCATTGAGCAAAGAGGTTTGGGAATTGAGCAGACATCTGCTGCGCAATGATTTCTGCCAGTTCAGCAGTCGCTATCTGGTTTTCGCGTCGAGGAGGCATTCTAAAAGAGGAAAACATGAAAGGAAACGAGTGAGATGATTGGGTGAAAAGAATGAGATGATGCAAAAATTGATAATGGCAAAGATGGTGGTCATTTGTTCGCATCACAAAGCAAACAAATGACACACAGTGACTAATCAAAGTAAATGGGTCAAAAATAATGTATCGCGAAGACATGCTCGCCTATAAGTGAACACTCACCCCAAGAGTTCCCAGGTAAGAGTGACTGGTCCGATTATGTGGATTTGTACGAACACTCTAGCCTTAGACAGAAAACCCAGGGTACAGGCATTCACCCTTCCAGTTTGCACGTGTTCACATTATTTAAAACCCAAAACCTTGACGAGATTTTGAAAACTCAAAAGGGTTCAAAACCATATAACAGAGGGTTCAAAACCTTACAATAGAGGGTTCAAAACCTCGTAATAAATCATCCAAAAACAGATGATTGTTTTTCAAAAATCATTTCGGAAAATTTGGTTTTTGTTTTGATAATCACCTAAGGATAGGTGATGTGCATGTTTTAAGATCTAAACACAAGATAACTTGTGTTAGGGTCCTAGAAAGGTTATAGTCTAGGTCAAAGAATTACTAATAACCTAATTCCCTATAACCATTGGCTCTGATACCAACTCTTCTGTCACACCCCGACCACGTAGAACATACAAAACGTGGCGGAAAACGTCGGGGAGTGTTGTAACAGAATTATTGTTTCACAACCATGGCATACAAAGTTACATTTTATTTATTAAACAAGAGTGTTATATTGTCTTAAACAGGAAACAAAGAGTTCATAACATAATTAAACTAGTCTATCTTCATTTTTAGTCTCTACGGCACAGGTCCGCCCTAGTGTCATGATCATCATCCTACGCAATAGCTCCTGAAAACACATGTGAAAATAGGTACGTCAGCATAAAAATGCCTGTGAGATACATAGGATTTGTGAAAAGAGGATTCATGACTTATGAGTTTAGAAAAAGTTGTTTAACAAAAGTCAGTCATGAACCTTGTAAATTGTTTTGTTTTGTAAATCATTCAAAAAGCAATGATATGTATAAATAAGAGAATAATGTAAGGTTAAATGAATAACCAAGAAAATGAGTTTGTATAAGATAAGTTGTTTTGTAAATCAATGTCTTGTGAAAATAAGTTGTTTATGTAAAACGTAATATGTCAAATATTGAAATGATTTAAGTAACGCTACGACATGTAATATCATACAAACACATATTTATAGGAAGTACCAGCGGCATATCCACCATGCTTGTATCATATTACACATGCCTCGTTACTCAAATCACTTACTCAAACCAACCACCAATGTAAATTGTTTATGTATAAATGAATTGTTATGTGTTAATGTGTAAACCATATCGAAATGTCTATGTCCAATGTAAACCACTAAATGTGTATATCAATGTCAAAATTTTTATGTTTAATGTAGATCATGTAATGTGTACCCAAAAATATCATGTATGGTGAGTGAAATATATCAACTAAACCATATGTATAATGCACAAACACAAGGTATTGAAGTAAAACATGGTTTAAATCAAAATTATGTTTTGTGGAACAAATGCATGCTATACTAATACAAACATTTATGCGGTATTATGAAAATGCTACATCCAAGCCTTGAGACTGTGGCGATAAACCCTTAAACAAATTAAAGGTTTATCTAAGTTATATGTATCGAATTCGGTCATTCATTCCAATCCAAACAAACCCAGGATTTCAGGAACGGGAGTTGTCAATTCCTATGGCACCACTACCTACTAACGAACGGCGTAGCTAATGTTAATGAATGTATTGTTCCATTGTAAACAACCCAAATGTCATAACAAAATGTAAGCATGTGATGAAAACAACTGTACTAAGTATGCACACAATGGACATACATAGCATGAAATGTAATGTAAAACAATGTACTAAGTATGCACACAATGGACATACATAGCATGAAATGTAATGTAAAACAATGTACTAAGTATGCACACAATGGACATACATAGCATGAAATGTAATGAAATCATGTACTATAATGTACTAACAAACATAGCAGGTATATGATGTGAAAACAGGAAAGCATGAAAGTAACAAGTAGGCACATGTGTTTCACCCCAAAATGTTTGGAAAACAGTAAAAGAGGGGTCTATGTACTCACTTGAAATTGCTCAGAAGTCCTTGAGTAACAACCAAATAATGCTAGAGATCACGGATATCAAACGGCACCTAATATAGGTAACTATGTTAATAAACCGGACCTAAATCGGAGGATCGGATAGAATGAGGGTTCGTAAACCAAACGAGTATGGAGACTCGTGTAATATGGTTTAACAAAGCCTACATACTAAATGAAACCTAACATAAGTGCTTACGACCCATTACGACCCGTTTAGGTAGCTTATGCTACTTTAACGCGTCGTTCGCGTGAAACGCGTTCGGACCGCCTAACTAGTCCTATGACAAGTAGAATATGCCTTAACATGCCTAATATTGTCGCCAAATCAGTTTAGATGTCAAAAGTTATGTCACATATGTTTATAATGAATTTTGGCATCAAAGGGGTATTTTGGTAATTTACCTAAGGCATATAAACTACTTATCATACAACTACTTAAACGTCGTGACCATAAGGTATAACCTCGGAAGGTTATTCCCTACCTACTATGGTCACCTAATGTATTTGGTCGGATCCTAATGATCGACCAAATGGGTCGGGTTCGAAGGTATAAGCGATTTATTAGATCGCTTACCCTTACGACCCTAGACAACGTGGTAATCAGTAGGCATAGTCCCAAGGGACTATAACCGTCGTGATTACAATCACGTTGCGAAGTTCAAACGAACTTCGCATTGACCATAAACTGGTCAACGCAGAAAGTCAAACAAAGTTTGACTTTCAGACTCGAAAAGCAATAAAAGAACGAAGGAGTACTTACAAAGGGTCCCCGAATGCTAATCTCGATCCAAGTAACTCAGGTATGAAACAATGGTTTCAACTTAGAGTTTCTCAAATCAAAATTCTAGTGGGTTTTGCAATGGCATGGGGTGTATTTATAGTTTTAATAGCACCGTTAGGATCGTTTATCGGGAAACGTGCTTTGATCTTGGCCATACACTTGCACCCATGGTATTGTAATACCATGTGCACATCCAAAACCAGCCCCTAGTATCAGAATTACCATGTGCAAGTGGGTTTTGTGGGTAATGCAGCTGTTAACAGCCTGTTTAAACATCGAATCTGGTCTGAGAGGCTGACGCGGGCCGTGTAAGGATACACCAGGATTTGACGCGGGCCGCATGGCCTGTCTGATCAGTCAACAACTTTCAGAAATGACAGTTTCAGTCCCTGTTGGTGTTTAAGGCCATTTCCGGCACTTCTATGGCCCGTAAAGCGAACTTTAAGGCCCTAAAATGATTCCTAAACATTGTGGACATGAAACATGCTCAAAAATATGTCGGATGTTGGTTCGTTTGGTCGTACAATCGCGATGTTCGCTTAATTACGACGGAATGCGCATAAGCGCGAAAATCGATCCAAATGACGCGACGAATGAATTTTTCTTATGCCAAACACTAAAATAAAATATTTTTGTGCTTACATAAATTTTTGGATGTCCGGATGTATTCAGAATGTAAGTTATGCGCGAAAATGCAAACTTATGCACTTTTTGACACTTTTAGTCCCTGAATGAGCAAAAGTTTATTTTAGCACACCGAACCCCTCAAAGCCTATTTCTAAGCTATATAAAGGATATTTAAGGTGTGTTTAACTTATGGTCATGTTCCGGAATGTTCGTTACGGTTCAAATTGGCATACTTTCACAGTTTGTCAACTTTAGTCCCTGCCGGCGAATTAACTTGTTTTTGCCATACCAAAGCCTTTAAAACTTATTTCTAAGTTATGTAAAGGTTATTTAAGGTATGTTAAGTATATGTTGATGTTCTGGAGTATTTTTCGCATTAAACTGATTACGTTTACGCATCAGTTTGCGTATAACTCTCCAGAAAGCGATATAGAGTTTGAAATTGAATAAAAGTCAAAACATGAAAAATGTAAAACACAACCAAACAAACATTGGGATCAAATAACATTTTTTTATTGATAACCGAACTGTTCACAATGATTACAAGCACAGATGTTACATTATGCACGCACGACACGTTAAAGTAGCGTAAGCTACCTTAATGGGTCGTGACGGGTCGAAAGCACTTAGGTTAGGTTCCGATTTAGGATGTATGCTTTGTCAAACCATATCACATGAGTTCCAACACTCATTTGGTTTACAAGACCTCATTCTATCCGATCTTCCGATTTAGGTGTCAATTTATTTACTAGTGATTCGATTACTAGGTGCTGCTTGATTTCTCTGGTTTACTTGAGTTTGTTGAAGTTCTATTGATTGAGGATACTTTGCACTTCATGTGAGTACATAGTTCCCCTATTTTACTGTTTTCAATTGTTTTGGGGTGATTCATATGTATCAAAACGATTTCCGATATTATAACGATGATTTCAAAAACGATTAAGATGGTTTATACTAAACTAATAACGATTTCGATAATGTGAACGAACTTGTTGGTTGTAGTTACATAACGAATGATATTCATTAATTTTGGCCGAACCGACCAGTATTAGGTTATGGTACCATAGGATCTGACAAATCCCGTTATCAGACTGCACCCATGGTTATGTGTGGGTTAGGTGGGTAACGACTGAATCTGTGATTGTTAACTTACCCTTTGGTGGTTTGTTAATGCGAGAAGTGAGATTGTCGAGTCACGAAGGTTTGAATGTTATTAGGGAGATGACCATAAATAGTTTTCACAATTAAAACGAGGATGATTTAAACGACTTAAACGAGTTAAACGATTTGGAAATGATTTAAACGACTTAACGATTTGGAAACGATTTGATCAAGATTAAACGAATTGGATAAACGATCGGTTTTTGGTTAAGTGTTTAGATAATGGGACGGGTGTAATATGGTGAAAACATGGTAGATACGCCGCTGATACTTCTTATATATAAGTGTTTTCAACATATTACATACCGTGGCGTTATTTAGTTCACTTGGGTAAACGATTTTAAAACGATATCACATAACGATGTTTTCGAAAGGATATAAACCATACGAGATTTATTAAACGAGTTAATACGTAATGTTTTACAATTTGGTTTACTAAAACAAATGTTTTTGGGTTAAGAATCATGGCTACGAGGCTTTATAAATTATAACCCGCTTGATTTGAGTTGGTTAATTGAGTTGCAATGTTATACTCTTTTCAAAACAAGGTTTTTAATAAGGTATTGCAACATATAAACTAGCCATGATTCCGATACTCTCATAAAACCTATGTACTCACCAGCATTTCTTTGCTGACTTTGTTTTTACATATGTTTCAGGTGATGTTGCTTGATGTTGATTGCTAGGATGCATGAGTCACATAGGATCTGGACGAGGCCTTAGTGACATAATAACAATGATAGTCGATATGTAACTTGTTTTTTTCGTTTTAAAACAATGTAAATTACTTAATGAATAAATAAAATAAAACTTTTTGTATCCATGGTTGTGAAACGATAATTCTGTTACAACACTCCCCGACGTTTCCGCCACGATTTATTGTTTTACGTGGTCGGGGTGTGACAGAAGAGTTGGTATCAGAGCCAATGGTTATAGGGAATTAGGTTATTAGTAATGCTTTGACCTAGACTATAACTTTCTAGGACCCCAACACAAGTTTTCTGCGTTTAGATTTAAAAAAAAAACAAAACTGTCACCTACCCTTAGGTGATAACCACAACAAGAACACAAATTTCGAATCTGCTTCGAAAATTAATCATCCATTCTAGGATAATTGATTACTAGGTTTTGAACCCTTCCAGTTTGAATCATATTTGGCTTAGTGCCTTCTGATTTTTCAAAATCTCGTCAAAGTTTTGGTCTAAATAATGTGAACACGTGCAAACTGGAAGAGTGAATGCCTGTACCCTGAGTTTTCTTTCTAAGGCTAGAGTGTTCGTACAAATCCACTTAATCGGACCAGTCACTCTTACCTGGGAACTCTTGGGGTGAGTGTTCACTTATAGGCGAGCATGTCTTCGCGATACATTATTTTGACTCATTTACTTTGATTAGTCACCGCGTGTCGTTTGTTTGTTCGAGGTAACGAACAAATGATCGCCTTCCTTGTATTTTGTCAATATTTTCAATACCTCATTTGTTTTTCCTAATTGTCGACCTCACTCGTTTCTCATATTTCCTTTTAGACAATGCCTCCTCGACGTGATGCTCAATCTTTTACTGCTGAAGAAGTCGCATCCCTTGTCTCTCAGCAAATGGCTGCTGTGCTTCCAGGCGTTGTAACCCAAATCCATGAGTTATACAACAACAATAATAATAACAATGCGTAGTGTAATTTCAAGAATTTCAATTCTGCTAAGCCGCTAAAGTTTTCTGGGTCGCAAGGAGCAACTGTGCTCCTGCAGTGGTTCGAGAGTATCGAGAGCACATTCAGACATGTGCAATGTCCGAATGGGTGTAAGGTTGAATTTGCATCAAGTGTGTTTGAGAAGCGTGCTCTTACGTGGTGGAACAGAGTGATGCGTGATAGGGGTGCCGAAGTGGCATTGGCACAAACATGGGAAGAGCTTCGAGCTCTCATGATGAAAGAGTTTTGTCCCCGTCACGAGGTTCGAGCATTGGAACGAGAGTTTGACAATCTAAAGCAAGATGGGGGAGAACACCGTGCGTATACGGATCGTTTTGAGGAAATCAGTCGTTTGTGTCCTACTATGGTTACCCCGTTGGAGAAAGCGATAGAGAGGTATATCAATGGTTTACCCTATTCCATACAGGATATTGTGACTGGCATTAATCCAACTATTCGTAACGCGATCGAGTTGTCTGCTACCCTGACTGAGTCTCAAGTAAGGAAGGGTAAATTTACCCACAAGGGTGATAAGAAGAAATTGACCGATTATGTCAAGGAAAAGGGTAAGGGTAAGAAAGGTGAGTCGTCGAAGAAGTCAAAAAAGCGAAAGGGTGCTCAGAATTTTGCAGTAACAGCCCAGAACCCTCAGAACCTACCGGCTCAACCGCTTGCGAAGAAAGTGTATGCTGGTACCGCACCTCACTGTGCTCGCTGCAACGGTCATCATGTTGCACAGCAAGCTTGTAAGCAATGCACAACGTGTGGTAAGCTTGGGCATCTGGCCAACATCTGTCGTTTGGGTCAGAATCAGATTGTTCAGAATCAAGCTCCAGTTCAGGGGAATGCTGCTAGATTCCCTGTTGGTGCATACGTCTGTCGACTTCGTCTTGTATCGAGTCTCGTTTGAGTTAGTTTCATACGGAATTAGGTTGGCTATAAATAGGTGTCAGTCCGTGTCATTTGAAACAGAATTAGAGAGGTGTTTATGGAGCCGAAGTGCTGCTGAAGTGTTGTTTCGCTGTAAAACTGTGTCAAGTTAATCAGAACAACAGTTAAAGTGAATATCTTGCTGAATCACACACAATATGTCTGTTTCCGCCTTTCATATTGTGTAGAACGCCTCTGATCGACTCGTTTCAGGTCCGTACACGATCCTACATGTGGTATCAGAGCTCAGGAGGAGGAGTTCTATCATTTTTAGCTTGATTTCATCAGATTTTCAAATTTCTACACCTTCATTTTAAAATTGAACAAAATTCCACGGTTAAAATGGTTTGAATTTCTCACATTATATGCAAAATTGTATTTTAACAAACCCTTGAAAGTTTCAGATCGTAAAACATCTTAAAACTTAATCAATTTGACAAAGTTCAGACCGAAATGATGACATCAGCATAATTCCGTTTGAATTTGCACCTAATTCCGCTTGAAATTGCCTTATTTCGCTTCAGATTGTAATTCCGCTTGAAAGTTTCAAACAAAATAAGTGATTTCGTTTCAAGTTGTGATTCCGTTTGAAAAGTTCATACGAAATTAGGGATTCTGTTTGAGTGGGTATTCCGTTTGAGTTGGTATTCCGTTTGAAACTGGTTTGCAGGTAATTTCGCTTCAATAAGTGATTCCGTTTGAAAGGGTATTTCATTTGTAGATGGTAATTTTGTTTCAAAAGTGATCTCGTTTGGAAGTGTTTGTTTTGTGAAAAAGTTTACCAAATCATGGAAGAAGAATTCTATAACGCGTTTGCAACAACCCCAACTACTCCAGCTGCCATTGCTCAAAACATGAACATGGAAAATGAAACTGGAACAATGCAAAAACCCCCTAAACTAATGAGCATTGAGGAGTATTATGGTTGGAAAGATAGGTTTGAAAACTGGGTCCAAGCCAATCATTTGAGATCATGGGAGTGTGTTGAGAAAAAGTATGTGCTACCACGTACTGAGTTGGGAGTTGATAAAAATATTTTTGAATTTACAGATAAGGAACGAGACATGTACAAAGCAGAGAAAACGATGATCAGTTTACTCCAGCAAGCTATTAAAGAAGACATCTTCATATTGCTTCAACATGATAAAACTTCACGTTCTATTTGGGAAGCACTCAGAATTAAGTTTGAGGGAAGTGAGAAGATGATTAAGAGTAAAAAGGTATTGCTTAAGAAAGAATTTGATCTATTCACAAGTCTGCCAGGAGAAGATACAAAGAAGTTGATTGAAAGATACTGCCACTTAGTACGTTCAATGTCTTTGTTGAGTATCAATAAAGAACGAGAGGAATGGGTAGACAAATTAGCTGATGCTTTACCTCAGAAAGAATGGGGTACATTTTTGATGATCTTAAAGAACACCGGAGAATATGATGGTTTGACGATTTCTCAGTTCATCGAAAATATTGAAGGTCAAGATCTTGAACAGCAAAAGATTGCAAGGATGAACAATCCAAGTAATCAACAAGATGTGAAAATGTATTACAAAGGCAGTGTTCAAGAGATTGAAATGAGTCCAAAAATCCAAACTGTTTTTAGTGCTGGAAACTCATCTGGAACTGTTGATCAAAATTTAAATAGTAGCAGTGGATTTTCTTCATATCCGAGTGTTAATCCAAAGAGTTCAACTTCAAGTTTTCAGTCTCAAAGTTCAAAAAGTGGAAATGGTTGTGTGATACAGTGCAACATTGCATTAAATCTCCCAAATGGTCAAAGTTTTTCTGAAGAAGTTGCTAAAGATCACATGGCGTTACTTGATACCGTGCTGGAATCTTTTGAGGGATTAGTAGCTGGAAGGATCAAAAATCCTATGCTGACGAAAGAGGATTATGATCAGATAGACGCTGAAGAGATGGAGCTCATGGACATCAAATGGTGTCTAGCAAGTGTTTTTAGAAGAGCATAAAAGTTTAAAATGATTACAGGAAGAAATGATTTTTTGGATGCACATGTGTCTACTTTGGGTTTTGATAAATCTAAAGTTACTTGTTTTCGATGCAGGGAGAAAGGTCATTTCAAGAGAGAATGCAAAAATCAAGAGGCTAGTGGAGCAAAGAATCCTTTTGGAAAAGATGATTACTATCGGAAAGCCATATATCAACAAGTTGCTCATCAACCATATCAACAAAAGGAACCACAAACTGCGCATGCAAAAATGATCGAAGATGTAAATAAGAGGGCTTATTATGGTATCATTGATCAAGATGATGAAAAAGTGGCAGAAGGATTCAGCTGGGATAAATATATTCCACCTGATTCAAAAGTCGCTGCAAAGCCAAACATCAAGATTCATAATCTTCTTTCACGATGGGAAGTTCACTCCTATGTTTGATAACGGACAAGGGTTTATCCACCAAGTCAGCAACCTTGCCAAGAACGGAAATGTGGAAATTATCAAAAGCTTGTATCGCAGCATTCAGTGCGTCCTTGGCCCCTTCGTCGTACCCAGCGACTTCTTCAAACGAGCGAGCTGAACCCTTGGCCGCTTGGAAGCCCTGCTTATTCCCTTCATTCACTCCAACCACGTTAATGCTGTTCACTAAATCAGCGACCACTTTCTCCAGCTCAGGGCTCTGATGAACCAACTTGACCACCCAAGCAATCCCGTCCGTCAAAAACCACTGCTTGGTAAGCATGAGCTCCGACACCTGAGCATACAGTTCGACCATCTCGCTATCACAACGAGTTAACATCCCTTTTGCTTCATCAATCGTTTCCCGATGAGACTGGATAGCCCTGTCGCGAGCCCTCTCAAGCTTAGACTTATCTGACAAAAGGAGCAAAGGATTAAAAAAGGGGTGAAAACATAAGACGGTAAAGAATAAAATACGAACGTACCGCTAATCAAGCGATGATGATCGGCCAGAAGTTGGTCGTAGGACGTCTGCATCTCCTTCAACTCAGCCTTGCTTCTTTTTTCTACATCAGATAGTTTTTTCTCCAAATCACCAAACTTCAACCTGAAAGTTTCCAGGTCTTGAAGAGCCTTGTCCCGGGCTTCATAGGCGGCTGCAGCCGAAGCCTGTGAAGATTTGTTAACCTCTTTCGCCTCTGTGACCTGCTCTTTCAGACGATCCACCCGAGACCGGAGAGACGAAAGCTCCTGCTTGGTTTTCGATCGAACATTATCTTCATTTTTCAAATTGGCGATCTCTCACTCAAACCTACGACAATTCGACTCCGACTCAACCCAACGTTTATAAGTCTCCACCACCAGGGAGTTCGATTGGGCTTGATTTAACATCAGAGCATTCCCAAGCTCCGGACCGCTCATCTTCCGGTAATGCGCATGTTCGGCAGGAGTTCCGAGATGAAACAAAGCAATCTTTACGGATAAAGCGTCCACTATCCTGTCTTTATTCGCCAACGACCACTCAGGGACATACTTCTCCAAAGCATGAGCAGAGTCCACGTCCACACCACCACCAAAACCTAGCTCCCGACATATAAAGACAACTTCGGTTTCATACCACAAAGGAGACGAAGAGGCGCTATCCCCACCATCAATTGGTTAGGGGCTTGGCCTTGAGACATTAGAAGCAACCCCCGTCGTAGGCTTACCCGAAGGAGAAGGTTCGATCTTCTTGAAAGATAGAGGATCGGGCATGTGGATATCTTCAATGACTTTGGTAGTCAGCCCTCCGAAAGATAACGGGCTCGTCGGAATATTGACCGGACGATCCCTTGGGGTGCGACCACCATGAAGGTGGGCATCCAAGTTCTCCAGAAAGCCTCCAGCAGCGGAAAACCCGGTGGCCAGATCGTCCTCCTCGTCCTCCAAAGTAACTGTTTTAAAGTCCAGTTTATTCTTCTTCACCTGTTTGGGATTCGGATCGGGTTTAGAAGAAGTATTACGTCTTCTTTTCAAACTAACTTGGGGACTTGCCTCGGCACCATCATCATCACCTTCTTCTTCCTCTTCAGCATGCACCCCTTCATCCTCAACAGAAAGATGCTCCGAACCATATATTACAAACTTAGAGCCAGACCCCTTTGCACTACCCGATTCAGACCTTTTTCCTTTATCACCAACCACCGCAGTTGCTTGAGTAGGAGCTACATTCGACGTCCGCATAGAAGGAACCGAACCCGAACCACCCTGTCCCGCTGAACCACCTTGATTGATCGGGGCTGTTGGCTCTCTAATTTGATAAAGATTTTCCTTCACTATGCTCAAATATGGCGGATCACCTTTCGGTGTCTTGGTGGCTCGAACATCGAGTTCGGTGGAGTCGAATGATTTCAACCTCAGAGCTTCTTTCAAACCCATAGCTACACAAAAACAAACAACAAATAATATCCATAGTCCAGCATGATAAAAGGCATACGACACATAGAAAAATAATCAACAAACAATACAAGAAACACCGAATCATGTAAAAAGTAAAACTAACCCTCTCCATTCCATTTAAGGGTAGGATACCACTCCGGTTCGGCCCAAATCGTGCTTATCCGCCCCATAACAAGGATGTGTTCCAGATACTTTTGTATGCACCCGGCTTCCTTGATCAAAGTCGCATATAAATTCCTGTTGAATTCAAAATCTTCAGGAAGAGGGGGTGGGAGGCGTAACTTTTTCAATCTCCATGACATATCGGCCGGAACGCATCGATCATCAACCAGGAAGAAACCGTCCTTCCAATCTTTTAAACTGGTAGTAATCCATGTATAACAACAAGCATTCTTCTTCCTTACCCCGAAGGTATACCAACTACCGGACCGATTCAACTTGTAAAAAGCCTGGAACACATCCAAATCCGGGTCAGAGCCCAAACCACGACATGCTAACTCAAAATGGCACACCTTGGCAAGGCCAAAGGGGTTCATTTGAGAAAGATGAACCTCATGAAATAAAAGAACTTCGATCAAGAACTTCGTCAGAGGAAGACGATAGTTGCAGTAGTCGAATAAGCGAGTATAAACCCCTATCTTCCCCGGAACAAAAGGATAAATGGGCGTATCCTTTTTGGGGAGAACAGGGTGTAAGGAGGCACGAATCGCATATTGATCCACGTACCATTTTAAGCCATTTTTATTCAAAATATTAAAACAACCGGAAAAGTTGCTTTTATTCGCCATTGTATGAAGAAGACACTAACCTGAGAGAAGAACTGTGTTTAGCCTCAGAGAAAAAGAAGAAGATAGAGAAGAAGTAAAAAGGTAAAAAGTGAAAAACTTTTTCCTTTTTTATAGAGAAATCCCACTGCCTTAAAGCAGCCAATCCACCGTTGACACGTCAAGATGGGTGACGCATATCAAAGGTCACATCGATAAAGGCAAAATTAGGGTAACTGACGGTTAACAAAAAATATAAAGGTCACCGCCAAAATTCAAAATTCGAAAATCAGCGAGTCCAGCGGCAAATAAAGGTCCCGAATCACCAGAAACTTCGCCACTTAGTTCAAAGCTTTTGCTAAACAAACACTACGAACTAGGGGGACTTGATGAGGATAAGTCCTTGGTCAGACCGAATGACCAACAAACATAGGACCGAATCTCATTACTTAAAGGGTCGGACCGCACCTAATTCCGTAGACGGAACGACTAAACACGCGGATACGCCATAACTAACTGGGACCCACAGCTTTAACTGCCATGACAATGACTGGTCTGACCCTAACTGACTCGCCACGTCAGCATACCCAAAAACTATAAATACCCCGCCAAGGCTTCCAGCAAGGGGTAATCGCTACTTTCTCTCTCTAAACTCTCCTCTCTCTCTCTTCATAACCTATTCTCTCCTCACAAATACTTATTCTCACGCCCGAGCCTGGTACCAAAGAGGCCCCCCTCCCTGTGACGAGGCTAACGGTGTGCTTTTTCCTTGTGATCTTGCAGGTTTTTTCTAGGTCATCTGAAGATGAATGATGATGATGATTTGGATGGTAGATGATGAAACTGATGGTGAATGTCGGAGGTGCTCTGATATGATGATGAACTTTGAACAGCCGCACACTACAACACTTCGTTGAAAGCAAATTTGTAATTCGTACACTGGCTTTTCGTACTCTGAACTCTCGCACACTTGACAGTTTTTGGCCGCACACTTAGTATGTAGTCGCACACTATGGAATTCGTTGTTGTCTGAGAGGTTATCAAGGTGAGTGATGTTTGAAGGTGATGATTGTTGATGTTGAACAATGTTGAATGATGAACGTGAAGATGATGATGATGATGATATTTGTCGCACATTGGAAACTCCTTTGTAAACTTTGTCGTACACTTTAAAATCTTTTCGCATAGTAGCCAAAGTCGCACAATATTCCAATGATAAATGATAATGTTGACTGGTTGCAAGTTTCAAGATAAATGATGATAATATGACCACGATATCGCACACTTTTCTTTGTAAACAAATCAGCCAATCAAATCCCGAAAATCAAGGGATAAATTAGAAAATTAATTTCCTTGATTCTTTCCACCAAACCTTCCTAAAAACGTGCAAACACAATTGATTTCTTCCTAAAATAGATCAAACATACGAATTTCCAACTGTTCTTGACGTCATCAACAATTTCTTCGTGTTCTTCGAATCTGCAAACAGTTTTCTTGTTCTTCGAATTATATCCAACACAACCGAGCCTTCGTAAGACTACTTAGGCTCTGATACCAACTGTAAGTCCCAAAACTTCTCAATCAGATATCAATAACACTAATCAAAGTGCGGAAAACTGAGAAAAGTGTAGAAGAACAAGAACAATCAATCGATTATATAATCAAGTGCACACGGTTTCTAAGAACCGCCGGGTACACAAACAAAGAATTTCGAAAATAACAAGAAGAACTAGTTTCTCTTCTAAAGTGCTAACCGTAATAATGAACTAAACATGTCAATATATAGGGTCTACTATGAACTCGGCCCACATGGCCTAACCCAAGCCCAATACAACTAATTTAGCCCACATGGCTTATCCAAATACAATCTAACCCACTAGAAACTAAGCCCAATAGCTTATTAATTGCCTTCGATAAAGATAAGCGTAAACCTACTAAATTATATGGCCTTACAATATCCCCCTAGGTTTATGATGTCTTTATCAAACTGCAGTCTTCATCATGTTTCTTTGAAAAGATACTTCATATCTTCATTATGAAACTTGGGCTCTTTGTTCTTATTAATCATAATCAGCTTGCTTGAAAATCTTGTTGAAAAGAATACAAGAGTAGGATTCTAAGCAACTCTTTTCTTTGTCAATGTCTTCTTTTTCAAGCAGGTTCACATGTACTTTTTTAAATATGCTATCATTGTCAGATGATGACTCGTATCTCGTTCTTCTGACTCAGGCAAGCTAAGGTAGGGTCTGAGAAGGCTAAGATGTAGACAGCCTTACCTCTACCCCATAGAAATAGAGAGGCAGCTTCCAGTGAGACCTCCGGCTCAATAGTAGTTTTGCATCAAGCCTTGGACATAAGGCACATAACACTAAGCAATTGAGACAACTGCCGATTAGTGTATGTACCCCCTTGTCTTTCGGCTATCAACGCCACCACATGATGCATGATTAACCATCCCCCTCTTTTAACATTATTTTCATGAAATTAGTAAAATAAAGTTAAAATTAGTGCACTTTCACTTTTGCCCCCCAGAACGCCCACATATATATACATTATATGCACATACCGCAAGCGGGGCGTTTAAGGCTTCGCCTATTTATTATGTTCAATTCAGTAATACTTTCTATTAGTGGGAATCACGTATAACTTGTCTTACCATACATTTAAAGTTAATCAAATAATTCTTTGCAACTCATCACAACTTTCACAATTTATTTTTAAACTCTATTTCTAAAGCTTGATTTGAGGCAATGAGCCGTGTCCAAACGTACTTGACTCGTTTCAAACTTTATATCTAAAGTTTGAGCTCCTCTTATGAGGTTTTTTTTCCAAGAACGAGCACGGATCGTTTATTATTTATTAGTTATTTTATTAATTATATACATTTACAACTATTTTTATATATGTTTACAATTGTAAACATGTATGTAACATATTGTTATACCTAATGTGCTCTTTTAGTTTAGTGAGCCTACTAGAACTCGATAAGTGAAGCTCGGACTTAGGATTGTTTACTCAACGAGCTTAACTTTAGTTTCCAGCACGGACTTGAGCTTGTTTTAGCTTCAGTCATTCGAACTTTTACCAAGCCGGTCTCAGAAGACTGGTGTTATTACTTTATAAACCCTACGTGGTGTTTTTGCTCCTCTTCCTTTTGGAGATTTTTGAAGACTGGTGTGATGAAGATGACGACGCTGAGGACTGAACTTTCCCCATAAGTCGCTTTTCGTTGCTACGCTTCTTGAGATATTCATCGTGTGACCCGATCAAATGTGGGAAGTTAAGCAAAGCTTGAGAGCCACGATGCTTAAAAGCAGCTCGATCATACGCCATGGCTGCTTCTTCTGGTGTCTTGTAGGTCCCCAACCACAATCTCAAGCCTTTCTTATCTGGGTTCCTCATCTCTGCTGTGAACTTCCCCCATGGCCGTTCTCTTACACCTCGGTAACGCCTCTTAGGCTGTGGAGTTCCATCGCCAAATGGAATGATACTCCCTGTCAAGAAATCCAACTTTACGGGCATTCTTGTTGCTTCCTTAGTGGAGATATCAGTGACGGTGGTTGGACAAAACTGTGGTTGTGTTTCTGTAAAAACAGTTGGATTTTCAGTGACTTCTCTTGAGGTGTCTTGTAATATTTTTGGGGTGTCATATTGGTTATGGGAAGAATTTGTGACTTCAAGAAGTTCATGAATGTTTTCAGCTAAAAAACATGTATCAGAATCATCAAGACTTAGTGACGGTTCTGTTTGATTGTTCAACATATATGAATCAAACAGACTTGAATCCGGACTGTACACCTTGGTCGAGCTTGATGAATTCAACTCGGTGAAGAAGTTTGAGATATCTTCCATGTTTAAGGATGACTCGAATGAGTCGTTGTGGAAACTCCAATCATTGAAGCTAAAGATGGAAAAACTAGTAAGGTTTTGGGAATAGTCAGGAAAAGTCTCAAAATGATCGTCAAGAAGAATGAATTCGAGGTTGGAAAGATAGTCGTCATTCACTTGGGTAAGCATGTTTTTTGTATGCAAAAACATTCCACTAGGAATTGAAGTGTGTTAATGACTAACAAAAATATTTGTGATAGCCCACCGTATATATAGGCAGGAACGTATAGTTGATTGTTGACTAGTAGAAAGGGGTGTTTTGGAATGACAGTAATGAGATAATTATTATTAATATTGTATTTACATTATAAGTAGGGTTAAAACCCGTCAGCGTTGCGCCGCGGGTACATCATAAACATTGAATGTATTAGTCCAAACGTTATATGATGCATTAACCATATGAAAAAACACATTTTAACGTATCCAGTTGAACTCAATGTAACATGTATAAGCATTGTGATTGGATGAAACGTAAAGTAAATCAAATTCGTATCGAACAATCATAACGTATTATATGTGACCCAACTCATACATAGAAAACGTAACGGGTATGAAGCAAAATATGCACATGTAATCGAAAGGGATTAATTAGAGCTTTCGAAAAAATGGGAGAAAAAAAAACCATAATTTGACTCCACTCAGTTCGAAACAAACTTTACGAAACATACATAAAATAAACACGAAAACATATTATATTTGACCTGAATCATTTTCCAAAAAAGTTTACGTCGAAACGTAGAACAACTTGAATTTATACCAAAACGTACATAAAAATGTGCACGTAAAAATAGTTTCTTTAAACGAAAACGTATTATATTTGACCTGACTCGTCTATAAAAAAAGGTTTACGTCGTAATGTAGAACAAATCATATTTATACATACCCGTACATAAAATAAGCACGAAAAAATAGTTTTTAAGTAAAGGAAGTATAGGGGTAAACCGAAACAAAATATTAGTAAAAAATTTAATAGGTTAAAAACGTTCGTAAAACCGTGCCAAGTAGCACCAATGCCACAACGACATCGACTCTCAACATCGTAAAAATAAAATAGATAAAATGATAAAAATTACACTGAACGAAAAGCAGACTAAAATCATTGAGAAACGCACACCCGTTACAGTGTGTTAATGCGAAGAAATTAACCAGAAACATAAAACGTAGAAAATAATAACTTAGTCGATCTAGGACCCGCCCGTTGCGGCAAATTTTTCAAAAGGAAAAAAAGGACGCGTTGTGACGGGTCTGTCAAATATGAAAAAATAGAGCAAAAAACGTTGAACCTCACATGCACTCTACGACATGTTAACTTGCAAAATTTAGAACGAAACGTAAAACGAAAAAGTTGCGAAAGATAAAAAAGTATGGGGGACCAAAGTTGTAAATAATAAATTGTTGTGTTAAATTATAAAAGGTGGAAAACTTTGGGTTAAAAGTAAAAAATTAAAAGGGTTAAAATACAAAATATGAAATGTTTGGGTTAAAAGTGAAAAATCAAGGTTTTTTTTTTTTTTTTTTGAAAAACTCCCCAAGCTTGGGGTACACTCCTAACGCAAATTAACCAGAAACATAAAACGTAGAAAATAATAACTTAGTCGATCTAGGAACCAGCCGTTGCGGCGAACTTTTCAAAAGGGGAAAATGGACGCGTTACGACTGGTCCGTCAAATATGAAAAAATAGAGCAAAAAACGTTGAACATCACATGCACGCTACGACATGTTAACTCGCAAAAAATTAGAACGAAACGTAAAACGAAAAACTTGCGAAAGATAAAAAGTATGGGGGACCAAAGTTGTAAATAATAAAGTGGTGTGGTAATTATAAAAGATGAAAAACTCTGGGTTAAAAGTAAAAAAAATTAAAAGGGGTTAAAACGCAAAATATGAAATGTTTAGGTGAAAAGTGAAATACAAGTTTTTTTTTTTTTTTTTTTTTAACTCCCCAAACTTAGGGTAAAACTCCTAATGCACAAAAAAGTTGCTTCTTTATAGTGTAATAATAATAATTATTATGTTATAAACTATATATTAGCAACAAAATATTGCTTTATGTAGTTGTACCCCATGCATGGGGAGATTTTCAAAATAAATTGATTTTTCATTTCTAACTCAATGCTTTTCTTCTATTACAATTTAACCCTAACACTTTTTTATTTTCATCTTTGGTCCCTCATATGTTTCATCTTTCACAAATTATTGTTTTACGTTTCGTTTTAAACTTTGCAAGTTAACACGTCGCAACATGTGTGTGGGGGTCACCGTTTTTTGGTATATTTTTTCCCATTTGACAGGTTTGTCGCAACTCGTTTATTTTTCCCCGTTCGACTTACTTATTATTTTCTACGCTTTACGTTTCGATCTAATTTTTTCGCATTAACACACAACAATGGGCGTGCGTGGTTCAACGATTTTACGCTTGCTTTTCGTTCGGAGTTACTTTTTTTTCTTTTTTATGTTTTTTACGAACTTTTCCGATGTTGTGGTCGATAGCAATGGTGTGGCATTGGTGCTACCTGGCACGGTTTTATGAATATTTTTAACCTATTGAGTTTTTTTACATAAAATTTGTTTCGAGTTTAACCCTATAATTCCTTTACTTAAAAAAACAATATTTTACGTGCATATTTTTATTTACGTGTCGGTATAAATATGATTTGCTCTATGTTTCGACGTAAACTTTTTCTGGAAAACGAGTTGGGTCAAATATAATACATTTTCATTCAAAAAACCATTTTTACATGCATGTTTTTATGTACTATAAATTGAGTTGGTCTACGTTTCGATTTGAGAGATGAGTCAGCACAAATATAATATGTATTCGTGCATATTTTATTTATGTTTCGTAAATTTTATTTCGAACCGTTTGGAGTCAAATTGTCAAATTGTAGTTAAATTCGATTTACTTTATGTTTTGATCAAATCACAATGCTTATATAGGTTATTTCGGGCTCAATCCGATACGTCACGCGCGCTTCCATACGATTAACGTATCACACGACGTTTGGAATAATCCATTAGATGTTTGCAATGTTCTCGCGCCGCAACGCGCTCAATTCTTATTGCTAGTTATATTATAGGATAAAATAAGATATTATACATATTATATATATATATATATATATAGAGAGAGAGAGAGAGAGAGAGAGAGAATCATGAGAAAACTACATATAAATGAGAAAACTAGAAAAGCTTTAAAACATGGTAGTTTTTTTTACAATTTTTTTTATAAAAATTCGATACTTTTAATGTATAAAAAAAACCTTTTTTCAAAGAAAAAAAACTTGTACTGCACATTTGCATTATATGTATCTGCTGCACATGTGCATGATATTATTAAAATTAGCTTTTGAGTTTAGTTTAGTTTTTGGTGGGAGGGTGGATTTAGGTTTTTTTGGGGGTGGGGTTGAGGGTTTAGGTTTGTGGGGGGTGTCAGTGGAGGGTGTGTTAGGTTGTTTAGGTTTTTCATATTGTTGCACATGTGTAATACAACTTTTTTTTGAATTTTTTTTGAATATATTAAATATAGCGAATTTTAATAAAAAATTCAAAAAAACAGTATGTTTTTAGGCTTTTTTAGTTAGTTTTTTGGTTTTCTCATTTAAACTTGTTTTTTCATTATTCATATATATATATATATATATATATATATAAAGGTTCTGTAAAAAAGACCAAAAGTGTGAGAAGGGTGAGAAATAATCTCATCCATTAGATCTTTTGATCTAATGGTTGGTTTAGATCAAAAGGGACCAAATTGTGAAATGTTTTTTATAAGTTTGGACTGTTTTGAAATTTGTATGAGCAATTTTGTCTTTTACATCAACATGAAAATAGGAAACTGTAAATCAATTCCCTAAATTTTCGAAATCTTTTTTTTTTCTTCATTCGAATCATCCTTCTCCTTCTTCCAGAATTCGAACAACGCCCCTCCTTCTTCCAGAATTCGAACAGTGCCCCATTCTCGTTTTTCCGATGATTGCGGCGACGGCGGATGTGTCGTTCTGGCGGTGGTTTGGGCATCCGAAGGTGCAGGGGTTCCGGCAAGGTGGTTTCTGGTTGTTTCGTACGAGCGACTAAAAGACATCCAGCAAGGTGGTGTCGGGTGGTTGGCCACCTCTACACGACAGCGGCGGCGGACCGGCAGTGGTGGTGCCGGAAGTGGAGAAGATGATACAGAGATGTAATGATTATTGAGTGGTGCTATATATGTGTTGAATGGTGTTATATACTTTATTGAATGATGTTATATATTTGCTGAATAGTGTTATATACTTTATTGTATAGTGTTATATACTTTATTGAATTGTGTTATATATGTGCTGAATGGTGTTACATACTTACTGAATGGTGTTTATAGAGATCTTTTAAAAAAATCAAGTTCCTATAATTAAGGTGGCGGTGATGAGAAGTTTTTAATTAATTGAATTAATGATAAAATCACTTGTTTACCCTTTTGAATTAATTAAGATTTAGGACACATGTCATCTCCACAATATTTCTCACCTTTCTCACACTTTTAACCTTATTTACAATAACCTTACCCTATATATATATATATAGGGGAGGGTTATCTTGAGAACGCTAAATATTGCGAGAACTGTGAGAACGAATAAAAAAACAAATTAAAACCATTTTTTTAATACAAACCTCATTGTAATTAAAATACAACATCAAAAAAAGAATTTACAACATCAAATAATTCATTTCTCCTCTCAAAATCACTTTTATTAAAATTTTTACACATGTGTAAATATAACAAATTTACACATGTGTAAATGGCAAACTTACACATGTGTAAATTTTCTTTATTTACGAATTCAAGTAATTTTAAATGTATAAATGAAATTTATAACATTGTATTCGAATAATAATGATAAGTGTAAAAAGAAATTTTGAATTTGAATTGTTTTTGACAAAGTTCTCGCGGTTTTTTGATTCGTACTCACGGTTCTCGCAATATTTAGCGTTCTCAAGATAACCCTATATATATATATATATATATATATATATATAGGGGAAGGTTCAAATGAAAACCACTAATTATTGTGAAAACTCAAAAACTAATTAAAAAAGCCAAAAAACATACCAAATTTTTTTTTTCATACCAATTTTCGCAGGTTCTTTCATATAAAAAAATTTTCAAAAAAAAAAAAAAAAACTTTTGTAGTGCACATGTGTAATACTACACATGTGTATGTGTACTACACATGTGTATTATTACACATGTATACTACAATTTTTTTTTTTTGAAAAAAAGTTTTATTTTATATATAAAAACCTGCGATTTTTGTAAAAAAAAGTTGAAAAAAATTTTTGTGTGTTTTTTAGGTTTTTTTTAGTTAGTTTTCGAGTTTCCACAATAAAAGTGGTTTTCATTTGAACCATCCCCTATATATATATATATAGGGCCGCTAGAATGAGAACCACCTCCAGTTGTAAGAACCGCGATAACCACTTTCTGGCCATTAGATCAAGGAGATGGATGGATGAGATTAAAAGTATTTAAAAATAATATTAAGTATTTTTTGTCTTATTATGTTTTTAATATTTTATTCTTTAAGGGTATATTAGTAAAATTGTCTTTTTATATATATTAATTTTAAATTACCTTTTTTGTCATATTCATTAATTACTTTTTTTACTTAATTATTTTTTATTTATAAACATATTTTTTTGTTAAACAATCTTTTGAAATCAAATTTTTAGTATATTTTTTTTAAAGATTTGTTTAAAAAAAACGTTTTGAAGAGCCGTTTTTTTAACGTTATTTACGTTTTACGCGTCGGTTTTTTACGTTTTACGCCCCGGTTTTTTTACGTTGACGTTTTTTTACGTTTTACGTGCCGGTTTTTTACGTTAACGTTAATAGTCTTTTACGCGCCGGTTTTTTACGTTTTATGCCCCGGTTACGCCCCGGTTTTTTTACGTTGACGTTTTTTTACGTTTTACGTGCCGGTTTTTTACGTTAACGTTAATAGTCTTTTACGCGCCGGTTTTTTACGTTTATGCCCCGGTTTTTTACGTTAACGTTTTTTTACGTTTTACACGCCGTTTTTTTTACGTTAACGTTTTTTACGTTTTCCTAAAAAAAATTTACGTTTTACGATTTACCTAAAACTTTTAATGTTTTACGTTTTACGTAAAAACTTTTTACGTTTTACGTTTTTACGTTTTACGTTAAAAAGTTTACTGTTTAATTTTTTTTTACTAAAAACGTTTTTACGCAAAAACGAACGCACCCAGAAAATCGCACACTCGGGATGTTTACGTAATACGTTTTACCTTTTGCGTAAACTTTTTACGTTTTATGTAAAACATTTTAAACTTTTTACGTTTCACGTAAAAATTTTTACGTTTTACGTTTCACGTAAAATTTATTACCTTTTACGTTAAAAAGTTTATGGTTTAACTTTTTTTTTACAAAAATTTTTTTACACAAAAACGAACGCACCCAGAAAATCGTTACTCGGTAGGTCTCAGATAGTTTGCTATCATCATCGACGCCTCAAAAAAATATAAAAACCCAACAAACAAAAATTAAAAAGATCGAGTGGATTCTAGAAAAAAAAACAGAAGTTTTGGCTCAGATTTTCCGATAATCAGAGGCTGCAAAAGTGGGGTTGCGGGTTAAAAAACCTACCCTCCACCATCCTTGCCGCGCCATCGTCCGTTTTTTTTTTTCATCATCACCGCCGATTCAAAAAAGGCACCAGATTCAACCGATTCAAACATTCAAAACCCACAGATCAAAACCCACAAATCAAACATTCAAAACCCACAGATCAAACATTAAAAACCCACAGATCAAGAACACATATCAAGAACACAGGCCAAGCCTCAACCGATTCAAACATTCAAAACCCAGAAAAATCAAGAACACATACCAAAAATTCAACAGATCAAGAACACAGGCCAAGATTCAACAAATAAAAACCCACAAATCAAACATTCAAAACCCAGATTCAATCGATTCAAACATTCAAAACCCACAGATCAAAACATTCAAAACCCATAGATCAAACATTCAAAACCCACATTCAAAACCTAGATTCAACCGCCGCCGACCAAACCAGTCACACAGCCACCACCTCCAACACCACTTCCGCTAACACCGTCGGGCCACCCCAAAACCGCCACCACCTCTACCCACCACCTAACACCGGAACCACCTCTACCCACCTGTCACGGCCCCCGACCCGGTTTGACCCGTTTCAGGAGCCGCGGGACAGAAAACCCGTGGTATTTATTTAATTGAGTTTAACAGCGGAAGTTTATCATCAGGATCGTTTTAAAGCTAAAATTTTTCCCTATTATTTTATTTCACAAATTGGGGATAAAACCTGATAATTTACAATAATGAGATTTCACGAAGAAATCTTTTATTTTCAAAACATATTTCTTTATTTTATACTGAGCCACTATCTTAAGCTTGAAATGCTCCCCAGCCCTTTTCCTGAATTACAACAGATCACCTGAAACATGTTTGAAAAAGGTTTTGTCAGCGGGAAATACTGAGTGAATCATTCATTTTACTAAAACGACACGTTTGTTATAATTTACAGTATTAAGAGCAATTACAATGTCTCTATCTTTTTAAATTAACTGATCCAGTTGTCACTTGACCGGACGTGTGACTGTGGACATATCACTTGCTGGGTCCGTTCACCCACAAGTGATAAATAATTAGTAGCTATGTGCACATCCCCCCACATACTGGCAGTAATTTCAGATTACATAGACTTAATCCCTGTAATTATAATCTTTGAATATAAACATGCTTTTGTAAAGTAATTTGATAAAAAGAGAATGACTCACATTGCAGATTTAATACGGATAGAGTTTACTATACGGATTAGCCTTGTTAACCTAATTTAAATAATAATGCACACAAAACTGGGTTAGTAATCAATACAACATTTACGATAACTCACGAGATCAAATTCTCACAACGAACGACAAAGTGCGATACTTCATCCATCGAATTAACGACGAACGACAAAGTATAACCCTAATGTGGGCAGCACTTAAACATCCATTGGATATATTGATCGGTCGGAAAATGAATCGTAATAGCGATCGAGTTATTACCCTGAATTGTGGCAGCACTACGTGAATCGTGTGTGTGTTTTGAACTGTTTATATAATAACTCGGAGTATAATTTGAAACTGAACGTCGCATCACCGCAGAATTGCATCAAACAGACGATACTATTTATACAAGAAAAATGTCCCCCTCGCGCCACGCGAGGGGTTCTCTTGTTCCTGTCGCGTGGCGCGACAGGCCCTACTCTACCCTAGGTTAGCTTCGTGTCACAGTAGCTTAGCTGAGTTGGTTTCGTGTAATTTCTAATTTTTGACAGCAAACTATGTGGATTTTACCGATTGGGGTTTACCCCCTCTGAGTTTTAGGGGCCTTGATCCTGATTCCGATTATTCTGAAAATTTTAGGGTTTGTTCAGAATTACTTGGGTTTCTCAATTAGGGTTTCCTATTGGACAATTAAAGTAATAAATAGTACTTTTTGATGAGAGTTGTTACATTCTCCCCACCTTAATAAAAATCTCGTCCTCGAGATTTAATGGAATAAGTGAGGATACTTTCGCTTCATTTCTGATTACAGCTCCCAAGTGTATTCAGCTCCTCTCTTTGAATCCCATCTGACTTTGACTAGAACTAATCGTTTATGTTTAATAAACTTGATCTTTCGATCCTCAATTTGAAGAGGTTTCTCAACAAATTTTAGCTTTTCGTTTACCTCTATATCTCGAAGAGGTACTACCAGTGATTCATCTGATAAGCATTTCTTGGGATTGGATACATGAAATACATCATGTACTCCAGATAATTCTTCTGGTAATTGTAAACGATAAGCAACTGGCCCTATACGTTGGATCACTGAAAATGGTCCTACGTACCTTGGACTTAGCTTTCCTTTCTTTCCGAATCTGACTACTCCTTTCCAAGGAGAAACTTTCAATAGTACTTTGTCTCCAACTTGGAATTCTAAAGGCTTGCATCTATTATCTGCATAACTTTTCTGGCGATCTCGAGCCGTCTTCAGCCTCTCCTTGATTTGAGTAATCTTATCAGTCGCCTCTTGCACTATTTCAGGACCTGATAATTGACTTTCTCCTATTTCTGCCCAACAAACTGGAGTTCTGCACTTTCTTCCATATAGTGCTTCAAATGGGGCAGTTTCAATACTTGAATGATAGCTATTGTTATAGGAGAATTCAATTAATGGTAAATGATCATCCCAACTTCCACCAAAATCTATTACACATGCTCGGAGCATGTCTTCTAGAGTTTGGATTGTCCTTTCACTTTGTCCGTCTGTTTGGGGATGATATGCAGTGCTCAGATTTAATCGAGTTCCCATAGCTTGCTGAAAACTTTTCCAAAAATGGGAAGTAAAACGACTATCCCTATCCGAAACAATGGAGAGTGGAACTCCATGTAAGGATACAACTTCATCTACATACAATTTAGCCAGTCTTTCCATGTTAAAGGTTTCTTTCATTGGTAAAAAGTGAGCTGATTTGGTTAATCGATCCACAATTACCCAAATCGCATCATTACCTTTTCTGGTTTTGGGTAACTTAGTAACAAAATCCATTGTTATAAGTTCCCATTTCCATACTGGCATTTCTAATTGTTGTAGTAATCCTGAAGGTTTCTGATGTTCTGCTTTAACTTGTGAACAAGTAAGACATTTAGAAACATATCGTGCTACATCCTTTTTCATTCCTATCCACCAAAAGTTCTTTCTTAAATCTTGGTACATCTTATTGTTTCCTGGGTGCATAGTATACCTAGATTTATGAGCTTCTTCTAAAATCCTAGGTCTTAAGTCTCCCTGCTTAGGTACCCAAATTCTACTTTTGTGGAATCTCCAAATTCCATCTGCTCCTTGTTCTAATTCCTTGATTTGTCCTTTCATTCCTTCAGCATCATCCTTGATTGCTGTAGTTTGAATATTCTTCAATTGTTCTATTAAATCTATTTGTAGATTTAATCTGAGAGCATGAACCCGTCGTTGTTTCTCATAATACTTACGACTTAAGGCATCTGCAACTACATTTGCTTTTCCTTCATGATACTGAATATCACATTCGTAGTCACTTAGGATTTCCATCCATCTCATTTGCCTCATGTTTAATTCTTTTTGCCCAAATATATATCTTAGACTTTTGTGGTCTGTGTAGACAGTAAATTTACTTCCGTAAAGATAATGTCTCCAAATCTTAAGGGCAAAAATTACGGCTCCTAATTCTAAATCATGAGTCGTATAGTTTTCTTCGTGCTTTTTTAATTTCCTTGAAGCATATGCAATCACCTTTTTGCGTTGCATAAGCACACATCCATATCCTAGTTTTGAAGCATCACAATATACTTCAAAATCTTCAGTTCCTTCTGGTAAGGCTAAGATTGGTGCATTTGTTAATTTCTGCTTCAATATTCTAAAGGCTTCTTCTTGCTTAGATCCCCATTCAAACTTAACCGCTTTACATGTTAACTTAGTTAATGGTACGGCTATCTTAGAAAAATCCTTAATAAACCGTCTATAATACCCAGCTAAACCTATAAAACTTCTTATTTCCATTGCTGTTTGTGGAACCTTCCAATTGGTAATTGCCTCTATCTTAGCAGGATCTACATGAATACCTTCGTGATTCACCATGTGTCCTAAGAATTGCACTTCTTGCAACCAAAATTCACACTTCGAGAATTTGGCATAAAGCTTTTCTTTTCTTAACAAAGTTAAGAGTGCATGAAGGTGTTCACAATGCTCTGTCTGACTTTTGGAATAAATAAGTATATCGTCTATGAAAACAATTACAAATTTATCCAAATATGGTTTACAAATCCTATTCATCATGTCCATGAATGCAGCAGGTGCATTTGTTAACCCAAAGGGCATGACTGTAAACTCATAATGACCATATCTAGTTCTGAAAGCAGTTTTAGGTATGTCTTCTTCTTGTACCTTCAATTGATGATATCCGGAGCGTAAATCTATCTTAGAAAAATATCTAGCTCCTTGAAGTTGATCAAAAAGATCATCAATCCTAGGTAATGGGTATCGATTCTTAATTGTAACCTTATTCAATTCTCTATAATCGATACACATTCTCATTGAACCATCCTTTTTCTTCACAAACAACACTGGCGCTCCCCAAGGGGATGAGCTAGGTTGTATGAATCCTTTACTTAGTAATTCATCTAATTGCTTTTTCAGTTCTAACATTTCGGTGGGTGCTAACCGATAAGGTGCCTTGGCTATTGGTGTAGTTCCTGGAATTAGATGAATCCTAAATTCTACTTCCCTGTCTGGAGGTAATCCCGCTAACTCTTCTGGGAATACATCATGATATTCGGAGACTACTGGTATTTCCTTAAGATTTTTACCCTTAGTGCTAATGATTACTGAAATCATATACACTATTCCTTGTTTTCGTTCATAATTAGCAACTTTCATTACTGATATGAACTTCATAGGCTTACGTGGTTTATCTCCTGTGATCCTAATTATTTCTCCATTGGGTGATTGAATTTCTATGGAATTCTGATCACAAAGGATTCGAGCATGGTTGGCTACTAACCAATCCATTCCTAATACAACATCAAATTCAGCTAAATTCATTGGCAATAGTTTTGCAGAAAATTTATGTCCTAAGAGTTCTATGTTTCCTTCTTGCAAAACTTTATCTATTTTAACTGAATTTCCGTCTGCTGTTTCAACTGTAAAAATCTGCCTAATATTGGTTAAAGGTAAACTAAGAGCTTGGCAGAATGAAGTATTTATAAAACTTTGGTTTGCACCAGAGTCAAATAATACTTTGGCGTAAATGTTGTGAACTAAGAACGTACCCGCTATCACATCTGGGATGAGTTCTGCTTCTTGTGTGGTCAGCTGAAATGCCCTGGCATTCTTCTTAGTAGTTCCGTCTGTCGCCTTGGTTTTGTTGTCTTCTGGTTTGATCACTTTAGGACATTCTGTTTTGAAATGTCCCGCCTCTCCACAATTGTAACAAATTATGGATTTCTTCCTGCAATTTTCTTCACGATGCCCTACCGTTTTGCAAAAATTGCAATATACTTTGCATTTTC
This sequence comes from Helianthus tuberosus, assembly GCA_030545235.1. Classification (NCBI taxonomy): domain Eukaryota; kingdom Viridiplantae; phylum Streptophyta; class Magnoliopsida; order Asterales; family Asteraceae; genus Helianthus; species Helianthus tuberosus. Next base: position 153,551,497 of record CM060448.1, on the reverse strand, counting down.
CAAAATGTTTCTTTTTGCAATTTTGACAGAATGGCAAAGTTGAAGATTGCCCCGTTCCTCTTCTCTTGAAACTGGTATTATTACCCATACGAAATCCTTGGGTAATTTTCTGAGCCAAGTCTTTCTTTCTGTCTTCATCTCTTGTACGCACCAGTTCATCAGTTAGGGTGTTAGCTAATTCCACAGCATCGTCAATAGTGCGAGGTCTCGCAGCTTTAACAATATTGCGGATTTCACTAATCAGTCCCCAAATGTAGCGAGAAATGAGTACCGGTTCTGGCGAAGCCAGCGTTGGTACCACTCTAGCATACTCGAAGAATGTCGAAGTATAACCGCGACAATCTACACCCATCATCCTATGATTTAGGAACTTATTAGTCATTTGTTCCTTTTCATACTCGGGACAGAATTTCCTTTCTACTAAACCCTTAAATCCTTCCCAAGTCATAGCATAAGCTATTATTCTTCCTTTTGATTGTAACACGGTATTCCACCATTCAAGTGCTCCTTCTTTGAAGAGATTTGATGCGTACATACCCTGATTATCTTTAGCACATTTACTTATTGCAATGACTGCTTCGGTTTTCTCTAACCAACGCAGTGATGCAGTTGCTCCTTCATTGCCTGCAAATTCAGTGGGTTTACAAGCAAGGAATTCTTTGAAAGTGCAACCAGGTGTTGCAGTTTTCATTTTCTTGGGTAATGGAGCTTAATGTGGTTCCCCATTATGATCTACATGATTATTGCCTCCGTTTACACTATTACTGAAGTTATCTTCAGTAATATGTTTACTAGGGATAATTTGTTGCGGTTCGATTGGATTCTTTATAGCAGCAACGAATGCTGGAATAGCATTGGCTATCCCTTGAGCAACAATGTTTTCGATATCTTGCCGAGTCATATATTGATCTCCTGGATGTTGCTCAGACTGATTAACCTCATTTACTGGTTCATTATCAATGTTTGCCATCTGATAATATATATATAATTTTTATTAGTATCTGATAAATAACAATTATACATAAAAACAATCAAACAATTTTCAACACACGTATAGGCAAAACTATCGATTTCTCGATTACATTTTATATATTTGATAGTATGCATCATTACACACCAATATCTTACAGAGTTTTATTCGTAGTTATTTTACAGACTGATTTTACTTTTACTATTACACAACCACAGTTTTACCATCCTACTATCTCTCGTTACTTGTCGTCCAATAAAACGAAGCTCCCTTTCATCATATTTCCAGGCAATTTGTCCCCCTATTTCCCTGATTCTATTTCCCGCATCCATCAACTCTTCACCAAAATGGCGAAGTTCAGCCATATTTTCGTTACTCATTGGTGGATTAGGTAGGCGTTCTGGATCGACTTGTGGAAAAAAGGAATAAGGATCGTTGACAATATTTTGAAATTGCCAATCATTTGTCCACCATTCGTCCATTTCTAAAGGTTGGGAGTGAACTATGGGTTCTGGGATTGCTGGTTCAAAATTCATAGGGAGTTGATTTTCAATAGGATTGGTAAAAATATTAGTATTAACAGGCTGAATCGTCTCACAGCTTGCCAATAGAAAATCTATTTCTTCCTGAAAAGTCCTTCCCTGGTTTTGTTTGGAGCTCTCTCCAATTTCCATTGGTCTAGAACCTTGTCCCACTTCCATTTCTATATCCTTGGAATATTCCTCAAACTGCATTTCCATTTGCCTAGACTCTTTCGTGACTTCAGGTTCCATCTCCTGCTGTTTAGAACTTTCCTTGGTTATAGTTTCTGTCACACCCCGACCACGTAGAACATACAAAACGTGGCGGAAACATCGGGGAGTGTTGTAACAGAATTAATTGTTTCAAATCCATGGCAATTGAAGTTTCGTTTTATTGATTAGAAGTGTTACAATGTCTTAACAAACAAAGAAAAACAACATAATTAACTAGTCTTGCATCTTTTATTGTCACTAAAGCCCAAGTCTGCCTATGTGTATCTTGATCATCTTATGCAACTGCTCCTGAAAAACACATGTGAAAATAGGTACGTCAGCATAAAAATGCCCGTGAGATACATAGGTTTTGTGAAAATAGGTTTCATGACTTATGTTTGAGAAAATGTTTAGTCATGAACCTTGTAATTTGCTTTGTCTTGTAAATCATTTGAAAATTCAATGAGTTCAGATGATATGTATAAATAAGTGAATAAGGTATGGTTAAATGAATAACCACGTAAAATGTGTTTGTATAAGATAAGTTGTTTGTAAATCAATGTCTTGTGAAAAGTATGTTATTTGTATAAAATGTTATATATCTCAAACTGAAATGATTCAAATAACGCTACGATATGTAATACCATACAACCACTTATATATAGGAAGTACCAGCGGCGTATCCACCATGCTTGTATCATATTACACACGCTTCGTTACTTAATCACTTACTCAAACCAAACTACTAAAGTAAAATGTTCATGTCTAATGTAAATCATGTAATATGTATCCAAAATGTAATCATGTGATGAATAACAAATGTACTAAGTATGCAACAATAGACATACGTAGCATGTGACCTGTACTAAGTATGCAACAATAGACATACGTAGCATATAACCTGTACTAAGTATGCAACAATAGACATACGTAGCATGTAACCTGTACTAAGTATGCAACAATAGACATACGTAGCATGTAACCTGTACTAAGTATGCACACAATGGGCACACCTAGCATGAAATGTAATGAAAACATGTACTATAATGTACTACTGAACATAGAAGGTATATGATGTGAAAACATGGAAAGCATGAAAGTAACAAGTAGGCACATGTGTTCTACCCCAAAACGTTTGGAAAACAGTAAAAGAGGGGTCTATGTACTCACTTGAGATTGCTTAGTAGTCCTTGAGTAACAACCAAACAATGCTAGAGATCGCGGATATCAAACGGCACCTACTATAGGTAACTATGTTAATAAACCGGACCTAAATCGGAAGATCGGGTAGCATGAGGGTTTGTAAACCAAACGAGTGTGGAGACTCGTGTGATATGGTTTGACAAAGCCTACATACTAAATGAAACCTAACTTAAGTGCTTACGACCCATTACGACCCGTTTAGGTAGCTTATGCTACTTTAACGCGTCATTCGCGTAAAACGCGTTCGGACCGCCTAACTAGTCCTGTGACAAGTGTTATATGCCTAAACATGTTACATAATCAGTTATGTGACAAAAGTTTAGGTTACATATGCTTAATTACCAATTATACATGAAAAGGGTATTCTGGTAATTTACCTAAGGCATATAAACTACCTATCATACAACTACTTAAACGATGTGACCATAGGGTATAACCTCGGAAGGTTATTCCCTACCTACTATGGTCACCTAATGTATTTGGTCGGATCCTAATGATCGACCAAACTGGGTCGGGTTCGAAGGTATAGGCGATTTATCAGATCGCCTACCCTACGACCCTAGACAACGTGGTAATCAGTGGGCATAGTCCCAAAGGACTATAACCAATGTGATTACACTCACGTTGCGAAGTTCAAACGAACTTCGCATTGACCATTACTGGTCAACGCAGAAAGTCAAACAAAGTTTGACTTTCAGACTCGAAAGACTCGAAAAGCAATAAAAGAACGAAAGAATACTTACGAAGGGTCCCCGAATGCTAATCCCGATCCAAGTAACTCAGGTATGAAACAATGGTTTCAACTTAGAGCTTCTAGGATCAGAATTCTAGTGGGTTTAGAAGTTGTGGGGTGGGGTATTTATAGTTTTCGGGTAACCGTTAGGATCGTTTAATGGAAACCGTGCCTTAATCCCACCCGTACAAGTGTCGGGACCTTATGGTAGCTCAAATTGATCCTTATCAGCTGACTAAGCATTTTAGAATGTGTGGTTGTGAATGTAACAGCTGCAATCTGCTGTTAGATTCGATTAATCTGGTCAGAAGGAGCCTCGCGGGCCGCGTGAGGATGTAAGGAGACTGAGGCCGGCCGCCTGGCCTGCACAGATCAGACATAAGTTTCAGAAATGACAGTTTCAGTCCCTGTACGTGTTTAAGGCCATTTCCGACACTTCTAAGGCTCGTAAAGTCAACTTTAAGGCCCTAAAATGTTGCCTAAACATTGTGGACATGAAACATGCTCAAAAATATGCCGGATGTTGGTTCGTTTGGTCGTACGAACGTGATGTTCGCTTAATTACGACGGAATGCGCATAAGCACGAAAAATGATCCAAATGACGCAACGAATGGATTTTTGGCAAGCCAAACACTAAAGCATAATATATTCATGCTTACATAAATTTTTGGATGTCCAGATGTATTCAGAACGTAAGTTATGCGTGAAAATGCAAACTTGTGCACTTTTTGACACTTTTAGTCCCTGAATGACCCAAAAGTTTATTTTAGCATACCGAACCCCTCAAAGCCTATTTCTAAGCTATGTGAAGGATATTTATGGCATGTTTAACTTATGTTCATGTTCCGGAATGTCTGTTACAGTTCATATTGGCATACTTTCGCAGTTTGTCAAGTTTAGTCCCTGTAAGCGATTTAACTTGATTTCACCACACCAACCTTCCAAAACTTATATCTAAGTTATGTAAAGGTTATTTAAGGTATGTTAATCCTATTTCACTATTCCGGAGTGTTCGTTGCATTAAACTGGTTATATCTACGCATCAGTGCGCGTATAACCTTCCAGAAAGCGATTTAGAGCTTGAAATCGAACAAGACTTGATATGGGCAAAAGATACACATATTTATACAAGTCCAAAGTATGAAATACAATATTTCATTGGTTTGGTATTTGTTTGATGGTCGCAGTGACACAGGTGTCACAGTCTCCCCTACTTTAGGAAATTTCGTCCCGAAATTTAGTTTTAGAGGAAACTTGTGGAGACAGCTGTGACGGTTTTGCCTTCAGACAAATCCATTGAGCCCTTAAGTAAAACTCTGGGCCATGTTAGGATTCTTAGCAAAGATGTCAACCCTCAAAGTGAAGTCCTTGTAGTAACAAAACATGGAGTTTTGAACTACGGACAGAAGAACGTTTCTTATGAAGACTTATCATAGGAAACTGTGTGTGTGATTGAGATCAGAATTGGGGAGTGTGAGAATAAATGACATTGGTCGAAGTCCAATACTTCTCCCGTATCATTACCCTTGCCACTGTTGGTCTTAACACATGACAAAACTTCCTGTGGTTTCTGTGCACTGAATTCCATAATTATGTAGGCCTCCATAATTACGTAGTTCCTTGCACAGTCCGCACAGTTCATTTCTTAATGCGTATGGGGAAAAATCAAACGAATAATCCTGTGGTGAATTAAATTGACTGCAATAGAGTCTCTTTAACTAGGTCACCAAAGGATTAGATTAACGAACAATCTCTTGATTTAGACCACCCGAGGGCCTATTTAACTACATAAATACATGATATATTTAACTAGATTGTCGAACCAATCTATTTAACTTAGATCGACGTAGGATCTCTTTAACTAAACTACCCACGGGGAAAAATTTAACCACATCGACGTAGGATGTATTTAACTAGATTGTCGGACCAATCTATTTAACTTAGATCGACGTAGGATCTCTTTAACTAAACTACCTACGGGGAAAATTTAACTACATCGACGTAGGATGTATTTAACTAGATTGTCGGACCAATCTATTTAACTTAGATCGACGTAGGATCTCTTTAACTAAACTACCTACGGGGAAAATTTAACTACATCGACGTAGGATGTATTTAACTAGATTGTCGGACCAATCTATTTAACTTAGATCGACGTAGGATCTCTTTAACTAAACTACCTACGGGGAAAATTTAACTACATCGACGTAGGATGTATTTAACTTTATCAACACATGTTGTCCTTAAACTTTGGAATAGTACCTTATAATCCAAGGAACTTAACTACAAAGTAGAAGTCCATTAAGGATTTAAGATAGTACCTTTTTGAATATCCTACTACGAATCCCTCATATGAAGGTATGAAAGATTCTACGAGGATTTGGATAGCGAATATCCAGAGTATACAAAAACACAAAATGCATAAACACATAGTCACATAACCACAAAATTGATTATCTAGATCTTTAATTTGTAAGTTTTGTTTTGTTAATTACGTACATGCATTTAAAGCACACTAGGAATCCATTTCATGGATTTCATTTGGTACTTTAAACATTAGCAAGAATCTAACTATGAAGATAGGAAGATCTTAATAAGAATTCGGCTTTGTCCTTTATTGAATTGTAATGTACGTATTAAGGTATACGAATAATTCAATTAAGAGCTCCGATTTGAGTGATATTCATCCACAAGGATCTGATTATGAGGATAGAAAGATCCTTCATGGATTTTGGAATTTGTGTAACGAGAGGTGCTTCGACACCTTGCACTAGGCGTGTTTAAGTCGATACACAAGGTAGAAAGTTCATAAGGTTGAGGCGCTGGATATGCCAAGGCGACATATGAAGTAGAACTTGAAGGTTAAGCAGCAACAGGGTTTGCAACTGCTTTGCTTTGAACAGCAAAGTGACACATGTTAACCAAATGTCTCCATCGTCCACCGTGGGTACATTTGTAACAGGATATTTGATTTGGATGATGATGGTTGCATTGATTTCTCCAAGGAGCGGTTCCCTTGCACGGCTTCATCCCTGAGATGACTCATGGTGATAGCTAAATCAACGGTCTTCTGGAGTACGACGCCTATTTGTTGGGCAATTGTAGCACCTGGTCCGGACATTGTTGTTGCGATGAAGAGACACCATGAAGAAAATAGGAGATACGGGAGGAAACAAGGGAAATGAAAACAGAATAACAATGCATAAAATTGCGATCATTTGTTTGTTACCTAAGGCAAACAAATGAGACGGTGACAAATCAAAGTAAATGGGTCAAAAATAATGTATCGCGAAGACATGCTCGCCTATAAGTGAACACTCATCCCAAGAATTCCCAGGTAAGCACAACTGGTCTCGCGTCTGATGAGATGTATACGAAGTGCTTGCCTAGACAGAAAACCCAGAATACAGGCATTCACCCTTCCAGTTTGCACGTGTTCACATTATTTAAAACCCAAAACCTTGACGAGATTTTGAAAACTTAAAGGGGTTCAAAACCTTATAACAGAGGGTTCAAAACCTAGTAATCAATCATCCTAGAACAGATGATTAGTTTTCAAAGTGGTTTTGAAATTTATGTTCTTGTTGTGGTCGTCGCCTAAGGATAGGTGACGCTATTGTTTTATGACTAAACGCAAGTAAACTCGCGTTAGGGTCCTAAGAAGGTTATAGACTAGGTCAAAGCATTACTAATAACCTAATTCCCTATAACCATTGGCTCTGATACCATCTTTTCTGTCACACCCCGACCACGTAGAACATACAAAACGTGGCGGAAACATCGGGGAGTGTTGTAACAGAATTAATTGTTTCAAATCCATGGCAATTGAAGTTTCGTTTTATTGATTAGAAGTGTTACAATGTCTTAACAAACAAAGAAAAACAACATAATTAACTAGTCTTGCATCTTTTATTGTCACTAAAGCCCAAGTCTGCCTATGTGTATCTTGATCATCTTATGCAACTGCTCCTGAAAAACACATGTGAAAATAGGTACGTCAGCATAAAAATGCCTGTGAGATACATAGGTTTTGTGAAAATAGGTTTCATGACTTATGTTTGAGAAAATGTTTAGTCATGAACCTTGTAATTTGTTTTGTCTTGTAAATCATTTGAAAATTCAATGAGTTCAGATGATATGTATAAATAAGTGAATAAGGTATGGTTAAATGAATAACCATGTAAAATGTGTTTGTATAAGATAAGTTGTTTGTAAATCAATGTCTTGTGAAAAGTATGTTATTTGTATAAAATGTTATATATCTCAAACTGAAATGATTCAAATAACGCTACGATATGTAATACCATACAACCACTTATATATAGGAAGTACCAGCGGCGTATCCACCATGCTTGTATCATATTACACACGCTTCGTTACTTAATCACTTACTCAAACCAAACTACTAAAGTAAAATGTTCATGTCTAATGTAAATCATGTAATATGTATCCAAAATGTAATCATGTGATGAATAACAAATGTACTAAGTATGCAACAATAGACATACGTAGCATGTGACCTGTACTAAGTATGCAACAATAGACATACGTAGCATATGACCTGTACTAAGTATGCAACAATAGACATACGTAGCATATAACCTGTACTAAGTATGCAACAATAGACATACGTAGCATGTAACCTGTACTAAGTATGCAACAATAGACATACGTAGCATGTAACCTGTACTAAGTATGCACACAATGGGCACACCTAGCATGAAATGTAATGAAAACATGTACTATAATGTACTACTGAACATAGAAGGTATATGATGTGAAAACATGGAAAGCATGAAAGTAACAAGTAGGCACATGTGTTCCACCCCAAAACGTTTGGAAAACAGTAAAAGAGGGGTCTATGTACTCACTTGAGATTGCTTAGTAGTCCTTGAGTAACAACCAAACAATGCTAGAGATCGCGGATATCAAACGGCACCTACTATAGGTAACTATGTTAATAAACCGGACCTAAATCGGAAGATCGGGTAGCATGAGGGTTTGTAAACCAAACGAGTGTGGAGACTCGTGTGATATGGTTTGACAAAGCCTACATACTAAATGAAACCTAACTTAAGTGCTTACGACCCATTACGACCCGTTTAGGTAGCTTATGCTACTTTAACGCGTCGTTCGCGTAAAACGCGTTCGGACCGCCTAACTAGTCCTATGACAAGTGTTATATGCCTAAACATGTTACATAATCAGTTATGTGACAAAAGTTTAGGTTACATATGCTTAATTACCAATTATACATGAAAAGGGTATTCTGGTAATTTACCTAAGGCATATAAACTACCTATCATACAACTACTTAAACGATGTGACCATAGGGTATAACCTCGGATTCCCTACCTACTATGGTCACCTAATGTATTTGGTCGGATCCTAATGATCGACCAAACTGGGTCGGGTTCGAAGGTATAGGCGATTTATCAGATCGCCTACCCTACGACCCTAGACAACGTGGTAATCAGTGGGCATAGTCCCAAAGGACTATAACCAACGTGATTACACTCACGTTGCGAAGTTCAAACGAACTTCGCATTGACCATTACTGGTCAACGCAGAAAGTCAAACAAAGTTTGACTTTCAGACTCGAAAGACTCGAAAAGCAATAAAGGAACGAAAGAATACTTACGAAGGGTCCCCGAATGCTAATCCCGATCCAAGTAACTCAGGTATGAAACAATGGTTTCAACTTAGAGCTTCTAGGATCAGAATTCTAGTGGGTTTAGAAGTTGTGGGGTGGGGTATTTATAGTTTTCGGGTAACCGTTAGGATCGTTTCATGGAAACCGTGCCTTAATCCCACCCGTACAAGTGTCGGGACCTTATGGTAGCTCAAATTGATCCTTATCAGCTGACTAAGCATTTTAGAATGTGTGGTTGTGAATGTAACAGCTGCAATCTGCTGTTAGATTCGATTAATCTGGTCAGAAGGAGCCTCGTGGGCCGCGTGAGGATGTAAGGAGACTGAGGCGGGCCGCCTGGCCTGCACAGATCAGACATAAGTTTTAGAAAAGACAGTTTCAGTCCCTGTACGTGTTTAAGGCCATTTCCGACACTTCTAAGGCCCGTAAAGTCAACTTTAAGGCCCTAAAATGTTTCCTAAACATTGTGGACATGAAACATGCTCAAAAATATGCCGGATGTTGGTTCGTTTGGTCGTACGAACGCGATGTTCGCTTAATTACGACGGAATGCGCATAAGCACGAAAAACGATCCAAATGACGCAACGAATGGATTTTTGGCAAGCCAAACACTAAAGAATAATATAGTCATGCTTACATAAATTTTTGGATGTCCGGATGTATTCAGAACGTAAGTTATGCGTAAAAATGCAAACTTGTGCACTTTTTGACACTTTTAGTCCCTGATTGACCCAAAAGTTTATTTTAGCATACCGAACCCCTCAAAGCCTATTTCTAAGCTATGTGAAGGATATTTATGGCATGTTTAACTTATGGTCATGTTCCGGAATGTCTGTTACAGTTCATATTGGCATACTTTCGCAGTTTGTCAAGTTTAGTCCCTGTAAGCGATTTAACTTGATTTCACCACACCAACCTTCCAAAACTTATATCTAAGTTATGTAAAGGTTATTTAAGGTATGTTAAGCCTATTTCACTATTCCGGAGTGTTCGTTGCATTAAACTGGTTATATCTACGCATCAGTGCGCGTATAACCTTCCAGAAAGCGATTTAGAGCTTGAAATCGAACAAGACTTGATATGGGCAAAAGATACACATATTTATACAAGTCCAAAGTATGAAATACAATATTTCATTGGTTTGGTATTTGTTTGATGGTCGCAGTGACACAGGTGTCACAGTTTCTTTTCCTTTTTCTAAAGGATTATCTATTTTAGGAAGTTTTGTAACTGGCTTTTTCCTACGTATACGACTTCCCCACACGTAATTCTTTCGATTCTTTCGTTTTGGCTTGTTCAAAGGTGGAGCCTTGAATTCTACCGGTTGTTCTACATCGGGAAAGTATCCAGTAAATTCTTTGAAAACTTCTAGATTCACCGGGTAAAGATTGAGGTTCTGAAAGGCTTCAGATATCCCACTCATGCTGATGTAGCATATATGCAAAATGCATAAATACTAAGTTAAAATTCATAAATAACCTTTTAATTTATTACATACTATGTACTAATTTATTACAAAGATAACTAGAAAACACACTTAGGGTTTGAAATTTTATTTATTGCACAGGGTTTCTAAATTGTAAGGGTAAGGTGCTAAAACTTTAAAATATTTAAAGATTTATATTTTCTGCTACTGTGGCTAGCATATATAAATTTGCCCATTTCTCATCTAGCTTATCTTCCCAAGGTGATTTATTGATTAATTCCTGGGTTTCCCGTTTAATCTTCTTTTCTCGGATTTTCTCTTTACTTTTCTTAATAATCATCTCCCTCTTTTCAGGAGAAAGTAATTCCTCGTATTGTGCCTTTCGCACAAATATTCCTTCTTCAGGAATTTCAGCCTGATTCGAGGATTTGGTTCGGGATGAACTTCCCTTCTCATTGGATGATCTATCTAATTTAAGATAGATGCTTGACAGCTTTTGCTTACCCATACTGTAACTAACAAATAATCAGTTAATAAAACATATAATCACATAATAGTAATCAGGAAAAATTAAGTATTTCTAAATACTTAATTAGCTTAACTTAGTGGCTCTGATACCACCTTTTTCTGTCACGGCCCCCGACCCGGTTTGACCCGTTTCAGGAGCCGCGGGACAGAAAACCCGTGGTATTTATTTAATTGAGTTTAACAGCGGAAGTTTATCATCAGGATCGTTATAAAGCTAAAATTTTTCCCTATTATTTTATTTCACAAATTGGGGATAAAACCCGATAATTTACAATAATGAGATTTCACGAAGAAATCTTTTATTTTCAAAACATATTTCTTTATTTTATACTGAGCCACTATTTTAAGCTTGAAATGCTCCCCAGCCCTTTTCCTGAATTACAACAGATCACCTGAAACATGTTTGAAAAAAGGTTTTGTCAGCGGGAAATACTGAGTGAATCATTCATTTTACTAAAACGACACGTTTGTTATAATTTACAGTATTAAGAGCAATTACAATGTCTCTATCTTTTTAAATTAACTGATCCAGTTGTCACTTGACCGGACGTGTGACTGTGAACATATCACTTGCTGGGTCCGTTCACCCACAAGTGATAAATAATTAGTAGCTATGTGCACATCCCCCCACATACTGGCAGTAATTTCAGATTACATAGACTTAATCCCTGTAATTATAATCTTTGAATATAAACATGCTTTTGTAAAGTAATTTGATAAAAAGAGAATGACTCACATTGCAGATTTAATACGGATAGAGTTTACTCTACGGATTAGCCTTGTTAACCTAATTTAAATAATAATGCACACAAAACTGGGTTAGTAATCAATACAGCATTTACGATAACTCACGAGATCAAATTCTCACAACGAACGACAAAGTGCGATACTTCATCCATCGAATTAATGACGAACGACAAAGTATAACCCTAATGTGGGCAGCACTTAAACATCCATTGGATATATTGATCGGTCGGAAAATGAATCGTAATAGTGATCGAGTTATTACCCTGAATTGTGGCAGCACTACGTGAATCGTGTGTGTGTTTTGAACTGTTTATATAATAACTCGGAGTGTAATTTGACACTGAACGTCGCATCAACGCAGAATTGCATCAAACAGACGATACTATTTATACAAGAAAAATGTCCCCCTCGCGCCACGCGAGGGGTTCTCTTGTTCCTGTCGCGTGGCGCGACAGGCCCTACTCTACCCTAGGTTAGCTTCGTGTCACAGTAGCTTAGCTGAGTTGGTTTCGTGTAATTTCTAATTTTTGACAGCAAACTGTGTGGATTTTACCGATTGGGGTTTACCCCCTCTGAGTTTTAGGGGCCCTGATCCTGATTCCGATTATTCTGAAAATTTTAGGGTTTGTTCAGAATTACTTGGGTTTCTCAATTAGGGTTTCCTATTGGACAATTAAAGTAATAAATAGTACTTTTTGATGAGAGTTGTTACACCACCACTCAAAACAAAGATTCAAACAACAAAAACAGAGACCTTCATCGTAGACATCTCCATTTTGAACACAACAGGGGGAATCAAAGGTTTAAATTCTTACCAATTTAGTAAAGAACACCCAGGCGGCGGTGGCATTGTGGTGTCATCAAGACCTCGTACAAGCAGAGGGACAGTGATCGGAGGACGGTGGTTGCGATGTGGTGGTGGGTTGAGATCGGAGCAGGAGGATGATGTTTGTTTGTAGGGTTGTTTGAAGATGAGAGAAGAAAGTCTGCAACTTTAATGAGAGAGGAGAGGTGAGAAAAGAAAGCCTGGAACTTTAAAAGAGGAGAGATGAGAGAGGAGAGATTAGACATTTAAAGGAAATGACCAAACTACCCATTTTTGTGATTGGTTGAGAGTGGTTCTCGCGGTTCTTACAACTGGAGGTGGTTCTCATTCTAGCGGCCCCCTATATATATATATATATAGAGGGCTGCTAAAATGAAAACCACCCCCAATTGTAAGAATCGAGAAAAACACTTTTCAACCATTAGATCTTCAAGATGGATGGATGGGATTAAAAGTTATTAAAACTGATATTAAATACTTTTTGTTTTATTATGTTTTTAATATTTTAATGCAAAAGGGTAGTTTAGTAAATTTAATTTTTTTTGTCTTTATTGTTTTTTTATTACTTTTTTTTGTGTTATTATATTACTAGTTTTTTAAAACATAATTTTTTATTAAAAACCATTTTAGATCCATATTTTTAAACAAAAACAATTTTTTGCACGCCATTTTTAAGCCCGGCTTTTCACACGCCGTTTTTTACGCCAGATTTTAAGTGTCGTTTTTTAACGTGCCATTTTTACGCCCCGCTTTTATGCGCCATTTTTTACGCCCCGCTTTTACACGCCATTTTTTACGCCCTGTTTTTACGCGCCATTTTTGCGACCGATTTTTTAAACGTCGTTTTTTATGCCCGGTTTTACGCGCCGTTTCTTAACGCGCCGTTTTTACACCCCGTATTCACGCCCCTTATTTACCCGTCATTTTATCACCCGGTTTTTTACAAGCCATTTTTATGCCCCTTTGTTATGCGCTGATTTTTTTTTACAAAAAACAATTTTTGTCAGGATTTTTTTACAAAAAAACGTTTTTTCGAGCCGGTTTTTTACGAGCCGTTTTTTACGGCCCCGTATTTACACGTCGTTTTATGACCCGGTTTTTTTATGACCCGTTTTTTACACCCCGTTTTTACGCGCCGATTTTTACATCACGTTTTCTACGTGCTGTTTTTTTTACGTGCCATTTGTTACGCCCCGTTTTTTTCGCCCCGTATTTGCGCGCCGTTTGTTTACACACGCGTTTTTAAATCTTTTTTACGGTTTTAAACATTCTTTTTACAAAAAAAAAACTCTTTTACAATTTTTTTGCAAACTTTTTAACAAAGAACAAAAATTTATACGAAATTTTCTTTACGGTTTTAACCTTTTTTTTACAAAAACTTTTGTTTTACACACATGTTTTTTAAACTTTTTTACGTTTTTTACGAAAACGTTTTTTACGGTTTTAAACTTTTTTTTTACAAAAAACTTTTTTACCAAGAATTTTTACAAATTTTTTTTTCATAATTTTTTTTTACAAAAGACAAAAATTTATACGAAGACTTTTTTTGCAGTTTTAACCTTTTTTACAAAAATCTATTTTACACACACGTTTTTTAACTTTTTTACATTTTTTATGAAAACTTATTTTTTACGGTTTTAAATTTTTTTAACAAAAACTTTTTTACAATTTTTTTTACAAAAACTTTTTTATAAAGTAACAAAAAAGGAGATAAAAATGTGAAGAGAGACAAATTGAAAAGACTTTAAAAAGAGACATTAATAAGGAGAGATAAATGATTTGATGGTTTTGATTAAATGACTATATCACCATTTTGGTTGTCATTATCTGATTGGTGGAGAGTGGTTCTCGCGGTTATTACAACTAGGGGTGGTTTTCATTTTAGCGGCCCCCAATATATATATATATATATATATAGGGGAAGATTATCTTGAGAACGCTAAATATTGCGAGAATGAATGAGAAAACCAATCTAAACCATTTTTTTAATACAACCCTCATTGAAATAAAAATAAAACATTAAAAAAAAGATTTTACAATATCAAATAATTCATTTCTCCTCTTAAAATCACTCTTGTTAGATTTTTTACACATTTGTAAATATAACAAATTTACACATGTGTAAATGGAAAAGTTACACGTGTAAATTTTCTTTATTTACAAACTCACGTAAATTTAAACGTGTAAATTTAATTTCTAACATTGTATTCGGATAATAATGATAAGTGTAAAAAGAAATTTTGAATTTGAATTGTTTTTGACCAAGTTGTCATGATTGTTTTATTCGTTCTCACGGTTATCACAATATTTAGCGTTCTTATTTAAAACCTCACCTATATATATATATATATATTCAAATGAAAACCACTAGTTATTGTGAAAACTCGAAAACTAATTAAAAAAGCCAAAAAAAACATACCAAATTGAAAAACCACATGTGTACTACAATTTTTTTTATATATAAAAACCTGTGATTTTTATAAAAAATTGAAAAAAAAATTGGTGTGTTTTTTAGGTTTTTTTAGTTAGTTTTCGAGTTTTCACAATAAAAGTGGTTTTCATTTGAACCATCCCCTATATATATATATATATATAGGGTAGGGCTAGGTAGGAAACCCTTATGTTTTTAAAAAACCCTAGAAAACCCAACCTCCCGATATTTTTTTTTTGAAAAAAATAACACATGTAATATACATGTTTTTAAGAGTTTTGGGCAAAAAAACAAAAAACAAAAAAGCGCCGAAGGGATCTTTTAAAAAAAAAATAAACAAGTTTCAGCATTTTTTGCCTAATACATGTTAGTCACCGAAGTTGCTGGAATTTGTTTATTTTTTTTTAAATAATCCTTCGGCGCTATTTTGTTTTTTGCCCAAAACTCTTAAAAACATGTATATTACATGTGTTATTTTTTTCAAAAAAAAAATGTCGGGTGGTTGGGTTTTCTAGGGTTTTTTTAAAAACATAAGGGTTTCCTATGGAGCCTTAACCTATATATATATATATATATATATATATATATATATATATATAGGGCCGCTAGAATGAGAACCACCACGAGTTATGAGAACCACGAGAACCAAGTGCCACGGAGGGGCGTTGACCACGAAATTTTTTTTACACCTAGATCCATATATTTTAAGACCGGGTGTAAAAAAAAAATTCAAACGACGCGCCCGAGGGGGTAGTTTTTTACACCCAAAGTTTGGTGTTTTTAAATTTTTTTCTTTTTTTTTTTTACAAACTTTGGGTGTAAAAAACTACCCCCTCGGGCACGCCGTTTGAAATTTTTTTTTTACACCCGGTCTTAAAATATACGGATCTAGGTGTAAAAAAAATTTCGTGGTCAACGCCCCTCCGTGGCACTTGGTTCTCGTGGTTCTCATAACTCGTGGTGGTTCTCATTCTAGCGGCTCCTTATATATATATATATATATATATATATATATAGGGTAAGGTTCATGCGAGAACCACCCTTATTGCGAGAACCCCGAGAACCAATGTGAACACAAAATAAAATCTAAAAAAAATCAAAAAAGCACTCAAAATTTTTTTTTTTTTTAAATATTTTTTAATAAAAAATCGCTATATTTAGTTACCATAAAAAAAAAAAAAAAAAAAAAAAAAACTTTTTTTTTCGAGTAACAGTTATCCATGCACATGTGCATATGTATCATTACTTCAACAAATTCGGTAATACGTTATCAGGAATAGACAATTGCACTTTAATTTACAATACCATTAGTAATACACTACTTTTTACATTACCAATATTCAAAATGCACATGTGCATAATTAGGTATAACCATGATATAACGTGTTTTGGTACAAAAAGTTTGTGATTTTGAATGGAGAAGTAGACTCATATACATGTTTTTTGGTTAGTTATATCTAGTGGTTGATGGTTTGGTTATAGTTGTCAATTTTTTATGTAATATGTTGATTGGATGGTATAAATGGTGTTTACATACATGTAATAAAGTGAAAATATTGTTAATGGTATTGTATTATGGATGGTAGGAGGTAATGGTATTGTATTATGGATGGTAGGAGATAATGGTAGTGTATTATGGATGGTATGATAGATGAAAGGGAAAGTGTATTCAAAGTGGTGTACCAAAACACCTTATTTCATGTTGATACATATAAATGCACATGTGCAATTCTAATATTGGTAATGTAAAAAGTAGTGTATTACATATGGTAGTGTAAATGAAAGTGCAATTGTCTAATATATGTAATGAATTACGGAATTTGTCAAAGAAATAACAAAAATGCACATGTGCATGCTTGTGTATTATGGATGGAATGATAGATGAAAGAGAAAGTAGTGTACCAAAACACCTTATTTCCTGTTGATACATATATATGCACATGTGCATTTCTAACATTGTTAACGTAAAAAGTAGTGTATTACACGTGGTAGTGTAAATGAAAGTGCAATTGACTATTATTTGTAATGAATTACGGAATTTGACAAAGAAACGATACGTATGCACATGTGCATGGATAACTGTTACTCGAAATTTTTTTTTTTTTTGAATATTTTTTTATTTTTTTTATTAACAAAATATAGCGATTTTTTCAAAAAAAATAGTAAAAAAAAAAAAAAAAAATTTGGTGTTTTTTAGATTTTTTTAGGAATTACTGTTTGTGTTCACACTGGTTCTCGCGGTTCTCGCAATAAAGGGTGGTTCCTAACGGATCTTTGTCCTATATATATATATATATATATATATAGGGCCAAGATCATTTCAGAACCATAAATATTTACAGAACTCGCAGAACTCCTAATAAACAATCTTTTTATTTATATATATTTATGTTTAGGATAATTTTATCATATATTATGTGTATTTTTATGATTACATACATGTTAAGAGTAATTTTATCATTTTTTTATATGTAATTTTATAATTACACATATGTAAACTATTTTTTTACATATATGTAATTAGTTTTGACACATATATATAATTTTTGCAATTAAACATATGCAAACTACTTTTAACATGTATGTAATCAAAGAAATACATATAATAGATGATAAAAATATCCTAAATACAAAAACTTATATATAAAATGATTGTTTATTAGGATTTCTGAAAGTTCTGTAGTTATTTAGAGTTCTGAAATGAACTCAACCCTATATATATATATATATATATATATATATGAGGGGCTCATGCGAGAACCACCTTTATTGTGAGAACCGCGAGAACCACTTACAAGGGGCCAAATATGAAATTTAATTAAAGTTGTAAAAAAATAAAAAAAAAGGCGGATGGAGAGTTATAACAAACGAGTAACTGTGTGATGAAGTTAGGGTTTTATTTGTAAGATACTCGAATACACACACAAACTATTCATTCCGGCGGCGAGTTATAACAATTTCAGGCGAACCCGACGGCGATTACGGTTCGATTACGGCTGTTACAAGTTGTTTCGAACAAATAAACGTCTAATCCGGTGGCGATTTGTAATAATTTCAGGCGAATACGTTCGATAACCGGCGGCGATACGGATGGTCTAAGTTGTTGCGGATGCGATTACGATCGATTACGGCGGCGATTACAGTTGTTATAAGTTGTTGAGGAGTACAATGACTACAAATGAAATCGGTGAATCGGAGGACAAACGTGAAACCAGACAGGGTAGATCGAAGGGCATTCTGAGGAAGAAGATTACAGGTACCAAATTATACATAAATTTTGAGGAAGAAGACTAAATGTAACAAAATATACATAGATTTATTGTATTTTGTTAGTTTACATATGTAATTTGTATAGCAATTTGAAATTGAAACACATATTTGCACAATTACAACAAATTAGGGCATATTTCACCCGAATAACACATTTTTAGGTCAATTATGAAAAATAATATGGTATTTTAATGGTGTTTTTTGTGTTAAATACAGTATTTATTATGTTATTAGACGTAGCTTGTATATTTTGTGATAATATTTAAATAATTACAATTTTTGTGTAAAATTATGGATACAGAGATTAATGTTTCTATGTTGTATGAATACACATGTAATTTAGTACACATGTATGATTATGTTAGTTTTTACAAAGTATGCATATATGCATATAATGTGATATGTACATATAAAGTATGTAAAATAATATGTATACATGTACAGTTGCATGTACAATATGTTTTACATACACATATGTATATATATTAATGGTATGCATATATGCATATATATTAATCATATGCATATAGATTAATGGTATGCATATATGCATATATATTAATGGTATGAATTTATGCATATATATTAATGGTATGCATTTATGCATACAGTTTGTTGAATAGAACAGAGATTAATTTTGTATGTTGTATGAATACACATGTAATTTAGTACACAAGTGTATGATTGTGTTAATTTTGACAGAGTATGCATATATGCATACAATGTGATATGTACATATAAAGTATGTAAAGTAATATGTTTACATGTACAGTTGCATATACAATATGTTTTACATATACAGATGCATATAGATTAATGGTATGCATATATGCATAAATATTAATGGTATGCATATATGCATATATATCAATGGTATGCATTTATGCATACAAGTTGTTGAATATAAAGTATGTTTACATGTACATTGCATATAGATTAATGGTATGCATTTATGCATACAAGTTGTTGAATATAAAATATGTTTATATGTACATTGCATATAGATTAATTGTATGCATTTATGCATACATGTTGATGCATATAAAATAACGGTAAAATATGTAAACGTATATGTTATTAGTTTTAATATATTAACATTGTTTAATTGCATGTTTATATAACAGGTGATGAAAGGGAAAAAAGGAAAGTGACATTTATTGTCGAGGTTAATGATGATAAAGAAGATAATGATGATAAAGAAGATAATGAACCAATTGTGTCGATGATTAAGAGATCACAAATTAGAAAAAGGAAAAGTAATGTTAACAATAAAGATGTGGAGAATGCAAAAAACACAACAGTTGAACAACCAAGCAAAGGTACGACATACTTGTTTGATATAATAATATTAAGTGTGTATGTAACATATGGATCCCATGTAACATAAACGTATAATGAATATATCATTGGTTTGAATGCAGAAAATGATGAAGGTGTTAGGTTGAACAAGCGGATAAAGAGGGTGGCAAAGAAGAAAGCAAATGCAAAAAACACAACAGTTGAACAACAAAGCAAAGGTACGACATACTTGTTTGATATAATAATATTAAGTGTGTATGTAACATAGGGATCCCATGTAACATAAACGTATAATGAATATCTCATTGGTTTAAATGCAGAAAATGATGAAGGTGTTAGGTTGAACAAGCGGATAAAGAGGGTGGCAAAGAAGAAAGCAAATGATAAATCAAAAAAAGAGAACATGCTAATGTCATTGCAGTGTAGGATATCACCACACCAGTTGAGCTATGTGGTAAAAATGTTGTCAAAAGCACAAAGGGAAACAGTGATGAACATGGGTTTTGGAAGGATGCTGACAATTAATACAGATTCAATACCATCAAAGCTTGCGTATTTCATAATGGATAGTTTTGATGAATCATCAATGGAGATTAAAATGCAAAATGGAAGCATAAAAGTCAATGAGACTGAGGTGAGCAATCTTTTAGGATTAAAGAATGTCGGTATAGTGCTGGATGATAAGGAAAAAAAGAAAGATGCTGAATTATTGAAAAAAAAGGAATGGGAAGCATTGTACAAAGGGAAATTGATAACACCAGCAAACATTGTAAAACGGATCGAAGCGAATATGGATGATGTCAGCTGGAAATTCAAATACGATTTTTTGACAGTATTTATGAATACTCTTGTTGGGGTGAATATGGATGGACGGTGCATAACAGATTATTTCAACAAATTTGATGATAGTACAGAAGTGGAGGACGTAAACTGGTGTGCATATATATGCAATAAGATAAGGTGTTGTAAAGACGGTTGGAAAAAGGGAAGAAACAACAGTTCGTACAACGGGCCAATTCCAATATTGACTGTAAGTTTGTTTTTTATAATAAATGATTGTATATGTGTGTATGTTTATGAATGAAATCGGTTTTTTTTTTTTGATGATTATTATGTTGTTTAATGTGTGATTGCAGATGTTATATGCGGATATGACGGTATGTGGAGAATTGAACAAAGAAAGAACGAATGGTCCATTACAGTTTTGGACAAAAGATATGCTGAGTAAAAGGGAAAAATACGAGAGTGTGAATGGCGGTTTTGGAAGGGCAATAGTGAGGGACAGCTTTAAGCAAGATGAATACAAAAATGACGAAATGGATGTTGAAATGGGAGATACAAAGAAGGATGCGAATGAAGTTATATGGAATGAAGGAATCACGTCTGAGGTATATGAATATTGTGTGATGAAAAAAATGTATATTTTCCATATATATAATAGGATAAAATTGTTATATGATGTATTTTTTGATGTAATGTAGAAATACGCTGATAAGAAAGGAGATGTTAAAAAGAAAGTTGAAAATGAAACAGAGATGTCGGGTATAAAAAAGGTATGTATGCA
The DNA here is from genome assembly GCA_030545235.1 of Helianthus tuberosus. Classification (NCBI taxonomy): domain Eukaryota; kingdom Viridiplantae; phylum Streptophyta; class Magnoliopsida; order Asterales; family Asteraceae; genus Helianthus; species Helianthus tuberosus. The sequence continues at coordinate 153,530,111 of CM060448.1, read as the reverse complement.
TATAATATTTGAAATGTTATCTATGCATAAATGCATATGCACATGATGGTATAAACAAATGCGTATATTATTTTAATTATGCATATTAACGTATTGATATTAGTTGGTAATAGTATAAACAGAGGAGTATAGTATGTATATAATTGATATGCATATATGCATATGAGTATATGAAATGTATATGCATAAATGAATGATAATGTTAAATTAATAAAATATGTGAATGTGTTGGGAATGTATATGTAGTTAATTAATATATAAATGTGTAAAAAAATCGTTGTTATTATTATTATCAGTATTATTATTATTATAAATATGATAAGTTGTGTGTAAAATCACATATGCATATGCGCATATGCATAGGAGGGTATATAATGTATATGCATATATGCATAAACAAATTTATATTATATGCATATATGCATATAATGATGTATAAATTGAATAATGACGTGTAATTTATTGGAAGATGTGAAAATTATAATAATTGTAGTATTATTATATAATATATATAATAAATTTGTTATTTTAATACTAAAAAAGGTATGAAAAATAATAAATGCAGACACATATGGATGATATAGAAGATACGGTAATCGCATTGAAGCATCAAATGAATGACATAAAGGAAGAGTTGGAAAGACAATTTTTGCTTAATCCAGACGATGAACAATTGTTGAAAGTGATTGGGATGTTTAATGAAACTTTCAAGGAAGGTGTAAAGATGGAAAAGGTTGAACAGAACGTGGATGAAATTGTAGATGATGTTATTAGTATGTTGAAGAAAAACGTAATGACGTATGATACAAAGGAAGGGGATGAATGTGGGAAGAAAAATGATGAAAGCGAGGGTACTAATGACGTACAGACAGATGATAAATCGGTAGCACAAAAAAAGGTGGCGAATAAGTATCGTAAGAAAGGGGAGAAGGTAGTTGATAAGTCAATGCCATCATTTTTATTATTGACCCCAAGTTCGCAAGAAACAGATGATGATGAGTGTGAGGAGGTAGTACCGATAAATAAACCGTTGGACGATACAGAAAAATTGTTATGGAATTTTGTGATGGTCATTAGGATGGAAAAAAAAGGTAATTATTGTTTGATGTGCGTGTGTGTGTATATGAATTCATATATGTATATATTTATGTAGCGTGTTGTATATTTCATTTGTATTGATTTGTAAAAAAAACAAAAAAATATATTGTAGGATGGAGAGAAAGAAGAATGATGATGATGTGAAAGGCGTACATGACGAAGATGGGAAAGGCGAAGTTGACACAAAAATGAAAAAGGAAAAATCAGGATTAAGCTTTATGTAAGTTGTATATATATATATATAAATATGTATGTAATTTATATGCATATATGTTTGTTATGAATATGCGTAATACATATAAAGTGTATAGAGTTGTAAAAAACATTGTTAAAACAAATTAATTAGTATTGGATAATTGAAAAAATATATGTGCATGCAGGTTGAAGATGTTTGAAACAAAACATGGATTGAATGCTTTGGGGCATACAATGAACACGTTAGATTTCGGGAAGGAGATATCAACGAATCTGATAGATTGTTGGGCAGCAATGTTAAATGATAAGGAGAAAAGGATGGTGGTTAGCGGGAAAAGACGGTTGTTTTGTTATACATCAAACTTCGTAAGTGGATTGTATTTTTATATATTAATATAAATATATATGTATAATATGTAAATGTAAACATGTGTTGGATAATAAGTTAATATGTGAATATGCATATATGCATATATAGGATAATGTAATATGTTAAGTTAACATATAGTATGCATATATGTATATAAAGAAAATTATGTTATGCATATGAATTAAATTATAATATGCATATAGGATTTTTAATAACAAAGTGATTGTATATGTATATATGTATATAGAATAAAATTTAATATATATATATATATATATATTTATATAAAACAATTGATATGCAATAATGCATATGGATTGAAGTATGATATGCATGTATGCATATGAATGAAAGTATAATATGCATATATACATATGGGTTATATTATAATATGCAGATATGCATATGGGTTATATTAGTATATATATATGTATAAATATATATAATTGACGTGAAAAAAAAATCAAATTGCATCCGGAATATATGCTGAAGAAAAAGCAAGATGAGGAGTTGGCTTTGAGAACTGTGAAAAAGTATTTGAGAGAAATATTTGAAAGGGACGACACGCTGTTGGATTTGAGAGCTTTTAATATAATAGTGGTACCAATGATCGAGAAGGCACATTTTTATCTTATTTGTATGGATTTGGATACAGGAGATGTGCAAGTGATAGATAACATGGATTCAAGCAGAGATGCAGTGCTTGTAAAGACATCATCAGAGTTTAGATACATGGGGACACCATGCAAAGTGGTATGTAAAATTAATGTAATATTTATGTATTTTGTCAATTGATGTTAATTTTTTATTTTTTGTTTTGACATTTATTATGCAGAAAAATTACATGTGTACATACATGAAGTCAGTAAACCACCCGGATACAGAAAAGCTTACAAAAGGTGTAATAAAGAGATTGAAGATTAAGTGGGGAACAAAGGATAATGTGAAAGATTGTGGGGTATTTGCAATGCGCCATAAGGAATGCTACAAGGGGAGTACAAAGGAGTTTGATTGTGGATTCAGTGATTTGAAGGATGTGAAGCAACATCAATTGAATAACATGCGAATGCGAATAGCAACAACATTGATGTTATCACCCTCAAACATTTATAGAAAAAGGGTGTTAGAGTTAGCGAAGGTAGCGGTTGAGAATGTGAAGAATGTTGAGAAAAAGGGTAAGTTGAAAACAATATCAAAACTGCAGGAGGAGTGCTGGAGAGGATTAGCGAAACAGTAGGGTGGTTGGAATTTATTATGGTTTATTGAACGGATTTAGAAAGATGGTAGATAGATTGATGATATGGTTTGTTAAGTAATTGGATAGGTAGTTTAACAATTGGAAAATGGTATGATATTATGAATATTGTTTGATTGATGGTGAAATTATATATGATATTATATATATATATATATTTTGGTGGTTGTTATGTTATGATGTTACTGGGTTTTTAAATGTAGTATGTAAAATATGCATATGTTGTGAAAAGGATACTATATGCAATTTGTAAAATGGATTGTTAATTATTATTATTATTATTATTATTATTATTATTATTATTATTATTTTTTTTTGTTTATTGATTTGATATTAAAGGATATTGGTGAATGTTGTTGTATTTATAATGTTGTATGTATATTGTAAATTGAACATGGTAAATGCGAACAAATAGATATGGAAAGTATTATGATGTAAATGTATGTATATATGTATATAAGATTAATTTGATACATACGTATTGACATATATATGTATGCATATATGAATATGGCAATTTGAAGAATATAAATGAATGAATATAACAAACGTGTTGATACATACGGAATGAATGCACATATATATAAAATTATATAGATAGGATGTAACAAGATACGGTTGTATATGCATATATGCATATGATGTGTAATAATGTAATATGTTGCAATATAAATGGTTTTAGTTATGTAAATAAAAATAATATTATGTAAAATGGATGTATATTTGATAACAATATAGAAATATGTAATAATTTATATGTACATATGTATATCAATATGTACATACGGGTTTATGCATATATGCATATATATATATATATATATATGGAACGATTAGATGTAGGGTTGGAATTGTGGATGTGATGTTGCAATTGTTATATAAAATGACAGAAGGTAGCATGTGATAAAAATGTGTTAATATGCATATATGCATATTTAAACAGGTAAACATATATTGTAATGATATGCATGTTAAAAGGTGAATGAAACTGAAAATATAAACACAACAGAATGTAAAACGTGATAAACGATATGTTTAATATAGTTGAGACAAATAAAAAGATGATCAAATGTTACTAATAAAAAATGAAAAGGTCAAACAAGGGGGAAAAACATATCAAACATCATCTTCTGATTCAGTATTGTAAACATAGTTGGGGTCACGACGGGTTCTGAACGAACGTCTAATGGTCTGGTTATATGTTTTTGAAGGTGCCAGGTCGACTTGTTGAGTATTTGTTGCAATTGTATCGTCCACTATATCAATAGGTTTGTCGTTGTAGAACTCTTCATCAGAATCGGAAGATGCATATGTAGGTTCAAAATCGAATTCATTGTCCGATACATCATAACGGGGAGGAGGAAGGTTGGCAGCAGCCGCAGCATCACATTTGGCCTTGTAAGCAGCTCGTTTTGCCTCTTTAACTTTTATACAATTGCGACTATCATGATCAAATACGTATTTGTTACAATGGTTGCACAAACGCGCAGGACGTTTACGACGTTTAACAATTTTTTCACCCGGACCGACTCGTCTTTTTTTGGTGCCCATAGGCGGCTGGATTGTTGAAGCTGAATGAATTGGAAGGTTGAGGATATCACTGATGTTAGCAGCCTTTGGGTTATGTTCTGGTTCATCAGGTAAATCTTTATATATTTCATTTCTGATGGATCGTATTTGTGTAGATAGTGAACGAAGTCGATCAGGGTTTTTTCCAATCCGATTCATGCATTGGGTAAGTAAATCAAGTATTTCAGTTTTTAGTGTACCAGTCTCGCTCATCTCTGTTGAATACATGTGTGATAAGTTGTACACGCTGGATGGGACTGCATCACGTTTCCATCGCCCACTTATGTATTGGATGGGAATACGATCAATTGATTTGAACCAAAATACGCAAAATATATAACGGCACAAATAACCGATACGTGTAAATCCCATGCAGGAACAAGTATAAGTGTGTGATGGGATATCAGCGTAAACCTGCATGAATATGAATGATGTAAGTTAGATAAATATATATGTGAAGTGGATGTGTATAAATATAAATGATGTATCGTTTGTATTGAATAATATAATAAGGTGGTATATATGCATATATGCATATAACTTAATATAATAAAAAAATATGTAAACAATTTATGGGAGAATGTATGATTACGTATGGAGTACGAATTACATAGGACGTATGTTCATGCTTGATGATGGATAGTTATAAAAATTTGTAATAAATGTGTGTTGTACATTATTATAATATATATATATCATAAAGCGGTATATTAAAATATGAATATGTACATAAAGTGTACATGTTGTCGAATGTTATGAATGTGAATATGTATGCATATGGTATTGTAGGCATATATGCATGTTGTAGTGTTAGTTACATGTATGCATAATAAAATAGGAATATATGCAAGTACGAATAATTTGGGATGAAGTAAATAATAAGTAATCATATGATGTATGCATTTATGCATACAATGTAAATTATAATAAATATGCAGAACGTATATTATGCACATATGCATATATAATTATAATTAATGTAAATAAAAAAAATAAAGAAAAAAAAATAATTAATAGTTAACAAGATAGGTACCTCGAACGTGTTGACAGTAACTCTGTTTTTGTTAAGATGTCTAACATTATAAATAGAGTCAACAGGCGTGGTGGGACGCTCAGAAATGATACAATGCAACATTCCTCGATGAATCTCTTTTTGAACTTCCAAAAATATATTCCAGGTGTATATCTCAGATGCTTGAATTTCAATGGGAAGGGTTGTTAAAAATTTTGGTGTGCGTGTGTCACTATCAAACTCATTCTTACGTTGTTTGTTACGATTGGAATCAACAGCAGTATCATAGCACATTAAGAATTGGACAAGGGAATTTGTTTCTCTAGAGTTAGTTTTGAAACGTGCATTAGAACTCTCGCACCTGGATGTCGTTTTCATCAAACAGCATAACGGAATATCTCTGAAGTAACATGGTGCCCAACGTGTGCGAATGTTATACATATCGGTCAACCATTTGTGGTTTTCAAGATTATACTCCTTCATCAAAAGTTGCCATTGTGATTCAAATGTTTCAACTGTTATGAACAAGTTCCAAACAAGTTTGTGTATTGATTTTCTCAGATTACCATTTGCAAGTATATCACCAGATATCTGTAAGTGGTTGACAATTTATAAATAAAAAAATGTTAAATTATAATATTAGTAAAAGAATGATTATATATACGTACATTGGACTATTGAATAAGATAAAGTTAATAATATTGTTACCTTAGCGGGCAGTTTATCCGTTATGTGCCACATACATAAACGGTGGGTGGATTCGGTGAATACATTTAACACAGCTTGTTTCATAGAAGCATCCTGGTCAGTAAGTATAAGTGAAGGTTGTTTTTTGTGGGCTTTAAGGAACATTTGTAGCAGCCAAGTGTATGATTCAATTGTTTCATCATATAGTAATCCAGCACCGAAAAGCACACAACGTTTGTGGTGATCAACACCAGTAAATGGAACAAAAATCATCTTGTATCTGCAACATGTGTATTGTAATATGTATTAATAATACAAATTATAAAATAAAGTTACGACATGTATGTATAAAAATGTATGTTGTGGTATGTAGGCGTGAATAAACAAAATTTATGTGTATGATGATAAAATGGAATATAGTGTTATATTAACATAAGCACATATGCATATGATGTAATGTATGTGTAAGGATACGAATACAAACATGTATGCAGATGTTTTTGTATGCATATATGCATGTCGTTAATGTTATATATGTATATTTTAAATATTATAACACGATAGGATTATATGCATTTATGCATAAGTTGATATGCGGAAAATAATAAATGAATATACGGTGTATGCATAAGTGAATAACATGCAAATTATAATGAATTTGAAGTAAATGTGTTATGCATATATGTATACATATTTATATACAAAATTAATATACAACTTATGCATATGTGCATGGATTACACCTAAACATATGATTATAAAATATGTTATTATTTATTAGTAATGAAAATTGACATACTTGTTTGTATCATATGTAGCATCAAATCCACACACGTCTCCGAAAGCTTCGTAATTACGTAAGGATACAAAGTCAGCCCAAAAAGCGGAACGAAGCTCGTTGTTTGTAACAACATATTCAAAGATGAAATCTTGACGGTGTTGGCTTCTTGCTTGTAAGGTGTCAACAAAAAGGTTTGCATCTCGGTCACCAATGAATGTTCGAAAGTCTCTACTTACATTTTTAAAATCCACTGTAGTACCTTGCACATTTTGTGGTCCACCTTTTAAGGAAACTTGAATATTGTGGGCAATGCTTGGCCCTATTTTGTTTAAACCGACCTGATGTATAAATTGTTGATTTTCAAAAGTTACTTGTCTATTTTGTCTGAGAAGATCAACATTTTCACTACTGATCATACAATGATTATGTTGCTCATCAATGCTATATAATTGAAATTGATTTGTTGTTTCCAAATATCGAAAACGGGCACATGCACCACAATTAGAGACGGTGTATCGGCTACGTCGTTTGTTGTTTGTAGGTGGTAGCGAAGAATCGAAAATGTTATGTTTTGGCTTGCCATTTTTTGAACATAAAAGATACCGATGTGTAGGAATTCTTATGGTGGGATTGGATGGGTCTGGTTTTGATTTCAAGGTGCCAATACGGACAGAAAATCCAGCCTTGGAAGCGTATTGTTTATACATCATGATAGCATCATCCCAGTGTTGGAAGACACTTCCAATGGATGGCATGTATTGAATGTCAACGTTGGGAGTCCAAAATTTGGTACCATCGGGTGATGAATAAACTGAACTTATAAATGTACCTGTTGAATGAGTAAATGAATATAAGGTTCATAATGCATATTATAAAAAAAAAATAATATAATTATGTTGTAACCTAATGTATGAATAGTGCAAATATTAATGGATTGGGAATAAGATTTTGAAATGTCAGATTTTGTGATTTAATGTATGTAATGATATAGTAGTATATGAATGTGTTTATATATGCGTATTATAATATATGTATGAATAAAAATGGTCATGTATGTATAAGTGTGTAATGAACATAATTCATATGCATATATGCATATTGAATATGGTATGCATGTAATTGTGTAAAATTAATTATAATGGACATATTGTGGTATAACGGTTTGTTTATAGATTAGACTGTTGTGAAATGATTATATTATAATATTGTTATAAGTATTATAACAGAATGTGTATAATAATGTAATCAGGTGTTGATATTAAATGAATGGTATATATGTAAATTGTTTTTAATCAAAGGATGATGGAGTAATGTAATACCTTTCTGTTCTTTATGTAGGAATTGTAGTCGTTTTGGTGTTTTTGATGAAGTTGACACATAAGAAGACGAACCAGAATCAGAATATGACTATGTGTTAGACGGGATTTCAAAATTATCATATATCACAATGTCATCTATGGGGTAGATAGTTGCAACAGCACAAGATGAATCAATTATAGGAATTAACCCTTTATCAGATTGCATTGGTGTTGGACAATGTTGATCATTTCGAATAATATTGATTGGGGCGTTTACTGAAGACGAATCAGATGATGCCATAATATCTGCAATCAAGGTGAGTAACATTTGTTGTTATTATATTGATAACATGTTGTATATTATGTAACAATATGTAGAATGACAAACAGTGTAACATTTATAAATGTGTGTAAACATATGTGATCGTATTAGAAGTAACATATATGCAAAAAAGTGATGTATATGCATATGTGCATATGTAGTAGATAAAATAAAGTACTATTTAAATGTTAACAAATCAGTTTAATGTTTATGACACAAGTGTAAATGTAATGTAATGTAATGTATGTATTAACATAAACTAAAAACATTTAATTCGTGAATATGTATACATATCTTATTGAACAAAAAGTCATATACATTACCTTGTAAGATGAGAAAGGACGAATATGATGTAAGAACGTTAGGGTTTGCAGGAATTTGATGAATTGCCGTAATTGCGAATGTGACCGGAATTAAAGATACACTATAAGGAAGATTCGATCGGTAGTCGGAATCGTGGTGGAGGAGAAATGACAAATATGATCTAAGAATGTTAGGGTTTGCAAAAATTGTATGAATTGTCGTAATACATGAACTGATTCGTTGATAATTCGTTGAGGTGTTGAGAATGTGACCGGAATTAAAGATACATCGCCGGAATCTTCGATCGGTGGTCGGAATCGTGGTGGCGGAGACGGAGGTGATAATCGGCGTCGGACATGAGTGAATAGAACCAACTGTGAATGGATATGACAACTTATTTATTGAAAATACATTATTTTTATAATTCAGTCCTTGTAGTTTGATTATTGTTGCGTTCACACTCGGTTCTCGCGGTTCTCGCAATAAGAGGTGGTTCTCGCATGATCTTCTCCCTATATATATATATAGTGTGAGGTTCATTGGGGAACACTAAAAAAGTGGGGAACCGGGGAACACTCTTAAAAATTTAACTTAACATGTTAAAAATAAATTTTTTAAACATCTTTTTCGGCGCTTCTCCTTATGTATACTTGTAGAAGCACTTTTAATAAAAAAAATCAAAAACTAAAAATATTAAAAAAAACAATAAAAAAGGCTAAAAATTGTTTTTTTAGAAAAAAATATTTTTTTACTCGACTAGTTTCTTCTCCTTTTTATAAAGAAAAGCGCTGGAATTTTTTTTTAAAAAAAATATTTTTAACATGTTAAGTTAATTCTATAAGATATAACAGTTTAAAAAAAAAATTATATTTTTAGTTTTTGATTTTTTTTTATCAAAAATGTTTCTACTTGTATTTATAAGAAAAAGAGCCGAAAAAAATTTAGAAAAATATTTTTTTTAACATGTTAAGTATAATTTTTAAGAGTGTTCCCCCGTTCCCCACTTTTTTAGTGTTCCCCAATGAACCCTCCCGTATATATATATATATATATATATATATATATATATATATATATATATATATATATATATATATATATATATAGGGAGGGGCTCATGCGAGAACCACCCTTATTGTGAGAACCTTGAGAACCAATGTGAACACAACCTAAAATAGCTAAAAAAACCTAACCCCCCCCCCCACCCCCCACCCCCTAAGCTAAAATGCTAAAAACTAAACCCCCAAAAAACCTAAAAAAATCTTAAAAAAATCTAAAAAAATCAAAAGAAAATCTAAAATTTTTTTTTTGAATTTTTTAATATTTTTTATGTTAAAATCGCTACTTTTAGAAGCAAAAAAAAAAATTTTTTTTTTTAAAAAAAAAATTTAAAATTTTTTTTTTTTACTTCGAAAAGTACCGATTTTTTTATAAAAAATATTAAAAATTCAAAAAAAAAAATTTTGTGTGATTTTTAGCTATTTTTTGGCATTTTTGGTGTGTTCACATTGGTTCTCGCGGTTCTCACAATAAGAGGTGGTTCTCGCATGATATTCTCCCTATATATATATATATATATATATATGTATACTAAAACTAACTTTTAATAAATAGTAGTCTAGAATTTATAACAGTATTAACTTTTTTAGTAATAAAATTGTTTTCATTTGAATATAAGACCCCAACATTAAAACTAACCTTTTTTATGACACTATTAATTTTTCTTGAAACCACTTATTACCTTTCTTTTTTAATTCAAACATGCGCGAAAAACGTGTTATCTTTTATTTTCACTTATATCTTTGTATTATTTTTTATATTTTCACTTTTATCTTTGTACTATTTACAAAATACGATTTTAATCATTTAATTTTTTATTAATATAGTTTATCTATGATAATTTATGCTCATTACCTTTTTTTATAAAAACTAAATACACAGTTATGTTTTGTTTTATTTTTTGTCCACTTTTCGTTACAAATTTTCTTGAAAATGGAGATATTTAACCATGATTATTTATTGGTATTGTAAACTATACAAGTGTTGTTACTATACGGCTACCCTAACAAAGTGAAACAAATTTAATCGAACAACTTTGGTACGAGTGTCGGTCTTATCAAAACTGGTACTAGTATTCGTTTTATACGTTTTTAAATAAAAATTGAATCCGCAATTGCGTTTAACTTCTTTTTTTCTTGACATTCTGACATAAATTTATATTTAAAATAAAGTACTTATTTCTAGGTATCGTAAGCTACAATATATTAAAACTAATCTTGATGAATAGTAATCTAGTTTTTTAATAGCATTATTTTTTTAATAATAAAGTGGGTTTTATTTGATTATATGACACCCATATTAAAGGAAAGTTTTTTTATAATACCATTATTTTTTCTTCAAATCATATGAATCAAACCAATTCCAACTATAATAATAAATATAAATATAAATATAAATATAAATATAAATATTATATATATATATATATATATTTATTTACATATATATGGTTAGCAAGGCTTGCTGAATAGTGTCTTTGTTAACCATTGTTTGCATGTTACAAATATTACTTGGATTGCCACGTTATAATCATTTTGCACACCACTCATCTCATTCTGCAACCTCTTCTTAGCTACAAACAAAGTCAAAAGACATCTTCCTCTCTCTCATAATGTTCCTTCACTCCCACAAAAAACCCTAATACATTCCCTGGTTTCACAAATAGTCTATTTTTTTCAAGTAGGATGCTCTAATTTGTTGCAGATGGACATGAATTGAAGGGTATTAAGTTTTTGATGGTTGATGTTCATCTAAATTTATGAGCACAAAGAAAGGTAAGAATCTGACTTGGACTTCCTACTCACTCTGTTACTTCCTTGTATCTGCTTATCTCCCTTGGTTTTTGAACATATATATCTGGTTAGCAAGGCTTGATGAATAGTGCCTTTGCTAACCATTGTTTGTCATGTTACAAATATTACTTGGATTGCCACGTTACAACCATTTGCCACTCCACTTCATCTCATTCTGCCACCTCTTCTTAACTACAAACAAAGTCAAAAGACATCTCCCTCTCTCTCATAATGTTCCTTCACTCCCACATAAACCTTAGAACCTTCTATGGTTTCACAAATAGTCCAATTTTTTCATGTAGGATGCTCTAATATGCTGTAGATGGACATGAATCGAAGGGTGAACAAAGAAGAAGAAGATAACGATGAAAAATGTAAAATGTGGGACATATGGTAAGTGGACAAAGTTGTATGAAGGGTGTGCAATGACACCAAGTAGAATCGTCGAAAGAATAATAGATAACCAAGACGAAGTTGGAATATTCTTTAAAATGTGGGACATATGGTAAGTGGACAAAGTTGCAATGTTAGATACCAGGAGAATGATATTTGCTAGACACAAGAGACGAGACACAAGTGGGCTGCCGTCGACTTCAAGGGAGAAATGAGGTTGTTTAGGGTTTGTTAAGAACTTGAGAATGCTAGATTATGGAAACCACTCATGATCTTCCGTGTGTGTATGAGTATATACGCTACCCACAATGGTCGGCCCAAATGCAATGTGTGTGCGTGTTCGGGTTGGGCTTCAAGGGCAATGGGCCGAGGGGACTAAACAACACATGTGATGTGTGTGTGCCGAGACGAATATACGCGGCCCAAACATGTGCGGCACCAAGGATGGCCCAACTACACAGTCAAACATACTCTAACAATCTTATCATAGCAAAACGTTTAACAAAAGTTTAATATATCAAAGACGTGAAAAGAGCGAATTATTAAAAGTTAGAATCACGAGTCTAAACAACACTAACCTTGAAAGTTCGGGTTGTCACAAGAACACACGTCGTCTAAAGGACTGTCGATCCTTTGTTGCACCGTTCCGTGAATTTGTAAGTTCATACGCCTTGTTATGTAGTCGTATATGATAAAACAACTATTAATCGTCGATTCAGACATGTTATTATGTGGTTATTACATTTAAACAGTTGTTTCATAAATGAATTATTGAAAATCGTGGTATATATATGATTTTTGAGTGAACATAAGGGCTAATGTTGTGATGAACTATACGTAATGTGGTACTGATGTGTTGTTTTATGTATTTTTTATTAAGGAATGATGTTATGTGCATAATGTTGGATATGATTGGCAAAACGGAAGTTGATTTGGTAAATGATAGGGTTTTTACTACTGAATTATGACTGTCGATGAGTTATGTGGTGTTAATGCACATGTGCATTAACACGACAGAATAGGCGTATACAGAATAGGCAGAATAGGCTTATACGGAACAGGATAATAAAGTAATTTTATGATCTATATTGTTAATGCACATGTGCATTAACACGACATAATAGGCTTATACGGAACAGGATAATCAAATAATTTTATGTTCTATACAGTTATGCACATGTGCATAGTTTGAAAAATTACGATTACACTAAATAAGACAATGAGGTGTGTGATACATAGTTATGCACATGTACATAAAACGTAATAGTATGTTAACATGTACATAAATTTGAATAAGATTCACTTAATAAATCAGTATAATAAGGTGATTTTGTTTTTTATATAGTTATGCATGTGTGCATAAATTGTCATAGTTGGTTAATATACACATTAATTTGAATACTAATCTCAATTATTTATTCATAAATGATATAATTTGTATGTATTGTTAAATTGGTGTTGTTTTTTTGTTATGACATACAGTTATGCAGTTATACTAATATGTAATCAATTATATTATGCAGTTATATGAACGTGTAACTCATGGTTGAATATGATAATAAGGTAGCATTATGTGATGTACAGTTATGCACATGTACATAAATTGATAGAGTATGTTTATATGCGCACATACATAATTTGTTGTAACAGGTTATTAATGTATTTAACATTTACGCACATGTGTATAATGATGTATATGTGCATATATTTTTATGTTGAACATAATTTGATGTTGATGCATATGCTCATTGTAGATATTAGATGGAGAATATATAAAAAAAGTGACATTTGTCTTTGTTGGTGCACCTAGTGTCTGTTAACTTCGTCTTAATCGAGTCTTATGTCTAGATAGGATGAACGAGCACACAATAGGATATAAATTAGGGTTAGATTACATGTTTGTATGTAATTTCGCTTGAAGGTGACATGGACCAGTTCAAGCGAAATCAATACACGTGATTTCGCTTGAACAGGACTGTGACACATTCAAGCGAAATCATGCTGGCTATAAATAGGTGTGTGCTGCGTCATTTGAAGCAAACCTGGTCATTAGTTCTAAGTCGAGGTGCTGCCGGATTTTTGTCAGAAATCATTGTAAAGACTCGGAAAATTAGTAATAGAAAAGAATTGAAAGGAAACAAGCTGTTTGACATTGTTTGCATTGATTCCGCCTTTGTAAATGATGATGAACTACTCAACTTGACTGTTTAGGTTCACCGGATCGATCCAACAGTCTTAAAGTCAAGGGAATAAGGATCAAGAAAAATGTCTGATGCAACAGACGATGAATTCACAAATGTTAAACAAAAGGGTTAGAATCTGTGATGAAGTATGAGTTTATGCATAAATGCATTTTTTTAATTAATTTATTGTTTTTTTAATGTAGGCATACTAAAGGTGAAAACATACGTACAAAAAGATAAGAACGAACAAACTGATGATAACGTCAAAACAAGGTTGAGCAAACGGAAAAACGAGGAAATAAATAGTAAGACAGGCAAACAAAGACACGATAAAACAAAAACTAAAGGGGTTGATGGGAGTAAGAAGAATATGAGATTGGTAAGATCGAATAGTACATCAGCGAAGAAGATCACACCAGCGAATGACGTTATAGGGGATAACAAAAATGTTGACGGTATGTGTTATTTAAAATAATTTATCAACTTTAGAATGCACATGTGTATTATTACGTGTAAATATTTGTTATAACATTGTTTTTTATGTTTGCACATGTGCATCGTAGTGCGATTATTGCGTTCAGAAGCGAAACCAGAAGCGAAATCAGAGGCAAAATCAGAAGCAACAGAAGCAAAGGAAGGTATTATATTAACAAGAGTTAAGAAGCTGGCAACAAAGACCGTAAGAAAAAGAGTCATTAGAGCGGTTAATTGGCGATCTATATGGACACGCTTGTCACCCCCATCAACTTTTGATTGGGTTAGACGCGTTGTCCGAAAATCAGAAGGTTATAGTGAAAGACATGGGTTTTGGTAGTATTTTAAAGCTTAAAATGGACAGCTTACCATCAAAATTATCACATTTTGTGGTGGATAAGTTTAGTGGAAAAGAAATGGTGATTAAATTGAATAGTGGTAACATAAAAATGGACGAAGATGTGATCAGTGGGTTGTTAGGGTTAAGGAATAGTAGGGTTGTTTTGAATTGTCAGATAAAAGAGAAAAAGAAGGAAATAAAGGACAAAAAAATGAATGACAGGAAGAAGGAAAAACAGAAGGAACAAAAGGGTGAAAATCAAGTTAATAGTAGACAAAAGAAAGGGAAAGATGTGGAAAGAAAGAGATAAAAGGTGAGGTGAACAAAGAAGAAGAAGATAACGATGAAAAATGTAAAATATGGGACATATGGTAAGTGGACAAAGTTGTATGAAGGGTGTGCAATGACACCAAGTAGAATCGTCGAAAGAATAATAGATAACCAAGACGAAGTTGGAATATTCTTTAAAATGTGGGACATATGGTAAGTGGACAAAGTTGCAATGTTAGATACCAGGAGAATGATATTCGCTAGACACAAGAGACGAGACACAAGTGGGCTGCCGTCGACTTCAAGGGACAAATGAGGTTGTTTAGGGTTTGTTAAGAACTTGAGAATGCTAGATTATGGAAACCACTCATGATCTTCCGTGTGTGCGTGAGTATATAAGCTACCCACAATGGCCGGCCCAAATGCAATGTGTGTGCGTGTTCGGGTTGGGATTCAAGGGCAATGGGCCGAGGGGACTAAACAACACATGTGATGTGTGTGTGCCGAGACGAATATACGCGACCCAAACATGTGCGACACCAAGGATGGCCCAACTACACAGTCAAACATACTCTAACACGTTTTACGCCCGACAATCTTATCATAGCCAAACGTTTTACAAAAGTTTAATATATCAAAGACGTGAAAAGAGCGAATTATTAAAACTTAGGGGACACGGGGTGGTTCACTAGTGATAGAATCTATCACTCACAAGCACCAATCAAGTTCCGCCATGTCATCAACCATTTTTTCATCACTCACAACCTTTTTTAGGCGGGGTGGTCATCACTCACCACCACACCCAACAATTTCCCCCCAACCAACAATTACACTCACAAAAAACAACTATCACGCGTTGAAAATATCACGAAATCGGGATTGCGTTATACTATAACGCGTTATAGCAAGGAGGCGGGGTGGGGGATATCATAGTTCCACGCGTTATATGTCTTCCCGTGATGATATAACGGGACCGCCCCGGCATCCCTTAGAATCACGAGTCTAAACAACACTAACCTTGAAAGTTCGGGTTGTCACAAGAACACACGTCGTCTAAAGGACTATCGATCCTTTGTTGCACCGTTCCGTGAATTTGTAAGTTCATACGCCTTGTTATGTAGTCATATATGATAAAACAACTATTAACCGTCGATTCAGACATGTTATTATGTGGTTATTACATTTAAACAGTTGTTTCATAAATGAATTATTGAAAATCGTGGTATATATATGATTTTTGAGTGAACATAAGGGCTAATGTTGTGATGAACTATACGTAATGTGGTACTGATGTGTTGTTTTATGTATTTTTTTATTAAGGAATGATGTTATGTGCATAATGTTGGATATGATTGGCAACACGAAAGTTGATTTGGTAAATGATAGGGTTTTTACTACTGAATTATGACTGTCAACGAGTTATGTGGTGTTAATGCACATGTGCATTAACACGACAGAATAGGCTTATACATAATAGGCAGAATAGGCTTATGCGGAACAGGATAATAAAACAATTTTATGATCTATATTGTTAATGAACATGTGTATTAACACGACATAATAGGCTTATACGGAACAGGATAATCAAATAATTTTATGTTCTATACAGTTATGCACATGTGCATAGTTTGACAAATTACGATTACACTAAATAAGACAATGAGGTGTGTGATACATAGTTGTGCACATGTACATAAAATGTAATAGTATGTTAACATGTACATAAATTTGAATAAGATTCACTTAATAAATCAGTATAATAAGGTGATTTTGTTTTTTATATGGTGATGCATGTGTGCATAAATTGTCATAGTTGGTTAATATACACATTAATTTGAATACTAATCTCAATTATTTATTCATAAATGATATAATTTGTATGTATTTTTAATTTGGTGTTGTTTTTTGTTATGACATACAGTTATGCAGTTATATTAATATGTAATCAATTATATTATGCAGTTATATGAACCTGTAACTCATGGTTGAATATGATAATAAGGTAGCATTATGTGATATACAGTTATGTACATGTACATAAATTGATAAAGTATGTTTATATGCGCACATGCATAATTTGGTGTAACAGGTTATTAATGTATTTAACATTTACGCACATGTGTATGATGATGTATATGTGCATATATTTTTTATGTTGAAAATAATTTGATGTCGATGCATATGCTCATTGTAGATATTATATGGAGAATATATAAAAAAAGTGACATTTGTCTTAAAGTCAAGGGAAGAAGGATCAAGAAAAATGTCTGATGCAACAGACGATGAATTCACAAATGTTAAACAAAAGGGTTAGAATCTGTGATGAAGTATGAGTTTATGCATAAATGCATTTTGTAATTAATTTTTTTAATGTAGGCATACTAAAGGTGAAAACATACATACAAAAAGATAAGAACGTACAAACTGATGATAACGTCAAAACAAGGTTGAGCAAATGGAAAAACGAGGAAATAAATAGTAAGACAGGCAAACAGAGACATGATAAAACAAAAACTAAAGGGGTTGATGGGAGTAAGAAGAATATGAGATTGGTAAGATCGAATAGTACACCAGCGAAGACGATCACACCAGCGAATGACGTTAAAGGGGATAACAAAAATGTTGATGGTATGTGTTATTTAAAATAATTTATCAACTTTAGAATGCACATGTGTATTATTACGTGTAAATATTTGTTATAACATTGTTTTTATGTTTGCACATGTGCATCGTAGTGCGATTATTGCGTTCAATTCGATTCGGACAACGAGTCTGTTATCATTCTTGTAACGGTCCCCAACCCGGTGTGACCCGGTCCAGGTGTCGCGGGCAGAAAACCCGTGGTATTTATTATTTGAGTTGACAGCGAAAGTTTAACAGGATCTTTTAAAACTTGAAAGTACCCAATTTATTTTATTTCACAAATTGGGGATAACACCCATAATTTACATTAAAGGTGATTTCACTGGGAAATCCCTGTTTTTACAAAAACATGTTTCTTTATTTTATTGAGCCACTTCTTCAAGCGTGCAGTGCTACATGGCACTTTTTCCTGGATCACACCAGATCACCTAAAACATGTTTTAAAAAGATTTTATCAGCAGGGAAATACTGGCGAGTCATTCAAGTTACACAAAATGACACATTGTTATAATATACAGTATTAAGGGTGATTATATTGTTTCTATCTACCAATTACCCCAAATCGGTATTTGTCACTCGACAGTATCTGTGACTATGGTCAGATCACCCATTGGCTAACCCGTTGTCCAATGGTGACGGGTATCAAGTAATGTATACAAAACCCCACATACCGGCAGTAATTGAAGATTACAAAGACTTAATCCCTGTAATTATAACTGGAAAACATTTAGGGTTTTGTAAAGTATTTTGATAAAAAGAGAATGACTCACATTGCAGATTTAGACGGGTAGCGTTTAGCCTACTGATCTTAGCCTGGTTAACCCAATTCAAATAATAATGCACACGAAAACTAGGTCAGTAACTTAATACAACTTTTACGATAACTCACGAGATCCAAAACCTTCACGGCAAATCACAAAGTATAGCCCAAATACGGGCAACACTTAAACATCCATCGGATTGGTTTTTATCGATCGGACATTATATCGTTGCAGTGATCGAGTTATTACCCTGTTATCGAGGCAGAATTTCGTGTTTGTGTGTGTTTTTGGAGTAAACAGATGATATCTCAACGTAAAAAACGAGTTTTTACGTCGAACCAACGCCAAAATGCAAGTGCCAAAGCCCTATATTTATACTGAAAAACCGGCGTCGTCGCGTGGCGCGACAGCCTGTCGCATGGCGTGACGGGTACCCCTCTAGCATAGGGTAGCCCCATGTATTTGTAGCTTGGATGAGTCGACCGTTCGATAAAATTCGATTTCTACAGCGAACTGTTTAGATAATACCAATTAGGGAATACCCCCCCCCCCCCGAGTTTTCGGGGGCCCTGATCCTGATTCCAACCGTTCTGAAAATTTTAGGGGCCATGCAATATTACTTGGGGGTCTTAATTAGGGTTTCCTATTGGACAAATTATAATAAGAAATAGTAATTTTAATGAGAGTTTTTACATCTTCCCCACCTTATTAAAATCTCGTCCTCGAGATTTACTGGAATAAGTAGGAATACTTTTGCTTCATTTCTGATTCTAGTTCCCAAGTGTACTCAGGTCCTCTCTTTGAATCCCACTTGACCTTGACCAGCACTAGTTGTTTGTGTTTGAGAAACTTGACCTTTCTGTCTGCTATCTGCAGTGGTTTCTCCACGAATTTTAATTTCTCATTTACCTCTATCTCTTGGAAAGGTACTATCAGGGACTCATCAGATAGACATTTCTTGAGGTTGGATACATGAAATACATCATGTACCCCTGCTAACTCTTCTGGTAGTTGTAAACGATAGGCAACTGGTCCTATTCGCTGGATTACTGGGAATGGTCCTATGTACCTTGGACTTATCTTTTCCTTCTTCCCGAACCGCACTACTCCTTTCCAATGAGAAACTTTTAAGAGTACCTTATCCCAAATTTGAAATTCTAGCGGCTTGTGTCTATTGTCTGCATAACTTTTCTTGCGATCTCGAGCCGTTTTCAGTCTTTCCTTGATTTGAGTGATCTTGTCGGTGGTTTCTTGTATGATTTCAGGACCTGATAATTGGCTTTCTTCTATTTCTGCCCAACAAACTGGAGTTCTGCACTTTCGCCCATACAGTGCTTTGAATGGGGCAACTTCAATGCTTGCATGATAACTATTGTTATAGGAGAATTCAATTAAGGGTAGGTGGTCATCCCAGTTCCCACCAAAATCTATTACATATTCCCCGAGCATGTCTTCCAGGGTTTGAATCGTCCTTTCACTTTGTCCATCTGTTTGGGGATGATAAGTTGTACTTAAATTTAATCGCGTCCCCATGGCTTCTTGGAAACTTGTCCAGAAATGTGAAGTGAAACGACTATCTCTATCTGATACAATAGAGAGTATGACTCCATGTAAGGATACTACTTCATCTACATACAATTTTGCCAACCTTTCCATGCTAAAGGTTTCCTTCATGGGTAGGAAACGAGCTGATTTGGTTAATCGATCCACAATTACCAAAATAGCGTCGTTACCTTTTCTGGTTTTGGGCAACTTAGTAACAAAATTCATTGTTATGAGTTCCCATTTCTAAACAGGCATTTCTAATTGTTGGAGTAACCCAAAAGGTTTCTGGTGTTCTGCCTTAACTTGTAAACAAGTAAGACTCTTAGATACATATCTAGCTATGTCCTTTTTCATTCCTATCCACCAGAAATTATTTCTTAAATCTTGGTACATTTTATTATTTCCAGGGTGCATGGTATATCTAGATTTATGGGCTTCCTCTAAAATCTTATTTCTTAATTCTCCTTGCTTAGGTACCCAAATCCTTCTTTTGTGAAATCTCCAAATTCCATCAGCTCCTTGCTCTAATTCCTTTATTCGTCCTTTCATTCCTTCAGCATCATCCTTAATTGTTGTTTCTTGAATGTTTTTCAGTTGTTCCTTTAAATCTAACTGTAGATTTAATCTAAGAGCATGAACTCGCTTTTGCTTTTCATGATACTTACGACTTAAGGCATTTGCAACTACGTTTGCTTTTCCTTCGTGATATTGAATATCACAGTCGTAGTCACTTAGAATTTCCATCCATCTTCTTTGCCTCATTTTCAATTCTTTTTGCCCAAATATGTATCTTAAACTCTTATGATCTGTATAGACAGTAAATTTACTTCTGTACAGATAATGTCTCCAAATCTTAAGGGCAGAAATTATGGCTCCTAATTCTAAGTCGTGAGTCATATAATTCTCTTCGTGCTTCTTCAATTGTCTTGATGCATATGCAATTACCTTCTTGCGTTGCATTAACACACATCCTAATCCTAGCTTAGAAGCATCACAGTAAACTTCAAAATTTTCTGTTCCTTCTGATAAAGCAAGAATTGGGGTGTTTGTTAACTTTTGCTTTAAAATCTTAAAAGCTTCTTCTTGCTTAGGTCCCCATTCAAACTTAACTGATTTACAGGTTAGCTTAGTTAATGGTACCGCTATCTTAGAGAAATCCTTAATGAAACGCCTATAGTATCCAGCTAATCCTAGAAAACTTCTAACTTCCGTAGCTGATTGCGGGACCTTCCATTTAGTGATCGCTTCTATCTTAGCAGGATCTACGTGAATACCTTCGTGATTCACCATGTGACCCAAAAATTGCACCTCCTGTAGCCAAAATTCACACTTCGAGAATTTGGCGTAAAGCTTCTCCTTTCTTAACAAAGTTAAGAGTGCATACAGGTGCTTGCAATGCTCTTCCTGGTTTTTGGAATAAATAAGTATATCGTCGATGAAGACAATTACAAATTTATCCAAGTACGGTTTACAGATCCTATTCATCATGTCCATAAATGCTGCTGGAGTATTTGTTAGTCCAAAAGGCATAACTGTAAACTCGTAGTGACCATACCTAGTTCTGAAAGTGGTTTTAGGTATGTCTTCTTCTTGTACTTTCAATTGATGATATCCGTAGCGTAAATCTATCTTAGAAAAATATCTAGCCCCCTAAAGTTGATCGAAAAGATCATCAATCCTAGGCAATGGGTATCGATTCTTAATTGTAACCTTATTCAGTTCCCTATAATCGATACACATTCTCATCGAACCATCCTTCTTCTTGTTTACGAACAACACTGTTGCTCCCCAAGGGGATGAACTAGGTTGTATAAATCCTTTACTGAGCAATTCATCTAATTGCTTTTTCAGTTCTAACATTTCAGTGGGTGCTAATCGGTAGGGTGCCTTGGCTATCGGTGTAGTTCCAGGAATCAAATGAATTCTAAATGCTACCTCCCTATCTGGTGGTAATCCTAGTAACTCCTCTGGGAATACATCCAAGTATTCTGATACTACAGGAATTTCCTTAAGTTCCTTACCCTTAGTGCTAATGATTACCGAAATCATATACACTATTCCTTGCTTTCGTTCATAACTAGCAACTTTCATTACTGAAATGAACTTCATGAGTTTATGCGGCTTATCCCCTGTAATCATAATTATTTCTCCTGTGGGTGCACGGATTTGTATAGAGTTCTTATCACAAAGGATTCGAGCATGGTTGGCTACTAACCAATCCATTCCTAACACGACATCGAATCCAGCTAAATTCATGGGTAATAGGTTTGCAGAAAATTTATGACCTGAAAGTTCTATACTTTCTTTTTGCAAAACCGTATCTATGTTAACAGAGTTCCCGTCTGCCGTTTCTACTGTAAAAACTTGCCTAAGTTTCGTTAAGGGTAGCTTAAGAGCTTGGCAGAATGAAGTATTTATAAAACTTTGGTTTGCACCAGAGTCGAATAATACTTTCGCATAAACGTTGTGAACTAGGAACGTACCAGCTATTACGTCAGGAATCAGTTCAGCTTCTTGCATGGTCAGTTGGAAGGCTCTTACATTCTTCTTATTAGTTCCTTCAGCAGGTTTAGCCTTGTTATCTGCTGCTTTGACCAATTTAGGGCATTCTGGTCTGAAATGCCCAGCTTCGCCGCAATTGTAGCAGATCCTTGTTTTCTTTCTGCAATCTTCTTCACGATGTCCTATAGCTTTATAGAAGTTGTAGGTTTCATTACATTTTCCAAAATGTTTCTTTTTATAGTTTCTGCAGAACGGAGGAGTGGAAGATGATCCAGTTCCCTTTCTCTTGAAGTTGCTATTATTACCCATACGAAATCCTTGGGAAATTTTCTGAGCCAGTTCCTTCTTTCTGTTTTCTACTCGCGTACGCACCAGTCCGTCTGTCAAAGTGTTGGCCAAGTCTACCGCATCATCGATCGTGCGGGGTCTCGCAGCTTTGACAATATCACGGATCTCGCTAATTAAACCCCAAATATAGCGAGAGATAAGTACCGGTTCTGGCGAGGCCAGAGTTGGCACAATTCTGGCATATTCAAAGAATTTTGAAGTATACCCTCGACAATCAACATCCACCATTCGGTGGCTCAAGAATTTATTCGCCATTTGTTCTTTTTCATATTCTTGGCAGAATTTTCTTTCCACCAGACGCTTAAATTCTTCCCAACTCATGGCATAATCCAGGTCGCTTCCCTTGGCTTGCAACACCGTATTCCACCATTCTAATGATTCTTCCTTGAAAAGGTGAGAAGCATACATGACCTTATCTTCCTCGGCACATTTACTTATTTTAATTACTGCCTCGGTTTTCTCCAACCAACGTAGCATGGTAGTTTCCCCTTCATTGCCTGCAAATTCGACAGGTTTACAAGCAAGAAATTCCTTGTAAGTGCAACCAGGCATTGCAGCTTTCATTCTCTTAAGTATCGGGGCTTGAATCAAGTTGTCGTTATCGCCGCCTCCGTTAACACTGTTACTAAAATCATCGTTGCGCGTGTGTTTACTAGGATGAGCTTGTGAAGGCTCAACAGGACTTTTAACCGTAGCGACGATTGCCGAAATAACATTAGCTGTTCCTTGAGCGACGATGTTTTCTATGTCTTGCCTATTAAGAAAATGATCTTCATTGTTTTGCTCAGATTGGTTAACCTCATTAACTGGGTCATTATCAGCGTGTTCCATCTGGTAATTAATATATATAAGTTATTAGCATAAAATAAATAATGACTAAATGCAAAACAATCGCACAAAAATCACGTCACACATATAGCCAAAATTGTCGATTTTTTGACTTCCATATTTTATATATTACTATGCGTCCGTACACACCAGTTATCCTACAAGAGTTTTATTTTTAAGTTATTTTACCGGATTATATTTTTATTACTATTATTATTATTTTGTTATTATACAACCACAACCACACAGTTACACCATCCCCGTCAGCTGGCCTCTCAGAAACGACGTTCCCTCTCGTCGTATTTCCGTGATATCCTTTCCCCCACATCTCGGATTCTATTTCCTGCGCCCACTAGCTCCTCGCCATAGTGGCGAAGTTCAGCCAAGTTCTCGGTGCTCATTGGTGGGTGTAATGGAGGCTCAGGGTCAAATTGGGGGAAAAAGGTATTAGGGTTATTCAAGAGGTTCTGAAATTACCAGTCAGTTATCCACCATTCTTCCATCTCTTCTGGTAAAGGTCGGGGTGGATAATAGGATCTGGGATAGCAGGTTCCAGATTAACTAGAAGTTGTGCTTCCGCTGGGTAATTAAATAGGTTTTCATCGGCAGGTCTGATGAGGTCACTAAGTGCCAGTTTATGATCCAACTCCTCCCATGATGGCATTTCCTGGGCTTGCCTGGAACTTTCTCCGATCTCTATTCCTTTGCCTTTATCATTGGGATCCTTAGTCTTTATAACTTTCTGTGTTGCTGGTTTCTTCCTATGCACACGCCTCCAGCCTACGAGTCTTCTTCTCTTTTTCGGTTTTGGTTTCTCCTGAGGTTGGGCTTGGAATACCAGTGGTTCCTCAGTGTCGGCCCAATAACCGGAAAAGCCTTCGAAAACTTCCATATCAGGAGAATGGATAATGATATTCTGAAGAGCTTCAGATAACTCATTCATGTTGTTAACATATATGAAGAAACATACAAAATTCTAAGTTAAAATTAAATTTTTAAGAAAATCACAGAATGGCAATCAGAAAAATTAAGTATTTCTAAATACTTAATTGGCTTAAAATCAGTGGCTCTGATACCACCCTTTTCTGTCACGGCCCCCGACCCGGTGTGACCCGGTCCAGGTGCCGCGGGCAGAAAACCCGTGGTATTTATTATTTGAGTTGACAGCGGAAGTTTAACAGGATCTTTTAAAACTTGAAAGTACCCAATTTATTTTATTTCACAAATTGGGGATAACACCCATAATTTACAATAAAGGTGATTTCACTGGGAAATCCTTGTTTTTACAAAAAAACATGTTTCTTTATTTTATTGAGCCACTTCTTCAAGCGTGCAGTGCTACATGGCACTTGTTTCCTGGATCACAGCAGATCACATGGAACATGTTTTAAAAAGATTTTATCAGCAGGGAAATACTGGCGAGTCATTCAAGTTACACAAAATGACACATTGTTATAATATACAGTATTAAGGGTGATTATATTGTTTCTATTTACCAATTACCCCAAATCGGTATCTGTCACTCGACAGTATCTGTGACTATGGTCAGATCACCCATTGGCTAACCCGTTGTCCAATGGTGACGGGTATCAAGTAATAAATACAAAATCCCACATACCGGCAGTAATTGAAGATTACAAAGACTTAGTCCGTGTAATTATAACTGGAAAACATTTAGGGTTTTGTAAAGTATTTTGATGAAAAGAGAATGACTCACCTTGTAGATTTAGACGGGTAGCGTTTAGCCAACTGATCTTAGCCTGGTTAACCTAATTCAAATAACAATGCACACGAAAACAAGGTCAGTAACTTAATACAACTTTTACGACAACTCACGAGATCCAAAACCTTCAGGACGAATGACAAAGTATAGCCCAAATACGGGCATCACTTAAACATCCATCGGATTGGTTTTTATCGATCGGACATTAAATCGTTGCAGTGATCGAGTTATTACCCTGTTATCGCGGAAGAATTTCGTGTTTGTGTGTGTTTTTGGAGTAAATTGATGATAACTCAACGTACAAAACGAGTTTTTACGTCGAACCAACTCCAAAATGCAAGTGCCAGAGCCCTATATTTGTACTGAAAAACCGGCGCCGTCGCGTGGCGCGACAGTCTGTCGCGTGGCGCGACGGGTACCCCTCTAGCATAGGGTAGCCCCGTGTATTTTTAGCTTGGATGAGTCGACCGTTCGATAAAATTCGATTTCTACAGCGAACTGTTTAGATAATACCAGTTAGGGAATACCCCCCCCCCCTGAGTTTTAGGGGGCCCTGATCCTGATTCCAACCGTTCTGAAAATTTTAGGGGCCATGCAATATTACTCGGGGGTCTTAATTAGGGTTTCCTATTGGACAAATTATAATAAGAAATAGTAATTTTAATGAGAGTTGTTACAATTCTGGACGAAAGACATGTTGAGCAGGAGGGAAAAGTATGAGATAAAAATGGAAGGTTTGGAAAAGGGGTGTTACGGGAAGGGTATGTTTAGGATCAAATTGTAAATAAGGTGGATGAAATGGTGACAGATGTCAGAGATAATGATGTGGGTGATATTGGCATAGATATTGGCGGGAAGCGGTATGGAAAGGTGACGGAAAATGAGGATACATCTGGAGGCAAGTCGGTATCATTTGAGGTATGTATACTAATGTTAATTGTTTAGAAAATGCACATGTGCATGATTGGTGATGTAAGATAATATTTATGTTATTTATGAAAAAATGCACATTTGTATTATTAGTAAAATAATAATAACAATAATAATAATAATAATAATAATAATAATAAGTAAAGTTGACGCACACATAAAAGAAATGCATGTATATATATATATATATATATATATACTAGTAGGGTGCCCGCGTGATGCGGCGGGGGCAACACTTTGCATTGCGGCAGTCGTTTATGGTTGTTTTCTTATTCGTATAATTTTTATGATAACACGATTGTGGTGGATATTGTCACACCCTGGCTTTGCGGAAGCGTGGTTAATTTTGGTGTGACTTCTTAATACCATAGCTTAACCATAACAAAGCTATATGAAATAAAATCATGCAAGATCATCCATTTGATTAAGTTTTAAAACCAGAGTATCATACCATTGTCTTAAAGACTTACAACATCATAACATAAAACATTGTCTTTAACAACATAACCATTAACATGAAATAAACGCAGTTTAAGATTTGTGACTTGTCCAGGAAAGAGTCACATTTCCTAAACTGGGATGACCTTGGAACCCTTATGCAGCGGGAAAACATAACATACCGCGCCAGATCTTTAATTTCCTGAAATACATGTAAGTTAAAAAATCAACAATAATGTTGAGCGAGTTCATGTGTAGTGAGTATGTAAAACACTTGTAAGTATAAAATTTCCCTGGTATGTAGCAGTGTAAGGAAAAAGAGATCACCAATGGTTTGCAAGGCCATTAGTATGTGTGAAGTGCAAGTAGTAAGACTCAAACCTAGCAGATTTCGCGTTGGGTACAAAGTCACTCCAAGGTCCATTCTGTTGGGCCTCTCTGAGGTCCGTTCTGTTGGGCCTAGAGTTGGGCTCGCTACACCCAGATAGATCTACCGCTTACGTCCCTCGGTCCTACAATGAGGATTAATGGTCTCCAGTTTCTGTCTACCCACTCACATGATCTAAGTAGTAAACCTCCTTACGCTAACCATACCATGTATAAAGTACTTGTAATCAAAGTAACATGTATTTCACCCCCGCAGTTAAGAAAACTGAAAACAGTTAGAGAAAAGGGGGACATGAACTCACAGTGGTGCGTCTCTACCAAGTATGCCTCCAAATCAATCAGCTGTATGACGACCTACACGTGCTAACTCTATTAGACGGACGGCCGTGCCTTAGCTTTATGGTTTAAGTTTTTGGGAAATAGTTAGGCAACTATTTCGTGTTTACATTCTGTATACTTGATAGTTATTTTCCTTCCCAAGGATGGGGGATTTAGTACATGTGTGCTCGTAACCTTCAGATTTCACTATTAAGTCTCACTTAATACATTTTATTTCCAACTCCAAAATATAAATATTCTTCCCAAAAATATTATATTTTAATACATGTGATTTTCCCAAAATAATACTTAGTAATATTATTTTTACTCTAAAAATAATAGTTTCGTAGTTCACAAAATAATCATAAACACTTATACAAGTGATGCTGTGAAAAATATATATACTAAATATATTTATGTATCACGTTTTATTTTGTGAAAATCCCACCTCCGATGTTTTGTAAATATAGTCGTGGCGAAACTTATATTTTGAAAACTAGTCAAAATGTCTTTCTAACACTTATAGTGAAAATATTTCTAAGTGTTAGGTTTTTGGAAAAATTTCGCCAGAGTTTCCTCTGTAACTGGAGGTGGCCACGCTTTCAAGCGTATCATTTTCTTTTATAAATCAACCAACAATTTTCTCAATCAACCAAAACAATGTTCAAATCACAAACTAGTCAAAATATGTATATAAATCGCATAAATTTCATGAACTTGTGATTTATCCAAACTGTGTAGTAAATCTCATTACTTTTAGTGGATCTTTATATAAAACAATCCGATTTTGTAAAAACCTCGTTTTTTTTTATGGAAGTTCCGTCTTTGCAACTTCTCGTCAACTTTTACAAAAATAGTTATTTTGTCGAAACTTTGTGTTACACAAGTGTTTACACACTTGTGTGTTCTAAAAACCATTCTTGTTAGTGTAAGATCCGTCTTTTAAAGTATGATTTCTTTAACGCTTGGTCCTTTGAAAATACCACTTGCAGATACGTAGATCTGCTAGTTTTAAATACTATTCCACAAGTAAAACATTTTTACACAAGTTCATGATTCGTATGTGGTAGAGTTTCACCCTTTAACCCTTGTTCTATTCAAAACAACCTTATGTCATGATTCGGGATCATGACCAAACCGGGTTAAATGATGATCCGAGCTACCACAACATAGATCGGGTCTAAATAATCACAAATTCCAATTACTACAACATTTACACAACATATGAGCTATTATCCAACACTTATAGCATTTTTAGTAGACTTTAAAGTATCATCTTGTAAGATTTCGAGTTTTAATCATCATATATCGTATTAACCACTTTAAAATAGTTTAAGAAGGTGATTTTAGTAACATACCACTAGCTCAAGGCTAGGGAAGAATCTATGCGAAAAACGCGTGGATAAAAGCAAAGTAGAGAGGTCCTTCGCCTTCCGTTTGCACCAAGACTCCTTATATGCGACCCTTAACACTTGTAGATGATTGGAACTTGCAAGATCAAACTCGAACAATGATGGATGGATATAGGGGAGTTCGGCCGAAGCCTTTGAGAGAGAGAGAGAGGAGGTGTTTTGTTGAGTTTGTGTGATGGAAATTATCATGTGTGTATAAGCTTATACTTATAGATAATTTTCAAGTGCATTAACCAATAGTCCATATGTCTTCTTGATTCTAAACACACAAGATTATTTAAATCAACAAGGACAAGAGGTGTCCCCCTATATGGGGATGGTTTGTAATGGGGGGGGGGGGGGGTCTAGTCCGATTCTAACCAACTAGTTAGACAATAGTTAGGTTAAGTAAGTTAGTTAAGTGCTTAACCCGGTTACTAGTGTGTAGTATGTTATGACGGGTGTTAGGGTATTCAGGGACCCTAACTGGCTCAGAAAAAGATAAATAATGAAAATAACAATATTTTCATGTTTCGGGTATAGTCCGGTTGTTCGGTTGGATAGAAATCCGTTAAAGTGCTTAACAAAGCTTAAAGTGTCGTTAATACCCTTTTTAGTGACACAACTCATTTCTGACACTTTGGAAAGTGTCTAGTAATATTTTTCTCATGTTTTGGCACTTTATTAGTTAGCTAAAAGCTGAATTATTATGTAAAGTGCTGAGTTTTGTGCTTAGAGCACGTTTTAGGCACATCCAGTCATTGTGACTTATTCCTAGAGACGCAGTTCTACAACCCTTATATCCCTACACTCACCACTAGTGTAGCAAAATATTCCAGGCTCTTACAGGCCTTAGAGGCAGTGTCTGCCTGATGCTGGCTCTATCAGCATGTTCAACAGGTTATCCGTTATAGTGCTACTGTGCTTTTTGTGCATCATGTTTGTCACTAAGGTTCAGCATGTAAATAATGTAGTGACAGCAAGTAAAGTATGATGCAAGTAAGTACATGTATCAGTATTCAAGTAGCAGTTTATTCACAAGTTCAAGCAAGCACAGTAATTAAGCAATAATTAATTATTAATTAAGTCGTACGGATACCTGGTTTAGTGAGGGTTGTCACAGATATGTCATAAGTGTTACACATGTCTAGTAATTGTTAATTTAGAATTTAAATTATCAAGTACTTCATGAAACCATTGGTGTAATAAAGTAACACACGAATAAGAAACAATAAGTCTTAAACATAATTAAAAGTTATATAAAGCAGCACACAAATAAGGAAAGATAATTCTTAAACATAAATGTTGAAAACTAAAAGCTCAACTGTCAAGTACTTTGCATCATGAGATTAAAATTTTAGTAATCATACGGCTTAAACATCTCAAGGATCTCATCCATATTGTCACACCATCATTTCTCATCATCGAGATCAACGTCCTCTGGAATTTCTTTTATCTCTTCCTGTTTGATTGTTACATCTTTTGGAGGATGAGTTTCTTCTTTGATCTCCTCTTTAACTGATACATCAGTAGTAGGACTACTACTGGAGCAGTTTGGGGAACTAAAAGAAATGTTAAGTAATTTAGGTATATATAACATTACTTGTTAAATTTTTTTTAAAAAAAATCTATTCTTTTCAAAAAGAAAATGTTTTGTTTATAAATAAAATAAATAATTGTTTTACATATGTAAAAGTTTTGTTCTGTTATAAAAATTTAAAGACAAAAGATATTGTTTTTTTATAAAATTAAAAATTAAAAGACAAAAAAAAATATATGTTGTTATAATTGTAAAGTATGTTAATTTTATTGGTTAAATTATAAAGTATAATTTTATTCTTTAAAGTTCATAACTTTTTTTAAATATCCACATAGTACTCATCCAATAAACTTTAAGTTTAAAATTTTATTTTTATAAAAAATAATATTTGACTCGTAAGTACGTTTTAGACCTTTAACTTAAATTGTTAAATTTTGTATTTTTACAGATATAAAAAATTTATATTTTATAAAATTTCAAGAACTGTTCTTATAAAAAAATAGGATGTTAAGAGTTTATATTTTTATTAACTTTATATCAAACTAAGTTCAGATGTTTAGTTCTTAACTAATCTTATCAATACGGGTCTACTTTTAACTTATAATCCCTAAAAATATGTAACACAATCTACTATGTATCTAGTCAAGTTTCTTTTGAAACTGACTAATATTATCTATAACAATATAGTTGAACTTATAATTCCTAAAAATTTGCAACACAATTTAGTATATATCTAGTAAAGATTGTAAATTTCTAGAGTATTTTATTCATATTACTTGTTACAAAAATTGTTTATAAAATAATTATTTTTTATACAACAAAATGTTTAGTTTATAAAAAGTAAAAAAACTGCTATACACATGTAAAGTTTTGTTTTTTAACAAAAAATAATAATCAAATGACAAAAAATAAAAGATAAATTGTTATAGTTGTAAAATAAGTTTATTTTGTTGGTTAAATGATAAAGTTTATATTTCTTTAAAGTTCATAACTTTTTTTAAATATCCACATGGTACTCATCCAATAAACTTTAAGTTTAAAATTTTTGTTTTTATAAAAATAAAAAATAGTAGTTGACACATACATACGTTTTACACCTTTAACTTTAATTGTTAAATTTGGTTTTTATATATATAAAAAATTATAATTTTAGAAATATTTTTTATAAAAAAATAGGATGTTAAAAGTTTATATCTTTATTAACTTTATATCAAAGATTTTTAGCTTAGCTTTAAAGTTTATTACTTTATTATTTTTTTAATTAAGAAATACAATTTATTAGATTAATATCTAAGAATAACTGCAATATTTTATAATTTCAGCTTGACTACATCTAACTGCAATATATATTTATTACAAATTTAGAATATTAACTTATATAAGTTCAGTTGACTTGTAAACTTAGGATACTAACTTTATTTTGAGCTTTATTAATATTGTCAATAACTGCATTATATTAACACCAAAAATAAAGTTCAAATATAAAATAAATGTAGGATCGTATTTCAACCCGAACGAGTCGTTCAGAGGCGTTCTCCTATGTTTCAGGTGCGGAATAACAAGAAACGTAGGTAGAAATAGCTTGTTCTTCACTTTAATCTACTGTTTTATTGATTTGACAATGTTTACACTTCGATCTTCACACCGGCAGCACTTCGGTATGGAATTGACAAAGTTACAAATGAGTTCGCTTATGTGGTATTTATAGTGTTGGTAGGTTCGCTTATACGGACATGTACGAATAAGCGGACCTGACACATAAGCGGACCTCCTATGTCCATATAAGCGGACCTACCAGTTTAAACCTATATGCCATCCTATTTTCTCGTAAAACGTGCCCTGATCTAACAATCTAAAACTAAGACTCGATACAAGATGAAGTCGACAGATGTAGTGCACCAACAGACTCCCCCTCAGATGTTGACGAGTCGACTATCGAGTCACAACAATGCTGTATCTTCACATCTTCAGTCTTGATCAGTCTCTGGGCTTTTCTCTCTCTTTATCTTCATCAACAAACTCCTCCTTAACAGTATCTGCTTGAATATCATCATACTTCCTCTCTCGATTTGCTGGCATTTCTTTATTCTTCAGCAACATCTACTTCAGGATCTTTGTCTGGCTTTCTTTGTCTTCAGAATCTTAAACCTGGCACTCTATACAGTCTTCAATTTCCAGAATCAAAATTTGGCTAGACCTGCACATTCTTAACCCAGAAATGAATTTCTAAATTTAACAATTTAAATGCACCAACATTCTGATATAATCAGATGACTCCCTCTCATAAACATAAGCATCAACAATCACTCTCCCTCAGATCACAAACTCATGATGAACCACTTGTTGATTTAGAAAATACATTTTGACATTTTAAAACACACTCCCCCTCACAACAATGTCATCATGTTTAGCACTCGGAACTTTGAAAATCAGCTTTCCAACATCAGTTGTCGAAATTTTTTTTGACTTTTTCAAAAATTTATGCTAAAACACACTCAAAATCTTTTTGGATTTTCTAAAAGAAAGAAATGCAATACAGTAAAGAAATATTTACAGACAATATTTTTGTGAGTTTGTGCAAGAGGATCATATCAGTTTCTGAAACATATCACCAACACCGTTAAGCTTCATTTCATTTTAAGTTCTAAACAATTCACCTAGATTGTCAGTATATCGATCCACTTAAATTCTCACACAAAGTTCAACTGTTTCGAGATACTAATGTTAATGTCTTAAGAACTTAAACTCAATTGTGTGTCCCACCTCAGAATATACTCCCGTATCCAGATCCCAATATTCAGTCTTACAGGTAATTATGACACAAATGATATCTGTACATAAATTAGGTAATGCGAGGGCCGAGGGATCTCAGGTCGATACTTCCGTATGCGCAGAGAGATATCAGCTTCGACTTTACGGTATGTCCCCTTTAGAGGATCTTTTAGCTACAACAACAATGATTATCAATTTTATTGTCTAATCAGCTGAGGGTTTATGCTATGTTTCAAGCAGTTGCGGAAAGTATTATCCAAGGACTAGGTCAGAACTACCGTTCAGCAGAAGTCCCGGAATAATACCCCAGACATCATTGAGTATAAAAACCTAGTATATCAGAATACGAGACCTTTCAAACGAGATTTCGGGGGTTACCCATATATCCGAGAGATGTTTCCCCACAATATAAGCAAGTTTGAAATTTAGGTTTATATCTCGTCACAATCTACTGAATGTGTAAAAACCTACTGACATATCCACAGTGAGATTGTTTATCACAATTTAACTATCCAATTCTTTAGCATGTTGTGATAGTCCACTGATATACTATCATTTCCTCTATTCACAACGAAACTCATTTTTGAATTTATCATGTTTTTGTCTTTTTCAAATTTTCAAATGTTTTTGGATTTTCTGAAAAACTTCTACTCCCCCTAAAATGCAAACACATTTTAGGAAATTTGAAAACTACTAGACTCTTGACCCACTTTAAACATAACATGAACTGTAAAAACTTGACAACTGACATCGAATCGCTTCAAATCGCCATCCACTTGGCTTAAACAATCAGAACTCCCCCTTACACAAAACTATTTTCTCATAATGATTTCAAAACACTTAAGTTTGTTTTAATCAAAATGATTTTTCCGGAAAATAAATTTTGTTGGTTTTACCACTTGTAGGTTCGGGGTGTGGCTCATCACATTGTCTACTTTTAACCACTTGTAGTAGATCAAGTACAACTTAATGTCCCTGATTTACCACTTGCAAGTATGCAACCTCTGTACCTCTTGTAAAAATATTCACAACATACAAACCTATGTAGGAATAAACCTCTACACAAACCATTTTACCAATCAAAATGCCGATTCCTGCTTCGCACTTACCAACCTGGAAGCTCCGGCAAGTCACACTTAACCTGTAAAAACTAAACACATTTAAAAATCTTTCACAAAATCTAAAATAACAAGAAGGATGCCGATTCCTGATCCACGATTACAAACTTGGGATCTCCGGCAAAGTCCTAAGACTTCAAGGGAAACAAACTTCCATCCAAGTCTTCTCAGACTTGATGGCTTTCAATTCTTGCTCAGTAGGGTTGTAAGTTGCCTTTTTAGTTGCATAAAAATCTTTAACCCCCTTAACTTTCCCATTCAACATTTTTCCAAAAATTTTCTTTACACTTCCATTAAATGTTTTCTCGACATCAAATTTAGTTTTCTCTGTGTAAAACTGATTCAAGATTTCAATTTTACCAACTTTCTTTTTAACGTCTTCAAATTTCAGTGATGGAAACTCATCATCATTCACTGAAATTTTCATATCAACCTGTGGCTCTTCTGGCTTTGTGGAACCAGATTCATCGCCGACTTTCTCATCAACCTTTTTAACAACCCACACTAGGTTGTCTTTCTCCTTTTTTTTATAAAAATTCTTTTTAGAACACTCACCAACCTCATAAGTTGAGTTTTCAAATATTTTAAATTTCTCGATTGGTGGTTCAATATCAACAATTATTTCTTTCAACTTGTTAGAAACTCCCTGTTTTGACTTGACATTTTTCGGACAGTTCCATGCAATGTGACCAGCTTCATTGCACTTATAACAAGTACGAGTCTCTCTTTGATAAAACAATTCAGTTCCTTTCTTCTTCTTTTCAGCCAGAAACTCTTGATTTGACTGTCTCCAGAATGGTTTCTTCTGTTCCTCTTCGGCACTTCCACCTGACACAAATTCTGTTTTTGTTTTAGAATTTTTCAAATTTTTATGATTTTCTGGTGGAACAAAACCAAGACCTTTCTTTTTGTAGCTACGATTTTGGTTTGATTTCTTTTGAAAACCAGAACCAGAATTGTAACCCTTTTTCTTGTTTAGACGTTGTTGAACTCTTGAAGTGTACTTTTTAGGTTTTTCAGTAAAATTTAAATCTTTTATTTCAGAAATATTAATTTCTGTCATTTTGAAAACCTTTTTGATCATGTCAAAACAAACACTTCTTATTGGAAACTCTTTGTCAGAGTATAATTTGTCCGAATCATTTAAAGTGTATGCAACTTCAAATGTTTCATCATCCAAATTTGCTTTCGATAACAAAAATTCTTTACTATAAGACCGTTTAACCGACGACTTTGGACTGTTGACTGACAAATTTGACCCTCCAGACTCAGACTTTGACTCGGACTCCTCCTCAATATCCAACACCTGATCGACCACCTTTTTGATTAACTCAGACTCATGATCAGTATCAGACGAAGTAAACGTGACATCAATGTTATCTGGTAAAACATCAGTTGTGTCGGTTTTTAGCTTTATATTGACTGCTTTTTCAAGTTGCTCCTCGTTTGGTTTTCTAGGAGAATACCCTTCCCAAATTGGAGGCGGACACTTGTTATATCTAACAGTCGGTTTCTTACCACTATCTTTCTTCTTTGGCTTCTCGTCTTGAAAAACTTCCATACCTGCAACAGTTGGGTAAATACGATCAATGAGATAATCAGAACTAGAATAACTTTGTAATAAACGTCTAATTCTCTCATTCTCAATCTTCTCTGTTTCCAACTCTTGCTTCCACTTAGCACTCTCTTCGATGTAAAAGTTTATGGCTTTTTGATTTGTCATCATCACAGCATTCATCATCGTAAGTGCTTGTTCTCGTTCTGAGTTTGTCTTTTGTAGACCAGTTACTGTTTTGTTCAAGACATCATAAGATTCTTTTACATAATTGAGGTTGAACAGTAACTGCTCCTTCTTCTTCTCATATTCAGCAATTATCTCATCTTTTGCTGCACATTCCTTGCATGCTTCCATACACTTCGTGCAAGGCTTGACAACTTCAACAATCTTCTCAACTTCAATGAGCTTTTCAACTTCTATGATCTTTTCAACTTTGATCACTTTCTCTTCTTCCTTCGCTTGCTTAGTTTCAACATTCTTCTCAGCAACACTTTCAACATTCTCTTTCTGAACACCATCTTCAGATTTCTTTAGTTGTTGTTCTTTAACAGCTCGTTTCTCCTTCAGTTTCTCCATGCGATCTGCAAAATAAAAATGAAAACTTTCAGGAGAAAGATGAATTTTAGCAACATTAATATGTTTCTCTTCCTCATCATCACTGCTACTATCAACTGGTGTTTGATCAAACTCTACAGATTTTTCAGAATCAGCATCTGATACACCAGAATCTGACGGTGTTTGATCAAATACAACTTCTTTTTCTGAGGTAACAACATTTTGAACACTCTCATCTGAACTTTCTGAACTTTCATCAGAAACAACAGAACTTTCATCAGAAACAACAGATTCTTCATCCACACTTTTCACTGTTTCACCGATAGACTTCATCCACATAGCAAACATGTCTGGTTCTCTGACAATCTTAGCGATGAAAGCTTTAAAATTCCCATTCTCATCTGCAAACATATTCCAACTAAAACCTTCAGGTAGTCTCTCATCATCTTGATCAACTAAACATACTTTGCTATCCGGAGATATGTAATTGTTCCAGTTGAAGTCTACCAAACATCCTCTTTTTGAATCCTCAATCTTCCTACCATGAGCCGTCTGTGAGTCTTGTGATTGACCAACCTGCTGATAAATGGCTTTCTGGTAGTAGTCGTCTTTTCCGAACGGATTCTGAACGCCACTAGCTTCCCTGTTCTTGCACTCCCGCTTGAAATGACCTTTTTCCCTGCATCTGAAACAAGTAACTTTAGATTTATCAAAACCTAAAGTAGATACATGAGCATCAAGAAAGTCATTTCTCCCGGTAATCGTTTTGAACTTTTCAGCACGTCTAAGAACACTCGCAAGACACCATTTGATATCCATCAGTTCCATTTCTTCTGCGTCTATTTGATCGTAATCCTCTTTGGTAAGCATGGGATTTCCGATCCGACCAGCCACTAGACCCTGATAAGATAACAATACGAAACCAAGTAGAGCCATGTGGTCTTTAGCAGTGTCTTCTGAAAAAATTTGACCTTCTGGAAGATTTAGAGCGATGTTGCATTGAATCACATAACCATTTCCTGTCTTTGTGCTTTGAGACTGAAAGCTTTCTGATGAACTCTTTGGATTGACACTCGGATATAATGAGAAACCACTACTGCTTTTGTTTGAACTTTGATAAATCTTTTCTGTAGAATCCCCAGCATTAAAAGCAGTCTGGATTTTCGGACTTCTCTCAGCTTCTGGAACCGGAATACTACCTTTGTAGTACATCTTTACATCCTGTTGACCACTTGGACTATTCATCCTAGCGATCTTCAGCTGTTCCAAATCTTGACCCTCAATCTTTTCGATAAACTCACCAATTGATAACCCATCATAAACCCCTGTGTTTTTCAGGATCATCAAATAAGTTCCCCACTCTTTTTGCGGTAACGCATCAGCTAATTTGTCTACCCACTCTTCAGACTCCTTTTTTATACTAAGCATTGACATAGATCGCACAAGGTGACAGTATCTTTCAATCAGCTTCTTTGTGCCTTCACCCGGTAGACTGCTGAACAGATCAAACTCTTTATTTAACAGTGCCTTCTTGCTTTTAATCATTTTCTCGCTATCCTCAAATTTGACTTTAAGTGCATCCCAGATTGACTTTGCAGTTTTGTCATGCTGTAGCAGAATGAAAATGTCTTCTTTGATAGCTTGTTGAAGCAAACTGATCATCATTTTTTCAGATCTATACATATCCCGTTCTTCATTAGTAAATTCAGATATTTTTTTATCAACTTTCATATCAGTCTGTGGCAAAACATATTTCTTCAAAATACACTCCCATGATCTAAGATGGTTTGCCTGAACCCAGTTTTCGAATCTGTCTTTCCACCCGTAGTATTCTTCAATACTCATCAATTTCGGGGGCTTTTGGGTGGTTCCCGTTTCGTTCTCCAAATTCATGTTCTGAGCAATGGAAGCCAGAGTAGACGAAGATGTAGCGAACGCGTTGTAGAAATTGTTATCCATTTTTAGATTTCAAACGAACTGGTTCTCCTCAAAACACACCTTTATCACCTTAAAAACAAACAAACAAACACTTATCAGTTTAAACGCTATTAAACAACTGAAACAAAACTGATGCTCGGACTGGTGAATATTTTGTGCGAACTGAATTTGATGTCAAACCGTGCGAACTGCTATGACCCGGATAAAAAACAACCGATCTGACTCACTATGTGTGAACTGATAATCCTTTGAAAACTTTGAACTCCAAACTAGAACCGGAACTAACTTTCAATGTATTATCAGGTTGGGCCGAAATCTTAATCTGATAGGGCCGAACTCTACTTGTTTTAATGAGCCGACAATAGTGATTGTTCAACACAAACAAGATAGTTTGATTGGACCGTGAATTTTGTTTATACAATTAATGTTCATATGAACTTCAAACAATGTACTTGAGTGGTAACCGAATATTGCTGCTTTCAATACACTTGCACATGATAGAACCTTCTTTTATCGAAACAACTTTCAATGTATAGTCAGTGGCGGACCCAGGAATTTTTCCATGGGGGTGCGGAACATTTTTAAAAATTTTAGGCCCCAAGGTATATAAGTAAAAAATCGGTTAGTATCGGGTCGGGTCATGTAAAACAAAAGAACATCGAACTAAATTATATAATCATCAAAAATATGTCAAACCTTGTTACAAACATAATTAAAACGACACCCTACGGATTTTCATTTTTTGAAATCTATCCAAAACATGGCTCCATAACATATTACATAATATATCAACTATTCAAGTCCTAGAAATAATAATGTAAATAACCCTAAAAATCATCTAAACAACATATACATCATAAAAAGAAAAAGCCAAACATTCTTCACTAACAAATATAACCCACCAGATCTACCGTGTGGTGTATGCGGCTATAAAAAAAAGGCAAAATATCACTAACAAAATATAACCCACCATATAACATAATGAAAAAACAAAACGAAACACATGTCTACTGTCATGGTTAGTATGCGGCTAATATCAACAAAAAAATCAACCAAAATTCATAAAAAATAACAAAGAAATTTACCCGTGTTCGATCGGCGGTGGTATGGTGGCTGATTACGGTGGTATGGTGGCTGATTACGGTGGTAAAGAGAGCGGGAGAGAATATGTAAAGGTTTTGGGCTTGTTTATTTTATTTTAGTTTGAAATATTGTTGATTTGTTAGGTTTGTTTATTGGACTAAGACTTAGTAGTGGGCTAGTTAAAGATATTGGGTATTTGGGTTTAGTTATTTAGGTATTAAAAGTTATATAATTTAGGTAGTATTTAAAATAAAAATAAGAGTTTACTAAAAAAAATTAAAATATAAATTGATAACAATTTTTACCTAAGGGGTGCAGACGAAAAATTTCAAGAGGTGCGGACGGAAATTCCAAGGGGTGCGGACGAAAAATTCCAAGGGGTGCGGACGAGATTTTCGACGGAACTTAGCACTACATTTTTTTTCTCGGGGGTGCGCCCGCCCACCCTGGCTTTGTCTTAGGTCCGCCCATGTGTATAGTATATCATATATAACATGCAATCTTATTCTTCCAATAAACTGAGAATGTCAGATCACATGCAACTTCTATTTCCAATCCCACTAAACCGACATCTATTATCTTATCTCATGCAAGGTGATTTTTTTTTAAATTTGCCGACAACAACTGATCACGTGAACTGACAATATGTCGAAGTTTTAACCGAGTGTGATTGGACCATACGAGCGGAACTAGTGAACTGACTAATAAGCTGAACCAAGATGTTCTGAAAAGCGGATCTAATGATGACCGAATAAGCGGAACTATTGATATTGTCACTAAAAGCGGATCTATGAAGCGGACTTGATTGATCAGAAAAGCGGATCTATGAAGCGGATCTAATGATAACCGAATAAGCGGATCTATGAAGCGGATCTGATTGATCAGAAAAGCGGATCTATGAAGCGGATCTAATGATGACCAAATAAGCGGATCTATGAAGCGGATCTGAATGTTCTTATAAGCGGACTTGATGATTTGTTAAATAAGCGGACCAGATTGTTCTTTGAAGCGGACCAGATTGTTCTTTGAAGCGGACCTACATGCAATTTGGAGCGGACCTGATGCACTTTGGAGCGGACCTATCAAATTAAATGACACTGAAGCGGACCTCCTGATGTATACAAGAGCGGACCTACTACATGTTCGAAAAAGCGGACCATATTCGGAGACTAATTTGACCCGTTTTTTCTTTGAATTTCAATGTCAAATTTTCAAGGGTTTAACTATGATCAATTACCTACAACCTGTGAAATTTTGAGCGGATTCCGACCGTTAAATCTCGTTCTGATGAAGAAAGAAGGTGTAGAAGTAAGAAATGATGATGAATTCCAGCTATTCTCTGTAGAAAACCTCCTCCCAAGCTCTGATACCAATTGTAGGATCGTATTTCGACCCGATTGAGTCGTTCAGAGGCGTTCTCCTATGTTTCAGGTGCGGAATAACAAGAAACGTAGGTAGAAATAGCTTGTTCTTCACTTTAATCTACTGTTTTATTGATTTGACAATGTTTACACTTCGATCTTCACACCGGCAGCACTTCGGTATGGAATTGACAAAGTTACAAATGAGTTCGCTTATGTGGTATTTATAGTGTTGGTAGGTTCGCTTATACGGACATGTACGAATAAGCGGACCTGACACATAAGCGGACCTCCTATGTCCATATAAGCGGACCTACCAGTTTAAACCTATATGCCATCCTATTTTCTCGTAAAACGTGCCCTGATCTAACAATCTAAAATTAAGACTCGATACAAGACGAAGTCGACAGATGTAGTGCACCAACAATAAACTTTATCCATACGTCTAGATCAAACATAACAACTGAAAATGAAAAAAAAACTTAAAAAGACTTTATAGATTTCATATTAGACTGCATGAAATCTGTTCCGCTTCTGAATCAGCAGTATCTTCTAATTCCTCTTCTTTGTCTTTGTCCTCAGAATCGCCGATATTAATAACCTCACTCCATTTTCATTCAGAGAGTCTCTCCGATCTCTTCCTTTGAGTCTCAAAGTTTCGATCCTTAAAAAGGAAAAAAATTGAATACAAAAGTAAAAAAAAGATTAAATAAACCTTAAAATTACCTATTCACTAAATTCACGTTGAAATTAGACTTGTATAGACTAAACATTGCACCATAAGAAATAATATCAACATTTTTATCACCATCATCCTGCAATAAAACACACATATAACAACATAACGAACATGTTAATATGAAAAATATACGCAAAAATAATACTTAAAATCAGCAACATCAATACCTTAGAAGCTTGTTCGACAACTGAGTTATTTAAATTGGCATGTTCATCATGCAACTGAATTTGAAAAATCAAATAAGTTAACATTCACATAAAAGTAAATAAAAAAACAATTACTCGCTGCTGTGATATAACAAAACTGACTTTAGAATTTTCAATCTCGCATGCTTGGTTTTTCGCAACAATTGAATTCAGAACTGGATACATTTTTTAACATTATTTAGCAATAGAGATAGGGGTGTCCTACTATGTATTTATAGTAGTAACTATAGAAGTGCATTAGGGTTTAATTTTAGATTTGTCACCCCTTTATTTAGGAAGTTTGTAACACCCTAATCAGGTTTAACCTTAACACAACGCAGCGGAAATTCGAGTCTTAAAATTTCTTTCATGACATACATCTTGACATTCTAAAAATTCATTTTATAATATAAGAACATAACTTATCGACACTAAATTACATATTTAAACATTCCCGTACAATCCGTCTTGTGACTCGATCTTCGATCTCTACTCCTTAGTAATCCTCATGGCTTGTACTACCTGCGCTCACC
The DNA here is from genome assembly GCA_030545235.1 of Helianthus tuberosus. Taxonomy (NCBI): domain Eukaryota; kingdom Viridiplantae; phylum Streptophyta; class Magnoliopsida; order Asterales; family Asteraceae; genus Helianthus; species Helianthus tuberosus. Next base: position 153,487,513 of record CM060448.1, on the reverse strand, counting down.
ACATAAAATTCATAACGTTAGTACGTATCATAAGCCTACAAGATTTGTTCACGTTTACTTTTCATTTCGTTAACTCTTTACATCCCGTCTTTCCCTTTTATCATATGATCCGTAGTGAGACTTCCTGGGTATTCCTGCGTTACACTTCATCACCAGACACGCTGTTATTATCGTTAGTACCCAATTTCATTGAATACATGCGTAAATACTTTCATACAACCTATACATACACTTACGATCACACATAGCAACATACATACCTATGTACCTACATACATACGTACGTGCATACTTAAATACATCCATTCATATCATACATACATACATACTTACATACCTACATACATTCATACATACCTACATACATACATACATACATCCATACATACTTACATACATACGAACATACTAATTTCATACCTTCTCACAACTTACATACGTGCATACCTTCGTACATGCTCACTTGACTATATATACATACTATCTACATACACCCTTACATACATACATTTATACTTATACAACATACATACGTACATGCCTATATACTTACTTACATGTATATTTATAATCACATGTTTCAACATACCCAACTCGTACTTACCTATTCATATACGTCTTATATATCCTTATGTACCTGCTTACACACTATAATCTTACATACATTCGCGCATACACGCTTACATACCCTTCTACATACGTGTATAAAGATATACAATATCCATACATACCTATCCACACGTGCGTTTACCCTATTGGTAACAAAACATGAGTTAAACTAGTCATACGCAACTTAAAACACGTTTAAACGAGTTCCCAAGCTAAAACGAGGCACGAAAACAATTTTCGGAGAAACTTGACCCGTCGCGCGACGCGACGGGCCGTCGCGCTACGCGACCCCCTTAAAACAGCAGAAGGTTGTTGCTGCTGTGCTGCATACTTTCAGCACGATCCCGTTTCACGGAAACGAGCATAACTCCCTCGTTTTTGATCCGTTTTACCCGATTCTTTTTCCTACGCGTCCGTAATTTAATTCTCCATCTAATGGAACTAAAATCCCACATCCGACTTAATATAATTTCCAACTTTTAACTCTTCGGCTTATTACCCTTTTACCACTTTTCGACCCGTTCATGCATACGTCAACATAACTTGTTCGTTTTACCAAAAACCTCTTATAAACATAATAATATAAGTGACGTCTATCATAAATTACCAAATTCTTGGATGTCTTGCATCCTCTTAACACCTTATCATTCATATGCTTATTTTTGACCCGTTAGGGTATTCGCGCATTAATTGGTCTATGACTGACCAAACCATCATCCCCACTTCCATACTTGTCCAAACATTACTCTAATCGAATAACTTACTTCTAAACTACTTTTAAGATCGTCTACCCCAAAATACCCATCAAGGGCATTTTGGTCAACCTTAAACCCATCATTTACGACGAAAGACTTTAACACATATTTGACCTCAAACATCATGTTTAATTCGTTACAACGCTTTATTACTTACTTGTACTAAGAAGTGATTACGGAAATCACTTACCTTATGCGTCCGTGCTCGTATCCGATTCCTTGCCTCTTCTTGACCCGTTAACACCTCATGCTTGAGTCCTTCTCGGCGTGATTCCTATACTTTCATTTCATCGAAATCACGCTCTTATTAGCATACACCTTTGTACACGTAACAATCATATCACTCGCATAATTCACACTTAACTTTCCTTAGTCATTTCTAACAAGCATTAAAATACATAATCAACTTCATATAATCATATCCGTATACGTTAAACTCATGTAACTCATCATGTTATTACATTTAACACGGATTGCTATAACATGTACCATACGACTTCCCATCAACCTACATTTACGACAACGAGTCAAATCATGTTTCTATACTTAGTTGACTTTCAAAAGTCAACTATTAACCATACTTAACTATCGACTTATCATCATATACCCGTAACATCATAATCGACTATACGGACGACACTATATACATTTCATCATACACTTGATGTGAGTACTACCTTTTAAGCATAACGTACAACTATTTCATGCACAATTCTTCTAAACTCATACATAACCCATCAAAACCAACTACTAATCATCATGTATCATTCCAAATGAACATTAAACATAACATCATCATATTCCCATACTTTCATCTAACAACAATTCATCATACCCACATAATACATCAATCATTCAACAAGACTTGAACATAGGAGGTGATTCTAGTCATCATCTTCACCCTAACTAATGGGTGTCACCTCTAATCATCAAATTAACGCAAACCATTCATAATCCATGTTCTACACGAGGATTCTAACCCTTGTACATGATCAATTTCATATTAACTCACGGATTAGAACATAACCCACTTCACCTATGATCACCAATCTTAGATTTAAGACATACCTTATGATCCCCTCGTGAAGGTGATCACAAATTCATGCTCAGTTGTGAATTTAGGCCTTGATTCATTCTTCAATTCGAAGCATTTGATGATCTAGGGTTTGGGGCTCTTGAGAGCCCCTGATCGATCTATCCAGAACACACACGAAGTGTGTGTGTGTGTGTGTGTGTGTTCTTTTTCTTTTTAATAACCCAACTTTCGTTAGTTCCACTTTAGCCCCTCGGGTTTTGTCTTTAAAACATAACTGACATTACCTTCCTCTTTTAATTCTTTTGACCATACTCTTAACTAGGTTAAATAGCCTAGTTATTTATTTCATGGCGTGTCATATCGGAACACACGACAAATATTAACATTCATATTTTTGGGGCGTTACAAGTCTACCACCCTTAAACAAGGTTTCGTCCCCGAAACCTTTCTCACTTTCATCGAACACACATTATCTTTTCTTCCAGTCCATCCAAACAACCACTAGCCCATACTTTCCTGATCATTCTTTCCTATTTTATTTTCATAATCACACCTACGTGCTTAACTCTAACGTTAACTTTACTCTACGTTTTCTACAGTTACGTATACCTTGCATACCTTTATATTATCTTTAAATCATTTCATTCATTTCACATTACTATTGCTTTCACTTCATGCATTGCTTAATTCACGTGTACAGATAGTTCATATCTCTCAAATCATGAGTTAAACATTTTACTAACCTCTTTTTCATTTCCCAAACCACGATCCGCAACCCAGATCGAACATCTTCTCCTCGAGTACTAGCCGTACAGGCCAGATTTCATTCCTTCGTATAATGAGCTTCCGCTCGTGCACGTCCTTTCACCAATACGATTGGTTTCATTACATCAATAGTTCTAACATTATCATCAACAACATCAGCGGTTAGCATATATCATTCAAACATTCATTACACTAGGTGATTACCCACCTATAACTCTTCACAATTTCCTACGTGCCTGCTATACGTACCACACATTCTATTTCTTACATGCAATCCTTTCATTCAATTAATTATTTCGCCAACTAAAGTACACGCTCGTACTTCCTTCCATTCATGCTTACTTGCGAAGACCTTATTACATCGTTTCAATATTTCTTACTAAGCTTACCATTCCCGCCCATACTCAAGTTATTGTCCGGGTCACAGCCCGTCATCATTCTGACTTTTAAGAGTCAATTACTCACATATCTTACACGTAACTTATACAAAACTTCGTCTATTATACTATCACTTTTTACTTTATACTTACTTCTATGACCCGTTCGACTCAATCATGGTCAAACTGTCGACATCCTCTTAGGCGGATTAATTTCATCTTCTTATATTTTTGAATCCGTCTCACGGATTCAGATGCATCATTCATGCTTTTTCATTCATTGAATCCGCCTTACGGATTCAAACATTACATTCGCGTCATTCATCCTTGAATCCGTCTCGCGGATTCAAACATTCATTCATGCCTTTCATCCTTGAATCCGTCTCACGGATTCAAACATATCATTCATGCCTTTCATCCTTGAATCCGTCTCACGGATTCAAACATATTATTCATATCTCGTTGATCCGCACTTAACCACGGATTCAACATTCTTCATTCTTATCAGGCATGTTTTTCATTCTTACATAGTACTCTCAATTTCCCGAGAGTCTTACTTCCCATTTCACCCACACGCCCGCCTGCTACCCAACTCTACCGGACATACCTGTAACAATTATCATGATCTCACGAACGTCATACGTTTCTCGTGTACTGGCCAGGTACACAATCCACATAGTAGTTTCGTGCCTTCATGTAATTGTCACCTTATGTCCGTAGACTTAGGCTTCGGCGCGTATATTGCTTCCAATACTTCATTACTATACTATCATTGTCTTTCATCTTAAAATTTTTCCTTCCCTTAATGAACTTTGCCATTACTTACATCCACATATTAAATTCACGTACCTGGGCTCATTTGCCTATTTGTCTTATTACCTCTTTGCCTGCCTTAGTATTCATCCTAGACTGGATTCACGGATCATCCTCTTCCAACACTTATGCTTACCTTGCACATACAAAACCGTCAGTTTCTTTATACGTATTCATAAATACATACTTTCATCAGCCTTTACCTTTGGATCTTGATCGAGTCTTAGATTGTACGGGTTTCTTATCTCAAGAGCACACAAGTTTGAGTTCAAGTACTTACCTTCTCGTACTTGATTCCCTCAAACCAGGGCTCTGATACCAACTTGTAACACCCTAATCAGGTTTAACCTTAACACAACGCAGCAGAAATTCGAGTCTTAAAATTTCTTTCATGACATACATCTTGACATTCTAAAAATTCATTTTATAATATAAGAACATAACTTATCGACACTAAATTACATAGTTAAACATTCCCGTACAATCCGTCTTGTGACTCGATCTTCGATCTCTACTCCTTAGTAATCCTGATGGCTTGTACTACCTGCGCTCACCACATAAAATTCATAACGTTAGTACGTATCATAAGCCTAGAAGATTTGTTCACGTTTACTTTTCATTTCATTAACTCTTTACATCCCGTCTTTCCCTTTTATCATACGATCCGTAGTGAGACTTCCTGGGTATTCCTGCGTTACACTTCATCACCAGACACGCTGTTATTATCGTTAGTACCCAATTTCATTGAATACATGCGTAAATACTTTCATACAACCTATACATACACTTACGATCACACATAGCAACATACATACCTATGTACCTACATACATACGTACGTGCATACTTAAATACATCCATTCATATCATACATACATACATACTTACATACCTACATACATTCATACATACCTACATACATACATACAAACATCCATACATACTTACATACATACGAACATACTTATTTCATACCTTCTCACAACTTAGATACGTGCATACCTTCGTACATGCTCACTTGACTATATATACATACTATCTACATACACCCTTACATACATACATTTATACTTATACAACATACATACGTACATGCCTATATACTTACTTACATGTATATTTATAATCACATGTTTCAATATACCCAACTCGTACTTACCTATTCATATACGTCTTATATATCCTTATGTACCTGCTTACACACTATAATCTTACATACATTCGCGCATACACGCTTACATACCCTTCTACATACGTGTATAAAGATATACAATATCCATACATACCTATCCACACGTGCGTTTACCCTATTGGTAACAAAACATGAGTTAAACTAGTCATACGCAACTTAAAACACGTTTAAACTAGTTCCCAAGCTAAAACGAGGCACGAAAACAATTTTCAGAGAAACTTGACCCGTCGCACGACGCGACGGGCCGTCGCGCTACGCGACCCCCTTAAAACAGCAGAAGGTTGTTGCTGCTGTGCTGCATACTTTCAGCACGATCCCGTTTCACGGAAACGAGCATAACTCCCTCGTTTTTGATCCGTTTTACCCGATTCTTTTTCCTACGCGTCCGTAATTTAATTCTCCATCTAATGGAACTAAAATCCCACATCCGACTTAATATAATTTCCGACTTTTAACTCTTCGGCTTATTACCCTTTTACCACTTTTCGACCCGTTCATGCATACGTCAACATAACTTGTTCGTTTTACCAAAACCTCTTATAAACATAATAATATAAGTGACGTCTATCATAAATTGCCAAATTCTTGGATGTCTTGCATCCTCTTAACACCTTATCGTTCATATGCTTATTTTTGACCCGTTAGGGTATTCGCGCATTAATTGGTCTATGACTGACCAAACCATCATCCCCACTTCCATACTTGTCCAAACATTACTCTAATCGAATAACTTACTTCTAAACTACTTTTAAGATCGTCTACCCCAAAATACCCATCAAGGGCATTTTGGTCAACCTTAAACCCATCATTTACGACGAAAGACTTTAACACATATTTGACCTCAAACATCATGTTTTATTCGTTACAACGCTTTATTACTTACTTGTACTAAGAAGTGATTACGGAAATCACTTACCTTATGCGTCCGTGCTCGTATCCGATTCCTTGCCTCTTCTTGACCCGTTAACACCTCATGCTTGAGTCCTTCTCGGCGTGATTCCTATACTTTCATTTCATCGAAATCACGCTCTTATTAGCATACACCTTTGTACACGTAACAATCATATCACTCGCATAATTCACACTTAACTTTCCTTAGTCATTTCTAACAAGCATTAAAATACATAATCAACTTCATATAATCATATCCGTATACGTTAAACTCATGTAACTCATCATGTTATTACATTTAACACGGATTGCTATAACATGTACCATACGACTTCCCATCAACCTACATTTACGATAACGAGTCAAATCATGTTTCTATACTTAGTTGACTTTCAAAAGTCAACTATTAACCATACTTAACTATCGACTTATCATCATATACCCGTAACATCATAATCGACTATACGGACGACACTATATACATTTCATCATACACTTGATGTGAGTACTACCTTTTAAGCATAACGTACAACTATTTCATGCACAATTCTTCTAAACTCATACATAACCCATCAAAACCAACTATTAATCATCATGTATCATTCCAAATGAACATTAACCATAACATCATCATATTCCCATACTTTCATCTAACAACAATTCATCATACCCACATAATACATCAATCATTCAACAAGACTTGAACATAGGAGGTGATTCTAGTCATCATCTTCACCCTAACTAATGGGTGTCACCTCTAATCATCAAATTAACGCAAACCATTCATAACCCATGTTCTACACGAGGATTCTAACCCTTGTACATGATCAATTTCATATTAACTCACGGATTAGAACATAACCCACTTCACCTATGATCACCAATCTTAGATTTAAGACATACCTTATGATCCCCTCGTGAAGGTGATCACAAATTCATGCTCGGTTGTGAATTTGGGCCTTGATTCATTCTTCAATTCGAAGCATTTGATGATCTAGGGTTTGGGGCTCTTGAGAGCCCCTGATCGATCTATCCAGAACACACACGAAGTGTGTGTGTGTGTGTGTGTGTTCTTTTTCTTTTTAATAACCCAACTTTCGTTAGTTCCACTTTAGCCCCTCGGGTTTTGTCTTTAAAACATAACTGACATTACCTTCCTCTTTTAATTCTTTTGACCATACTCTTAACTAGGTTAAATAGCCTAGTTATTTATTTCATGACGTGTCATATCGGAACACACGACAAATATTAACATTCAGATTTTTGGGGCGTTACAAGTCTACCACCCTTAAACAAGGTTTCGTCCCCGAAACCTTTCTCACTTTCATCGAACACACATTATCTTTTCTTCCAGTCCATCCAAACAACCACTAGCCCATACTTTCCTGATCATTCTTTCCTATTTTATTTTCATTATCACACCTACGTGCTTAACTCTAACGTTAACTTTACTCTACGTTTTCTACAGTTACGTATACCTTGCATACCTTTATATTATCTTTAAATCATTTCATTCATTTCACATTACTATTGCTTTCACTTCATGCATTGCTTAATTCACGTGTACAAATAGTTCATATCTCTCAAATCATGAGTTAAACATTTTACTAACCTCTTTTTCATTTCCCAAACCACGATCCGCAACCCAGATCGATCATCTTCTCCTCGAGTACTAGCCGTACAGGCCAGATTTCATTCCTTCGTATAATGAGCTTCCGCTCGTGCACGTCCTTTCACAAATACGATTGGTTTCATTACATCAATAGTTCTAACATTATCATCAACAACATCAGCGGTTAGCATATATCATTCAAACATTCATTACACTAGGTGATTACCCACCTATAACTCTTCACAATTTCCTACGTGCCTGCTATACGTACCACACATTCTATTTCTTACATGCAATCCTTTCATTCAATTAATTATTTCGCCAACTAAAGTACACGCTCGTACTTCCTTCCATTCATGCTTACTTGCGAAGACCTTATTACATCGTTTCAATATTTCTTACTAAGCTTACCATTCCCGCCCATACTCAAGTTATTGTCCGGGTCACAGCCCGTCATCATTCTGACTTTTAAGAGTCAATTACTCACATATCTTACACGTAACTTATACAAAACTTCGTCTATTATACTATCACTTTTTTACTTTATACTTACTTCTATGACCCGTTCGACTCAATCATGGTCAAACTGTCGACATCCTCTTAGGCGGATTAATTTCATCTTCTTATATTTTTGAATCCGTCTCACGGATTCAGATGCATCATTCATGCTTTTTCATTCATTGAATCCGCCTTACGGATTCAAACATTACATTCGTGTCATTCATCCTTGAATCCGTCTCGCGGATTCAAACATTCATTCATGCCTTTCATCCTTGAATCCGTCTCACGGATTCAAACATATCATTCATGCCTTTCATCCTTGAATCCGTCTCACGGATTCAAACATATTATTCATATCTCGTTGATCCGCACTTAACCACGGATTCAACATTCTTCATTCTTATCAGGCATGTTTTTCATTCTTACATAGTACTCTCAATTTCCCGAGAGTCTTACTTCCCATTTCACCCACACGCCCGCCTGCTACCCAACTCTACCGGACATACCTGTAACAATTATCATGATCTCACGAACGTCATACGTTTCTCGTGTACTGGCCAGGTACACAATCCACATAGTAGTTTCGTGCCTTCATGTAATTGTCACCTTATGTCCGTAGACTTAGGCTTCGGCGCGTATATTGCTTCCAATACTTCATTACTATACTATCATTGTCTTTCATCTTAAAATTTTTCCTTCCCTTAATGAACTTTGCCATTACTTACATCCACATATTAAATTCACGTACCTGGGCTCATTTGCCTATTTGTCTTATTACCTCTTTGCCTGCCTTAGTATTCATCCTAGACTGCATTCACGGATCATCCTCTTCCAACACTTATGCTTACCTTGCACATACAAAACCGTCAGTTTCTTTATACGTATTCATAAATACATACTTTCATCAGCCTTTACCTTTGGATCTTGATCGAGTCTTAGATTGTACGGGTTTCTTATCTCAAGAGCACACAAGTTTGAGTTCAAGTACTTACCTTCTCGTACTTGATTCCCTCAAACCAGGGCTCTGATACCAACTTGTAACACCCTAATCAGGTTTAACCTTAACACAACGCAGCGGAAATTCGAGTCTTAAAATTTCTTTCATGACATACATCTTGACATTCTAAAAATTCATTTTATAATATAAGAACATAACTTATCGACACTAAATTACATATTTAAACATTCCCGTACAATCCGTCTTATGACTCGATCTTCGATCTCTACTCCTTAGTAATCCTCATGGCTTGTACTACCTGCGCTCACCACATAAAATTCATAACGTTAGTACGTATCATAAGCCTACAAGATTTGTTCACGTTTACTTTTCATTTCGTTAACTCTTTACATCCCGTCTTTCCCTTTTATCATACGATCCGTAGTGAGACTTCCTGGGTATTCCTGCGTTACACTTCATCACCAGACACGCTGTTATTATCGTTAGTACCCAATTTCATTGAATACATGCGTAAATACTTTCATACAACCTATACATACACTTACGATCACACATAGCAACATACATACCTATGTACCTACATACATACGTACGTGCATACTTAAATACATCCATTCATATCATACATACATACATACTTACATACCTACATACATTCATACATACCTACATACATACATACAAACATCCATACATACTTACATACATACGAACATACTTATTTCATACCTTCTCACAACTTAGATACGTGCATACCTTCGTACATGCTCACTTGACTATATATACATACTATCTACATACACCCTTACATACATACATTTATACTTATACAACATACATACGTACATGCCTATATACTTACTTACATGTATATTTATAATCACATGTTTCAACATACCCAACTCGTACTTACCTATTCATATACGTCTTATATATCCTTATGTACCTGCTTACACACTATAATCTTACATTCATTCGCGCATACACGCTTACATACCCTTCTACATACGTGTATAAAGATATACAATATCCATACATACCTACCCACACGTGCGTTTACCCTATTTTTAACAAAACATTAGTTAAACTAGTCATACACAACTTAAAACACGTTTAAACGAGTTCCCAAGCTAAAACGAGGCACGAAAACAATTTTCAGAGAAACTTGACCCGTCGCGCTACGCGACGGGCCATCGCGCTACGCGACCCCCTTAAAATAGCAGAAGGTTGTTGCTGCTGTGCTGCATACTTTCAGCACGATCCCGTTTCACGGAAACGAGCATAACTCCCTCGTTTTTGATCCGTTTTACCCGATTCTTTTTCCTACGCGTCCGCAATTTAATTCTCCATCTAATGGAACTAAAATCCCACATCCGACTTAATATAATTTCCGACTTTTAACTCTTCGGCTTATTACCCTTTTACCACTTTTCGACCCGTTCATGCATACGTCAACATAACTTGTTCGTTTTACCAAAACCTCTTATAAACATAATAATATAAGTGACGTCTATCATAAATTACCAAATTCTTGAATGTCTTGCATCCTCTTAACACCTTATCGTTCATATGCTTATTTTTGACCCGTTAGGGTATTCGCGCATTAATTGGTCTATGACTGACCAAACCATCATCCCCACTTCCATACTTGTCCAAACATTACTCTAATCGAATAACTTACTTCTAAACTACTTTTAAGATCGTCTACCCCAAAATACCCATCAAGGGCATTTTGGTCAACCTTAAACCCATCATTTACGACGAAAGACTTTAACACATATTTGACCTCAAACATCATGTTTTATTCGTTACAACGCTTTATTACTTACTTGTACTAAGAAGTGATTACGGAAATCACTTACCTTATGCGTCCGTGCTCGTATCCGATTCCTTGCCTCTTCTTGACCCGTTAACACCTCATGCTTGAGTCCTTCTCGGCGTGATTCCTATACTTTCATTTCATCGAAATCACGCTCTTATTAGCATACACCTTTGTACACGTAACAATCATATCACTCGCATAATTCACACTTAACTTTCCTTAGTCATTTCTAACAAGCATTAAAATACATAATCAACTTCATATAATCATATCCGTATACGTTAAACTCATGTAACTCATCATGTTATTACATTTAACACGGATTGCTATAACATGTACCATACGACTTCCCATCAACCTACATTTACGACAACGAGTCAAATCATGTTTCTATACTTAGTTGACTTTCAAAAGTCAACTATTAACCATACTTAACTATCGACTTATCATCATATACCCGTAACATCATAATCGACTATATGGAGGACACTATATATATTTCATCATACACTTTATGTGAGTACTACCTTTTAAGCATAACGTACAACTATTTCACGCACAATTCTTCTAAACTCATACATAGCCCATCAAAACCAACTACTAATCATCATGTATCATTCCAAATGAACATTAAACATAACATCATCATATTCCCATACTTTCATCTAACAGCAATTCATCATACCCACATAATACATCAATCATTCAACAAGACTTGAACATAGGAGGTGATTCTAGTCATCATCTTCACCCTAACTAATGGGTGTCACCTCTAATCATCAAATTAACGCAAACCATTCATAACCCATGTTCTACACGAGGATTCTAACCCTTGTACATGATCAATTTCATATTAACTCACGGATTAGAACATAACCCACTTCACCTATGATCACCAATCTTAGATTTAAGACATACCTTATGATCCCCTCGTGAAGGTGATCACAAATTCATGCTCGGTTGTGAATTTGGGCCTTGATTCATTCTTCAATTCGAAGCATTTGATGATCTAGGGTTTGGGGCTCTTGAGAGCCCCTGATCGATCTATCCAAAACACACACGAAGTGTGTGTGTGTGTGTGTTCTTTTTCTTTTTAATAACCCAACTTTCGTTAGTTCCACTTTAGCCCCTCGGGTTTTATCTTTAAAACATAACTGACATTACCTTCCTCTTTTAATTCTTTTGACCATACTCTTAACTAGGTTAAATAGCCTAGTTATTTATTTCATGACGTGTCATATCGGAACACACGACAAATATTAACATTCAGATTTTTGGGGCGTTACAAAGTTTGTTGTGGTTAGATTTAAGTTTTTATAAGATATATCGAAGTATAGATATTAGTCAGTTTTAATAAAATAAAATGTGACACATAATCAATTCTCAACTAGGCAAAAATAATTAGCTATGCAAAGAAACAATGTGTCACACCCCTTTCTAAGGCGGAAGCACGAGGTGTGATCTTGAAAGGTTCTCATTGCATACGAATGGTAAACATACTACATGCTCGTAAAAATAACTCCAAATGCCAATAACATTACGTAATTAAAAACATAGGTTAAGTTTAGAGTTTACAGCATAAAACATTGTCTGAAAAGTTTACAACATTATTCAAAGACAAACATAAGGGTTTTGGTCCTTATATCACCACACGGAGTGGGACATATCAACCAAACCCCGCAAAACGGCATAGGAGTCTTGACACAACATAGCTAACAACATAAACAACATCCAAGAGCAAGAGTAAGACCGCACGCACATCCACTTTAGTTACCTGAAATACATGTGAGTTTTTGGAAAATCGTCAACATAATGTTGGTGTGAGTTCATGCAGTTGTTGTAATAAATGCTGAATACTTGTATGAAAACATTGTATGTATTTTGTCTAGTTGTATCCGAAACTGTGTCCTGTAATTGTAAGGAATACGAGATCGCTAGTGGTTTGCAAGGCCACAAACATGTGTAACGACATAGGAAGCATCCAAACCATAGGCATTTTTAGTTGTAGATTCACGACTTGAGACACAAAAGCACTCCATGTAGCACGTGGCCCAGAGAGTGGCTGCCTGAAACCTATTAGATCTAACCTTTTGTTCTGCGGTCTAGGTATATTGTTGATTAATGGAGCTTATGACACCCTATTCGTGACATGATCTAAAGTATCATTCCTTAGTTTTTGTATTCCACATACCATAACACATGTATTTTCCCCAAGTTTAGAAAACAAGTAAAAGTTTAAAAGTGGGGACATGAACTCACAACTTTGCGTTTCCCGCGCCGTAAACTTCACCGGGTTTGCTTATATAGCGTCGTGACCTATACGTGTTTTATTAACGTTAGTCACTAGACTTGTATCGCACAAGTACAAGTCACCATCTTTAATGTATGTGTTCTTTGTTGTTAAAAATAATTCATATTTTTAACTATGTATCTTACTTATATTATTTTTCCAATAAATATAAGTATCTTGTATTTTTCACCCGAGTTATGAATTTTTGTCCAAAATATATTTTAAGTTTATAACTTGTCCATGTGCTTCTATGTATTCTTATGTATTTTGTATGTGTATTTTTTGTATTTTTACTCCTTAGGAGTGTTTAGTGTATTTTCAAGTCCGAATACACTATTACATGTAATACATATTACATACACTTAGCATAAAAATTGGTGATCAATAAATATATATATATATTTTCCTCAAAACTTATATTTTCCTAAGTGTCAAAATTTGTAGGGCATAAGTTTCACCAAAACTTATATTTTCCTAAGTGTCAAAATTTTACAGAAATTTGACATAGTTTTCCCTAAAAATGGAGGTTTCCCATGTTTTCAAAACATGTGTTTATTTTCTTTTAAAATTATCATCAATCATCAATAACACAATCAAGACTTACCATAAGCCAAGATCATGTAAATTACACTACACAATGAACTTGAAGTTTTTTGTAAAAACTTGAAGTAACTTACCATATTATTTAGTAGGTTTAGTTACCCTTTAAAACATATTTATTTGTTTGTAAATCACATTATTAAAAGATTTGGTCATTTACAACTTGTAAGATGATTTTTCTAAAAATATTTCTTTTATATTTTTCTTGTTACAATCATGTTCCTAGTCTTGATTTAACACTAAAAATGTAATTAGTTTACTTAGAGACCATGACTTTGTAAATCTTATAAATAAACTTGGTTTCTTGAGAAAATTATTTTTGTAATTGTTGGTGCATCCATCTGTCGACTTCGTCTTGTATCGAGTCTTGTATTAGAATGTTAGATCAAGGCACATATTTCGAGATTTTAGGTAATTTCGCTTGGGAGACTAATTCCGCTTGAACGTGTAATTCCGCTTGAAGTGTAATTCCGTTTGAGACATCTTCAAGCGGAATTAGATTCCTATATATACCCCTCCAAGCGAAATTAGAAATAATAGTTCCGGTTTGTGCAACGAAGTGCTGCCGAAGTGTCGTCTCGCTGTAATTAGCTATCAAATCAATAATACGACAGTTTAAAGAGATATTCTAGCTGAATTGACCTCAATTCGTCTGTTTCCGCCTTTCGTATTGAGAAAATCTGATCGACTCGTTCGGGTCTGAAAACGATCCTACAAGTGGTATCAGAGCACAGGAGGAAGAGTTCTTACCAATTCAGCCGAAAATTTTGATTTCTACACCTTCTTTTTCAAATTTAACAACTTTTCACGGTTAAAATCGGCTAAAACTCTCACAGAATGTGCGCAATACTGTTTTAACAAAGCCTTAAGAGTTTCGGACTTAAAATCGATCTAAAACTGATAAAATTTCTAATTCCGTTTCAAATTCAGCGCGAGAATGATGACGTCAGCAGCATTTCAAACGGAATAAGTCCTTAATTCCGCTTGAAATCGGTATTCCGCTTGAAATATCATCCTAATTCCGCTTGAAACTTGCTATTCGGCTTCAAAGTCATAATTCTGTTTCTGTGATTCCATTTGAACCTTGTGATTCCGCTTCAAATTGGTATTCCATTTGGGAAGTTCATACGGAAGGAATTAGTGATTCCGTTTGAAAAGGTGCTAGTTCAAACGAAATTAGATATTTCGTTTGAAAGTTGGTATTCCGCTTGAACTGATAATCCCGTTTGAAAGAGATTTCGTTTGAATTAGGTAATTCCGTTTGAAAGGAATCTCGCTTGAAAGTTAATTCCGTTTGAACAGGGTATTCCGCTTGTGATTGTAATTTCGTTTGAGAACAGTGTTTGACAATTTCTTGAAAACCGAAACATGGAAGATGAATTTTACAACGCATTCGCTACCCCGGTTACCCCGATTACTCTTGCACAGAACACGATGTTAGAAAATGAAACGGGGACTATGCAAAAACCCCCTAAGCTCATGAACATTGAGGAGTATAAAGGTTGGGAAGGACGTTTTGAAAACTGGGTACAAGCAAATTATTTAGATGCTTGGGAATGTGTTGAGACGAAATATGTTAGACCGATGACTGATGATGAGGAGATTATTGCTATTAAAGATCTAAGTGCTGAAAATAGAAAGAAATACAAAGATGAGAAAATGATGTTAAGTCTACTACAACAAGCTGTGAAAGAAGATATTTTGGTTTTATTGCAACACAATGGAACTTCTTATTCAATTTGGTAGGCTTTAAGATCAAAGTTTGTTGGAAGTCAAGAGATGGTCAAGAACAAGAAATCACTTTTGAAGAAAGAGTTTGATCTGTTTCATGGGTTGAAAAATGAAAGCACAAAGCAAATCATTGAAAGATACTGCAATTTGTTAGCGAACATGAACAGATTGAGCATCGACAAAGATAATGAAGAGTTGATTGAAAAGCTAGCTGATGCATTGCCATATGAGACTTGGGGTACATATCTCATGATGTTGAGGAACAAGAAAGGGTTTAGCAGTCTGACATTGAGCAAATTCATTGAAAAGATTGAGGCTCAGGAGATGGAATAGAGAAAGATTTCAAGAATGAAAGATTTCGACGGTGAACAAGACATTGGTCTATATTACAAAGGTGGTGTTAGTGATAAATCCACCAACATGTCACCGAAGATTGAAACTGCGTTCAATGCTAAGAGTTCATCTGGAAGTTCTTCCAAAGGATCAAACAGCAACACAAATTTTTCATCATATCCATCTTTTGATCCGAACATTTCAGCAACAAAGAATGGCAAGAAGCTACAATGCAACATTGTACTGAATCTGGAGAATGATGAGGATTATTTAGCAGAAGTTGCTAAGAGTCACATGTCTTTGTTGGGAACTGTGTTGGAGTCATATGGAAGTTTTGTGGCAGTTCGGATCGGGAATCCAATGCTTACTAAAGAGGATTACGATCAGATTGATGCTGAAGAGATGGAATTGATGGACATAAAGTGATGTTTGGCAAGTGTGTTGAGACGAGCTGAGAAATTTAAGTAGATCACAGGAAGAAATGACTTACGTGATGCTAATGTTTCTACTTTGGGTTTTGATAAATCTAAAGTCACTTGTTTTCGTTGCAGGGAAAAAGGACACTTCAAGAGGGAGTGCACAAATCGCGAAGCAAATGGAGCTCAAAATTCGTTCAACAACAATGATTACTACAGGAAGGCCATTTATCATCAAGTATCTCAACAACAACAAGAACCACAAGTGGCACATGGTAGAAAAGTAATAGAGAAGTCTTCAAAGAGAGCTTGTATGGTGAATCAGGATGACAAAAAGCCAACGGAAGGTTTCAGTTGGGACAAATATATCTCAGCTGATAATAAAGCATGCCTGATAAACCAAGATGATGAAAAATTACTAGAAGGATTTAACTGGGAAGGTTTTAGTTGGGATGATTATGATCCAAACAAAACTTCACATCAAAAAGCTTTTATCGCTCGAGTTGAAGAAGATAGTGATGGTGATAAAGAGTATTATGCAAGAAGTATGGTAGCTCATTTTAAAATGATGGAAGAGAGTGACAGTGATGATGAAAAAGCTAAAAAGAAAAAAGAAAAAGGTCAAAACACCAGTTAGCAGTGATGATGAAGAAGTACCAGTGATAAGAAAAAAAAGTGGAAGTTCCAAAGTTTAAAGTTGATGAAGAAGTTGATGCAACGAAGATTCCTGTGAATTGTGAAACCTGTGAGATCAAAAAGAAGAAAAACAGTGAATTGATTAACAACATAAATAGGTTGAAGGAATCATACGACGTTATGAACAAAGAAATGAATCATTACAATCAATCAAGCGAAGAACAAGCAATAGCAATGAAGACACTTCAAGGAGCTTTCATGATAAAGCAGAAAGTGGTGAACAATTACATTGAGAAGTGTGCTGTGTTTGAACAAAAACTGGAAACTCAAAGAATTGAAAATGAAAGAGTTAATCGTTTGTTAAAAAGTTATTCATGTACTTCTTATGTCTTTGACAGGATTTATCCAACTGTTGAAGGGATGAAGGCATTTAAAGATGATAAAGTAACTGAAGAACAGAAGGTATCAGAAGAAAAGACTCCTGAAAAGAAGAAAGAAAAGAAAAAGGATACTAAAGTGAATGATTCTGGTAAGAAACATGGTTTCAGTTACAACAAGTGTCCACCCCCGCTTGAAAATGGATATTCTCCGAGAAATCCAAATTCAGAAAGAGTCGAAAAGGCAACAAATTTACAGTGGGAGTCGGAATCTTCAGTTAATCTGCCAGAAAATATTGATGTTACTTTTACATCGTCTGACACTGATCAACAATCTCAATTGATGAAGAAAGTGGTGGATCATGTGTCAGATATCGATGAAACAGAGGAGTCAAAGTCGGAGTCTATGTCAGAGTCAAAGTCTGAGTCCAGCACTCCGAGTCAAACCGTCAAACAGGGCAAAAGAGTTTACAATAAAGAATTCCTGTTATCAAAATCTAATTTGAATGATGAAACATTTAAAGTTGCATATACTTTGAATGATTCTGACAAATTATATTTTGATGAGGAATTTCCAATAAGAGGTGTCAAACCTGAAATGATCAAACAGGTTTTCAAACTAACAGAAATTAATATTTCTGAAATAAAAGATGTAAATCTTTCTGAAAAACCTAAAAAGTACACCTCAAGAGTTCAACAAAGAGAAAACAAGAAAAAAGGTTATGTAGGTCCCTCGGAGGATGAGGTCAAACCTTATCCTTGTTATGTCTAACACACTAGCAAGTGCGGAATCCAAGCTAGAATGCAAACCGGTAGTTTATACGAGAGCACAAGCTACAAATAGAAAGGTAGACACACGAGATATCAAAGTTTTCTCTTGTATTTCAGTGGACACGGTTACAGCCCTTGACCCGACTGAAAATACTCTCTCTACAAGACTCACTTCTCACACTTGTCTCACACAATGAAGTGAACACATTACATGGGTATATATACCCAACACAGCTCGTCTGGTCGAAGGATCAGATAGTCTGATCGAAGGATCAGATAGTCTGATCGAAAGATCATCTATCGATCTGAAACAGGTCGAAGGATCCACATATACCTCGAAGGATGATATCCTTCGAGGTCCATCTATATCCATCGAAGGTTTATCCTTCGAGCTCATCGAAGGATATAACCAATCCTTCGATGACCCATCTTTCGACACAGACATCTTACAAACCATGTTCTAACTGTTTGGCCAAGTCAAACCAGGAGGATGGTTGACTTGGTCAAACTTACATCGAACACACATAACAACAAACCTAAGACGTAACTCAGACTAACACAAGACATCGTTTTGTATCATGACAAAATACAGACAAAGTACAGACACAAGTGCACCAACAAACCTTATCCTTGTTATGTCTAACACACTAGCAAGTGCGGAATCCAAGCTAGAATGCAAACCGGTAGTTTATACGAGAGCACAAGCTACAAATAGAAAGGTAGACACACGAGATATCAAAGTTTTCTCTTGTATTTCAGTGGACACGGTTACAGCCCTTGACCCGACTGAAAATACTCTCTCTACAAGACTCACTTCTCACACTTGTCTCACACAATGAAGTGAACACATTACATGGGTATATATACCCAACACAGCTCGTCTGGTCGAAGGATCAGATAGTCTGATCGAAGGATCAGATAGTCTGATCGAAAGATCATCTATCGATCTGAAACAGCTCGAAGGATCCACATATACCTCGAAGGATGATATCCTTCGAGGTCCATCTATATCCATCGAAGGTTTATCCTTCGAGCTCATCGAAGGATATAACCAATCCTTCGATGACCCATCTTTCGACACAGACATCTTACAAACCATGTTCTAATTGTTTGGCCAAGTCAAACCAGGAGGATGGTTGACTTGGTCAAACTTACATCGAACACACATAACAACAAACCTAAGACGTAACTCAGACTAACACAAGACATCGTTTTGTATCATGACAAAATACAGACAAAGTACAGACACAAGTGCACCAACAAACTCCCCCTTGGCTGTAGCTTTGTCTCAATCTTCGTGTCTTCAAGTCTTTGACGTCCTTTCAAGTCTTCAATGTCGGAGGATCTTTAAAGTCTTCACGTCTTGAAAGCAGAAAGTGTACCAACAAACTCCCCGTTTCAGGTAGGAAGTGTGTTGACAAACTCCCCCTTAACATAAGCTCCCCCTTGAGTTATGCTCGTGAAAGTCTTGATCTTTACAACTTGAGATCCTTGTGGTGTTGATGATGGCCAGCGGCAACTCGATCATCTTTATCTTTTGAGTGCCTTCACGTCGTGTCTTCATTCCGAAGCTTGTCATCAACCATGTTCTCCTTGCCTTTAGAATCTGCACATGCAAGAAATCTAAACGCGTAATGAGAACAACTGCTTGGAATATCATAAGCAAATGACACACATGTGACCATTGTTCAATCAAACACCGTCCGACAGTTTGAAAGTTTAAAATACTTTATCCATTTCAAATTTTAACTTTCAACACTTTGCAAATTTTGACCGTTTATGAAGAATCAGTCGTTTCGGTTTTCAATCAGGTTTCAGGTAACGAAGACTCGAGATCCAACATCGTACGATCGAAAATAAAATAGAAATAAAATCTTTTTGGCTTTTATAAAGTTTATATTAAAACACACCTAAAATCTTTTTTTTTTGAATTTTTGAATATTTCAAATTTAAAGACTGAAAGCAGTAAATAAATATATAAAAAGATGCAGAAACTGAAAGCATTAAATAAATATCTACAGACATTCTTTTTGCGAGTTTCGAGGGTAAGAGAATCATATCAGTGTACGGTCATGCCAAAACGCTCTTGTTGTTCAATTAGTTCACATTAAGATAAGCATCCTATAACAATTATCGGTATTGTTGTCCACTTAAGCTCAACTTATCAGATGTAATCATGGCGAGGGGATACGTTAAGGTATGATTTATACTTACCGACCGGTGTTCATCCACATCACGACACATTCCCGTATCAAGGTATGCACGTGGGTTCATCTTACCGGTGAGTATACCGATTATCATCTGTTTGACCGTATATGATGTGAGAAACTCACTTATTTTGATTTGAAAAACAAGCCCTATGTGATAGAATCACTTATTGATGAGGAACTTGATTTTCATATGCATGAGGGCACAGGAGCAAGTCCGTGAACAGGTCAGTACTTTCGTACAGCAGAGAGACGAACTTGACTCCCGGATAAATGTGATATTTTATCACTTATTTGTTTGGACATGTGATTGTTGATCACTTATTGAGGTCGAATGCAATATGTACACGTATGTATAGTATCATGGAAGATCTAGACTTGCGTCCCCGTTATTATTCGGTAAAAGATACAACCATGATACCCAGATGATAAGCAGCATAAAGACCGAATATCTCAGAACCTCGGCAATCTCTCAAACGAAATTTCGGTACTAAGACCATATGCCAATGAATGGTTCCCACCTGGTCTTCAGTCGATTTAAGTTTATATCACCCTGCACACTTTAAAATGATTGTGAGCCTACCGATACATCTCATATAGAGCTGCTTATCGTTTTTCACTTTGCATTTCAGTTTAAAGAGGTTTGGATAGACCACTGATGTACTATCATTTTCTCTTTTGCTCGCCAGGAAACTCATTTTTGTTTTTCTATTGTTTTTGTGTTTTTGAAATTTTTCGATGTTTTTGGATTTTTCAAATTTTTGGATTTACTCCCCCTAAAATCAATAAACTAAGATAAATTTAAAACACAAAGGTATTTACAAAAATGATTTTCCGATGTTGGTTAACTCATGTTTGACCTCAATGCCGTTTACCAAAATTAATTTTGAATCAGAAATGATGTAGCGAATTTTGGAAAAATCAGTTGGCATGTCGGTAAGTGGTGCGGACCATGACAACATTGATGAGTTTCATAATGAGACAATCACGTGTGAGGTGATATTCGAGATCAACGTGTCTGGTCAAAGAGTGCTGTACGAGATGATAAAAATTCATAAAGCAGCTTAAATATCGACAAGTATAGGAGAGATTAGAAATTTAAAACCGTATCCCGCAACTGCTTCGTGCATTGCCAGGAATCTGAGCGCTCTCCCAAACTGGATATCCACCCGGTGTGGATTTCAAAGTCGATTTATGTAGCTACTTCACTTAATCCTAGATAGTTCCACACAGCAACAAGATCATAAACCTCCGGGTCCGGCTGGTCTTCCACATTGTACCAGCGAAGGTCTTTGTCTTTCTCTTCTTCTTTGAGAGGTAGTGTGCGGTTGTTCAATCCACGCCAAGGCATCCGCACACCCGGTTGGTTTGTTCAACAAACACCTTTTCTTCAATCACACCGTAGAGAAAAGTACCTTACACGTTCATCTTGTGGACTTTGAACTTCTTGTGGAAGAAAAATCCATGAATCTTCGAAAAGTTTCAAACGTGCTAAAGGCGCGTACTCTTCATTTGAATCTTTCCTGAGGACCCGATCAAAAACCATAACAACCACATTTTGGCACATTTTTCATCTGGTCGAATTTTTCAACTTCATTCAACAACATTCTATCATCAGACATTTTTGTCTTCTTTTCTCCTCTCTCCATCAAAGGCAACAATTTCTTCTGACGCCTATCTTGTGCAAGGACGCTCCACTATCAACAATCTTACGACTATCGAAAGTTCCTCCTGGAATATCCTACACACTCACTCAGAGATTAGTTGGAGAGGGGGACCCAAGCCTTTGTGGACTTGGGTCGTCCTTGATCATCAAGGAAAGTGATTTCAATCACTTGATGATTAGGAAAAAGAACCTGTGGTGCTCCCCCTGATTGAATTACCTGCTTTTGCTTCCAAGCTGTTTGTCCTTTACCAGTATTTGAATTCATT
Organism: Helianthus tuberosus; assembly: GCA_030545235.1. NCBI lineage: Eukaryota > Viridiplantae > Streptophyta > Magnoliopsida > Asterales > Asteraceae > Helianthus > Helianthus tuberosus. The sequence goes on along the minus strand of CM060448.1, from coordinate 153,464,889 downwards.
GTTTTAGCATTTACTGGTTTTACAGTTTCAGATTTTGCTTGTACAGGTTTTTCTTCTTTGACCTCTGATTTTAAGGCCTTTTCAATTACCTTTTGATTCTTTTGCTTTAACTTCTTTTCCCTTTCTTTCAAGACACGTGGGTCTTGTTTCGGGGAAACTGATCGTTTTCGGTAATCGATTTCTTGGGGAGCACTCGTTTTTTACTTCAGCTTTTGCACGTGTGGGCAATATCTTACAATATGCCCAACTGTCCCACATTCAAAACATGTTCTCCGCTCTATAAACTTTGGAGAAACATGTTGATGACCAGACGGAAAACCAGACAATGAACTTTGTGATCTAGATGTGCTTGGACCTAAATCACATCCGTTGGTGTGTTGGGTGTAATTATTCTGATCATTTCGTTTTAAAATTCTAACTTGTTTTATAAAATCAATGTTAGATTTATCCTGAAATGTTTCAAGTTTGTCTGAACCCGTGGATCCAACAAAGTTCATTTTCGGTTCTCGTTTCTTAACAGGAGCTCTTTTGTTTTGCACCTTTTGTTGTTGAACCTTTGGTTGTTCAGTCTTAGGCTGCTGAACTTTAGGTGCTTGAACATTCTTGTTCTGAGCCTTCTTTCCCTGTACCTTACCCTTTCCGGAGTTGACTTGTTGTTTTCGCTCAATTGGTAGTTTTTGGTTTCCGTATTGTTTTCTAATTTGTTCACACGGAATTGGATCGCATTGAGTGACGGTAACTTTGCCACTTTTGTTCCCCAAAAACTTATCAGTGCATCCTTCAAAAATTTGCTCAATTAAATCTTGATTTACATTTTTAATTGGAAAATCTTTGTTAGAGTAGATTTTGCTATCTCCTTTGAACGTGTACAACAAGTTATTCTCTTCACTGCTAGATACAAGGGACTCCATTGCTTTTGACATTTCAGTCTTACTCGGTTTCACTGGTGGATCACACAGGATGTGATTCTCGATTGGAATATCTGTTGTAACCGAGTTAGACTGTTGTTTCACAATTTCTTCAGATTCATCATCCGAAGAATCAGCATCCTCAACAATGGGAGGACTCTGTTCCTTAACACACGATGAATCTGTCACATTCTCAGATTCTGATTGACCCGCGGATGATGTACCAGTTGTGAACCCGAGGCCTGCTGCAAAGTCATCTAGACCGAGTGGCACAGTAGGTTCAAAACGGGGCATATCCTCGTCATCAGGCAATTTGGAGTAATTGTGATTCATTGGGGGAGGACATGATTTGAATCCAATACATATTGCATCCCCCTTTTTCTTTTGAACGTCAATGATGTGATCCAAAACATAGCGGGAATTGGAATAGCTTTCCAGTTTCTGCTTAATTGTCTCACATTCACATCGAGCTGTTGCCAACTCTACCATTTGCTTTTCAATTGTGTCAATAAGATTATTGTTAGCATGTTGTTTTTGCAAAACAGCCTTTTGTAATTCTGAAACATCATGTCTTAATGACGCAATTGTTGCTTTAAATTCCTTTTCATTTCTGGTTAAAAACAAGTTAGCTTCAGTTGCTTTAGAAAGATCTACAATCAATTCTTGATTGTGTTTGTATGTGATTTCAAACTGACTTTCCTTTTCAGCATATTTTAAACACTTTGCACATTCAATAGGAACAGAAATAGAGTCAGAATTAGTATCACATACCTGAGAAGTCTGACCTTCTACGTGAGCCATAAAGGCTGTATGAAAAGAAAAAGATCCATCTTCAGAGAAGAACTGAGCAAGCTTCTCGGAAGTTCCAGCAGATTTCTGGCAGAGAATAGATCTCCTCTTGCATAATGCTTCAGCTTCAGCCAAAAGCTCATCAACTTCCAAATCTAAAGCATCACTTGATAAATCACCAGCATCAAGAGATTCCCCATCCATGCTCCCACTATAACCCGAACTATCTTCATCTTCTGAAGATTCACCAGCATTGGTGGAAGATTCTCCACCACTGGCGTGATTTAAATCCTTAACCACTTCAGCAAAACATGCTGTTCCATCTGGAGCATCACCATTCAGCTGAATTGACCAATCACAACCTTCATCTACTTGAACCACAAGTGCCTGGTTAGCATTAGATGGTCCTGCTTGACTCTGGTTGTTGACAGGCACCATTGTGCGCTCATTGTTCCTTACTTGGTTCTGATTTACCCTGTTGCCTTGACCTCTGAAAGGATTTTGGTTTCCATGTTGAGATGGCCTCTGACACTCCCGCTTGAAGTGACCCTTTTCACCACAATTGAAGCAACTGACAGCATTCTTATCAAAACCATACTTGGTGTTGTTGTTGCTATTCAAGTTGGTTCTCCCCGTCCTTTCCATAAACTCCTTTGCTCTTCGAATTGCACTAGCAAGAGCCCATTTGATATCCATCATTTCAAACTCTTCTCTATCCACTTGCTGATAATCTTCATTGGTTAGATTGATATTCCCAATCTGACCTACGACCAATCCACAATAAGCACTAACCAAGGTGTTCAACATCTCCATATGCTCCTTGGCTATTTCGACACTGACTTTGGAAAAGTTGGAAGTGTCTAATCTGACTGTGTTCGGATTGGAAGTGGCTTGAAAGTTTGAAGAGCTTCCATAAAACCCTTGCTGTTGCGGTTGTTGCTGCTGAGCTCTGCTTGGGTCTAAGAAAGGCGGTGGTGTGAATTGCTGAGCTGTCGGTTGCACATCTGGTCTTGAATACATCGTGTATGCTGAAGGATCAAACTGATCTGTTGTGGAAGGTCCGGTGTTTGAGATGAAGGCTGTTTGAAGCTTCGCATGTTGAGAGGCTGGTTTTTCTCCACTGATACCTCCTGCAATCCCATAGTACATCTCTGGATTTTGAGGAGTTAGTGTTCTTTTTGCCTTAAGCTTTTCTTCTACATCCTTGTTCTCCAATTTTTGAATTAACTCATAAACGGTGATTGTGTCTAGAACACCATTTTCTTTGAGAATTTCAAGATAACTGCTCCACTTTGCTGGTAAGCTATCAGCGAATCTCTTCACCATTTCTAGTGGAGTGGCAGTGACTCTAAAAGCAAACATCTCGCTCAACAAGTGATGGAACCTTGTAGATAACTCTGCCAAAGTCTCATTCTCCATACACGTGAATCCTTCAAACTCTTTCTTCAGTAATTCTTGCTTGATCTTTCTAGATTGAGCATTTCCTTCACATCGTAACGTGAGCATATCCCACAAGCTTTTAGTAGTCGTGCAGTAAACAAACTGGTGGTAAATGTCTCTGTGAAGAGCTTGTGTGAGAATCATGAATGCTTTCTTTTCTAACTCAAATTTCTTCTTATCATCCTCAGACATAGTGCTGTAAGTTTGTGGATTAGATCCTGCAACTTCCAATTCATTGTCAAATGCGGTGAAGAAGCACATCCATAGGTCTTGACCTTGCCCCTGAACATAAGTTCTCAGCCTTTCTTTCCACCATCCCCAATCATTGGTGTGATTTAGCTTTGGCGGTTTTGTGCTTGTACCAGTTTCACTGTCGTTCTGCATCATAGATTGAATGCTGCTGCTTTGATTTGTGACCAATGCCCATTGATTTGCAGTTATCATTGCAGCTTGAGGTGGGGCAATAGCCTGCATCCATGCTTTGTTGAAATCTGACGCAGATTGCGTAGCTGATGATTGCGTAGCTGATGATTGTGGAGTCAAAGTTGTTTGAGTCCACGCGGTTGGATCCCACTGACTGTTTGTTCCCATTTTGTAAAGAAAATTAATATATTAAGTGAAAATTGATTTGAAATTTGAAAAACAAGTTTTCCTTTTTTTTTTTAATTTTCACAAACTATGTTAATATCTCGAAAGATAACAACCAGCCGAAGGATCCTTGATCAAAAGACCTGAAAAACACAAACTTGTTAAACTTAAACAAACTAGAATCGAAGGAACAGAACTCGTTCGAAGGATCAACAGTGTTCGAAAGATCACTGTTGAGTTTCGAACAATTATTTCGAAAGACTCTCCAATCGTAGGATCCTTATCTTTCGAATAAGAGCTGTAGATCGAAAGATATATCCTTCGAAAAGATTCCTAGGATCGAAGGATAAGTCACAGACTTCGAAGGATGTTCGAAGGATGATTATCTATCGAACCTCCTTTGATCGAAAGATGATCTTTCGACTTCGAAGGATATCCTTCGATCTGCACTGACACAATTGACAAAAGTGACAGGTTGGTGAAAAAGGTGATGGGTTGGTGGAAATCTTTCGGCAGAAAGTATGGTCAGACCACCAAACCAAGATTTGAACAATAAAATAATACTTCTTATCCAGAAAACCGGTCACCGGAGTAAGCCGGAATTTGGCCGGAAATTGCCAAACTTCTTAAAAACAAGTTTTTAAGTTACCCAACCCGTCCTATAACACACCCGGTTAGTTTAGAACACGTTTTAACGTCTGGAAATGCGAGAAAAACACTGAAAAACGGGTGCTAAACCATGTGAGTTTTTGTCCAAACACTCCAAAGTCTTGTATAAACTCGGTTTTTAACAAGGAAAAGAGCCACGGCTCTGATACCACTTGTAGGTCCCTCGGAGGATGAGGTCAAACCTTATCCTTGTTATGTCTAACACACTAGCAAGTGCGGAATCCAAGCTAGAATGCAAACCGGTAGTTTATACGAGAGCACAAGCTACAAATAGAAAGGTAGACACACGAGATATCAAAGTTTTCTCTTGTATTTCAGTGGACACGGTTACAGCCCTTGACCCGACTGAAAATACTCTCTCTACAAGACTCACTTCTCACACTTGTCTCACACAATGAAGTGAACACATTACATGGGTATATATACCCAACACAGCTCGTCTGGTCGAAGGATCAGATAGTCTGATCGAAGGATCAGATAGTCTGATCGAAAGATCATCTATCGATCTGAAATAGCTCGAAGGATCCACATATACCTCGAAGGATGATATCCTTCGAGGTCCATCTATATCCATCGAAGGTTTATCCTTCGAGCTCATCGAAGGATATAACCAATCCTTCGATGACCCATCTTTCGACACAGACATCTTACAAACCATGTTCTAACTGTTTGGCCAAGTCAAACCAGGAGGATGGTTGACTTGGTCAAACTTACATCGAACACACATAACAACAAACCTAAGACGTAACTCAGACTAACACAAGACATCGTTTTGTATCATGACAAAATACAGACAAAGTACAGACACAAGTGCACCAACAGGTTACAGTTCTGGTTCTGGTTATCGAAAGAAACCAAACCATAACGGTAATTTCAAAAAGAAAGGACTTGGTTTTATTCCACCAGAAAATCATAAAAATGAAAAATATGTTCGAGATTTTAAATCAAAAATGATATTTGTTTCAGGTACATCAACTGAAGAAGAGAAAGAAAATATATTCAGAAAACAGTCGAACAGAGAATTCCTTGCGAAGAAGCAAGAAGAGATGAAGACTACTGATCAGATGAAAGAAACGAGAACCTATTTCCAATGCAACACTATTGGTCATATTGCCAAGAATTGTTCCAAGGCAATACAATCTGTTAGTGTAATATGTCTATTGACTTCGTCTTGTATCATGTAATGAGATAGAATAGGATAACCAGTGCTCGAGGTGCGAAAAACTGAGATTATTGAGTTTATGAGTGAGTTCGCTTGAAAGTGCCAAGAGACAAGTTCAAGCGAAATCAGATCAGTTAAGTTCGCTTGAAGTTATCATCGCTTGAAGTTGTCATCGCTTGAAGTTGCCATGCCCATTTCAAGCGAAACCCCTCTACTATAAATAGGGCACTTGTGTTATTCATTTGTAACGGTTCGGATCTAAGTAGCGAAGCTCTGCCGGATTGTCTCCAGGTTGTAAATCAGTATTATATCAATATAAGAGACATTTAAATTGAATCGAGTGTCCGTTTCTTTGATTCCGCCTCTGATTCGGATAAAAGACTCTTCTGATTGACTCAGTCAGGTCGTACAACAATCCTACAAGTGGTATCAGAGCACGGGAAGAAGAGTTTAACTCGATTGCACCAGTTTTCTGTCTTCTACTCATTCTTTTTCAAATTGGACAAGATTTTACGGTCATAATGGATTGAATTTTTCACAGAACGTGCGAAACAGTATTTTAACAATCCCTTGAGAGTTTCAGATCAAAATTCGAAGTAAAAATGACAAAATTGGACTAAAAACTAGCTTTCGCTTGAACGAACATTGAGGTTCGCTTGAAATGATTAGCTGAGTTCGCTTTAAACAATCCTTCCGCTTGAAGATTATAGTTGGTTTCGCTTCAGATTGACAGTTCGCTTGAAATTAGACTTGTTCTCGCTTGAACCTAGTAGTCCGCTTGAAAGATTCAGTTTGAAAGTCTAGTTCACTTGAAGTGCTAGTTCGCTTGAAGTGTCATTGTTTGTTTTCGCTTGAACTTGTTAGTTCAGTGTTTTCGCTCGAAGTCCTAGTCCGCTTCAACAAGAGATTCCGCTTGAAACCCTTATTTCGCTTGAAAGAGGATTTTTCGCGTCAATATTATTTCACATCAACCAAGTGTCAGTTTATTTCAAGTTGATTGATATTGTTTGTACTGATTGTGTTTGTTTGTTTGTCTCAGGTGATTAAAGATGTCGAGCAGTGGTGAAGAATTTTACAACACATTCTACAACGCGTTCACTTCAGAATCGACAGAAAGAAGATCTAACATGAGAGAATATTCAAAGGAGATTTCAGAGAATTTGAAATATGAGAATATGTATGGAAGCCAACAGAAACCACCGAAGTTAATGAAGATTGAAGATTATAACTGGTGGAAAAATCGGTTTGAAGGTTGGGTAAAAGCATTTTCTCCTGAGAGTTGGTTAAAATTGAAAAATGGATATACAGAACCAGTAAAAGCAGGAGGAGAGTTATTAGATGAAAAAGAGTTTACAGAAATAGATATAAAAAATGTTGTAGCTGAATACAAAATGATTACATTGATAAAACAATCAGTGAGAGAAGATATCATTTCGCTACTTGAGCAAGAGAAAACGTCAAAGAATTTATGGGAAGCGTTAGAGAGAAAGTGTGTAGGAAGTAATGAGATTGTGAAAAACAAAAAGAAACTGTTGCGTAAAGAATTTGATTTATTTGGTTGTATGAAAAATGAATCTGTTTGTAAAATGATCGAGAGATTTGGGCATCTGAAGATGGAGCTGGCCAGACACAAAATCACATACACTCAAGAGGAGCTGGTGGATAAATTGTTTGACTCATTGCCAAATGATCAGGATTAGCAATACTTTGCCTTAATGTTGAAAAACATAATCAATCCTAAAGAGTTAATAGTGGATTTGCTGATTGAAAGATTTGAAAGTCACGAATTGGAGATAAAGAGATCTAAAGTCAACAACTCAGCTCATCAGCAGAATGTGGAGTTGTACTACAGAGGAAATCTACCACAGGCTGGGTCTCCAAGAACCGCATTTTCTGCAGAAAGCTCAAATTCTGTGAACAATGAAAGTCCTCACAGTGGATCTTTTTCAACAACATCGAGCCAATCTGCATCAAAGAATGTATTCCAATGCAACATTGCAGTAGATTTGAAGAATACTCAAAATTTTAATGAGGAGTCTGCAAAGCAACAGATGGTTTTCTTAGCATCTGTGCTTGAGTCGTATGAAAGTCTCGTTGCAGGCAAGATAGGCAACACCAACCTGACAAAGGAAGATTACGATCAAATAGATCATGCGGAGATGGAATTGATCGATATACGATGGTGTATGGCTAGTGCAGTGAGGAGGGCACAACGTTTTATGGAAATTACTGGAAGGCAGTCTATTGGTGGACCTTCTACCAAGTTAGGCTTTGACAAGTCCAAACTGACATGCTTTAAATGCAAACATAAAGGTCACTTTAAACGTGAGTGTAGGAATGCTTATGATGATGATACTGCTAATCCGTTCAAGGAAGATTATTACAAGAAAGCAATCTATCATCAGAACAAGTCTGAACCTCCCAGATTGAAGCAGGCAGAAGAAAAATCAAGAGCTCTGGCAGTTATTCATGACGATGAAGGTTATGACTGGAGTCAAGTTCTACCTGAAGAAGATGCAGTTGGATATGCATTTGTAGCTGAGGTTGATCCTGATAGATGGTGGAAAATAGATTATGCAAGATGGGAAATTGGAAAATTCACAGAACCATTCAAAAAGCCCATAGAGCCAAAAGATGGAATGATGTTTTGGAATGTTACATGGATCCACGGGGTAATCCAGTTGTTGATCCATCAAAGGTGGATTTTGAAGCTGTAACAAATTTGCTTCCAAGTCAGGCTATTTTTAACACAAGAAAGTTATCTGAAAAAGAATATTTGCCAGATTTGGTGAACAAAATCAAAGAAGTTTGTGAAGCAAGTCTACCAAAGGTGGTAGAAATGAAGAAGAGAAAAGAAGAAGAGTTGAAAAAGATGGTAAAGGAAGTGAAGATTACTGCAAAGCTTGCTGCTGAAGAAGAGCAGAAGATTGAAGAAAAACAGAAAGAAGAAAAAGAAGAGAACAAAGAGGAAGTCCAGACAGAAGAACAGGTGCTGAAAGAGACTGAGGTAAGTGAATCTTCTGATCTACCGAATGTTGAAACTGTTGATAATAATGAAAACAAGTGTAGGAATTGCATAGAAATGTGCAAAGCCAGTACTGAAAAAGATGACATCATAAAAACAAAAGATAATGAATTAAGCAAACTTAAAAATGGTTTCACAACAAAATGTAAAGATATGATTGAAAAAGAAGAAATTTTGAAACTAAAAGTTGAAAAATTGACCCAGAAATGTCAAGGTCTTGAAAAGGATAATGATGTTTATAGACAAATGTGTACAGCAAAATGTGTTGATTGTGTTAAAAAAGAAATTAAATTTCAAGATTTTCAAAAAGAGTATGATTCTTTAAAGTGGTCGAGTCAGAGAGTACAAGAAGCTTATGATACTTTGAAGAGCCAAGTCAAAAGTTTTGATCAAAGATTGTCTGAAACTTTAGTAACTAAAGAAATGTATGAGATACAGTTTAAAGAAAAGCAACTCGAATTAAACAAGTGTGTTGATGAAATTGCTAATCTCAAACAAGGTTTGGCTGAAAAAGAAAAGGTTGTTACCAAACTTCAAAGTTATCATAACTCTTCGTACATTCTCGAATGCATTTTCAACATCACACCGGATGACAAAGACACTGACAAGTGTAAAAAAGGTATTGGTTCAGAATTTCATCAGGTACCAACACCGTTGAGAAACAATTATACATTTTATGATGAGGAAAAGGTGGCAAAAAGTCTGAACATAGTTGACCAATTAACTGAAAGTATCGATGTGACTTACACCAAATCTGATGAAGCTGATGATTCAGAGGTGGTAAGTAAGGTTGTTGATAGTGTTTTCAAAGATGAGTCTACAAAAGGTAAGTCTGAATCACAGGATGAAAATGAAGGTAATTTTCATGATGAGTATCTGAAAAACATAAAATCTAAGAAAGTTGTGAATGATGATTCAAAAGGATTGGTTTACACCATGATTGGATCGGACAAACTATTCTTAGATATTGTATTCCCGATTCAGAATGTGATTTCGGAAAAGGTTGATAAAGTTTTCAAAATGGTTGAGATTGAGAAGTCTGAGATTCCAAAGTTTGTTTGTAAAAATCACAAAACTTTTTATAACAAACCTGATTTTAAAAAGAAAAACATGAAGGCTGGGTTGGGTTATAAGAAGAAACAAGGTTGGAAAAGAAATGAAACTCCAATTTTTCAGGCAAAGATGAGTTTTGTTCAAGGAAAAAGTTTTGAAGAAGAGGAAAAATTCAAATTTAGACAACAGTCAAATGAAAAGCTTTGTGCTCAAAAGAAAAGGCAACAACCACAGGTTAAAGATGTTTCAAAAAGAACATGTTTTAAGTGTGATTAATTAGGACATCTTGCACGAAAGTGTCTGAATCTGAAACCTGTGGATGTTGACAAAAAGAAGTCTGAAAATGTTGAGAAAAAAAATCTGAGGGTGTGAAACAAAGGATAGTCAGATTAGATTCAAAACAAACTTGGAGGTATAACACAAACAAGTTTGCTTCGAATCAAATTTGGAAACCAAAACAGACTAGGTCTGATTTTAGACAAACACAAATTTTTCACACACCCAGATTTAGAACAATGCAAAGTTGGCAAAAATCCGTTGATATGACAAAACCCAAAGAGTTTTGGAAACCAAAAGTTGTTGATCAAAAACAAAATGTTCAAAAAGATTCACATTTTTACAAAAGAGGTACTCCTAAAGGTCAAAAAAGGAGTGCTAAGAAACAAGTAATTTTGGTAAAAGATGAAAAAGTTGAAATCAAAGTTGAAAAAGTTTTTGATGAGAAAGATTTTCCGAAGCTAAATGATGAATATTGTGTTGAAATGCCTAAGGTCCAACAGACCTGGGCTAAATTGTTCAAGTAATTGAATGCTTTGAATGTGCAGGTGCTCACCAAAACCGAAGATTGTAAGAATGAAAGTTGGGGCAGCCTGGCACAGGAAGAGGTTGCTGAACCCTGGTTTGGTTGAACAGGGAGTTTATTGTTTTCTGTAAAAAAAAATGTTGCTTGAATATGCCGAAACCCTCACGGTGGAACAAACATGATTACTTTCACAAGATTGAAAAACGGTTTTCAAACTGTCAAAAATCAATGGGTTGTAAATCATGGGGGTACTTTACATTAGATTTTCTGCAAAACAGAGCACAGTTAGCAGAAAATGGATTGCGAGACAAAGCTATCAGTATTGGGTTGTCAAATTTTCTTTAAATGGTTTTGCATTTTAGGGGGAGAAAAATTGTCAGAAAATACAAAAACATTTGAAAATTTGAAAAAGCCAAAAACATGATAAAAATCAAAAATTGAGTTTTTTCGTAAAAAGAGGAAATGATAGTACATCAGTAGACAGTTACAGTATGCTAAAGAAATGTAATGATTAAATAGTGTTAAACAGTCTCACTGATGATATGCCGATAGGTTTTTATACATTTAGTAAACTTTTTCGGGATATAAACTTAAATTCAAACTTGCTTATTTCGTGGGGAACACTACTTGGATATATAGGTAACCCCTGAAATCTCGTTTGAAAGGTCCCTCTTTCTGAGATACTAGGTCTTTATACTCAGTGATATCTGGGGTATTGTCCCGGGACTTCTGATTTTGCGGAAGCAATGGCCTAGTCCCCGGAGAATACTTTCTGCATTGCTTGAAAAATAGCTTCACCCTCAGCAAATTGATGAAACATTAAAATTGATAGTCATTGCTGTTGTAAAATAGATCCTCTAAAGGGGACACACCGAAAAGACGAAGCCGTCATCTCTCTGCGTATACGGAAGTATCGACCTGAGCTCTCACGGCCCTCGCATCTAACCCCTTACAGATATCATCTAGGTATACTCACCTGTAAGACTGAATATTGGGATCTGGATACGGGAGTATATTCAAGAGGTGGGATACATGAATGAGTTTAAGTTCTTAATACATCTAATTCGTATCCTGAATCAGTTGAACTTTGTATGAAAATTTAAGTGGATCAGTATATCGACAATCTAAGTGAATTGTTTAATTCTTAATGTGTAAATAAGTTCAACGGTACTTGTGACGTGTCAAAAACTGATATGATCCTCTGACGCATACTCAAACAAAAATATTGTATGTAAATATGTTTGTACATATTTCTTTATTGCTTTATATTTTCAGAAAATACAAAAAGATTTTTGATTCTGCTTTATTTTCGACAACCGATGTCTGAGATGTTGAGTTTCAAAATCTAAGTAAGCTGATTGTGTTTCTGAAAATAAAACAAGTTCATTAATTTGAAACTTGAATTAAAAATAAAAAATTTCAAAAACTGTTTGTGATATCTCCAAGGTCATTAGTTTGGACTTGGATGATTAACTGTGGGGGATTTGGTTGCGTATATTGTTAAAGATTCAGTTTTCGATTCTGAAACTGCAAAATATTCATAAGATGTGTTAGTTTAAAAAATTGAGTGAGCCAGGTTAAAATTCCTAGATATGCTGAAATTTGAAATGTTGTTACTTATAGATGGTTGAGTGATTGCTGGTAATTTACCAGACTACGATTCCGGAAGCTGAGTCTAAGGGGGAGTCTGAAAACGAGCTCAAAGCTAGGGGGAGCTTGTAGCAGGAAAGAAAGGTGTCGATCCCTAAAGCATAGAAGCTTGACGAAAGGGGGAGCCTGAAGAAAAAAGAGCCAGAGTTAGATCCTGGTACAACATTTCAAAGAAGAGAAAGATTGATAGGATGCTTACAATGATAGACATTTTGGAAAGATCTTGAAGACTGATCAAGACTGAAGAGGTGTCATGATAGAGATTAGACACTGAAGACTTCATCAATATCCAAGGGGGAGTCTGTTAGTGCAATATGTCTATTGACTTCGTCTTGTATCATGTAATGAGATAGAATAGGATAACCAGTGCTCGAGGTGCGAAAAACTGAGATTAGTGAGTTTATGAGTGAGTTCACTTGAAAGTGCCAAGAGACAAGTTCAAGCGAAATTAGATCAGTTAAGTTCGCTTGAAGTTGTCATCGCTTGAAGCTATCATCGTTTGAAGTTGTCATGCCCATTTCAAGCGAAACCCCTCTACTATAAATAGGGCACTTGTGTTATTCATTTGTAACGGTTCGGATCTGAGTAGCGAAGCTCTGCCGGATTGTGTCCAGGTTGTAAATCAGTATTATATCAATATAAGAGACGTTTAAATTGAATCGAGTGTCCGTTTCTTTGATTCCGTCTCTGATTCGGATAAAAGACTCTTCTGATCGACTCAGTCAGGTCGTACAGCGATCCTACACAATCAAAACAGGGAGTTTCTCGTAAACTAAAAGATAAAGAAGTTGAGTTTGAACCACCAATTGAGAGAACTAAACTTTTCAAAAATTCAACTTTTGAGATTGGTGAGTGTTCAAACAGGTTTTACAAGAAAAGGGCAAATCTTGACAACCAAAAATGGGTTGTTAAGAAATCAGAGGACAGTTCTAGCAATGATTTTGATTCGTCAAAATCAGAGGAGCTAACTTCTGGCGATGAATCTGATTCCACAAAGGCAGAGGAGCCACAATTTGAGGTTAAAAGTGAGAATTCAGTTCCTCCAATGGATGATGTCAATTTTCCACCATTGAAGGCTGAAAACTTTAAACAAAAAGTTGGTAAAATTGAGATTTCAAATCAATTTTTCTCTGAAAAGAAAGACTTTGATGTTGAAAAGGTCTTTAACTCCAAAGTGAAACACATTTTTGGAAAAATGGTTGATAGGAAGGTAAAGGGAGTTAAAGAGTTTTATGAGAAGAAAACAAAGAAACCAGGTAAAGTTGTGTCATCCCAGGTTTGTGACTGGGATGGTACCTATTATGAACAGTAAAAATCTGGACTTGCCGGAGCTCCCAAGTTGGTAATCGCGGAGCATGAATCGGCATCATTATTGAAATATTCTTTTAAGAAAAGGTATGACTTTCCGGAACTCCCAGGTTGGTAAGTGAGGAGTAGGAATCGGCATCTTGAGAATTCAACCTACAAGTGGTATTGGTTGGTAAGCCATGTGGTTGAAAATGAGTTTGTGTTCTTATAAGTAGGTTAATCAAGGTCATTAGGTTGAACTTGATTGGACTATTCATACAAGTGGTACTTAATTTTCATGATTAATCAGGGATATTAACTTGTACTTGATTTATCTTTCTTACAAATGGTATTTTGAAAAACAATATGATGACCTACAAATGGTAAAATCAGTCAACAAAACTTATTTTCCGGAAAAACCATTTGATTAAAACAAACTTAAGTGTTTTGAAATCACAATGGGAAAATAGTTTGTTGTAAGGGGGAGTTCTGATTGTTTATGCCAAGTGGATGGCGAATTGAAGCGATTCGATATTGGTTGTCAATTTACTTGTATAGTTTGTTTTCAAATTTCCTTTAAATGTGTTTGAATTTTAGGGGGAGTAAGAAATTTTTGAAAATCCAAAAACATTTGAAATTTTGAAAAAGACAAAAACATGATAAATTACAAAATGAGTTTTGGTGTCAAAGAAGAGGACATGATAGTACATCAGTAGACAGTTACAGTATGCTAAAGAAATGTAATGTTTAAATAGCGTTAGACGGTCTCACTGATGATATGCCAATAGGTTTTTACACATTTAGTAAGCTTTTTCGGGATATAAACTTAAATTCAAACTTTCTTATTTCGTGGGGAACACTACTTGGATATATAGGTAATCCCTGAAATTTCATTTGAAGGATCCCTCTTTCTGAGATACTAGGTCTTTATGCTTAGTGATATCTAGGGTATTATCCCGGGACTTCTGATTTTGTGGAAGCAATGGCCTAGTCCCCGGAGAATACTTTACGCTTGCTTGAAATAAAAGCCTGCCCTCAACATAAAAAATGATGAAACATTGAAAAAATATGCTAATCATGTGCTGTTGTAAAAAAGATCCTCTAAAGGGGACCCACCAAAAGTCGAAGCCGTCATCTCTCTGCTGAACGGAAGTTCTGACCTGAGCTCTCATGGTTTCGCATCTAACCCCTTACAGATATCATCTGTGGTATACTCACCTGTAAGACTGAATATTGGAATCTGGATACGGGAGTATATTCAAGAGGTGGGACACATGAATGAGTTTAAGTCCTTAATATACCTAATTCATATCCTGAATCAGTTGAAATTTGTGTGAAAATTTAAGTGGATCAGTATGTCAGCAATTTAAGAGAATTGTTTAATTCTTAATGTGTAACTAAGCTCAACGGTACTTGTGACTTGTCAAAAACTGATATGAACCTCTTACACAAACTCACAAAAATATTGTCTGTAAATATTTCTTTATTGCATTTCATTTTATTCAAAAATCCAAAAATATTTTAGTGTGTTTTAGCATAAATTTTGAAAAATACAAAAAGATTTTCGACAACTGATGTTGGAGAGCTGATTTTCAAAATTCCGAGTGCTAAACATGATGACAATTGGTTTGGGAGAATGTGTTTTTGAAAAGTAAAAATGATAATTTCTGCAAGTGGTTCATCAAAGATTAACATTGTAAAATTATTCATTGATTGAATATATCCACAAGTGCTCTTCAGAAACATTGTAAATGATAAATCATTTTGAGTATTGATTTCACAAGTGGTTAGAAGAGTATAAATCTGTGAAATTTATTATTGGGTAGAGACTTGTGCATGTTGGTGCATACATCTGTCGACTTCGTCTTATATTGAGTCTGGGTTGCGTTGCGGATCTGATCAAGTATGTTGTCATCTTTATTGATGATGACATCATAAAGATGGCATCATAATATGTCATCATCATATGCAACAGTACATGAGACAAAACAAAAGTCATTACGTTTGAATGGTCCGTTTGAAATGTAACTTGTATGTCCGTTTGAAAGTATCGTTTGAACTTGTCATGAGTGTTTCAAACAGAATCTCATGTAGTATAAATAGGCTTGTTGAGTTGTCATTTGTAACGAAAGGGCCAAGTGATACCGAGGTGCTGCCGGTTTATCCTCTGATTGTAAACATTGTTAATTGAATATACAAGAGGTTTAAAGTGTATTTCAAGCTGTTTTCACATCCGTTTCTCTGTTTCCGCCTCTGAAACGGATTTGAGCTCTTCCGAACGACTCATTCAGGTCGAGACACGATCCTACAAGTGGTATCAGAGCTCAGGAAGAAGAGTTCTTGCCATATTCAGCTTGAAAATCTATTTTCTACACCTTCTTTCACAAGTTTGAAATTTTTTACAGTTAAAATCGGCTCAAAATTTCACATTATATTCGTAATCATGTTTTAACAAATCCTTGAAAATTTCAGCTTTAAAATCGATCTAAAACTTGACATTTTCATCATTCCGTTTGAAAGTGTTCGAAAAATGATGACGTCATAGGTCATTCCCGTTTGAAATTGACCAATCCAGTTTGAAACTATCCTATTCCGTTTGAAATTGACCGATCCCGTTTGAAACTGGCATAGTCCGTTTGAACAAACCGCTTGAAAGGTTCATCGAGTTGTGTGAAACAAAAAATGAGGTTGTCAGTCTTTGCATGTGAAAGAGACTATCGGTTCATGAAAGAATTATGTGTGCATGTGAATATATCGGTTTATGTGTGCATGTGAATATATCGGTTTATGGGTGCATGTGATTCTCGTAAATTGTCCTCAAGTTGTTGTCGGCTCATATTAGTGGATTGAAAATAGAATCGGCATTAAATGTGATTGCATGTGCATGTGTATCAGATTTAAAGTGTTTGTCGGTATTATCATGTTTGAAGAATCTTGAAACATTGAAATTGATAATCCAAGAGTTGCATGTGAAACATATTCAGCGGCCCAATCAATCTTGAGAACAAAGTCTCGGCCAAATCAAATTAAATGTTTCTTGAAGTTGTCAGTCTATTACAATCAGTGGCCCATGTGAAAAGAGTTAAAAGTGATATATTGGCCCAATAGAATTTAAGTTTTGTCAGTTTCACGTGTTGTGGGTCAAGCATAAGTGAAGTCCAATAGTTTTCAATACATCGTATGTGGCCCAATCAGGTTTGAAGTAAAAGTCACGGCTGTCCAGTTAGTGAAATTTGAGGTGCAATTAAATTTGATTTGTATTGGTAATTGTAGTCGGCCCAATGATAAATTGAGTAAAGAACAGCCCATGTTATCTCATATCATGAAGGTTCAATATAAGTGGATTATGGATTGTTGAAAGCCCATGTGAAAAGTTATACAGCCCATTCATTCAGTTTTCGGAATAGATTAAACCAATCCGCGAATTTTTGACACGAGTCCTAGATTGATTCAACCGTTATATGCGTTCACATTTTTAATTCATTTAAACTGATCGTTTGTTTGTTTGATTTCAGGTGTAATTCGAGGTGTTTCCCAAAGTATTTCCAGATTACTGAAGTATGGAAGAGGAATTCTACAATGCTTTTGCTACGCCAGTCGCTCCGGTTACAGCTGCTGAAACATTGTACAGTGAAAATGAGACGGGAACACATCAGAAACTGCCAAAACTGATGTACATTGAAGATTTTAAAGGATGGAAAAATCGATTTGAGAACTGGGTGCAAGCTTACAAATTTGATGCATGGTGTTCGTTGGAGAAAGACTACGAGAAACCGAAAAACGAACGTGGGCTTGAAAAGGATTTTAGTGACTTTACCGAAAGTGATAAATTGAAATATACAAGTGAGAAAATGATGATCAGTATTCTTCAACAGGCGATTAAAGAAGATATATTTGTTTTGCTCCAACATGGTAATACAGCTAAGTCAATTTTGGAAGCATTGATTCAGAAATTCAAAGGAAGCGCAGATATAATCAAGAACAGAAAGGCATTCCTGAAGAAATCATTTGATATGTTTGTAGCTTTCGATCACGAATCAACTAAGCAGACCATTGACAGATATTGTCATCTTGTCCTGGAAATGGGAAGATTGGATATAAAGAAAGATGATGAGGAATGGGTGGATAAACTTGTTGATGCATTACCACAACAGAAATGGGGAACTTATTTGTTGATTATCAAACACATGAGAAAAATCTGAGAATATGAATCTAGCAAAGTTTATTCAAAAGATTGAAGGGCACGAGCTGGATATCCAGAAAACGGCTAACATGACAAATCCAAATGCTAAACAAGATGTTAGTCTGTATTACAGAGGGAACAAGTTTGAGGCTAACCCCAGTCCTAGTCCAAAGATCCAAACTGGTTTTAGTGCTGATGGGTCTTCTAGTCCTAATGTTAGTACTACAACTCCGAGTGGTGGATATTCTTCATCATTTTCAAGTTTTGATCCAAGCAGCACAACATCAAATCCTCAACAACAGAGTTCAACAAATCTTCAATGCAATGTGACTTTGAACATTAAGAACGGTCAGAATTTGTCTCCAGAAATAGCCAAACAACACATGGCATCACTCGTTGCTATGTTGGAATCCTATGAAGGTTTGATTGCTGGCAAAATTGGAAATCCAATGCTTACAAAAGAAGATTATGACCAAATTGATGCTGAGGAGCTTGAGTTGATGGATGTGAAGTGGTGTTTAGCCAGTGCTTGTAGGAGAGCAGAAAAGTTTCAACAAATTACTGGTAGAAATGAGTTTCAAGGCTTGGCTACTTCTCCGTTAGGTTTTGACAAGTCAAAAGTTACTTGTTTCCGTTGCAAAGGAAAAGGTCATTTTAAACGAGAATGCAAAAATCAAGAAGCAATCGGGAATCAAGAAAAAAACAACTATTATCAGAAATCAATTTTTCATCAGATTGATCAACAGCCTCAACAAAAAGATCAGAAAACTGCTCATGGAAAAATGATCAAAGATGCAAATAGAAAAGCTTATTTTGGTATCATTGATCAAGATGATGAATTTGTTGCTGAAGGATTTAGCTGGGATAAATACATTCCATCCGGTTCAGGCTTTGTTGCTAGAATTCAGGGTGAAGATGAGACTAATCAGAAAAGAATCCCGAGTTTTCCAGATCTTGGAAGTGATGTGGATACCGATGATGAGGAAGAACATCTCAACAAAGCAAGAAAAGGCATAGATCCTACTAGTTTTAACTTGTTTTTTGCAGATAAAATGGAGATGCTGTATCATAAGAAGATTGCCAGATTGAAGAAAGAGTTGGAAGCAACAAGAAGGCTAGCTGATGAAAAGGCAAAGACAGAAGCTGGAGAAACTAATGTTGAACCAGCAACTGAAAAAGTGGTAGAGAAAATTATTGAGATTGAGAAAATTGTTGAAGTGGAAAAAATCATTGAAGTTGAGAAAGTAGTCGAAGTTGAAAAACTGGTCGAAGTAGAGAAACTCGTCGAGGTAGAAAAAATCGTTGAAGTAGAGAAATCTGTCGAGGTTGAAAAGATAGTAGAAAAATTGGTTGAAGTTGAAAAACCATGTTTGAAGTGTTCAGTTTCTTGCAAAGATTGTACTGAGAAGGATACAAAGATTGCTGAGTTAGAAAAGATTAAAGAAGATTTATTATCTGATGTATACATCTGTCGACTTCATCTTATATTGAGTCTGGGTTGCGTTGCGGATCTGATCAAGTATGATGTCATCTTTATTGATGATGACATCATAAAGATGGCATCATAATATGTCATCATCATATGCAACAATACATGAGACAAAACAAAAGTCATTATGTTTGAATGGTCCGTTTGAAATGTAACTTGTATGTCCGTTTGAAAGTATCGTTTGAACTTGTCATGAGTGTTTCAAACAGAATCTCATGTAGTATAAATAGGCTTGTTGAGTTGTCATTTGTAACGAATGGGCCAAGTGATACCGAGGTGCTGCAGGTTTATCCTCTGATTGTAAACATTGTTAATTGAATATACAAGAGGTTTAAAGTGTATTTCAAGCTGTTTTCACATCCGTTTATCTGTTTCCGCCTCTGAAACGGATTTGAGCTCTTCTGAACGACTCATTAAGGTCGAGACACGATCCGACAGTGTAGGTAATGGTAGAGCCAGCAATTGATCTTGAACCTGTGAAAGCCAGACGCCGATCCCAGCTTACTGAGAGGGGGAGTCTGTATGACAAAGAGTCAGGGTCTGATCCTGAGAGTCTGTTGGTGCTGATAAAGAAAAGAGGAAAGATCATTTGTTCGAGGAAAGTCTGTTGGTGATGAAAAGAGAAGAGAGAAGATTTGAGGATGCTTTATAGTGTCAGATACTTCAAAAAGAGAAGCCCGAAGACTGATAAAGATTGAAGATGCGAAGACTCGACACTTTAAGACTCGTCAACATTCGAGGGGGAGTCTGTTGGTGCATTTGTCTGTCGACTTCGTCTTGTATCGAGTCTTGTATTAGAATGTTAGATCATGCTTGAAGTGTAATTCCGTTTGAGACATCTTCAAGCGAAATTAGATTCCTATATATACCCTCCAAGCGAAATTAGAAATAATAGTCCGGTTTGTGCAATGAAGTGCTGCCGAAGTGTCGTCTCGCTGTAATTTGCTATCAAATCAATAATACGACAGTTTAAAGTGATATTCTAGCTGAATTGACCTCAATACGTCTGTTTTTGCCTTTCGTATTGAGAAAAACTCTTCTGATCAACTCGTTCGGGTCTGAAAACGATCCTACAGTAATCATCTATTTACAAGATTTGTATTTTGTTTAAATCATTTTTACATATGAAAACCAATTTCATCATTCAAGTTCATAAAGACATAAAGCATGATGATCTTGGTCTTTTACAAGATCACCACCTTAACTTACTAGATCATGTGTTTAATCACAATCTAGTAGGTTTCTTATGATGTCTAACATCACTAACACAAACCATCAATCATCAAGAAGCAAATTAACACAATCAACATGTATTCTTATATTATTAAGCTTATGTTAAAGTATCATGATCATGTTCTTTAGTGTTCTTCAAGATTAACAATGTTCATCATCTTTTAACCAATGAAATATGAAGTAACGAGGGATCATAAGGGTCTTACTACTAGCTCTAAGGCTAGGGATGAATAAAAGAGGTTGAAGATGATATATGTGTTGGATAAAAGCAAATGGGAGAGGTCCTTGAAGATCCACAAGTTCCACACCTCCTTAGACACCTTCTAGCACCTTGTGAGGACTTGAGATTGCATGAAAGTGAGATGATGATGGTGGTGTGGTTGTTGTTTGTTCTCGGCCGAGAGGAGGGCAAGGGAGGAGGAGAAGGTTGGTGTGTGAGGTGTGTGTGAGAAAATGAGGGCATTGATCTTCTTATAACATGTTGATGCATTATCCAATGTGTATTGTGTTTAAGAAAGTACCAACAAGATCCTAATCATATCTAAGTGAATCAAATGAGATCAAGGGAAGATCAAGTAAGATCTTGTTAGTGGGGTCATCCTTGTGACCATAAATATGAGGGGGGGGGGGGGTATAAGTTGTGGTTTAATGGCAAGTTATGCATATTAGTTAGATTTCAAGTGTAATGTTTAGGTGTTATGCATATATGGTGTTATATAGTGTGTTAGGGTGTTCGGGGATCATAACTAGTTCAGAAACATTAAAGCAATGCTTCTAGTATAATTTTGGTGTTTCGGGTAGTGTCCGGTTGTTCGGTTAAATACCGGTTCGTTAAAGTGTCAAACTATTCCGTTTAGTGATCTTTAAGTACCCTTTTGTGACACTTTTAATTCCCAATACTTAGGAAAGTATTCTGGATAATAAAACATGAATTTTGCATGATATTTATGTGTTAAAAAGCTGATTATAGCTGATTTATTGCTGATTTGTGCAGAATTATGCATTTAAGGTGTATTTCGGGTGATTTTTAGTGCATATTCTAGCTTCCGGAAAGTCTATATGCTAACCCTTGTGTCCATACGTGGGTTTTAATGTATTTCAGACGTTGGGCCTACTCCTAGGCCTTAATTCCATTATCTGACTGCTTTCTGTAGAGTTGCTGACACGGTGTGTCTTACCAGTGAGTTTACTAGTCTTTCTGACGCAACGCTAACAGTAATGCATAAAGCAATTTTTGAAGTATAAAACGTGCATGAATTCACAATTATAGCATGAAATCAGACAATGTTGACATTTAAGCACATAATTACAGATATTAATTAATAACTAAATTGAACAGAAATTATCGTTTTGTGCCAGTTGTCACAGTCTCCCCCCGTTAAAAGAATTTCGTCCCAAAATCCAGGCTGAGTTATCTCTCGCAGGAGTTTTCTTGAACAGGTGGGGGTACTTCTCTTTAAACTAGTCTTCACGTTCCTACGTGTACTCGGGTCCGTGCTTAGAGTTCCAACGTACTTTGACAAGTTTGACACTACTCCTCCGGGTCTTGTTGACTTTCTAGTCTGTAACCTCAACGGGTTGTTCTGTAAATCGGAGTGTGCCGCCAATATGCACTTCATCCGCAGGGATGATCACTGTTTCTTGGGTTGGACTCTTCATGAGGTTGGACACATGAAACGTATCATGTACTCCGTTAAGTTCTTCCGGTAATTCCAACTTGTAAGCCACGGTACCAATTCTTTCCAAGATCTTGAATGGTCCGATGTATCGTGGATTCAGCTTTCCACGTTTTCCGAATCTTACTACGCCCTTCCAAGGTATTACCTTCAACAAAACTTTGTCTCCCACCTCGAATTCTAAGGGTTTTCGTCTCCGATCGGCGTAGCTCTTTTGTCGATCTCGAGCCACCTTAATGCGCTCTTGGATCTGCATGATTTTGTCGGTTGTCTCTTGAACAAGTTCAGGACCAACCATATGTTTTTCTCCAGCGTCTGCCCAACATAATGGCGAGCGGCACTTGCAGCCATATAGAGCTTCGAACGGTGCGGCTTTTACGCTCGTATGGTAACTGTTATTGTAGGAAAACTCAACTAAAGGTAGGTGAGTATCCCAGCTGCCGCATAGGTCCATAACACATGCGCGAAGCATATCTTCCAGCGTTAGTATGGTCCGTTCGCTCTGGCCGTCTGTTTGCGGATGGAAGGCCGTGCTTAGATCTAGTTGAGATCCAAAGGCCTCCTGGAAAGATTGCCAAATCCTTGAGACAAAACGTCCATCCCTGTCTGAAATAATTGAGATAGGCACTCCATGACGTGCCACGATTTCTTTCAAGTACAGCTCAGCAAGCTTTCCAGTGCCATCCTTCTCTCGGATCGGTAGGAAATGCGCATACTTTGTTAACCGATCGACTATCACCCATATCATATCGTGTCCTCTAGGGGTTCTGGGTAATTTTGTTATGAAGTCCATCGAGATTTGCTCCCACTTCCACATGGGTATCTCGGGTTGCTGCAGTAGACCAGACGGTTTCTGATACTCAGCCTTAACCTTAGCACAGGCTAGGAACTTTCCAACATAAACAACAACGTCGCTCTTGAGTCTCGGCCACCAATAGTATTCCTTCAAGTCTTGATACATTTTGTCTGATCCTGGATGGATCGAGTATCTCGACTTGTGAGCTTCATTAAGGATGACTTCTCGAATACCGCCATAGAGCGGAACCCAAATACGCCCCTTAAAGTATAAGGTTCCCTCTTTGTTTGGAACCAAATTCTTCAGTATACCTCAGAGGTATTCAGCTCTACAATTTGCCCCCTTAAGGGCTTCTTGTTGTGCATCATGGATGCATGCAATGAGGTTCGTTCGAATAGTCATTTCCAATGCTCGAACTCTTAGGGTCTTAACCCTTTCTTTTCGGCTTAACGCTTCTGCTACAACGTTTGCTTTTCTAGGATGGTACTTAATCTCACAGTCATAATCGTTCAGTAGCTCGACCCAACATCACTGACGCATGTTTAATTCCTTCTGATCAAATATGTGTTGTAGGCTTTTGTGATCTGTGAAGATTGTACATCGAGTACCATATAAATAGTGTCGCCAGATCTTGAAGGAGAATACCACTGCGCCTAGCTCTAGGTCATGAGTGGTATAGTTCCTTTCATGCGCCTTCAACTGTCTTGAAGCGTAAGCGATGACTTTTTGGCGTTGCATGAGCACGCAACCCAAACCTTAACGCGAAGCGTCGCAGTATACCACGAAGTCTTCAGTGCCTTCGGGTAAGGATAGTATCGGTGCATCGCATAGCTTATTTTTGAGCAGTTGGAAGGCTTCTTCCTGCTTATTACCCCAGTCGTACTTCTTGTCTTTCTGCATAAGGGTATTCAGCGGTTGAGCTATCTTGGAGAAATTCTCGATAAATCTGCGGTGATAGCCCGCTAAGCCCAAAAATTGTCGAACTTCAGTTGTGGTTTTGGGGGCTTCCCAATTCTTTATTGCTTCTATCTTGGCTGGGTCCACATGAATGCCCTTCTCGTTCACAACATGACCAAAGAACTGTACTTCGCGAATCCAAAATTCGCACTTGGAGAATTTTGCGTAAAGTTTCTCTTTCTTCAGTAGTTCCAAAATGGTCCTGAGGTGTTGCTCGTGCTCTTCTCTTGTTCGTGAGCAAATCAGGATATCATCGATAAATACAATCACGAATTTATCGAGATATGGTTTACAAACGCGGTTCATCAGATCCATAAATACCGCTGGCGCGTTCGTCAATCTGAATGGCATCACAAGGAACTCGTAATGTCCATAACGCGTTCGGAATGCAGTCTTTGGCACACTCTCCTATTGGATCCTTAACTGATGGTACCCAGATCGAAGGTCGATCTTGGAACTGTAGCTTGATCCTTGCAACTGATCAAATAAGTCATCAATCCTCGGTAGTGGGTACTGATTCTTGATAGTGAGCTTGTTTAACTCTCTATAGTCGATACACATCCGCAAAGTTCCATGCTTCTTCTTCACGAACAATACTGGAGCTCCCCAAGGCAAGAAGCTTGGCCTTATGAATACTTTATCCAACAACTCCTGGAGTTGTGTAGATAATTCTTGCATCTCGGATGGTGCAAGTGGATAGGGTGCCTTGGCTACAGGAGCGGCTCCTGGAACCAAGTCTATATGGAATTCGACTTGTTGTTGCGGAGGCAGCCCTGGCAGATCTTCAGGAAAAACATCAGGGAATTCCTTCACCATAGGAATGTCTTCGAGTTTCGGCTCCTCGGCCTTCTTATATACAACGTGCGCCAGGAATGCTACGCATCCTTTCCTCAAGTACTTCTGCGCCTTCATACAGCTGATGATTTGCAGAGGCGCGTCTTGTTTTTCTCCATGCACGATGAGAGTTTCATCATTCGCAAGAGGGATGCGAATGATTTCCTCATGGCAAACAACTTCAGCCTTGTTCTTGGACAACCAGTCCATTCCAACCACTACATCGAAGCTACCCAATTGAATAGGTAAGAGGTTGATGCTAAATCTTCGTTCACCAAGTTCTAATGAGCAACCCCTAACAACTTCGCCCGATTCGACAAGTTTACCATTGGCTAGTTCTATGGAATAAGGAATATCTAATCTACTAGATTCTATTCCAAGCATACGTTTAAATTCCATAGACATGAAGCTATAATCGGCACCAGTGTCAAATAGTATGGATGCAAAGTGATTGTTAACGAGAAACATACCGGCGACCACATTAGGGTCCTCGCGTGCGTTCCTTGCTCCAATCATGAATGCTCGAGCCTGAGCATTGTTCTCCCTTGGGCAATCTTTCTTGAAATGATCTTTGCTTCCACAACCAAAGCATCCTTGGTTCTGCCCAGCTCCATTACCATACCGGTTACCATTACCATTGCCATTTCCACCACCGTTTCCATTACCAGCACCGTTACGGTTTCCATTCCCGTTCCTGTTATCACTTCCATTCCTACTAGCGCCTCCGTTTCCTCTTCCCCAACAATCTTCTGTTTGATGACCCAACCTACCACATTTGTCGCATTTTTGAATGCGACAAGCTCCTTCATGATGATACCTACATTTTTGGCATTTAGGCAGGGTGCCTTAGTATCTTCTAGCTACAGTATCATTTGCCGCTGCAAAGGTTTTGGCCTCCTTAGGTGGGTTAGTATCACGCTTCTTGTTGTTGGAACCCTTGTTGTTGTTGCGGGTTACTTGATTCAGATTCGAATGCTTTCTCTTCTTGTCACCAGACGACTCAGCATGCGTCTCAGTCTTTTCAGTTGGGTTCAGCGATAACTTCTTCATTAGAACAGCATCTTCAGTAAGGCTGACAACCATAGTTACAGCCTGAGTGATCGTTTCAGGCTTAGCCGAAGTTACCAAGCTGCGAAACTCTGGAGCCAATCCCTAGAGTCACCATATAGGGGATCACTTGTGACAAATCATGGAACCTTCGGGTATAACTAGTAATGTCAGCACCTTCCATGGTTAAGTGCCAGAACTCAGTCTCCAACCTTTGGAGTTCAGCACGAGAGCAATACTTCTGTCTCATTCATTCCTTTAGTTCATCCCACGTCATGCCGTACACAGCATCATCACCCAGAGTCTAGACTTGCAAATTCCACCAAGTCAAAGCTTCATCAACAAACAACCCCGTAACAAAAGTGACTTATTGATCTGCGGTACACTTGTTCATACGGATAGTGGAGTCAGTCTTCTCCGTCCAGCGTACAAAATCCACTGAACCTCTAGTGCCAATGTAGTTCAGTGGTTTGCAGTTGAGAAACTGCTTGAAGGTGCAGCCTTGAGCTATGTTTCCTCCAGATGTATCTCCCTGCCCATTACATCTAGCATTGTTGGGTCCTCCACTTTGTTCGGTGTGGTTCGCCTCGTATTGAGCGATAGCTGCGGAGATCCTTTCTTCCAGTAGGGCGTTCAGTTCTTCAGCAGTCCTCGGCAGAAGAGGAGGAGGGGGTTGATCGGAATCCTGATTGTTCACAGCTCTCCTAGGTGCCATGTTCTAACTGACATCAAACAATCCGCCAAACGTATAAATCAATTTATACAGCAACAAGCATGCATAAGTAGATAAATACTGTTGTGTCATAAGATATTCACCGAGTCTTTATACATATCAGGACAACTTGTTACATCATTGTTTGCGAAGTAAACAAAACGCATAAGGGTTACATCACCCCATAGTACAAGTTTAATATATGTAAAAATATCTTTCTTCACATCGGCGGTTCTTGTCTTTATACCCTAAATCATTACTCCAACAGAGTATTTAATAGGCTGGGGGAAGGGTGAGGGGGGTTCACGTTTGACCTTCTATTGTATTGAAGGAATCTCGTTTGATACGTGACAAGACTTGCTGTGGTTTCTGTGCACTGAATTCCATAATTATGTATGCATCCATTATTACGTAACTCCTTGCACATTCCGCACAGTTCATTTCATCCTCGTATCACTTCCTTCAGATAGGCCACTGTTCTCAGACGATGATATATGTACCTGTGGTTTTCTATTTCTAATATTATCACACATAATTGCAAGTAATTTCTAGTCAAAGACAAGTGATACTCCAGTGCACCCTAAGTCTCGTAGTGTCCTTACTTCACTCTTTGAAAACAGCTTCAGGTAGTGGATGTCGCGGAACGTTTTATGCAATGAAAACTTTTGAAAAATTGTTTTCGTGAGAGGATCCTAAAGATTGTAGCCTAGACTCGAGAAGGAATCCTGGTTCACTACAATCGCAGCTCTGATACCAATCTGTCACACCCCTTTCTAAGGCGGAAGCACGAGGTGTGATCTTGAAAGGTTCTCATTGCATACGAATGGTAAACATACTACATGCTCGTAAAAATAACTCCAAATGCCAATAACATTACGTAATTAAAAACATAGGTTAAGTTTAGAGTTTACAGCATAAAACATTGTCTGAAAAGTTTACAACATTATTCAAAGACAAACATAAGGGTTTTGGTCCTTATATCACCACACGGAGTGGGACATATCAACCAAACCCCGCAAAACGGCATAGGAGTCTTGACACAACATAGCTAACAACATAAACAACATCCAAGAGCAAGAGTAAGACCGCGCGCACATCCACTTTAGTTAGCTGAAATGCATGTGAGTTTTTGGAAAATCGTCAACATAATGTTGGTGTGAGTTCATGCAGTTGTTGTAATAAATGCTGAATACTTGTATGAAAACACTGTATGTATTTTGTCTAGTTGTATCCGAAACTGTGTCCTGTAATTGTAAGGAATACGAGATCGCTAGTGGTTTGCAAGGCCACTAACATGTGTAACGACATAGGAAGCATCCAAACCATAGGCATTTTTAGTTGTCGATTCACGACTTGAGACACAAAAGCACTCCAGGTAGCACGTGGCCCAAAGAGTGGCTGCCTGAAACCCATTAGATCTAACCTTTTGTTCTGCGGTTTAGGTATATTGTTGATTAATGGTGCTTATGACACCCTATTCATGACATCATCTAAAGTATCATTCCTTAGTTTTTGTATTCCACATACCATAACACATGTATTTTCCCCAAGTTTAGAAAACAAGTAAAAGTTTAAAAGTGGGGACATGAACTCACAACTTTGCGTTTCCTGCGCCGTAAACTTCACCGGGTTTGCTTATATAGCGTCGTGACCTATACGTGTTTTATTAACGTTAGTCACTAGACTTGTATCGCACAAGTACAAGTCACCATCTTTAATGTATGTGTTCTTTGTTGTTAAAAATAATTCATATTTTTAACTATGTATCTTACTTATATTATTTTTCCAATAAATATAAGTATCTTATATTTTTCACCCGAGTTATGTATTTTTGTCCGAAATATATTTTAAGTCTATAACTTGTCCATGTGCTTCTATGTATTCTCATGTATTTTGTATGTGTATTTTTTGTATTTTTACTCCTTAGGAGTGTTTAGTGTATTTTCAAGTCCTAATACACTATTACATGTAATACATATTACATACATTTAGCACAAAAATTGGTGATCAATAAATATATATATTTTCCTCAAAAATATACATACTTAATATCTATTTTTATATTGAAGAAATCATCATTTCCTAACTTGAAATTTACACAAAAATTAGGGAAACCTTGGTAAATATTTTTAGGTGAATTTTTAGGGCATAAGTTTCACCAAAACTTATATTTTCCTAAGTGTCAAAAATTTTTAGAAATTTTGACATAGTTTCCCCTAAAAATGGAGATTTCCCATGTTTTCAAAACATGTGTTTATTTTCTTTTAAAATCATCATCAATCATCAATAACACAATCAACACTTACCATAAGCCAAGATCATGTAAATTACACTACACAATGAACTTGAAGTTTTTTGTAAAAACTTGTAGTAACTTACCATATTATTTAGTAGGTTTAGTTACCCTTTAAAACATATTTATTTGTTTGTAAATCACATTATTAAAAGATTTGGTCATTTACAACTTGTAAGATGATTTTTCTAAAAATATTTCTTTTATATTTTTCTTGTTACAATCATGTTCCTAGTCTTGATCTAACACTAAAAATGTGATTAGTTTACTTAGAAATCATGACTTTGTAAATCTTATAAATAAACTTGGTTTCTTGAGAAAATTATTTTTGTAATCATCTATTTACAAGATTTGTATTTTGTTTAAATCATTTTTACATATGAAAACCAATTTCATCATTCAAGTTCATGAAGACATAAAGCATGATGATCTTGGTCTTTCACAAGATCACCACCTTAACTTACTAGATCATGTGTTTAATCACAATCTAGTAGGTTTCTTATGATGTCTAACATCACTAACACAAACCATCAATCATCAAGAAGCAAATCAACACAATCAACATGTATTCTTATATTATTAAGCTTATGTTAAAGTATCATGATCATGTTCTTTAGTGTTCTTCAAGATTAACAATGTTCATCATCTTTTAACCAATGAAATATGAAGTAACAAGGGATCATAAGGGTCTTTCTACTAGCTCTAAGGCTAGGGATGAACACAAGAGGTTGAAGATGATATATGTGTTGGATAAAAGCAAATGGGAGAGGTCCTTGAAGATCCATAAGTTCCACATCTCCTTAGACACCTTCTAGCACCTTGTGAGGACTTGAGATTGCATGAAAGTGAGATGATGATGGTGGTGTGGTTGTTGTTTGTTCTCGGCCGAGAGGAGGGCAAGGGAGGAGGAGAAGGTTGGTGTGTGAAGTGTGTGTGAGAAAATGAGGGCATTGATCTTCTTATAACATGTTGATGCATTATCCAATGTGTATTGTGTTTAAGAAAGTACCAACAAGATCCTAATCATATCTAAGTGAATCAAATGAGATCAAGGGAAGATCAAGTAAGATCTTGTTAGTTGGGTCACCCTTGTGACCGTAAATATGAGGGAGGGGGTATAAGTTGTGGTTTGTTGGTGCACGATGCCTACAGCCTACGTCTTAAGTCTAGGTCATGATGTATAGGGGTCAAAAGTGTTAGATATGTAAAGTTTAGGGGTCTGAATGTAATTTTATGTGAAATTGAAGTAATTTCGCTTGAAATGACACTTGGTCATTTCAAGCGAAATCAGAAGTTGTTATTTTGCTTGAAATGACAAGTGTCATCCCAAGCGAAATCTGATGCCTATATATAGGCTAGTGTTATTTCTCATTAGGTACGGAATCACAAGTTGTATACCGAACTGCTGCCGGATTTTCTAGTGAAATATAAATGAGAAACGTGTGTTAAAGTGATATTCTCTGTTTTCTACTCCATTCTTCACTGATTCAGCTCTGTTTGTTTGATTCCGCCTTTCAAACAGTGTGTATTGCCTCTGATTGACTCACTTGGTCTGTAAAACGATCCTACAATTGGTATCAAAGCCAGTTATGAGCCAATACACTTGAATCAGTGCCTTTTTCTACACTTTTTTGGACTTCTGGACATTTGAACGGACAAAATGGACTGATTTTCTAGTATTGTGTGTAAAACAGTGTTTTAACAAACCCTTGAGAGAATCAGATCAAAATTCGGACTAAATCTGATAAAAATGGACTAAAAACCTTATTTCGCTTGAACGTGACATCTGGTTCCGCTTGAAAAATTGTAATAATTTCAAGCGAAATAAGTGATTTCGCTTGAAAATATCTGATTTCGCTTGAAAATACAACTGATTCCGCTTGAGAAGGTATTTCGCTTGAAAAATCACTTGATTTCGCTTTAAAGTGCTGATTCAGCTTGAAATCTTATTTCGCTTGAAAGCATGTGTTTATTGTGAAAGTCCATTTCGTTCGTGGTATTTCGTTTGAAGTTCATTGTGTGTAGAAAGTGTTTTCACTTAAAAATAACATGTTTTCAAAACTTGAAAAATTTTTCCGTAAATTGAATTTGTAAAATGGATAAGGAGTTTTACAACATGTTTTCCGGTAGTGGAATGACGGCAGCACAAACCCCGGCTAGTATAGTACAAAATGTGAATATGGAGAATGAGCTCGGGACGATGCAGAAACCACCTAAATTGATGAATATCGATGAGTATTCGGGTTGGTCTGGAAGGTTTAAGACATGGGTTCAAGCAAATCACTTTGAATGCTGGATGAAGATTGAATCGAAATATGTTCCTTCGAGAGATGGTTTAAATCTTGTGAAGCAAATTGGCAGTTTGACACAAGCTGAACAAGGAGATTTTAAGGCATAAAAGAAGATGATGAGTATTCTTCAACAGGCGATTAAAGAGGATATCTTGGTGTTGTTGCAGCATGAGGATAATTCACAATCTATTTGGCAGAAGCTGCAAGTAAAGTTTCAAGGAAGTGTGTCCATGATCAAAAACAAAAAGGCTTTGTTAAAGAAACAATTTGACATCTTCACTAGTATGAAAGGTGAAACTACAAAACAATTGATTGAAAGATATTGTCATCTAGTTGTGGAGATGGGGAGATTGGAGATAACCAAGACTAATGAGGAGTGGATCGATAAATTGGCAGATGCATTGCCATACGATGAATGGGGTACTTATTTGCTTGTGATGAAGAACAATTCAGATTATATTAATTTGAATCTTAGTGGTTTCATAGAGAAGATCGAAGCACATGAGTTAGAATTAACAAAGATTAAACAGATGAATTCTGAAAATGTTCAACAAGATGTCTCTCTGTATTACAAAGGCAGTATTCCAACAACATCAAACTTAAGTCCAAAAGTGCAGACAACTTTTAGTGCAGATTCAACTTCCGGTGCTTCGTCTAGTACTGCAAGCAACAACAAGCCTTCACCGTTTGCTAGTTATGAGCCGAATCCTAAAACATCAGAACAAATGTCTCCACAAAGCTCTTCAAGCTCGAACAATCAGGGATATGTTTCTGGGATACAGTGTAACATTGATGTAAACATCAAAAATGGACAAGAGTTTACAGAAGCAGCTGCTAAGCAACACATTGCACTATTAGCTTCCGTGCTGGAGTCATATGAGAGTTTGGTAGCGGGGAGGATCGGTAATCCAGATATGACAAAGGAGGATTACGAACAAATCGATCCAGAGGAGTTAGAATTGATTGATATCAAGTGGGGGATGGCTAGTTTGGTTAGAAGAGCCCAAAGATTTATGGAAATTACAGGTCGAAACTGTTTGTCAGGACCGGATCAAAAGCTTGGTTTTGATAAGTCCAAAGTGACTTGTTTCAAGTGTAAAGAGAAGGGTCATTTTAAGCGGGAGTGTCCGAATAGAGAGGTCAACAATCATCAAAATCCATTTACCAACGATTATTAAAGACAGGCGATCTATCACAAGACAAATCCACAACCTGTCGTTCAAAGACCTCAGATCGAAAACAAGCCGGAAAAAGCTCTTATTGTCAACCAAGATGATGAGAGGGTAGCTGAAGGGTTCAGTTGGGACAAGTATATCCCGGGCAGTGAAAGTAGAGCAATGATGGCTGAGATTGTGGAGGTGTCTGAGAGTGTTGTTGAAACAGAGGTTGTTAGTGAAGTTGTATCTGAAGAAAGTTCGGTTGATCACGAAGAAATTGCTGCAGAAGTCTACTATTATCAGTCTGAACAGGAGGTTTTAGCTAGTTCTTTAAAATCAACTATGCCTCCTAATGTGTTTAATTCTTTTGCAGGTTATTTCAGTGAGCCAACAACAGGATCTTGCCCACAGTATGATGTTAAGAAAGATTCTGTTGAAGAGATAATTGATGTCTCAAAAGAAATGACTGAAGAAACACTGAGAGAGATTGCTGACAAAGCCTTAATGGAAAAACTGAAAAAGGTAGACACAGAATCTGTAAAACCAGAGTCTGTTGATACTGAGTCAGTGGAAAACGTGTCGGTCAAAACAGAGTCAGGTCAAATGAAGTCTGACGGGAAATCTGAAAGTGAAGAGGTCAAAACCGAAGGAGTGTCTGAGTCAGAGTCAGATAATGTCAGTAAACATGATGTTGATTTTGATCAGGAGGAAAAGATTGATTCAATCTCTGAAACTTCATGCAAAAACTGTTCAAAACAATGCATGGAATGTCTTGAAAAAGACAAAAAGTTTCAGGAATTGAAACAATACACTGATGAGGTTAAATTTGATCTGAGTGAAGTAAAAGAAGCGTATGATAAGTTGGCTAAATCTATCAAAATGATTCAAAAGGGGAGTCTTGAAAACGATAAAGCCACAAAATTGTTAAAATCAACAGTTTTTTATAAACAAAAAGAAATCAACTTTCATTTGGACATGATTGCTTCATTGAAAAAAGAATTGGAGTTAACAAAAATTGAGAATGAAAGAATTGATAAGAAGTTGATGAGCTATGTTGCATCTTCATATGTAATTGAACAGATTGTCCCGAAACAACCAGATGCAACACCCGTCTTTAACAGTGTTCCACCCCCAATGTGGAGTCATTACACTCAGTAGTATCCAGATGGGGTGGAAGCTGCTTTGAACCTCAAACTGAGAACCATTGAGAATGAGTTACCTAAGAATATTGATGTTACATTCTCTCCGTCCGACACTGACAATGAGTCACATGTGATCAAAACCGTTGTTGACCAAGTGTTAGACGAAGAAAGTGATAACTCGGAATTTGAGACTGTGAAAACTCATTTTGAGAATACCATGTCTGAGTCTGAAGAAGATGGTAACTTCTTAGAGAGATTCATACCAAAATCAGACAAAGTCACGAATGATGATCCGATCATAGTGGTTTACACAATGATTGGAACTGACAAGCTTTATTCTGATTTTGAGTATCCGCTCCAAAATGCTAGAATTGAGAATGTCAAAAAGGTGTTTAAATTGGTCGAAATTAACATTTCTGAGGTGAACAACAAAGAGTTCTTTTCAAACCCAAAAAGTCTTTTGTTAAGTCACAACCTAACAACTCGAGAAAGAAAGAGTGGGAGGGAAATGGTGGTAAAAACAAGAGAAATGGAAACAATTTTAAAAACAAAGGAATTGGTTTTGAAAAGAAAATGGCTAAGCAGAATGTCAAGCCAAAGGAAAAGATGAATGATGTTTTTGTGGCAGGAATGAATTTTGTTGATGAAAAAGAGTATATTTTCAGTCAAAAAGCCATTGATGATTTCAATGCAGCGAAGAAGCTGAAAGAAGAGTCGTATAAATCAACTTTTGTCGAATATGACAAAAGAGTTTGTTATCGCTGCAATGAGATTGGTCTTATGGCCAAACAATGCATGAAAGTCTTTGAAAAACCTGTTTTGCAAAAACCCCGACCTAAAACTCCAACTGATAACAAGGGTAAAAAACCATTGATTTCACCGGTTCGTATTTTGAAGAGAGGTGAATCTCTGAAGCCCGAAGAAAAGTCAAAATCAACTTTTGAGGTTGGCGAGTCTTCGAAAGTCCAAAAGGCTTCAAAGATTTATCCAAAAATGAAATTTTTTGAGAATCAATCATGGGTTGCAAAACCAAAATCGTCAGTTGAAGAGAAAAAGATGGAAAGTGTTTTGAAAACAGAACCAAAGGTTTTTAAAGATGATGTGGAAAAGCTTGAATTTGAACTTGATAAGTTGCTTGAGGAATTTCCTCCAATCAAAGAGCGAAAGTCAAAGTCAAAATCTAAATATGTGATCCCAAATGTCATTTTTAGTATTCCGAAAGTTGAAGTGGATTGTGATCTTGTGTTTGGTAGTGTTTCAACTGTTAAGAAATCATGGGTCTCATAATTTGAATAAACTGTCTGTGTTGTTTGCAGGGGCTTCGGAAGTCGTACATCTCGAAGTGGATAATGGACAGCGGAGCGTCAAGACACATGACCGGAATGCTAGCATTGCTTTATGACGTAAAATCCTTAAATGGTGGACACGTGGGGTTTGCTGGGAATCAGAGAGGAAGGATTGTTGGTCAAGGGACTCTAACAAATGGAGTCATTTTGTTTGATAAAGTGAACTATATAATTGAACTGGAAAACAATCTGCTGAGTATTTCGCAGATCTGTGACAAATCATTTACTGTCCACTTTACTAAAAACGAATGTTTAGTCTTAAAACCTGGTTTCAAAATTCCTGAGGAGATGGTGTTGTTGCGAGCTCCATGAGAAAATGATTTATATATTCTTGATATGAGTGTCGCAACACCAACAGATCATCAGAAACAATGTTTTGTGTCAAAAACCAAAGCGACTGAAAAAGAGTCGAAAATGTGGCATCAAAAGATGGGCCACATTCATGTGCGTAAAATGAACTTTCTTGTACACAATGATTTAGTTGAAGGTGTGAATCTTAAAAGTTTTCATTTAAATGATGATTGTGTAGAATGCAAGAAAGGAAAGCAGATAAAGAAGTCATATCCGCAGAAGTTGCTGAATTCAATCAGAGTACCGCTCGAGAGACTCCATATAGATCTCTTTAGGCCGGTCAATGTGAAAAGTATCAGTGGAGATTTATATACTGTTTGGTAGTCACTGATGACTTCACCAGATTTTCTTGGGTGGTGTGTCTAGAGAGGAAAGATCAAACGTTTGAGTCACTGATGATCCTATTCAAAAAGATGGAAACGTTGTATAAGTTGCCGATCAGGAGAATAAGAAGCGATAATGGAACGGAGTTCAAGAATAATCGAATGCTCGAGTTCTGTAATGAAAAAGGGATTCTTCATGAATTCAGTGCACCATACACTCCACAGCAGAACGGTGTAGCTGAAAGAAAGAATCGCACCTTGATTGAAACAGCTCGAACAATGCTCGCCGATTCCAAGTTGCCAATATTTTTCTGGAGTGAAGCAGTTGCAGCAGCGTGCTATACATTGAACCGCGTTCTAACAGTAAAGAAATATAAGAAAACGTGTTTTGAACTTCTTCATCGTTACAAACCAAACTTGAAGTTTTTGGAACCGTTTGGATCTCCGTGTACTTTTATAGATGAAGATGGAAAATTTGGTGCTAAAAGTAATGATGGTTTCTTTGTAGGATACGCGAGCCCGCTTAAGAGGGTGTTTGTACCGTGTCTGGGGAAGGTAATTCAGGTTCTGTATGTGGATTGTCAGAAACATACTGCGCCACCGCAACTTCCCAGACAAAGATTCATGTTCGATTACGACAATCTCTGGGAGTCTTTCCAGTTTCCGACCGAGCCAAGTGTAGAGGAACTTGTTTACTTATACCAACAGCAACAATCTAGTTCTCAAGATCAGATGCCAAGACCGTTGGTAGTTTCTCAGCCCACCGGGGGTACACACGATCATGAGGCTGGTCCAAGTGGAACGACACACGAAGATCCAGAAGAACCAGTTCCTACATTTGATCATTCTGATGACTCAGAATCGGAAGACGACCCGATTTTTGACGAGGAACCAAATGTTGCAACAACAGAAATTGTGGATCACACCGGTGATCAAGACATTACGAACCTGGAAATGGAAGTAAATGTGCCTGACACTGCAATGCCGAGAACTCTGTCTTATCATCCTTCAGAGCAGATTATTGGAGATCTTCGTAGTGGAGTGAAAACAAGAGATCAAATCAACAGAGCACTTACTTGTTTTTATACATCCGTTGCTCCTTTACAGGAAGAATTCTCACTTAAATGTTTTATCTCGCAGATTGAACCCAGAACGTACAAGGAAGCTTTGACCGAAGACAGCTGGGTGAACGCTATGCAGGAAGAGCTGCAGCAGTTCGAGAAATTGGGTGTTTGTAGATTAGTTGATCTTCCTGAAAATCAAAAGCTTATAAAGACAAAGTGGGTATTCAAGTGCAAAAGAGATGATAGAGGAGTCGTTGTTCGAAAAAAAGCACGACTGGTAGTACAGGGATTCAGTCAGCAAGAAGGCATTGACTATGATGAGGTTTATGCGCCTGTTGCTAGACTTGAGGCTATTATGATCTTCCTGGCGTTTGCGTCCTGGAAAGGCTTCAAAGTCTACCAGCTTGATGTGAAATCTGCATTCCTGTATGGAAAAATTAAAGAAGAAGTGTATGTGGGACAACCACCGGGTTTCACTGATCCACTACACAAGAACAAAGTCTATCTTCTGGATAAAGTGCTTTACGGACTTCACCAGGCACCGAGAGCCTGGTATGAGACGCTTTCCCAACATCAGTTGGCCAACGGGTTCATCATAGGGACAGTTGATAGTACTCTGTTTACAAAGGAAGTTGCAGGTCATCTTTTAATCGTGCAGATCTACGTCGATGATATTATTTTTGGTTCAACAAGCGACGACTTGTGTAAATATTTTGAAAGAGTTATGAAGAAGAAGTTCGAGATGAGTTCAATGGGGGAGATGAAGTTCTTCCTAGGGTTGCAGGTGGAACAAATGCCCGAAGGAATCTTTATTCATCAAACTAAATATGTGAATGATGTTCTAGAGAAGTTCAACATGGCTCAATCCAGTCCAGCATCAACCCCCTTAGCTTAGAATCACGGGATTTGCCCAGATGAGAGTGGAGAGAAGGTGGAAGAGACGCTCTATCGGTCAATGATTGGATCTTTGATGTATCTTACTGCTTCCCGCCCGGACATCATGTATCCGACGTGTTTGTGCACCCGATATCAGTCTAGCCCATGCCAGTCACACTTGACGATCGTGAAACGCATCTTACGGTATTTGAAAGGTTGCCCAAGCATCGGCTTGTGGTATCCTAATTCTGGCGATTTCTCTCTCACAGGTTTTGCTGATTCGGACTTTGGTAGTTGCAAGCAAAATGCTAAGTCCACTACTACAGGCTGTCAGTTCTTCGGAACTCGATTAGTCACTTGGCAGTACAAGAAACAAACCTCAGTAGCGCTCTCTACTTGCGAGGCTGAATACGTTTCGGCCTCGAGCTGTTGCTCTCATATCCTTTGGATCCAACAGCAGATGCGAGACTTTGGTTTGCAGTTCTTGGACACGCCGATTTTTGTGGAAAATGAAGCGGCTATTAACATAACGAAAAACCCGGTTCACCACTCCAAAACTAAAAATATTGAAATCAGACATCATTTCATCCGTGATTGTCACGAGAAGAAATTGATTCGTATTGAATATATACACACCGATGAACAGAAGGCTGATTCTTATACAAAACCTTTTGATAGAAAGAGATTTCACTATCTTTTGAAATTAAACGGGATGAAAAATCAGTTTTCTGGGAGGGTAATTGAGTGTGAAGCCGAGGAGGACGGCGATCTGATGTGATCCACGTTATGTTGTCAAGTTTTTTTTGTATAGTTTATTTTCTGCTTTTGATAAAAACAAAAACACAAATATATGACTTTGTTTTTAGGGGGAGGCAGTTTGCAGAAAAATACAAAAACATGATAAAATTTCAAAATCCAAAAACATTTGAAAAAGTAAAAATGAGTTTGTGTAAAAAGGGGAAATGATAGTACATCAGCTAGACAGTGTAGTACGCTAAAGAAATGTAAAGTAAAAATGTGTTAAGTAGTCTTGCAGATGATATGCCGATAGGTTTTTACACATTTAGTAGGTTTGTTCAGGATATAAACATAAAATTTCTTGCTTTTATGTGGGGAACATCTTTCGGATATATGGCTAACCCCCGAAATCTTGTTTGAAAGGTCCCTCTTTCTGAGATACTAGGTCTTTATGCTTAGTGATATCTGGGGTATTATCCCGGGACTTCTGATAATGCGGAGGCAATGGCCTAGTCCACGGAGAATACTTTACTGCTTGCTTGAAATATAGCGTCGCCCTCAGCAAAAATGATGAAACAATAAAATTGATAATCATTGCTGTTGTAAAAAAGATCCTCTAAAGGGGACCCACCAAAAGTCGAACCGTCATCTCTCTGCTGAACGGAAGTTCTGACCTGAGCTCTCACGGTCTCGCAACTTAACCCCTACAGATATCATCTAGGTATACTCACCTGTAAGACTGAATATTGGGATCTGGATACGGGAGTATATTCTGAGGTGGTACACGCATAAAAGTTAAGCTTTAAAACACTAATCCGTATCCTGAACAGATTGAACTTTGTGTGAAAATTTAAAGTGGACCAGTATATCGACAATCAATGCAAACTGTTTAATACTAAAAATGTAATCTAAGCTTAACGGTACTTGTATCTTGTCGGCAGCTGATATGATCCCCTAACACGCTCATAAAAATATTGTGTGTACAATTTATTGCTTATCACCATATTCAAAATCCAAAAAGATTTTATTTTTCATCTTATTTTTGACAACAGACGTTGGGGATCAGATGATCAAAGTCTTGTGTGCTGAGAATGTTTGGATCATGAGGGTTGGGTAAGCAGAAGATTGAAAAAGTGATTGGTAATTGCTTGAAAGTTCAAAAGTTCATTAACTTGAACTTAAATTGTTTCAGAAAGTCAGCAAGCTTCATAAATAGGTCAACCAAGGTCATTAACTTGGACTTGGTAGGCTGAACAGTTGACCAAGGTCATTAACTTGGACTTGGTTAACTGGGTGTGTCGGTAAATTCTGAAAAAGTTAAAAATTTGAAATTTTCAAAAGGTTATTTCGCTTGAAAGTTCTTATTTCGCTTGAGTGGTGATTCCGCTTGAACATATACTTGTGCCTATTTCAAGCGAAATCAGGTGGCCTATAAATAGAGGTCTTATTCCGCTCGAACAACTCATTTGTGTTATTCCGCTTGAAACCATCTGTCTCCGGCGATTTCAAGCGAAAGCTTTAGATCTTCGATTTACAGCCGTTACTCTGTCCGATTGTTGTTAGATTACCTGATTTTAGTTGGTTGGTACAACTATTATCATGGGAAAGGTAAGATTGATGGTCAATTTGACCCAGATCTGTCTGTTTTTTGTGTGTCGGCGATGAACAGAACTCATAACTTAGATCTAGGGCTTGAATGTTTTTTAAAATGAACGATTTACATATATGTGTGGTTGGAATGTATTGTAGAACTATCTTAGGGTTTTAATTGAACCAGATCTGATGATTGTGTATGAACATCGAAGAACAGGGTTTTAGAACTTAGATCTAGGTTGATTTTGTTGGTTAAAATTCATAAAAATCATACCATTGTGCTCAGAATCATATCCAGAATAAACCCAATTAAACGATTTCATCATCAGAAAAGTTTTGAAAAATTTTGTTCATGATTCCGCTTGAAACTGATTCTCTTTAAAATAAGCTGATTCCGCTTGAAACAGATTATCTTTGAAATCAGTTGATTTCGCTTCAAATGGTATTTCGCTTCAAAAGTAGTATTCCGCTTGAAATGAACATTTCTTGTAAATGTGTGATTTCGCTTGTATGATGTTTGATGATAAATTTTTTTCTAAGTGTTTGATTTATTTTTATTGTGTCACACCCCCAAAATCCACACGCGGAGTACCACCGCTTGGAGGCGTGACTGACCAGGATCAAGCCACCAATCATATCGAACAATGTAAATAGTAATGTAATTCAACCAAACCAATATGAAAGGTGTTCAAAGCATAAGTATAATTCAATGTTTAGCGGAAGCATAATAGTAAACCCAATCATAAGTATAAGTACGAAATGTCATAATGTTTAACAAACATTCACGATCCATGTCCACAACGACCGCGCCTCCCGTGCAAGCTCCATATGTACCTAAGGTCCTGCAAGGCATGTAACAGAGAGTCAACAACTAGTTGAGCGAGTTCACAGTTGGTTATTCAATTATAGTGTTCGTATCGTAAATCGTAAGCTCGTTTAGTAATCATGTATCGTATGTAATGGTATCGCGGCCCTCCAGGCATGTTTGCGAAGTTTAGTGGGGGTTTCCCATGTTTTCTAGACTAGGTATATTTGTATCGCGGCCCACCCGGCATGTTTGCGAAGATTAAAGTATAGTTCGCGGCCATTCTAGGCATGTTTGCGAAGGTTGTTCTATTATCGCGGCCAATCCCGGCGTGTTTGCGAAGAGAGAGTATATGTATCACTAGTCTAGCCGTATCTACCAATAACCTTCCCCTCCCGAGGAATAATTCCATTAATCATGTAAGTATAAGAATCATTCAACCCATTCCCAACCCCGGGAATCCCATGCCTTGGTAAGAATGTGAACTCACCTTGGTTTGCTCGGTATGCTAAGTATGTGCTCACAGTAAATCAATCACGTCCTAAAGTACGCACGTGTACATAATCAGTTTCATATTCACGAAGTTCATGCATGCATATTAAATCACCAAGTGGCACAGATCACGTACTCAAAATCATACAAGTCATGCATATCATCTAACAACAGTTAGTTAACTCAATTAAGTTTTAACAGAAATAGTTACTGTGCAAATTACCCAATCGGCGAAACACCCTTGTTTCGCCGTGAACCCCTTCGACGAAACGCTTCCCTTTCGTCGTATTCAACCTCGGCGAAACACTCTTGTTTCGCCCTTCGTTTCGTCATAACTGGTTCCGGCGAAACGCATTTGTTTCGTCGGATCCGTTTCACCGTGAGTCGGTTACGTCAAAAGTCAGTTACGTCGTTATCAGAAATCATCAACAACAGTTTCAACAAATGAATACTCTAATCATCATCAATATCTGCCGGTTACGAAATCATAATCATCACTTGCAATACATGATCAAACATCAACGAATTCATTTAACCAAAACATCAAGATATTAACTTATAAATTACCCCCTCATTGCTAGACCAATATCACCAAATAAATCAGCCGATTATCATTAACAATAAAATGTTATGATTATCAAGTATTAATCAACCAGCATCTATTTGAGATATCATCAATTATTGTCAGACCACTACAATTTTCGGCCCATGTGATTTTTTTTTTGAAGAGGTCCAATAGTATTAAGAATTTGTGGTTTTGAATCAGATGTCATTCTCAATTTCATAAATACCACATGTTAATTTTATCAATTCCAACCTCAATGGCCTACCATTATTAATATTCTCATGTATTATTGGACCAAAGTATATATAGTGGCTGTACAAATAATTCAACATATATATTTTAATCACAAGTTGGCTGTTACCTTCCCACATGACTCGATTTCAATAACTTAATCATCAACATCGCAGGTTTCTATAGTTCCCTTTTATCCAACACACTTATGACATAGAACAGGTATTGTGGGTGGTATATTAGAGACTATCATGTACTAGCATAACCAATCCAAGAATCGGCACATTACTGTCATGACATAAATCAAACGTTGCAAACATATATATATACCTACTAATAACACATCTCATGCAATCAATCATAGCATAACATGTTACCGCACGTAAACATGGGTGTTCAATTATTCAAACATGTAAGACTAACCGGGATGATGATTGAATCACACAAGAGTTTCCGGTGGTTGCTAGTTTGCCGTCACAAGTCTCTAGGGTTTCTGGTTCTTGATAAAAATGTCTAATCTATACGAGACCTAATATTTATACGTAACAGACCCTTGGGCCTTAATGGGCTCGGCGAAACACTTTGGGCCGGCGAAACACCCTGTTTCGTTGTGTTGTTGTTGGCGAAACACATCTCTGTTTCGTCGAGATGTTATTGGCGAAACACATCTAGTGTTTCGTCGGGTACTTTCATGTGTTAAATAATTTAAGTATTTTCCAAGCAAGGTACATGTTATATCAGCAACCAAAATCATATAATACTCACAATACGTTTAAACAAATCATAACGTGTATTGTTACAAAGCAACTAGTCGTAAAAGCAAAACAGTTAGACAGTCATCGTGCAATCAATGCTAATACAGAATGTCGGAAACTCGAGTTGTCACATATTGTGTTGATTTTCAGGCTTCGAATGTGATTTTTGATCCATTGCACAACAGTTGTTCTGTAGTAGCTTCGGTCTCAGTAGTGGTTGCATTATTTCCGAATAACTGGGGATACTTGAGTTCCATTTGGTCTTCACGCTCCCAGGTGAACTCTGGGCCGCGACGGGAGTTCCAACGAACTCGTACAAGAGGGATTCTCGTGTTCTTGAGGACCTTAACATCCCGGTCCGTGATTTCAACTGGTTCCTCGACGAACTGCAACCGCTCGTCGATAGTGAGTTCCTTCAAAGGGACTATAAGGGTCTCGTCTGACAGACACTTCTTCAGATTCGACACGTGAAAGACGTTGTGAACTGCACTGAGTTCAGCTGGTAAGTTCAGTCTGTAGGCCACCTTGCCTATTTTCTATATGACTTCGAATGGTCCAACGTATCGTGGATTGAGCTTGCCTCGTTTGCCAAAACGAACAACACCCTTCCAGGGTTTGAGTAGCACTCGATCCCCAACCTGGAACTCGAGTAGTTTCCTGTCTTTATCTGCGTATGCTTTCTGACGGTCACGAGCTACCGCCATGCGTTGTCGTATTTGAGCAATCTTTTCAGTAGTATCAATTACCATTTCTGGACCCGTGATTTGACTATCTCCCACCTCTGTCCAACAGAGAGGTGACCGGCATTTACGCCCGTACAATGCCTCGAATGGAGCAGCTTTAATGCTAGTGTGGTAGCTGTTATTATACGAAAATTCTACAAGTGGCAGATGCTTTTCCCAGCCGTTGCCAAAGTCAATTACACATGCCCTAAGCATGTCTTCTAAAGTTTGAATAGTGCGCTCAGACTGCCCGTCCATCTGAGGGTGATAAGCTGTGCTCATGTCTAAACGAGAGCCAAAAGATTTGTGCTTTGCTTGCCACAGTTCTGAAGTAAAACGTGCATCACGATCAGAGATAATAGAGGTGGGCACCCCGTGCCTCGAGACAACTTCCTTAAGGTATACGTCTGCTAGAGTGGAGAACTTATCCGTTTCCTTGATAGCTAAGAAGTGAGCAGACTTTGTGAGTCGATCCACGATCACCCAAATAGTATCATTTCCGCGCTGAGATCTAGGTAGGCCAGTAACAAAATCCATGGAAATTTGTTCCCATTTCCATTGCGGTATCTCAGGTTGTTGGAGTGGGCCTGAAGGTTTCTGATATTCTGCTTTGACTCTCGCACAAGTCAAACACTTGCTGACGTAAGTTGCTATGTGAGCTTTCATGCTAGGCCACCAATATGTAGTTTTGATATCGTGGTACATTTTATCCGAACCAGGATGTACCGAGTAACGAGACTTGTGTGCCTCATCCATCACAAGCTCTCGTAGATTGCCATAAAGTGGGACCCAAATGTGTCCTGTGACGTAGTAAGCACCATCTTCCTTCTATTCTAAGCGTTGCCTTGAGCCGCGTAGAGCTTCAGCCCTGACGTTTTCTGGTTTCAATGCTTCTACCTGAGCATCTCGTATCTGTGCAGGAAGACTAGACTGAATGGTGAGCTG
Organism: Helianthus tuberosus; assembly: GCA_030545235.1. Lineage (NCBI taxonomy): Eukaryota > Viridiplantae > Streptophyta > Magnoliopsida > Asterales > Asteraceae > Helianthus > Helianthus tuberosus. The sequence goes on along the minus strand of CM060448.1, from coordinate 153,420,900 downwards.
CAACGTTCGTACACGCCTAGGTGTAGTATCCTTTCGACTAAGGGCGTCGGCCACCACATTGGCTTTGCCCGGATGGTACTTTATAGCACATTCGTAGTCGTTCAGTAATTCGACCCATCTACGTTGTCGCATGTTCAACTCTTTCTGCTTGAAAATATGTTCGAGACTCCTGTGATCAGTGTAGATGGTGCATTTAGTGCCATACAGGTAATGTCGCCATAGCTTGAGCGCAAAAACAACAGCTCCCAGCTCTAAATCGTGTGTAGTGTAATTCCGTTCGTGAATCTTACGTTGGCGCGAAGCATAAGCAATGACTTTATCCCGTTGCATCAACACACATCCAAGACCTTGGATAGACGCGTCATAGTAGACTACAAAATCGTCCGTGCCTTCAGGCAATGAGAGGATAGGTGCGCTACAGAGTCTATTCTTTAAGTGCTGAAATGCTGTTTCCTGTGTATTACCCCAACGATAAACAACACCTTTCTGTGTCAGTAATGTGAGCGGCTGTGCAATCTTTGAGAAGTCTTTGATGAACCGTCTGTAATAACCCGCCAAACCCAAGAATTGGCGTATTTCTGTCAGTGTGCGAGGTGCAGTCCAGTTCTTGATCGAATCTACCTTGGATGGATCGACATGAATCCCATCCTTGTTTACCACGTGGCCTAGGAAGTGGACTTCACGAAGCCAGAAGTCGCATTTCGAAAACTTGGCGTACAGTTGTTCCGTTCGAAGAAGTTCCAAAAATAAGTCGTAAATGATGCTCGTGTTCCTCCTGACTCTTGGAGTAAATCAAAATGTCGTCGATAAATACAATGACGAACTTGTCAAGATAAGGTTTGCACACCCTGTTCATAAGGTCCATGAAAACCGCAGGCGCGTTCGTTAACCCGAATGGCATGACCAAAAATTCGTAGTGACCGTAGCGTGTTCTGAACGCTGTTTTGGAGACGTCCTCATCCCGGACTCTCTGTTGGTGATGGCCTGACCTCAGATCAATCTTCGAGTAATAGCTCGACCCTTGCAACTGGTCGAATAAGTCGTCGATGCGTGGAAGAGGATAGCGATTCTTCACGGTCACCTTGTTCAGTTCGCGGTAATCTATACACATGCGGAAGGTACCGTCCTTCTTCTTTACAAATAGTACTGGAGCTCCCCAGGGCGAAGAGCTAGGACGTATGAAACCCTTTTCCAAGAGTTCTTGCAATTGCTTAGACAGTTCTTCCAATTCGGTTGGAGCTAAGCGATAAGGTGCTCGAGCTATGGGTGCTGCTCCTGGAGCTAGCTCGATCTGAAATTCGACCTGACGATGAGGCGGTAACCCAGGTAATTCTTCAGGAAACACTTGAGGAAAATCGCGTACTACTGGAATATCCTCAATCTTTTTCTCTTTCTTCGTTGTATCAGTAACGAGTGCTAGTATTGCAGTGTGGCCCTTTCGCAAACACTTCTGAGACTTCAAGAAGGAGATGATGCCACTCACGACACCACTCTTGTCACCTTGAACTTCGAGAGGTTCTTTACCAGAACGGGGAATACGAATGATCTTCTCCTTGCATAGAATCTCTGCTTGCTGTTGGGATAGGCAATCCATACCAATGACGATGTCAAAACTACCCAAGACTATAGGAATGAGGTTGATGGAGAATGTCTGACCAGCTAAAACGAGGTTACAACCCCTGACTACTAAAAGATTGCTGACTAGGGCTCTGATAGTCATCGATCTTTCGCTGCTGTGCCTGGAACTGAACCGTAGTCGAACCCTTGCTGGAGGTTCCATCCCATTTTCGTTTGTTATCACTGGGAGTAGCAGGAGTAGTAGTAGTAGTAGTGCTGATGCGTTTAGGCAACCTGTTCTGCTCCACCACCTGATCAGTGAGACGGTGAGCCAACTGAACAACCTGCTGGTAGGTGGCAAGGTTTGCTGAAGTCACATGACTTTAGATCTCTGGCACTAGACCCTTAAGATAAAGTTCGATACGCTTAATTGGGGGGGTCCACCATTGTAGGACACAATAATGCAAGCTCATTTGATCTCTTTGTAAACGCCTCAATTTCTGACCCCGTCATCTTGAGGTTGAAGAACTCGACCTCCAGCTTATGAATGTCGTCACGGCTACAGTATTCCTCTTTGATCATCTCTTTAAAATTGTTCCATGGGGTGGCGTTAGCAGCAACCAACCCCAGCATTTGAACTTGAGCTTTCCACCATGTGAGGGCTAAACCCTCGAGAGTACCGGTAGCATACTTCACCCTGCGTGCCTCAGGGCATTCACACATTTCGAATACAGACTCTAGTTTCTCAAACCAGTGGAGGAGTCCAACTGCTCCTTCCGTGCCACTGAATGTGCTAGGACGACAGTCCATGAAAGTCTTGAAGGTGCAAACAGGTGGCTGAACGTGTTGACCTGTCGTGTGCGTAAGAGTAAACATTCTTGAGCACGAGTGTTGGTTTACGAGAGTAGGATCTAAAGATCCTAGGGTAAGTGGTGATGGCAGGTTACACCTCCTGCCTGGGCAGCTGCGAGTGCTGCAGTAACTTGTTCAGTGATCGAAGCCGCCAACTGGGCTTGAGTTAGGTTAACGCATCTACTATTAATATCAAGGAGAACATGCGTGAAAGAAGTTCGCGAATAGTGCGATGACAGAAGAGAGTGAGCACACAAGTGTTCTCAAGCAATAGGGGTTATGTGCATCTAAGCATACCATGAGCAAAGTTCTATGTAATTCTAGCAAGTAGGCAATAAAATATATACCATATTACCTAAAATGTTGAGACTTGCACGTGGAGCGAAGCGTCATTGTGGATCGTTGAGCACTGTTCTGGTTATAGTCTGGTTTTAATAAAAACGTTTTCCCCTTATTAAAACCGAGTTCTCTATAACCAATGGCTCTGATACCAATCTGTCACACCCCCAAAATCCACACGCGGAGTACCACCGCTTGGAGGCGTGACTGACCAGGATCAAGCCACCAATCATATCGAACAATGTAAATAGTAATGTAATTCAACCAAACCAATATGAAAGGTGTTCAAAGCATAAGTATAATTCAATGTTTAGCGGAAGCATAATAGTAAACCCAATCATAAGTATAAGTACGGAATGTCATAATGTTTAACAAACATTCACGATCCATGTCCACAACGACCGCGCCTCCCGTGCAAGCTCCATATGTACCTAAGGTCCTGCAAGGCATGTAACAGAGAGTCAACAACTAGTTGAGCGAGTTCACAGTTGGTTATTCAATTATAGTGTTCGTATCGTAAATCGTAAGCTCGTTTAGTAATCATGTATCGTATGTAATGGTATCGCGGCCCTCCAGGCATGTTTGCGAAGTTTAGTGGGGGTTTCCCATGTTTTCTAGACTAGGTATATTTGTATCGCGGCCCACCCGGCATGTTTGCGAAGATTAAAGTATAGTTCGCGGCCATTCTAGGCATGTTTGCGAAGGTTGTTCTATTATCGCGGCCAATCCCGGCGTGTTTGCGAAGAGAGAGTATATGTATCACTAGTCTAGCCGTATCTACCAATAACCTTCCCCTCCCGAGGAATAATTCCATTAATCATGTAAGTATAAGAATCATTCAACCCATTCCCAACCCCGGGAATCCCATGCCTTGGTAAGAGTGTGAACTCACCTTGGTTTGCTCGGTATGCTAAGTATGTGCTCACAGTAAATCAATCACGTCCTAAAGTACGCACGTGTACATAATCAGTTTCATATTCACGAAGTTCATGCATGCATATTAAATCACCAAGTGGCACAGATCACGTACTCAAAATCATACAAGTCATGCATATCATCTAACAACAGTTAGTTAACTCAATTAAGTTTTAACAGAAATAGTTACTGTGCAAATTACCCAATCGGCGAAACACCCTTGTTTCGCCGTGAACCCCTTCGACGAAACGCTTCCCTTTCGTCGTATTCAACCTCGGCGAAACACTCTTGTTTCGCCCTTCGTTTCGTCATAACTGGTTCCGGCGAAACGCATTTGTTTCGTCGGATCCGTTTCACCGTGAGTCGGTTACGTCAAAAGTCAGTTACGTCGTTATCAGAAATCATCAACAACAGTTTCAACAAATGAATACTCTAATCATCATCAATATCTGCCGGTTACGAAATCATAATCATCACTTGCAATACATGATCAAACATCAACGAATTCATTTAACCAAAACATCAAGATGTTAACTTATAAATTACCCCCTCATTGCTAGACCAATATCACCAAATAAATCAGCCGATTATCATTAACAATAAAATGTTATGATTATCAAGTATTAATCAACCAGCATCTATTTGAGATATCATCAATTATTGTCAGACCACTACAATTTTCGGCCCATGTGATTTTTTTTTTGAAGAGGTCCAATAGTATTAAGAATTTGTGGTTTTGAATCAGATGCCATTCTCAATTTCATAAATACCACATGTTAATTTTATCAATTCCAACCTCAATGGCCTACCATTATTAATATTCTCATGTATTATTGGACCAAAGTATATATAGTGGCTGTACAAATAATTCAACATATATATTTTAATCACAAGTTGGCTGTTACCTTCCCACATGACTCGATTTCAATAACTTAATCATCAACATCGCAGGTTTCTATAGTTCCCTTTTATCCAACACACTTATGACATAGAACAGGTATTGTGGGTGGTATATTAGAGACTATCATGTACTAGCATAACCAATCCAAGAATCGGCACATTACTGTCATGACATAAATCAAACGTTGCTAACATATATATATACCTACTAATAACACATCTCATGCAATCAATCATAGCATAACATGTTACCGCACGTAAACATGGGTGTTCAATTATTCAAACATGTAAGACTAACCGGGATGATGATTGAATCACACAAGAGTTTCCGGTGGTTGCTAGTTTGCCGTCACAAGTCTCTAGGGTTTCTGGTTCTTGATAAAAATGTCTAATCTATACGAGACCTAATATTTATACGTAACAGACCCTTGGGCCTTAATGGGCTCGGCGAAACACTTTGGGCCGGCGAAACACCCTGTTTCGTTGTGTTGTTGTTGGCGAAACACATCTCTGTTTCGTCGAGATGTTATTGGCGAAACACATCTAGTGTTTCGTCGGGTACTTTCATGTGTTAAATAATTTAAGTATTTTCCAAGCAAGGTACATGTTATATCAGCAACCAAAATCATATAATACTCACAATACGTTTAAACAAATCATAACGTGTATTGTTACAAAGCAACTAGTCGTAAAAGCAAAACAGTTAGACAGTCATCGTGCAATCAATGCTAATACAGAATGTCGGAAACTCGAGTTGTCACATATTGTGTTGATTTTCAGGCTTCGAATGTGATTTTTGATCCATTGCACAACAGTTGTTGTGATTTTGATGAGGTGAAGATTCCAAAATTGTCTGATTTCAAAAGTATTCTGGAATTTATGCGAAGGATGCCAATTCAGAAAGCGTTGAAAATCAACATCTAGTGTTCAAATCTCATATCAAACGTTTTTGGAAGAACGCAACATATGATGAAGAAAGCAAAGTAATCAATTCGTTTGTTAAGCTAAATGGTGAAAAGAAACCAATTATTATCTCAGAGGCATATGTACGTGAAGTTTTGGATTTTCCTGATGATGAAGACTCACCGACGAAATTTCCTGAGAGAATGGTCAAAGGCTGTATGTTGCGAATGGGTTATGATGGTGCACTAAACAGTGCTAATTATTTGAAGTCAAAGTTTACAAAGCCTTACAAGTTTCTGATTCATTCAGTATTGCATTCTCTAAGTCACTGTAAGGGAGGTTATGATGCTATGAGAGACTATCAGATGAACATGGTGACAGCTCTTGTATTGAACAAAAAGTATAAATTTTCGAAGATTGTGTTTCATTATATGGTGGAGAACATTACATCAAAGAGTAAGACTTGGGTGTATCCAAGATTTGTTCAAATGATGATAGATCATGCATATCCTGACCTTGAAAGAAATGAAAACAATGATCTGTTGGTGCTATCTCACATGAGTAATGATTCTTTGAAGCAGTTGGCAAGATATCATCCGAATCATCCAGAGCCAAAGACTAAAGCTGAATTTTTTGGCTTCATCAAGGATAAGAATTACGTTGATCCAGATCCTGTTAATCATCAGAACTGGAGAAATGAAGATGAAATGAAAGAGAAGAGTTATGCAGATGAACTAAAAATACTTGAAGAATTCAAAAGAACTCGAAGTGATTGGTTCGTAAAAGAACAGAAAAAGAGGGGCAGGAAAGCTACTCCTAAAGTACAAGTAGAAGAGGGTCCATCTTCTCAACCCAAAAAGCGTCAAAAGAAAGCTGCTAAAACATTGCTTGTTGATGAATCAGAGGAGGAAGCTGAAGTTGTAGCTGAAGCTGAAGTTGAAGCTGAAGCTGAAACTGAAATGAATGTTGAAGGAGATGTTCGTTTATCTCCTAATTCTATGAAATTGTTGAAATCCCTTAATGAAAGTTTTGAAGCTGATAAAGCAGCTAAAGCAGCTGAAAAGGTAGCTGGTGATGAAGAAGGTGATGACGTAAACAAAAGTACAACAAGCTCATCAAGTTCTTCTGGAGATGAGATTGACGAGACTGAGCGTTACAAGAAAGTCATGTCTGTTGTGGAGAAAGAGAAACAGAAAAAGAGAAAAAGGAGTGGTAAAGATGATGATGATGTGTACATTCCTTCTCAGGAAAATATTGAAGATGTTCAAACACCTCCATCATCAGGTGGTAAAAAGAAAGCTGGTACAAGGAAACGTGTAGTTACTCCAAAGATGAAAAAGTTGTTGAAGATCCTGAAACCTATCCAACAACCCACACCACCACCATCACCACAACCTGAACCACAACATCAACTATCACCAATCCAATCACCACTTCACCAATCACCTCCTAGACAACCTTCACCATTACATCTCTCACCACCACATTCATCTCCACCACACCACACCATACACCACAACATGAACAACCTATTCTAACTTCACAACAAATCTTTCAATCACCACCACTCACACAACCACCTGTTCAAACTACGCCTGGTTCTTCGGGTTATAAAACCTTTCCAAACATTCCAGAGAATATTCCTCTTGAAGACATTGGTGATTTCAATTTTGCAACTGATGAGCAAGTTAAGTTTTTGGAAAAGAAAGTTGAAGAAGTGTTAGCTGAGAACAAGAAGTTGGTTAAACGTGTTAAGTCTGTAGAAGCTGAAAACTCTTCTTTGTTGAAAAAGATTGAAGCTGATGAATCTGAAATTGATGTTATGAAAGTTCAGATTGCAGAATTGCTTGAAGAAAAGTCTCGAAGAGACGAGCAGAATAAGTATTTTGAATTGAAGAACAAAGAATTAGAAGCAGCCAAAGCACAGAAAGAATACGAAATGTATATGTTGAATAAAGTGTTAGAAAATATGCTCGGAAAGTCAGTTGAGCAGAAGTTTGATGAGATAAAGATTGAAGAAATTAGAGCTCAAAAACAAGCAGAGATTGATGCTAAAATGAAGGATAAGGGAAAAGGCATAGAATGTGTGTCTGAAGAAAGGGAAATTGTTCTATCAAATGCTCCTGAATCATATTTTGAGCAGCCTGTTCCTCTCTCTGCAGTTTCTGCTATATTTGATGAAGACGTGTTACTTGAAGCAGTTAATGATGATGAAGATGATGATGATGAAGAGGATGATGAGGAGGATAAAGCAGATGATCATGATGATGTATATTCTGCTAGCAGCTCTAGTGATGATGATAATGATGATGGTGATCAGGGTTCGTCTGGTATTAAAGTGTCTGAAAAGTCGAATGAATAGAATGTCGATGATTATATGCATGATGATGCTAATGAAGAACATAAAAGTGCTGAAGGTGAGGGGGAGCACACTGATGATCAAAATGTTGACAAAGTAGAAAAGTTAATTCTGCGTCTAGAGCCTGAAGTAGAGGAAGGTGAGTTCAGGCATACGTATACAATGGCTGATATTAAAGAAATGATGCGTATTGTTGATCCATATTTTAAGTTTGATTTTGAAGAGGAATTGAATGCATTTGATGTCAATCAACAGCTTGAGTATGAGTATAAGTATGTTGATGAAGCAGACAACTATGATAGAGTTGAAGTTGAAGATTGCAGTGATGAAGAGGATGTGAATGTAGATACGTCTGATTTTCCTACACTTGTCGAATTTTTCACTCAAGAGAATAATGATGGGCTAAGAAGGAAAGTAGAAGAAATTTTGAAAGATAAGAATTTCGATGGTACTGTGAAAGATCTACAGAAGGAAGAAAGAAAGAAGTGGTTTCGGAAAGATACTAAAAGGAAGTTTAAGCGTCCATTGAAGTTTTACAAGAGAGATAGAGATGTATCGCTTGGAGATATCATTAGTTGGGGATTTCTACCTCATGTTAATGCATATGCTATTCGTAGAGAATACGGTGTACAGTACTTTGAACGTCTTTATGATATTATGTCCCTACCCTGGTGGGATGTAGAAGAGCTGTCAAAGGTTAGAACTCTGGGCTATCCAATCAGAAAGAACGATGTGCCTATGTGGGGTTTGATAAAGTATGAATCATTGAAAAACTTCAAGCACTGGAAGCCACATTATCCAAAGAAAGTAAGAAGAGTTAACACTGAAACTGGTAATGAAGAGACGATATTGCATGTGAAGAAACCTAGAGTGATCAAGAATATCCCTATGCCAAAGATGGAACAAGAGTTTCATAAAGGTTTTGTGTGTTGGGTATACCGCTGTTTGTCAACAGAAGCCGTGATTACTTACAGGGCTGAAAATGAAGTTAGAGAAATCTTAGTATATGATCCTCTATGGCTGGTGAATTGCTCTGCCAAAGACATAGAATGCTTGTTTGTGAACAAGATTTGGTTTAAAGCTGAAGATAGAGATCAAGCGATTCAATTTCAGAAGGTTGTATCCATATGTTTACAGAAAAATATCAACGCTGAGAGCAAATGGTCATCTAAATGGCGAAAGATAGAGCAAGAAGAAAAGTTGAAAGCTGATAAAGAACGTAAAGCACGTGAAGACAGAGATAACATGCTGAGGCATACTGTCATTCAACGAATGGCTGCTGAAGAGAAGAAAAAGGTTGATGAGAACGAGAGGCTTAGGAAGCTGCTGAAGAAAAAGCCTAAGCCGAGGGAAGAAAAATTCAAATCGCTATGAAGTGCTGAAGACCAGACTAAAGACTCCGGCTATATCCAGGGGGAGTTTGTTGGTGCACGATGTCTACAGCCTACGTCTTAAGTCTAGGTCATGATGTATAGGGGTCAAAAGTGTCAGATATGTAAAGTTTAGGGGTCTAAATGTAATTTTATGTGAAATTGATGTAATTTCGCTTGAAATGACACTTGGTCATTTCAAGCGAAATCAGAAGTTGTTATTTCGCTTGAATGACAAGTGTCATCCCAAGCGAAATCTGATGCCTATATATAGGCTAGTGTTGTTTCTCATTAGGTATGGAATCACAAGTTGTATACCGAACTGCTGCCGGATTTTCTAGTGATATATAAATGAGAAACGTGTGTTAAAGTGATATTCTCTGTTTTCTACTCCATTCTTCACTGATTCAGCTCTGTTTGTTTGATTCCGCCTTTCAAACAGTGTGTATTGCCTCTGATTGACTTACTTGGTCGGTAAAACGATCCTACATGGTTTAATGGCAAGTTATGCATATTAGTTAGATTTCAAGTGTAATGTTTAGGTGTTATGCATATATGGTGTTATATAGTGTGTTAGGGTGTTCGGGGATCATAACTAGTTCAGAAACATTAAAGCAATGCTTCAAGTATAATTTTGGTGTTTCTGGTAGTGTCCGGTTGTTTGGTTAAAAACCGGTTCGTTAAAGTGTCAAACTATTCCGTTTAGTGATCTTTAAGTACCCTTTTGTGACACTTTTAATTCCCGATACTTAGGAAAGTGTTCTGGATAATAAAACATGAATTATGCATGATATTTATGTGTTAAAAAGCTGATTACAGCTGATTTATTATTGATTTGTGCAGAATTCTTCATTTAAGGTGCGTTTCGGGTGCTTTTTAGTGCATATTCTAGCTTCCGGAAAGTCTATATGCTAACCCTTGTGTCCATACTTGGGTTTTAATGTATTTCAGACATTGGGCCTACTCCTAGGCCTTAATTCCATTATCTGACTGCTTTCTGCAGAGTTGCTGACACATTGTGTCTTACCGGTGAGTTTACTAGTCTTTCTGACGCAACGCTAACAGTAATGCATAAAGCAATTTTTGAAGTATAAAACGTGCATGAATTCACAAGTATAGCATGAAATCAGGCAATGTTGACATTTAAGCACATAATTGCAGATATTAATTAATAATTAAATTGTACGAAAATTACCGGTTTTGTGCCAGTTGTCACACAATGAACATGTAGAAAAAACTTACAAAGAAAAATAATTTTAGGGCAGTAATATTATCTTTATTTTGTACTAAAAAGATTTTACTTTATTTATTTTCTTCTTTAATCACTTGTACATTAAAGCATTATCGACTTGTACCTTTTTAATTCGTGCGTCGATATTGAACAAGACAACTACCGAAACGTCGACAAAAATGTGTAGGTCATCATGCTATCTTTGGATTTTTTTAAACAGTATAGTTTATAAGATATGTCAATAATACCTAAAAAATTATAAGTTTGTTGTGGAGAGGTGAATTGTAACTAATTATCTATAATTCTGTTAAAAACTCAGGGATTTAAGTGTAATAATTTTAGGGGCTAAAAATAAATAGTGTTTAAAAGACCAAACTACCCTCATTTTAGGGGTCTTTCTATAAATAAAGGGGGGAAAAGTTCTTATTTTTTGGTATCTTAAAATACCCCTGTCTCATGCATTATAATATAGTATAGATATATGTTTGCATATGTGCATAATGAATATAAATAATGCATAACATATGACGAATATAAAAAAAGGATATTTCAAATGTACATAGTAGTTTTATTATGTTTATATTTGTTATTAAAAATGTGTTCATAATCAGGAACATATGGGTTCAATCCAAGGTTTAGTGGATGATATAACGATGACAAAAGCAGTGTTGGTTAAAAAGTTAGATGAAGCTGGGTCAAAGTACCCGAAAAACAAGAAGGTTGTGGAGCTTGTTAGGAATTTTGATAAAATATTTAAAAGCGAACACAAGGTGGCAGAGATTCTACTTAGAGTGTATACTCTCGATAGTAAAGATAAGGACACCATAGATGATAAGAGAGATACGATGGAAGATGTTGATGCGGCTAAAGGTGTTGTGAAAAGACAATCACGTAAGAAAAAGGATGTTGATTACTCAATGCCAAGCTTCATGTTGTTGTCGCAAAGCTCTCAGAGTTCATCAGATACAGAAATTGAATCAAACATGTATGAGAGTGTTGAAGGTAAAAAAGGGGTTGAAACGAATGAACCGATGAACACAAAGATTGAAATAAATGAACCACTGAATGATGATGAGAAACTCATATGGCAGTATCTGTTGACGATTATGGATGATAAACGAGGGTAATTACGAATGTTACAATTTTATTATATGATTTGTATTGACATTATAACAAACTGAACTACAAACTGATGTTGTAGGGCGGAACGCAATAACAAGAATGATAACGAGGAGATAGATATCGAACAGGAGATGAAGGAGATAAAGTTGACTTTCAAGTAAGTTTACATATGCATTATAATTACTATTACTAATACTATTATTATTGTTGTTATTATTATGATTTATATTATTATTATTTTTTTAATGCGCATGTGCATATATGGTTATGTATTACGTCATACAGACACAATATGTCATGTGAATTATATTATTATAAATATTGCTTATAATGTATGTAATGTGTTTGATGCACACGTGCATAAAAAAATAAATTGATGAAATGTATGTGATGTATGCAGCAACTATATATTTGAAACTCAGCAAGGATTGTCAACCAGAGCATTCTTGATAAACACATTGGAAGAAGGAAAGTGGATTTCGGAGAATGTAATAGATTGTTGGGCGGCACTATTGAACTACACGGAGAAGAAGGAAAAGCCAGTAGGGAAAAGGACGTTTTGGTGTTATACAACCACAATCGTAAGTGTATCATAATTTATGATTAACAAAACAAATGTAATTAAATTAAGTGTTATTTGTGCATGACATGTATTAATGTATTGTGTGCAGCCGGAGTTTATGCTATAAACAAAACAAACACAAAAAAAGGCATTTGCAACAATAACATCACACTTTAAAGAGGTGGTGGAGCGTGATAACGAAATTTTGAAGTTGAGGGATTTCAACATTACAATCATACCCATGATTGAAAAAAAAAACATTTTTACCTGATTTGTTTTGATTTGGATGATGCAACGGTTGAAGTGGTTGACAATATGCATGATAGCCTTGGGTTTTACAATATGACATCAGGAACAAATTTTAGATATTTAGCGTCACCGTGTAAAGTGGTATGTATATATTTTATATTTAATGTTATATTTGTGAATAAGAATGTAAGTTTATGACAATGTATATATGTATTGTAGATGTCACACCCCAACCGACGGTGGAAACATTGGGGCTCGACACTATATGTTTTGATAATAATTATTCAAATTTCATAAATATTGTCTAAACATCAACCACGAATCACAATCACGAAAGTATCAAATACATAACATTCAATTATTATTCAAAGTTCCTGATATATCTAGATGAGTTTCTAAGCATCATTCTAGCTTGTTTCCTCGAATCCCAGCTACAATCAACCTGCAACATTTATTAAAATACTATCAACAAAATGTTGGCGAGCATACAAGTTTGAATACATAGCATAATAGTTTAAAAACTCATATCCATCATGTAAACATATAAAATAAGTTTCACCATGCTAGTTTACGCAGTCCAAGTGATAGCCCAAGTTTCCAATGCGTTAAAATGCCTTTCCCAAAGACTAACGGGAGGTTAAATGTCTCCTCCTAACAATACCGCAAAGACTAACGGGGAGGTGCATTACCCTTATAGCGCTACCATTGTTAAGGCGGAACTACACACTAGGATTAAACGTTCACATAGCATAAAAGTCTCAAGTATCAAGTTTCATGTTTAACAAGGATAGAGTATCTTTCAAATAGTTTCAAGTTTCAAGCGTCGAGTGTCTTGATAATAGAATACATGTTGCATCCCAAAAGTGTTTAAAACAAAAAGGGATCGAGTATACTCACAGCAGGTGCTAATAACCAAACACTGTTTGATGGGATCAAAGGGAGCGCTGGATCAGCCGACGTTCGGGGAACAGAGCATAAGTCCTCTAAGTACTGACCCGATCAGGAACAGAGTGTCGAATGGTGCGAAAATCGAGTACAAGTGTCTGACTAAATACCTGAGCGGATGGTCATCCGGTCGGATGACCATTCGAACAGATGGACTCCATCCGATCGGATGGTCATCCGGATGGATGACCATTCGAATGGATGGCCATTCGAACAGTGGGTAAAGTTTGCGAACTTTTAAAGTTTCAAACGTTGTGATCATAGTGTCCTGTAAAAACAAACAAGTGTAATATAGTCACATCATCTGGACAGATAGTCATCCGATCGGATGGCCATCCGGACAGACGATCAGTGAAGTTTCATGAAATTTTTGAGTTTCGAGTTAATGGAGGCGGTGTAATGACGCGTCAAACAACGGAAACGTACTAAACCCATCTCGTCGGTCGGGTGGAAACCACCCCTTCCCGAACCAACGAACTGTTTCTGGCGTTTCTCATGTTCAGACTCGTCAAACTGTCCGTTTTCCAGTTAAGTTCAGTTCTCAAGCCGGCTTTTGACTAAGGAACGAGTCGAAATTCTGTTCGAGTCTGATTTCACCCATGTTTCGTATAAAAAGTTGAAGAAAGTTCGAGAGTCAAGTGTAAAACATGATGTTCATCAGATCCGAGCCGGAAATATCAGAGCAGACTGGATCAGAGCAGTGGATCCAGCATAAGCACTGCTGTATTCAAACTTTCCCCTTGAAAGTGTTTCTAACAACTGATGGCCTGAATCTACTGTCCGTATACAACTCCTGTTCTACAAATAACTGATCAAGTATAAAGACTGATGAAGACTAAAGCTCTGATGATCAATCTACTGTTATGGGTCAAGCACTGCTGAAGAAACAAAGTACTGCTCGAGTCACAACCGTGGAAGGAGAAAGCAGTAGTTTAGTCTTTCCTTTTGTAATGTATTGTAATCAGTAGTTAGCTAAATAGTGCTTGTATTAGATCAGTAGTTTCAGGTTGTTAGGAGGTTAGATGTCACTTTCATGGTGATGTCAGCCAAGATGCTTTAGTGGTTTGCTCGTGCCTATAAATAGAACAGTACCCTGTACTGTTCTATTGTCTCTTTCACCACTTGTCTTCTTGTATGAACAATCACTGTGAGCTCAGGCTGAGGGGAGTTTGTGATACATGCATGCATTGTAATTGAATCTTGAAATAAATTCAATCATTCGGTTCTATGTTAAAATGTGTGTTGAAAGCATTTCTCCTATTTGATTGTGTGTGAAAGTTTGTTTCCATTTACATTCTACTGCAATTACATATTCATCTTCTTATTTTCTCAAACAAAAACACAATCAATTGAAACTCAGATCTTAACAATTGGTATCAGAGCTAGGGCAGTCAAATTTGATCTAACAATCATTTTGATGTAAAAGTTCAGCTCACAATCGTTGATACTTATTATTGTTCGTTTCGTTGAAAAACAGAGCAAGGTTTAATCACGAACAAAGTTGATTAATCAATGTCTGTAAAACAACCAAGATGACGTCACAATCGCAAGATGCTAACAATAGCATCGGTTCACTCTTCAAACCACCCATGTTGAAGCGAAATGAGTACAACATCTGGCAGAGAAGGATGGGTCACATCCTTGCTCAACAGAATACCAGATGTTGGAAGTGGGTTATCTTTGGACCACATGTTCCAATGGTGCAGAGTGATGAGGATTCAAAGAAGTTTGAACCTAAGAAACCTGAAAAATATACTGAAACTGATTTTCAAAAATTCGAACTGGATGCCAAGGCATTTAGCATCGTTGCATCTGCTTTACCAAATGAAATATATGTTGGGCTGTTACACAGTAACAGTGCCAAGGAATTATGGGATGCACTTAAGGAACAATTTGGGGGGACTGAAGAAGTTATTGAAAATAACAGGGAAATTCTGAATCAACAGTATTAAACATTTTGTCATGTTAAGGGTGAAACATTAACACAACAATTTGAACGATTCAGTTGTCTCATTAGTGAACTAAGACTTGTTGATGTTAAATTTACTAATTCAACACAAAACAACAGGTTTCTTAGATCACTGCCTGAAAAATGGGATACAATTGCATTTGTGACCAGAAATTCTGTTGAGTTCAAAGATCTGACACTGACCCAACTTCATGGTAGACTCCTGACCTATGAAAGGAAGTTAAACCAGAAAAAGAAGTTGCAAGAGTCTGCTAAAGTTGCAGATGATTACACATTTGGCAACACAGCTCTTCTGGGTCAGGAAGAGACGGGCAGCAGTAAGGATCAGAGTTATGATCATTTTATTGACATAACTGCTGGTGCAAACTTCAACTCTGATCCTCACTTATCCAACTTTGCCTTCACAGCAAATGGAGAAAGCTAGATCTCTGATAATTTGTGTTTTGAACTCAATGACTTACAGCACTTTGATCCAACTGATCTTGAAGAAATGGACATTTTGCATCAATTGGCTTTGCTTAGTGTAAGAACAAGCAAATTCTATAAAAGGACAGGGAGAAAATTCCCAGGGTTACATGGGAATTTAAAAGTGGGGTTGGATAAGTCAAAGATCAAGTACTATAAGTGCAATAGGCTAGGTCATTTTGCAAGAGAATGTAGGAGTCAAACCACTGGTCCAATTATTACTCATCTCAGCTCAAACCCTAGACCACAAAACCAAAGCACCATGCACTATGCCCAATATACCCCTGCTGCCCATGTAAGCACTGCTCATTATGCAAACCCTGGAACCCCTGTTCCTGTGCATTATGTTCAAACCACTGTTCCACAAATTCAGTATGTTAAAGCCCCTATCCCTCAGGTTCAAGTGCAACCAGTTGCACCTCAACAAGCTGCCCCAGCAGTGGTTCAAGCAGATCAGCAAAGGTTTTTCACCCAAGGCTTTGTTGACTGGAGCAGTATGCCTGATGAGCGTGGTGATGAAAATTTTGCACTCTATGCTTCTACTTATGCTCCTAATGATGAATTTTGTTTTATGGCATTAGAGTCAATACCAGAAGGGCTGAAAGCTGAAGGTGAACAGCTAAGTGCTGAAACAGTGGATGAAGTTGCTGAAGCTGTGGTTACTGCAGTTGCTGGTGAAATACTGCTGGGAGAAAATTCAGAACCCTTGATAGAACCACTGTCCGACCCCTGGTCTGAAGAAGAAGAAGAAGAGAAGAACCATGGTGAAAAGGAAGTGAAGGTGACTGATGAGAAAGAGCATGCTTGTGACTGTGCCATGATGGCTGCAGCTAAGGTATCATCTCAGGTTCTTGAAAATCTGTGTTCAGAAAAATGCATCATAACATTTGCTAACATCAAAGAGGTGAATGAAAACCTTAGGGATAGAGTGTTAAATGATGAAGTCAAATTTGAGAAGTCTTTAAAGGAACTTAAAATCAAATTGGCTGAAAAAGATAAAGAAAACTGCAGTCTAAAAGAAGAGCATAGCAATTCTAAAAACCAACTCCAAACTATGATAGAAAAATATCAAGTTTGCAAAAAGGAGTTGGAGTCCACCCAAATCACTTGTGAAAAATGGGTGGAATCTTGCAAAGGTTTTGAGATAATGCTTGAGAAACAGCTTGAAAGCAATGTGAAATTTGGCATTGGTTTTAGAAAAAATGATCAAGTTGAAAACAATGCTGCAAATCAAGCTGGTTTAGTTGAAATCATTCCAACAAACAAGAATGGCCAAGAAGTTAAGATAAGTGACAAACTTGGTAATAAAATCACTTTGGAAAGATCTGTGGGGTCCTCAATTTTTGAGGAAATTGAAAAGTACCAATTTAAACCCACATGGTCTGATGAGTGTGACATTCTTGAAAATTTTAAACCCATGGACTTCACAACCACTGATGGTGTAAAAGCTCCTAAAGAAAAGGTCATTCCTCTCAAAGACATCCTAACAGTGGTTCAAAACTCTGTTGCTAAGGAGTCTAAGAAGAAGAAAAGAAGAGAAAAAGTTAAAAACTGTTTTGTGATTTCTGTGAAAAGAAGAATCATCTAACAAAAGACTGTTTTCATCTAAAAGCATATGATATCAACAAAACAAGTGTTATTATACCTGCTGAGAGCTGCACCATCTGTGGTAAATCAAACCACAAAACTCATGAATGTGTGTATCTCAATTCCTTTGATGTAAAAAAGAATGAGTACACTGCAAAAACATCCTTGAGTTCATCAAATCCATCTGTCAAATTCACCAAGAACCAACCACTGTTTGTGCCAGTTCAAACAGCTGTTACAAAACAGCTGAACCAAACCTCTGTTAAAAGAGATGTTCAGGTGACTGATGCACCCCCTGCCAACCAATACCGAAGAGGTAAAGGACAACCACCATACCAAAGAATCCCACATGTTTATGAGGTTTATAAAAAACCTTCTAAACCAAGAGTGAACAAGCATCCTTTTGGGTATCAGCAGATAATTGGGCAAGACCCCCAACAGTGGTTAGAGAAAAACAGTCTTAAAACTATCCAAATCCCTGACCTAACCACTGTCCATCCACCTGAACTTAACACAGATACTGTTGAGACCCCATCCAAAGCCTTATTGGCTTTGGAGACCCTAATGAACTAACCTTTTACTACATGTGCAGGGAGCTTCTGCATGCTTAGATAGTCATTGGTATGTAGATAGTGGAGGCTCCAGGCACATGACAAGATGTAAAGCCCTACTCAAAGATTTCAAAACTCATGGAGGAGGTGATATATCCTTTGGAAATAACAGTAAAGGGAAGGTTCTGGGGTCTGGTACAGTTCAATCTGGTAATGTTAAGTTTGAAAAAGTCAATCTAATAGACAATCTAAAATTCAACCTCCTGAGTGTCTCACAAATGAGTGATAAGGGCTACGGCTCATTCTTCACAAAGGATTGTTATAGGATTGTTGGACCAGAAATGGTTAAAAGGATTGAAGAAATAATAAAACATGGAAAAACCCAACTTGTTGCTCAAAGGAGTGGCAATGTCTATGTAGTTGATTTGTCAAAAGAGAGCCCTAGGACTGATGCCTGTCTGTTCTCAGCTGCCTCTAACAAAGAGACAGAATTATGGCACAAGAGATTGGGGCACACAAATCTCAAGACAATCACTGTTATATCCAAACAGGGGTTAGTGAGAGGCTTACCTCAAAAACTGTTCACCTGTCTTGAGCATTGTGCTTCCTGCCTAAAAGGAAAACAACCTAAAAGCTCATATAAATCCATTGAAGAGTCCAAAACAACCAAGTGCTTGCAAATGCTTCACACGGATTTGTTTGGCCTAGTTAAAGTCATGAGTCTTAGGAAGAAAAAATATTGTTTGGTTATTGTTGATGACTTTTCTAGGTTTAAATGGACTTAATTTTTACACTCCAAAGATGAGACTGCAGGCATTCTGCAAGACTTTGTTACACAGGTTGAAAAGCAGTTTGATCTTCCAGTAAAAATCTTTAGGAGTGACAATGGCACAGAGTTCAGAAACAAGGAGTTAGATGATTTCTGTGTGTCAAAATGAATTGTAAGGCAGTACAGCATTCCAAGAACACCAGAGCAAAATGGGGTTGTTGAAAGAAAGAACAGGACTTTGATTGAGGCTGCCAGAACCATGCTTGCTGATTCAGGTTTGCCATTAACTTTTTGGGCAGAAGCAGTAAACACTGCTTGCTATGTCCAAAACAGAGTTTTAATCAACCCCAGGCATCAAAAGACTGCCTATGAACTGATGTATAAAATAAAGCCATTAATCTCATATTTCAAAGTTTTTGGCTGCCCATGTTTCATTTTAAACTTAAAAGATTTTATCTCAAAGTTTGCAGCCAAAATTGATTGTGGTTATCATCTGGGATACTCAACCACTGCTAAGGCCTACAAAGTGTTTAACACAAGGTCTAAGACAGTGGAAGAGACTTTGAATGTAAAGTTCAATGAACTTTCATCAATGAAAATCCCAGCAAACCCTGCAGAATTATTTGATCTTGATAAATTTACATTTGAAAGTGTTGTTGTCAAGACTAACAATGCAAGTCCATCAGAAAATCCTCCATCAGACTATGGATATGAAGTCATCATTCCTCAACAAAAGTCTGCTTCAATGGGAAGAGCAGCAGATGTTCAAAACAGCTGTCAAAGCTCATCAATTGCTACCTCAACAGTTGTTGACCAAAGTAGCCCATCCTCATCAACCACTGTTGACAAAAGCCATCAAACAGTGGATTAAAGTCAACAAGTTTTCACATCTGTTCCTCCTATTCCTCCACCTCCATTTGAAGCCACTGCTGGATCATCAAAGTCACCAGTAGTGGTTAGCTCAGATGATTCACATCTGCAGCCCTCACCATTAAATGCCATTGTTCCATACAAAGGAGATCTAATCTTCTTGAAATCTCATCCACCTGACCAAATCATTGGCAACATCAGTGAAGGGGTGCACACAAGAAGTCAATCCCAAAACATCTGTCTTTTTGCTGGTTTCCTATCTCTCCATCAGCCAGTCAAGTACCAAGAGGCACTAAAAGACAACAGCTGGGTAGAAGCCATGCAAGAGGAGCTCCAATAGTTTAGAATACAACACGTTTGGGAGCTTGTACCATTGCCAGAGGGTGTGAGTCCTATTGGCACAAAGTGGGTCTTCAAGAATTAAAATGATGAAAGGGGTATAGTTGTCAAGAATAAAGCTAGGCTTATGGTTCAGGGTTCAGACAGGAAGAGGGCATTGACTATGATGAAACATTTGCCCATGTAGCAAGATTAGAAGCTATCAGACTATTCCTGGCCTTTGCTGTCAACCACAACATCAATGTGTATCAAATGGATATCAAATGTGCATTCCTCTATGGTAAGATTCAAGAAGAGGTTTATGTATGTCAACCTCCAGGCTTTGAGGATCCATTTAATCCAAATCATGTCTACAAGCTAAATAAAGCTTTGTATGGCCTGAAACAAGCACCAAGAACCTGGTATAAAACTCTTTCCACCTTTCTACTTTCCATTGGTTTCATAAGAGGTAAAATAGATAAAACACTATTTTTGAAATGGAGAGGGATAGACTTGATGATTGTCCAGATTTATGTGGATGACATTATTTTTGGAAGCACATGTAATAAAATGTGTGAAGAGTTTAGGCTACTCATGACAACTGAGTCTGAGATGAGTGCAATGGGTGAACTCCAGTGCTTTCTTGGTCTCCAAGTAAAGCAACTGCAAAATGGCACTTTCATCCATCAAGGCAAATATGCCAAATAACTTTTAAAGAAATTTGAGATGGATGATTGCAAACCATGCAGTACACCCATTGCAACCAATAAAATAGTCATGTCTGATTTGGTTGATCAAACTTTATATAGAAGCATGATTGGGTCTTTATTGTACCTAACTGCATCTAGGCCAGACATCATGTTTGCAACATGTGTTTGTGCAAGATCCCAATCAGCCCCTAGAAAGTCAAACCTTATTGCTGTAAAAAGGATATTCAGATACCTAAAAGGTGCTCCCACACTTGGTATCTGGTATCCAGCTGATGGAAATATCAAGCTTTCAGGTTTCTCAGATAGTGACTTTGCTGGATGTGACAAGACAAGGAAGTCCACTTCAGGAGGGTGCCAATTCCTAGGTAGTTGCTTAGTGTTTTGGCAAAGCAAAAAGCAAGCAGCTGTTTCCACATCCACTGCTGAGGCAGAGTATATAGCTGCTGCAAGCTGTACAGCCCAACTACCTTGGCTTCAAAATCAATTGCTGGATTTTGGTATCACTGCCCTAAAGACACCTCTCATGTTGGACAGTCAGGCAGCAGAAAATATCATCAAAAATCCAATATCCCATTCAACCACCAAACACATTGATATCAGACATCACTTTGTGAGGGATTGCTATGAAAAAGGTTTGATTTCTCTACACCATGTTCCAACTAAAGATCATCTGGCAGATGTACTAACAAAAGCATTAGACACATCCACCTTTGAAAGCCTGATCTCTAGGATTGGCATGCTGAACATGGAATAACATGCAAAATCCTGTTTTTTATGAATAAAAGCATTAAAATGTTTTCAGAAAATCAAAAATCCATCCTTAAAAATAGCTAAAAATGAATTTTTCATTAAATCCTTAAAAGTCTGCCATAACCACTGTTTTGTTCAAACATCTGTTCTACTAAAAGCTATCCACTGCTGAAAGTTAACCCATGTTCTCTCATTTCCTTGGTAATCACTGTTGTTCAAAATCAGTGTTTTCATCCACTGATAGGCTATCCACTGATAGTTAAAATCACCCACTGTTTTCATTATAACCGTTGCAACCACTGATATTGCTCCATCAGTGGTTTCCTAAAACACCTGTCTTCCATTATTCATCAGGGGTTGGCACGTGGACAGTACATAGCGGTCAGATCTTTTATAACCGCTGCCACGTCAGCATTCATTTTTTCCCTTTATAAAACCCTGATAAAAACCCCAAACAGGGTTTTTTACTGTCGAATCGAATTCAAAGTTCCTTTGTCAAAGCAGTTATCCTCCATTTCTCTCAAAATCCCTCATCTTCTTCTTTCTCAAATGGAAAAATCATCGTCTTCATCCTCTCAGAAATCCACTCAAATGGCCACAGAAATTCTATACAAAGCTCCCCATAACTACTTGGGTCTTTTGACAAAACCAAGTCATACCGAAACCTTCAATTCCATCATAGATGCTCTTTCGTCTTCAAAGTATAAAACTTTGTTAACTGCTGATGCTCTAATTTTTCTGGCAACCCAGAGAGAGTTTTGAAAAAATGCCACACTTGAGTCTCAAGATAACACGGCAATAGCCATCAATTCCTCAATAAAGGGTAAACCGGTTAAAATTACACCACAATCCATTTCAGAGGTATTTGAACTCAATGATCTGGAAGGTAAAACTTCTTTTCCTAAAATAGAGTATCAAACTGATTTTATTGAGAGGGGGTATGCTGAAGAAATGAAAAAGGACACCTTACAAAAAGGTAGTTTTCCTCCTGCAACAAGATTTTTATTCCATGCCCTCTTGATGTGTGTTTCAAATAAGACCACTGCTTTTAATGAAATACCATTGAAGATCCAATACATGGGTTATGCTATTTTACATAAAGAAAATTTAACTACTCCCATGAGATCTTTGATTATTTGGTCAAAAATGTTGATAAAAATCATTTTTACTGTTTCCAAGGTTCTTGAGCTTTTATTTTTTGAAAAGAAATTTTCAAAGGATAATGCTCATCTGCTTATCTATGGTGAACCTTTTCAAATAAATGGCCTTAACACCTGAAACATTTACAAGGCTATCAAAAGTTTCTAAAACAAAAGTAGAGGCCCCTAAGCAGACTTTAGCAGCTACCACTGCTCCTCAGGCACCTGCTGCTGAGCCCACTGCTTTAGGAGATCACAGCAGCAAAACAGTTGCTGTGAAACCCACACCTAAAACCACCAGAAAACTAAAACAAAAGAAAACACAAAAGCCCCCCAAACCCAAAACAAAGGCAACTCTGGAAGATGAGATCCCAGAGCAACTGCCAGTGACAACACAATAGTCACCAGCAACCACTGCTGCTACTTCCACACAGCAGTTGGTAGAAAGATCTCAACCCATGCCTCAAACTCCTCCTGCTTCTTCTAAAAAATAACAGGTTGTAAGAATAGGGACACCAAATTATGATGCTCTGGAATCACTTGAATCCATCATCCACAGCCCACTGCCCAGGGTAAATTCGCTTTCTACACCCATACTCACTGCCACAATTCCCCCATAAACAAAACTTTTGTTGGGTGCTCTTGATTTAAACCAGACACAAACCAGTCCTTCTCACTCACCTGTAAATGAGAATATACCCCAACAAGTGACTGGGTCTGGTGTTTCAATCATTGCTAACCCACCAACAACACCTGAGGAGGTTACACCCCTTGAGTTAGATGTAACTCTTGGTGGTAGTTCAAGTGGAGCAGCTACTACAAGTACTGAACCCACTGGTTTGCACTTGGCCAGTAGTTACATCAATCAGACTTCCTTGAAGGCAATTTCTTCTTTGGGAACCAGGGTGTATCCAGTATTTACTGGTTCACTAAAACTGGTCACCCCAGCTGAAGGAAGAAGTCCCTAGTACCAAGACAAAGGGGCATCAGTGAATTATTTTTGGGATACATTCCCTGTGTCAACCACTGTTACAACCACTGTTAGTGGGAAATCAGATGATCCCATTAAGTTGGGTGATGGTTTAATGTACCAAGAATTGACGGCTAGAGTTGACAAACTGGATACATCTGTTGCAGAAATCAAAGACATGTTGCAACAGTTGTTGAAAGTACAAAAGGTACCACCCACTGCTGCTCCAGCTCAAACATCTGATCCAACATCTGTTCCTCCTCCAAATGAGCTGTGGAGTTTGTTTTATCCTTTGCTCATCCAACAAAGAGAATATGCTGATCAGCAACATGAGATACAAGTTCAAAAGAGCAGAAATATTATGGAAGCAAGATTTAAAGATACTCAAGCAGATATCAAGGCAATCAAGGCCCATTTGCTGAACACCACTGGCACTGCTCCTCCCTCTATCATCTTTGTGGATAACCCACCACCAGCTGATGCCAAAAAGGGGGAGAAGATGAAGCAGTTGAAAAATAAGGGATATGAAGATGGGTTGTTATATAAACAAGGCTTTGCTTTAGGGTTTAGGTTAATCAGCCAAAACATTTTTTGAGAGAGGATTTTCTTGAGAGCATACAGCTTGGACGAATTTGAGTGTGTTAGGGTTTTGATTGATTGTAATTCTTGTAATTGATAATCAATAGAAACCCGGTTTGATTGTGAATTGTTGTTTCTACTTGTTTCTGTGACATTCTGATCAAGAAGATTCCGCACTCATAATTGGATTGACAATTCTGTGACGATCCATACAAATCAAGGGGACCTACAAGGACGTGGCGTGCATCTTTGTTTGAATACATACAAAGCATGAAAGTTTCTTGCTAATCCAGGAACCGGCGAGTTTGACGGAGCCTCGTTCCTGATCCGACGTGTTCGGTGCGTTTATTACTACTAAGAAAGGAGTAGAAGATAGATACGACACCGAGCAGTCACTTATAATCTGGTCTCTAGTGATTATTCAACAAGTTACAGCACCACGAGACCAGTTAGACAGCATCTCCCCTCAGGGACCAACAGCTTGTCCAAATGGGAGCCCCAACACCCTATTTATAGACAACTACCTGTGTGTCCATCTGTCCGGATTGTCATCCGGCCGGATGATCATCCGTCCGGATGGACCTTTACATTATCATTGCCGTGTCCAACTTTCTCCTATTCTATACAATATTCAACAAACACTCTATCAAAATATTCGCACAGTGGCAGACGTACGAAATATGCACCAACAGATTCCCCCTCGGCTGTCACTGTCGAATCATCTTTTTCACTTTGAGAACCTTGTGCCTTGTTTGAATATTCTGTAATCTTCAACTTTTCTGCAACTTCAATCAGGCATCTTGAAATCTTACAATAGATTCCCCCTCGATTGATGATTCGGGTTTGCTTTTGTCAGTAAAGAGCACAAATTCCCCCTGGAATGAATCTTCAGGTCTTTTGCACAGTTCACGACTCTCCTCTGATTTGCTAAACTGCAACCTTCACGAACAATCACCAACTTGAAACTAATCAATGCAGCATCCTCTATTTCAACTTTAAGAGCACCACGATCTCGCATTCCGCCTGCTCGATCTAAGAATGTACAAAAACTCAACCGGCAAATAATAGAAACTTCAAATACCCCACTGGTTAAATTCAAATCCGTGATTCCCCCTGAAGAACTGATATCCCACCGTGATCAACAATAATGCACCATAAGAATGACAGATCCGTGTAAACTGTATTCTCCACAATCAACAAAACTTCATCGGAAAACAAATTATCTGGTAATGTAATCCGATCTCTGAAGCATTCGTCCACAATCAGATTCATCTCCTCGGATAATCTAGATCTTAGAAGCTATCATCCACGATCACTCTCAGATCTCTAATGCTTTCGTCCACGATCAGATATCAACACCTCGGATCATCTTGATCCCGGAAGCTTACACCCACGATCAGACTCACATTCCCCCTAATAATTTGAAGTCGAAAACTACCCGAATACTGTTGCAGTGTCATGAATTTAAAAAATGCCGGAATTTCAACATATGACATTGAAATTTTTATTCCCCCTCATTTTTGAAAATTCTGACGTATCTATCACTGAATTCCCCCTCAAACTGAGTAATTCAGTCCTATTTTATCAGTGAAAAACTCGACTACGTCGAAAATATGAAAATTTTCCTCAAAACGTCAGTTTTTCATCTTTGCGGATTTTTCGTTTTGGCCCATAAATAGTCTGATACCCTGGAGGATAAACTTTCTGCACTAGTATCATGACTACCCCACTAATTTCCACAATCTGTGATCGCATCATCAAATATGTTCACTGAAGCCCCCGACGGTGTCTTCGAACAACCCAGCTTGATCGTTAAAAACCCGAAAAAATTTTCAATCACCAAATTTTTTCTGGAGACTCTCCTCGTCGTTGTGATCAAAAAATGTCTTTTTTAGGCATTTGATCATCTGGTCGAATGGCATGTTGACGGATTGTCATTCGATTGGATGGCTGTTCGATCGAATGACAAAGTGGACAGTCTTGTGTTTGTGGATCGGATGGTCCTTCGAGTGAAAAACAACTGATCTTTCAAACATCCCTTAGTGACATGGATCGGGATGGTCGTTCGATCGGATAAGTTCTAACAGCTCATGAACACTCCGAATCATGTTTTTTCTATCCGGAATCTTTATTTGTGTGAATTTCATGATGAAACTTCACAGGATTGTGCGTGAATCAATTCCGAACAGAATGATGTCTTCAATTCCAAAATCCATCAGTGAATTGACCTTTATTTTGATGATTTTCTCTATTTAACGTCAAAACTCCCGTTTAACCCAAAATTGATGAGCTTTGGGTGATTTAACCGACTGTTAGATCGATTAAATCGGTATCGTAGCTCTGATACCACTGCTAATCCAGGAACCGGCGAGTTTGACGGAGCCTCGGTCCCGATCTGACGTGTTCGATGCGTTTATTACGACTAAGAAAGGAGTAGAAGATAGATATGACACCGAGCAATCACTTATAATCTGGTCTGTATTGATTATTCAACAAGTTACAGCACCACGAGACCAGTTGGACAGCATCTCCCCTCAGGGACCAACAGCTTGTCCAAATGGGAGCCCCAACTCCCTATTTATAGACAATTACCGATGTGTCCATCCGTCCGGATTGTCATCCGACCGGATGGTCATCCTGCCGGATGATCATCCGTCTAGATGGACCTTTACATTATCATTACTGTGTCCAACTTTCTCCTATTCTATACAATATTCAAGTCACGCTCTATCTAACTATTCGCACAGTGGCAGACATACGAAATATGCACTAACAACTCTAAGTGACGAAGGTGATACACGTATAGAATAGAAAGTGTGTTCATCCTGAGAATATCAAATTGATGTGATGCAGGCACTTTTGGTTGATATCAGTTGATATTTGGAGTTTATATTGTTGTTTTGTTATGCACGTGTGTATGGTAATGGTTAAATGGTGGATATGGTTGCTGATGCACAACTTTTTCATGAATAAATAGTCAAATAAAAAAACATAATGAAAGTCACAAGTAGTTAATGAGAATAATAACAAGTCGAATAAGATAAAAAAATCACAAGTTGGGTTGGATGGTTTGCGACGTCAGGTTTAACGCCTAAGAATTTGATCAGGTTCACGAGCTTTCTCAGATTCACGCCTAACAGTTGTTCATTCTGGTCCAGGCGGTTCTTGCATGGAGACGGGGTATTCAGATGCACCATAATCAGAAGAATTATACTCATTGATGTAATCATCGGTGTCATCATCATCAGTGTCATCGAGATCAACATCAGTATCATCAGAACATAAATCAGGCGGGGCGGGGAGTCTAGCGGCGATAGCAGCAGCACGTTTAGCTGCTCGTGCAGCAAGTTTAGCAGCCTTGATTTTCTCGTTGTTGCGTGAATCATGGTCAAATACATATTTGTTTCATTTATTGCATAAACGGGCGGTTTTTTGTCGTTTACCAGCTTTTTTTGTCGTTTATCTTTAATGTTTTGACCACCGGGGCCAATCCGTTGTTTTTTGGTCCCACACCCTTTGTTTCTAATACCTTGAGAAGGATGGACACTTGTGATTAGATTTGCAGGTATGTTTAATATGTCACTGATGTTTGCAGTTTTTTGGATGGAACGAGGCTGAGGATCACACGGGAACGTTTTGAATATGGGGTTCCTAATGCGTTTGATTTCAGCAGATAACGAACGTAGATGATCAGGATTGCGTCTGAGTCGGTTTATGCATTGGGTGACTAAATCCATTATTTCATTGTTGATGATAGCAAACTCGCTATTGTCGGATGAGTACATGTTAGATATGCTATGCACAACTGATGGGAACACATCTCGTTTCCAACGTGGAATGATGTAGTGTGACGGGATTCATTCAATTTGGCTGTAACGGAATATACATAATACATGTCGGCATAGGTATCCAATATGAGTGAACCCAAGACATGTACAGCTTACTGTTTGTTCAGGTACATTGAGTGACACCTGCACATGTGCACAACAGATATTGTAAATAGAATGTATAAATGGAGGGTAATATGCACATGTGAATAGGTTATTTTGTATAATAAAATAATTGATTCAAATACATTGGTTGATACATGCACATGTGCATAACAAAATAACCAGATAAATAGTTATATTAGTTATATTGAGGGTAATATGCACTAATGGTAATATTTAAAAAATAGTAAGTTATAAATGTTATGTTGTATATATTGAATATTAAAACATATTCGATAGTAAGGAGATACCTCGAATTCATTGATATAAGCATGTTTTGTTTGCAGTGACGAACAGTGTAATTTTTTATATCAGTCGATCCAGGACGTTCAAGTGGCATGTAATGGAACATGCCCATATATATTTCTTTTCGAACTTCAAGAAACATGGACCATGTGTATGTTTCGGACGCATGTGCTTTTATACGAACACTGGTTTATAAGCAGGGGTTCGACATGTCGCTTTTAAATTCAAGATCTCATTGTGTGTACCGCTGAGCATCAAGACTGGTGTCAAAACACATCAGAAATTGAACTAATGTGTTAGTTTCTGATGGGTTAACTTTAAAACGCACATTTGAGATCTCGCATCTTGATGTAGTCTTCATCAAACAACATATAGGTATCTCTCTGAAATAACACGGGACCCATTCATGTCATATAGCAAACATCTCACACAGCCAATAATAATTGTTTAAATGATATTCATCTGATATTCACCCATTAATATATGCCATCTTTCTTCGAATGTTTGTGGTGTGATGAATAGATTCCACACTAATTTATGTATTGATGAACGAAGGGTGGTATTATCAAGGATGTCATTTGATATCTGTAAATAAAGATATATGAATCATAATAATTGGAATTAGTTAATAATATTATATTGGTTAATTGGAATTGTTTTTATATTAAAATACGGTGTTTACCTTGGACGGAAGTTTTCTCATTATGTGCCACATACATAAACGATGAATAGAGTTTGTGAACATGGTTGATACAGCTTGTTTCATTGATGCATCTTGGTCAATGAGTATAATTATTGGTTGTTTCTTGTGGGCAGCCAGGAAGGTGTTCAGTAACCATGTATATGACACTATAGTTTCATCATATAACATACCAGCGCCAAAGATAACACATTTCTTGTGATGATCAACTCCGGTGAATGGCACAAAAATCATTTTTTACCTGTAAATAAAACATATGATGTTAAAATAATAATAATAATTTCACATGTTGGGAGGTATAATATCTTACTTGTTAGTGTCATACATAGCGTCAAAAGCGCATACATCACCAAAAGCCTTGTAATTTCGTAATGATACAAAATCAGCCCAAAAGAACAATCGTAACTCGTTATCAACTATGACGTAATCAAAATAAAAGTCTTTAAGATTGGTAACTTGGGATTTCATGGAGAGTAAGACAATGTCTGCATCGCGTTCACCAATGAATAAACGTATATCTCTAGAGCAATTTTTGAAATCTTCTATCGTGCCACGAACATTGTGGGGCTCGCCTTTAAGTGATACTTGGATGTTATGTGCAACATTTGGGCCAATTTTGTTAAGGCTAACTTTGTGGATGAACTGTTGTTCTTCAAATCCGAGTTTCCTATTTTGTTTCAACATGTTAGCATTATCGCTACCAATCATGCAATGGTTGTGCGCGGTGATGAAATCATATATCTTGTATTGTTCGGTGGCACGATCATAACTCACTTTGATACGCACATGGCACCCGAAAACTGTATCGGCTTCGTCGGTGTTGTTTCTTGGATGTATCATACATGGTTGGAATATTCTTGGATGGAGCATTGAGGTCAGATTCTGTGATCTTTGGTTGTCCTTCTCTTGAACATAATATATATCTATGAGTGTGTGTGTTCATAGTAGGATTCTCATGATATTTTTTGTTCTTCGTTGCGCCAATACGAGTAGAAAATCCGGATTTTGTAGGATACGTATTGTACATCGTGACAATATCTTCCCAATGGGTAAATGTACTATTTATGTCACACCCCGACCGCGTTAAAACAACAAAACCGTGGCGGAAACTTCGGGGAATGTCGTAACAGAATCATTGTTTCACAACACATGGATTAAAGTTTCGTTTTATTTAAATATTAAATGTTTAACATTGTCTTAAAGTAAAACAAACAAGTTCAAACACATTGTCTTTCTTGTTTTATAGTCACTAAGGCCTCGTCCATTCCTACGTGAACATGCATAGTCATCATCAACATCATCAAACAACACCACCTGAAACATATGTGAAAATAAAGTCAGCAAAGAAATGTTGGCGAGCACATAGGTTTTGTGTGTCTTAGATTCATGGCTTGTAAACATGTTGCAATACCTCGTACAACTTCAAGAGTGGGAAATTGGAAACCATGTTTTGAAAAGTGTTTTGTTATTTCAATATGATTAACCAACTTAAAACAAGTTGGTTATTGTTTATGAAACCTCATTGCCATGAATCTTGACTAAAAAAACCCTTGTTTTCGTAAACCAATAGTAAATCGTTCTTGTAGAAAACTCGTATGGTTTATATCATTTAGTAAACATCGTTGCGTGCCATCGTTTCAAATCGTTCGTTCAAGTGAACTAAATAACGCCACGGAATGTAATATGATAAAAGCACTTATATATAAGAAGTACCAGCGGCGTATCTACCATGCTTTTATCACATTACACCCGTCCCGTTACCTAATCACATACCAAAAACCAATCGTTCAATTGTACTTGTTCTCAATCGTTCGTGTTTTCAAAACCAATCGTTTAATCGTTCAAATCGTTCCAATCGTTCAAATCATTCTAATCGTTCAAATAGTTCATGTTTTAATTGTGAAAACTAACTTTTGGTCGTCTCGTCGAACACATTCAAACAAGTGTGCCTCGTCCATCATTCAACTCGTATTAACAAGGCACCAAAGGGTAAGTTAACATTCATCAGGTTCTGTCGTTACCCACATTACCCCCATACATAACCATGGTGATAGTCCGATAACGGGATTTGTCAGATCCTATGGTACCATAACATACTACTAGTCGGCTTGATCATTGTTAATGATTGTCATTAGTGTTATGTAATATCGTCCCAACAAGTTTGTTCACATTATCGAAATCGTTGTGTTTAACATAAACGATAGCATTCGTTTCGAAAACTCAAAAATCGTTTAGCACATATGAATCACCTCAAAACAATTGAAAGCAGTAAAATAGGGGAACTATGTACTCACTTAAGATTGCAAGGTATCCTCGATTAATTTGAACTAAACAAGCTCGGGAAAATCAAGGAATTCAAGTGGCAACCTAGTAATCGGATCACTATGTTAATAAATCGACACCTAAATTGGGAGATCGGGTAGAATGAGGTCTTGTAAACCAAATGAGTATTGGAACTCATGTGATATGGTTTAACAAAGTCTGCATTCTGATTCAGAACCTATCCTAAGTGTTTATGACCCGTTAAGGTAGTCTACGCTACTTTAACGCGTCATTTGCGCAAAAGCGCGTTCGGATAGCCTAACTAGTCCTATGACAAGTATTATATGACCTAACTTGTTTAATAACATTGCATAATCAGTTTAAGTGTCAAACATATGCTTAAATTCAAAGTATGCATGAAAAGGGCATTTTGGCCATTTTCCTAAGGTATATAAACTACCTATCATACAACTAATTAAACTACGTGACCATAAGGTATAACCTCGGAAGGTTATTCCCTATACAACTATTGTCACAAAATAAGCTTGGTCGGATCCTAATGATCGACTAAA
Source organism: Helianthus tuberosus (assembly GCA_030545235.1). NCBI lineage: Eukaryota > Viridiplantae > Streptophyta > Magnoliopsida > Asterales > Asteraceae > Helianthus > Helianthus tuberosus. The sequence continues at coordinate 153,389,150 of CM060448.1, read as the reverse complement.
CGGGTCGGGTTCGAAAGTCTAAGCGGTGGTTTAGACGCTTGACTTACGACCCTAAACAAGCACTATACTAAAAGTGACGAGTTAAACATGTTAGAACATGTTTAACTAAGTTAGAAGACTGGTTTGATATCAAAACAAAGTATTTTGATACCCAAAAATAGTTTCGACGCAAAATGCACATAATCGTGCATTTTGACTGAAACTTTGACTCATCACTTCGATTAATCAACGTGGTAATCAGTAGATATAGTCACAAGGGAACATAACCATCGTGATTACGCTCACGTTGCAAAGTCCATATGAACTTTGTTTGGACTAAATCATGGTCAAAGCTGAAAGTCAAACACTGTTTGACTTTGTTGCTTGAAATACATAACCAAGCATGGAAGAACACTTACAAGAGTCCAAGCGTAGAAAAAGAACTTGAGAATGCTCAAGTAGGTGGCCCTCAACAAGTGATTGCCGCCATTTAGAGCAGGTGAAGAAGGAAATTGCAAATGAACAAGTTAAAATCTTGAAATTCTTGGGTATTTATAGGAAATCAAGCCTCCATTGATCATTGCCATGTGTTTTTGCATGGATCAAAGCATGATCTTGACCCTACAAATGTTACACACTGATTTGGTAACTTGGGGGAACACCTAAACCAGCTCATGGTATGCAAAAACTATGGTTAAAAACAGGTTCAGCAGCTGATTTGAACAATTTAGTAAATCTGCCCAGGTACAGCTGTCGTGCCCCGCGACCTAGTATAGACAAAATTTTGACATTTGGCAGAGCAGGCCCCTGCATGCTATAAACTTGATTTTTGACGCATTTAACCCTTTTTAACCCCATTTCAAGGCTAAAAAGGATGTTAAAGCATAGGGGACAAGAAATAAGCTTGAAAATATCACGGATGTCGGTTCGTTTGGTCGTACGATCGCGTTCTTCGGTTAATTACGACGAAACACGAACGGATGCGAAAAACGATCCAAATTACGCGATGAATGGTATTTTTGCATTCCAATCACTAAAATATAATATTTTAATGATTATAAAAATTTTTGGATGTCCGGATATGTTCAGAACGTAATATATGTGCGTAAATGCAAACTTGTGCAGTTTTTGACGCTTTTAGTCCCTATTGATCAAATAAGCGCATTTTCGCATACCGAACCCTTCAAAGCTTATTTCTAAGCTATGTGAAGGATATATAGGGTATGTTTAGCTTATGATCTTGTTCCGGAGTGTACGTTACTATACGAATCAGCAGACTTTCGCAGTTTGTCACAAATAGTCCCTACGATCGAATAAACTTGTTTTTGACACACCAAACCTTTCAAAACTTATTTCGAAGTTATGTAAAGGTTATTTAAGGTATGTTAAGCTTGTGTCACTATTCTGGAGTGTTTTTTGCGTTAAACTGATTACGTTTACGTAACAGTTTGCGTATAACTTTCCAGAAAGCGATTAAAAGCTTGAAATCGAACTAGAATCAAAACGTGAAATTGTAAAACACAAATACACAAATATTGAGACCAAAACACATTGTTTCATTGATAATTGATATTATTCTACATCGTACATCGTTTACAGAGCACAATTGTCACAGTCTCCCCTACTTTAGTAAATTTCGTCCTGAAATTTTAACTAGAGGAAACTTGTGCAAATAATTGTGTATGTTTTGCCTTCATTTGGTCCTCACATTCCCAAGTAAACTCTGGGCCACGTTTGGACTCCCAGCGAACTTTGAGTAATCGTATTCATTTGTTCTTCAGTCGTTTGACTTCACGATCCATTATCTCCACAGGTTTCTCGACAAAGTGCATTGTTTCATCAACTTGAATTTCGTCGAGTGGAATGTGAAGATCAGTATCGGCTAAACACTTTCATAAATTGGACACGTGGAATGTTGGGTGAATATTCCCAAGTTCAGGAGGTAGCTCGAGTCGATAGGCAACCTTTACAATTCTTTCAACAATCTTAAATGGTCCAACGTATCGTGGTGCAAGTTTTCCTTTCTTTCCAAACCTCACCACTCCCTTCCAAGGGGATACCTTGAGTAGGACATGGTATCCGAACTAAAATTCCAAGGGCTTGCGTCGCATGTCCACATAACTCTTTTGACGGCTTCTAGCTGTCAGAAGATTATCGCGAATTTTCTTTACTTTGTCTGTCATTTCCAGAATGAGCTCAGGTCCAGTAAGCTGCGCTTCACCAATCTCACTTATAAAGCTTCGAACTGTGCCATATTGATGCTAGCGTGATAACTATTGTTGTAAAAGAACTTGTTGGTGCACAATGTCTATAGTCTCTGTCTTAAGTCTAGGTCATGTTTGTATAGGGTCTAGAGGGGTCAAAAGTGTAATTTTATGGTTTTTAATGTAATTTCGCTTGAAAGTGACACTTGGTCATTTCAAGAGAAATCTCAGGCCTATATATAGGTTATGTTAGTTTCTCATTTGTAACAGAATCAGAAGTTGTGTACCGAACTGCTGTCGGATTTTCAAGTGATATATAAATGAGAAACAAGTGTTAAAGTGATATTCTCTGTTTTCTACTCCATTCTGTACTGATTCATCTCAGTTTTTTTTATTCCGCCTTACAAACAGTGTGTATTGACTTTAATTGACTCACTCGGTCGATCAAATCGATCCTACAACTGTTGGTGCATATGTCTGTTGACTTCGTCTTATATCGAGTCTCGGTTTCGTTGTAGATCTGAACAAGAATGATGTCATCATTCTCAATGATGACATCATACATGTGACATCACTCTTGCATCATGGAATAGCATCATCACACGAAATATGATGCACATACATGAAACAGTTTATGTTTGTTTATTATAATTTCGCTTGAAAAGTAAACTTGTGATTTCGCTTGAATAGTCATGTGTATGTTTCAAGTGAAATCAAGATATCTAAAAATAGGGTGTCCTAGTTTCTCATTTATAACGGAATCAGAAGTTGTGTACCGAAGTGCTGCCGGATTTTCAAGTGATATATTAATGAGAAACAAGTGTTAAAGTGATATTCTTTGTTTTCTACTCCATTCTGTACTGATTCATCTCTGTTTGTTTGATTCCGCCTTACAAACAGTATGTATTGACTTTAATTGACTCACTCGGTCAATCAAATCGATCCTACAATTGGTATCAGAGCCAGTTATGAGCCAATACACCTGAATCAGTAGCTTTTTCAACACTTTCTTGGACTTCTGGACTTTTTACCGGACAAAATGGACTGAGTTTTTGATATTGTGTGTAAAAGTGTGTTTTAAAAAACCCTTGAGAGAATCAGAGCAAAATTCGACCTAAAACTGATAAAAATGGACTGAAAACCTAATTTCGCTTGAACGAAGTATTTGATTCCGCTTGAAAATTGTGGTAATTTGAAGCGAAATTAGTGATTTCGCTTGAAAAAAAAACTTGATTTCGCTTGAAATTATGTGATATCGCTTGAAAATCAATCTGATTCCGCTTCAAAACCGTTTGAGATATATCTGATTTCACGTGAAAAGTGCATCTTTGTGTGAAACAGTGTTCAGATATACATGTGATTGTAGATAATTCATAGTCTTGATAACATTAATATTTCTAAAAGATTGTCGGCCATTTATTGTTTGCATGTGAATTTCGATCAAATCAAGAAATATCACGTGAATTCTGTTATCTTCGGCCTAATAGAAATTAATTGGTGATAGATTACCTCGTAAATTGAATAAGCAGCTCAGTTGTGCATGTGATCTAATTTGTTATCAGCCCACTATACATATTGGCCCAATCAGATTTTAGTGAAACAATTGAAATTATCTTCAAATTTAAAGTTGTCAGGTGTGCATGTGATAAACCTTATACAGCGGCCCAATCAAGAGAATACATTTAAAAATTTTATCTGCCATTTTTGATTCAATCCATGTGCTTGGATAAGAGAAACCTGTGAATCTTGAAATTAGCGGCATTTTGTTCATTGCATGTGTTAGAATTCATTTAGGTTGTCGGCAAAAGTTATTCAAAGTCTTATTGAGAAATCAATCTATTGTCAGTTCATTAAATGTAAATTGTAGGCCAAATGATGTTTTGTATGATGTAAAGTTGTCGGAAATTGTGTTTTTAAAATCAAATTGTGGTGTGTATTAAAAGTTGTAGACCTAGTGATATAATCGGTCCAATCAAATAAAAGTGATCATTGAAATTTGTTTTAAAAATTTTGTGTGAACAAGTGTTGAGTGGCATAAGCATTGAAATGTTTGTTCAAGTTTCAAGTTTAAAGTGCAGCAAATCGAGTGGCAATCTGAACAAGTTGCCATCCGATCCTAATCAGTTTTATTTGTCCGTGTTTAAAGAGATTTGTCAAGCATTGGATACTCGCCGAGTTTTGTGAATCTTTCAATAACGAAACATGGATTCTGAGTCTTATAACTTGTCTTTCGGATATGGTATGCTTATTCAGAATCCAGCAGATATTGCACAGAAGAAGTTTGATAGTTTTATTGGTATCAAAGGTGAAACTACAAAACAATTGATTGAAAGATACTGCCATTTAGTTGTGGAGATGGGGAGATTAAAAATAAAAAATACCAATAAGGAGTGGATAGATAAATTGGCAGATGCATTGCCGTACGATGAATGGGGTACTTATTTACTGGTGTTGAAGAACAATTCAGATTATGTTAATTGGAATCTTAGTGCATTCATCGAGAAGATTCAAGCTCAAGAACTTGAACTCCAAAAGATTAGAAAAATGAAGTCTGTTGATGAAAGATTCGAACCTGAGAAAAATGTTCAAGTGGTAGAGGAGCAGGTTAAAGAAATTTTAGCTATCAAAGTTGAGAAGAAAGCTGAAGCTGAAAAGATGTCTGAGAAGTGCTTAAACTATGATAAATCTGAAGCAGACAATGTCAAACTCTTGGAAAATGTGGAGAGTTTGACATTGGAAAACAAAATTTTGAAAGAAAAAGAAAAAGATTTTGAAAATAAAATAAAAATATTTGAAAATGAAAAATTAAAAATTGAAAAAGATTTTCAAAGTCAAATAAAGATTTTAGAAGATGAGAAATCTATTTTTGGCAAAAATAACATTGAAAAACAAATTGAAATAAATTCTTATCTTCAGAAAATCATTCAGCTTGAAAAAGAAGCTGAAATTGCTCGGAATAAAATTGATGAGCTTGAGAATAAATTGAAAGGTTTTGTGAATTCTACATCACATGTCTGTCCAAAACCTATCAATTCAGTTTCAATAAGTGACAATGTCACAAATTATGACAAGGTCATAATTGAGGATTGTAATGATAAGACTGATGATGAAAATGAAAAACAGAAAATATTTTTGAAATTAAAAGAAAAGTTTCAAGAAACCTTTTTACAGTCTACTGAAAAAGGTGAATGCTCAACGCAAAAACCTCTTAAGAAGATTGTGGAACAAAAACAAATCAAAAATTCAAAAAATTTTCAACACAATAATAAAAGATCATCAGTTCAATCATCCAATAATTATAAAAAACCACAAAAAGTTGAAAATCATAACTCACAAAAAGTTGGTAATAAGTGGTGCAGGTTTAACCACAGTGCTTCAAAGCCAAATCCAGATTTCAGGAAGAGTGATGATTACCACAAAGCCAGACAATGCTATGATCTGAGTGTTTGGTGTGAAAGTGGTGAATGGTACGATAACAGAGTGTGTTACTTTTGTGGTGTTCGAGGACACATTGCTGTTAACTGCCAAAGTTGGAGATTTGAGACGAGGAGATGCTTTGAATGCCAAATCAAAGGTCACATTGCCAGAGATTGCCCAATGAGGTCAAATGAAAGATCGAGGACTGAATCTCAGAAAAGGCAAAGAAATCAGTCAAAGTCGAAGAAAAGCCCAAAGAACAGAAAGTTCAAGAAAAGAAAGTTAAGCTTTCACAAGGGCAGAAAGACAGACTGAGGAAGATGAGGAAGAAAGCAAGGGAGTATCTTGAAAGGATTTTGTCCTCGGGTACAACGGTTAATTCAGATAAAAGTTCTGATGAATCACTTTGCTCAACAAAAAATCAGTCAAGTACAATGAATCCATCAGATACAAATCTGAGGACAAAAGGTAGAGTAAAGGTAAAATTTGTTGATCAAACAGTTCAAATAAAGGTCGGCGATGAATCTGTTGTGTTAAAAACAAAGGAGCCACCTTTTGATGATAAATTTGTTTTTTCGAAAACAAAGAAGGTACGTTCTGGCGATGATCCAGACTCATCAAAGTCAGAAGAGCCATCTGTTGATCAAAAAGGAGAAAATTCAGTTCCGCCAATGGATGATATCAACTTTCCACCATTGCGAGCTGAAAATTATAAACAAAAAGTTGACGAAGTTGAAATTTCAAATCAATCTTTTTCTGAAAAGAAAGATTTTGATGTTGAAAAGCCTTTAACCCCAATGTTCTAAACATTTTTGGAAAAATGGTTGACGGAACAGTCAAAGGGGTAAAGGAATTTTATGAATCAAAGAAGAGAACTGACACACTGAGTGAAAATAACTCGGATGCACCCAAGACTGGTCTGGCTTGGGTGTCACTTTTCTGTACTTGAAAATCCTGACTTGCCGGAACTCCCAGGTTGGTAATTGGGGAGTAGGAATCAACATCTTTCTTGAGAAATTCATAGTTTGTTAACTGTGATATTTCGACTTACAAGTGGTTAATCAAGGACATTAAGTTGTACTTGATTTAACTATCTTACAAGTGGTATTATTATTGGAAATTGTTTTTGTGATAAACCTACAAGTGGTTGAAAACGATGTGATGAAACCCCACAAACTAATTTTCCGGAAAAACCATTTTGATTAAAACAAACTTAAGTGTTTTGAAATCATAATGGGATAATAGTTTGTTGTCAGGGAGAGTTCTGATTGTTTATGCCAAGTGGATGGTGAATTGAAGCGATTCGATATCATGTTGTCACTTTATTTGTATAGTTTGTTTTCAAATTTTCTCAGAAAATCAAAAATTGAAACATATTTTGATTTTAGGGGGAGAAAAATTTTTAAAAAATTTGAAAATTTGAAAATGCCAAAAACATTGAAAAATTCAAAATGAGTTTTGTTGTGAAAAAGAGAAATTGATAGTAAATCAGTTGGACTATCACAGCATGCTAAAGAAATGAAATGTCAAGTGTGATAAACGGTCTCACTAAAGATGTGACGATAGGCTCAGCTAGACTAGTAGATTTGCGATAACGATACAAACTTAAATGAAAAAGCCTAGTTCTAGAGGGAAACACGGTTGAAAGCATAGTACTTCGTTTTGTCCTTCTTGATTGTGTGCCTACTCAGTAATCGCTGAATGCTAAAGAGCATAAAAACCGGTCAGTTTGTGAACTTTCACAACTTGCTAAAAAAGTCGCTGTGATTGTGCATTTCTTTTTACAAAGATTTAAACTTATTTTATTTATTTATTTTGTTTAAGCATTGGACATCCTCTACGTATACGTGAGTATCGACCGGGATGTTATTGCCTAAACGTTCTGCTTTATTTTCTTTGGTGTTTCGTTTAAGCTTTGGATCACCTCTGCGTATACGAAAGTATCGACCTGGTTGTTAAAGCCTAAACAACTTCAACTTGTTTTTTATTTCTTATTTTGTTTAAACATTGGACTTTCTCTGCGTATACGGAAGTATCGACCTGATTGTTAATGTTTAAACATTCTGCTTTGTTTTCGCACAAATCACAGTTGATAAAAGTTTAAAGGCATTACTTGAGTTAGTGTATTGCATGATGAGGGGATATGCTGAGATCGTGGGGTCCATAAGAACTTAGTGCAAAATTAATATATCTTAACGTATCGGTAAGCATTTCGAAAGTTTTTTAGATTGAGTTTAAGTGGACAACAATATCGTCAATGTGAATCGTTTAGAACTTAAAATGTTTAAAGCTTAACGGTGCTAGTGATTGGTCACATAAACTGATATGATCCTCTTACACAAACTCACAAAAATATTGTCTGTAAATATTTCTTTACTGCATTAAATATTGTTCTTTCTAGAAGTTTAGCTTTTATTTGAAAATCCAAAAAGATTTTAGACAACTGATGTTGATGAGCTGATTTTCAAAATTCCAAGTGCTAAACAAGATGAACTGGTTTGGGAGTATGTGTGCTAAATTGAAAAAAAAATTTGAATGATTATATGATTAGTTAATCAAGGTCATGAATTTGAACTTGATGTAACTATTAATGTTTGGTGAATGAGTATTCTCTATCAGTAAGTTTTTTCAAAGTGATATAAATAAAAACTTATGTTTTGGGTAGAGAATGTGCAGGAAACGTTGAAAAAGCTTGGTTTTGATTCCTGAGGGTTAATGCCAAGGTTTCAATCCTAAGCTACAAATTCTAGACTGCGATCCCGGAACAACTTAAGGGGGAGTCTGTTAGCAAAGGAGAATTTGAAGAGTGAAAGAGCTAGATTCAGATTCTGTAGAATAGCTGTTAATGGTGATTGAAGAGAAAGAGAGAGTTTGAAGGATGCTTCAGTGTCAAATTTTTTTTGGAAAGCGTGAAGACTGATTAAGACTGAAGTTTTGACGTACTAAAGTCTCGTACTGAAGACTCCATCAACATCCAAGGGGGAGACTGTTGGTGCATATGTCTGTTGACTTCGTCTTATATCTAGTCTCGGTTTCGTTGCAGATCTGAACAAGAATGATGTCATCATTCTCAATGATGACATCATACATGTGACATCACTCTTGCATCATGGAATAGCATCATCACACAAAATATGATGCACATACACGAAACAGTTTATGTTTGTTTATTACAATTTCGCTTGAAAAGTAAACTTGTGATTTCGCTTGAATAGTCATGTGTATGTTTCAAGCGAAATCAAGATATCTATAAATAGGGTGTCCAAGTTTCTCATTTATAACAGAATCAGAAGTTGTGTACCGAACTGCTGTCGGATTTTCAAGTGATATATAAATGAGAAACAAGTGTTCAAGTGATATTCTTTGTTTTCTACTCCATTCTGTATTGATTCATCTCTGTTTGTTTGATTCCGCCTTACAAACAGTGTGTATTGACTTTAATTGACTCCCTCGGTCAATCATATCGATCCTACAGAACTCGATCAACGGTAGATGCGAATCCCAAATACCACCAAAGTCTATCACACATGCTCTAAGCATATCCTCCAATGTTTGTATCCTCCTCTCGGATTGTCCATCCGTTTGGGGATGATAAGAAGTGCTCATATTTAGTTAGGTTCCCATAGCAGATTGCATGGTCTTCCAAAAGTGAGATGAGAATCAAGCATCACGGTCAGATATGATATTCAAAGGAACACCATGTCGAGACAAAATCTCATCAACATAAATCTTGGCTAGTTTGTTAGCAGATAGATCCTCGCGAATCGGTAAAAAGTGTGTTGATTTCGTTAGACGATCAATCACTACCCAAATGGCATCATGACCTCTAGATATGCGCGGTAACTTAATGATGAGATCCATCGCAATGTTCTCCCACTTCCATACCGATATCTGTAGTTGTACAAGCAAACCAGACGGTCGTTGATGTTCAGCCTTGACTTTGAGATAAGTTAGGCATTTAGACACATACAAGGCAATATCCTTCTTCATACCAGGCCACCAGTACTGAGTACGAAGATCCTTGTACATTTTGTCAGCACAAGGATGGATATAATAACGAGACTTATGAGATTCGTCCATCACTAAAGTGCGAAGATTGTCTTGTTTCGGAATCCATAAACGATCCTTGAAATAGATTAACCCATTGTCTTTTGTTTCGAGTTTAAGCTCAAGTTGACGTGGTAATTCCTTACCCATCAGGTCTTGTGTAACATAAGTATGCTGAGCTTGAGAGACACGTGATTGGATATCGGATAGAATTCGAACACAATGGAGCTTGACCCATTCCTTTCGACTTAGCGCATCGGCTACGACATTCGCCTTACCAGGATGGTAGCGAATCTCGCAATCGTAATCGTTCAATAGCTCAACCCAGCTTCGCTGTCTCATGTTTAGTTCCTTCTGATTGAAAATATGTTGAAGACTTTTATGGTCTGTGAAAACCACACATTTCGTGCCATACAGATAGTTTCTCCAAATTTTGAAAGCAAAAACCACAGCGCCCAACTCAAGATCATGAGTTGTGTAGATCAACTCATGAATTTTCAATTGTCTCGACGCATAAGCTATAACTTTGCCTCCTTGCATGAGAACACAACCAAGGCCTAGATTTGATGCGTCACAATAGTCAACGAAATCATCATTGCCATCAGGTAAGGATAAGAAAGGAGCATCATAGAGTTTTTGTTTCAGTATTTGAAAAGCTTCCTCTTGTTTGGGTCCCAACTCAAAAGGCTTATTCTTCTGATTCAAAGCAGTGAGAGGAACCGCGATTTTTGAGAAATTTTCAATGAATCGATGATAGTAACCAGCAAGACCAAGAAAAGAGCGAACTTCTATGGGTGTAGTAGGTGTGTTCCAATCCTTAATAGCTGCAATTTTGGAAGGATCCACATGAATACCCTGCTCGTTGACAATATGGCCCAAAAACTGAACTTCCTTAAGCCATAATTTACACTTCGAGAATTTGGCAAAGAGTTGTTCCTTCTTCAGGATTTCCATTATCAGACGAAGGTGTTGTTCATGATCGGCTCGAGACTTTGAATAAATAAGAATGTCGTCAATGAATACAATGATGAACTTGTCTAAATAAGGTTTACAAACCCTATTCATTAAGTCCATGAAAACAGCTGGAGCATTCGTCAAACCAAAAGGCATAACAATGAACTCGTAGTGACCATATCATGTGCGGAAAGCAGTTTTGGGAATATCTTCTTCGAATACACCAAGCTGATGATACCCAGAACGGAGATCGATCTTGGAAAAACATGCAGCACCTTGTAGCTGATTAAAAAGATCATCAATTCGTGGTAGGGGATATCGATTCTTGATGGTGAGCTTATTGAGCTAAGGATAATCAATGCACATACGGAAAGATCCATCTTTCTTTTTCACAAACAGGACTGGAGTGGCCCAAGGTGAATAACTCGGACAGATGAATCCTTTGTCAGATAACTCTTGAAGCTGTTTTGACAACTCTTGCTTCTCAGACGGTGCAACACGGTAAGGTGCCTTAGCAAAGTGTTGGAATTAGGTACAAGTTCAATATGGAACTCTACTTGACGAACTAGAGGTAAACCAGGCAGTTCGTCAGGAAACACCCTCTGGATAATCTCTAACAACAGGAATATCTTGAATACTTTTGCTCTTGCCTTTCTCCTCTGTGACATCTGCTAAGAAGGCCACATAGTTCTTTCGTAAGTATTTTTGGGCTTGAGTACACAACATGTGTTTTAAGCCATTCAAGGGTTTCTCGCCACGAACTTCTAAGACTTTACCTGCCGAAAGAGGAATACGAACAATCTTATTGAAACAAACCACCTCAGCATGATACTTAGTTAACCAATCCATTCCTATGATAATATTGAAATTTCCAAGTTGCATCGGTATGAGGTCAATAGGAAAAAGATGGTTATCGAGGTTTAATTGACAATCGCGAATGACAGCATCGAGTACAAGAGGTTCATCAGTAGCAACTTCGACAGATAAGGGCTTTCTTAGTTTAGTTCTAGGCATCGCAAGTAAAGGCTCAAAAGTTAACGACACAAAACTTCTATCGGCACCAGAATCGAAAAGAACAGATGTAGGTTGATGGTTAACAAGGAATGTACCGTTAATGACTTCATTATCAGCACGGGCCTCGTTGGCGTTCAAGTTGTATGCTCGTCCACGAGCGGGATTTGCATTGGTGTTCGCATTCGCAAGCTTCGGACACTTGTTTCTGAAGTGACCCATTTCTCCACAATTAAAACATGAACCAGGTGGAAATGGAGGCCTAGCAGCGTTCCCTGAACTTGTGCTGGATTCTGAGCAGCTGGATTCGAAACAGATCGACAGATATTGACCCGTGTGGCCAAGTTTCCCACATGATGTACACTGTTTACATACTTGCTGAGCCACATGATGACCATTGAACCGATTACAGTAAGGTGCAGTACCAACATAAGGCTTCCTTGCAGGAGGCTGTGCCGGTTGGTTTTGAGCGTTCTGATTGGGTTGTGTGGTAACAACAAAATTTTGGGAAGCCTTTCGGTTCCTTAACCTCCTTGACGACTCGCCTTTCTTTTTGCCTTTACCCTTGTCTTGTGTGGTGTCGGCTGTCTGTTTCTTATCACCCTTGTGGGTTAGTTTACCCTTTTTGACCTGAGACTCAGTCAGGGTTTTAGCCAATTCGATAGCTTGACGAACAGTGGTAGGGTTACTACCAGTAACTATATCTTGCACAGAGTCAGGCAACCCATCAATATACCTCTCGATCGCTTTCTCCAACGGGGTAACCATAGTAGGACACAGTAAGCCCAGCTCCTTATAATGATCCAAATAAGCACGATGTTCTCCCCCATCCTGTTTCAAATTGTCAAACTCGCATTCCAATGTCCTTATTTCATGTCGGGGGCAGAACTCCCTCATCATGAGAGCCCGAATCTCTCTTCCCAAGTTTGTGCCATAGTCACGTCGGCACCCCTATCCCTCATCACACCGTTCAACCATGTTAAAGCACGCTTCTCAAAAACACTAGATGCGAACTCGACTTTTCGCTCATTAGGACATTGAACATGTCTAAATGTACTTTCTAGACTCTCGAACCATTGTAGGAGCGCAGTTGCTCCTTGCGACCCAAAAAATTTCAGTGGTTTAGCCGAATTAAACGTTTTGAAACTGCACTGATCATTGTTATTGTTTTTATTGTTGTTTGCTTAATTTATCTGAGTTATGAGGTTCGGACTAACAGCAGCAATTTGCTGAGCGACAAGGGCTGCGAGTGCAGCATCATGTGTTTGATCACGTCTAGGAGGCATATTCTAAAAAGAACAAGAAAACATGAGAAACGAGTGAGATTGACAATTGGATAAACAAAAGAGGTATTGAAAAGATCGACGAAACATAAGGAAGGAGATCATTCGTTTGTTACCTCGAACAAACAAACGACACACAGTGACTAATCAAAGTAAATGGGACATAATAATGTATCGCGAAGACATGCTTTAGCCTATACGTGGACACTCATCCCAAGAGTTCCCAGGTAAGAGTGACTGGTCTGATTATGTGGATTTGTACGAACACTCTAGCCTTAGACAGAAAACTCGGGATATAGGCACCCACCCTTCCAGATTGCACGTGTTCACATGATAAGACTCAAACTTTGACGAGATTTTGAAAACATTGAAGGTTCAAAACCTTATAACAAATCATCTAAGAATAAATGATTGATTTTCAAAACGGATTTGTAATTTGTGTTCTTGTTGTGGTTGTCACCTAAAGATAGGTGACGGTATTGTTTTAGAATCTAAACGCAAGTAAACTCGCGTTAGGGTCCTAAGAAGGTTATAGTCTAGGTCAAAGCATTACTAATAACCAAATTCCCTATAACCATGAGCTCTGATACCAACTCTTCTGTCACACCCCGACCGTGTTAAAACAAAAAAACCGCGGCGAAAACATCGGGGAATGTCGTAACAGAATCATTGTTTCACAACACATGGATTAAAGTTTTGTTTTATTTAAAAATTAAGTGTTTAACATTGTCTTAAAGTAAAACAAACAAGTTCAAACGCATTGTCTTTCTTGTTTTATAGTCACTAAGGCCTCGTCCATTCCTACGTGAGCATGCATAGTCATCATCAACATCATCAAACAACACCACCTGAAACATATGTGAAAATAAAGTCAGCAAAGAAATGCCGGCGAGCACATAGGTTTTGTGTGTGTGTCAGATTCATGGCTTGTATACATGTTGCAATACCTCGTACGACTTTAAGAGTCGGAAATTGGAAACCATGTTTTGAAAAGTGTTTTGTTATTGCAATATGATTAACCAACTTAAAACAAGTTGGTTATTGTTTATAAAACCTCGTTTCCATGAATATTGACTAAAAACCCTTGTTTTCATAAACCAATAGTAAATCATCCTTGTAGAAAACTTGTATGGTTTATATCATTTAGTAAACATCGTTGCATGTCATCGTTTGAAATCATTCATTCAAGTGAACTTAATAATGCCACGGAATGTAATATGATAAAAGCACTTATATATAAGAAGTACCAGCGGCGTATCTACCATGCTTTTATCACATTACACCCGTCTCGTTACCTAATCACATACCAAAAACCAATCATTCAATTGTACTTGTGCTCAATCGTTCGTGTTTTCAAAACCAATCGTTCAATCGTTCAAATCGTTCCAATCGTTTAAATTGTTCCAATCGTTCAAATCGTTCTAATCATTCAAATCGTTCATGTTTTAATTGTGAAAACTAACTTTGGTCGTCTCGTTGAATACATTCAAACCTGTGTGACTCGTCCATCATTCAACTCGTATTAACAAACCAAAAAAGGGTAAGTTAACATTCATCAGGTTCTGTCGTTACCCACATTACCCCCATACATAACCATGGTGATAGTCCGATAACGGGATTTGTCAGATCCTATGGTACCATAACATACTATTGGTCGGCTTGATCATTGTTAATGAATGTCATTAGTGTTATGTAATAACATCCCAACAAGTTCATTCACATTATCGAAATCGTTGTGTTTAATATAAACGATAGCATTCGTTTCGAAAACTCGAAAATCGTTTAGCACATATGAATCACCCCAAAACAATTGAAAGCAGTAAAATAGGGGAACTATGTACTCACTTGAGATTGCAAGGTATCCTCGATTAATGTGAACTAAACAAGCTCGGGCAAATCAAGGAATTCAAGTGGCACCTAGTAATCGGATCACTATGTTAATAAATCGACACCTAAATCGGGAGATCGGGTAGAATGAGGTCTTGTAAATCAAATGAGTATTGGAACTCATGTGATATGGTTTAACAAAGTCTACATTCTGATTCAGAACCTATCCTAAGTGCTTATGACCCGTTATAACCCGTTAAGGTAGTCTACCCTACTTTAACGCGTCATTTGCGCAAAAGCGTGTTCGAATAGCCTAACTAGTCCTATGACAAGTATTATATGCCCTAACATGTTTAATAACATTGCATAATCAGTTTAAGTGTCAAAAATTAAGTTACATATGCTTAAATTCAAATTATGCATGAAAAGGGAATTTTGGTCCTTTTCCTAAGGCATATAAACTACCTATTATACAACTAATTAAACTAAGTAACCATAAGGTATAACCTCGGAATGTTATTCCCTATACAAATATGGTCACAAAAAATGCTTGGTCGGATCCTAATGATCGACCAAATGGGTCGGGTTCGAAACCGCTTGACTTACGACCCTAAACAAGCACTATACTAAAAGTGACGAGTTAAACATGTTAGAACATGTTTAACTGAGTTAGAAAACTGATTTGATATCAAAACAACGTGTTTTGATACCCGAAAATAGTTTCATCGCAAAATGCACATAATCATGCATTTTGACCAAAACTTTGACTCGTCACTTTGACTAATCAACGCGGTAATCAGTAGGTATAGTCACAAGGGACCATAACCATCGTGATTACGCTCACGTTGCAAAGTTCAAATGAACTTTGTTTTGACCAAATCATGGTCAAAGCTGAAAGTCAAACACTGTTTGACTTTCTTGCTTGAAATACATAACCAAGCATGAAAGAACACTTACAAGAGTCCAAACTTGGAAAAAGAACTTGAGAATGCTCAGGTAGGTGGCCCTCAACAAGTGATTGCCTCCACTTAGAGCAGGTGAAGAAGGAAATAGAAAATGAGCAAGTTGAAAGCTTGAAATTCTTGGGTATTTATAGGGAAATCAAGCCTCCATTGATCATTTCCATGTGTTTTTGCATGGATCAAAGCATGATCTTGACCCTTACAAATTGTACACACTGATTTGGCAACTTGGGGAACACCTAAACCAGCTCATGGTATGCAAAAACTATGGTTAAAAACAGGTTCAGCAGCTGATTTGAACAATTCAATGAATCTGCCCAGGTGCAGCTATCGCGCCCCGCGAACGAGACAGCTTAAGCTGTTGCGCCCCGCGACCTAGTGTAGACAGAATTTTGAAATTTGGTAGAACAAGCCCCTGCATGCATTAAACTTGATTTTTGATGCATTTAACCCCCGTTAACCCCATTTCAAAGCTTTACAAGGATTGTAAAGCATAGGGGACTAGAAATATGCTTGAAAATATCACGGATGTCGGTTCGTTTGGTCGTACGATCGCGTTATTCGGTTAATTACGACGAAACTCGAACGGACGCGAAAAACGATCCAAATTACGCGATGAATGGTATTTTTGCATTCCAATCACTAAAATATGATATTTTAATGATTACAAAAATTTTTGGATGTCCGGATATGTTCAGAACGTAAGATATGTGCGTAAATGCAAACTTGTGCAGTTTTTGACGCTTTTAGTCCCTATTGATCAAATAAGCGCATTTTCGCATACCGAACCCTTCAAAGCTTATTTCTAAGCTATGTAAAGGATATTTAGGGTATGTTTAGCTTATGATCTTATTCCAGAGTGTACGTTACTATACGAATCGGTAGACTTTCACAGTTTGTCACAAATAGTCCCTGCGATCGAATAAACTTGTTTTTGACACACCAAACCTTTCAAAACTTATTTCTAATTATGTAAAGATTATTTAAGGTATGTTAAGATTGTGTCACTATTCCGGAGTGTTTGTCGCATTAAACTGATTACGTTTACGTAATAGTTTGCGTATAACTTTCCAGAAAGCAATTAAAATCTTGAAATCGAACTAGAATCAAAATGTGAAATTGTAAAACACAAATACACAAATATTGAGATCAAAACACATTGTTTCATTGATAATTGATATTGTTCTACATTGTTCATCATTTACAGAGCACAATTGTCACAGTTTATAACATGAGCGTATTCAACATCAACTTCAGGTATCCAATATTGGGTGCCATTGAGCGTAGAATGTATAGCAGCTATAATTGTTCCTGTGAAAACAATAAATAAATAAAAATTGGTCAACATGATGCACAGGTGAATAATAAAATTATAAACAAAAAATGCATATGTGCATTGTCAGGTAATATAATATGTCATAATTTAATTTTCATCATAATGCACATGTTCATAAATTTATAATGTAACATATGTATAATATGATGCAATTAACACAATGCACTTGTGTATATATTGTTGATTAATCGTTATCTACAAGATAATATATATGTTAACATGTTGCAAACGTATATATCACTGAACAAAGTACAATTTACATAAAATGGACATGGAATACCTTTAGTTTCAAACCAAATGAACTGTAATCGCGGATGTTCTGTATTTGTAGGTGTTGTACCAGTCAAAGTACTGTCAAATGACAACGAGTGTTCGGATATATTAGTAGACCCAAAGGATAATATAACATTGCCCGATGTTGACAAGGAATTAAGAGTCTGGATTTCAAAGCCATGAAGGGTATGTCGACTTTCAACTGTTGTAGACACAAGTTTGCGACTTTCAATTGGATGGACGGCAGAAATGGGATTGGCATCAGATGGACCACCAAAATCAGCATAGATGTATGTGGATGATATGCAGAAATTGTTGGATGAGGATCATCAGATGCGTTAGGTTCAACACGAGATGAATCAGAAGACGCCATATGTCGCTGTAATTAGTATGCCCAATGCCTCCGTCGTAAAATATGTGGAAGCTACCGGTTATTCCTGCTGTGATAACCAGCGTACACTCTTGTACGCCGCCATGAACAGCCGTGAACCGCAGTGAACGTCGTCAATGTGTGTGTCGATAATGCCGATTGTGATTGGGAACGACGTGAACTAATGAAACCCTAAAACAGGGGAACATTTACAAAACAGCGCGTGTTTTTTTTCGTTATAATATAATTACAACTTTGCCATGTGTTCACATTGGTTCTCGCGGTTCTCGCAATAAAGGGTGGTTCCTAACGGATCCTTCTCATATATATATATAGGAGAACGATCCATTAGGAACCACCCTTTATTGCGAGAACCGCAAGAACCAAGTGTGAACACAACCAAAAAATACCTAAAAATATCAAAAAACACTCAAAAAAAAATTTTTTACTATTTTTTTATAAAAAAAATCGAGTAACAATTATCCATGCACATATGCATATGTATCATTTCTTTGACAAATTCCATAATACATTACTAATATCATACAATTGCACTTTCATTTACACTACCATTCATAATACGTTACTTTTTACATTAACAATATTAGACATGCACATGTGCATCTATATGTATGAACTTGTTATAACATTAACAACACTATAAATGCACATGTGCATCTATATGTATGAACATGTTATAACGTGTTTTGGTACACCACTTTGAATACACTTTCCCTTTCATCTATCATACCATCCATAATACACTACCATTACCTCCTACCATCTGTGATACAATACCATTACCTCCTACCATCCATAATACAATACTGTCACCAATTTTTCACTTTATTACATGTACATCAACACCCTTTATACCATCCAAGCAACATATTACATTATCAAGTGACAAATATAATCAAACCATCAACCACTATATATAACTAACCAAAAAAACATGTATAGGGGCCTACTTCATCATTTAAAATCACAAACTTTTTGTACCAAATAGACATGTGCATTTTTAATATTGGTAATGTAAAAAGTAGTGTATTGCATATGGTAATTTAAATGAAAGTGCATTTGTCTACTACTGGTAATATATTACGAATTTGTCCAATAAATCATACTTATGCACATGTGCATTCATAACTGTTACTTGAAAAAAAAAAGTTTTTTTTGTAACAAAATATAGCGATTTTTAATAGATAAATATTAAAAAAAATTGTGTGTTTTTTGGATTTTGTTAGGTATTTTTTTGTGTTCACATAGGTTCTCGCGGTTCTCACAATAAGGGTGGTTCTCAAATGAACCTTACCCTATATATATATATATATATATATATAGAGTTAAATGCTTGGTTGGTCCCTGTGGTTTGCAAAAATTGCAGACTTGGTCCCAATTGTTTACTAATTACACGTGTGGTCCCTAAACTTGTCAAAAATGCACTCGGTTGGTCCCTAGCCCTAACATCAGTTAAATTTCTCAGTTAAGTCCATGTTAAATGACCAAACTGCCCTTGCTTATTAACTCTCTTTATAATCATCTTCATCACATCATCATCCCCAGGTCTTCTTCTTCTCTCTCTCTCTCTCCCAATTCTTCTTCTTCTACCCTACACCACCACCACTACAAGCACCACCACCATCTTCCCTCCACCACTACTGAACACCCACATCCACCGTCTCCCCTCCGCCACCGTACACCCACCGCCACCGGACACCTAATTTTCTCCGGCGACACCTCCATCACCGTCAAACTTGCGATCGACAACCAAAATTGCACCGCCGTACACAGATTCGTCCTCACCGCAGCTGCTGCTTCTCCGATTGTTTTTTACAGATCTGAGTGAATCGGTTTTATCCAAAATTGCACCCCACACCAGATCTGAGTGAATCGGTTTTACAGCTGCTTCTCCGATTGTTTTTTACAGCTGCTGCTTCTCCGATTGTTTTTTACAGATCTGAGTGAATCGGTTTTATCCAAAATTGCACCACCGATCTGAGTGAATCGGTGGTTATGGGGTCGGGTTGCTGTGGGTGGAGATCAGAAAGAAGAAACGGGTGTTGTGGTCAACTACTTAACTGGAATAAAAGGGGCGATGATGATGAGTTTCTAATTGTCTGACTGAATCAGTGGTATATATATTTGATGCCACCGTTAGTTTTGTAGCTCTGTACCGATTGTTTTTTACAGATCTGAGTGAATCGGTTTTATCCAATCTGTACCGATCGTTTTTTACAGATCTGAGCCTCATTTTATTCAACGAAATTGCTTTTATTTATTCACGGAATTGAGTCTTGGAACTGTCATTCAATTGATTTAGGCTGATTTTTTGATTGGAACTGTCATGTGGTTTTTATTTATTTATGAGTTAAGTTCTTTGTTGACATCTTCTGGCTCTGGCTGATGAAGATGATGATGGTGTGGGTTTGTGATGAAGATGATGTAGTGGATGGATGCAGATGATGAAGATGATGCAGATGGAGATGGAGATGAAGATGATGCAGTGGGTTTTGTTAATAAGCAAGGGTAGTTTGGTCATTTAACATGGACTTAACTGAGAAATTTAACTGATGTTAGGGCTGGGGACCAACCGAGTGCATTTTTGACAAGTTTAGGGACCACGCGTGTAATTAGTAAACCATTGGGACCAAGTCTGCAATTTTTGCAAACCACAGGGACCAACCAAGCATTTAACTCTATATATATATATATATATATATATATATATATGAGGATTATTACAGAACACTAATTATTGCGAGAACAAAAAGAACAGATCCAATTATGTGAAGACACGTGTCCTAAACCCTAATCGTGAGAAAGATTTAGTTTGAAGGACTAAAGTGGTCAAACGCTGAAAATATGTATGCGAAGGGACTAAAAGTGTCAACATGCCAAACTTGTGCCTCTGAATGACCACACACGAAGAATATATTCTTAAATGAGTAATTAATTCGATATAAGAAGCCGTTTGTGAAAATAATCGAAAGATTATAAACTACAGGGATTAAACGTGTCAACATGTTAATTCTTACCTCTGAGTGACCTTTTAACGAACCCGAGGATTCGTATTATTCAAATATACTCACAAGAATAAGTGATATCAATTTCACGAGGTTTCAAGATCGTTATGTATTGTTTACGCTAAATCCCCAAGAATTAGGGTTTAAAGCGTCAACGAGGTGAAACTTATGTTTTCGAAGATCGTTTAACAAAATCGGGCCTAACGGTGTTTGGTGTACCTCCTAGATCATCTACAAACTAACTACAAGGGCTAATTGTGCTTAAAATGAAAGATATTGAGCTTATAAAGGTGCAGGGACTGAATCTGTCAAAATAGAAACTTGTTTGGTTGTTCAAGAGGGGTGTCGCGCTGCGCGACCATATGATCATTCTTCCATCGCGCGACGCGACGGCTATGTTTCGACAAATTGATGTTACCAGGTGCAGGTTACCTTCTTCCTTGTGCTCCAAACCAAACCAAAACAAATCGAAAACTAGGGATTTGTTGATGGTTTTTAATACAACTAGGACACATGGAGCTATCTTGCAACACCTGAGAACACATGTGATCATCTTGGACTATCTCAATTCACAATAAATAGGGACTTTAGTTCAACATTTTCACTTGCACAAATCACACTTCACTCTCATCTCTTTAGTTCAAGTGTTCTTGAGCATTTCTGGAGGTTCCTGACCCAAAAGGAAGCTTGTTCTTGTAGAAAAGATATCTAGGACCCTTTGTAAGTGTCTTAGCCCCCTTCTTTAGTTCAGTTTTATAATTTAAAACCGAAAAGTCAAAGTTATCGTAATCTGACTTTGACCTTCGGTTTAAACTCAAATGGTCCAGCCACTGTTCGAAATGAATATGGTTATGTGACCATAATTAGGTAGGTGTTTAACCCTTAAAAAGGCACCTCCTAATTATTTTCTTTGCTTAGTTAATTCCGGGTCAAACTAATTAACCAAAAAGTCAAACTAGTCAGAACTTGAAATAATAATCAAAACTAACAATGTAGAGGTTATAAATTTTATTTTATCACTCTAATAACTTGGTAATTATTATTAGAACATGTTTAAGCATGTTCAACCCGACAATTATCAGTTTAAGATCGGTTCGCAACTGAAAGTCGCAAAAGCTTGACTTTTGCTTTGACTTTCAGTTCTGACCCGATTGAGCTTAATTCTTCCATGTTTTAAGCTTCCATTAGGACCACATTATGTTGTAGTATAACCCTCTAGAGTTATATTACCGGGTCATTAGTATTCTGAATTATATGCTAATCTCCGTTAATATGCTTATAAATGCCCATTTTGCCCTTTTGACATATAAACGAGATTTTTGAAAATGTGAGAGGACAAAAACCTTTATTACTGATATATAAGTATGTCCCAAAAAATTGACATCAGTTTCTGGTCTCAAACAGAAGTTATGCTCGATATCGTAAATTGAAGCTTTTTATTAATTAAATTGTGTTATCTTGCATAAGGCATGTTTAAACAAGGATTTTGACCCAAACTCATTACCTACTGTTAAGATATTATTTTTAGGGATTTTTAGAATTTTTGATCAGATTATAACCTGACCATATCATGGAGTTCTTGTGTAATTCGGTAAATGACGATAATACCCTTTTCATACATAAAATGAGATTAACAAATGATTTGAATGCCAACCCTTTTCCTACTGATCTTATATATTAAATAAATTATTTTGAGCATTTAAGACTGATCAAAATCTCAGATTTTCATAAACATCTTGATTATCGTCAATTAGGGATTTTTACGCTAATTAGGTGGATAGTATGGTTTCAAACCATATTTAACACCTAAGACTTGTTACCTACTAAATTATTAAATAAATTTTAATATTATTACAGTAGGTATAAGTTATGAACTCAGACTTTCAAAATGTCCTTAAAAGCATATGTGAAATGACCAAAATACCCTTTCGGGGCATAGTTTGGCCATAAATGGTAAACCACGCATATGAATGATATCTTACTGTTATAACAACATAAAATAAATATTTTTACAGATTATTTAAGACCAGAATATCAGCTTAATATAAAACCTCTTTTATAAACATTAAAATGACCAAAATGCCCCTGTGGGACTTAAATTGGTTTTAAATCATTTTTGGGCATATATGTTAACATCCTACTGATGTATTAACATATTCTAAGCATAATAACATATGAGACCGGTATATAATTCATTTGGTTACCCGTTATGCATTTATGCGTTCGGTTTGGTTTATTTAGCTAGTTTACATAAATTAGCCGAAAAGGGTTTAACCTTATCATTAAATCTTCAAAATCCAGAATGTGTTTAATTTGCCCATATTATACAAGTATCCAAACTTTTCGGGTCTAAATCACATTCCATTCCGGTCTCCGCTTAATCTAGCGTTTAGAACCGTAATGTATCTTTCAAACTAACCGGTCTAAGTCATTGACTTAAATAAAGACCCGTTAGTATCCTAATAGGTAATTAAACCTTCCATACAGATTGAGTAGCTTCAGTAGAAGGTATTTTCATAAGGCTTTAGGAAATATACGGCTGAGTTACATCCTTATTCATCTAGCTCAGGTAAATACTTTTAACTTATTTTCCCTTATACGGGCTTGGAATACGGTATAATAATAATACCGCTTGGTCGTGTATGGAATCATTTAGTCGGATTGTGATTAACAAATTGCATAACCCGTTTTAAACTGTTTTGTTTGATAACATAAACATTGGGTGTTAATACGACCGTGTCCTGGATATCCTCGGCTCATTTCATTTGAAAATGGCCACGACCTATGCACGGGGTGTAGGCATACACCTGACAGATGCAAATGCTAAATAACCCACATGTTGGGGATAACTCCTTTGTGGGTTCTATAAGTGGTGAGTCGGTTAATCATGAACGGCTTCCAAACCGGCCCATATGTATGACAAACATGTAAGACTGTATACAAGATTTTATATAAAAATTTTCCCAAGTTATAAATGGTTTGTGCCTTGTGCACTTAAATCAATTTTCATAAATATTTTCAAATGAGTCGGTTAATTGTATTTAGCAGTAAAAACTGACGTATTTTCCAAAGACTGGGTGACAGGTACCTCTCGGAATTAGGCTGGAGCTACTAGGTGTCAAATAAGAGGATCTTGCAAATCCTTAGATGCCTGGAGTCTGTTATTTCAGTTTCTTGTATTTTATTTTTATGATCCGCCTATGGATCTCTATTACAACCAAGTATGTATATTCATTTAATTGGACACTCGGACACTATGGTTTGTAATAGTAATTATTCACCAAGCCTTCCGCTGTGGTATTATATTGTGTGTATTGACTATGATGATATCAACTACGTCACGATACTCCCCGCCAGGCCCACCGGTAATATGTGGAAATATCGGGGTGTGACAATACATGTAGGTAATTTAACCTACACATAACCTACATAGTTGTAGGTTATTTAAAAACTGAAAATATTTCATATTTTGTTTTGAATTCTAGTGTGAGGAACAATAAATCTTACATCTGTAACATTTTTATTTACTTTTTAGGTGTTTAGGATTGAAAATATCGGCAATTCGTTTTGTTATGCATGTTCTTGCAATATTTAGTGTTCTACATAGAACTTTCCCCTATATATATATATACATACATAGAAACGGGACCAGGAGAAAACGCTCAAAAGTGTGAGAACGGTGAGAACGCATCATGGCCCAACACGTGTCAAGCGACATAGAGAATGGCGAAGGGGCTTTTTTGTCCTTTTATCTTCTGCTTTTCCAGTTCCGCTTTTCACAATATTGTTTTATTTTTGGGGTTTAAGATTTTTGGCATTAACCAAATTCAATAATAAGTGGCGTTTTAATGGTTTCATTGTATTAACATTTTGGCGTTTATGGCGTTTTTCAAATCGTACGCCATTGGAACCCCAGGGGGTCAGGAAATCTATCTGAATGGCGTTTTTTCAAGGCGTTTTAAACAAGATGGCCTATTGTTCTATTATTTTTTATATACATTTTGGCGTTTGTGGTATCTTGGCGTTTTACAATTGTAAAATAATATTTCAACCAGAGGGAAAAATATAGAAGCGAAGAAAATAAATTAAAAATCCTAATCGGATCTCTCTTCACAATCTTCACTGCCATCAGACTCTCTCTTCTTTAATACTACAAGAACTATCACCAAATATATGGCGTTTAAAAGTTAACAAACTCATCGGTTTGATTATTTTGCCACCTCGTCTGTTGAAGTGGCTTTTTGTGGATGTTTTGGGACATAGATCTATGACGTGTGGGTGGGTTTTTCGCTTTTTCTTCATCTTGATCTTCATCTTTATAATTATCCCACTCTTCATTGTCATTGATCTCTTCTCCTCATCCAAGTCTTATTCAAGAACAAAGAACACAAAATGACATTTGATTGTCACCAGTATCTTTTTCTTGAAGATTTGTCCATCTCATGCAGCAAAATCTTACTGAGTTACTCCCCTCAGCTAACAATCCATTCAGTGAAACTTCACGAAGAACAAGACTGAATATCCAAGAAAGCATATTAGCCATCTTTGATTTTTTTAATTTTTTGGCGTTTTACAGTGAGTGGTATTTAGTAGTATTTGGCGTTTGTTTTTTTTTTTTTGTTTGATTAAATGGAAGTTGCTGAGAGTTATTATTTTATACGATTTCTTTTGGCAGCGTAGGTTAGGCGGTGCATTATTATAATAAACTATTCGTCGTTTCAGTTAATGTTTGTAATTATTGATTTTGATAAGCTTTTATCTCTGAAGTCTGTAACATGTCCCGTCTTTCAAGTTTGGCGTTTTAGATTCTAATACAATAAATTTTCCGTCTCTTCATTTTTACTGTTTTATAGTTACTATTTCTAGTTACATTTTCAAGTTTGGTTTTTATTTATTTTTTATTTTTTGGGTTTTTATAATACTTTTCCAAAGTAATTTTATTATAGTTTAGGAGTTTTTGGGGCATTTTACGGCATGATAGCATTTTAACAAACATTTGGATGACTGGCGTTTTTATTATACAACAATCAACTGAAAAAGAAAATTAAAAAAAGAATATATAAACAATTGATCTTACAAATCTTCACTGTCACCAGTTTCTTTCTTCTTTTTTTGAATCATCTTAACTGGCTGGTTCGACTTTCATATGATTCATTTTGTTTTTTTTTTGTTTTTCAAGTAGTTTTTTTGTCGCCGTTTGGAAGCACAAAGTCTGACATCAGCATCTTTTTCTTGAAGATTTCTCCATCTCATGCAACAAAATGTTATTGAGTTTACACCCTTAAGCCAACAATCTTGAATTTTCCAATGAACGATTTTTGATTTTTTAATTTTGGCGTTTTACAGATAAAAAGAACGCCACTAAATAAAAGCACCTTAAACCTTAAAATTTGATCATGCTAAAATCAATAATGTTTTGTTGTATGAGATGGACAACATTGTTAATCTTCGGTTAAGAAAGATAACTGACAATGTTGTCCACCCATACAGCTAAACTTTATTAACAACAAAACTCAATAATGTTTTTGTATGTTTTGGCGTTATAAATTGGATGGAAGTTGATGATAAAGTCAATAAGATTTTACTCAATGAAATGGAAAATATCCTCACATAAGGAGTTTTGTCCATTACATTGAGTGAAACCTTACAGACAACCAAACTGAATTTCAAATAAACGTTTTGGTTTAGAAGATAATTGATGTTTGGGTTTTTTGGCGTTTTTAAGACGAATGGTATATATTAAATATGGCGTTTGGGGTTTTGTGTGTGTTTTTAATTGAATGTCTGAGATGTTGTATATATAGGATTTTTTTGGCGGTTTTTTTAGGCGGGATTTTATTATAATTAAGTTTGGCATTTTATATCTAATGGCGTTTTTAGTTAATGGTGTGTGCTATTTTGTTTGGCGTTTTATTTCATGAAATGGCGTTTTGTGTGGAGAAGTCAAAACACGTTTTTACCCTTAATGAAGCGCGTCCACGTAATAAAATTGATGTTATTTACGAAAACGCTACCGCGCCAATCTAGTCCATAGATTGTTTTGATCGGACGATTCATAAGCGTTCTCACCATTCTCACACTTTCCACCGTTTTCTCTAGATCCTGAACCTATATATATATATAGGAGAAGGATCCCTTAGGAACCACCCTTTATTGCGAGAACCGCGATAACTAGTGTGAACACAAACAGTAATACCTAAAAAAATCTAAAAAACACCCAAATATTTTTTTTTACATTTTTTTTGCAAAAATAGTTATATTTTGTTTATAAAAAATATAAAAAAAAATTCAAAAAAAAAAATTTCGAGTCACACTTATCCATGCACATGTGCATTTGTATCATTTCTTTGACAAATTCCGTATTTCATTACAAATATTAGACAATTGCACTTTTATTTACACTACAACATGTAATACACTACTTTTTACGTTAACAATATTAAAAATGCACATGTGCATCTATATGTATCAACATGAAATAAGGTGTGTAGGTACACTACTCTCTTTCATCTATCATTCCATACATAATACACAAACATGCACATGTGCATTTTTGTCATTTCTTTGACAAATTTCGTAATTCATTACAAATATTAGACAATTGCACTTTCATTTACACTACCATATGTAATACACTACTTTTTACATTACAAATATTAGAAATGCACATGTGCATCTATATGTATCAACATGAAATAAGGTGTTTTGGTACACTACTTTGAATGCACTTTCCCTTTCATCTATCATGACATCCATAATACACTACCATTACCTTTTACCATCCATAATACAATACCATTACATCCTACCATCCATAATACAAATACCATTACCAATATTTTCACTTTATTACATTGTATATCAACGCCATTTATACCATCCAATCAACATATTACATCTTAAATTGACAACTATAACCAAACCATCAACCACTAGATATAACTAACCAAAAAACATGTATATGGGCCCTACTTCTCCATTCAAAATCACAAACTTTTTGTACAAAAACACGTTATATCATGGTTATACATAATTATGCACATGTGCATTTCGAATATTGGTAATGTAAAAAGTAGTGTATTATGGATGGTATTGTAACTTAAAGTGCAATTGTCTATTACTGATGACGTATTACGGAATTTGTCGAAGTAATGATACATATGCACAATTGCACATGTGCATGGATAACTGTTACTCGAAAAAAAAAGTTTTTTTTTTCTAACTAAATATAGCGATTTTAAAAAAAAATATTAAAAAAAATAATTTTGAGTGCTTTTTTATTTTTTTTTTAGATTTTATTTTGTGTTCACATTGGTTCTCGCGGTTCTCGCAATAAGGGTGGTTCTCGCATGAACCTTACCCTATATATATATATATATATATATATATAGGGGACCGCTAAAATGAAAACCACCTCCAGTTGTAAGAACCGCGCGAACCACTTTCTAGCCATTAGATCAAGATGATGGATGGATGAGATTAAAGTATTTAAAAATAATATTAAGTATTTTTTGTCTTATTATGTCTTTAATATTTTAATTCAAAAGGGTATTTAAGTAAAATTATTTTTTTTGTCTTTTTGTATATATTATATTTAATTGCATTTTTGTCCTATTCATTAATTACGTTTTATTAAAAAACAGAATTTTTTGTTAAACAATATTTTTAAAATCAGATTTTTATGATAATTTTTTTATTATTTTCAAAATGGATGGATGAGATTAAAACATTTTTAGGAGCCGTTCTTTACGAGCGTTTTTTTACGGAATGTTTTACGACCTGTTTTTATGCTCCGTTTTTTCGCGTCGTTTTTTCGACCGGTTTTTACGCGCCGTTTTTTACGTTTTACGTTAAAAAAAATTCCGAGATTTTCAAAATGGATGGATGAGATTAAAAACAGTTTTAAGAGCCGTTTTTTACTTCCCGTTTTTTTACGAGCGTTTTTTACGGAACATTTTACGCCCTGTTTTTACGCTCCGTTTTTTCGCGTCGTTTTTTCGATCGGTTTTTTACGAGCCGTTTTTTACGTTTTACGTTAAAAAAAATTACATAATAGAGTACGTTTTACATTTCTGCGTTAAAAAGTTTACGCTTTACGATTTAATTTTTACATTTTAGGTTAAAACTTTGAAAAGTTTACGTTTTACGTTTTCCGTTAAAAAGTTTACGTTTTATGTAAAAAAAATTAAGTTTTTCGTTAAAAAGTTTACGATTTACATTTTACGTAAAACTTTTAAAACTTTTTACGTTTCACGTTAAACTTTTTAAGTTTTACGTTTCACGTAAAACTTTTTACGTTTTACGTTTTACGTTAAAAAGTTTACGGTTTACATTAAAAAGTTTACGGTTTAGAAAATTTACGTTTTACGTTAAAAAGTTTACGGTTTTAGCACTTTTTTCAAAAACTTTTTTACACAAAAACGAACACACCCAGAAATCGCAACTCGGTAGATGTCTCAGATATATTGTTATCATCATCGACTGGGAAAAAAAATAAAAAAACAACAAAAATCAAAAACAATGTTTGGATTCTTGAAAAAAACGGGGTTTGGCTCAGATTTTTTCCGATAATCAGAGGCTGCAAAGTGGGGTTGCAGGGTCAAAAATCTACCATCCACCAACCGTGCCACGCCATCGTCATCAAAATATACGTTTTTTTTTGCATCATCACCGCCCAAATCCAAACGGATCAAAACCCGCATAGTTCACTTGTCGAAATCTACCAAAAAGCACCAGATTCAAAACAATCAAAAGGAACCAAATTCAACAGATTCAAATATTCAAAAGCACCATGAACATCATTCAAACATATTTAACAGATTCAAAAAGCACCAGATTCAACTGAATCAAATCTAGCAAAAACACTTACCAAAATATGGGTTTTTTTTTTTTGCGTCATCACCACCCAAAATCAAGAACACAGATCGAACACCCACCAGAGAATCAAAAGCACCAACAAAATAGAATCAACCTATCAACAGTTGATTCCACACCTATCAACAGAATCAACAGATCAAAAACAGATCAAACCCACAAAAATCAAGAAACCCCCAAGAAACTCAAAAAAATTGTTTCCAGATTCAAAACTTTCAAAAGCACCATCAAAAACCTTACCAAACACCAGCACCGCCAACACCGTCGTCCAATGGTTCATCCACCGCAGCTCACACAGCCACCGCCTCCAAACACTAGCACCGCAACACCGTCTGGCCACCCCCCACCACCGGAAGAAACCCCCCAAAAAATCCCTAAATAAAAACCCACTACATCGCCTTTCAAGCTGGCTCTAATCCTCTAATAAATTATTAGCTTGAACTACATCCATGTAGGGATGGCAAAAAAGCCCAAGCCCGACGGGTTTACCCAAAACCCGAAACATACGGACCGGGTATACCCGAAGCCCGATGGGTATGGGCCGGGTATGGGCTTAAGAAGGGAAAAAATTCAGGTACGGGTACAGGTATGAGATTTAGTGATACCCGCCCGATACCCGGCCTGATGTTTGGCCCATTTACCCAAATAATACTCGAAAGTATCATATATAAATTTCCATATATATGAACTTAGTACATGCACTTATTACCTTCTCTATAGTACTAGGGTCTAGTCTTCTCTTGACCGGTAGTAA
Source organism: Helianthus tuberosus (assembly GCA_030545235.1). Taxonomy (NCBI): domain Eukaryota; kingdom Viridiplantae; phylum Streptophyta; class Magnoliopsida; order Asterales; family Asteraceae; genus Helianthus; species Helianthus tuberosus. Next base: position 153,358,833 of record CM060448.1, on the reverse strand, counting down.
TCTCTTTAAAATTATATTGGATATGGAAGCTAGTACTTCATATGGATATGGAAGTACTAGCTTATTTTTTAGCAAGTATAAGCTTACTAAGTGAACAAATATGTTATTTTTTAGCATGTATATTGGATATGGAAGCTAGCACCCTTTATTATGTGGATGTTTATGCAATTAGGTGGTCCTAATACAATTACTTAATTAAGTAATCGTTTTGATTTAGTTTGGTATATGTGGTCTGAATATGATAAGAAAGTATTTAATCATATTTTCATTTGTTATAGTTATTAAAATTGTAAATTATATAAACATCAAAGTAAAAAATTGCACATTTGTCCCAACGGATATTTTTTAGAAATTAACGGGTATACCCGATACCCGCGGGTAAGCCCGATACCTTACGGGTAATTACCCGACAAATACCCGACGGGTAACGGGCCGGGTATGGGCCAAAGAATTAGAACCGGGTACGGGTGTCACACCCCGACCACGTAGAACATACAAAACGTGGCGGAAATGTCGGGGAGTGTTGTAACAGAATTAATTGTTTCAAATCCATGGCAATTGAAGTTTCGTTTTATTGATTAAAAGTGTTACAATGTCTTAACAAACAAGGAAATACAACATAATTAACTAGTCTTGCATCTTTTATTGTCACTAAAGCCCAAGTCTGCCTATGTGTATCTTGATCACCTTATGCAACAGCTCCTGAAAAACACATGTGAAAATAGGTACGTCAGCATAAAAATGCCTGTGAGATACATAGGTTTTGTGAAAATAGGTTTCATGACTTATGTTTAAAAAAATGTTTAGTCATGAACCTTGTAATTTGCTTTGTTTTGTAAATCATTTGAAAAATGATAAGATCAGATGATATGTATAAATAAGAGAATAATGTATGGTTAAATGAATAACCATTGTAAAATGAGTTTGTATAAGATAAGTTGTTTGTAAAACAATGTATTGTAAAAAGTATGTTATTTGTATAAAATGTTATATGTATCAAACTGAAATGATTCAAATAACGCTACAATATGTAATACCATACAAACACTTATATATAGGAAGTACCAGCGGCGTATCCACCATGCTTGTATCATATTACACACGTATCGTTACTTAATCATTTAATCAAACCAAACCACCAAAGTAATGTTTAACAATAGAAGAAATGTTTATGTATGGTCAAATACGGTTCACAGATACAAACGGTTCACAGATACAAACGGTTCACAGATACAAACGGTTCACAGATATAAACGGTTCACAGATACAAACGGTTCACAGATACAAACGGTTCACAGATACAAACGGTTCACAGATATAAACGGTTCACAGATACAAACGGTTCACAGATACAAACGGTTCTCAGATACAAACGGTTCACAGATACAAACGGTTCATAGTTATAAACGGTTCACAGATACAAACGGTTCACAGGTACAAACGGTTCACAGATACAAATGATTACAACGGTTCACATAGTCAAATAGTTATAAACGGTTCAAAATGTAATATAATGTGTTCATATACTGGATGAGCATATGCAACAAAATGTAATGTAAAACAATGTACTAAGTATGCACACAATGGACATACATAGCATAAAATGTAATGAAATCATGTACTATAATGTACTAACGAACATAGCAGGTATATGATGTGAAAACGGGAAAGCATGAATGTAATAAGTAGGCACATGTGTTTCACCCCAAAACAGTTTGGAAAACAGTAAAAGAGGGGTCTATGTACTCACTTGAGATTGCTCAGAAGTCCTTGAGTAACAACCAAACAATGCTAGAGATCGCGGATATCAAACGGCACCTAATATAGATAACTACGTTAATTAACCGGACCTAGATCGGAAGATCGGGTAGCATTAGGGTTTGTAAACCAAACGAGTGTAGAGACTCGTGTCATTTAGTTTAACAAAGCCTACATACTAAATGAAACTTAACCTAAGTGTTTACGACCCATTACGACCCGTTTAGGTAGCTTATGCTACTTTAACGCGTCGTTCGCGTGAAACGCGTTCGGACCGCCTAACTAGTCCTATGACAAGTGTTATATGCCTAAACATGTTACATAATCAGTTATGTGACAAAAGTTTAGGTTACATATGCTTAATTACCAATTATACATGAAAAGGGTATTCTGGTAATTTACCTAAGGCATATAAACTACCTATCATACAACTACTTAAACGATGTGACCATAGGGTATAACCTCGGAAGGTTATGCCCTATACTAGGGTCACCTAATGTATTTGGTCGGATCCTAATGATCGACCAAACTGGGTCGGGTTCGAAGGTATAGGCGATTTATTAGATCGCCTACCCTACGACCCTAGACAACGTGGTAATCAGTGGGCATAGTCCCAAGGGACTATAACCAACGTGATTACACTCACGTTGCGAAGTTCAAACGAACTTCGCATTGACCATAACTGATCAATGTAGAAAGTCAAACAAAGTTTGACTCGAAAGACTCGAAAAGCAATAAAAGAACGAAAGAATACTTACGAAGGGTCCCCGAATGCTAATCTCGATCCAAGAATCTCAGGTATGAAACAATGGTTTCAACTTAGAGTTCCTAAGATCAAGATTCTAGTGATTTTAGCAATGGGGGTGGATGGGTATTTATAGGAATACTCGAACCGTTAAGATCGCTTGTCGAATATCGTGCCTTAATCGTATCCGTACAAGTGTTGGAAAGTTATGGTGCCTAAATTCCATCCTTATCAGCTGACTAAGCATGTTAGAATGTGTGGTTGTGAATTAAACAGCTGTTTATACATCGAATCTGGTCCCGAAAGTGCAAAACTGATATTTCTGCCCAGATAAGGCGCTCGCGTAGCGCGACGGTAAAGGCCCTATGCAGTCGCGCTACGCCACCATGCACCAGCTTCAGAAAAGTTTCAAAATTGACAGTTTTGGTCCCTGTGGTGTTTTAAGGCCTTTTTCGGTGCGTTTGAACCCCGTTAACCTCATTTTAAGGCTCTAAAATGAAGTTAAAGTATAGGGAACTCAAAACATGCTCAAAAATATGCCGGAGGTTGGTTCGTTTGGCCGTACGGACGCGATGTTCGCTTAATTACGACGGAATGCGCATAAGCGCGAAAAACGATCCAAATGACGTGACGAATGGATTTTTCTTATGCCAAACACTAAAATAAAATATTATAGTGCTTACATAAATTTTTGGATGTCCGGATGTATTCAGAACGTAAGTTATGCGCAAAAGTGCAAACTTGTGCACTTTTTGACACCTTTAGTCTCTGAATGACCCAAAAGTTTATTTTAGCACACCAAACACCTCAAAGCCTATTTCTAAGCCATGTAAAGGATATTTATGGTATGTTTAACTTATGGTCATGTTCCGGAATGTCTGTTACAGTTCAAATTGGCATACTTTCGCAGTTTGTCAACTTTAGTCCCTGTAAGCGATTTAACTTGATTTTGCCATACCAAAGCCTTCAAAACATATTTCTAAGTTATGTAAAGGTTATTTAAGGTATGTTAAGCCTATTTCACTATTCCGTAGTGTTCGTTGCATTAAACTGGTTATATTTACGCATCAGTGCGCGTATAACCTTCCAGAAGGCGATTTAGAGCTTGAAATCGAACAAGAGTTGATATGTGCAAACGATACACATATTTTTACAAATCCCAAGTATGAAATACAATATTTCATTGGCTTGGCAGTTGTTTGATGGTCGCAGTGACACGGGTGTCACAGTCTCCCCTACTTTAGGAAATTTCGTCCCGAAATTAATTCGTAGGAGTCTATTTGTGACTTTGTGTCAGATAACCACCAGAGATATGTAAGGCATAATCCTGTCATTTCCTTAACGGACATTCTTCAGAACGAAAATGAACAAACGGAGTCATTTTCCTCAACGAGTATTCTTCAGAAGCAGGAATGAAGGAATAAACAAACGGGGATTCATTTCCTTAACGGACAATCTTCGGAAACGAAAATGAACAAACGGAGTTACTTTCAACAGATGCTTCCTCAGAAACGGAAATGAAAATGATAGACAAACGGATATTCATTTCCTCAACGGACAAATCTTCAGAAACGAAAATGAACAAACGGAGTCATTTTCAACGGTTGCTTCTTCAGAAACGGAAATGAAAATGATAGATAAACGGATATTCATTTCCTCAACGGATAATCTTCAGAAACAAAAATGAACTAACGGAGTCATTTTCAACAGTTGTTTCCTCAGGTTCGGAAATGAAAATGATAGACAACCGGATATTCATTTCCTCAACGGATAATCTTCAGAAACGAAAATGAACTAACGGAGTCATTTTCAACGGTTGTTTCCTCAGGTTCGGAAATGAAGGATTAAATAAACGGATATTCATTTCCCTCGACGGATACTCTTCAGAATGAAAATGCACAAACGGAGTCATTTTCCTCAACGGATATTCTTCAGAATTGGAAATGAAGGATAAACGGATATTCATTTCCTCAACGGATATTCTTCAGAAGTGAAAAATGAATAGCTAGTTCATTTTTCCTCAACGGATACTTCATCAGAATTGGAAATGAATAGGGTTAACTTCTAGGTACATGACAAAGCTTGCTGTGGTTTCTGTGCACTAAATTCCATAATTATGTATGCATCCATAATTACGTAATTCCTTGCACAGTCCGCACAGTTTGTCTTGTAATGTTCATAAGCACATAATCACATAGTTGTTTAACTTGGTCTTTACTTTGTTATCTTTGGACACGGATATTTAAAACACGCCAGGAATCCAATCCGTGGATTCCATTCAGCACTTAAATCATTAGAATCCAACTATGAAGATAGTAAGATCTTAATAAGAATTCGGCTTTGTCCTTATTGAATCGTAAGTTACGTATTAAGGCATACGAATAATTCAATTAAGGGCTCCGATTTGAGTGATATTCATCCACAAGGATCTAATTATGAGGATAGAAAGATCCTACATGGATTTTGGAATTTGTGTAACGAGAGGTGCTTTGACACCTTGCGCTAGGCGTGCTTAAGTCGATACACAAGGTAGAAAGTTCATGAGGTTCAGGTGCTAGATATGCCAAGGCGACATATGAAGCAGAACTTGAAGGTTAAGCAGCAATAGGGTTTGCAACTGCTTTACTTTGAACAGCAAAGCGACACATGTTAACCAAATGTCTCCATCGTCCACCGTGGGTACATTTGTAACAGGGTATTTGATTTGGATGATGATGGTTGCATTGATTGCACCAAGGAGCGGTTCCCTTATACGGCTTCATCCCTGAGATGAGTCATGGTGATAGCTAAATCAACGGTCTTCTGGAGTACGACGCCTATTTGTTGGGCAATTGTAGCACCTGGTCTGGACACTCGAGTCTTGTTGCGATGAAGAGGCATAATGAAGAAAATGGAAGACATAGGAGGAAACAAGCAAAAGATAGTCAAAAGAGAATAACAACACATGAAGATTGTGACCATTTGTTTGTTACCAAAGGCAAACAAATGAGATGGTGACTAATCAAAGTAAATGGGTCAATATAATATATCGCGAAGACATGCTCGCCTATAAGTGAACACTCATCCCAAGAATTCCCAGGTAAGCACAACTGGTCTCGCGTCTGATGAGATATATACGAAGTGCTTGCCTAGACAGAAAACCCAGAATACAGGCATTCACCCTTCCAGTTTGCACGTGTTCACATTATTTAAAACCCAAAACTTTGACGAGATTTTGAAAACTCAAAGGGGTTCAAAACCATATAACAGAGGGTTCAAAACCTTACAATAGAGGGTTCAAAACCTAGTAATCAATCATCCTAGAACAGATGATTAGTTTTCGAAGCGGTTTTGAAATTTATGTTCTTGTTGTGGTCGTCGCCTAAGGATAGGTGAGGGTATTGTTTTATGACTAAACGCAAGTAAACTCGCGTTAGGGTCCTAAGAAGGTTATAGACTAGGTCAAAGCATTACTAATAACCTAATTCCCTATAACCATTGGCTCTGATACCATCTTTTCTGTCACACCCCGACCACATAGAACATACAAAACGTGGCGGAAATGTCGGGGAGTGTTGTAACAGAATTAATTGTTTCAAATCCATGGCAATTGAAGTTTCGTTTTATTTATTAAAAGTGTTACAATGTCTTAACAAACAAGGAAATACAACATAATTAACTAGTCTTGCATCTTTTATTGTCACTAAAGCCCAAGTCTGCCTATGTGTATCTTGATCACCTTATGCAACAGCTCCTGAAAAACACATGTGAAAATAGGTACGTCAGCATAAAAATGCCTGTGAGATACATAGGTTTTGTGAAAATAGGTTTCATGACTTATGTTTAAAAAAATGTTTAGTCATGAACCTTGTAATTTGCTTTGTTTTGTAAATCATTTGAAAAATGATAAGATCAGATGATATGTATAAATAAGAGAATAATGTATGGTTAAATGAATAACCATTGTAAAATGAGTTTGTATAAGATAAGTTGTTTGTAAAACAATGTATTGTAAAAAGTATGTTATTTGTATAAAATGTTATATGTATCAAACTGAAATGATTCAAATAACGCTACAATATGTAATACCATACAAACACTTATATATAGGAAGTACCAGCGGCGTATCCACCATGCTTGTATCATATTACACACGTATCGTTACTTAATCATTTAATCAAACCAAACCACCAAAGTAATGTTTAACAATAGAAGAAATGTTTATGTATGGTCAAATACGGTTCACAGATACAAACGGTTCACAGATACAAACGGTTCACAGATACAAATGGTTCACAGATATAAACGGTTCACAGATACAAACGGTTCACAGATACAAACGGTTCACAGATACAAATGGTTCACAGATATAAACGGTTCACAGATACAAACGGTTCACAGATACAAACGGTTCTCAGATACAAACGGTTCACAGATACAAACGGTTCATAGTTATAAACGATTCACAGATACAAACGGTTCACAGGTACAAACGGTTCACAGATACAAATGATTACAACGGTTCACATAGTCAAATAGTTATAAACGGTTCAAAATGTAATATAATGTGTTCATATACTGGATGAGCATATGCAACAAAATGTAATGTAAAACAATGTACTAAGTATGCACACAATGGACATACATAGCATAAAATGTAATGAAATCATGTACTATAATGTACTAACGAACATAGCAGGTATATGATGTGAAAACGGGAAAGCATGAATGTAATAAGTAGGCACATGTGTTTCACCCCAAAACAGTTTGGAAAACAGTAAAAGAGGGGTCTATGTACTCACTTGAGATTGCTCAGAAGTCCTTGAGTAACAACCAAACAATGCTAGAGATCGCGGATATCAAACGGCACCTAATATAGATAACTACGTTAATTAACCGGACCTAGATCGGAAGATCGGGTAGCATTAGGGTTTGTAAACCAAACGAGTGTAGAGACTCGTGTCATTTGGTTTAACAAAGCCTACATACTAAATGAAACTTAACCTAAGTGTTTACGACCCATTACGACCCGTTTAGGTAGCTTATGCTACTTTAACGCGTCGTTCGCGTGAAACGCGTTCGGACCGCCTAACTAGTCCTATGACAAGTGTTATATGCCTAAACATGTTACATAATCAGTTATGTGACAAAAGTTTAGGTTACATATGCTTAATTACCAATTATACATGAAAAGGGTATTCTGGTAATTTACCTAAGGCATATAAACTACCTATCATACAACTACTTAAACGATGTGACCATAGGGTATAACCTCGGAAGGTTATGCCCTATACTAGGGTCACCTAATGTATTTGGTCGAATCCTAATGATCGACCAAACTGGGTCGGGTTCGAAGGTATAGGCGATTTATTAGATCGCCTACCCTACGACCCTAGACAACGTGGTAATCAGTGGGCATAGTCCCAAGGGACTATAACCAACGTGATTACACTCACGTTGCGAAGTTCAAACGAACTTCGCATTGACCATAACTGGTCAATGTAGAAAGTCAAACAAAGTTTGACTTTCAGATTCGAAAGACTCGAAAAGCAATAAAAGAACGAAAGAATACTTACGAAGGGTCCCCGAATGCTAATCTCGATCCAAGAATCTCAGGTATGAAACAATGGTTTCAACTTAGAGTTCCTAAGATCAAGATTCTAGTGATTTTAGCAATGGGGGTGGATGGGTATTTATAGGAATACCCGAACCGTTAAGATCGCTTGTCGAATATCGTGCCTTAATCGTATCCGTACAAGTGTCGGAAAGTTATGGTGCCTAAATTCCATCCTTATCAGCTGACTAAGCATGTTAGAATGTGTGGTTGTGAATTAAACAGCTGTTTATACATCGAATCTGGTCCCGAAAGTGCAAAACTGATATTTCTGCCCAGATAAGGCGCTCGCGTAGCGCGACGGTAAAGGCCCTATGCAGTCGCGCTACGCCACCATGCACCAGCTTCAGAAAAGTTTCAAAATTGACAGTTTTGGTCCCTGTGGTGTTTTAAGGCCTTTTTCGATGCGTTTGAACCCCGTTAACCTCATTTTAAGGCTCTAAAATGAAGTTAAAGTATAGGGAACTCAAAACATGCTCAAAAATATGCCGGAGGTTGGTTCGTTTGGCCGTACGGACGCGATGTTCGCTTAATTACGACGGAATGCGCATAAGCGCGAAAAACGATCCAAATGACGTGACGAATGGATTTTTCTTATGCCAAACACTAAAATAAAATATTATAGTGCTTACATAAATTTTTGGATGTCCGGATGTATTCAGAACGTAAGTTATGCGCAAAAGTGCAAACTTGTGCACTTTTTGACACCTTTAGTCCCTGAATGACCCAAAAGTTTATTTTAGCACACCAAACACCTCAAAGCCTATTTCTAAGCCATGTAAAGGATATTTATGGTATGTTTAACTTATGGTCATGTTCCGGAATGTCTGTTACAGTTCAAATTGGCATACTTTCGCAGTTTGTCAACTTTAGTCCCTGTAAGCGATTTAACTTGATTTTGCCATACCAAAGCCTTCAAAACATATTTCTAAGTTATGTAAAGGTTATTTAAGGTATGTTAAGCCTATTTCACTATTCCGTAGTGTTCGTTGCATTAAACTGGTTATATTTACGCATCAGTGCGCGTATAACCTTCCAGAAGGCGATTTAGAGCTTGAAATCGAACAAGAGTTGATATGTGCAAACGATACACATATTTTTACAAATCCCAAGTATGAAATACAATATTTCATTGGCTTGGCAGTTGTTTGATGGTCGCAGTGACACGGGTGTCACAGTCTCCCCTACTTTAGGAAATTTCGTCCCGAAATTAATTCGTAGGAGTCTATTTGTGACTTTGTGTCAGATAACCACCAGAGATATGTAAGGCATAATCCTGTCATTTCCTTAACGGACATTCTTCAGAACGAAAATGAACAAACGGAGTCATTTTCCTCAACGAGTATTCTTCAGAAGCAGGAATGAAGGAATAAACAAACGGGGATTCATTTCCTTAACGGACAATCTTCGGAAACGAAAATGAACAAACGGAGTTACTTTCAACAGATGCTTCCTCAGAAACGGAAATGAAAATGATAGACAAACGGATATTCATTTCCTCAACGGACAAATCTTCAGAAACGAAAATGAACAAACGGAGTCATTTTCAACGGTTGCTTCTTCAGAAACGGAAATGAAAATGATAGATAAACGGATATTCATTTCCTCAATGGATAATCTTCAGAAACAAAAATGAACTAACGGAGTCATTTTCAACAGTTGTTTCCTCAGGTTCGGAAATGAAAATGATAGACAACCGGATATTCATTTCCTCAACGGATAATCTTCAGAAACGAAAATGAACTAACGGAGTCATTTTCAACGGTTGTTTCCTCAGGTTCGGAAATGAAGGATTAAATAAACGGATATTCATTTCCCTCGACGGATACTCTTCAGAACGAAAATGCACAAACGGAGTCATTTTCCTCAACGGATATTCTTCAGAATTGGAAATGAAGGATAAACGGATATTCATTTCCTCAACGGATATTCTTCATAAGTGAAAAATGAATAGCTAGTTCATTTTTCCTCAACGGATACTTCATCAGAATTGGAAATGAATAGGGTTAACTTCTAGGTACATGACAAAGCTTGCTGTGGTTTCTGTGCACTAAATTCCATAATTATGTATGCATCCATAATTACGTAATTCCTTGCACAGTCCGCACAGTTTGTCTTGTAATGTTCATAAGCACATAATCACATAGTTGTTTAACTTGGTCTTTACTTTGTTATCTTTGGACACGGATATTTAAAACACGCCAGGAATCCAATCCGTGGATTCCATTCAGCACTTAAATCATTAGAATCCAACTATGAAGATAGTAAGATCTTAATAAGAATTCGGCTTTGTCCTTATTGAATCGTAAGTTACGTATTAAGGCATACGAATAATTCAATTAAGGGCTCCGATTTGAGTGATATTCATCCACAAGGATCTAATTATGAGGATAGAAAGATCCTACATGGATTTTGGAATTTGTGTAACGAGAGGTGCTTTAACACCTTGCGCTAGGCGTGCTTAAGTCGATACACAAGGTAGAAAGTTCATGAGGTTCAGGTGCTAGATATGCCAAGGCGACATATGAAGCAGAACTTGAAGGTTAAGCAGCAATAGGGTTTGCAACTGCTTTACTTTGAACAGCAAAGCGACACATGTTAACCAAATGTCTCCATCGTCCACCGTGGGTACATTTGTAACAGGGTATTTGATTTGGATGATGATGGTTGCATTGATTGCACCAAGGAGCGGTTCCCTTATACGGCTTCATCCCTGAGATGAGTCATGGTGATAGCTAAATCAACGGTCTTCTGGAGTACGACGCCTATTTGTTGGGCAATTGTAGCACCTGGTCTGGACACTCGAGTCTTGTTGCGATGAAGAGGCATAATGAAGAAAATGGAAGACATAGGAGGAAACAAGCAAAAGATAGTCAAAAGAGAATAACAACACATGAAGATTGTGACCATTTGTTTGTTACCAAAGGCAAACAAATGAGATGGTGACTAATCAAAGTAAATGGGTCAATATAATATATCGCGAAGACATGCTCGCCTATAAGTGAACACTCATCCCAAGAATTCCCAGGTAAGCACAACTGGTCTCGCGTCTGATGAGATATATACGAAGTGCTTGCCTAGACAGAAAACCCAGAATACAGGCATTCACCCTTCCAGTTTGCACGTGTTCACATTATTTAAAACCCAAAACTTTGACGAGATTTTGAAAACTCAAAGGGGTTCAAAACCATATAACAGAGGGTTCAAAACCTTACAATAGAGGGTTCAAAACCTAGTAATCAATCATCCTAGAACAGATGATTAGTTTTCGAAGCGGTTTTGAAATTTATGTTCTTGTTGTGGTCGTCGCCTAAGGATAGGTGACGGTATTGTTTTATGACTAAACGCAAGTAAACTCGCGTTAGGGTCCTAAGAAGGTTATAGACTAGGTCAAAGCATTACTAATAACCTAATTCCCTATAACCATTGGCTCTGATACCATCTTTTCTGTCACACCCCGACCACGTAGAACATACAAAACGTGGCGGAAATGTCGGGGAGTGTTGTAACAGAATTAATTGTTTCAAATCCATGGCAATTGAAGTTTCGTTTTATTTATTAAAAGTGTTACAATGTCTTAACAAACAAGGAAATACAACATAATTAACTAGTCTTGCATCTTTTATTGTCACTAAAGCCCAAGTCTGCCTATGTGTATCTTGATCACCTTATGCAACAGCTCCTGAAAAACACATGTGAAAATAGGTACGTCAGCATAAAAATGCCTGTGAGATACATAGGTTTTGTGAAAATAGGTTTCATGACTTATGTTTAAAAAAATGTTTAGTCATGAACCTTGTAATTTGCTTTGTTTTGTAAATCATTTGAAAAATGATAAGATCAGATGATATGTATAAATAAGAGAATAATGTATGGTTAAATGAATAACCATTGTAAAATGAGTTTGTATAAGATAAGTTGTTTGTAAAACAATGTATTGTAAAAAGTATGTTATTTGTATAAAATGTTATATGTATCAAACTGAAATGATTCAAATAACGCTACAATATGTAATACCATACAAACACTTATATATAGGAAGTACCAGCGGCGTATCCACCATGCTTGTATCATATTACACACGTATCGTTACTTAATCATTTAATCAAACCAAACCACCAAAGTAATGTTTAACAATAGAAGAAATGTTTATGTATGGTCAAATACGGTTCACAGATACAAACGGTTCACAGATACAAACGGTTCACAGATACAAACGGTTCACAGATATAAACGGTTCACAGATACAAACGGTTCACAGATACAAACGGTTCACAGATACAAACGGTTCACAGATATAAACGGTTCACAGATACAAACGGTTCACAGATACAAACGGTTCTCAGATACAAACGGTTCACAGATACAAACGGTTCATAGTTATAAACGGTTCACAGATACAAACGGTTCACAGGTACAAACGGTTCACAGATACAAATGATTACAACGGTTCACATAGTCAAATAGTTATAAACGGTTCAAAATGTAATATAATGTGTTCATATACTGGATGAGCATATGCAACAAAATGTAATGTAAAACAATGTACTAAGTATGCACACAATGGACATACATAGCATAAAATGTAATGAAATCATGTACTATAATGTACTAACGAACATAGCAGGTATATGATGTGAAAACGGGAAAACATGAATGTAATAAGTTGGCACATGTGTTTCACCCCAAAACAGTTTGGAAAACAGTAAAAGAGGGGTCTATGTACTCACTTGAGATTGCTCAGAAGTCCTTGAGTAACAACCAAACAATGCTAGAGATCGCGGATATCAAACGGCACCTAATATAGATAACTACGTTAATTAACCGGACCTAGATCGGAAGATCGGGTAGCATTAGGGTTTGTAAACCAAACGAGTGTAGAGACTCGTGTCATTTGGTTTAACAAAGCCTACATACTAAATGAAACTTAACCTAAGTGTTTACGACCCATTACGACCCGTTTAGGTAGCTTATGCTACTTTAACGCGTCGTTCGCGTGAAACGCGTTCGGACCGCCTAACTAGTCCTATGACAAGTGTTATATGCCTAAACATGTTACATAATCAGTTATGTGACAAAAGTTTAGGTTACATATGCTTAATTACCAATTATACATGAAAAGGGTATTCTGGTAATTTACCTAAGGCATATAAACTACCTATCATACAACTACTTAAACGATGTGACCATAGGGTATAACCTCGGAAGGTTATGCCCTATACTAGGGTCACCTAATGTATTTGGTCGGATCCTAATGATCGACCAAACTGGGTCGGGTTCGAAGGTATAGGCGATTTATTAGATCGCCTACCCTACGACCCTAGACAACGTGGTAATCAGTGGGCATAGTCCCAAGGGACTATAACCAACGTGATTACACTCACGTTGCGAAGTTCAAACGAACTTCGCATTGACCATAACTGATCAATGTAGAAAGTCAAACAAAGTTTGACTTTCAGACTCGAAAGACTCGAAAAGCAATAAAAGAACGAAAGAATACTTACGAAGGGTCCCCGAATGCTAATCTCGATCCAAGAATCTCAGGTATGAAACAATGGTTTCAACTTAGAGTTCCTAAGATCAAGATTCTAGTGATTTTAGCAATGGGGGTGGATGGGTATTTATAGGAATACCCGAACCGTTAAGATCGCTTGTCGAATATCGTGCCTTAATCGTATCCGTACAAGTGTCGGAAAGTTATGGTGCCTAAATTCCATCCTTATCAGCTGACTAAGCATGTTAGAATGTGTGGTTGTGAATTAAACAGCTGTTTATACATCGAATCTGGTCCCGAAAGTGCAAAACTGATATTTCTGCCCAGATAAGGCGCTCGCGTAGCGCGACGGTAAAGGCCCTATGCAGTCGCGCTACGCCACCATGCACCAGCTTCAGAAAAGTTTCAAAATTGACAGTTTTGGTCCCTGTGGTGTTTTAAGGCCTTTTTCGATGCGTTTGAACCCCGTTAACCTCATTTTAAGGCTCTAAAATGAAGTTAAAGTATAGGGAACTCAAAAGATGCTCAAAAATATGCCGGAGGTTGGTTCGTTTGGCCGTACGGACGCGATGTTCGCTTAATTACGACGGAATGCGCATAAGCGCGAAAAACGATCCAAATGACGTGACGAATGGATTTTTCTTATGCCAAACACTAAAATAAAATATTATAGTGCTTACATAAATTTTTGGATGTCCGGATGTATTCAGAACGTAAGTTATGCGCAAAAGTGCAAACTTGTGCACTTTTTGACACCTTTAGTCTCTGAATGACCCAAAAGTTTATTTTAGCACACCAAACACCTCAAAGCCTATTTCTAAGCCATGTAAAGGATATTTATGGTATGTTTAACTTATGGTCATGTTCCGGAATGTCTGTTACAGTTCAAATTGGCATACTTTCGCAGTTTGTCAACTTTAGTCCCTGTAAGCGATTTAACTTGATTTTGCCATACCAAAGCCTTCAAAACTTATTTCTAAGTTATGTAAAGGTTATTTAAGGTATGTTAAGCCTATTTCACTATTCCGGAGTGTTCGTTGCATTAAAATGGTTATATTTACGCATCAGTGCGCGTATAACCTTCCAGAAGGCGATTTAGAGCTTGAAATCGAACAAGAGTTGATATGTGCAAACGATACACATATTTTTACAAATCCCAAGTATGAAATACAATATTTCATTGGCTTGGCAGTTGTTTGATGGTCGCAGTGACACGGGTGTCACAACGGGCCTGGGATTACTAATACCCGGCCCAAACCCGGCCCATTGCCATTCCTACATCCATGGAGAAAGACAGAGGGTCGCCGTACATGAGGGGGTCACCGGAGAAGGAGGGGGGTCGTCGGAGAAGGAATGGGTCACCGGAGATAGAGGGGGTGTAAGTGGAAGGCATTTTTGAGTTTGAGTGGAGGTGAGAGACAGTGGTGTTTGGGGTAGCGCCGGTCTTCATCTTCATCAGTGATGAAGAAGAAAGATGCTCTGATATTTCAAAAGAAATGAAGAGAGAAGAGATGAAGGTGATATATATGAGAGATGATAGAGCTATTAAAAAAGTCAGAAGACTTTTAATGAAGAGAGAGATGGATTAGACATTTGAAGGAAATGACCAAATTACCCCTTATTCTGATTGGTTGAAAGTGGTTCTCGCGGTTCTTACAGCTGGGGATGGTTCCTATTTTAGCGGCTCCCTATATATATATATATATATATATAGGGGAATGCTAAAATGAGAACCACTTCGAGTTGTAAGAACCGTGAGAACTACACCGTAGGGGGCGCGGTGGACCAAATTTTTTTTTCATAGACGTAGATGCATGTATAAAAACACCATTTGTAAAAAAAATTCAAAAAAAAAAATGTCGTGTGTGTAGTTTTGAGCGCCACAAGTTTGTGTTTACGGGACCCGTAAATCTGGTCGGAAAATTTACGGGTCCCGTAAACACAAACTTGTGTTGCTCAAAACTACACCCACGACATTTTTTTTTTTGAATTTTTTTTTACAAATGTTGTTTTTATACATGCATCTACGTTTCTGAAAAAAAAAATTTGGTCCACCAAGGCCCGGATCAAAAAGTTCTCGCGTTTTTTACAACTCGAGGTGGTTCTCATTTTAGCGTGATCCTATATATATATATATATATATATATTGTCATGTTTGTGTGTATTTTTACCCAGTTATAGGCAAATAAAATTTAGGACTAGAATTTTTTCCTTAATTTAGGAAAACTTACACGCCATGTGTAGCCCCGATTTATAATTCTTGACTTGTTACTTGAGTTTGCAAACCGGCCTGGTTATTCTTATTTTTGTAAACTAGACTCATTAGGATTTTATTTTTTCTATTAGTTGTTTAAATAAGAAGAAGAAGAAGACAAGAAAAAGCCAATCAATTCATGAAGTTGATTAACATCATACAAGGACAAAGGAGTTGATCATTCAAGCTCATGGAGTTGATTTAAAAGAAGTCTTAATAATAAGAATATTAAGAATATTCCACGAAGTCTTCTAAAAGAAGGATTAATTCAGATAATATGAGTCATTATCAATTGTTTCTCATGGGTTACACTATTTTTTCCCTATAATATTTGACCTTTCTTTTCGTGTTAGCTAACTAAAAAAACCTTTAAGGGGGTGTAGTTTTAATAATAAGAATATTCCGAATAGTTTTTTTTACAAATAAACATATGAAATTTAGAGTAAAAATGGATATTGGGGACGGAATAGTTGGTGCAGATCCCCTTTTGTTTCATCTATACTGTAATGTAACTCTTTTGTGTAGTGTCTCGCTATTCTTTTTTTTTTTATAAAAAAAAATATATTCTATATATTTTTTTGAATGGCAAGGAACGACGTGTCAATCACCGTGACATCGGGCGTTGTGGCCAAGGTCGACTACTCGACCGCCGCCAGCCTCTTGGCTCTCCCAGATGCGCGGAAACCCGACCTCCACCCGCCCGAAGGCACGACTGTGAACGCCACTCGTATTCGCCCTTCACCAGGATGCTGCAAAAACTAATGAAGAGAGTGGGAGTCGAACCTGAGTCACAAGGTACACCTAATCTTTCACCAATCACTCCACCACTACCTCATTGGCACATTTCATAGAAAACACGAGACAATTCCTAAGATTCTAATTTAGTTAAAAATAATAGTACAAAATATTTGATTAAAGTTAAAAACAGTTTTGAAAGAAAAAAAAAAATCCTAAGATTGGATATAGTTTAAATTTAAAAAAAAAAATTTATACATAGTTGCATATCAAATCAGTGTTCTAAAAATTGTGATTAGTCAACGATTAATCGCTAGTCGGCCAGTGACTGAGTATTTTTTCGTTAATCAGTCCATTAATCGCTAGTCGGACCTAGTCGGCCGGCCAAAAATCGGCGATTCCGACCAGATTCTGGAAAAAACTTGTATATTCCGGTCAAAACCTCTAAATTCCGGTCAGTTTTTAACCAAACCATGTTAATTCCAACAATTAATCTTGTATATTTAAAAAAAATGAGTTGAGTAAGAATTAAAACCTAGCTACTTAAAATATTTACCTATAAAAATGTGTATATGTATACATAAAATTGAAAATTACATATAAAAAACCTGATCCGATTAATCCCGAGTAATCCCGAGTAGTCGCTAGTCCCCATCTTACCAGCCGACTAACGACTAGCGAGTTCTCCAACCTTGCATCAAATAAATATATATAGACTATAAAATTAAAAACTCAAAAGAGGTTTTAACATAACTGTATTGAGAAATACTTTCAATATAATAGATTTTACACCTGCATTTTTTAGAAATATTAAAAGGCTATACAAGTATACATACACTTTAAATCCTTATGAAAATTATTGTCTAATTTATCATACTATGTACAAGGCTTCGGCCTGTGAGGTTTTTTTCTCGGTATAGAAGGCGAGTGTATTTTGATGTGATGAATTTCGTTAGTAGCCCATTTGAAGAATTCGTTGAACGTTCAAAAAAATGTACACATAATTCTACAGTGGTAGTCGCTACTCGCTATGGTTATGACAAAGTGGCAGTGGTTGTCAGTAATGTTTTTTTTAATGGCAATTTGGATCACCAACGAACCACTAGTGTATCATCGTGCCATCAGTGGAACCATCTGATCATATCAATCTCCACTAGGCATAACTCCTATACACCAATTCAGAAGGAAACCTAATAAATATAGGAATCAAATACAGAACCTATTGATCTCAAAATTTTCACCCACCCATAAGATGCCACTAAGCTATAAAACCATGACGGTTGTCAGTAATGTTAACTTCAACACAAGATAACACCTAAATGCTTTTGTATGATTATGTCATACTTAGAGTTGTAAACAAATTGAATGTCCAGTAAATAGTTCGTGAATCATTCGGTTGGAAGTTCATTTATATTCGTTCATTTATTACAACTAGAGCTGTAAACAAATCAAATGTTTAGCAAATAGTTCGTGAACCATTCGGCTAGAAGTTCGTTTATGTTCGTTCATTTCATAAATGATGAACATGAATAAGAAATTTCATTACTAAGTTAAACAAATGAACGTGAACGGAGGTTGTGTTTGTTCGTGAACATAACGGGTTCTTTTATGTTTACTCGTTTATGTTCATTTGTATTCGTTTATTTAAAGGTTTTTATATGTTGTATTTATGTTTTATTGTTTTTAATTTATAAAAATTCGAAACCCTATTTATACTATATGTCTCCTTCAACATCACTTACTTGACCATTTCAATTTCAATTTCAATTTATATTTAAGCTTGACAAACTTCTTAATTTTGTGTTAATTGTGTTTCTGATAATTATATCAATTGTGTTTAGATAATTATGTTGAGTGATTATTTACTTTTTGGTGGATTCATTTAATCTTTGTGTTGAAAAATGCATATTTTATTTCAAAATGAATATATGTTCGTGTGTATACATCTGTGTTCATAAACGTTGTTTGTGTTTATTTATGTTCATGAACATTTGTTTGAGTTCATTTGCGTTTGGTAAGTGTTCGTAAACAGTTCATAGACACGTTCATTTCCTTAATGAACGAACATAAACAAGAAATCTCATTCGGTAAGTCATCGTGAACAGTTCATGAACATACTTATTCCTTAATGATTAATGAACCAACACGTTCGTTCGATTCGTTTGAGTTCACTTACGTTTGGAAAGTGTTCGTAAACAGTTGACACGTTCATTTCCTTAATGAACGAACATGAACAAGAAATCTCATTCAGTAAGCGATCGTAAACAGTTCATTAATAGACTTATTCCTTAATGATTAATGAACGAACACGTTCGTTCGATTCATTTACAGCCCTAGTCACAATTATTGTTGTATGTATTAGACCAAGGAATCACGATATCAAAAATGCCTCACAATAAGATTTGTACCTTAGCCCAAGGCGTATAACCCGATTTGAGATATCGAGAATATCATGAAAACTTTAGAGTTCTATGTGGATGTTACTCTTCCAACTCACGATGAAAAATTGTTTAGCGTTTTATACTTGAAATTGTTGTTGAGTTATGACTTTTACCCGTTTCCTCTTAGTTCGGCTCTATGTATTAAACTCGTTTCCACATAAAATGGTTTGATAAAGTTATGTTAATCTTATAAATTAACTTTAGCTTGGTGATATAAAATACACAAAATAATATGTTGAATTTTCTTAATTACACTGTCACCAAGTGACGACGATTTTAGAGAGAAAGTGACTCAAAAGTTTGATATAAATAAATAATTCAAGAGTGTGACTTATGCTTTGTATACTCAATGAAGTGGAGCTGCCTTTGTTTTACTAACATGCACGAGGCTTGAAAGATTTTTACACACTTTCTCTATCGAGGTGCACATTTTCTATTTTGATTTTATTTGAAGCAAAATGTCATTTTCTTACACTTGGTGACATAAATTCAACAACTCTTTTGTAGAAATCTTTATAGTTTAAGGAATAGTTTTGTAGAAATTTTGTACGTCTCTTGACTTTATAGCCACTTTCGTCAAAGAACTCTGTGCATTCAAAGTCATTAAACGATACATAATAATTGGTTGTTTTGATATTTGTCTCTGACTAGGTTACAATATTTTCTTTCCAAACAAACCTTTTCTAAGAAGAGTTCTTATTAATGGAGAATTCTGAATGATAGACTTAACCATTGGTTAAGTTTTTTTTTTTTTTTTTTTTTTTTTTTTTTAAAGTAAAACACTTTAATATATTTTCACCAAAAAACTTGCCAAGTTACATCAAAATAGAAGGTAGACGGGCAACAAGCTGCGCCGCCACCCCTTTCTGAATTGCAAACCCTAACCTTCCAAAGACAAACCCTGCCCCCCTGGGGTTGAACAATTGCTGTGGATAACCCGTTGGACCCTGGTCAAAAAGCGGATAGCTTCTGGCGCTAGGGAGCCAAATGTATCAAAGGCAAAAGGGACAAATACATGTTGATTCTCTGCGCAAGCTTTAGCGTGTTTATCCACTTTCTTTGATTCTGCCTTTCTTGCTGCTTGTCCAGCTACGAACCCGTTTTCCCTTAAACCAACCAAAGGGGAAACTCCCATAAGGTCCACACAAGCATGTTTCCCCCCAGCCCAGCCAATTAAAGACAAGCAGATCCGCTGGTCGCAGAGTAGATCTCCCTTCCATAGGGTCCGTGAGAAAATTCACAGGAGCCTCTTTCTTAGTAGAAATCCCAGCTCTTCTTAGGATGTCCCACAAAGCATCCCGAACCCAGTCATGCCGATATTTGAATCCAGGGAGATCTTTACAATGAACTGCGTGTTCCCCGTATTTATCCATACAAGCTTTACGGCATATCAGACAGGTTTCATCTTTTGGGTACATATGAATCATCAACCGATATTTGAGAATGGCTCTGTATTCTACTGCAGACATGCATTGTCCCAACCCCTCAATCGGGATAACGGTCAAGAAATCCTGAGCATGGGGACCCTTCAGGCACTCAAGCACCGCCTTCTAGCGGGATGACAAATCAAAAACTTCTCCCAGGCTTTGAGCGATTTTGCTAAATAGAGCATTCGCCAAAGTTTTTTGTGGCTTCGAGGGGGCGGTGTCCTCATTAGAGAAACCGCTAATATCCAAGTCTGGGAGAGAGATATTTAAACGTTCCAGCGCCTGCTGATAATCCGAGTCAAGCCCGACGACCCTACTATTTCGAAGGATATGATCCTGTAGTTCCCAAGACTGAGCTCTAGACGCTACAAAGGCATAAGCCCCAACATCTCGAGCTGAAAGAAGGCTCAAACCACTGAGGTGCATTGGCAGAGATGCCAGACGCCACTGGAGGTAACCAAAGAAGGGGCCGCCACCCACGACTATGTCTTCTATAGCCTCCCTGAGGCCATCATCGAACCGAAATATCGCATCTTCCATCAAATGGGGTTGACAAGTCTGCAACCCAAAAAGTAACTTAGCAACCCCCATGCACGACCTTAGCATAAGGAGTTCACATTGGGGATCCCTAAGGCAGGGCAAGAGTTTCATGAGCTCAACCGCCCCCGAGGCTCGCCGCCCTGCCAACTCCTCAATAAAGCTAGGATCATGGCTAACAGCTCCACCAAGGAGTTTAACCCCCCTCTCTGGTCTACCAATCCCTCTCGGGAAAAGCCCGTCCTGACTTTTCCGCCCATCGCATGTCGGCCAAAAAACCTATGTTTTCTTAATGTTGAGATAAAGCCCTAGAGATGGCCCACCTTCGATATTTGATCATATTTTACGTTGTTATTAAGTGTGTTCACACTTCGATACCTCTAGCTTTGATTACTGTATGAGTAAAATATTTGATCATATTTTACATTTTATTATGGGTGTTCACACTTCAATACCTCTAGCTTTGATTACTGTATGAGTAAAATATTTGATCATATTTTACATTTTATTAGGGGTGTTCACGCTACGTTAAAAAGAGCTTACGGTTACACGTTACCTTCAACCATCCTGTCACACTTTTGAGTAAATGTGTGGCTATAGGTCATAAATAACATTTCTTAACACTTTTAGCTACCCATCTTATTATTTTATGTGATCATTGTATAACAGTTTAAAACGTTTCACTACACTTTAAGAAAAAAAATATGAGATTTATTAAGGTGTGGCTAAATGTGACCTCCTGTCATGTTATTAGTTTGATTTTTGATTCATGCGAAGAAAAATATTTTTTTTTCTTTTCGAAACCTTTAGCCACGCTTTTATTAAAAAAAATGTGACATTTGCTAGCCATAGTAGAAAAAAGTGGCTAAATGTGAACAACTTCCATGATAGTTTTTTAATGATGTGGCTAAAAACTGTTACATATGGTCACTTATGAATTTGTGAGATCAAAAAGCATTGTTATTAGCAGACTTAGTAAAAGGGATTGGCTATGGAGTGACTTCAATAGATATTGGCGTGTTCCTCGAATAAAAGGGTCATCAAAGGAACGAATTGCACAATGTGAATTTCAAATACACAATAGGAGATTTGAATCTTAGAAAGAAGATGAACTTCAGACCTTTTCCATGCATATGGCAGATACCACTAATAAACTTAACTTCTAGCTCATCTGTCTACACAAGTCCTGCCGTTACCAATCTACCCATCTTCGACAAATTGTAGGTCAATTATGTCGACAACAATAATGGATCTAAGGACAATTCTAATGCATCATGTAAAGTAGTGCAAGTATAAGTCAATCCTCATAGTAACATATCTAAAATGGCGCAAAAAGAAAAGCTAACAGTGGTAAATATTCAACAATTACATTATTTTTTATAATGAATGCTTTTTAGGAAAATGTGAAAACTAGGAAAAAGATATGCTAGAGACTCCACTTCTTGAAACTAGGGCTGTTCATGAGCCGAGCCGAGCCGAGCTAGGGCAAGCTCGGGCTCTGCTCGATTATAAACCGAGCTGGCTCGGCTCGGCTCGAATTTGAAACTGAGCTGAAAATCTAAACTCGGGATCGGCTTGGTTTTAAACTGAGCTGGCTCGGCTCGGCTTGGTTTGGCTCAATTTTAAAAATAAAAATTAATACATAGCTCTCAAAATTCAATATTCTAAAATATTATTCAATACTTCAAAAGAACATATTCAAAATAAGTTCAACCTAATACATTACAAGCCAAAATCACATTCAACAACGCAAAATAAGTTTTATATTTCAAATAAATACAATATTTGTTCATTAGCACGGCAATCAACCTATAAATATGTCATAGATATTAAACTACAAGCCTAAATACATGTAAATAATAATCACATTTTGTAATAAATTATATGTATATAAATATAAAATATATTATAAGTAAAATAATTCGAGCTAAGCCGAGCCGAGTTACCAAGCGAGCCAATCTGAGCCAATTTGGCTCGTCACGAGCCGAGCCGAGCTAGGCTCACTTTCTAAACGAGCCGAGCCGGCTTGGCTCACTTTCAAACCAAGCCATATCGAGCGTGTCACACCCCAACCGATGGCGGAAACATCGGAGTGAGACGAAAGCGAGATTGCAAGAGGCTTCATGACACTATTTGTGACAATAATTAAATAATGGATTTCATTTCATTTCTAGAAGTCAATTACAAAGATTAAAATCAAATACAACAACTTGATATACAATATGTTCAATACAAGAATACAACAAACAAGTACAAATTGATACAACATAATAAAACATAAGACGTCTAAGTGTGTATCTAAGCATCATCACTACTTCAATTTTCAAAACGTCGTCATCCTCAACCTGTAACATGTTTAAAATAAAGTTTAATGCAAAAGCAAAGGCGAGTATACAAGTTTGATACGTACATAGCATAAACATGAGTTTCAAACGATTCCATGTGGCAAGCTCTTGATACAAGATAAACAATAAATTGGCATGTGTTCAACTAATCAACCCAATGACGAAACGCAATAAGCTCATGACATAACCCAAAGTTTACAGGCGGTGAGTTAATCCTATAGCGCTATATATATCAAGGATAGGCTCGTACGAAGTTAATGATAAGTCTAACACAAGATGAAATAAATCCAAGTTCAATAAATCAAGTATGCAAGCATGTATAAGGAATGTTTGTGCATTTACGAATAAAGTTTATGTGTAAGTTTCATAGATAAACATGTTACACCCCAAAAGGTGGTAAACGAAAAAGGGGGTTCAAGTATACTCACAAAATTGCAAAGTCTTTCGATTATCCAAGTGTTGACGAGTGTATGTGATTAGGAGGATCAATGTATAAGGGTTAAAGTTCAAGGTTTGTTTAGAGTCGAGATTCGAGATTTACAAGGAATATGGAAAGTACATATGAGAAATTAACCATCTAATCACATAAACTCATTCTTGACACTATGAAACTCAAATGAGTTTAAATGTTTTCAAGGGTCAAAATGCCCGTTAGAATCATGATGAGTATTATGTCGTTAGGTGGTGTAACCTACTATTTTGACAAGTAACCATTATGTTATCATCAAAAGTTTGTTTATCATAAGTATTATATAGTATATGTTGAAGCATAACGAATTTAGACATATAAAACGTTCGAGAAATTTGAGTATGTAAATGATTGAACGTGAGTATAAATCATAAGTCGTTATAGATGAGAGTATAAATATGAGTACAAATATAACAAAAATCGTATAGTTGTGAGTATAAGTACGAGTATAACATAAATCGTATAAATGAATATAAGTGAGGACATAAAATGTATAAGTATGAATGCAAGGAATAATGATTTTGTTGATCGAAATACATGAGTTCAAGCACGTAAAAGATTAAGCAGTTTTGAGTATGAAAGGAAAAGAAAACAGGTGACACATGCGAGATTGTTGTGAGATATCAACTAAAACGTGTAATATGTTATGTATGTATAATGGTTTGAGTAAAATGAGGGGTTTATCAAAATAGATTGAGTTGGCATGGTACGTAGAATCTAGGTCGTGAATGTGAAGAGAATATAAAACATCTTTGATAGGGTACTTTGTAAAAGAATGGAAATGCGATTCTTGTTTTAAAAGAACTTACACAAGTCGAAAATTGTCTGTTCCTATGAAGTTCCGTTGCCCACGTGTTTTGAATTTAATTGACGTATTGAAAAGTTCTAGGGATTAATAAATTTGCATCATTTTAAATGACTTTGTATTAAAGAAAGGAAAATTTTCGAAGTTTATAGGTCCTTGTGAAAAAATTGATCCTTGAAAAGGAATTTGGTATATGAACTTAGTGATTATTGAAGAGTGTCTTAAACAAAATGTTGTATTGATTTTGAAAGAAGTTTTTTTTTGTAAACGATGGGATAACATTTGTAATATTTTATAGTGGTGTGCGAAAAAGTTGGTTTGATTCCCAATTGAAAATAAAATCTCTAGTTTAATGATGTGAGGTGAGCGTGTTTTAATAATTAGGTTAAATATGAAGTTCATGGGCAAGAGATCCATTGGACCGATTAAGTTGAAAAGTAGCATTTCCTGAAATCTATGGAAAAGTTAAGAATTTTGTGTATGCGAGTTGTATGAATATAGATTGTATGATAAGAAATTTGTTTATATAAACAATGCATTTTGAAATAATTAGATATTTGACTAATGATAAACGATTTAGATATAAACATGATCGTGTTTACATAATATAGTCTATTAAAAGAAAGTATTGGTAACGATCACCTAGGTAAAGGAATCACCCCTAACCCGTTGGCGAGGTCGTTATAAGACGAGAAAAAGAAGCGGGGTTAATCGTCAAGGTAAGGAAATCACTCCTATCTTGATGATATGTCTCCACTTGTGGTTACAAGAAGTGTAAATAAAATTACGTGAAATTATGCATGCTAATAATGTATAATCGTATGAAAAGTAATAGTATGATGTATGCACAAAAGTGAAATCTCAAAAATGGTTAAAAATTGACAAGAGAGAATTTCATCATAAAAGATCAAAAATAATAAAGCGTAAGTTCGATTAAAAACTTGGAAGGTTCCAAAACGGAACGTTGACTAACAAAGGGGGTCGAAAGGTCTTTTGAATTTGAGAAGCATGTTTTGGCCTAATAGGTGAAATACTCTCGCCGACATGTCGGTTAACGGTATTTACCCTTCCGGTTACTACATGTCCCAACTCAGTCGAAAGTTCGAGACTTGGCAGGATTTATGAAAATCAAGGAGTGGGCCTATTCGACAAGATGCAGGTTTCACCCCTAACTTGACGATTTCGTGCCCTAAGTGTGGTTGGTACTCGTCGGGTCAAGATTTAATTTCGCCACGTTGACAAGGGTCCACTAGAATTTGAAATTGAAATTTGAAACTTCCATCAAGATGTGGATTTCACCCCTAACTTAATCGTGTAATTTTGTGTAAAAATAGGATCAAGCGGGATAAGGGTCGTTTACCAAATTGTGGGTTTCACGCCTATTTTGGTAAACTCGTCTCGTTTGCATAATACGAACGTTTTTTAGTTTAAGAAAAATCGAGTAAAATGCCTTAGAAAAGTATAACAATCCTCCTAAAACACCCTAAACGTCATAAAATATACCCCGTATGTGAGAAACGGACCCGAATAACCTTTAATTTAATAAAAATTAAATAAAAACAAGTTTTTAAAGCCTGTGGCGGCCCGCGACGGACACACCTCCAGTGTGTCACGAGGCGCGACATCCTTTGTTTGCCGGACGCACAACGGTGCCATGTGTCCTAGTTCGTGGCAGGTCTACCCCTTGACTCGACCAACCTATACCCTAGTTATAGGCGGCTCGCGGCCCGTGACAGGCTTAGCCTGTAGCGTCGCGGGGCACGACGGAGTGGCTGATCAGCCCTATAAATGGAGTCGAGAGCTCAGTTGTTCAAATGTTTATAATTTTCTTTTCTCTCAAATCTCTAGTAGTCTAAACTCTCGGGAATTATACCCCTAAAAATCGAAGCTCTGCCTCGTTGTAAGTATTATAACCCCCGGTTACCTATTAGTTACTCTGCCCGATTGATCTAGAGCTCCGTAACGCATGTCGAGGCTCTGCCTGACTCAGTCGTTGGGGTTCTGTCTCGGGGATAGGGCTAATGTAAATTGGGTTATCTTACTAACACGTGTGCATTGTTTAATTTTAATAGATTATAACTAGGAAGTCACCAGAAAGCAGTAGTGTTATATAAAACAGCAAAGTGAGTACATCTATTTTTGTAAACCTTTTTATACAAACCTCAATTGTTTTAAATTATGATAACAGTGATTGAGTCTATGTATTCTACAATTACTGTCGGTATGTTGGGGTTTTGTATACATTACTTGTAACTATACTGTGAATAGTAACATGACCACAAGTCTGGATTGATAGTACCGTGGGTGGTAATTTGGTAGATATAAACATTGTAATCACCCTCAATACTATAAAATGGTAAAAGTTTGTTTTGATTAAACTGGGATGCACTCGCCAGTATTTCTTGCTGATAAAATGTTTTTAAAACGCGTTTCAGGTAACAAAATGATAACGCCAAATAGAAGCTAGCTGGAGAGCACTGAAGGCTTGGAAAAGTGGCTATAAAAGTTACCTAAATAAGAAAGGAGTTTTATTTCAATAAATTAGGATTTATCCCTATAAACATATTATAATGGAGACTTGGTTTTTCCCATGTATTTATTATTTATAAAAATGTGGTGTTTTACTCTGATAAACTATTTCCTAACTACAGTCCTGATGTTAATTTCCACTGCCAAATTAATAAACACCGATACCACTAATCTGGACCTCTCGGCCGCCCCTCCCGGGGTAGGGGTCGGGGGCTGCGACAGAGAGTGGTATCAGAGCTACAGCAACTGGTTTAAGCCACAGAAGTGTTCTGCTGTCACCAAGATTTTATCAATTATGTTAGGAAATAATATGTGTGATTATGTGTATATATGTATATTATTGTTTTGTGTTATTTGACAATCTGTTAGTTTACAGTATGAGTGAGCAAGGTACGTTTGACGCCTATCATCACCTAGCTAGTTCTCCCAAGAGTGAAGGAACTTCATCACAGCCTACTCCTTCAGGGTATCTGCTGACACTGAAGAAGGAATCTTCATATTTAAGGCGCAATCCAAGGAACCATTCCATTCTAAAAATAGAGGATGGTTTAGTAGGGGAGAACACGAGAGGAGAAAGCGAATGAGAAATTTACAACAACAAAGAGCGTTAGCAGCAGCCAATAGGGAAGTAAATGCCCAAACACAAGAAGCAGTTAATAGACGGTTGGCAAACTTTCATATACTAGCCACCACTGCAGCAGATCCAAACCTTGACCAGATAATTGCACCACAACCATTGCCACTATTTCCAACCCAACCAATGGAGATAGAACCAAACCAAGGAAACCAATTTCCCATACTAGCCTTTGACCCTGATGAGATACCTAGAATCCCAGCACCTAATCCTCTAGCGTATGATCAATGGGAAGATGACCATTGGGATTATAGGGAGCTTTATCTACAGGGAGAACCAATACCAAATCCCATAGCATAGTATACCAACCTTAATCCTTT
The DNA here is from genome assembly GCA_030545235.1 of Helianthus tuberosus. Lineage (NCBI taxonomy): Eukaryota > Viridiplantae > Streptophyta > Magnoliopsida > Asterales > Asteraceae > Helianthus > Helianthus tuberosus. Next base: position 153,330,747 of record CM060448.1, on the reverse strand, counting down.
AGATCCATATTGGAATGCCGATCAATATGTTCAGGAGATATTACACAACCCGTACCCATATGGAGAACCGTTACCGTAGTACCCTGACCCAGTACCAGCACCACTACCATCCATGAGTGAAGAGAATGTGCCAGAACTCCGCACATTTGGTGAGGAATTAGTGGAAGAATGAGAGACAATACGACAAATAGGAGAAAAGCTCGTGTGGAAATACGACGAGCGAGAAATGCAATTCTGGATGAACAACCCCTAGTAATAACCTAATACCTATCGATGCATAACTAGTAGTGTGTTTATATTTCAGTTATAGATTGTAACGGATATATATATATATATATATATATATATATATATATATATATATATATATGAAAAGAGTAAAAGTCGCCATGTTCGATGTTTTTGATCAATTTGTTTGCCTGATTGTTTGCATTAAATGTTATTCTGTGATATTAATACCTGATAAATGTTTATAATCCAGATGGACAACGAAGTAAATCAGGAAAACCAGAATAATGATAATAATGGAAACCAAGTAGATAACAGTGCCATCCAACATATAGTAGCACAAGAAATTATAGATGCTATGCCATATATTATCAAATCTGTTAAAGAAGCAAAAAATAATAAAAGTGGAAGTAAACGACCACCAACTGAACAAAGTCACAGTGTGAATAATGGACCGCTACTCCAATTACCTATTCCAAAAAGAAGAAGAACCATGTCATATGGTTGTTCTTACAAAATTCTAGTCTTGCAAACCAATAGAATTCTCTAGCAATGAAGGAGCCATTGCGGCTTTACGTTGGATAGAAAAGACAGAGCCAGACTTAAAAATAAGCAAATGTGCAGATGAAGATAAGATTATGTTTGCTTCTAATCTTTTTAAGAATGCAGCCTTAGAATAGTGGAATACTATTCTCCAGTGTAGAGGAAGTGATAAAATTTATAATATGGAATGGACTGATTTTAAGGACATAGTTGAAAGGAAATTTTGTCCTCCTCATGAAAAAGAACAAATCGCTAATAAGTTCTTAAACCTTAAAATGACTGGAATAGACTGCAAGGGTTACACTACTATATTCTTCGAATATGCTAGGATAGTGCCAACCCTAGCCTCACCAGAACCAGTATTAATCTCCCATTATATCTAGGGATTAATCAGTGAAATCAGATATGTATTCAAGGCAGCTAGACCACAAACCATAGAAGAAGCAGTAGAATTAGCCAATACTTTGACTGATGAATTAGTACGTACGCAAGAAGAGAATCAGAGAAAGAACCTAGCCCAGAAACTTACCCAAGAATTTCGTTATGGAAATAACTACCGTGGGAAAAGTATAGGTTCTACTTCTGCACCTTACTGTAAATACTACAAGAAGAAGCATTCAAGAAAATGTTCAATATACTGCAACTTCTGCAAAATGTCTGGACATAAGGAAGAAGACTGCATGAAGAAACCCAGCAATAAGCTATGCTTCAACTGTGGAGAGATGGGGCATATCAAACCAAACTGTCCAAAACTAGCTCCAGCAACAAACAGCAAAACTACCAATAATGCCCGAGCATTTGTTCTGAAAGATGAAGAAGCCAAGATGATTCCAGATGTGATTGCCTGTACGTTTTTAGTTAATGATATTTTTGCTAAAGTATTATTTGACTCTGGTGCAAACCAAAGTTTTATCAATACTTCGTTCTACAAACTTCTTAATCAACCATTAACTAAACTTCAACAAGAATGTCTGGTAGAAACGGGGAATGGAGAATCCATTAAGATTACTGAAATCTTGAAGGGAGAAAGAATAGAAATTTTAAACCATAATTTTATTGCTAACCTTTACCCAATGAATCTGGCTGGATTTGATATTGTATTAGGAATGGATTGGTTGGTAGCCAATCATACCAGTATTCTATGTGATCAAAAGTCAGTGCAAGTAAGTTCACCAAAGGGTGAAAAGATCACAATTAAAGGAGATAAGCCAACTAAGTCCACAAAATTCATCTCTGTAATGAAAACAACGAGTTATGCAAGGAAAGGATCACTAGTGTATATGATTTCCATAATCATTAACAATAAAGGAAAAGAATTAAAAGATATTCCAGTAGTATCTAAATTCCCAGATGTTTTTCTGGAAGAGTTACCTGGATCACCGCCAGATAGAGAGGTCGAATTTAGAATTCACCTAATACCAGGTACAACACCGATTGCTAAGGCACCTTATCGTTTATCACCAGCGGAGACGCAAGAACTGAAGAAACAGTTGGATGAACTTCTGGAGAAAGGTTTCATACAGCCTACCACACACCACCACACCACACACTACCTCACCACACACCACCTCACCACACACCACCACAACCACTGCCCTACCATCATCATTATCTGTGATCACATCACCACCACCCAAACCAAACTCACCACTAAAAACAGCCACCCCATTATCTCCTCCTACCAAAAAGCAGAAGACAACAGATGTTACAACATCTGTTGTAATGACAACAGTGGTTGAAGAACTAGTTCTTTCAACACCTGTTAGTCAATCACAAATCACTGCCACTCAAACCACTGATCTACCCAAGACATCATCAGTCTCTCCTACAATAAAAAGGAGAAGGATTTTCATTCCTGATGATGATTCTCCATCACCACCACCAAAAACAACTTCACCGCCTTCAACCCCTGCTCAAAAGCAGAAGACATCTACTGACACATCAGTAGTTGTAATGACAACAGAGGATGAAACACCAGTTGTTTCAACAGCTGTTAGTCAACCATCCACCACTGCTCACACCATTCCTACATCACAACCAAAGCTTTACAACAGCAAAAGAATAACAACTCAGGCAGATGAAGACAAATATGATCCTAATGCTGCAAAATATCCACTGGAACCTGAAGCTGTAAAAAATGAGATGAGACAATTTTACACCGAGGATGATCCTTCAAAAAGAAGATTTCCTTCTCTCCTAGGCTTTATAGTCCCAGAAAATATGGATGAATATCTCGAGCTCAAAGCAAGGCAAGGCAAGCTAAGATAAGAGCTAAGATTGAGTGCAAAGACCAAGGTGACGAAGCCATTTCTGAAAAAATGGAATTTTTGCTCACTAAAGTAAAACAGATGGAAGACTATGCAAGAGATCTGAGTAAAGAAATGTCAAGTTTACCTCCTAAAACAGATCTACGAAAAGAAATGAGAAAAGAATATCTTGCATATATCATGAAAGAAAAATTCTATCCAGCTGAAGAAAAACAGTTTGAAGAATGGCCAATAGTTGCATTAAAGCATGAGGCAAATAGAATTGAAAGAATCAAAAGTGATCCAAGCAAGAAGAAAACAGCTCCAAACTAGAACAAATACAAAAAGCTCATTGCTGATCTTACAGATGAGTACAAAAGAAAGAAGCAGGAGCTGGTGGATGCAAAGGTGGATACTGCCAAAACCATAGCAAAATGGACAAAGCAGTATACCGATGAGGCTTATGAAAGACTTAAGAAAAGGAGGATAACAGATTCTGACACTCCAAAGAAGCCTGACTACAAAAAGCCAGAACAACAGATCAGTGTTTCTAAACCACTGATCACATCAGCAGTTATCCCTATTCTTGTGTTAAACCAAGAAGAAAAAGAAAAGGAAGCTGAGTACTTTACAGAAGCCATCAAGAAAATGGATCTAAAAGAAGATAGCTCAGTGAAACTTCAAAACCTTGTCAAAAAGGTATTAACTAAACCTGCATCACCAAACACTTCAACAGATATCTCAGATAATGAGCTAGATCAATAAAAGAAACAAGAGCAGATTGACAAAGAAGTTGCAGAAGACATAGCTGCAGCAAATGAAGTCATAGAAAAGGCTTTCAAACGAATGTTTGAAGCTCAGGATACTGCTTTACAAATTTTCACAAGGCCAAAATCTCCAAGCTCATCAGAAAATAAATCTCTCCCAAGAAACCCATTGGGTTCAAAAGTACTAAAGTGGATGTCTGATCAAAAGACCCACGTATTAACCTTGGTCAGATCCAATGGTGAAGTGAAGTACATATCAAGGAAAGAAGCACTAGGTCTTGGTGTTGAAGATTTGCAGGATCTCCTTGAACTTTCACTGTGCAGGGATGAGGATGACTCAAGTTCCAAGGACTTTGATGTAGAATTTAAAAGGCAAGTTAAGGAGCTTCTGATGAGAAATAAAAATCCTGAATAATGTAGGGTTTTGGCATTATCTGTTCCAGGGGGAGATTGTTGGGATTGAACCCTACCAGAGGAACAGATAATAAAAGCCAAAACCAGATCACGACAGTGGATTCACAATAAGCAGCTGTTTACATTAGGCTTTCCCCTTGAAAGTGATGGCTCTCTATCCACTGTCCGTATACAACTGCTACTACCCTTTAAACTGCAGACAAAACCCTGAAAAAGTAAACACTGTTGTTTCTATCTACTGATGACAAAGTACTGCCCACTCAAGGACTGATCAACTTTGAGGAAAGCACTGATGGAAGAAGATAGCAGTAGTTTAGTGTATTACTTGTCTTATGTAGAATCAATGGTTAAGATTAGCAGTGTTTGTATAGGAACAGTTGTTACAGGTTGTTAGGCTGTTAGACGTCGCTTTCATGGTGACGTCAGCTGAGATGCCTCAGTGGTTTTGGTTTGCCTATAAATGGAGCAGTACCCTATACTGTTACATTTGATGGTTTTGAGTGAGTTCTTCTCCTCAATTCAATCCTTTCATCTTGTGCAATCAACCATGGAGTATCAAGCTGAGGGGGAGTTTAGTTTGTAAGCATGCTTGTAATCTTTTGATTTGTATTGTAAATCTTTCGACTTAATGTCAAGCGTTTATCAAAACTGTTTCTCTTTTTGATTGTATTTACAAAGTTTGTTGTTCATTTCCGCTGCACTTAAACTCTGTTCATTCCTATCTGATTTGTTCAAATTATGCAAACAAACACAATCATGAGTGCCTCCGATCCTAACACTAGTTCATCGCCATGGGGAGCACCAATCTTGTTTGTCAAGAAGAAGGACGGATCAATGTGTATGTGCATTGATTACCGAGAATTAAACAAGATTACGATTAAAAATCGGTACCCACTACCGAGAATCGATGATCTGTTCTATCAACTACAAGGAGCTCGATTCTTTTCTAAGATCGATTTACGCTCAGGATATCATCAACTGAAAGTACAGGAAGAGGACATTCCTAAAACTGTTTTCAGAACAAGGTACGGTCATTATGAATTTACAGTCATGCCATTTGGTTTAACCAATGCCCTAGCCGCATTTATGGACATGATGAACAGAATATGTAAACCATATCTGGATAAATTCAAAATTGTCTTTATAGATGATATTCTTATTTACTCTAAGAGTAAAGAGGATCATGCAGAGCATTTGTTTATACTTTTAAATTTGCTAAGAAAAGAAAAGTTGTATGCCAAATTTTCAAAATGCGAATTTTGGTTAAAAGAAGTGCAATTCCTTGGACATCTGGTTAATCATGAAGGAATTCATGTAGATCCCACAAAAAATCGAGGCGATTACTAAGTGGAAAGTCCCTGAATCACCAACGGAGGTGAGAAGTTTTCTTGGACTAGCAGGTTATCATAGACATTTTATTCAAGATTTCTCTAGAATAGCTATTACCTTAACAAAACTGACTTGCAAATCAGTTAAGTTTGAATGGGGACCAAAACATGAAGAAGCTTTTAGGATTCTAAAGTAAAAGTTAACCAATGCACCCATACTAGCATTACCAGAAAGAACTGAAGATCTAGTAGTCTATTGTGACGCTTCTAAATTAGGTTATGGATGTGTGTTGATGCATCGTCAAAAGGTTATAGCTTATGCCTCTAGACAACTTAAGAATCATGAAGAGAATTATACAACCCATGATCTAGAGTTAGGAGCTATAATTTTTGCCCGTAAAATTTGGAGACACTATCTTTATGGTAGTAAGTTTACTGTTTTTACCGATCATAAGAGTCTAAGATATGTTTTTGGGCAAAAGAAGTTAAATATGAGACAGATACGCTGGATGGAGATTCTCTGTAATTATGATTGTGATATCCAGTATCATGAAGGAAAAGCTAATGTAGTAGCTGATGCTTTAAGTCGAAAGTATCATGAAAAGCCAAGACGAGTACGTTTTCTCAAATTAAATCTGCAGATAGATTTAAATGAGCAAATTAGAGAAATGCAAGAAACAGTAATCAAGGACGATACTGAACAATTAAAAGGAATGATTAAGGAATTAGAATAAGGAACAGATGTAATTTGGAGAATCCATAAGAAAAGAATCTAGATACCCAAGCAAGGAAACCTACACCACCGAATTTTAGAAGAAGCCCATAAGTCTAAGTATATGATACATCCGGGTAATGATAAAAATGTATCAAGACTTAAGAAAGAATTTCTGGTGGATAGGAATGAAAAATGATGTAGCATCCTATGTTGCTAAGTGTCTAACCTGTTCACAGGTTAAAGCTGAACATCAGAAACCCTCAGGTTTATTGCAGCAAATAGAAATGCCAATATGGAAATGGGAATTGATAACAATGGACTTTGTTACTAATTACCCAAGACACGAAAAGGTAATGATGCAATCTGGGTGATTATAGACAGATTAACCAAATCTGCTCATTTCTTACCAATTAAGGAAACTTTCAGCATGGAACAATTAGCCAATTTGTATGTAAATGAAATAGTTTCATTACATGGAATTCCTTTATCTATTGTTTTTTATGGAGATAGCCGTTTTACTTCTCACTTTTGGACTAGTTTCAAAATCAATGGGAACCAAGTAAAACTAAGCATAGCTTATCATCCTCAAACGGATGGACAAAGTGAAAGGACAATTCAGACAATGGAGGACATGCTTAGAGCTTGTGTAATTGAATTCAGAGGAAATTGGGACGCTCATTTACCATTAATAGAATTTTCATACAATAACAGCTACCATACCAGTATCAATGCTGCACCATTTGAAGCACTCTATGGACGAAAGTGCCGAACTCCAGTCTGTTGGGCAGAAATTGGAGAAAAACAACTGTCTGGGCCAGAGATAGTACAAGAAACAACGGAAAAGATTATTTAAGTCAAGGAAAGACTAAAAGCAGCACGGGATCGTCAGAAGAGTTATGCTAATAAAATGCGAAAACCATTGGAATTTCAAGTAGGAGATAAGGTATTATTAAAAGTTTCTCCATGGAAAGGAGTGGTCGGATTTATTAAGAGGGGGAAGCTAAGCCCCAGGTATGTTGGACCTTTTGAGATTATTAGAAGAATCGGACCAGTAGCTTACCAGCTACAACTGCCAGAGGAAATGGCAGGAATACATGATGTATTTCATGTATGTAATGTGAAGAAGTGCTTAGCAGATGAATCATTAATGGTACCTCTTAAGGACATATAGGTAAATGAGAAACTTGAGTTTGTGGAGAAACCCATGCAGATTGAAGACAGGAAGATCAAGAATCTCAAACACAAGAGATTAGTTCTAGTCAAAGTAAAATGGGATTCCTAGAGAGGACCATAATACACTTGGGAGCTTGAATCAGAGATGCAAAGGAAGTATCCACACCTGTTCCAGTAGACCTCAAGGACGAGATCTAAAACAAGGTGGGGAGGATATAACAACCCTCCTAAAATACCCTAAACGTCCTAAAATATACCCTGTATGTGAGAAACGGACCCGAATAACCTTTAATTTAATAAAAATTAAATAAAACAAGTTTTTAAAGCCTATGGCGGCCCGCGATGAACACACCTCCAGTGTGTTGCGGGGCGCGACGGCCTTTGTTTTCCGGACACACAATGGTGCCACGTGTCCTAGTTCGTGGCAGGTCTACCCCTTGACTCGACCAACCTATACCCTAACTATAGGCAGCACGTTGCCCGGGACAGGCTTAGCATGTGGCGTCACGGGGTGCGACGGAGTGGCTGATTAGCCCTATAAATGGAGTCGAGAGCTCAGTTGTTCAAATGTTCAGAATTTTCTTTTCTCTCAAATCTATAGTAGTCTAAACTCTCGGGAATTATACCCCTAAAAATCGAAGCTTTGCATCGTTGTAAGTATTATAACCCCTGGTAACGTATTAGTTACTCTGCCTGATTGATCTAGAGCTCTGTAACGCATGTCAAGGCTCTGCCTGACTCAGTCGTTGGGGTCCTGTCTCGAGGATAGGGCTAATGTAAATTGGGTTATCTTACTAACACGTGTGCATTGTTTAATTTTAATAGATTATAACCAGGAAGTCACCAGAAAGCAGTAGTGTTATCTAAAACAGCAAAGTGAGTACATCTATTTTTGTAAAGCTTTTTATACAAACCTCAATTGTTTTAAATTATGATAACAATGATTGAGTCTATGTATTCTACAATTAGTATCGGTATGTTGGGGTTTTGTATACATTACTTGTTACTATACTGTGAATAGTAGGGGTTTGCAAGAAACCGAATTAACTGAACCATAACCGAATTAACCGACAAAACCGAACCAAAATAACCAAACCAAATAAAAAATTGGTGGGTCGGTTAATGGTTCTTTTGAAAACCGAATGTAGCGGGTCGGTTATGGTTATCATTTTTTCCATACCCACTATAACCGAACCGACATGTAATAAATCTTTATAGGATTTAGGACTTTCACCATATTTTTAATATTTGATGTTTTTTACTGAAGATTTTTAATACTTATGGGTTTTTCATATTATTTTGTGGTTTTGGTTGAATGTTTATTTGAATTTATGGAATGTATCATATCACTTTATTTGAATATTTGAAAATAATAATTGATGTTAATATTATAGATTATATATATTTTTTAGTATTATGTAAATACTAATATATACAAATATGCAATAACAGTTTATTCCATGTTAAAAAAAATTAAGTTATTTTTAGCTCAGCTAAATACACGGTTAACCACCCATAACCGACCCGCTATGACCATCAAAACCGAATAACCATAACCACGATAACCGATTGGTTATGGTTATGGTTATCCAATAACCGACATCGCGGTTATGGTTTTTGGTCAAAACCGACCCATGCACACCCCTAGTGAATAGTAACATGACCACAAGTCTGGATTGAAAGTACTGTGGGTGGTAATTTGGTAGATATAAACATTGTAGCCCTCAATACTGTAAAATGGTAAAAGTTTGTTTTGATTAAACTGGGATGCACTCGCCAGTATTTCTTGCTGATAAAATGTTTTTAAAACGCGTTTCAGGTAACAAAATGTGAACGCCAAATAGAAGCTAGCTGGAGAGCACTGAAGGCTTGGAAAAGTAGCTATAAAAGTTACCTAAATAAGAAAGGAGTTTTATTTCAATAAATTAGGTTTTATCCCTATAAACATATTATAATGAAGACTTGGGGTTTCCCATGTATTTATTATTTATAAAAATGCGGTGTTTTACTCTGATAAACTATTTCCTAACTACGGTCCTGATGTTAATTTCCGCTGCCAAATTAATAAACACCGATACCACTAATCTGGACCTCGCGGCCGCCCGCTCCTGGGGTAGGGGTCGGGGGCTGCGAAAAAAAGGGCGTATGTTAAAGGAATAAGCAAACAAGTATAAACACATAAGAAAGCATATCAAGAATAGTACATAAAGAATGGGACAATAAAACAAGTATTAACACATAGGTGTTACACCCGTCTAATTTTACATGATTTTAATAATAGATTATACCATTTCAAATAAAATATTGGTTAAGTAACATAACTTTCATTAAAGAAGTTCATAAGTAGCATCAACCTTAGTCAACTAACGACTAAGTTAAAACGTTTCAAACGTTGTTTAGAAATTGTTTACAACCCATACACAAAGTCTATTAAAGATTTAAAACATTGCGGAAGCTTCAAAATGTAGTGTTCGGTTCTTCATCATATGCTTGATCGCCATCCGTAAGTTCACCAACGTCACCTAATGTCAAAACCACATCAAGGGTTAGTTTTGACAATAATAAAACACGTATAATTGAAATCTAGCATCAAAACAATTCAAAACAATTAAAATTTCTGGAACAGGGTCGCTCGCGCCCCGCGAGAGGTGTTACGCGGGCCGCGAGAACCCTTCGCGTGTCGCGGCGCCTGCCGGGTTTTCTTCCGCGTGGCGCGGGGGGACAGGTTTTCCAGCAGCTTATGTTTATTGAGCAGCATTTTCTGCCAGCTCCGGAAAACTCAGATTTCAACTTCAAACGTGCATATCTTTTGACTCGTAAGTCCGTTTTAGGTGATTCTTTTTCCTATACGTCTGTAAATTCATTACCGACGTGCCTATTACGATTATCATACCGAAAATTTTATTTACGGACCGAAAGACCATATGTCATTATGTAATTATTCGACCCATTGTAACCTTACTCATTTTACTACCATTTAACTAATAAACCTATGGCGCCTTATGCCCAACTTCTGGGGCTTATTATCACCCGCATTTCTTACCAATTTCATGGTTTAATGCCTTTGTGATTATTATCGCCATTATCGACTACTAGAAAGTTTACAACTACAATTTTCACAACTAATAGACCCGTTGGCTCATCTTATGGAACCATCCACTTATGATGACTACCAATTGGTTCGTTGACTATACTAAGTCTATTAATTCACATTCCAACCATAATCAATATAAATTCAACGCAGATTTCGATTCAACAATAAGATTTACAAAACTTATCAACAACTTGCTTAATGTAACCAATCAAGTTACGTACCTTCAAAGTAGGCCTTTCAAACGTGGTTCGCATAATACACCAAACATTATGATTATGCGTTTAAACTTGGAACTTCAGTTTTAAGCCTTCATAGAGGCATTTCAACAAACACTTCATGGGCAGATTTTTACATGATTAAACATCAAATCTCTAGTTTGTCATTTAGCCCTAATTTCATATCATTCAACCTTTTTACATGATTGATAACTTCTAATTTTCTGGAATCACTTCAAAATTGCCAAATTACACTAGATCAACAATCTATTTCCTAGTGTTCATCAAATTACACATAACCCACTAATCACCTATAATGGTGATCATAGTTTCCACTAAAATTTCACATGATTTCAGCTTGTGTTTGTCTAGGGTTTGTCCCTAGACACTATAGTTGTTCCTAAATCATCATAACATACACATGCAACCATAATTTCAGATTATCCCAATTTCATGAGAATTTCAAGTTAAGAGTTTTCATCAAATTTTACATACCTTGTAATCCTCTTGTGATGAGGATCAATAATCTATGCTTAAATTTCTATTTCAACTTGGATTGAACCTTCAATTTGCAGATTTAGTGAAGTTTTAGGGTTTTGAAGGGTGGGGATCGCCCCTGGCTATCTCCTGTATGACCAGACACATTCAAATGGTGTTTGGTTTTTGATTTTTATTAAAATTAACAATATAGTTTCAATTCTTACAACTTTGGCCCTTCCACTTTGTTCAACTTATAGTTTAGTTGTTTTAACCCTATTTATAAGCTATTTCTAGACTTGTAACTAACTAGGTTAAAATTCCTAGTTAGTAAATTCTCATTTATTATACTTTATAATTCTAATATAAAGTTTTATATTTTTCGGGGTGTTACAAGTCCACCCCCCTTAAAGAGGGTTTCGTCCCCGAAACCGAAGTACGTACCAAATAATGTAGGGTGGAGACGTCGCATCTCCTCTTCGGACTCCCACGTAGTGTCCGAACCTTTCCTATGCTCCCATTTGACCTTGACTTGATTAATCACCTTGTTCCTTAAACTCTTCTCTTTACGATCTAAAATCGCAATTGGTTTTACTGCATAGGTGAGGCTGTTATCCACCTCGATATCATCGTAGTGGATACGGGCAGTTTCGTCTGCCAAACATTTTCGGAGATGTGACACGTGGAATGTGCTATGAATCCCACTCAACTCCTCGAGTAATTCGAGACGATAAGCTACTTTACCAACCCGTTCGGTGATTCTGAATGGCCCAATAAATCTCGGGCTTAGTTTCCCCCTTTTTCTGAATCTAATAATGCCCTTCCATGGGGAAACTTTTAGCATAACCATGTCGCCAACCTGAAATTCAATTGGCCTATTCCTTTTATCCGCATACGCCTTTTGCCTGTCTTGAGCCGCTTTCAAGTGTGCCCGAACCATGTCGATTTTCTCATTCGTAGTTCGGATTATATCAGTAGGTGCTAGCCCTCGTGGACCCACTTCTCCCCAACATACTGGAGTTCGACATTTTCTGCCATATAACAGTTCATACGGGGCCATCTTAATGCTCGCGTGATTGCTATTGTTATATGAAAATTCGACCAAGGGTAGATAGACATCCCAACTACCCCCAAAGTCAATAATGCAAGCCCGCAGCATATCTCCCAACGTTTGTATTGTTCTTTCACTCTGCCCATCCGTTTGTGGATGGTAAGCAGTGCTAATGAACAATTTAGTTCCCATTTGTTCTTGAAATTCACGCCAAAAATTCGAAGTAAACCGAGTATCTCTGTCTGACACAATGGATATCGGTACCCCATGCCGTGCTATGATCTCATTGGTGTACACCTCCGACATCTTTTCGGAGGTATAAGTCTCACGAATTGGAATGAAGTGAGCGCTTTTCATCAATCTATCTACAACTACCCATATAGCATCAAACCCGCGGTTAGTTTTGGGCAATTTGGTCAACAAATCCATGGTGATTTGTTCCCATTTCCAAACCGGAATTTCCAACGGTTGAAGTTTACCGTATGGTTTTTGGTGCTCCGCCTTGACTTGTAAACATGTCAAGCATTTTTCTACGCACTTCACCACATCTCTTTTCATCCCGGGCCACCAATAGTTTTGCTTTAAATCATTGTACATTTTGGTCACTCCCGGATGAATTGAATATCGGGATTTATGAGCTTCATCAAGTAGAAGCGCCTTCACCCCACAAGTATTTAGAACCCATATCCTCCCGAATCGAGTCCTCAATCCGTTATTCCCATCCGTCAAATCTTTCAACTGACCGATTATCCTTTCCTTCTTCCAATTCTCCTCTTTTACTGCTTCTAATTGCGCCTCTCGAATACGTTCAAGTATACCCGAGGTCACCACGAGCTGCATTGACCTTACTCGTATTGGGACATAGTCCGCTTTTCTGCTCAGAGCATCCGCTACCACAATTGCCTTTCCGGGGTGGTAATGTATTTCACAATCGAAATCTTTCACCGTTTCTAACCATCGCCGTTGTCGCATATTTAACTCCTTCTGATCGAAGAAGTATTTTAAGCTCTTGTGATCGGTGAATATGGTGCACTTTACCCCATATAAGTAGTGCCTCCATATTTTTAAGGCAAATACCACCGCGGCCAACTCAAGATCGTGCGTGTGATATTTCTTCTCGTGTATCTTCAATTGCCTCGAGGCATAAGCTATAACTTTTCCCCGTTGCATCAAAACGCATCCGAGCCCCGATAGTGAAGCATCCGAATAAACCACCATATCTTCGACCCCGTCCGGTAATGTCAGTACCGGAGCTTGAGTTAACTTTTCTTTTAGCGTTTGAAACGCTTTCTCTTGATCGATACCCCAAATGAACTTTTCTTTCTTTTGGGTTAGCTTTGTTAGCGATGACGCAATCTTGGAGAAATCTTGAATGAATCTCCTATAGTATCCCGCAAGCCCCAAAAAGCTTCTAATTTCCGAAGGGTTCTTCGGGGGATTCCATTTTGACACAGCCTCGATCTTGGACGGATCCACCAATACTCCGTCGGCACTTATGACGTGGCCAAGAAATTGTACCTCTCGTAACCAAAAGGCACACTTAGAAAATTTCTCATATAGCCTTTCTCGTCTAAGTGTCTCTAACACTTCTTGTAAGTGGTGTGCGTGTTCAGCTTCACTTTTCGAATACACCAAAATATCATCGATAAACACGATGACCGACTTATCCAACATTGGCTTACAAACCCGGTTCATGAGGTCCATGAAATCCGCGGGTGCATTTGTTAGCCCAAATGACATCACGAGGAATTCGTAATGTCCGTATCTCATGCGGAAAGCCGTCTTCGGTACATCTTCTTCTTTGACCTTTAGTTGGTGATACCCAGATCTAAGGTCAATTTTTGAAAACCAGTTCGCACCTTGTAATTGGTCGAATAAATCATCTATCCTCGGAAGCGGGTATCGGTTCTTTACCGTGAGTTTGTTTAACTCCCGGTAATCGATACACATCCGCATGCTCCCGTCTTTCTTTCTCACGAACAGTACCGGTGCGCCCCAAGGAGACACACTCGGCCTTATAAATCCTTTGTCAAGCAGGTCTTGAATTTGGGACATCAGCTCTTGTAATTCCGACGGCGCGAGTCGGTACGGTGCTTTAGCTACGGGTTTTGTGCCCGGAATCAATTTGATCCCGAACTCTACTTCCCGTTCAGGCGGTATCCCTGGTAAATCCTCCGGAAACACATCTCCATAATCTCGTACTACCGGTACATCTTCAATCTTCCGTGATTCTTTCTCGGGCTCATTTGCGAATATCATGAATGCCTTGCATCCTCGCTTCATAAGCTTGTGAGATTTCAACATTGAGCACACTATGGGGTTACCTCCTTTTTCGCCATAAATGGTGACGTGTTTCCCGCTCGGAGATGTTAGTTTTATCTCTTTACGAAAACACACGACTTTTGCATGGTGCTGGGCTAGCCAATCCATCCCAACGACTACTTGAAATTCCCCCATTGACATCGGGATTAGGTCTATCAAGTATTCCTCATCGTCGATGCTTAATTTGCAGCCTCGACAAACATCACAAACTATAAAACTTTTGTTGTCCCCTATTTCAACTTCTAAGGGCACAGGTAATTTCGTCAATACAAATGAAGGATGTCGAATAAATCCATGCGAAATGAAGGATTTATTCGCACCGTATCAAACAATACACGTGCTGGAATTGAGTTAATTGTGAATATACCTGAAACCACATCGGGTTCTGTCTTCGCTTCAGCCGCGGTAAGTTGGAAGGACCTAGCCTTCGCTTTGGGAGCTTCTGTTGGAGATTCTTTAACATCTCTCTTTCCAACTAAGTCCGGACATTCGGACTTTTTGTGGCCGGGTTGATAACATTTGTAGCAAACAGAGACTTTTCCCGGGCATAGCGAGGTCGTGTGCCCCGTCTTATTACATATGGGGCATGGCTTGTATTTGAACCGACGTTCCCCTTTGTGTCCCTTCCCGCACACTTTACAACTTGGTGACCCACCTTTAGCATCCACCTTCTTTCCCGATTCTCCAGTTCGGGCTTTCTTTGTAGGGCTTGGATTCACATCATGTGCCCTTCGCTCACCTCTTTCGACTTGTTTCTTCAACTCGATTTCCCGTTCCCGAGCAACATTAACGATTTCGGAAAGGGTCTCGTATTTTGAAGGAGTCATAAACTCCCTATATTCAGCACTCAACATATTGTAGTAGTAGTAGTAGTATATTTTATGTTCTTCGTTCGTCACCAATTCACTACTAAACTTCATTTTATCCATAAACATCGCCTTGATCTTGTCTATGGTTTCACCCTTGTGCCTAAGTTGCATGAACTCTTCCTTGATTTTGTTAATGACCTCTTTGGGACTATGATGTTTAAGAAATGGTGTCTTAAACTCTTCCCATGTCATGGCCCTTGCCGCTTCGGCCCCTATTTCATTCTTTTTGTTATCCAACCAATCCTTGGCTTGTCCTCTTAACTGACCCATTCCGTAAGCAACGAAATCGCTTTCGTCGCAATGGGTCCTTTCAAACACCCCTTCAATGTCGCCCAACCATCTTTGGCAAATTATCGGGTCGACTTCCCCGTTATAGATTGGCGGTTTACACGCCATGAATTCCTTGTACGAACACCCTTTGCGTTCTCCCGTTTTCTCCTTCATAAGGTTGACAATATCCTCCAACCTTTTAACTCGCTCTTCTTCAAGAGACAACACCGTGCCTTGAATTTTGTCTATAAACCCGGATAGACTTCCTTCAATTGCCTTCCCTACCTCTTCGGCAATTTTCTCTTTCATTTGTTCAGTGCTTGTTTGCACCGGATTATCATCATTCCCATCGGACATCTTGAGACTGAAATGTTTACATCAAACGTTAAACATTTCATTCATGACATTGCTTCGTTTGTTTCGGTTTAGCCAAGTTCCTAACTTGCTTTCACCGTTCACATTTAATGCACTTTCCGGGTTTGAGTGTGTTAACACGCTCTTCCCATGCATATAAATTCGTTTCTCATTCCTTACATAAGACATAATTTATTAACATAATAAGTTAATTCTTACCGGATGATCGATCAAGCTTGAACCGAACACTTTGTTGACAACCTTAAGCTCTGATTACCAACTTGTTACACCCGTCTAATTTTACATGATTTTAATAATAGATTATACCATTTCAAATAAAATATTGGTTAAGTAACATAACTTTCATTAAAGAAGTTCATAAGTAGCATCAACCTTAGTCAACTAACGACTAAGTTAAAACGTTTCAAACGTTGTTTAGAAATTGTTTACAACCCATACACAAAGTCTATTAAAGATTTAAAACATTGCGGAAGCTTCAAAATGTAGTGTTCGGTTCTTCATCATATGCTTGATCGCCATCCGTAAGTTCACCAACGTCACCTAATGTCAAAACCACATCAAGGGTTAGTTTTGACAATAATAAAACACGTATAATTGAAATCTAGCATCAAAACAATTCAAAACAATTAAACTTTCCGGAACAGGGTCGCTCGCGCCCCGCGAGAGGTGTTACGTGGGCCGCGAGAACCCTTCGCGTGTCGCGGTGCCTGCCGGGTTTTCTTCCGCGTGGCGCGGGGGGACAGGTTTTCCAGCAGCTTATGTTTATTGAGCTGCATTTTCTGCCAGCTCCGGAAAACTCAGATTTCAACTTCAAACGTGCATATCTTTTGACTCGTAAGTCCGTTTTAGGTGAATTTTTTTTCCTATACGTCTGTAAATTCATTATCGACGTGCCTATTACGATTATCATACCGAAAATTTTATTTACGGACCAAAAGACCATTTGTCATTATGTAATTATTCGACCCATTCTAACCTTACTCATTTTACTACCATTTAACTAATAAACCTATGGCGCCTTATGCCCAATATTCGGGGCTTATTATCACCCGCATTTCTTACCAATTTCATGGTTTAATGCCTTTGCGATTATTATCGCCATTATCGACTACTAGAGAGTTTACAACTACAATTTTCACAACTAATAGACCCGTTGGCTCATCTTATGGAACCATCCACTTATGATGACTACCAATTGGTTCGTTGACTATACTAAGTCTATTAATTCACATTCCAACCATAATCAATATAAATTCAACGCAGATTTCGATTCAACAATAAGATTTACAAAACTTATCAACAACTTGCTTAATGTAACCAATCAAGTTACGTACCTTCAAAGTAGGCCTTTCAAACGTGGTTCGCCGCCCGCTTGTCCACTTGACGCTCCTGCGCCCGTTCCTGTAGAGTTCATTTATGATATGTTTAGAACTCTCTTTAAATCATAATTCGCATAATACACCAAACATTATGATTATGCGTTTAAACTTGGAACTTCAGTTTTAAGCCCTCATAGAGGCATTTCAACAAACACTTCATGGGCAGATTTTTACATGATTAAACATCAAATCTCTAGTTTATCCTTTAGCCCTAATTTCACATCATTCAACCTTTTTACATGATTGATAACTTCTAATTTTCTGGAATCACTTCAAAATTGCCAAATTACACTAGATCAACAATCTATTTCCTAATGTTCATCAAATTACACATAACCCACTAATCACCTACAATGGTGATCATAGTTTCCACTAAAATTTCACATGATTTCAGCTTGTGTTTGTCTAGGGTTTGTCCCTAGACACTATAGTTGTTCCTAAATCATCATAACATACACATGCAACCATAATTTCAGATTATCCCAGTTTCATGAGAATTTCAAGTTAAGAGTTTTCATCAAATTTTACATACCTTGTAATCCTCTTGTGATGAGGATCAATAATCTATGCTTAAATTTCGATTTCAACTTGGATTGAACCTTCAATTTGCAGATTTAGTGAAGTTTTAGGGTTTTGAAGAGTAGGGAACGCCCCTGGCTATCTCCTGTACGACCAGACACCTTCAAATGGTGTTTGGTTTTTGATTTTTATTAAAATTAACAATATAGTTTCAATTCTTACAACTTTGGCCCTTCCACTTTGTTCAACTTATAGTTTAGTTGTTTTAACCCTATTTATAAGCTATTTCTAGACTTGTAACTAACTAGGTTAAAATTCCTAGTTAGTAAATTCTCATTTATTATACTTTATAATTCTAATATAAAGTTTTATATTTTTCGGGGTGTTACAATAGGTAAGTATGCCAAGAATACACATAAGAATCGAACAATGAAACAAGCATTAACACATAATAAAACAAGTATTAACGCATAAGAATAATATGTCAAGTATTACACCTAAGTGACATATATGTTTTAAAAGATCGAAAGAGCATAAATAAGAAACAAATAAAGTATCATGCATGTAGTTTCAAGCAAAACATAAGAATAAAGCTCTAAAACGATAGACTAGGTAAAAGCATCCCTACTTTTTTCTAATTCCCTATAGTTATGGCTCTGATACCAATCTGTCACACCCCAACCGATGGCGGAAACATCGGAGTGAGATGAAAACGAGATTGCGAGAGGCTTCATAACACTATTTGTAACAATAATTAAATAATGGATTTCATTTCATTTCTAGAAGTCAAGTACAAAGATTAAAATCAAATACAACAACTAGATATACAATATGTTCAACACAAGAATACAACAAACAAGTACAAATTGATACAACATAATAAAACTTAAGACGTCTAAGTGTGTATCTAAGCATCATCACTACTTCAATTTTCAAGGCGTCGTCATCCTCAACCTGTAACATATTTAAAATAAAGTTTAATGCAAAAGCAAAGGCGAGTATACAAGTTTGATACGTACATATCATAAACATGAGTTTCAAATGATTCCATGTGGCAAGCTCTGGATACAAGATAAACAATAAAATTGGCATGTGTTCGACTAATCACCCCAATGATGAAACGCAATAAGCTCATGACATAACCCAAAGTTTACAGGCGGTGCGTTAATCCTATAGCGCTATATATGTCAAAGATAGGCTCGTACGAAGTTAATGATAATTCTAACACAAGATGAAATAAACCCAAGTTCAATGTATCAAGTAATCAAGTATGCAAGCATGTATAAGGAATGTTTGTGCATTTACAAATAAAGTTTATGTGTAAGTTTCATAGATAAACATGTTATACCCCAAGAGGTGGTAAACAAAAAAAGGGGTTCAAGTATACTCACAAAGTTTCTAAGTCTTTAGATATTCCAAGTGTTGACGAGTGTATGTGATTAGAATGATCAATGTATAAGGGTTAAAGTTCAAGGTATGTTTAGAGTCGAGATTCGGATTTACAAGGAATATGGAAAGTACATATGAGAAATTAACCATCTAATCAAATAAACTCATTGTTGACACTATGAAACTTAAATGAGTTTAAATGTTTTCATGGGTCAAAATGCCCATTAGAATCGTGATGAGTATTATGTCTTTAGGTGGTGTAACCTACTATTTTGACAAATAACCATAAGGTTATCATCAACACTTTGGTTATCATAAGTATTATATACATTAGATAGGTTATATTATAGGTTTTTAAGTCCAATCATTACCACAACAATGTCATAGAAGTCATGTAGGAGGTAGGAAGAACAAGTCTTCCATTTAGGTACCTCTAAGTGTTCACCACTACACTTGTTGTTATGAACATTCAAGGAAATTCATGAAAATACAATAAGAAAGAAAATAAATACAACTAATCTAAGAAATCATCAAGTAATGTGTGGATTTTTAGTTGGATAGCCCAAGCTTGTCCTATAATCACACAACATCAAGTTTCAAGCTTGAACACTACTTGTGGGTAAAACCCTAAACAAAACAGAAAGTTTATGAGGTTTACACCTCTGATTTTACATGTCTCAACCTTGATTTTAAGCCTAACTAACCATAGATGTGGTTATAAGCATAAGGACATAGGTTTAAGATGAGATAACTCAAGTTTAAGCATGATTAACAAAGTTTAGATTAAAACAGAAAGTTTGGCGCCTTATTTGGTGATGTTCTAGCCTTGGTTTTCCATGGAAAACCTGTTGAAAACATACCTAAGGTTGTTCCAAGCAAGTAGGAAGAAGAATCAAGAAAAAGGTTAAGAAATGAGTGAGTTATGCTTGATTTTGTAACTTGACACGAATCTGTCCATTGTTGCGAATTCCAGCTAATTGAGAGTGTTTGAGAGAGTGTTTGGAGGGTTTTCAAAGTGTCAAAAGTGTGGAGAATGCTTTGTTTTTATAGAAGAGGGATAGGGTTGGTTGTAGTTGGGTATTAAGTGCAAGAAACACATCTAGACCCCAACAAAAACACAAGGAATCGACCAACCAGCGACTAGATCAGGTTGGTCTCGGATCCTGGTGCCTCGAGGGGCGCAAAGACGACAGGCAGGTCGGGTCGCGAGCCGCGAGCCTGGTCTGTGCATGAATAACTATTTAAAATTTGACATTTAGCACCCCTATACTTCTACAACTGATGTTTTAAGTCGTTTTAAGGGCCTTTATGCGTATTAAACATAATCCAAGGTATGTTGAGTAATTTAATCATAACCAATTATAAAATGAGTATAAAAATGTATATTTTTCAGGGTTTAAGTGTCGAGATTTCATAAATTGAGCGTATAGATCAATAGTTTGCAAGTTTGACATAATTAGCACAAAGTATGAATAACGTGTTGTATGATTGATATTTTTTAACGTAAGGGCCATATACAGAGTGCATATAACATATGTGTAGCAGAAATATGAATTTCATCGTGATTCGAGTCGCGAGCTTTTTGAATAGGGTTTCAAGCAATGGTTTCTAAATATGGAAAGTATGAAAACGCAGGGCGTTATAGAGCGAGCTTTTTCTGAGCTAAATCCGAATGAGCTCCGAGCCGCGAGCTTTTTGAATAGCCCTACTTGAAACGCTATCTCTAGCACATTCAAATATGCAAATCCTAGTCATAAACATCCATACATACAAAAACCGTACATGCTCATCTATGGACCCCATCTACTAACATATATTTAAATCCATTCCTACAAGCATACATACTTATTTCATTCCCATACATACTTGCATACACGTTCCATTCTTACTCGCACCTAATACACACCCCTTGGTAAGTTTGGGGTACATTTCGAGAGCTTAAATACAAGTACCATAGTCATCTGCACCTCACAAAACTATTTTGTAAGGTTAGGGTGCATATTTGGGGTCTAACGGTGCTTAGAAATGGGTTTACACGGTCGTAGCCTACACCTCATGCCTTAGGCTACACCCCAGCCAGCTTGGCCTATGGCCCACATGGGGTCTATAGCCATGGTTGTCTGAATTGTGGCCAAGGCTTACAGCATCTGGAACTTCCAAACTCTTGTTTCTTTTGTTTCTTTGACCATTGCACTACATTGCTCCTTCATGTAAGCCTCCAGAACACATGTTTAACCCGAATCCCATATTAACCACCATAAGGGTCAATTTACATCGTTGTTGACCCGATTATACCAACTATACTACTAAGTTACTTCCTTATTTATGACCCGTTTCTCCCACCATATGGATTCAAGCCTACTAAACTATGTTGACCCATTACAACCTTTCTTACCTTAACACCAATATTAATAATCCATCTCTTTGTGATTCCCAG
This sequence comes from Helianthus tuberosus, assembly GCA_030545235.1. Taxonomy (NCBI): domain Eukaryota; kingdom Viridiplantae; phylum Streptophyta; class Magnoliopsida; order Asterales; family Asteraceae; genus Helianthus; species Helianthus tuberosus. Next base: position 153,308,936 of record CM060448.1, on the reverse strand, counting down.
TCTTCTATCATATATCAATTCATTTACATAAACATAAATTAAGCTTGGGAATCACTTACCTCGAGCTTCCATAATCGTGCTTGCTTCCTAGCTTCCTTTTAACTCGTTAGTCTCACGTGCTTGAATCATTTTAACATGATGGGTATCCTAACATGTCATTACATTCAAATCTTGTTAGCATGCATGATCATATATATCATCAAATCATATCCAACTCATATCTTACATTGACCTTCATTAGTCAAAATAACAACCACAAGGCATAGATTAGCAATGCATCATTCCAAATCCACACAATTCATCATATCATCAAGTTTAACACATAATGATCTATCATGCCTCACATGATCTTCCTAATCTTACAATCATGTTAGAAAACCTAATCATATCATTTCCCACTTTTGTTGACTTTTTTGAAAGTCAACTATTAAGTATTCCAACTTCCCAATTAGACACACACATTCATCTTGACATGTTAGAGCATAACCACCATACCATACACACTTCATACTCATATTGTATGACCCATCAAACCACATGATCAACTTGACACACACATAGACATTTATATGCAGTCCCACACATTCTAGTATTCTCGTGATTCTACGATTGACAACATCTTTCAAGATTTGCTAATTTAACATGATCCTAACATTATCCTTACTAGTAAATCAACATCTCTTACAATGAAACCAATTTCACCTCTTGATCCCAACTACACAATCAATTAAACACATAATGTATATCATACCTTTCAAGCATAGAGTATAAGCCCCTAATGCATGCTTCTTACCAAGTCATCTCATCAATTAATGTATTCCATCTAAACATGTTTCTCATGTTTAGTTTACTATCAAATTCATCATATCCACATTCTATATATTTTCATCCATCACTTGCATACAATTTTATCTATTTATTTCACCTAGACATTTCATCAAATACTTGGTGTGCATACCACTATCTAAGCATAATGTACAAGTATTTTATGCTTTACTTCCTACTTCTTGTTTTCATTCATCAACACAACTAAGCATCAATTAATTCCATATCATTGTTAATTTATCTAACAAGAATTCATCACATGCAACATCATACATCAAAATTTCACAAGAATTAGACATGGGTGATTCACCCATATCGTCATCCTTACTACTACAAGTGGGTTTCACCCCAAAACATCAAATTACTCAAAGGCTGGCATAATTCATGTTCCATATGGTGATTCTAACATATATCCATGCTTAGTTTCATACTAATTCATTGATTGATCATAAACCTACTTCATACAAAATCACCAAATTAAATATTACAGCTTGCCACATGCTTATTCGAGCTAAATGGTGAGAAATCTTCATTCATGCAATGTTTTTCATTCAGTACTTACCTTGATTTAGGCTGAATTTGTATATTTATTCTTGAGAGAGGATTTCTCTTCTCTTTCTGTCTCCATACACGACACACACACATTAGACATTCTAGTGTTCTGTTTTTATAAACTTAAACCCAATCCACCACTTTAGTACCTCATGTTTACCATTCTTTTCCATTTGCCACAAACTTAAATCCTTGTTATCTAACTTATATTTTAACTAAGTTATTTAAAAAACTAGTTAAACCACATTATGACATATAACATGCAAACATACTAGTGAATTAAACATTCGGGTTTTGGGGCGTTACAAAATCACTTAAATAATACACATTAATCAATTCAGATAGGATTTGCATACAAACAACACTAAAATGGGTTATTTTATTAAAAAAAAATCATATTGTCTTTCAGACATTTCAACAGATGAAGGGCGTCTCAGGTTCGTATGGGCGTCAATGTATTTCACATAAACCATGGGTTAGGGTTTTTGGTATTGTGGATAAAGAAGTCATTCCGAAGTCATTCTAAAGATGAGCTTTTTCGTCTCTTATTGTCTTTTTTAGTGATGGTCAGTGAGTTTTAGGCTCGCTCACTTGGCATGACGGCGATGATAAGATTCTTCCAAGGAGTTGCGCGTCGGTTTATGTGATGTTTGCTGGTGTGGGGTGATCGGTGCTAGTACGTCATGAGTCAGTTATGGGTTTCTTCAGGAAAGTGACTAGGGGATTCGATAGGTTGAGTATGGGTTCAGGAATTGGGTTTGTAGTGTAAAGATTAGTTCTGACATCATAGAGGTTTTCAAGTCTGGTTATTAGGTGTGATGGGTCTGGTTGGAATGCGGGAGCCAATTCAGATTGGGGCAGTGTACTCGAAAAAAGAAGCTATTTGTTGTTCCTGCCAGAAGATTCTCGGGATTGTGGTTGCGTGGGTTGTGTTCTAATATTGGTTAGGAAGACATGATTGTCTAGGAATACTAGCGTGTGTAGTGAGGGGCTTGGTTACTTTCATCGCACACAATTCACGTGAGCATTGCATTCTTCGTCCCAGGGAGAAGAAATGACTTTCAAATGATGAAATTGGCACACAATGTATGCTAACCATTCACGTCAATGATAATTATTTGGCTAAATTTTCTAGAGATCTTTCCATGCTAGGATTGTTTGTATTCTTTTAACAGTTGTTGGAATTGTTTTGAAAGTTGCCATGATAAATTAATTGTTGGTCGAACCCAATGACTTAACTTTATCAGGGCTGACAATCAAACCCGAACCCGAACCCAAATCTGAACCTGACAGACAAAAAAATTAGCTTCAAAGAAATTCGTGGATATGGTATTAAGTGACGCCCAACCTATACATGTTTACCCGAACCATAAGCATAAACTTTTTCTTTTTTATTTCGGTTAAATTACTTTTTGTGTCCCTGTGTTTTATAGGTTTTAACCACTTGAATCCATAATCAAAATGTTTAACGCCCGGAGTTCCTTCTGTCACTTTTCTTAACCATTTGAGTCCAAATTTTAACATTAGTAGAATTCTTTGGTTAAGTATTGTTAAATGACCAAAATACCCTTATAGTTAAATAAATAAATTATTATTAGATTTTTCTCTCTCTCTTTTATATATCTCTCTCTAAACATTATGCACCCTTTATCTCTCTCTCATTTTTCTTTCTCTCTCTAGACCACCTGCATCCCCCCACCACCATCAACACCACCACACCACCCACCACCGTCTTACCACCACTATTGAAAACCCTCCACCACCGTAAAGGTGACTAAGGTTTTGAGACTACCGCCATGGATTCCGGTGAGAAACAGCAGCGCCGATCAGCAGCTGCGTGTGCAGGATTTCAGTGGTTTCGAATTAATATTAGGAGATTGTGATGTGGAAGAGGTTAGGGGCGATGGTGCGATGGTGATTCTGTTCAAGCAAAACCACCGCCGACGGCGGAGGTGCCGGTACCTATGCTGGTCACCATAGTTTCGATCTGTCAACATTTTGGCGTTTTCCTGTGTTTAGGATTGCAGAGATTTGTCAGATCTGATGGTTTAGATGTTTCAGAATTGTTGTTGTATTGTTTGGTTCAGAGAGAGAAAGCTAAAGGGTTGGTGGTGGTGGTGAAGGGTTCTCGGCGGTGGGGGTGAGACGGTGATGGTGGGTGTTCGGATGTGGCGGTAGTTAGATGGTGGTGGCAGTGGGGTGACACTAGTGGTGGAGATGAGACGGTGGTGGAGGGTTTCTCGATCTGGACCTGGACTTTGGTAGGGCAGCGGTGGAGTTGGTGGCGGTGCAGTGGTGTTTATAGAGAGAGTGTGTATGTAAAGATGAGAGAGAAAGTGTATAGGTGTGTGTGTGTGTGTGTGCCTGTGTGTGTGTTTGTATTATATATATATATGTAAATTATTTTTATATATTATATATTAAAACTTTATGCATTAAAGACTTGTTCGTTGTACTCATGTGCATATAAGACTTGTACTTTGTGTGTAAATGACTAAATTACGCTCGTAGTTAACAGACTTGGTGGATGATGTTAGAAATTTGGACGCAAATGGTTAAGAAAAGTGGTTGTATGGACTCGGTGCATTAAACATTTTGATTTTGTACTCAAGTGTTTAAAACCTATAAAACACAGGGACTCAAAACGTAATTTACCCTTTTATTTCCTTTGTCTTTTCGTAATAAAGAAATCTACTAATCTATTGTTTTTTTAGTTTTCATGTTTTTCGTTCCTTGGATAATAAAGTAAATTAAAATTAAGGTAATTGATGTGTGTAAAATGCAACATATAAAATACATCAAATGAGGCATAAAACTAACCTTTTTTTAGTACTAATGTTGGAAAAAGTGTGTTTTTGTCTTCCTTTTGTATTTTCAGGATTAAATGAGCGCAAATGAACAAAAGAAGCAAAAATACAGCTAAATCTAACATAAATACAAGAAGAGGAATAAACGTGGCATGCCCGAACCCTCGACAGCATCTTCCCAAGCAAAAACAAGAGATCAGAAGACTGAACACGCCACGTGCCCAACGGACACGGGGGCGTGCCCAAGTGTCTGCAGAAAAGACAAAGTTGTAGAAGCTTCTATTCCCCAACACGGGGGCGTGCCTAGCTCAACACGGCCGTGGTCAACGCTAAGATTCGCAGAATCCAAGCAAATCTTGATAATACAGATACGCTTCTGCACACGGGGCCGTGCCAAGCGGACACGGGGGCGTGGTCAACTAATGCAGATAAACTGCAATTAATGAAGAAAGAGAAAGTGGATGGACACGGGGTCGTGTCCGGGCTTCTGTGCAGGCTATAAATAGAGATGATTGGTTCACTTCAAAAGCATCCCTTGACAAACCACCTCTCTCCCACTTCACCCACACTCCACCACCATCACAACACCCACATCCACCACCATCATCCATCATAGAGTGTGTGTAGTAGTCTCGGGATCCAAGATTGATAGTAAGAGTTCTTGACAATCAAAGGCCATGTTTGCCTAAGGCTCTTACATCACTTGGTGAACACAAGCATTTAGTGTCATACTTTTGTTTTTTAATCTTTCGCACTTTTTATTTGGTTTTGTATTAATGACTTTAATAACTAGTTTCTTATGTTGAAGGTGAAACTTCCTTATCATTTGTCTGTGGTGTCTTGGCGTTATTTTACTGTCTATATAAAATAAAAGATTTACACCATTTATATCTCTACGATCTATATAGAGATATGTTGGCTACCTGGTCGGGGGTTAAGGGAGTGGTTTGGTAAGGTTCTTGCCTTGTTCAGTGTATAGATCCTGCAAGGACCTAGGTCAAGCTTACTAGGACCTCCTTCAATACCCACTGGTATTGGATGGCGGGGGTGCGAATGGCTTGACCCCCTCATATGTAAACCACTATTAATACATTAACCCGGCTACTTAGGATTGTATCCCTGCTGACTCAAACCACTTAGCCGAGGGTAACGTCACCTTCAAAAGAGAGGCCTACCACATTACGCATTAATAACTTAATTAAGTATCTTTCAATAATCCAACCCTTTAGGATTGTATCCTTGCTGACTCAAACTACTGGGTTGAGGGTAACGTCACCTTCAAAAGAGGGGCCTACTACTATAACTGAGATAATCTCTTAAAAAGTGCAAAAGAGCGGAAAACATCAAAGGTTACTCTAAAGGTGAGTCGGATCCAAGTGATTCATCTTGTCTATCTGTTTTTATTTTATTTTTATTTTCAGCATTTTTAGTTTTTATCTTCATGTTTAAAAACCTTTTTCCTAAATTTTTTATTTGATTAGACGTTGAAGATAAACCTGTATTAAATGATCTTGTGTCCTTGGACGACCTCGGTATCTTACCAACGCTATAGTACGCTCACGATGGGTGCACTTGCCCATATGTGTGTTTAGTGTTAGTAAAATATCGTGTTTTATAAATTTAAAACTTGACTAAAGTGTTAAAAAGGGCTAAAATATACATAAAATTTATATAACGCTACACACGCATCAAGTTTTTAGTGCCATTGCCGGGGACACAAGGATTTTAAGAAAGTTAGGAATCAACGGCCTAATCGTTTGTCTTATTTTTCTATTTTTTTTTTAGGATTTTTCTTAAATTTTCAGCTTCTGCAGAGCTCAGCACGGGTCGTGCCCGCTGAACATGCCCCGTGCCCAATCTTTGGTACTGGCAATCCTGTTTTAAGTCAGACAGTAGTTGAACACGGGGTCGTGCCCAATAAACACGCCCCGTGCCCAAGTATCAGAGACTGAAAACAGAACCGTAAGATCCCGACGGTTGGTAATTTCTGACACAACCATAAGCGATACTGATTTTTTTTACTTCCGCTCCTCTTATGGTACGTAGGGATGAGGATATGCCACTGAATACCGATCCCATACCGATCCCAATCCCGAAATACCGATACCGAATTTTTTCGGTATCCCATACGGTATCCACTTTTTGGCGTTTTCGGTATCGGTATGGTACGGTATCGGTATAATACCGATACCGACCCTCAAAATACCGATTATGTACGGTACCGATACCGAACCGACATGTTTCGGTATCGGTATCGGTACCTAGTTTGGGTGAAATTCGGGATCGGTATTAGGCGGTATCGGTATCGGTTCGGTATCGGATACCGCTTTGCTCATCCCTAATGGTACGTGGTGTCAAATATGTGACGTAACTCTTGAGGATTTAAAATGTTATTTTTTTAATTACACTCCCCACTATATAGACCCATCGTTTTCCTGTAGCCTTAAAATGGGCGAGAGTAAAAATAATCCATATCTCTCCCTAGAATGCTCTCAATCATCTATTCTAAATGAAATGATTCTTGAAGAATTTTTTCAAATGGAAGATCTAATTCTTAATTGGATAAAAGAGCTTGAGATGGACATAACTAATTCATCTCAATACAACGTCCAAGAAGAATTATTGAGATCGCATTCGGATAAAAACAACATCATCGCTCCCAAAATCACCTCTGACTCTTTCGAAGACTTGAGCGATAGTTGTCCCTGTGTCGATTGTGCCATGAAGGACTCCCCATCGACTTCCGTCGATGCATACATAGACCTGATCGATTCGACATACACCTTCTTTAACGAGAGCCCGGATAAGGGTTGGACTTGTCCACCTACATTTAGCATAGGAATCACCATTTCCGATAACCTCTTGCGTTCTCGTCTAAAACTAGGGCAACTAAGGTATCTCAGGCACTTCGGTGTTGTTCCGTCCAGTAAGGAACCACCCGATCCGGATAAATTCCTTAAAAATAGACAAAACTTCATAAACAGCTTCTAGGCACGGGGCCGTGTCCATGTCAGCACGCCCCCGTGTCCACCAAAAGATAATCGTCTGACTTTCGGTCAGAATACAGACAAAAAGTGTCAGAATCTCGTCTGCACACGGGGCCGTGTCAAGCCGACACGGGGCCGTGTCCAGCCGACACGGGGCCGTGTCCAGCGTGCTGTCGTTTTCTATAAATGCAGCAAGATTCTTGCACATTTGGACCATTCCAAAGACATAGATTTGGTGGGATCTTCACACATACCATACTAGGTATATTCTAAAGATGGTTCTCAACAACCATCTTGTCTTTTATACTTTTGTCCAATGCCTTCTTCTTCATTTTTCCCTCAACACCTCCATTAAAGCTTAAAACCTCCATGTTTTCAAGCTTTATTGTGATATTTGTTAGATTTTTGTAACATCTGTGTCTGAAATCATTGTAAACAATTCAGTTATCAATAAAACAATGTTATTTGATCCCAATGTTTGTTTGGTTATGTTTTACATTTTTCATGTTTTGACTTTTATTCAATTTCAAACTCTATATCGCTTTCTGGAGAGTTATACGCAAACTGGTGCGTAAACGTACTCAGTTTAACGCGACAAATACTCCAGAACATCAACATATTCTTAACATACCTTAAATAACCCTTACATAACTTAGAAATAAGTTTTGAAGGCTTTGGTATGGCAAAAACAAGTTAATTCGCTTACAGGGACTAAACTTGACAAACTGCGAAAGTATGCCAATTTGAACTGTAACGAACACTCCAGAACATGACCATAAGTTAAACATACCATAAATATCCTTTACATAGCTTAGAAATAGGCTTTGAGGGGTTCGGTGTGCTAAAATAAACTTTTGGGTCATTCAGGGACTAAAAGTGTCAAAAAGTGCATAAGTTTGCACTTTCGCGCATAACTTACGTTCTGAATACATCCGGACATCCAAAAATTTATGTAAGCACTAAAATATTTTATTTTAGTGTTTGGCATAAGAAAAATCCATTCGTCACGCATTTTGGATCGTTTTTCGCGCTTATGCGCATTCCGTCGTAATTAAGCAAACGTCGCGATCGTACGACCAAACGAACCAACATCCGGCATATTTTTTAGCATGTTTCATGTCCACAATGTTTAGGCATCATTTTAGGGCCTTAAAGTTGGCTTTACGAGCCTTAGAAGTGTCGGAAATGGCCTTAAACACCAACAGGGACCTAAACTGTCAATTCAGCAAAGTTTCTTCTGATCAGACAGGCCAGGCGGCCCACGTAAGTTTTGTGTGTATCTTTACGCGGCCCGCGTCAGGCTCCCAGACCAGATTCAGTGTATTAACAGTTGCAAACAGCCTTTCAAACCCCCCAAAGGGCAAGGCCACATGTCAAACTCTTGTGGTGGGGGCAAAATGAACTACCATAACATTCCGACAAGTGTACGGGTGAGATCAAGGCACGATATTCAAGAAACGATCCTAACGGTGAACCGAAATCTATAAATACCCAACCCCATTCATTGCAAAACCCACTTGAAATCTGAGATTTCTCTAAGTTGGGGTGTTTCATCACCTCATACCTGAGAATACTTGGATTATCAATCTTGCGGGGACCCTTTGTAAGTATTCCTTCGTTCTTTTATTGCTTTTCGAGTCCGAAAGTCAAACTTTGTTTGACTTTCTGCATTGACCAGTTTATGGTCAATGCGAAGTTCGTTTGAACTACGCAACGTGATTGTAATCACGATGGTTATAGTCCCTTGTGACTATGCCTACTGATTACCACGTTGTCTAGGGTCGTAAGGGTAAGCGATCTAATAAATCGCTTATACCTTCAAACCCGACCCATTTGGTCGATCATTAGGATCCGACCAAACACATTAGGTGACCATATTATATAGGGAATAACCTTCCGAGGTTATACCTTATGGTCGCTTCGTTTAAGTAGTTGTATGATAGGTAGTTTATATGCCTTAGGTAACTTACCAAAATACCCCTTTGATGCCAAAATTCATTTTACGCATATGTAACATAACTTTTGACATCTAAACTGATTTGACAACAATATTAGACATGTTAAGGCATATGTTACTTGTCATAGGACTAGTTAAGCGGTCCGAACGCGTTTCACACGAATGACGCGTTAAAGTAGCATAAGCTACCTAAACGGGTCGTAATGGGTCGTAAGCACTTAGGCTAGGTTTCATTTAGTATGTAGGCTTTGTTAAACCATACTACATGAGTTCCCATACTCATTTGGTTTACGAGCCCTCATTCTATCCGATCCTCCGATATAGGTCCGGTTTATTAACATAGTTACCTATATTAGGTGTCGTTTGATTCCGTGATCTCTAGCATTGCTTGGTGGTTATCTTAGGACTTCTGAGCAATCTCAAGTGAGTACATAGACCCCTCTTTTACTATTTTCAAACTGTTTTGGGGTGGAACACATGTGCCTACTTGTTACTTTCATGTTTTCCTGTTTTCACATCATATACCTGCTATGTTCGTTAGTACATTATAGTACATGATTTCATTACATTTCATGCTATGTATGCCCATTGTGTGCGTACTTAGTACATCGTTTTACATTACATTTCATGCTATGTATGTCCATTGTGTGCATACTTAGTACATTGTTTTACTTTACATTTCTGCTATGTATGTTGACTGATAGCATGCTAGCACATTGATTTACATGACTTTTCTGCTTTGTATGTTAACTTAGCATACTCAGTACATTGTTTTCATATGACATGTATACAATTTCTATAACATTTGGTTTGCACAAACGAGACTTATATACGTTCATTAACATTAGCTACGCCACTCGGTAGTAAGTACTGGTACCATAGGACTTGACAAATCCCATTCCTGACATCTCGGGTTTGTTTGGATGTAAGGAATGACTGAATCCGAAAACATTTCTTTTGATAACCTTGACAAAAGGGTTATCCGACTGTCTCAAGGCTTGAATGTATGCGTTAACTTACCACATAAATGTTTGTATCAATGTAACATGCATTACTTTGCAAAACATAACTTTTTGATATATTCAAAATACTTTGTTTTGTACATTTCTACATTTGGATTATGTGACAATACTTTACTTACAATACATAACATTTGATACACATTACTTGACTACTTTTGGACTTATAAACATTTGAAATGGCTTATACAAGGACTTTTGACTATTGGTTTAAACATAGACTTTATACATTGGTGGTTTGTTTAAGTGACTTAAGTAACGAGATGTGAGTAATATGATACAAGCATGGTGGATACGTCGCTGGTACTTCCTATATATAAGTGTTTGTATTATATTACATATCATAGCGTTATTTAAATCATTCAATTTGGACTTATACATTTTACACAAGTAGCACGATTTTCACAAGACTTTGGTTTACAAACAATTTACTTTATACAACTCATTTTACTTGGTTATACATTTAACCAAAACCTATTTTCACAACTGACTTTTGCTGAACAACTTTTTCTTAAACTTAAGTCATGAATCCTATTTTCACAAAACCTATGTATCTCACAGGCATTTTTATGCTGACGTACCTATTTTCACATGTGTTTTCAGGAGCTTTTGCGTAGGACGATGATCGTGACACTAGGGCGGACCTGTGCCTTAGAGACTTAAAATGAAGATAGACTTGGTTTAATTATGTTATAAACTCTTTGATTCCTGTTTAAAACAATGTAACTCTTATGTTGATAAATAAAATACAACTTTGTATGCCATGGTTATGAAACAATTAATTATGTTACAACACTCCCTGACGTTTTCCGCCACGTTTTGTATGTTATACGTGGTCGGGGTGTGACAGAAGAGTTGGTATCAGAGCCAATGGTTATAGGGAATTAGGTTATTAGTAATGCTTTGACCTAGACTATAACCTTTCTAGGACCCTAACACAAGTTATCTTGTGTTTAGATCTTAAAACATGCACATCACCTATCCTTAGGTAATTATCAAAACAAAAACCAAATTTTTCCGAAACGATTTTTGAAAAACAATCTTCTGTTTTTGAATGATTTATTACAAGGTTTTGAACCCTCTATTGTAAGGTTTTGAACCCTCTGTTATAAGGTTTTGAACCCCTTTGAGTTTTCAAAATCTCGTCAAGGTTTTGGGTTTTAAATAATGTGAACACGTGCAAACTGGAAGAGTGAATGCCTGTACCCTGGGTTTTCTGTCTAAGGCTAGAGTGTTCGTACAAATCCACATAATCGGACCAGTCATCTTACCTGGGAACTCTTGGGGTGAGTGTTCACTTATAGGCGAGCATGTCTTCGCGATACATTATTTTTGACCCATTTACTTTGATTAGTCATTGTGTGCCATTTGTTTGCTTTGTGATGCGAACAAATGACCACCATCTTTGCTTTTGTTGATTTTGTTTCATCTCATTCTCTTCATCCAATCATCTCACTCGTTTCCTTTCATGTTTTCCTCTTTTAGAATACCTCATCGACGCGAAAACCAGATAGCAACTGCCGAACTGGCAGAAATCATTGCGCAGCAGATGGCTGCTCAATTCCCAAACCTCTTAGCTCAATGGAACCAAGCCAACAATAACAACAATGCTCCGTGCAAATTCAAGGATTTTAACTCGGCTAAACCACTCAAGTTTAGTGGTTCTGAGGGAGCGACTGGGCTTCTTCAATGGTTCGAGAGCATTGAAAATACTTTCTGTCACGTGCATTGTCCTGACAATCGCAAGGTCGAGTTTTCTTCGAGTGTGTTTCAGAAGAGGGCTCTCACATGGTGGAACGGGGTTATGAGAGACCGTGGTGCAGAAGTTGCTCTAGCACAGACTTGGGCTGAACTTAGAGCCCTTATGATGAGGGAGTTTTGTCCTCGTCATGAACAGCAAGCTTTGGAGAGAGAGTTTGATGACTTGAAGCAAGATAGTGGCGAGCACAGGGCATATACTTACAGGTTTGAGGAGTTGAGTCTGCTTTGCCCGACTATGGTTACCCCACTCGACAAGGCTATCGAAAGATAGATCGACGGCCTACTTGACTCAGTGCAAGACATCATTACTGGTAGTAACCCTGCCACACTCCGTCAGGCGATCGAGTTAGCAGCGACATTGAATGAGTCGCAGGTTCGAAAGGGGAAGCTGCATAAAAAGGGTGACAAGGGTAAGAAGCAGGCATCTGACAAGGAAGATAGCAAGAAAGGTCAAAACAAGAAGGGAAAGAATTATGGAGGGTCTAGGAAGCGGAACGCTTCCCAAAACTATGTCGTTACTGCACAGGCCCAAGCTGCACCAAATCAGCCTGCGCAACCACTAGCCAAGAAGCCATATCTTGGCACTGCGCCTTTTTGCAACAGGTGTAACGGCCATCACCTACCACATCTCCAATGTCGTCATTGCACTAACTGCGGAAGAATTGGTCATCTTGCCGCTACTTGTCGCATTCCTGCTAACCAGAATTAGGTCGTTCATAACCAAGCCCAACAAGTTGCTCAGCCTCTTGCTCAGCAACAAGGTCAAGCTGCACGACCTCATTTTCCTCCTAGTTCATGCTACAATTGTGGGGATTTGACCCACTACAGAAACCGGTGCCCAAGACTAGCCAACCAGAATCAAAATCCAAATCAGAATCAGGCTCAGGCTCGAGGTCGAGTCTTCAACATGAATGCACAAGAGGCACAAGCAGACAATGAAGTGGTGAATGGTACGTTCTTTATTAATAATCAGCCTGCATCTGTTCTTTTTGATTCGGGTGCCGATAAGAGTTTTGTGTCATTATCTTTTGAGCCATTGCTTCGCGTGTCTAGAACGAAACTAGGTAAACCTTTGACAGTAGAGGTTGCTAGTGGTGAACCCATTGTTCTTGATTATGTTCTTCGCAACTGCCAGTTGAACCTTAACGACCATCTTTTTCCTATTGACCTCACGCCTATGCAACTTGGAAGCTTCGACGTTATAGTGGGTATGGATTGGTTATCCAAGCATCGCACAGAGGTAGTCTGTTTTGAGAAGATTGTTCGTGTGCCGCTTTCGACAGGCGAGATCCTACAGGTTCATGGTGAGAAACCTGCTGGTGGTCTCAAACTCATGTCTTGTTTTAAAGCTCGGAAGTATCTGCGAAAGAACTATGTGGCCTTTTTGGCACATGTCACAGCAGATAAAGGCAAAAGTAAGTCTATTCAAGATATTCCTGTTGTTCGGGATTATTCTGAAGTATTTCCCGAAGAGTTACCTGGTCTACCCCCAGCACGCCAAGTCGAATTCCGTATTGATCTCGTACCTGGTGCAAATCCCATTGCCAGATCTCCATATCGTCTTGCACCGTCTGAGATGCAAGAGTTGGCTAAGCAGCTTCAGGAGCTCTCTGACAAAGGTTTTATCCGTCCTAGCTTTTCACCTTGGGGTGCTCCCGTTCTTTTTGTCAAGAAAAAAGGATGAATCTTTTAGGATGTGTATCGATTATCGTGAGCTTAACAAGCTCACCATCAAGAATCGATATCCCCTACCTCGCATCGATGATCTCTTTGATCAGTTACAGGGCGCTTCATATTTTTTGAAGATTGATCTGCGATTTGGATATCATCAACTTCGGGTGCATGAAGAAGATATTCCCAAGACAGCGTTCCGCACTCGTTATGGGCATTGTGAGTTCACAGTCATGCCATTCGGTTTGACTAATGCTCCTGCTGTTTTCATGGACTTAATGAATAGGGTCTGCAAGCCTTATTTGGATCAGTTCGTCATTGTTTTCATTGACGACATCTTGATTTATTCTAAGACGCGAGCTGATCATGAGCAACATCTTCGTCTTACTTTGGAACTCCTAAAGAAAGAGAAACTTTTCGCCAAATTCTCCAAGTGTGAATTCTGGCTTAAAGAGGTTCAATTCTTAGGACATATTGTCAACGAACAAGGTATTCATGTAGATCCCTCCAAGATCAGTGCGATTAAGGATTGGGATACGCCTACTACTCCTACTGAAGTTCGTTCTTTTCTTGGTCTTGCGTGTTATTACCGCCGCTTCATAGAAAACTTCTCGAAGATTGCAGTTCCTCTAACTGCTCTAACTCAGAAGAACAAACCCTTTGATTGGGGATTCAAGCAAGAGGAAGCGTTTCTAACTTTGAAACAAAAACTTTGCGACGCGCCTGTTCTGACTTTGCCTGAAGGCAATGATGATTTCGTCGTTTATTGCGATGCATCTAAATTGGGTCTTGGTTGTGTTCTGATGCAAAGGAACAAAGTCATAGCATATGCATCGAGGCAGTTGAAGATACATGAGAAAAACTACACCACTCATGATCTTGAGTTGGGTGCAATTGTTTTCGCTCTAAAGATCTGGAGACACTATTTGTATGGTACAAAATGTGTGGTTTTCACTGACCACAAAAGTCTTCAGCATATCTTCAATCAGAAAGAACTCAACATGAGGCAACGACGTTGGGTCGAGCTTCTAAACGACTATGACTGCGAAATTCGCTACCATCCTGGTAAGGCGAATGTCATAGCCGATGCATTGAGTCGTAAGGAACGTACTAATCTTCATTGTGTTCGTGTTCAATCTGTTATTCAAGCTCGATCTGATATCCAAGCCCGCATTTCTCAGGCTCAACAATCTTGTGTTTCACAAGGTTTGATGGATAAGGAATTTCCCTATCACATAACACCTGATCTGGAACTGAAGGACAATGGATCGTATTACTTCATGGACCGTTTGTGGGTCCCAAGCCAAGATAACCTTCGCACCTTGCTTATGGATGAAGCCCATAAGTCACGTTATTCTGTTCATCCTGGCTCAGATAAGATGTATAAGGATCTTCGTATTCAGTATTGGTGGCCTGGTATGAAGAAAGACATTGCCTTATATGTATCAAAATGCCTTACTTGTCTTAAGGTTAAGGCTGAACATCAACGTCCTTCCGGTTTATTGGTGCAACCAGAGATCCCAGTTTGGAAATGGGAAAACATTACTATGGATCTCATTACTAAACTTCCACGCACAAAGAAAGGTCATGATGCCATCTGGGTAGTTGTTGATCGTCTTACTAAGTCAGCACATTTCTTGCCAATCCGTGAGGATTTTTCTGCTGACAAACTTGCTAAAATCTATGTGGATGAAATTGTAGCTCGACATGGTGTTCCTTTGAACATCATTTCTGACAGAGATGCTCGTTTCACTTCTCATTTTTAGAGAACCATGCAATCTGCTATGGGGACCCAACTTAATCTGAGCACGGCTTATCATTCGCAAACGGATGGTCAATCTGAAAGAACAATCCAGACTTTTGAGGATATGCTTAGAGCTTGTGTGATCGATTTTGGTGGTAGTTGGGATTCACATCTTCCGTTGATTGAATTCTCCTACAACAACAGTTATCACTCCAGCATCAACATGGCTCCTTTCGAGGCTCTCTATGGTCGAAAATGTCGTTCACCAGTCTGCTGGAATGAGATCGGTGAGGCTCAGCTTACTGGACCTGCCCTCATTTTAGAGACAACTGACAAGATTAAGAAAGTTCGTGATAACCTTCAGACAGCTAGAAGCCGTCAAAAGAGTTACGCGGACCCAAAACGCAAGCCCTTGGAATTTCAAGTCGGTGATCGTGTATTACTTAAGGTCTCACCTTGGAAAGGTGTGATCAGATTTGGAAAGAAAGGAAAACTTGCACCTAGATACGTTGGACCATTCAAGATCGTCGAAAGAATCGGTAAGGTAGCCTACAGACTTGAGTTACCTCCTGAACTTGGAAATGTTCATCCAACCTTTCACGTGTCCAATCTCAAGAGGTGTTTAGCTGATGAGAACCTCCACATACCGCTTGACGAAATTCGTGTTGGCAAAACACTGAAATTCGTTGAGAAGCCAGTGGAAATCATGGAACGTGAAGTCAAGTGGCTCAAACGCAAACGCAAACGCATTCCTTTGGTCAAGGTTCGCTGGGAATCTAAACGTGGACCCGAGTTTACTTGGGAACGCGAAGATCAAATGAAGGCGAAATATCCGCATCTTATCCCACGAGTTTCCTCTAAATAAATTTCGGGACGAAATTTCCACAAGTAGGGGAGATTGTAACATCTGTGTCTGAAATCATTGTAAACAATTCAGTTATCAATAAAACAATGTTATTTGATCCCAATGTTTGTTTGGTTATGTTTTACATTTTTCATGTTTTGACTTTTATTCAATTTCAAACTCTATATCGCTTTCTGGAGAGTTATACGCAAACTGGTGCGTAAACGTACTCAGTTTAACGCGAAAAATACTCCGGAACATCAACATATGCTTAACATACCTTAAATAACCCTTACATAACTTAGAAATAAGTTTTGAAGGCTTTGGTATGGCAAAAACAAGTTAATTCGCTTACAGGGACTAAACTTGACAAACTACGAAAGTATGCCAATTTGAACTGTAACGAACACTCCGGAACATGACCATAAGTTAAACATACCATAAATATCCTTTACATAGCTTAGAAATAGGCTTTGAGGGGTTCGGTGTGCTAAAATAAACTTTTGGGTCATTCAGGGACTAAAAGTGTCAAAAAGTGCATAAGTTAGCACTTTCGCGCATAACTTACGTTCTGAATATATCCGGACATCCAAAAATTTATGTAAGCACTAAAATATTTTATTTTAGTGTTTGGCATAAGAAAAATCCATTCGTCACGCATTTTGGATCGTTTTTCGCGCTTATGCGCATTCCGTCGTAATTAAGCGAACGTCGCGATCGTACGACCAAACGAACCAACATCCGGCATATTTTTGAGCATGTTTCATGTCCACAATGTTTAGGCATCATTTTAGGGCCTTAAAGTTGGCTTTACGAGCCTTAGAAGTGTCGGAAATGGCCTTAAACACCAACAGGGACCTAAACTGTCAATTCAGCAAAGTTTCTTTTGATCAGACAGGCCAGGCGGCCCGCGTAAGTTTTGTGTGTATCTTTACGCGGCCCGCGTCAGGCTCCCAGACCAGATTCAATGTATTAACAGCTACAAACAGCCTTTCAAACCCCCAAAGGGCAAGGCCACTTGTCAAACTCTTGTGGTGGGGGCAAAATGAGCTACCATAACATTCTGACAAGTGTACGGGTGAGATCAAGGCACGATATTCAAGAAACGATCCTAACGGTGAACCGAAATCTATAAATACCCAACCCCATTCATTGCAAAACCCATTTGAAATCTGAGATTTCTCTAAGTTGGGGTGTTTCATCACCTCATACCTGAGAATACTTGGATTATCAATCTTGTGGGGACCCTTTGTAAGTATTCCTTCGTTCTTTTATTGCTTTTCGAGTCCGAAAGTCAAACTTTGTTTAACTTTCTGCATTGACCAGTTTATGGTCAATGCGAAGTTCGTTTGAACTTCGCAACGTGATTGTAATCACGATGGTTATAGTCCCTTGTGACTATGCCTACTGATTACCACGTTGTCTAGGGTTGTAAGGGTAAGCGATCTAATAAATCGCTTATACCTTCGAACCTGACCCATTTGGTCGATCATTAGGATCCGACCAAACACATTAGGTGACCATAGTATATAGGGAATAACCTTCCGAGGTTATACCTTATGGTCGCTTCGTTTAAGTAGTTGTATGATAGGTAGTTTATATGCCTTAGGTAAATTACCAAAATACCCCTTTGATGCCAAAATTCATTTTAAGCATATGTAACATAACTTTTGACATCTAAACTGATTTGAAAACAATATTAGACATGTTAAGGCATATGTTACTTGTCAAAGGACTAGTTAAGCGGTCCGAACGCGTTTCACGCGAACGACGCGTTAAAGTAGCATAAGCTACCTAAACGGGTCGTAATGGGTCGTAAGCACTTAGGCTAGGTTTCATTTAGTATGTAGGCTTTGTTAAACCATACTACATGAGTTCCCATACTCATTTGGTTTACGAGCCCTCATTCTATCCGATCCTCCGATATAGGTCCGGTTTATTAACATAGTTACCTATATTAGGTGCCGTTTGATTCCGTGATCTCTAGCATTGCTTGGTGGTTATCTTAGGACTTCTGAGCAATCTCAAGTGAGTACATAGACCCCTCTTTTACTGTTTTCAAACTGTTTTGGGGTGGAACACATGTGCCTACTTGTTACTTTCATGCTTTCCTGTTTTCACATCATATACCTGCTATGTTCGTTAGTACATTATAGTACATGATTTCATTACATTTCATGCTATGTATGCCCATTGTGTGCGTACCTAGTACATCGTTTTACATTACATTTCATGCTATGTATGTCCATTGTGTGCATACTTAGTACATTGTTTTACTTTACATTTCTGCTATGTATGTTGACTGATAGCATGCTAGCACATTGATTTACATGACTTTTCTGCTTTGTATGTTAACTTAGCATACTCAGTACATTGTTTTCATATGACATGTATACAATTGCTATAACATTTGGTTTGCACAAACGAGACTTATATACGTTCATTAACATTAGCTACGCCGCTCGGTAGTAAGTACTGGTACCATAGGACTTGACAAATCCCATTCCTGACATCTCGGGTTTGTTTGGATGTAAGGAATGACTGAATCCGAAAACATTTCTTTTGATAACCTTGACAAAAAGGGTTATCCGACTGTCTCAAGGCTTGAATGTATGCGTTAACTTACCACATAAATGTTTGTATCAATGTAACATGCATTACTTTGCAAAACATAACTTTTTGATATATTCAAAATACATTGTTTTGTACATTTCTACATTTGGATTATGTGACAATACTTTACTTACAATACATAATATTTGATACACATTACTTGACTACTTTTGGACTTATAAACATTTGACATGGCTTATACAAGGACTTTTGACTATTGGTTTAAACATAGACTTTATACATTGGTGGTTTGTTTAAGTGACTTAAGTAACGAGATGTGAGTAATATGATACAAGCATGGTGGATACGTCGCTGGTACTTCCTATATATAAGTGTTTGTATTATATTACATATCATAGCGTTATTTAAATCATTCAATTTGGACTTATACATTTTACACAAGTAACACGATTTTCACAAGACTTTGGTTTACAAACAATTTACTTTATACAACTCATTTTACTTGGTTATACATTTAACCATACATTATTCTTTTATTTATACATATCATTGGATCTTATCGCTTTTTAAATAACTTACAAAACAAAACAATTTACAAGGTTCATGACTGACTTTTGCTAAACAACTTTTTCTTAAACTTAAGTCATGAATCCTATTTTCACAAAACATATGTATCTCACATGCATTTTTATGCTGACGTACCTATTTTCACATGTGTTTTCAGGAGCTTTTGCGTAGGACGATGATCGTGACACTAGGGCGGACCTGTGCCTTAGAGACTTAAAATGAAGATAGACTTAGTTTAATTATGTTATAAACTCTTTGAGTCCTGTTTAAAACAATGTAACTCTTATGTTGATAAATAAAATACAACTTTGTATGCCATGGTTATGAAACAATTAATTCTGTTACAACACTCCCCGACGTTTTCCGCCACGTTTTGTATGTTATACGTGGTCGGGGTGTGACAATTTTATTCAAGGAATCTTGTTAAAAATAAGTTTTACCACACCGTTTTATGTTATTTTTGCTTAAAATGCTTCAAAAGTCAGAAAAATAATTTAAAGCTCCAAGATTCCTTGTTTCAAAAATCTGCAGAGAGGGGAACACGGGGCCGTGCTCAGTGAGCACGGGGCCGTGTTCGAGGTACTGTTTCACTAAAATGAACTCTTCTCGGTTTGTTCTCTTAGAATGTCAAGCAGAAACAGCGGAACATCCTCATCACACTCCAGGAACAACCGACAAGGAAGAAGGTCATCGGTAGAAGAGTCCCTCGTCAACTATGTCTATGCCTTGAGAGAGGCCATAGACGAAATGACGGGGGTTGAGGAAGCTCTTGTCGATCATATCAATCATTTAGCGGTGGGTCTAGAAGGGTGTCTTAGAAAGGTCAACCTTTTGCACCAAAGGTTGAATATCCTCGCTTCTCCTCCTTTGGTACCAATCATTACGCAAAGGGCATGGAATGTGGTACCAGAAGTTATCATACCGGCCGAGTGGTACGCCATGCCCACGGAACCCCCTCGAGACGTACTACATGGGGTCCCGGTTGCCGTCGCTTCTCCACCACAAGATGTTGTGGAAAATGAGCCCGCCTTCTTCCTCCCACGAGAAATAGAGGAGTGGCTTAACGACATCTAAGGGACACCTCTCGGTTCCGAGTTCTACAACGCCTTTAAAATACCGGGAAGCTATTTCCGGGATTTTGTTATTCCTATAATAAGGGTAGAACTCCTTAGAATGATATCATGTATCACCTGACCTATCTATCATAGGAACTTTCTTTTTAGCTTTCTATTTGTCTTTATTTTTCTAGGAACTTATTTGTAATCTTCTCTTTAATGAATGATGGTTGTTTAATTATTAAATGGTGTTTGGATGATGTTGTAATGGAATAAAACACACTCAGGATGGTGAAGGATACTAAGGGAAACTTGAACCAACACCCCATGCACAAAAACAGAGCCTCCCGACAATTTTTCTTCATTAGAGCAAGTTCAGCACGGGCCGTGCTCAGCCAACACGCCCCGTGCTCAAGGGTCTGCAGAAAAACGCCCAGTTTACGTAACTGGACACGGGGCGTGCTCGTTAAACACGCCCCGTGCCCAGCCTTCTGTTACTTTCTGTTACTGGCAATACGAACACGGGGCCGTGCCCGGTCACCACGGCCCGTGTCAAGGTGCCCAGTAACATAATTTTTTGTTTTAACACACCTTTTTACACATTCAATCAACCTAAAAACTTATTTGTGGGACACATTGAGGACAATGTGTAATTTAAGTGTGGGGGGATGCTAAAACCTTGAATTTTGCAAGTCCTAATTACAAGCCTTACACAAAACTCTATTGGAACTGCTAAACACCCCAAATTTTTTTCAAACACTTTTCATTTTTTTACTTGTTATTGGTTTAAGTTGGGAATAACGAGTTCTAAAAAGGTTATATTTTTACGAATTTACAACCGATAGCGTCATGATAAAAAGAACCAACATAAGAAAATTATGAAACGACATGACAAATCTAGTTAAAATTTGATTATATATACTTGATCACATTGAAAACCCATTCCCACAAAAAGTGAGTTTTGAGCCTTTATTGAGCATACAAATACACATCTTTAAACTAAATGCTCATCTTTCATTTCTTGTGTGAATAGCCGCTTGGTTTCTTACGACTCTAGAACTTGCCATAACGATGCATTCCCGGTCCTTATCAACTTAAACCCAAGTAAGTAAATGATGGAGGCATTAGGACTAACCCATTTTTCTTTTAACACCATTATTTTTCTTTTTTTTTACCACCTACCCAAAATCCCCCTAGTTAACCCTTTTGAGCCTAGACCTTTTCATTTCCAAACCCACAAAACAAACACCGTTTACCCACCAAAAACCCTTTTTCATTTTAAACCCTTTATTTTAGTAAAAAGCTCGGTCTTCATGTGACATTCCTTATCAAAAAAAATATGAGGAAGTCTAGCAATAAACAAACAAGTTCCTCAAAAGAAACTTTGTTTGAAAACGCTTTGTTTGAATAAAAAGTCACAAAAATCAAAAGTTTTATGAAAACCTATGCTTTTTACGCCTTTCACCCTTTTCTGTTAACCACTAACCCAAAACCACCTACCTTTAACCCAAGCCTAACTCTCCCCCAAGTCCTCTTGATATTTACAAAGGTGTATAGTTAAAAAGGAGGAGGATTGATTGCTTGGCAAGCATATGGTAGAAGTAAGTTCCATGCCGGTCTCGAGTGTTTCACAAAAATACATCTTCGGCCGAGTGTTGAGTGATCTCCCGTGAGGTATGTGAACTTGTATATAAATGGAATTTTAAAGAGGCGTGTTATGCCCAAATAAGTAATTTATCTTATAAAACGTTCTAAATAAATCATAACGAATAGGATTGTAAATAACATAAAAATAAAACCTAATAAAGATCTTGGAATCCCGACACTCAAGACAAGCCCAAAACTTCTCTTCTACCCATTCCATTTGGGTGTGTAAGCCACATTAAAAAGAGTTTTGCTTGAGGACAAGCAAAGATTCAAGTGTGAGGGTATTTGATGTGTGTAAAATGCAACATATAAAATACATCAAATGAGGCATAAAACTAACCCTTTTTAGTACTAATGTTGAAAAAATTGTGCTTTTGTCTTCCTTTTGTATTTTCAGGATTAAATGAGCGCAAATGAACAAAAGAAGCAAAAATACAGCTAAATCTAACATAAATACAAGAAGAGGAATAAACGTGGCATGCCCGACACCTCGACAGCATCTTCCCAAGAAAAAACAAGAGATCAGAACACTAAACACGCCCCGTGCCCAGCGGACACGGGGGCGTGCCCAAGTGTCTGCAGAAAAGACAAAGTTGTAGAAGCTTCTATTCCCCAACACGGGGGAGTGCCCAGCTAAACACGGCCGTGGTCAACGCTAAGATTCGCATAATCCAAGAAAATATTGATAGTACAGATACGCTTCTGCACACGGGGTCGTGCCCAGCGGACACGGGGGCGTGGTCAACTAATGCAGACAAACTGCAATTAATGAAGAAAGAGAAAGTGGATGGATACTGGGCCGTGTCCGGGCTTCTGTGCAGGCTATAAATAGAGGTGCTTGGTTCACTTCAAAAACATCCCTTGACAAACCACCTCTCCCCCACTTCACCCACACTCCACCACCTTCACAACACCCACATCCACCGCCATCATCCATCATAGAGTGTGTGTAGTAGTCTCGGGATCCAAGATTGATAGTAAGAGTTTTGACAATCAAAGGCCATGTTTGCCTAAGTCTCTTACATCACTTGGTGAAGACAAGCATTTAGTGTAATACTTTTGTTTTTTAATCTTTCGCACTTTTTATTTGGTTTTGTATTAATGACTTTAATAACTAGTTTCTTATGTTGAAGGTGAAACTTCCTAATCATTTGTCTGTGGTGTCTTGGTGTTATTTTACTATCTATATAAAATAAAAGATTTACACCATTCATATCTCTACGGTCATTATAGAGATATGTTGGCTACCTGGTCGGGGGTTAAGGGAATGGTTTGGTAAGGTTCTTGCCTTGTTAAGTGTATAGATCTTGCAAGGACCTGGGTCAAGCTTACTAGGACCTCCTTCAATACCCACTGGTATTGGATGGCGGGGGTGTGAATGGCTTGACCCCCTTATATGTAAACTACTATTAATACATTAACCCTGCTACTTGGGATTGTATCTCTGCTGACTCAAACCACTTAGCCGAGGGTAACGTCACCTTCAAAAGAGGGGCCTACCACATTACGCATCAATAACTAATTAATTATCTTTCAATAATCCAACCCTTTAGGATTGTATCCTTGATGACTCAAACTACTGGGTTGAGGGTAACGTCACCTTCAAAAGAGGGGCCTACTACTATAACTAAGATAATCTCTTAAAAAGTGCAAAAGTGCGGAAAACATCAAAGGTTACTCTAAAGGCGAGTCGGATCCAAGTGATTCATCTTGTCTATCTGTTTTTATTTTATTTTTATTTTCATCATTTTTAGTTTTTATTTTCATGTTTAAAAACCTTTTTCCTAAATTTTTGATTTGATTAGACGTTGAGGATAAACCGGTATTAAAAGCTCTTGTGTCCTTGGACGACCTCGGTATATTACCAACGCTATACTACGCTCACGATGGGTGCACTTGCCCATATGTGCGTTTAGTGTTAGTAAAATATCGTGTTTTATAAATTTAAAACTTGACTAAAGTGTCAAAAGGGGCTAAAAATATACATAAAAATTATATAACGCTACACACGCATCAGTAATAATCAAGTACGGGTATAAAATATAGTTTGACACGAGTTGAATAAATGAATTTTATATAGTAAATAATAAAACAATATATCTTTAAAAACCTTCTTTATTGCACATGTTGAATAAATGTAATTTTATATATTAAATTATAAAAAGTTACATCCATAAGAACCATATTGTACGAGTTAAATAAATGTAATTTTATATACCAAATAATAAAAAAAAGTTATATCTTTAAAACCACGTGTATTACACGGGTTATATAAATGTAATATTGTTTACCAAATATTAAAAAAGTTATATCTTTAAAAACCCTCCTGTATTACACGACTTGAATAAATATGATTTTATATACCAAATAATAAGAAAATTATATTTAAAAAAAAAACTAATGTATATACTCAGTACGTGATAGATATGGTGATTGTGAAGATGATTATTGAAAAGAAGATACAATAGTCAAACATGTTATTCAAAAAGCAAATAAGCAGCCATTTGAGTGATAAAATATAACTTATATTTTAAAAAACTCGTATTAAATCTAATTTTATATATAAAGTAATATTGAAATTTATATACAATTTGTTTAAAAATAATGTATAATAAAATTGATATAATATTTTTTTAATAATGAAAATAAAAATAATATATTAATACAAAGTTTGGTTTTGGTGATAAATAATTTGGTTATTTAAAAATATCTTAAATTAACAATTTAAATTTAAGGATAATATGGTAGGATCGGATTCGTGACCCAAACGAGTCAATTAGAAGAGCTCTAATCCGTATCAGAGGCGGAAACTAAGAAACGGACAAGAAAGACAGCTTGTTTCACTTAAATTTGCCTTGTATATTGATTTCACACTGATTACAGTCAAACAGCACTTCGGCAGCAATTTGGTACCGGAAGAATGAACAGTTACAAATGATTACGCTCGAAAGGTATTTATAGGGGCAAGGGTTTCGCTTGAAATGACATAAGACATTTCAAGCTGAATCACTAAACTTCTGATTTCGCTTGAAAGTGTCTCATGACATTTTCGAGCAGAATTACCTCTTCGAGTGAAATCAGAACAATTAGACACCTAAATCTCGTATTTTCTCTAACAACGTGCCCTGATCTAACACATCTAGCACTAGACTCGATACAAGATGAAGTCGACAGATGTATGCACTAACAGACTCCCCCTCAGATGTTGACGAGTCTTAAGTGTCGAGTCTTCTCATCTTCAGTCTTTATCAGTCTTCGGGCTTCCAGAATCTCGATCTGATTCTTGTCTCACTCTATCTTCTCCTGAATAACAGCACCAACAGATAATCTCCCCTCGAATGAAGCTTTAAAACTCTTGCATCTCCAGGATTAAAATTCTAGCTCTTGCATCTTCAAATTCTTTCTCTAACATACTCCTCCTCAAAACATACTGGGATCGTAGTCTGTCTTTTACAGGATCAGGATCGAAACCTGGCTTTCTACAAATACCGAGTCTTCAGGTATCGGAACCTGTCTCTCCTCCAGCTCAGGTTATCCTGCACATCCTCTACCCAACACATAAGATTTATAAAAGATAAGATATAACAAATTTAGAAACGTTGCTAATCACTTGAAGACACAACCCTGAATACATCATTTTCAAGAACAAACAAAATGATTTATCATGTCAATTTCTGATGAACCACTTGAATATATATCATTTTCATTTCACACATCTTCAAACAAAAATTTCCCAAACCTGTTCTTCATGATTAGCACTCGGAATTTTGAAATTCAGCTTTTCAACATCAGTTGTCTAAAATCTTTTTGAGTTTTTTCAAAATTTATGCTAAAACACACTGAAAATCTTTTTGAAATTTTTGATATAACCAAAATGAAATGCAGCAAAGAAATATTTACATACAATATTTTTGTGAGTTTGTGTAAGAGGATCATATCAGTTTTTGAGACAAATCACCAACACCGTTAAGCTTTAAACATTTTAAGTTCTAAACAATTCACTTAGATTGTCAGTATACTGATCCACTTAAATCTTCACACAAAGTTCAACTGTTTCGAGATACGAAATTAATGACTTAAGCACTTAAACTTATTCGCGTGTCCCACCTCAGAATATACTCCCGTATCCAGATCCCAATATTCAGTCTTACAGGTGAGTATACCTAGATGATATATGTAAGGGGTTAAATTGCGAAACCGTGAGAGCTCAGGTCAGAACTTCCGTTCAGCAGAGAGATGACGGCTCGACTTTTGGTGGGTCCCCTTTAGAGGATCTTTTTTACAACAGCATTGATTAGCAATTTTATTGTCTCATCATTTATGCTGAGGGCGGCGCTATATTTCAAGCACGCGTAAAGTATTCTCCGGGGACTAGACCATTGCTTCCGCATTATCAGAAGTCCCGGGATAATACCGCAGATATCACTAAGCATAAAGACCTAGTATCTCAGAAAGAGGGGTCCTTCAAACAAGATTTCGGGGGTTACCCATATATCCGAGAGATGTTACCCACGAATTAAGCAAGTTTTAATTTAGGTTTATATCTCGTCACAATCTACTAGATGTGCAAAAACCTACTGGCATATCATCAGTGAGACCGTTTATCACATTTTTCTTTCCAATTCTTTAGCGTGTTGTGATAATCCACTGATGTACTATCATTTCCTCTTTTGTACAACAAAACTCATTTTTGATTTTATCATGTTTTTGCCTTTTTCAAATTTTCAAATGTTTTTGGATTTTCTGTGATTTTTACTCCCCCTAAAATGCAAACACATTTTAGGAAATTTGAAAACAAATTTTGATACTCTACCTGTACAGTTTGTTTTCTAAAAAAATTGACAACCGATATCAAATCGCTTCAATTGGCCATCCACTTGGCATAAACAATCAGAACTCCCCCTCACAAAAACTATTTTCCCATTGTGATTGCAAAACACTTAAGTTTGTTTTAATCAAATGGTTTTTCCAGAAAATTAGTTTTGTTGATTTTCAAACCACTTGTAGGTTAGGGGATAAACTCATCATTTTGTTCTCCAAAATACCACTTGTAAGTATGGTCCAATCAAGTTCAACTTAATGACCTTGATTAACCACTTGTCAATGAAAACCTCTTTCAACCACTTACAGGTTCACTCACCAACTATAATCACTTGTAAACCAACATATAACAATTTAAAAATATCACCTGTAGATTTACCAACAAACATTTCAAGAATGATGCCGATTCCTGCTCCACTCTTACCAACCTGGGAGCTCCGGCAAGTCAGGATTTTATGGTGAAAATGTTGTCACCCAAGCCTGACCAGCCTTGGGTGATTTTGGTGGCAAACATCTGTCCCACCAACATTTTGATTTGTAAAATTCTTGAGCATCCTTAACTTTCCTGTCAACCATCTTTCCAAAAATATGTTTAACTTTTCCATTAAAAGCCTTCTCAACATCAAATTCTCCCTTATCAACGAAGAATTGATTTGAGATCTCTACCTTTCCCACTTTCTTCATCAAATTTTCCTTTGACAATGGAGGAAAATCCTCATCGTTCACCTCTGGAACGGAATTCACAACCTTTTTCTCAACCAAAGACTCCTCTGATTTTATGGAATCAGATTTATTGTCAGAATTACCCTCAAATTTAACCACCCACTTTTGCTTGTTCATATCACCTTTTCTTTTGTAAAACCGTTTTGAACTTTCATTTTTTTTCAGAACTAGAATTTTCAAACATTTTATCCTTTTTCAAAGATAATTCTTTCTTATCAACAAATTTTCTTCTCGAATCAAAGTTAGAAGAAACTCCCTGTTCTTTGTAGTTGGACTTGGGACAATTCCAAGCTATGTGTCCAACTTCTTGGCATTTGAAACAGGTTCTTCTATCAACTCTTTGAGCAAACTTTCTCACATTCTTCTTCACTTCAGCAAGAAATTCTTGATTCGATTGTTTCCAGAACGGTTTCTTTTGTTCTTCTTCTGAACTTCCTCCTGAAACAAATTTTGTATTTGGTTTATAAATTTTCTGATTTTTATAATTTTCTGATGAATTGAAGCCAAGACCTTTCTTTTTGAGATTACCATTATGGTTTGATTTTTTTGAAAACCATAACCTCAATTATAACCCATTTTCTTGTTTACTCTCTGTTGAATTCTTGAAGAAGTGTACTTGTTAGGTTTTCCATCAAGATTTAAATCTTTTATTTCAGAAATATTAATTTCTGTCAGTTTGAAAACCTGTTTGATCATTTCAGTTTTTACACTTCTTATTGGAAATTCATTATCAGAATATAATTTGTCTGAATCATTCAAAGTATAAGCTACTTTGATTGAACCATCACTCAAATTAGATTTTGATAACAAGGATTCCTTATTGTAAACCCTTTTAACCGGTGAACTCGGACTCTTTTCTGACGAACTCGGACTATCAGACTTAGACTCCGACTTTGACTCTTCATCCGTATCTAACACCTGATCGACAACTTTCTTTACTAACTCAGACTCATGATCAGTGTCAGACGCTGTGAATGTAACATCAATATTGTCTGGTAATTCATCAATGATTTCATACTTTAACTTGATGTTGACTGCCTTTTTTAGACGCTCTTCGTTTGGATTCCTGGGTGAATAACTTTCATGGATCGGGGGCGGACATTTGTTATACTTGACACTTGGTTTCTTACCAGTATCAGTATCTTCAGTCTTTTTCTCCATGAATGCCTCAAGACCTGCAACAGTAGGATAAACACGATCAATCAAATAATCACAAGTAGTGTAACTCAACAGTAATCGTTTAATCCTTTCATTCTCAATCTTTTCTAATTCCAAGTCTTGCTTTAGCTTAGCACAGTCTTCGATATACTCATTGATGACGCTCTGCTTTGTCATTAATGTTGCGCTCATTTTTTCCATAGCTTTTTCAATTTCTGAATTTGTCTTTTTTAGACTATCAACTGTCCTGTTCAGCACATCGTACGACTCCTTCACATACTTCACATCAGACAGTAAATCTTCTTTAATCTTTTCTAATTCAGCAATCTTCCTGTTTTTTTCTTCACAAGCTGTGCAAGATTCTGAACATTTCAAACTTGGTTTTTCAACTTCAATCACCTTTTCAACTATCTTCTCAACTTCGATAGTTTTTTCTACTTCAACAAGTTTCTCGACTTCAACAATTTTTTCTATTTCGACAATCTTTTCTACTTCAACAACTTTTTCAACTTCAACTATCTTTTCAACAATTTTCTCAACTTCGACAAGTTTCTCAACTTCGACTATTTTCTCTACCACTTTCTCCACTTCAACATTTTTTTCTATTGCATTTTCAGTCACTACTTCAACTTTTGTTTCTCCAGCTTCTGTCTTCGCCTTTTCATCAGCGAGTAACTTTTCTTCTTCCAGCTCCCTCTTTAAGCGGGCAATCTTCTTCTGATTCAGCATCTCAACTTTATCTGCATAGAAAAAATTAAAACTGTCAGGATCAATGTTTTTCTACAATTGTTAAGATATTCTTCCTCATCATCAGTATTAACATCACTTCCAAGATCTGGAAAAATCGGGATTCTTTTCTGATTAGTCTCATCTTCCAGAACTCGAGCAACTAGAGCTGAACCAGGTATGTATTTGTCCCAACTAAAACCCTCTGCAACCTTTTCATCATCTTGATGAATGATTAAAGCTTTCTTCTTTCCATTGTCAGTGGCACTAGACGATGATGGTTGTTGCTCAATCAGATGAAAAATCGATTTCTGATAATAATTGTTCTTTTCTTGATTCCCGGTTGCTTCTTGATTTTTACACTCTCGTTTAAAATGACCTTTTCCTTTGTAACGGAAACAGGTAACTTTTGATTTGTCAAATCCTAAAGCAGAATTTGCCAGATCACGAAAACCATCTCTGCCCGTGATTTGTTGAAACTTCTCAGCTCTTCTACAAGCACTAGCTAAACACCATTTCACATCCATCAATTCAAGTTCCTCGGCATCAATCTGGTCATAGTCTTCTTTCGTAAGCATAGGATTACCAATTCTTCCTGCAACTAAGCTTTCATACGACTCTAACATGGCGACAAGAGATGCCATGTGTTGCTTAGCCAATTCAGGAGACAGGTTGTGACTATTCTGAATGTGCAAAGTCACATTGCATTGTAGATTTGTAGCATTCTGCTGTTGAGGACTTGATGTTGTGCTATTTGGATCAAAACTTGAAAACGATGAAGAATATCCACCACTATTAGTTGTGGTGCTACCATTTGGACTAGATGAACCATCAGCACTAAAAACAGTTTGGATTTTTGGACTTTGGCTGGAGGTAGCCTCAAAGTTGTTTCCTCGGTAATACAAACTAACATCTTGTTTGGCATTTGGATTTGTCATGATAGCAGTTTTTTGAATATCCAATTCCTGTTCTTCAATTTTCTGAATGAACTGTGCCAAATTCATACTCTCGGATTTCCTCATGAGTTTCACAATCATCAAATATGTTCCCCACTTGTGCTGTGGTAAAGCTTCAGCTAGTTTATCAACCCACTCATCATCCTCTTTCTTAATGTCCAATCTACCCATTTCCAATACCAGATGACAATATCTATCAATTGTCTGCTTTGTTGTTTCATGATCAAACGCTGTAAACATATCAAACGATTTCTTCAATAAAGCCTTTTTGTTTTTGATCATATCTGCACTCCCTCTGAATTTCTGAATCAAAGCTTCCCAAATTGATCTAGTTGTACCATTATGTTGAAGCAAAACAAAAATATCTTCTTTAACTGCTTGCTGAAGAATGTTGATCATCATCTTTTCACTTGTGTATTTCAACTTGTCAGCTTCTGAAAAATCATTAAAACCCTTTTCAAGCCCACGTTCATTCTTTGGTCTCTCGTAATCTTTCAGCAATGAACACCATGCATCAAATTTGTATGCCTGAACCCAGTTCTCAAATCGAATTTTCCATCCCTGAAAATCCTCAATGTACATCAGCTTCGGTGGTTTCTGATGAGATCCTGTCTCATTTTCACTGTACAATGTTTCAGCAGCAGTCACAGGAGCAACCGGTGTCGCAAATGCATTGTAAAACTCGTCAGCCATGATTCGATAACACGTTTTTCAAAAAAAACAATCAATTTCGAGCGGAATAACAATTTAAACGGAATCACAAGTAACTTGGAGCGAAATCACAGTTTTCTGTTTCAAGCGGAATAACCCAAACAACCTTTTCAAGCGGAATCTCAACTAACAGTTTGAAGCGGAATCAATGGTATCTTTTCAAGCGATATAACCACAACACGGTTTCAAGCGGAATCTCTGGTAAATCTCAAGCGGAATCAGCCAGATAATGTCAATCTCAAGCTGAATAAAACACCCTCGAGCGGAATCAGAATGTGTATTTTCGAGCGGAATCACTTCTCGAGTCCATTTTTGTCATTTTTAGGTTTAATTTTGCTGTGAAACTTTCAAGGGTTTGTTAATATTGAATCTTGTATAATCTGTGAAAAATTCAGGACCTTTTGACCGTTTAATCTTGTGCAAATGAAGAAAGAAGGTGTAGAAGTAGAAAAACACAATGAAATCCAGCTGTAAACTGCAGAACTCCTCCTCCTGAGCTCTGATACCAATTGTAGGATCGGATTCGTGACCCAAACGAGTCAATTAGAAGAGCTCTAATCCGTTTCAGAGGCGGAAACTAAGAAACGGACAAGAAAGACAGCTTGTTTCACTTAAATTTGCCTTGTATATTGATTTCACACTGATTACAGTCAAACAGCACTTCAGCAGCAATTTGGTACAGGAAGAATGAACAGTTACAAATGATTATGCTCGAAAGGTATTTATAGGGGCAAGGGTTTCGCTTGAAATGACATAAGACATTTAAAGCTGAATCACTAAACTTCTGATTTCGCTTGAAAGTGTCTCATGACATTTTCGAGCGGAATTACCTCTTCGAGCGAAATCAGAACAATTAGACACCTAAATCTCGTATTTTCTCTAACAACGTACCCTGATCTAACATATCTAGCACTAGACTCGATACAAGACGAAGTCGACAGATGTATGCACTAACAAATATTTTATTGAGTAAATTGCACAAAACATCCTTTAAGTTTCATCAATCTTGCTGGTTTCAGCCTTAATCTTTAAAACTTGCTAAAACCAGCCTTTAAGATTAATTTTTTTACGGGTTTCATCCTTTATCACTAACCTAGTTACTAATCCATGTTAAATGGCCTAACATGCATAACATGTGAGGGTAAAACTGTCATTTCATGCTTGTGAGGTTATCAAACCCAATTCATTTCCAAACCCACAATCATAAATTCACAAAGTCAAATAAGGTTTTACTCCTATTTTATTTCATTAAATCTATATCTATACTATATAATAAAAGAAACCACTTTTGGGACACTTGTCATCATATTAGGCCATGTTTTATAGATAATTATTATTTTAGTTTAATACCTTCAAATTAATTATAGATAATCCTCCTACTAAATATTATTTAGTTTAATTATTACTTTTATATTTATCTATTTACTTCAAATTCAAACTTAGTTATCTAATTTGATATTAGAGTAAATTACGATTTTGGCCCATGTGGTTATATCACTTTTACCCTTTTAGTCCAAAAAGAAATTTTTTTAACATCTGAGCACTCAACGTCTTTTTTCTAACACTTTTGGACCCCCAACGTCATTTTTTCTCACCCTTTTGGCCCCTAAAAGTAAATGGATGAGGTTAGTGTTTGGGGCCAAAAGTATTAGAAAAAAGACGTTGGAGGCTCAGATATTAAAAGATTCATTTTTTTGCTAAAAGGGTAAAAGTGATATAACCACAGAGGCCAAATTCGTAATTTACTCTTGATATTAACTATATATTTGAACGTTTTGTTTAGTTTAGTATTATTTGGTAAACAATGTTACATTTATGAAACCCGTGTAATACACATGGTTTTAAAGATATAACTTTTTTATTTGGTATATAAAATTATATTTATTCAACACGTACAATATGGTTCTTATAGATATAACTTTTTATTATTTGATATATAAAATTATATTTATTCAACTCGTGCAATAAAGGATGTTTTTAAAGATATATTGTTTTATTATTTAGTATATAAAATTCATTTATTCAACTCGTATAATACACGGGGTTATAACCTAGTTGTTCCTATAAGGGGTGGGGCACTTAACCCCTACTTTAATTCCCAATATCTTCTTAGTCACATCATTATAACATTCACTACTCTCTCTTAGGGAGAAAAGAGGTATTCTATGGTAAGTATCCTATACTCGACCAAGTACCACTCGTCAATTCAAAAGGTGCACCAAGTACCTATTAACTTTTTTTTGAAAGGCAAACTTCATAAAAACAAGGTGACCTATCTCCAAGTTGGAAATAGGACCCCCAAAACCAACCAAGATTACATCACGTTAAAGTTACACCAACCTCGCCAATCATCAACCTTGTCGAAGTACCTATTAACTAGTAAGTGGTGGCGGCGCCTACCCTATCCACAAACTTTTTTTTATTTAAATATAGTCAAATGTTATATTAAAAATAAACTTCATTAACTTAAAATAAAAATACATAATTCAAAACAAACGAACTAAAAAAAATCCTACACATTGTCTTCCTCCTCTATGTACGGTAGATCTTGAGCTGGAATTAGCCGTAAGAATGAAAATGTGCATAAAAGTTTAGAGATGGTTGGAATGAAATGAAATGCGATAGAAGTGAAAATGGATGAGATGGTTATTTATAGAGTTTAAAAATTAAATACAAAACCTTTTTTTTAATTAAATGGTCATATTACTGTTTGGTGCATGGTCAACAGGAACAAAAGAGAATCTCGAGCGGGTTTGGGAGCTTGTCAACGCAACCCGTCAAGCCTACCCGTGGGGGTGGCGACAATGTGTTGTCTCAGCTTCGAACCCGGGAAGCCTACCCGCATGGTGCCCCATCCCCCCTTACCCTATTTAGTGGCGTCACTTGAACCGGGCTAACCTCTTTCGTTTTTTCCTTTTTTTTGTTTACAAATATAAATAATTAAACATATATATATATATATGTATGTATATATATACTAGTCGTTTACCCGCGCGATGCGGCGGGAAACATATCACTTAGGTTGGTGAGTTTAGGGTTATGTATGGGGCGGTTCGGTTTTGAGCCATAACCAAAACCAAATTCGCGATACAACGGAAAACACAACACTTGTTAGTAATTTTAAGGGTGAAACTTTGCAATACGATACTCGTTTTTTTTAGTTTATTGATATTCTCTTGATACAATGCAGGACTTGTGGTGGCGACAATTTACAATGCGGAACTTGTTTCTTGTTAGTTTGTTAATCCTATCGTGATATATTGTATAGTACGTCTATTAGTTTTCTTATTCGTAGAAGCGATCTAGTCTATCTATGCCATAAGGTTCTCGGCTAAATAATAAAAAACTTAGATTGGGAACAATCCCTATACCATCATATTAAAAAACTTAGATAACTATTGAAATACAATATATTAAAAAACTTAACCTAACCCTTAATATCTACACTAAAAATCATATTCATCACACTTCTCAACATAATCTCCCAACTCCCAACACCGGCGATTATCATCATCATCATCATCTTCATCGACATCCAACAGATCATCTTCATCGAATCGAGCACTCATTCATCTTCATCGAACAGATCATCTTCATCATCTTCATCAGGTTCATCTTCAAAACAGAGGTTTGGTTTTGTTTGATTCTATAGTTTCAGATCTCATGTGATCATTTGGCTGATTAGAGTACAGATGTAGGTTGTTTATTGAAACTATGATACTTGGTTGTTTGAGAACTGTTTAAAAAGAACTGATCGGATCAGTTTCGGATTGATGTGTTCCTCATTGATTTTTGGTTTGATTTGATGATTTGAATGTGTTATTTGGTTATTTTTGGTTTGATTCGATGATTTGGATGTGTTCCTCATTTTGATTTATGGTTTGATTCGATGAAAAAACAGAGGGTTTCATCATGTTATTTGGGTATTTGGGTATTTTGGGTTCTTAATGTTTGTTTTGCTTGTGAAAAAACAGAGGGTTCTTCATGTTTGTTTTGCTTTGAAAAAACAGAGTGTGTTTATTGGTCATTTGAATGTGTTTGATTCGATGATAATCAGTTAGTATTTGGGTATTTTGGGTACTTCATGTTTGTTTTGCTTGTGAAAAAACAGAGGGTTCTTCATGTTTGTTTTGCTTTGAAAAACAGAGTGTGTTTATTGGTCATTTGAATGTGTTTGATTCGATGATAATCAGTTAGTATTTGGGTATTTTGGGTACTTCATGTTTGTTTTGCTTGTGAAAAAACAGAGGGTTCTTCATGTTTGTTTTGCTTGTGAAAAAACAGAGGGTTCTTCATGTTTGTTTTGCTTTGAAAAAACAGAGTGTGTTTATTGGTCATTTGAATGTGTTTGATTCAATGATAATCAGTTATTTGGGTATTTTGGGTACTTCATGTTTGTTTTGCTTAACAGAGGGTTCTTCATGTTTGTTTTGCTTTGAAAAAACAGAGTGTGTTTATTGGTCATTTGAATGTGTTTGATTCTATGATAATCAGTTATTTGGGTATTTTGGGTACTTCATGTTTGTTTTGCTTGTGAAAAAACATAGGGTTGATTTGTTTTGCTTTGTTCAGGTCTGTTTGTACAGAATGGCTGCGGATGTAAAGATACGCAAAACACCAACTACAAAGGCGAGAACACTTGACAACCTCCTAGAAGATGGTGTGGTGCACACCAGGAAGTGATTGATATGAATGAATATAACCCCAGTGTAGCTCTTGGATTTTCCTTGAAATTCCAGAGCTCGATAAGTACATATCTACCACTGGGGTTATATTCATTCATATCTGCTACATTCCGAAGTGCACCCGTCAGCAAAGATCCACAATTGCGTGTCTCTGTATTGTATGTTACGGTCTTTTGTTATCGAGTCTTTAAGTTCTGTCAAGTCTACGAAGTTGGTATGACGTTTTGTCTCTGTATTGTATGTATTAAAAGTTTACATTTAATATACGTTTTGTCTAAAGGCGACACCTGTCAGTTTTCCGTTTAGTTCTGGTTGAACCTTCATTACAGCCTGAAAGTTAAAATATAAATCAAAGGTGGAAATGAATAGGACGGGTTAACAAATCAAACAGGGATGTAACAAAATTAAAATGTAACCCATGAAAAATAAAATGTAACCCATGAAAAAAAAAATTATTTAGTCAAAAGAATATAAGTATAAGTGAAAGTAAGTTTTCGTGTATGAATGTACAAGTATAACTAAAAAATATTCATTTAGTCAAAAGAATATAACTAAACCACTTTGTATGAATTTTGGGTTGGTCTCAGGTCGGGTCAGTTTTCGTGTATGAATGCTACTTTGATAAGTGAAAGTAAGATTCTTTCCATTGCGCATCAAAGAATGAAATCAAACCATGCCAAAACTCTAAAAAGATGATGATTACACAATACAAAAATAACTTTCTTTTTTTCTTAATATAATTTGTGTTCATAAATACAACAAATTGAAATACGCATATCAACATGGTCAAAGCTTCTGAAATCATACATAATGACTATCAAAACAAAACTGGTACACTTTAGCGATCGGAATGTTGTTGCCTTTATATTCTTTCTCGTTTCTACTCGTCCAAAGTCTCCATATCGTAGCGAAAGCCACAACTCCCACCTTCTTCCAAGCCTTGGACCCAACTTGACTTCTAAAGTACTCCAGCATTCACCTTGGACCCAACTTGACTTCAGTTCAGACATATTATGCATCATAACCTCACAGGCTCAGCTTATGCATCATAGCCTCAACACTTTCAGTTTAGATATATTATGCATCATAACCTCACAGGCTCAGCTTATGCATCATAGCCTCAACACTTTCAGTTCAGACATATTATGCATCATAACCTGCTCATTTGATTATCAAAACATCTGCAGAGTGAGAACTATGCAACATGGATATTGCCCCGCCAAGATGCTACTCGGATCTTCTATGTACCCTCAAAATACAATCATCATCACAGTCTATTGTGTTGTGTAACCTCGCTTTAAAGCATGATGTACAAGAGTAATTTGCCACTAAACTTAAACAACCTTTAAAGCATGATGTACAAGTGTTTCGTGTATGAATGCTACAGATTAAGAACACAAGCTCAGCTTTTGCATCACAGCCTCAAACACTTTCAGTTCAGACAGATTAAGAACACAAAATCCGGAGTACACAACTCCTTTGTCAAATGAATCCGGA
Source organism: Helianthus tuberosus (assembly GCA_030545235.1). Taxonomy (NCBI): domain Eukaryota; kingdom Viridiplantae; phylum Streptophyta; class Magnoliopsida; order Asterales; family Asteraceae; genus Helianthus; species Helianthus tuberosus. The sequence continues at coordinate 153,271,649 of CM060448.1, read as the reverse complement.
GTACACAAAATCTGGAGTACACAACATGAAGAACCCTCTGTTTTTTCAAAAGCAAAACAAACATGAAGTACCCAAAATACCCAAATAACTGATTATCATCGAATCAAACACATTCAAATGACCAATAAACACACTCTATTTTTTCAAAGCAAAACAAACATGAAGAACCCTCCGGATATATACTTTCTTTCACTCAGACTAAACACTCTATTTGTTCTCTGTTTTGCTTTCATACTGAAACCCTAGCAACTCCAACTCGGTTCAATATATGTTGTGTAAGAAAAATATCACAATAAACATCAAACTATAGCTGATTGATTTCGATACACCACCTGCTCATTTGCTTATCAAAACATCTGGAAGACTCAGACATGTAATTAAGAGATGAACACAACTACGGGTAAAGCCATGGCTGCAACACACGGTTGCAGAGTGAGAACTATGCAACCTGGATATTGCCCCGCCAAGATGCTACTCGGATCTTCTATGTACCCTCAAAATACAATCATCATCACAGTCTATTATGTTATGTAACCTCGCTTTAAAGCATGATGTACAAGAGTAATTTGCCACTAAACTTAAACAACCTTTAAAGCATGATGTACAAGTGTTTTAAGCACAAGAAACACATATGTAACCTCACAGGCTCAGCTTATGCATCATAGCCTCAACACTTTCAGTTCAGACATATTAAGAACACAAGCTCAGCTTTTGCATCACAGCCTCAAACACTTTCAGTTCAGACAGATTAAGAACACAAGCTCAGCTTATGCATCATAGACTCAACACTTGCAGTTCAGACAGATTAAGAACACAAGCTCAGCTTTTGCATCACATTATAACTCTTTTTAATAAACTTTTTGAATTTAAAGTAACAATTGATTTAAAGTAATGAATCAGGTTAAAACTCTAAACAGCTTTGCACTTGCATCAAATTATAACTCTTTTTAATAAACATTTTGAATTTAAAGTAAAAATTGATTTAGTTTTTTATGACAAAAAAATTGAACAGTAACCTGTCAGAAAGACTTTCGAAACCTTTTTCAGAAACCTAACTCCTGATTTTATAGTTGAACAGTTGACAACCTTTCAAAGACTTTTCACAAAAAGTCTTTGAACAGTTGACAACCTTTCAGAATCCAAAATATTTTACTGCTATCCTTTTTGAATTTTTTTACTGACGATGACTGTTTAAATATAGCTGTAAAAGCAAACACTGTTCGGATTTGTCAGAAAGGAAGCATGCTTGGAAGTCTATAAATTCAACTGCATTCATCACAATTCATCACAACTCTACAAGCACTCAACTTAGATACTAAAACCTTCAGTAACATAAGCATGTAAATCAGCTACAAACATACCAGATCTGTAACAAACATAAAGGCTAAAATCATTTTAAGCACATTATATATCTATCTATATCTATATCTATACTCTATACTCTATACTACTTTAATAAGCATATAGGAAGGACAGAAATGGTCATTTGCCACTTTACAACCATTTGAAGCCCATTGTACAACATTTAAAGCACAAAGGTGTTGAAAAATCCTTCAACAACACGCGGACCAGCTCATATAAACTAACCGGATGCATTTGACCCGTTTTAATCAAATGGATCCAATATATACTTTCTTTCAAAACATCTGGAAGACTTAGACATGTAATTGAGAGATGAACACAACTACGGGTAAAGCCATGGCTGCAACACACGGTTGCAGAGTGAGAACTATGCAACCCGGATATTGCCCCACCAAGATGCTACTCGGATCTTCTATGTACCCTCAAAATACAATCATCATCACAGTCTATTGTGTTATGTAACCTCGCTTTAAAGCATGATGTACAAGAGTAATTTGCCACTAAACTTAAACAACCTTTAAAGCATGATGTACAAGTGTTTTAAGCACAAGAAACACATATGTAACCTCACAGGCTCAGCTTATGCATCATAGCCTCAACACTTTCAGTTCAGACATATTAAGAACACAAGCTCAGCTTAAGTTATGCATCATAGACTCAACACTTTCAGTTCAGACAGATTAAGAACACAAGCTCAGCTTTTGCATCACAGCCTCAAACACTTTCAGTTCAGACAGATTAAGAACACAAGCTCAGCTTTTGCATCACAGCCTCAAACACTTTCAGTTCAGACAGATTAAGAACACAAGCTCAGCTTATGCATCATAGAGTCAACACTTTCAGTTCAGACAGATTAAGAACACAAGCTCAGCTTTTGCATCATAGCCTCAAACACTTTCAGTTCAGACGGATTAAGAACACAAAATCCGGAGTACACAACAAGAGTAATTTGCCACTAAACTTAAACAACCTTTAAAGCATGATGTACAAGTGTTTTAAGCACAAGAAACAAATATGTAACCTCACAGGCTCAGCTTATGCATCATAGCCTCAACACTTTCAGTTCAGACATATTAAGAACACAAGCTCAGCTCATGCATCATAGACTCGACACTTTCAGTTCAGACAGATTAAGAACACAAGCTCAGCTTTTGCATCACAGCCTCAAACACTTTCAGTTCAGACAGATTAAGAACACAAAATCCGGAGTACACAACAAGAGTAATTTGCCACTAAACTTAAACAACCTTTAAAGCATGATGTACAAGTGTTTTAAGCACAAGAAACAAATATGTAACCTCACAGGCTCAGCTTATGCATCATAGCCTCAACACTTTCAGTTCAGACATATTAAGAACACAAGCTCAGCTTATGCATCATAGACTCGACACTTTCAGTTCAGACAGATTAAGAACACAAGCTCAGCTTTTGCATCACAGCCTCAAACACTTTCAGTTCAGACAGATTAAGAACACAAAATCCGGAGTACACAACTCCTTTACCACCCACCGGCAACTGTAAAAGCAAAATTGAATCTTATCAGTAACATTAGATCTATAACAAACATAATCAGCTACAAACATACCAGATCTGTAACAAACATAATCAGTAACATAAGCATGTAAATCAGCTACAAACATACCAGATCTGTAACAAACATAATCAGCTACAAACATACCAGTTAGTTTATATGAGCATGGGGGCGGATGTGAATGAAATGAAATTAGGGTTTAGATTTAGTGAAAGAAAGTATATATTGGATCCATTTGATTAAAACGGGTCAAATGCATCCGGTTAGTTTATATGAGCTGGTCCGCGTGTTGTTGAAGGATTTTTCAACACCTTTGTGCTTTAAAGGTTGTACAATGGGCTTCAAAAAAACCTAAACTAAAGAACACATACCACATCTGGTTATCCAGTAGTAAACAAACAAACATTTCGCAGAATAAAAAAGCTACGGCTCAAACAATACCTTGTTGAAATTGTGTAGAGATCGACTCCACATGATACTTGCAAGATAAACACAATAATCAACTTCAAATTAAAGATACAAACTTCTTTAAAGAAAAAAAACAAAACTACAAAACACATACCACATCTGGTTATTCCGGTGCACCCTAACACGAACAACTCAACGGCAGATCTGAAATATTACACAGATCCGATTCAAATTCCAGATGATACTTGCAAGATAAACACAATAACCAACTTCAAATTAAAAATACAAACTTCTTTAAAGAAAAAAAACTAAACTACAGAACACATACCACATCTGGTTATTCCGGTGCACCCTAACACGAACAACTCAACGGCAGATCTGAAATATTACACATATCCGATTCAAATAACAAAAAAAAAAGATACTGTAAAAAGAAAGATACCGAGCGGTCAAACCAGTCGATCTGGTGTTGGATCTAGAGAGATTCATCGCTGAGGAAGCGTATATCTTGAAGCGACTGGTAAAGAAACCCTAGAAACGGTGGTGATGATAATGAGGAAGTCGATCTGGTGTCGGATGTAAAGAGATTCATCACAGAGAAACCCTAGATCTTGATCTTGGAGCGCCTGGTTTTGAAACCCAAGAACCGTGTCTAGTGAGAGAGAGAGAGAAGAAGAAGAAGAAGGATGGGGGCGGATGTGAATGAAATGAATATTAGGGTTTAGATTGAGTGAAAGAAGGTATATATTGGATCCATTTGGGTAAAACGGGTCAAAGAGATCCGGTTAGTTTGTATGAGTTGCTCCGCGTGTGTTGAAGGATTTTTCAACACCTTTGTGCTTAAAAGGTTGTGCAATGGGCTTCAAATGGTTGTAAAGTGGCAAATGACCATTTCTGTCCTTCCTATATGCTTATTAAGGTAGTATATATATATATATATATATCATGGTTGTAAAACAAGGTTTCCAAGGCCGAGTACTCCCCGAGTAGTCGCTACAAGGTAGGCTGCCGAGGCGACTTTCTCTAACTCCGCCTAATTACTCGGAATCGATCAGACGCGGTCAAACTCGGCCAAAATCGGATCTAGTAGGTCAATTTGGGCCGTGTTTGACTTAAAAAATAATAAAACATAATTTATATGACTATCGTATTAAATAATGAGTATCATTTTCACGTATTATGTTATAAATATTAGTAAATTTATGTTGTTAGTCATATGTTTAATTTCTGAAAACTAATTTCTTTATAATTTAACATGTCCGAGTACTCCCCGAGTACTCTCCGCCTATGCCGAGTACTCTCAACTCCCCGGTCGACCGACTAGGGACCGTCTAGCGACTTTTGCAACCATGATATATATATATATATATATTCAATCACATAAATGATTAAACACATATTTAACTAAAACATTCCCAAAAAATTAAAAAAATACATTCCTAAAAATAAAAACACATTACTAATAAAAATAATTAATCCTAGACAAATTGGAAATAAATAATCCCACCTAACTCAATTTGTCCGATAATAATCACAACTCAGTTATTGGCGAACTGGTCAATTTTTTTTTTTTTTTGTAAAATAGTCCGCCGTTAAAATAGCTTAACGGAGTTAAGTTTTTTTCTAAATTACAAATCGATGTTTTAGGGCTTTTGATCAGAACGAGGATACGAGTCGATTGATGTAAAACTTACCTCGAAATACTGCCCCAACCCATGAAACGGTGCTTCAATTCGGGTGTTTAAACTTCCAATTAACAAAAATCAAGCCATTTCGAGCACAATTTCGAGGTAAGTTTTACATCGATCGACTCGTATCCTTGTTCTAATCAAAAGCCCTAAAACATCGGTTCGTAATTCGGAAAAAAAAAAAACTTAACTCCGTTAAGCTATTTTAACGGCGGACTGTTTTACAAAAAAAAATTTGACCGGTTCAGATTATTTTCGGCCAATAACTGAGTTGGGATTATTATCGGCCAAATTGAGTTAGGTGGGATTATTTATTTCCAATTCTCCTTAATACTAATCACCCAATAATGTTGGGGGCGTGGAGACGGAACGATCACTGACACAACCATCCGACTTGTGCGAACCCGCCATTTGACGAGGCGAGGTTTCGGGTGTTAGGGAGAGCATATCCTACATATTCCTCCCCCGGGTCAGTTTCTTAGCCTTCAGCCCATGTTGGGACGTCTTGTGCTAGGTTCGGGTTTGTTGGTGGAGGAGTTCAGCAGTGCAGGACGAGACATCGTACCAATTCTTATACTCGCAAGTTAAAGTCGACTCATGGTTAAATCATATGCCAAGTTCAACTCTTCAATGGTAAAATCGTGAGGATGTTGTGGTCAGTAGTATTCATAAACAGGAAGTTTGTTTGTAGGCGCTTGGTTTGTAGGTTGTTGGTTTGCAAGACGTCTTGGTCATCGGAGGTTTGACGGCGGTGATTTTGAAGGTTGCGGGTTTAAACGACATGTTGATCGCCGACCGTCTGAAGATTCCTTAGGTTCGGTAGGAAACTGATAACCTCCACCCATGTTAATGGATTATGGTGAGAAAATATTGTGTGTAGAGAATTAGTAAAAATGGTAGAGATATGGGGCGGAATAGAATTGAATGTGAAAAGAAATGGTTTAATATGAATGGTAAATGTTTAAAATTTAAATACTTTAAATGAAAATTATTTTGTTACATTAATGGCTATATTGTCGTTTAAAAAAAGCATTCACCTTAGGGTGAAAGGAGTGGTTACCTATTTGGAATAGGTAAACTCCTCATTCATCCAATCAGACAATGTCACGTCAATTTACCTAATTTGTTTACCTGATGCTCAAAAACATTGGTTGTGGTTTACCTAATGGGGTTTAGGTAAACTATTTTAAAAAAGGGAAAATGTGTGATTGATTGAGAAGGCATGGACCCCACCACACACCCATCTCTCTCTCCCCTTCCATCCCTCTCCCCGACTCGGTGAACCTTCACCGATTTTGGCCACCAATTCGGTAACTTTTGATCGGTAAACTTATTGGCGATGGATGGGGGTCGGTACTGAGTGGGTTTACCGCCCCCAGTCCGCTCACCCTTACACAACAAACAAATCAATCGGTAACTTTTTTAACCCCCCCCCCCCCCACCCCCTTTACCCACCCCCTTTACCCACCCCCTACCCGCACCACTAACGGCTAGGGGTGTTCAAGATCGGATTATCCGTTTTTCGGATATCCGAAAATTTAGGAAAGTGAATATTAATATCCGAACCCGTATTCGAAATTTCGGATACGGAATCGGATATCCAAACAGATATCTGAATTTATAAAAATATTCAAAAAATTCGTTTCGTGCATAGATTAAAACTAAACTTATATTTGAATTTACAAATTTTTAACGTTGAAAACAAAGAACTTTTATAAATCCACATCTGTATCCAATTATTTTCTATATTTTAGTTTATTCCAAACGAAATATAGTGCTCATATATTATATATGTTAAAAAAAATTGTAAGTTTTCGGATATCGGATAATCCGATTATCCGAAAATTTTAGAAATCTACGTCCGAATCCGAAAATTCGGATTATCCAGTTTTCGGATATCTGAATTTTTAGATATCTGAAATTTCAGATATTTCGGATATGGATTTTTGGATATTTCGGATTCGGTTTCGGGTCTGGATTTTTTAACACCCCTACCGACGACGATGTTTGTAACGGGTAGGGGTTACCCGCTTGCAAAAAACTGGGTGCCCCAAGTCCCCTAATGGTGTCACTTTAAATGCCATATTCTATGAAAATTTTCATCTTGTTATCTTCCCTCAAGAACTTCAAGACAAGTTAGTATCTAATCAAACAAGCATTAGCCCATCCATCTTCATATATCTACAAAATTAATTAATAAAACATTGTTGTTATATATTTTGTTAAATTTTAATGTTGATATACAAACATTTAAATTTGAAATAAATTGTAACTAGAGTAAATTACAAAAATCGTCATTTATGTTTATACTAGATTTTGCAAAGTGTGTACTTTGTCTTCAAAAAATACAAAAAACGTACTCGATGTTTACAAAGTCTTGCACATTATGTCCTTTAGCCCAACTCAGTTAGTTTTCATGGTTAAATCTGACCAATAAGACCCCACATGAGGGTATTTTGGTCATTTTACCCTGATGCCAACATAAAAAGATGATTTTTATAACTCAATAAACCATATATCTCTCTATATCAACACTTTCTATCCCTCTAACTATTGTACCACCACCGCCACCACCACCACCTCCACCACCACCATCGCTACCAAACAAACCCCAATCCATATTCAAACAAACGCACCATATTCAAAACCCCAATCTAGATTGAAGCTACCAAACCCCTAACATTCAAACGTAGCAAAAACCCCCATCACCAATGTCACACCCGCATCAGAGGCGGAAGCGTACGGTGTGACTTGGTCGGTTTTCATTGCATACGATGTAAGTAAACAAACTATATGAAATAAAACATGCACGATGTTCATCCATTACCATAATAGAAATTAAAAGTCATAAGTTGTTTGGAACCAAAGACAACATGAGTTAATAAGTTTTACCAAAATAGGCTTGTCCAAAATAAAGTTTTTAAACAACAAGGCTTTGCATCCTATGTCCTATTCGAAGACAGGATATATGGACCAAACCCTTCAAATGTGGATGACATCGACTTCTTGACAACCTTGAAACCTTGTAGCTTTCCACACCAAGATCCAATTAATTTCCTAAAATACATGTAAGTTTGAACACATCAACAAAAGTTGGCGAGTTCATGTGTTTTAAACTTCGCATCAAATGAATCTTAAAAACATTTGAAAGTTCAAGTATCGAAAACTGGTATGTAAAGCGTCAATGAACTTGTTGATCATTAGTGTGTAGCTAGGACATTAATATGTGTGCCGACATAGGAAGCACTCAACCCATAGACGACTTAGTTCCGATTGCCGACTGGGACACAAAAGCACTCCATGCGGCCTCACTAGGACCCATGAGTGGGGCTCGCCCGTACCCGATAGATCTACCCCTTTTGTTCCTTGGTCCTCAACAGGATTAATGGTTCTTAAGTGCGCGTCTATTCGCACATGATCCGACTATTTCATTCCATAGCTTAAGCATACCACAGTAACATGTACCCCCCCCCCCCCCCGAGAGTTATAAATTATAAAACTGAAAACGTTTAAAAGAAAGGGGGACATGAACTCACAGTATTGCGTCCGTAATTAGTATGCGCTAGCAAGCAGGGTATCCAATGCGCGAGTTAACCTACAAGTGTTCTAACTTATTAGACACTTGGGTTTCTATTAAATCGTGTACACGTTGCTCATCTTAAACGTTATTGTATTTGTTATGTATTTGGAACCCTTGAGTATTTTAATATGTTGGCATTTGTTTCGTATATTTGTTTTAATATATATATATATATATATATATATATACTTCTTAAATATATATTTTGCATTCATAATGTATACGAACGGGCCTCGCCCTTCGTGAGTCTTCGTGCCTTGCACGAACATAAGTGAGCTTAGCCCATGAGATTCCTTCTGCCTTGGACTACTGAGAATGGGCCTAGCCCATTTGAGACTCCGTGTCTTACACGATATAATTGGGCCTAGCCCATGAGTGTCTTTGTGCCTCGCACAAGTAAGAATGGGCCTAGCGTAGTTGAGTCTCCGTGTCTCACACGGTATAAGTGGGCATAGCCCACGAGTGTCTTTGTGCCTGGCACAAGTAAGAATGGGCCTAGCCCATTTGAGTCGTCGTGTCTCACACGGTCTAAGTGGGCCTAGCCCAAAAGCGTCTCCATCTTGCGCACGAGCGTATGTTCGTTATGCGTTATATATTAAATATATATATTTTTATGTTTAGTTAACCTCGTTCACATGTACATGTATGTTCGGTTCGCTTACGTATATTTGCTTCACAAATATATATGTATATCTTTTCAAGATATAATAGTTAAAATATTTATTTTTAACACCGTATTTACGTTAATGTACATGTACGGTATTCTTTGTGAGTGTACACTTCAACAAGTGTATTTGAGTACATCATTATGTACTTGCGGATTTTATACGTGTACCATATTTATACTTGTACTTGTACATTTCATCATTGGTATTTACGTCGTATTTATAAGTATTTGTATACATGTACACTTCTTGTATTCTTGTGATTCCACCAAGTGTCTTATTGTACGTATTCGTATACTTGTATACCAGTATTTTACACTTAGTGAATATTTACTTTATACTTTGCTAATATTTACTATACACTTTCCGGAATTTAGAAGTTTTGAAAATATATATCGTTTGAGTCTAAAAATTATATTATTTTTAGAGTTTCGTTGTAGTAACTAAGTATATATATATATATATTGTGTCGAGAGTGTCTGCGTCGCAACCCCCGACCCCTACCCCGGGAGCGGGTGCCGCGAGATCCAGATCAGTGGTATCGGTGTTTATTAATTTAGCAGCGGAATACATCAGGACCGTAGTTAGGAAATATTTTTATCGGAGTAAAACACCAAGCTTTTTATATTAATAAATCATTGGGATAAAACCCAAGTTCATTTGACAATACATTTGTAGGGATAAACCCTAATTATTGAAAATAAAAACTCATTTTTGTTTAGGTAACTTTTATAGCCACTTTTCCAAGCCTTTAGTGCTCTCCACCTGGCTTCTATTGGCTTTCACATTGTGTTACCTGAAACGTGTTTTAAAAACATTTTATCAGCAAGAAATACTGGAAAGTACATTCCATTTTGTAAAGCATATGTTGTTTACACATTACAGTATTAATGGCAATTACAATGTTTATACCTACACAATTACTCGGTCAGTACGTGTCACTCAACGGATCTGTGACTATGGTAATATCACACATTGGATACCCATGCCCAATTGTGAAGGTTATCAAGTACTGTATACAAACCCCATAATAGTGGCAGCAATTGTAGAATTACAAAGACTTAATCACTGTAATTGTATTTGAAAACATTTAAGGTTTTGGTAAAACATTTGACTCACAAACCGTACTCACGAATAGTGAGGAAAAGTGAATATACTTACATTATTGTCTAAGGTGATACTACTATAGCTTCCTGGTGATTCTCCTGGTTATTATCTATTAAAATTAAACAATGCACACGTGTTAGTAAAATAACCCAAATCACATTAACCGTACAACTCGAGACAGAATTCCAATGACTGAGTCAGGTAGAGCCTTGACATGCATTACGGAATCCTAAATCAATCAGGTGTAACACGAGACAGAACTCCAACGACTAAGTCGGGCTGAGCCCTGACATGCGTTACGAAGCCCTAAATCGATCGTTTAGGGTAACAGCAGGGTTATAATACTTACAACGAGGCAGAGCTTCGCTTTATAGAGGTATTATGCCAGGGTATAATTTCTACTATTTAGAAATTGAGAGAGAAATCGGAAAGTTGAACGAATTCAAATGAAGCCAAAACCTCCTATTTATAGGCTTTTCGTATGGCGGCTCGCGCCCCGCGAAGAAGACAGGGAAGGCCTTCGCGGCCCGCGACGCAGTAAGTTAGGCCGTAGGCTTGGCCAGTCAGCAAGTCTAGCTTTGACACGTGTCGACACGTGTCGGCATGGGTGTCCGGCAAGCAACAGATGCTCGCGCCCTGTGAGAGACCAAGGAGGTCTTGGTCGCGCCCCGCGAGAAACCTATTATTTTTGTTTTTTCTTATTTTTAATAAGTACAGGGGTATTCTGGGTCCGTTTCTCACGTACGGGGTATATACGGAACGTTTTAGGGTCACGTTAAGGGTTCTAGGAGGGTTGTTATAGTCTGAATGCCGTAGATACGATGTGCACGTTCCTTGTCGTGATGCTAAGGCCATTGTTGCCGGTGACGACGTATTATGTCAGTTATAGAGTTTAAATTATATTTCGTGTCGGTTTTGGATATATATTGTATGGTTTGTCCGATGTCCGATTGTCCGTTGTCCGCATTGAGTTTTGGGTTTAACACAAGTATGTTTCATGTGTGTATTTTTGTGGAATAAATTCCCAAGTATAAGTATACTTGAAGGTTCATGTCCGTTTTTTACATTTAAGTATTTATACATTCTTCATGTATATGGTATATTTTTTTGTATTTGATTAGTATGTCCCTAACTTCTAGTACATACATACAAATACTCAAGTATTTATACATATACCCACATGAAGGTAATCAGAATATATATATATATAACCCCTAAAAATATATATAACTAGATAATATCTATTTTAACTTATGAAATATATATAAGTGTTTATTAAAAACCCTTATAGTTTAGGGGTTAAACTTTTTCATTAAAACTTTCTTAATCATGATTAGGGTTGCTAATCATGTTTAGCCTTGTTAATCACCCTGTTAATTACACTTTAATCGCGATTAACATTTTAGAAAATTTCGTCATAGTTTCCCCTAAACTATGGTGTTTTCCACGTTTTAAAAATGTATTTTAAACATTTTTAATCCCATAATCACAATCAATCTCAAATCAAGTTTCAAATACCCAATTTTGCATGTAACATTTTATACATAAATATACTCCATGAACTTTATATATATATATATATAGAAACGAGATCGGGAGAAAACGCTCAAAAGTGTGAGAACGGTGAGAACGCTTCCTGGCCAAACACGTGTCACCCGGCTTAGAGAAGGGCGGAGGGGCTTTTTGTCCTTTCATCTTCTGCTTTTCCAGTTCCGCTTTTCCCGATATTGTTTTAATTTTTGGTTTTTAAGATTTTTTGCGTTAACCAAATTCAACAATTTATGGCGTTTTAATGGTTTCATTGTATCAACATTTTGGCGTTTATGGCGTTTATTCACATCGTATGCCATTGGAACCCAGGGGGACAAGAAATCTATTTGAATGGCGTTTTTCAAGGGGTTTTAAACAAGATGGCCCATTGTTCTGTTATTTTTTATAAACATTTTGATGTTTGGGTTATCTTGGCGTTTTACAATTGTTGGATTATATTTCAGCCACAGTAAAAAAAATACAAGCGAAGAAAATAAATTAAAAATCATAATCGGATCTCTCTTCACAATATTCACTGTCATCAGTCTCTCTGTTCTTTAATAGTACAAGAACTGACACCAAAATATGGCGTTTTATGTAAAACTTAACAAACCCATTGGTTTGATTATTTTCCCTGCTCGTCTGTTGAAGTGGTTTTTTTGTGGATGTTTGGGGACATAGATCTATGACGTGTGGGTGGGTTTTTCGCTTTTTCTTCATGTTGATCTTCATCTTTATCATCATCCCACTCTTCAGTGTCATTGATCTCTTCTCCCCATCCAAGCCTTCTTCAAGAACAAAAAATACAAAATGACATATGACTGGCATTAGTATCTTTTTCTTTAATTTTTGTCCATCTCATGCAGCAAAATCTTACTGAGTTACACGCCTCCCCTAACAATTCATTCAGTGAAACTTGGCGAATAACAATACTGAATATCCAAGAAAGCATATTAGCCATCTTTGATTTTATTGGCGTTTTACAGTGAGTGGTATTTAGTAGAATTGGCGTTTTTTTTTTTTTTGATCAAATGGAAGTTGCTGAGATGTATCATTTTATAGGATCTCTTTTTGGCGCCTAAGTTAGGCGGTGCGTTATTATAATAAAGTATTCGTCTTTTCAGTTACTGTTTGTAAGCTTTATCTCTAAAGTCTGTAACACGTCCCATCTTTCAAGTTTGGCGTTTTATATTCTAATATAATAAATTTCCCCTATCTTCGGTTTTTCTGATTTGAAGTTACTGTTTCTAGTTACATTTTCAAGATTGTTTGTTTTTTTTTTTTTTTTTTTGGTTTTTTATAATACTTTTTGAAACTAATTTTATTATAGTTTGGGAGTTTTTGGGGGGCGTTTAACATGATGATATCGTTTAAACAAGCATTTTGGCTGTTTTGGCGTTTTTATTATATATGGCGTTTTTATTTATACAACAATCAACTGAAAAGAAAATAAAAAAAGGATTCATAAAAAAAGTTTTTTTATAATACTTGTCCAAAGTAATTTTATGATGATTTGATAAACGCCAAAGGTGTAAGACATTTGCCTTTTTGGCGTTTTTATTAGATATGGCGTTGTTTATTAAATAACAATCAACTGAAAAAGAAAATTAAACAAAATAAATATTGATCTTCAAATCTTCACTGTCACCAGTCTCTTTCTTCTTTTGAAGCATCTTCACTGGCTGTTTCGACTTTCGTATGAAATCAGCCTCTTTTTCTATAATTTTTGTCCATCTCATGCAGCAAAATGTTATTGAGTTTACACCCTTTCAGCCAAAATGTTATCTTTTTTGGCGTTTTACCGAGAAAAAAATGCCACAAAATAAACCATCTTAAAACTGTAAATTTGATCATGCTGAAATCAATAAAGTGTTGCTGTATGGTGTTGGATAACACTGTTAATCCTCGGTTAAGAAAGATAACTGACAATGTTGTCCACACCATACAGCTACACTTTATTGACAGCAATATATTTGATGTTTGGGTTTTCTGGCGTTTATCAGTCGAATGGTATATATTAAATATGGCGTTTGGGGTTTTCGTTTGTGTTTTTTAATTGAAGGTCTGATTTGTTGTTTATATAGGATTTTTTTGGCGGTTTTTTTAGGCGGGATTTTACTATAATTAAGTTTGGCGTTTTATATCTAATGGCTTTTTTAGCAGAATGTTGTGTGATTTTTGTTTTGGCGTTTTATTTTTCATGAGATGGCGTTTTGTTTGTAGTAGTCAAAAGACGCTTTTACCCTTAATGAAGCACGTCCACGTAATAAAATTGATGTTATTTACGAAAATGCCACCGCGCCAATCTAGTCCATAGATATTTTTGATCGGAAGATCGATAAGCGTTCTCACCGTTCTCACACTTTCTACCGTTTTCTCTAAATCTCGACCCTATATATAATTGATAACCACACTTTTTAAAAAATGATGACACTTATATATTTGTTTAACAAGATCATTTAAACCATCATATTTATAACACTTTTTAACCTTGTTCTTTCATTTAAACAACTTTGTTTAATACACTTTTAAGGCCATTATAGTGTAAATCATGGTTTTTAACCTTTATAAAAGTTATATATGTTATAAATCACTTTTAAGTAGTAGTGAAGTTCATGGACCATGAGGTTGATCGTTCAGACAGTTTCAATAACCATATGCTTTCATGCCATTCGTTGATCGTTCAGACAGTTTTCAGAACTTGCTGGCATGAATAGTGTGTTCAGTGAATAGTGTTTTTCAGCATTTAGCCAACATATTTGGACATAGTTTGTTGTTTTCTCGCGACGCAACGAAAGCGACAATATCACTTGTTACGTTTAACCATGCACTGTGATTGATAGACTTTGTGTGATCTAATCATGCATCAATTAAGTCATAAACGAACGTAATTAACGTATAATTAATTGTTAAGTTGTACGAAATTACCATTATTTTGCCAGTTGTCACACCACCCACCTTCCACCACCACCACCACCACACACCCACACCACTGGTCATTGCCACCAGCACCCACCTTCCACTTCCAACCGTCGTTTCAGTCCAAAACACCGCAAACCCCTTTGGGTGACTCTTCGGCTCAGTGTTGTAAAAGTCGGATTCCAAGGCAGAGTACTCGGCGAGTACTCGGTCCTCGGAACCCCTCCGAGGCAACTTCCTCCTAGGCGGACTCAATTAGTCGGCCTCGGTCAAACTCGGCGCCTAGTCGGCGCCGAGTCGGACGTAGTCGGAAAGAGTCGGTCTAGGCGGTCAACGTGGTTTGTTGACTTTTAATTAGTCAAAATCGGTCAAAATCGGCCTACTCGGACTACTCGGCCTTGTACTCGGACTACTCGGACTTGTATTCAGAATATTTAAACTTTAAACATGTTTCATTTTAAATTATACTCAGTTGACATGAATTATGCTTATTTTAACATATGTATAATATATAACAATTAATTTTCTTTATAGTTACCATGTCCGCGTACTCCCCGAGTACTCTCCGAGTACTCCGATTACTCCCAACTCCCCAGTCGGCCGACTAGAGACCGCCTAGCGACTTTTACAACACTGCTTCGGCTTCACCACCAACAACTAATCCACCACCAATAACTAATCCACAGCCAACAACCATCACCACCTCCAACAATAACAACCAACCCACCACCAAAAACCAATCCACAGCCAACAAACCACCACTACCGACACCGATTTTGGGAAGGGTTAACCATCAAGGGAGAAACGAAACCTAAAGGTGGAAACATACCTACTCGTCAGATTCCTTCTGGAACCGTCGCCGCCATTGCTAGAGTTTAAACACTTCTATGTTTACACTACTAATGACCCGAATGCAATAGATTTTGAGTCGTAGACAGAGGGCCACTCCTACCTGCAACCATTGTCGCTGCTCTTCCACCGTCTCCGCGGTGAAGATCGTGGTTAATGGTGTGGGTCGTCAGAATCTGAAAAGCTCATCTCCGGCGGGGCGTGCGATTAAGAACCTGATCTCTGGCGGGGTTGTGCGATGTAGATGGTGTGGGTCGTCTGAATATATAGTTAGAGAGGGAGAGAGATAAGAGAGAGTTAATAAAGAAAGGTTGATTTTTTATTTTTATATGTAAATTTTTAATTGTTTTAAATTTTATTTATCTTATTTGTGATATATATTTTAAATAAATGAGTAAATGACCAAAATACCCTCATGTGGGGTCCTTTTGGTCAAATTTAACCATGAAAACTAATTGAGTTAAGGCTAAAGGACATAACGTGCAAGGGTTTGCAAACATCGAGTACGATTTTTGTACTTTTTGAAGACAAAGGACACACTTTGCAATCTAATGTAAACATAAAGGACAATTTTTGTAATTAAAATGGAATTGCATAAACAGGTGAGGGTTTGATAACTCGAATGGCCAACTCGTTGAATATTGTTACTCATTGAATACATAAGCAAATTTATAAAATCTTAAACTTAAAGGTCGGTGAATTCTTTATATAAGCCCCTCCTTTTTTTCGGTGTTTACTAGGGGTGTGCACCGTTCGGTTCAGTTCGGTTTTTGGGTAAAATCAGAACCGTAACCAAAAGTTCGGTTTTTGGTTTTTAAAAACCGTTCGATTTCGGTTATTTCAGTTTTAGCAACGGTTCGGTTCGATTTTTCGGTTTTCGGTTTTTGAAACAAATTATGTAAGATTCTAAACTTAAAAGTATAATTCATAGTTTAAGAATCTTTCTTAAATGTTTACATTTAAGTTAACATAACTAGTCTTTTAAATTAATATTATTCACATAAACCTAACCTTCTTATCTATTTTAATGTTTCTCCAAAGTTTTTGTTAAGACGTTTTCTTTTATAATACTTTAAAAACCATTTAATTTTTATATTAAACTTTGTTAGTTCTTGTAAACAACGGATAATTTTAATGATAAATAAACATGGTAGTGTTCTTATTATAAATATTTAACAAACAAGAATAAAATTAATAATTCTTACTAGCATGGGTAAACACTTAAACAACTTAAACATAAAAATATTTAGATTTGGTATACTATTAAAACTTATCGGTTCGGTTCGGTTATTGAAAATGATTATCCGAAAACCGAATCGAATTTTTCGGTTATTAAAAATCCGAAAACCGAACCGTCGGTTTTGTTTCAGTTCGGTTTTTTCAGTCCGGGTTTTTTGGTTATTTCGGTTACGGTTCAGTTATTTCGGTTTTCTGCTCACCCCTAGTCTTTACTATCAACTTCTTTTTTGTTTTACACAAGCACTATGCCTTTACAGCCGGTTCGAATCTCTAGCTTCAGTTTTAGAAACATTTAGCAGATTCATTTCTTTTTTATTGCTGGCTAGTACTAATACTAAACTAACATATGTTAGTTATTTTGATATTTTTCTTATTTTAATTAGCTGACAAGTACTAATACTAAAGAGTAAATTACAAAAATTGTTCTTTATGTATGTCACTTATTGCAAACTGTGTCATTTATCTTTAATAATTACAGAAAACGTCTCGATGTTTGCAAACCCTTGTAAGTTATGTCCTTTAGCCCTAACTCAGTTAATTTTTGTTGTTAAATTTGACCAAATGGACCCCACATAAGGGTATTTTGGTCATTTTACTCTCATGTGGGGTCCATTTGATCAGATTTAACCACAAAAATGCCCTCATGTAGGGTCCATTTGGTCACATTTAACCACAAAAAATAACCGAGTTAGGGCTAAAGGACATAACTTGCAAGGGTTTGCAAACATCAAGTACGTTTTCTGTAATTATTGAAGATAAAGGACACAGTTTGCAATAAGTGACATAGATAAAGGACTATTTTTGTAATTTACTCAATACTAAAATAACATATATTGGTTATTTTGATATTTTTCTTATTTTAATGAGTTAATTACTGTTTTCGTCCCTGTGGTTTGTCAAAAATCACTATTTCAGTCCATTAGTTTAAAGATTGCGATTTCAGTCCCTGTGGTTTCACTTTCGTAACCATTTCAGTCCACCTCGTAACCATTTTAGTCCCTGTACTTAATAGAATAATGGATTGAAATGGTTACGAAAGTGAAACCACAGGGAGTGAAATGGTTACGAAAGTGAAACCACAGGGAATGAAATCGCAATTTTTAAACTAGTGGGCTGAAATAATGATTTTTGACAAACCACATGGGCGAAAACAGTAATTAACTCTATTTTAATTATATATTTAGGTTTATTTTACTGACAACTTTCTTTAGTTATTTTCATAATGTTTTTATTTTAATTATTCGTGATTAAATCAACATATATGTTTCGTACAATCCGCATATGCCATTGCGATATGTTCATTTATATCAATGTATCAATATAAAATTTGTTTGAAATTGAATCTGTCTACATTTCGATGTAAGTTTTTTCTGAAAACGAGTCAGGTCAAATATAATTCGTTTTCGTGCTTATTTAATTTTGATTTAAAAAGGTCTAATTAAGCCCTTTTGATTACACAAGTTAGTTTTTCCTTTATATCCGTTACATTTTATATGTATGAGTCAGGTCACATATAATACATTATCATTGTACGATATATGTTCGAATTACTTTATGTTTTGATCAAATCGCAACGATTATATAGGTTACATTGGGTTCAGTCGGATACATTTCATATGGTTAACGCATCGTATAACGTTTGTACTAATCTATTTGATGTTTGTAATGTATTCGCGCCGCAACACGCGCGGGCTTGATTACTAGTATATACTAAATACATAGATAACTCGAATGGCCAACTCGTTGAATAATGTTACTCGTTGAATACATAATCAAATATATACTAAATACATAACCAAATATAAATAGATAACTTTAAGAATTTTGTAAACGGGTGAGGGTCTGATAACTCGACCAACAAGCCTATGGGTAATAGGCATTATAGAGGCGTCAAGAGGCTTGATAACGCCCAGTACCACCCAAGGTGAAAATTTCTGAAAAGGAAAAATAGAATAGGGCATCAAGGAGCGTTAACCATTACATATTTTTTGAAATGACATTATGATGCTGATGTGACAAAATATGTGATGTACAATGAATTAGTCGTTACGAATAGTCAAACTCTAAAGCATTAATATTTGATAGAATTTAATATTTCAAGTTGTAGCTTCTATTCCATTTAAGCCTACAATTAATAAGCCGGTTTATTTCAATTGAAATTAATGTTTAGGTTACTAAAGTCGTCTAGAAATACAAAGGTCAATTTGTTATGCTAAGAAAAAAGCTTTCAAAACTTTGTTTCATTTAGGTTTCATCTAGATTAAATGTTTGATAGAATGCATCTTGCTTTATTCTTTAAATTTTGCCATCATTAACTATCATTCTAACAGTAAAATATATTGTCCTGTTATAAATTTAGTGATTATATATGAAAGTGTCTTTCCCACCCGTTTCCCTGCCTCCTTTCCTTCGTCTCTGACCAGGGCTGGAGGGATCGCTTGCCTCAACCTAACAGGACTGGGGTTACAGGCCCGGATAACGTGTCTGGATATACACGTTTTTCAGAAATAGTGCTAGTAACATAAAAGAAGTTGTACCTTTTTTTCTCTAAAAGTTGTACCTTGTCCACCACCTCAATTAGCTTATTGGCTGCCTTAACAAAAAAAAATTAGTTTATTGGCTATAGCACTTGCATAAATAGAGGACCCTTCACAAATCTGCACATGTCATACAAATCATAAACTTTTACTAAAAGAGCCAATCAAGATTTTGATTATACATATATAAGCTGTAATGTGCAACTCAACAATGCATATTATGTGCTAAAAAAGTTGTACCTTGGTATTGAACAGATAGTTCGAACTTAGGGTGAGAGGGACACTCCTCTCTTAGGGGAGTGACCTCTCTTACAAAAAACCAATCAGCACGCGCCACGTCAACTCCCCTCTTAACTCCCCCACACCCTTAATTTGATGGCGGCACTCCTCTCTTAGGGGACTTGTTTTTTTATTTTTTTAATTAAGAAAATATTTTTATAAAAAGTAAAACATAATAATTTCATAAAATAAAAAATTACATTTCATTTAATAAAATAAAAATTACATCGCAATACTACATAAAAATTTTAGAAATTGCACGGCCACCCGTACTTGTTAGCGATCTCGCGCTTTCGGGCGAGGATGAACGGCAACATTTCCGGCAGAGCATCGTCGTGCGGCTTGAGGAATGTTTTCATATCTCGATCGTGCGCGTAGTTTTTCATCGTCTCGCGTTGTTCCGTTATGAGATCGCGAGCCTCCGACTCTCTTTTCTTCCTCAATTCAATCGCCTCCATCTCACTCACATGCTTCGCTTCTTTCATGGCGGTGTACTCTTTAAATTGTGCCGCCAACTCAGCCGAGCCCTCGGGCGATGTCGCTTGACGCTTGTCTCGCCGTTGTGTTCTTTGTGGCGAGGGGTCTTCGTTCATATCGGGTATGGAAGGGTCCACGTCAACGGGCTTTCTTTTTTGTGCCGAACCTTCCCCTTCCTCACCCAACAATGGGACTTGGGCCCATTTGTCGTGTTTTCGAACGACCTCCCATGCCTCGACATGTTGAAAACCGCTCGGACATCTATCTTTAAAATCCTTTAAAGCGATTTTCATCACGTTGAGATCGCTACACCCGCTTTCTCGTGTGCGATCCTACATCTTATAAAATAACAAGTGTTAAAAACATATGAACTTAGTAAACAAAATTAAAAAATATACAACGTTAAAAAATATAATTTTTACCGCTTGTTGGTGTAGGCCGTTGAAAAAGTTTATTTTCGTCATCATCGGGGTCCATTTAGACCGTACTTGACGCACGGTCCGGTTACTTCCACCAACGGTGGCGTTATAATGATCTAAAATTCTACGCCAAAAACCATCGCGGGTTTGTTGATTTCCCTTCTTTTTGTTGGTAGAGCAACGTACCCACGCCTTCGCCAACGCCTCTTCTTGGTCTTTTGTCCAATTTTAGCGCTCCATTTTTCCCTTTTTACCCCGAGCGTCATCTTCTTCGTTGCCGGCGTCATCTTCATCCACATTATATTCATCGTCGCCGGAGTCATCTTCATAGTCGCCCAAATTTTGAGTTTCGGACACTGTTTCCTCGTCCTCGTCCTCGTGAATAGGTAGAGGGCGTTCCAACATTTTCTCGTGGACATGGAACTTGTGGGGAACGAAAACCATACGGGTCGAAGGCAGGGGATTGAGGATCCATTGATAACAAATTTTGAAAATAGCCGAAAGGGGGTTGTGGTTGGGTGTTGTAAAAGGAGGGGTGTGAAGGTTGTTGGTAAAAAAACGGGGGTTGTGAGGTATATCCGAAAGGTGGTTGTAGTTGTGCACTTGCACAGCTCGAACCACCACGAGACGGTTGCGAGCCGCGTCCCTTAGTGTTAGAGCCGACGGACTTTTTCTTGGCTTCGCGGGGTTGGTTCTCCATTGCTCGGTTTGGCTTTATGTTGTATTTGAAAGATTTTTAGAGTAAGATTGAGAATTTGTGTGGTAAAAAATTAGATTTAAGTTGGTTATTTATATAGGTTAAAATTGAATTTTTTTTTTTTATTTTCGACCGTTGGGCAACGTTCAAATTGGTGTTGGTTGTGCGGTGAACACACACCGCTCCCCCTCCCCGCTTACACTCCCCGAGGGGTCCGCGGCGGTGTTCCCGCTCGGGGACTAAGCTCACCGATCCCCTCCCCGAGAAGTGCCCCGCTCACCCTTATAATAAGACGATCTCGAGTAATTCACAAGTGTCTACTAATTTAAATCTATACCACTCTTATGCTACTTTAAATATCCTAAAATTCTACTCCATGCCTAGGTATTGAACCTAAGACCTCCTACTAAGAGGCAAGAGTCTCTATCAAGAGGAGTTAGCTCTATATTTTCACTTGCACCCGTATATGAAGTTGGCATATGGATTTTCTCAAATTTATATTGTTTAGATGAAGGATGAGATGATGATGATGATTATAGTTGTTGAAGGTTTATAATAGTTTTAGTTGGAATCCAAGAATAATCCAAAAAGGCAATAAAGTCATAAAATAATAAACAATTTGACAAAAAGTGATTAAATAAAAAAATAAAGTAAAAAAAGGATACAAGCTTTATGTATTTGAGTTAAAATTATAGAAATATTTCTAAAACATTCCTATCAAATGGAATTTCAGTTTTTGCACAAATTGATATTTTGGACCAAAACAATTCATAATTGGGCTTTCATTGATAAACAAAAGGACACAGTGGCAGTGGTAACAATACGAACATACGAGCATTAGAGATGGGCATAAAACCCGGACCAGGAATCGACCCAGAATACCTGACCTGAAACCGGTTCCTATCCTAGCCGAACCGCGGGTACAGACTAGTTCTAGATCCGGCCGAAGAAAAACCGAACCGGAAAACCAGCGAAGCCGGTTCCACCTCTACCCAGTCAAAACCCAAACCTGAACCGGTCAAACTTGGAAAAACCCGACCATACCGGTCAAAACCCGGTAGAAAAAGCATAACGTACCTAAAACCGGTTGTTGACTTTGTAGACCAAACCGAACCCGGTTGCAGTTCTAAAAAAAATATGTTTTGTGCACCTCTAACGAGCATTCTAATTTATTTTAACAGGTTTGGTGATAATTTAAAATTTAGTATTTAGAGAAATAAAACAGAATATATTTTTTATAAAAGCTGACATGATAAACCTCTTTTTAAAAATATAAAAACGAAATAGATGAATACATGCGTATCTAGTTTTAGGAACTCACAAGAATTAACTAATAGTTTACTGGGCCGCTGAGACGGGTATCTAAGATTAGCAACGTACAAACTCTCTGTATATTTAAGATCATGACGATTTCTTATCCACTTGAGATTAGTAAGTACCACGTTTGTTCAATTGTCACAATTATGATATTTAGTGGGCACAATTTAATATGTTTAATTAATTATTTGTAAGTTGATTAACGTAGAAGTTGCTACCACCATAATATTAACAAAAAAAGAGATCTATACATATTACATGTCTATGAAAATAATAAAAATATTAAAAACTATCAATGACAATTAAACATATAATAAGTTTAATGGCGCAATAAGTCATACACAACATTTCATAAGTTGTATAAATCATGAAAATCGTTTTGTATACTTCACACACTTAATGCAATCAATATTAACAAATATATTCTGAACAAAGTAGACCCAATTAAAGTACCACATTAATTACTAAAGCTTGAATATCCATATAAGAAAATACACCAAACATAAAATAAAAATAAAAACAACCACAAACATAATAGTAAGTAGCATAACACAATGAAAACAATAAAACAACTAAAGAAAATACCACAAGTAAACATGTGGTGAAACTATCGTTTCAGTATAAATTGCACCATTGATGCCTTGAGTAAAGATGATAGGAAAAAAAAAACCATGCATCTTCTTTGTCCTTACGTTTATCTCAACAACCTCACCCCATTCTTATACTATAATTAACTTGCTATTTCGATTAACGTAGTGCATAGATGACCCATTCATCAATGGCATAGACACACTGGGTAGAAAAGAAAACATTTTCGACCAGGTTTCATTTTGCAGTTTCCACATTGAACATCTATGCTAAACATTCCAATACTAACTGACATATGAAGTTCATCTCGCATACTAACCAACTGACCTATAGCTTCCACACTCATTGTATCTAGGAATCCTACATGATTAACTATTTGCACAAAACGTCTCTAGAACATCATATGGACTGTACTTTAAGAATTTCAGAGTTGACCATGAACCTTCTCTAGCTGAATAAATGTTAACAGTCAACTTGATATATATGCGTTTAATGTGCACAATAGTGTAATCTCCAGAAGAGTCGACACAAAACCTAAGACTATCATCATCCACACTGTAAAACCCCTGACAATTAGAATTTGACACCTTCTTGAACAGATGAGTCAGTGGAATCCAAAAACCAATTCATGAGTATTGATTAGGCAAACACATACCATCCCATCGAAACTTGCTAGAAATAACACATTGCATAGATGAGCATCGAAGGGAATTTGAATGACAGTGCCTAACATACATTTAGGTGATTCATGATCCACATAATGAATCGCACACGATGATCGGTCAACATCAAATATTTTCTGGTCACCTAATATGCGCATGAAGTGACAATGATTCCTAGCAAACTTCAGAGTTGAAAGATAGCCTAACGATTCTTTACACACCGACTTGCACCTTGTAAAAGCATTTGTCACACCCCGACCCACATCGGATTATTGGTCGGAGCGAATGATTGTCCATAGCTCATGACACTATAATAAGTTTAAATATTTAAAGCATCCAAATTAAACTGCCACACATAACATAGAAATATTCAAACAAAATTCATACAGTATCCAAAAGTTATAAGTCATGAACAAAATCCATTGTATTAACTAAAGCACATCATGTGTCATCAACCTTTAATCCGCTCATACTTGTGTACTTGTATCATGTATAAAAAGGTTTTGGGTCAACAATAAGTTGGTGAATAAATCTAAGTTTTATAAAGTAAACGTTTTAGTTTATTAATTTATAAACTAGTAACATGAAACTTTAAGTGCTTATGTGATATCCATAACCATCCAACAAATTCAAGAATACCACAATTTCCAACAATTCACCACAACCACATATGATAACGAAACATGATATAATGAAACAAGGATAACGAAACAATATGAGATTCAAGCCCCGAAGAGCGAATCAAAATGGTGGCGATACGAAGTTCAACCCATGGTCGTGGAGAACCGGTCAGTCAGTGGATCCACATGAAACAATATGACACAAAGCAAAAACAAGTAGATACACGTATATGAAACATAAGACTCAATTAAACGTAACACATATCGACACTTTAATTTGCCCGTTGATGATAAGAAACATATGAAACAAAGGACACATGATACACCCCAAAAAGTATGTCTCAAGTTACATATGGTGATGTAAAACTAAGTTTGATTATTCCAATTTCATCTTAACAACAAAATCTCTAGTCTAACCAAGTTAGTGAATTTATATCCAACATGTCCAACGAACTTTGCGACCCAACCCGGTATCATTCTCACTCGTTATTGGACGTTTGAACTTTATTTTCGTTCCACTCTATTCGCATTTATAAGATTAAGGAGTTATAATCATCAGTTCGTTTAATAATCTTTTGAAATCAATTTACTTTATTACAAACTTAAACACCATTAAAACACAACAAGCATATGATGAGTTTTGATACAAACGATGTCTATATTCCATAAAAATGATACTAATTGACTCTAAACATCATTACACAACTTTACCAACACTCAAAACCTGCAAATCATCATCCAAAATCGCGAATTAAAACATACACAAATCTTGGGCTTGAAACTTCAAGTGACGATATCTCCTTCATTCTTGCAACAAATCAGGTAATTCCAATGCCTAAACTCGTTAATTTTTCATGCTCTACAACACCCTATTATCAATTTCTGTGTTAGAAGACTTTATGAATCCAAATTGTACTTCTTTTGTTTCTAGGTTTCTTAGATACTAGAATTGGGGGCTTTTTGATTTACGGTTGTGTTTTGATGAAATCAGGCCTAGAGAATTGCTTGTTATCATGTTAGAATAGTTTGTAGAATTTTTGAGAATTTTTTTTAGACTCCAATTGGATTTATTATGAATTTTTAATCACAATATATAATATGGAAAATAATATAAATTATAAAACTATCAATATAAAATACCAAGAATTTTATTTTTCTATTTTTAAAAAAATCCATAAGACTTGGTATTTTTCATAACCAAGAATATTATTTTTCTGATTTTCTAAAAAAATCCATAAGACTAGGTATTTTTCATATATTCATGACACAAGTTAAAGGGTAGGCAACAAAATGAATAATTAAATTATAAATATAAAAATTTGACTTTTAGCAAAATTTAAATGATTTTGGATGGAATGTAGGACATGTTAGATTGTTTTGGACTTATAAATCATTAAGACGAATTTTTATTGCTCTATCTAAATTTGGTATTTGGTATTGTTTATATATATTAATGTGTAACATGGTAATGAATAGTATCATCTTTTTTTGTCTTTTTTTAACTTTTTGTTTTTTTATTTTGTAACAAAACTTGGTTATTTTTTTTACCATTTTGTCACAAAAGTTAAGCAAGTTTAGTTTTTTATTAGTTTTTATTTTATGCTTTTTTTCTGGATTTGGTCGTCGATTGGTTGCTACTTAGTAAGGTGTTTGGTGGTCACACTTGGTCCCTCGGGGTTTTTTTACCCCCTCGACTTTCTAACGTGTCGGTATAAATTCGACTTTATCTACTTTTTTACATAACGTGAGTCACTTGGTGTTAAAAATTTGTGGTTTTACATTACATTTTTTTTCTCGGTTTTGATTGTCGTTTAGTTGCTACTTAGCACGGTTTTTACACCTCTAACCCCGCAACGCTGGCAGCATGGTTTTACGTCTTTACCCCGCAACGCGGGGAATTAAGACTAGTTTTTAGTATATAATAACATAGATTGTTAAGAACACCGAGATCCTAGGAAACTCTAGACGCGAGTAATCAGGTGAACCCGAGTGATCGACTACCCAAACTGTTTAACAACACTAAGCTATTAGATTAGAAATTCTTAATTAGATTTCTCACCTCTATAAAAGATTTCACGTTTTCATCAATTGGTTTTAACAATTATTAAAATTGAATTAGATTTCTCACCTTCAAAGTCTAGACTGACAGATTAACAACCTAGACTGACTCATGGCTCTAAAGTATATTTCTAAGTTTTTAGAACAATGGAACCAAGTCACCAACAAATAAGTTATCAAGCCAATCAATACCAACACACAATTATTTAGATATGATTTTCTAAGTCACCATAACAAGTTTAGCTATTCATAGTCAGAAGCGAAACAAAAATAAATTTAAAGCAAGTCGAATCAGAAAACATTGTCAAAGTATTCAAGTTAATAAAAACCAAAAACGAATAAACAACGAATTTCTAATCGAAACGTATTTGACCTTAATTAAGTTTCTTTTGAACCAAGTCTCGTCTCCTTAAACGGCCTTCAAATCGTCCAATTGAACTTCTCCAAAAAAATATATATTTTCGTCCCTATGCGTCTTGTTCTGTTCTGGTAGCGTCTGGTCATGGTGTGTTCTTTTTTGTCCAGTAAGTTTCACGATTGGGCCATGATTAGCGATGCAAGATTTAGCAGCCCAATTAATTAGTGATACGTAATTGGGCCATCTCTATTTATTAATTCCCTCCTTTGCGAATTGATGTGGCGTCCAAGATTCTTCATAAAATTTCCCTGCTTCCTTTTATTGCTTTCCAAAGGTGGGCTAGCCCAATTAACCTACACACTGTTGTTGACGTTTTAACTTTTAATATTAGATGAATTCCTAAGGCATGTTTATAATACATTTAACTAAATAACATATTCATATATGTATTAGAGTTAATTACATAGTTAGTCCCTATGGTTTGCACAAAGTAACATACTTAGGTACTAATAGTTTAGAATCACATTCTAGGGTATTAACTTTTCATTTTGTAACGTTTGAAGGTATTAACGTTATTTGTAGGCTTAAAATCACATTCTATTAGTACCTAAATATGTTATTTTGTGCAAACCACATGGACTAACTATGTTAATACCCTAGAAGTTAATACCTCCAAACGTTACGAAATGAAAAGTTAATACCCTAGAAGGTGATTTTAAACTATTAGTACCTAACTATGTTATTTTGTGCAAACCACAGGGACTAACTATGTAATTAACTCTATGTATTAATTTGAAACATTAGGATGAATAGTGCTACAATAGTTTTTTTTTTTCTTTTTGTTTTTTACTTTTAACATTTAACTTTCAGTATTAACTCTTACGACCCCTTAACTTTCTAAATACTTTTTAACCGAGTTTTACGTCTTTATTTTTATTTACGTGTCGATATAAACTTAAGTTGATTTACGTTTCGACATATTTTTTTTTGTGTTTTCTCAACTTTCAGTATTCAAACTAACAACTCTTTAACTTTCTAAATACTTTTGTAGTCGGTGATTTTTTTTCTTTTTTTTTTTGTCTTTTTGCTTTTTTCTTTTTTTGACTTTTAACCTTTAATTTTCAGCATTGACTCTTACGACCTCTTAACTTTCTAAATACTTTTTAATCGACTTTTACGTCTTTATTTTTATTTACGTGTCTATATAAACTTAAGCTGACTTATATTTCGACATAATTTTTTTTTTGTATTTTCTCGACTTTTAGCATTGACACTGACAACCCTTTAACTTTCTAAGTACTTTTGTAATCGAGTTTTCCGGTCGATGTAAAACACGTGTCGACATACTTTTGTACTTATCACGACTTTATTTTGTAAGTTTTCTCTTTCGACTGCTATATCAGATCAAAAATCGGGTCGCCCTGCCGCGAAGCGCGACTGTAACCCACTAGTTAACATCAATTCAAAGAGATACGTTTACAAGTTTTAATTTGAATGGTTGGATTAAATCAGATTTATATTAAACTATGAAATCTCGTTTACAAATAATTTTTATATTAAGGTTGAATCTTTCAACTCATTTTCTATTTAAACCTTTAAACTCTCCCTGTGAACTAAAAACAAAGAATAATTTAATTAAAAAAAACTTAAAAGTTACTCAAAGTGTAGGATATAAATTTGCTTTTTAGTTTAAAAACTATTTTCTCAACGACCAAATTATTAGGCTAGTGGTCGATAGAGGTCTAGTATCAAAAGTCGCTATTATTGTGTCTATGTTTCAATACTTGAACTTACTTGTTTTACTACTTACGACCAGTACATTTGCCGGTAATGTGTGGTTTAGTGGATTTTTCCAATTTTAAAACTTTTTCGAATTTAATTAAAATACATATTTCACACATCATGAGACACATAAAAAGTTGGATGAATCCTGCTGAGTTCTTCAGGTAACTCGAATTTGTAAGCCACCGTTTTGATTCTCGCAAGTATTTTGAAAGGACCAACATATTGTGGTACTAGTTTATATTTCTTTCTGAATCTAACCCCACCTTTCCATGGATATACTTTCATAAGTACACGATCACCGACGTTAAACTCAAGTGGCTTTCGTTGTTTATCAGCATAGCTTTTCTGATGACTTCGAACTGCTAAAAGACTTTTTCGAATCTGAATAATTTTATCAGTTGTCTCTTGGATCAACTCAGGGCTTGTAAACTGGAGATCGGCACTTTCGGTCATACAAATCTTCAAATGGAGCCATATTAATACTAGAATGGTAATTGTTGTTGTAAGAAAACTCAATCAATGGTAAATGAGCATCTCAGTTCCCTTTGAAATCGGTAACGCACGAACGTAGCATGTCTTCCAGCGTTTGAATAGTACGCTCGGATTAACCATCGGTCTGCGGATGGTAAGGAGTACTGAGATCAAGTCGAGTGCCCAACGCTGATTGCAAGGCCTGCCATGTGTGAGATGTAAAACGTCCATCACGATCAGAAATGATACTCAATGGTACCCCATGTCAACTCACGATTTCGTCGATATAGATTCGAGCTAACTTCTCATTTTTATAATCTTCATGAATCAGAATGAAGTGTGCGGACTTTGTCAAGTGATCAACAATAATCCAAATAGTGCCATAGCCACTGGAGGTGCGAGGTAACCCTATTATAAAAGCCATGTTTATGTTTTCTCACTTCCATACTGGAATTTCGGGTTGTACAAGTAAACCCGAAGGTCGTTGATGTTCCGCTTTCACTTTAGAACATGTAAGGCACTTCGAAACGCACATAACTATGTCTTTCTTCATTCCAGCCCACCAATAAGTGGATCGGGGATCCTGATACATCTTATCAGCTCTTGGATGAATCGAATATCGAGATTTATGTGCTTCATTAAGAAAGTACGGATATCATCCCGATCAGGTATCCACATTCGTTTTAAGTAATGGAGAATTCCATTGGACTTGGCTTCCAACTTTGTTTCAGCTCCACAAGCTAATTCTTAATGAAAGTCATTCTTTGTAACAGAGGTATGTTGAGCCTCACGAATACGATACTAGATGTTGGTCAAAATTTGTGAACACGTGAGATCAATCGAATACGCGTATTCTTCACAACTAAGTGCATCGGCCCCAACATTTGTTGTACCAGGATGATAATGAATCTCACAGTCGTAGTCGTTTAAAAGTTCAACCCATCGTCGTTGTCGTGTGTTTAACTCCTTATGATCAAAGATATGTTGAAGGCTCTTATGGTCAGTGTGAACCTCACACTTAGTTCCATAAAGATAATGCCTCCAAATCTTTAGAGCGAACACAACTGCACTAAGCTTAAGATCATGAGTGGAGTATCATGAACCTTTAGCTGTCTCGAGGCGTAAGCTATCACTTTGCCTTGTTGCATCAAGATACAACTGAGTCCTTGACTCGATGCATCATAATAGACAACAAATCGTTACAACCATCGGGTGTAGTAAGAATTGGTGCATCACATAATTTCTGCTTCAAGGTTTGAAAAGCCTCTTCTTGTTTAAGCCCCCAATCAAATGGTTTGCTTTATGAGTCAAAGTTGTGAGCGGTAAGGCGATTCTTTAAAAGTTGGCGATAAAACTGTCACACCCCAACCGATGGCGGAATCATCGGGGCATGGCACTGAGCGAAACAGATTGTCCAGAAGTTTCCATAACAACTATCATTACCATTCGATTAAATAATACGTCTCATACCGTATCTCAAATAGTTAAACAATTATTACAGACAAACATCAAGACAAGTATTCTGTTCCGACAACTCAGATTTAAACATAACAATTTATTTGTTGGTTTCTAGGACTCCTTCCCTAGCCTCAATTTCATCACCAGCGTGTTAAGCACAGAAACAACCTAAGCACCTGTCACATACGTTAAAATAAGGTCAATACATAAAATGTAAAGGTGAGCATACAAGTTTGATAATAGCATATAGAGTTCGAATTCGTTTACGCATAACCAGCACGTACACATATTGAAATGAAGCACGTTAGTTATCGACATAGATCCATCGATACCAATGACTGCGGGTTGACTGCCCGAGGCAGTTCGCAATACACGATTACCACCGTAATTCATGCAAGTAAAAGATCCTTAACAACCCCCGTGTGAACGGGTGCTGAGTCCAAACTATAGTACTATCGTTGGTAAGGCAGGTAGACCGCATTCCATGTGTAAACATAACAAACAAGCATTCATAAGCCACGTATAACATGCATTAATGGTTAGCGTTAAAATAGCTTGAGTAGTGTGATAATTGTAGTTTGAATATTCGTAACGTATGTAACACCCAAAAGTGTCAAAAGCAAAAAGGGTTCGAGTATACTCACAGCGATTATGGATTGAAGGGAGCACTTTTCAGCGAGTACGGTTAGCCTGAATAGATTCGATAAAGTAAAGATAAGTGGCGCGTAAAACGATATAGAGTGAGAGTGGGTAGGATAGCTGATCGTGCGGATTAACTATCCATGTGAGTAAGTTATCCGTGCGAGCGAGTTATCCGTGCGAGCGAGTTATCCGTGCGAGCGAGTTATCCGTGCGGATGGTAATTCGTCCGGATTGGTCACTCGTGCGGACAAGTAGTCCGTGTGGATTACTATTCGAGTGGATTGTTTCTTCCTAAGGATGTGTTTGTGTATGATGGCTTGTGCTTTGAAGTTTTCGTTGTAGCATTTAGAAAACATCTAAGTATCTCTACCCTTCAAGCCGGTCGCGCGGACAACAATCCGTCCGGATAGTAATCCGTGCGGACACGTCTCTAAGGCTGAGTCACTTGATGAAATTGGTGGAGTCCGTCCGGATGGTAATCCGTGCGGGCAGTGGTAATCCGTTCGGATAGTTTGTTCGCACGGACAAAGACAATCCGTCCAGATAGTCTGTCCGTGCGGACAACTTGCCCGTGCGGATGAACATTGTTTGAAATTGTTTAAGGTCTTTGTACTTAGTATCTCATGATCCGAAGAGTAATCCATTCAGAGGTCATCAGTCCGGATTGTTCATTCGTCGATACTCAAACCTTGTTTTGAATGTGGGTCCCAAGTGTAGCTCGTCCGGGTGACAACCCGTCCGGATCGTCTGTCCGTGCGGACAGCTTGTCCGTGCGGACAGCTTGTCCGTGCGGACAACTTACTCGTGCGGACAACTCCCTCGTCCTGGTTGTTCCGTCCAGCTACCCTTGGTCGCCTTTGTCGTTCTATCGAGACGTTCTGACTTCGTGGCAACCATTTGGAATCATGTTCTTACCCGAATGACTAAGCCGGCCAGGAATCACCCTAACTCGGCCTGTCGGCGGTTTAGAATGGTCATTCCGGTCCAACCCGAAATCAGGTGTCTTGCGGGTAGAATCCAGATCTTGGACTAGTGCATCACTAATATCGAGTAGAAGACTAGAACTGATCCGATTCGTACCGTTTTCGAAGGTAAAAGAAGGAGAAAAACTCGTTTATTTCTTTCAACTCTTTTATCCTTTAGAAAAGTTTAGATTTTGGTGAAGTTGTTGTGAAATCTTGTGGAAATCGTTCAGATCTGAGTTATTCTTGGTGGAATGAGGTCACACTTGAAGTTCATGAGAACTTCATGATGACGTCACCCGAGAATACCTCAAATCTTGATGATTTCACGGTTAGGAGATGAGATTTGAAAGATAGAAAGGTGTAGAAGTGTGCATAGATCAAGAATGTACAAGTTTTTGGGCGAGATCTTACCTGGATTGAGAGAAATCGAAGAAAAGGTGAAGAAAGTGTGCTGGTCGGACGTCACTTGCCAAAAGTGGAAAGTTGGGAGAGTGACCCGGGTATTTATAGGATTCTAAAAGGGGAAAGGGTGATCCGTGCGGATTGCAGGTCACCCGGATGGGTTATCCGTGCGGACTGGTCATCCGTGCGGACTGGCAATCCGTGCGGATTGGCAATCCGTGCGGATGGACCATCCGTCCGGATGTCGACTGAATGGTGCGTTCGGGTGCGATGACGCTTCGGTTTCGATTGCGAGCGATTCGATAGGGTTTCCTAGTCAAATTACTTTTAGTCCCAACTACTTCGTATATAACATGGTTCGATTCGGAATTCGGGTTCGGGTTCGTTTATATTCGAGTTAGACTTCGAGTTCGATTGAGTTCGCTTGATTTCCCCAACAAAACATAAATGAACATGCACAGGTAACACGTAAGGCACACACACGTATAAAAGACAAGTAAAAATACATAGCTCGAGTTACGATTCGATGTCGATTCGATTAACATAGCTTGATTATTAGTTGATTAACTTTATCGCATTGTTACTTCCTATAGTTCACAGTCGCAGATCGATTGAAGTACGGTTAACATGATTCGATTATTGCAATGAACGACACTTACTCCACATAATATAAATAAAATAAAAACATTTCTACGAGTCAAGTCGCGCGAAATCGGTCGTTGACTTTGACCTTGACTTTGACTTTCACTTATGAAAACACGGGGTGTTACAAAAACACCGATAGTAACCAGCCAAGCCAAGAAAAGATCGGATTTCGGTAGGAGTACGCGGATTATGCAAATTCTTGACGGCTTCAATCTTCATAGGGTCAACATGAATACCCTTATTGTTTACAACATTACCAAGAAATTATACTTTTTTCAACCAGAATTCACACTTGAAAAACTTAGCATATAACCTTTTAGCACATAGTAGTTCCAGTATGAGACAAAGATGTCGCTCGTGGTCGGTGTTGGTTTTTGAATAATGAGGATGTCATTAATGAAGATGATGACAAAATAATACAAGTACGATTTGCAAACTCGGTTCATTAAATTCATAAACACTACTGGAGCATTAGTCAGTCTAAAAGGCAAGACCATGAACTCATAGTGTCCGTATTGAGTACAAAAAACAGTTTTGGGAATATCTTCTTCTCGAACTCTAAGTTGGTGATTACCAGATCGTAAGTCAATCTTCGAGAAGCAAGTAGCACCTTAAAGTTGATCCAGTAGGTCATCAATTCATGGTAGAGGATAGTTGTTCTTGATGGTTAACTTGTTAAGTTCACGATAGTCGATGCACATATGGAACAAACCATTTTTCTTGTTTACGAATAGGATTGGTGCACCCCATGGAGATGAACTAGGGCGAATAAAGCCTTTATCAATTAGCTCTTGCAATTGACTATCTAACCCTGGCATCTCGAATGGAGCCAGTCGGTTGCTAATACAGGAACCGGCGAGTTTGACGGAGCCTCGGTCCCGATCCGACGTGTTCGGTGCGTTTATTACGACTAAGAAAGGAGTAGAAGATAGATACGACACCGAGCAGTCACTTATAATCTGGTCTCTATTGATTATTCAACAAGTTACAGCACCACGAGACCAGTTGGACAGCATGTCCCCTCTAGGATCAAAAAGCTTGTCCAAATGGGAACCCTACTTCCCTATTTATAGACAACCACTAACTATGTCCATCCATCCGGATTGTCATCCAACCGGATGGTCATCCGTCCGGATGGACCTTGACATTTACTAAACCGTGTCCAACTTTCTCCTATTCTATACAATATTCAACACACGTTCTATCTAACTATTCGCACAGTGGCAGACGTACGAAATATGCACCAATAAATTCCCCCTCGGTTGTCACTGTCGAATCGTCACCAACACTTTGAGAACCTTGAGCCGTGTTTGAATATTCCGCAATCTTCATATTTTCTGCAACTCTAATCAGGTATCTTGAAATCTGACAATAGATTCCCCCTCGATTGATGATTCGGGTTTGCTTTTGAGAATGTAGAGCACAAATTCCCTCTGAAATGAATCTTCAGGTCTTTTGCACAGTTCACGACATTCCTCTAATTTGCTAAACTGCAACCTTCACGAGCAATTACCAATTTGAAACTAATCAATGCAGCATCCTCTGTTTCAACTTTAACCGCATCCGAGCTCAGTTTTTGATATGTCAATTTAGCACCACGATCTTGCATTCCGCTTGCTCGATCTAAGAATGTATAAAAACTCAACCGGCAATTGATAGAAACTTCAAATACCCCACTGGTTAACTTCAAATCCGTGATTCCCCTTGAAGATCTGATATCCCGTTTACCGTGATCCACGTTAACGTACCATAAGAATGACAGATCTGTGTTAACGGTATTCTCCACAATCAGCAAATCTTCATCGGAAAACAAATCATCTAGGTAATGTAATCCAATCTCCGAAGCATTCGTCCACAATCAGATTCATCTCCTCGGATAATCTAGATCTCAGAAGCTATCATCCACGATCACTCTCAGATCTCTGATGCTTTCGTCCACGATCAGATATCAACACCTCAGATCATCTTGATCTCGGAAGCTTTTACCCACGATCAGATTCACATTCCCCCGGACAATCTGAAGTCGAAAACACCCGAATACTGTTGCAGTGTCACGAATTTCAAAAATGCCAGAATTTCAACATATGACATCGAAATTTTTATTCCCCCTCATTTTTGCAAATTTTGACATCTCTATTACTGAATTCCCCCTCAAACTGAGCAATTCAGTCGTCTTTTATCTGTGAAAAACTCGACTATGCCGAAAATATGACAATTTTCCTCAAAACGTCAGTTTTTCATCATTGCGGATTTTACGATTTGGCCCATAAATAGTCAGATACCCTAAAAGGTAAACATTCTGCACCAGTATCATGACTACCCCACTAATTTCCACAATCCGTGATCGCATCATCAAATATGTACACTGAAGCCCCAGACGGTGTCCCCGAACAACCCAGCTTGGCCGTTAAAAACCCGAAAAATTTTCAATCACCAATTTTTTTCGGGAGACTTTCCTCGTCGTTGCGATCAAAAAATGCCTTTTTTAGGCATTTGATCATCTGGTCAAATGGCATGTTGTCGGATGGTCGTGCGATCGGATGGTCGTCCGATCGAATGACAAAGTGGACAATGTTGTGTTTGTGGATCGGATGGTCATCCGATTGGATGTTCATTCGAGTGAAACCAACTGATCATTCAAATACCCATTAGTGACATGGATCTGATGGTCGTCCGATCGGATATGTTCTAACAGCTCAAGAACACTTCGAATCACGTTTTTTCGATCCAGAATCTTTATTTGTGTGAATTTCATGATGAAACTTCACAGGATTGTGTGCGAATCAATTTTGAACAGATTGATGTCTTCAATTCCAAAATCCATCTGTGAATTGACCTTTATTTTGATGATTTTCTCTATTTTAACGTCAAAACTCCCGTTTAACCCAAAATTGATGAGCTTTGGGTGATTTAACCGACTGTTAGATCGATTAAATCGGTACCGTAGCTCTGATACCACTTCTAATCCAGGAACCGGCGAGTTTGACGGAGCCTCGGTCCCGATCCGACGTGTTCGGTGCGTTTATTACGACTAAGAAAGGAGTAGAAGATAGATACGACACCGAGCAGTCACTTATAATATGGTCTCTATTGATTATTTAACAAGTTACAGCACCACGAG
The DNA here is from genome assembly GCA_030545235.1 of Helianthus tuberosus. Taxonomy (NCBI): domain Eukaryota; kingdom Viridiplantae; phylum Streptophyta; class Magnoliopsida; order Asterales; family Asteraceae; genus Helianthus; species Helianthus tuberosus. Next base: position 153,235,270 of record CM060448.1, on the reverse strand, counting down.
ACCAGTTGGAGAGCATGTCCCCTCTGGGACCAAAAAGCTTGTCCAAATGGGAACCCTACTTCCCTATCTATAGACAACCACTAATTATGTCCATCCGTCCGGATGCTCATCCGGCCGGATGGTCATCCGTCCGGGTGGACCTTGACATTTACTAAACGTTGTCCAACTTTCTCCTATTCTATACAATATTCAACACACGCTCTATCTAACTACTCGCACAGTGGCAGACGTACGAAATATGCACCAACAGTCGGTTAAGGGGATTTTACAACATAAGTTGCACCTGGAACAAGATTGATTCAAAACTCAACGTCTCATACATGAGGAAATCCAGATACGTCTTCTGTAAATACTTGAGAAAATTCAAGAACAATCAGAATGTCTTCCAACTTCTTTTCCTTGCCTTTCTTCTCCACAATATGGGCCAAGAAAGCCACAATATTTCTTCTATAAGTACTTCTGAGCTTGGATGCACACCATTAACTTAAGCCCTTTTGAGGAAGTTTCACCAAAGACTCAAAGAACATGAGCGTCAGCAAGAGGAATTCTGATTTCGAAGCATACGATCTCAGCACGGTGTTGGGCTAGCCAATCTATGCCAATGATCACATCGAAACTTCCCAGCTTCATTGGAATAAGACCAAGGGAAATCATGCTCATTCACACTAAGAGTACACCCACGAATGACGGTATTGATGGTAATGGGCTTTCCGTCTACTACTTCCACCATAAATGAATCAACCAGACTCTTTCGAGGTATACCAAGAATAGACTCGAACTCCCACGACATGAAACTTTTATCTGGCCCCGAGTTAAATAGTATAGATGCATAGAGACCATTAATAAAGAACGTGCCATTAACCACACTGTTATCAGCCCGCGTCTGGTTAGTGTTGATCTTTAAAACTCTGCCCCATACAGCCTGAGTCGCCTGATTGACGGGATTGACCTAAGCTTGAGCATTAATGATATTGACCAATCTTGGCTAAGTGTTGCGAAGATGAGTAGGATCACCACAGTTGAAACACGTTCTGGCAGGTGGCATCATAGGGGGATTGGGTTGGTAGCAGCGCTGGACCATGTTTTGGGGGTTAGGTGGAGCCATGATTTGAGGTGGCTGGGGGAAGGTTGGGTCATGATTTGATTGTTGGGTTAGGTTCGATGCCGATTAGGTACTTGTCTTGGAGTGACGCGACAAGTCTGACTCAGATGACCAAAAAGTCCACAACTGGTACATTGTTGACAGGAAATGCGGGGTTGGTGCTGGTAGTTACAACGATTACACAAAGGATGATGACCAGTATAGGGCTTTTGTTTGGGTGAGTGGTAGGTGTGACTTGGTTTAGAGGTGTGGCTGGTATAGGAGAGTTAGAGGTGACAACATAATTCTTGACATTGCCCTTACGTTTCTTATTAGAACCAAAACGGGAAGAGTATTTAGCTTTCATTTCCTTCACCTCTTTTGACTCTTCAACAAGAGCTTTGTCAACTCGACCCTTATACACCTTTCGTTAAAGATCACCCGACTTAACATGATTTTCAGTAAGCTGACCGGCCAAACGGTTAGCTGCTTCAAGAGTGGTTGGATTACTGCAAAACATTGGGTCCTGAATCATTTCAGGAAGACCTCTGTTATACTTCTCTATGAGTCGGGTAAGAGGAATGAACATATATGGTACTAGCTGCCTTAACTCATTGAACCGCTTTTTAAAAGCCGCACTCTCGCCACTATCCTGGTTCAAGCTCTAGAATTTGTCCTCTAAGTTCTCGATTTCATGGCGAGGACAAAACTGTTGGGTCCTTATTTCTTTAATTTGCTCCCAAGTTAGAGCCATAGCAGCTTCAGCACCGCGAGTATTTTTCCTGTCATTCCACCAAGTTAATGCGCTCCCCAACAAACGGCCAGTTGCATAGCGAACCTTGTGATTATTAGGACAATCGCAATTTAGAAAAGTATTCTCCATTTCTTCAAACCAACAGAGAAGATCAGTAGCACCCTCAGTGCCTTCATAAGTTATTATCAAAATGATCTGAACTGAATAATCCTATGAGATTATACCTTATGGTCATTTCGTTTGATGTGTCGGTCGCACGACTTGGAGTGTTTGTAGGAATACCTAGAAGAATTAGCACCATCATAGTTCTCCTTATTGTCAGCCCCCTGATTGTTGAGGGAATGTTGGACCTGAACCATAATATTTGGGAAGACAGCGGCCAATTCTTCCGTGATGTGGGCCGCCAAGCAATGACCAGAGTTTCCAACACGCTTTCCAATACAGTGGCATTTAGCAGACATCTACACGGATCAAACGCAAAGTAGTTTGTGAGTTTTTGAGTAGAAATTTATTGACACGGTGTATAAAGTGACATTCCAAATATGAAACTTACGATAAGTGAAAAGTCTAAAATTATAATATATGAAAATTCAAAACGTGACATCAAAAGTACAACCAATAAAATTCCACACAAAAACACATGAGCGACGAAAATAGAATAAAACTTATGATAAAATGATATTTCAAAAACGAAATAAAAAAAATTGATAGGTTTGGCATATCATAGAGTTTATACGATTGCATGCAACGGGTGTGCGACGCCCCTCCTTGTCATGGCCCTTGCCATGTTGCAATGGCGTGAGACCATTGCAAACAGTCTCATTTGTACTCTAGTGCTTTAATCTCTTGTAAATAATTGTTCATGTCCTATCCGTTTTGTATAGTATACTAGTAAGATTACCCACGCTACGCTTTAGGGTTTTGGTCGATATCTATTTTGGTTCGTATAGCAACCAAAAGAAATATGCTCAAAATAATATCGACACAATTTTTACATCGATCGAAAACCGAAAAAATAAATTTAAACTAAACAACGGGACGGGCTGATTTTAAATTATTTGTAAATGGAAACATAAACGTAAACGCTATATTAATATAATTATAATGAAAAAGGAACGTAAAACTAAAACATTAAACATAAAGAAAGTAAAAAATAAAAAAAAAATAAAGTTTGGAAAAAAAAGTCAAGAAAGAAACATAAAAGCCAATATGATGAAAGCACTATTCACACAACTTGCTAATTGTAATTCACGTCAAAACATAGATCTACTGAAAACGTACATAAAAATAAGCACGAAAACTTATTATATTTGACCCGACATAATTCTGAAGAAAATTTACGTCAAAACGTAAACCAACTAAAAACATACATAATAAGCATAGAACATATTATAGTTGACCCAACTTATTTCCGGGAAAAATTTACATCGTTTACGCCGAAATGTAAATCAACTTGAATTTATAGTGACACTTACATAAAAATAACACGTAAACAAAGCGTATAGAAAGTTAAGGGGTTGTAACTGTCAATACTGAAACTTGAGGGATAAAAGTATAAAAAACAAAAACTCAAAAAGACAAAAAAAGAAAAGAAAAGAAAAGTCAAATGGTCAAATCAGTATTCATTTTGCTAATTGTACTGCAGTTTGTAAATTGTCTCGCGCGTTGTAGCGGAGTTCTGGAAAAAATAAACGTTAAAACGTAGATCAACTGAAAACGTACATAAAAATAAGCCCGAATACGTATTATATTTGACACAACTCATTTCAGGAAAAAAAACTTTAAGTCAAAACATAGACTAATGGAGAACGTACATAATAATAAGCACAAGAACATATTACATTTGACCCGACTCATTTTCAAGAAAAAATTACGTTAAAACATAAATCAATTTGAATTTATATCGACACGTACAATAAAAAATAAACACGTAAAACTAGATTACAAAGTATTTAAAAAATTAAAAGGTTGTAAGTGTCAATTCTAAAAGTTGATGGTAAAAATATAAAAATACAAAAGACAAAAAGGAAAAAAAAAGAAAAAAAATAAGCAAAAACACAAACTAAAATGCAAATTCTAATTCTAATTCTATCACAGGCCAATTTGGTGATAACACTTGAATCAATAAGGTTTCATAGGCCAATTTGATGATAACACTTGAATCAATAAGGTTCAAGTATTGTTAGCCCAGTTTACTAATTGTAATATATATATATATATATATATATATATATATATATATATATATATATATATATATATATATATATATATAATATAATATAATATCAGTTTAAAAATTTGGAAGAAAATAAGAACAAAGATTATACCACATTGCAAAGAAACCAAAGAAGATATTCATCTAATATCAAATTGAACCCCAATCCATTTCCAAGCAATCATTCACAAGTCCAACTAAAGTTACCCCTATTTTATTCTTTTGTGGTAAATTGTTCCTATAATAGTGTCACTTTAAATCCCAAATTCTATGAAAAAATTCATCTTGATGTCTTTCTTCAAGAGCCTCAAGACATGTTAGTATCCAAGCAAACAAGCAGCCCATCCAATCCTTCATAAATCTGCAAAAAAGATGATAAAAAGTAAAAACATTGTCATTATATAAATATATTAAAATGTTAACAGACATTGTCATTATATAAATATATTAAAATGTTAACAGATAAACTTATAAATTTGAAATAAACTGTTACTAAAATGGGAAAAAAAATATTCTTGGCGAAATTCTATAAAAAAGAAAAAAAAAGAAATGGGAATGTGATTAGTGATTCCATATGAAACAATAGTGCCACCTCAAAGAAGAAAAAGGCAGATAAGCATGCAAGTATGCATGCCCAAATGTAGAAACATCATGTAAAAAGTATCTCCCTCTTCTTCTTCATTGGGTGGATTGTACTTTATGCAGAAAATACTAGTACATTGTGCATAAGAAAGTTGTACCTTTTGCAGTAAAAGTTGTACCTTATGTTATTTCTCTACCTAGTAGCTAGAAGTGACTGGGATAGTTGCATATTGTTTGTCCACCACCTCAATTAGCTTATTGGCTATAGCACTTGCATAAACAGAGGACCCTTCACAAATCTGCACATGTCATACAAATCATAAACCTTTACCAAAAGAACCAATCAACATTTTGAATATACACAAATAGGTTTAAAAAAAAATTAGAGTTAAAAGTCATTTTAGTCATGTGGTTTGAGTCATTTTGTCAGTTTAGTCCAAATGTTTTATTTTTCACATGTGGGTCCATAAAGGTTTCACCGTTGCCACTTTAGTCCACTGGGTTAACTTCATCCATTTTTTTTGTTAACGATAAGGGCAATTCGGTCATTTTATATGTAATTCTGTTAACTAGGAGGGCAATTTGGCCATATAAAATGACCGAATTGCCCTTCTCATTAACAAAAAAAATGATGAAGTTAACCCAGTGGACTAAAATGGCAGTGGCGAAACCTTTTTGGACACACAGGCGAAAAATGAAACCTTTGGACTAAACTGGCAAAATGGCACAAACCACGGGGACTAAAATGGCATTAACTCAAAAATTAAAAAAAAAGTTGTACCTTGGTATTGAACAAATAGCTATAGAAATCACCAATGAGACCACCAGCAACATGATGAAGATCCAGCTGAAGATCATCAAGAACTTTTGAAACAAGCAACAAACAATTAATCCTCTTTTGCTGCACCAATTTGATTGTAACCTCATCATCAATGATTCGAACATCGATTTCGATGTTCTTGGATTTCCTCTGCAGCCATGAACTCCTCATGGTAGAAGTTGAATTACCATTGTAAGCTTGCTGATCATGACCAGCATCACCACCACCACCGCCGCCACTACCACCGCCATGAGTGTAAATACTCTCGACGTCTAAAGTCGAATGGTCTTCGGTTTTGTGTTTCTTCACCCTGCCTCTGTTGCATCTTTTCCTCTCCACCAAAATCTTCAGTTCCTCCACAGTCCTTTTGAGTTCATTGATGTAGTCAATCCCATCTCCGACAATAGATGCGCGATCAGCCTTTTGTTCATGATCACACCACACCAACAAGTAATTCAACACGAAAACAAGTTTGAAATGAATCAAAACTCTAAAACTGTCATCAAATTCAACAAAATATTAAAGGGTCTCGATTAATATTTTCATAACCTTACCAAGGTCATCAAGCCGGCCGCCTCACTGGTGAGACCGGAGTCAAAATTTACATGACATGATACATAATTTAAACGTATAAATATATAATGAATTTAAAATAATATATAACAATACTTTACTTTTTAAATATATTTACGATGTTAATAAAATATGACAGCTTATATAACAAGTTTAAAAGTAGTAAATAAATCGTTAAGATAATTTTAGTACGAAAAACAAAAAAAAAGGATTTCAAACCCTATCAACCGGTTAAGATAATTTTAGTACGAAAAACAAAAAAAAAGGATTTCAAACCCTACCAACCGGTCTGGTTCCAGCCCGGTTGATAGTCAACCGAATCAAATAAAAGCGGCCCAAATACACATTAAATAAAAGCGGTCCAAATACACACTATCAGATCAACCATTTCAAACAAAAGCGGTCCAAATACACAAACAGATCAGAAACATGTCCGGTTTCCATGTTAACCGGCCAGACCGATCCGTTTTTGAAAACATTATTATAAACCAAAAGTTTCATACCCATAAGTGTGACCCAAAAAAGGAACAAGTTACATATATATTCAAAATGTTGATAATAATGACACCAAAATAAGTTACCTTAGTGGGATTTGGGATCAACTTTTTCAATGCATCATACTTGCCCCCCATTTGTTGCCTCCTATGTTTCTCAGTAGCAAAATGTTTAGTATCTTTCCCATTACCTTTCCCACCACCAAACTCCAAAACACCATCCCCTTCATACAAATGATTATGATGATTACTCTGTTCTCCCCTCTCCATCTCCATCTCCATTTCCCCGAAAACCGACCCGCAACCGCTTATATTAAACCCACAATTCAGCAGCTCTCTAAACAACGGAGCCTGTGGTGGACCAACATTCACATTCACAGGCAACACCGGGTCATACACCACTTGACCCGAATTCTGATCAATCCGGGTCGGGTCAGAAAAACAGAGTGTTGACGAACATTTTGGTAACTGAAACAAATTCAAAAGATCCGGTGGTGGAACTGCAATTTGATTAGACAAACAGTTGTTAACGTTAATGTTTTCATTGTTTCCCATGAGAATTTGATCATGGAGATTGCTGTTATTATGGTTCCAGTTAATTTGGTCGATTCGGGTCGGGTTTTGGTGGTCCATTTCGATGTTGATCAGGTGTTGGTGATCTGCAGGGGTGAAATTGGGGATTTGTGGGAATTGGTGGAAGTTTGAGAGGTCGTGTTGATGATCGATGAAGAGCTGTTGGTGATGGGTTGAAGAGTTTGGATCGAAACAAGCGGTTGATTCGAACATGTCTGGATTATCCAGCATTTTGTTTACAGGGGATGATGATTGATAAGAGAAAGGTGAATAAAATGAGTTTTTGGTGTTGTGATGGATGTTTGAAGATACCCACAAGAAGAAATTAGCAAATCACCATGGAAACAAAAGGAATTGCAGGTGTGTGTGTGTGTGTGAGAGAGAGAGAGAGAGAGAGAGAGAGAGAGAGGAGAGAGGTAGGTTGAGAGTAGGGGAGTGGAAGTGAAGATGAAAGTTAGAAACTTTATTTGTTTATATAAATTGGGTAAATAGTAAGAAAGTGTTATATTTGTTTATATTTTTATCTACTTTTCTAAAAATATATGTAGTAAGAAAGTGTTATATATTTGTTAACATTTTTATCTACTTTTCTAACAATATCCGCTTAACGGCGGCCCTAGCCAAGATCTGCCCAGACTACGTTGTCTTAATCGGGTTCGCGCTGGGTTGGTCAGAGTTTGTTACGTCGTTCCCCGAAAACCGTAGTGCCTCCACACGAGATTCCTCGCTGAATTAACAGCCGGATAAAAACCGGGGTGCGGCTAATGTGTTTATTTTTTATACAACATTGATTAAATATTTAAATTATTGTTAAATATTTAATTTATTGTTTAATTTTGATTCATGTTAGTGGTTAAATTTAAACCATATATTTTGTGTAAGACCTATAAATAATCAATAGAAGCATATATAGTGTTATGTAAAAAGGTATTTTAATTGATAATAGCATTAAAACTGATTTATACAATATATAGAACGGTATAAAAAACAAATAACTTATTAAAAATTAACTAATTGTGTTTAAAGGGATGAACCTAACAAGAAATTTGTATGTTTGGGTTTAATCTAAACATGAACAACTCGGTTTTGGGTCAAACCTTCAAACACATTTAGCTAGGCGGGAGATATTCGGATCGACCTAACAAATTTGGTTTAGCTGCTTATTCGTATGAGTACAAGAAAAATTATGACATGACTTAAAATGATTAGGTATCATAGCTAAATATAATGATAATTTGTTTATACATATATCGTATTTTTTATTATAAATATGTAATAACAGAGTATTAATAGCTAAACATAAGCATAATTTATTTATACATGTATCGTATTTTTTTTATTGTAAATATGTAATAACATAGTATTAATACGAAAACGTAAAACTAAATAAATGTTTCGAGTTAAACGAGTTATATCTGTGCGAAAACTCAAAAACTCATGAGGTGGAAAATTTTATATTTTTGGCACTTTTTTACTATAGGTTCGTGTCAATTTGTACGTTTGGGTTTGGTCTAAACACGGTCAATTCGGTTTTGAGTCAAACCCTCAAACACATTTAGCTAGGCGGGCGATATTCGAATCAACCTAATAAATTCGGTTTAGCTTCTTCTACGTATAAATTCAAGAAAAAATATGTCATGACTTAAAATGATTAGGTATCATAGCTAAATATAAGCATAATTGGTTTATACATATATCGTATTTTTATTGTAAATATGTAATAATAGAGTTTTAATATGAAAAAGGTAAAATTGAATAAATGTTTCAAGTTAAACAAGTTATATCTGTGTCAAAGCTCAAATACTGGTGTCGTGTTCGATTTTATATGTTTTGCACTTTTTTTTCAGGTTTGTGTCAATTTTTTAATGTGCTTCTCAATCAATGAACACGATCCATTTGCGTCCCTAGTTGTGTGAATTCGTTTTAATGATATAATTCGTTTTAATGATATAAAAAGTCATTTATGATGTTTTACATTAAAGACATATAATGATTTGAAATGTGTAGCTTTCAGTTGGGGAAAGAGGTTACCGAAACAGATAGGGAATGAAACTCTGTTAGTGAAGGTTTCTGGGTAGGACCCACATTCTGTTATTTTATTGGTTTGATTTTGTACAATCATTTTGATTTTCTTAGACCATGTGTAGTGGTAAATCAATATAATGCCCTTACCATGGGGCGTTTTGCGACACGTGTCATCCCAGTCAGCATGGGGTATTATAGCATAAAGTGGTGTAGTGGGGCATTATTCCAATAACGCCCATGCAATCTCTTCTTCATTAAACAAAAAAAAAAAAAACAATCTATTCTCTCATTGGCCAGTCAAACCAAAGTCAAACCATCATAAACCCATTTTGGCGTTTTAATAAACACGCCGGGGGCAATTTTTTTCAAAAATAACGCCAGAAAACGCCGGCCGTAGTGGGGCTCGGGGCGTTTCCGGGCGTTTTTTTTTTTAATTTTTTTTACAAACAACGCCCGAGTACGGGTGGACTTAGGTGAAATTTTTTAAGAACTTAAACTATTCTTGTTATATAAAATTGTAGTCTATATTGTTCATTTAGTATGTATAATTTTAGAAATATAGATTTGTTGAATAAAGAATACATTATATAAAAATTGTAGTCTATATTGTTTATTTAGTATAAATAATTTTAGAAATATAGATGTGTTGAATAGTATAAATAATTTTAGAAATAATAGATGTCTTGAATAGTATAAATAATTTTAGAAATATAGATGTGTTGAATAGTATAAATAATTTTAGAAATAATAGATGTGTTGAATAAGGATTTAGACTGAACGGTATGGTGACGGAGGGAAGAAAGAAGACGGGGGTGGCGGGATGGGGTTACGGAGCGGCGCCAAGAAGAAAGAGGGGGCCCACATGTTTTGGTCCGTCGCAAACGTCCATATTCGGACGGTGAGGACGGGGACCGGGGATGGGGGGGGGGGGGGGGTTGGTGTAGATGCCGTCGCCGGAGCAAGACGGGTGGGGCGACGCCCCATACCGTGTAGCCTTAGAGTTTTGAAACCCACAAGACTCATTTGCTTACTTTTTCTGTTTTATTAAATAAAATTATATCTAAACGATGAAAACTTGTAGGAAAAGTTACTCATTTACATGATTCTTGATACTTATTTTCTGTTTTATTAAATAAAATTGTATACCTTTCAAAAAAAAATTAAATAAACTTGTATCTAAAACGATAAAAACTTGTAGGAAAAGTTACTCATTTACATGATTCTTGATACTTAGATTTCCATCTACTTTATGAACACATTTTCGTCCGTATTTTTTTTTTCTAACAGTATATTTAGTTTATTACACCTATAATCTGATTATTTGGATATTTAAATATTTAGTTTATTACACCGATTTTGACCATTTGGATATTTAAAATACATAAAATCATTATCAACAATTGAAATTTAAACTGTATTAAACAAAAATCTTTTTTTTGGACACATGTCACTTTCTGTTATTTTCTCACCTTATATTTCTATTTATCTTTCATATTAAATAATAATAATTTTAAACAAAAATTATAAAAATGAAATTTAAAAAAAAATTACAACTCGTACAAACATTGATTTTAGTAATATAATATATAATTACTTTATATTTATCAAATTCAATCTTTTTCATCTTTTTGAACGTTGAAGTTGATCTGAATTGATACTGATTTAAAAAATATATAGAATTTTTTATCAGAATTATATAGAGAGAAAAATTCAAATTAGAAAAAATAAAAATAAGAACCTTGACAATCGAAAAACACCAGAAAATGACATGTGTATAAATTATTTTTTTATTAGTAGACAGAGGAAGATTATTACGGGGTAATAAAATAGTAAGTTATATCCACCATAATAATAATAATAATAATAATATTTTTTTTTTATTTGAATGGATAGCTTGCGTATTGGTGTTTCAAATGATTATTTTAATAGTAGTTATATTATATAACTACCGTAAAGTAATTATCGATTGTCAAGGTTCTTATTTTTATTTTTTCTAATTTGAATTTTTCTCTCTATATAATTCTGATAAAAAAATTCTATATTTTTTTAAATCAGTATCAATTCAGATGAACTTCAACGTTCAAAAAGATGAAAAGATTAAATGATAATAAAAACAAAATTTAGATAAGAATAAATGTTTTTTTTCTATAAATAATTTTAAATAAAAATTTAGACAATGATAAACGTTTTTTTTATAATCATAAAAATATATCCCGAGTATTATGAGTAGATATATATATATATATATTTTGGAGTTCGGTGATTAAAATTATGGTATATCAGGAATTAAAGGTTCACGTTTGATATATACTTAATAATTGTATTATTGTTTTTTATTTTCATTAGAATAAATAATTATTCTAGGTCCGGGGCATATATGCTTCTATCAAGTTATATGTGTTTTTAGAAGCATCGCTATAATGGCTTGAACTCATCATTATAGTCGCACAATTCTTTCAAATGTCAAATCTATACAACTTAGTTTCACATTTGTAATGTTAGGCGTGCTGTTATAATTGGTTTAAACTCATCAATTATCGCACATTGCATCAACATTCAGAAAGAACACCATTTTTAAATATAACAATTCCATACTCCATTCAAAGTGAATTTAATTCTCGATTTTACGGTATAATTTATAAAAATGATGAAATAACGATTTTTTTAAAGATATCTCTTTTTTACTATTTATTATATAAATTATATTTACACAACCCGTGTAATACACGGGGTGTAAACCTAGTTTAAGATACATAAAATCATTATCAACAATTGAAATTTAAACTGTATTATTAATATTAAGAATTTTTTTTTAAAAACACACATTTGTTAAACCGTAAAGTAGCATACTATTTGTTAAACCCCCAAAAAACCTAACCTCCCCCCCCCCCCCCCACCCCTCAAAAACCTAAAAAAAAAAACTAACCCCACCCCACCCCACCCCCCCCCCCCCCCCAAAAAAAAAAAAACTAACCCCCCACACTAATGTATATACTATCTTATAAACCAGTAAGTTAAATATTAAAGAAAATATATAAATCACAAATTTATATATATTACTTATCATTGAAATAACTTATTTCATAAAATAGAAACCAGTAAGTTAAATATTAAAGAAAATATATAAATCACAAATTTATATATATTACTTATCATTGAAATAACTTATTTCATAAAATAGTAAATCAGAAGAAAAAGAAAGATACATTTTCAGATAAAACAATAACTATAAGTTGTAAGTCATGAGATTGTAGCAAATAAATTGTAATTAAGTTCTACTATGTATATTAATGATATAATAAATATTTTGATATAAATATCATTTTAGTAAATAAGGATAATGAGAAGAGATCTAGTATAGAAAATAGAGTAAACTGTAATTTTACCCCATAGGTTTGGGCCAATTGGCACTCTGACCCCCTCTAACGAAATAATTGCAATTTTACCCCCCAATGTTGGTGTTATGTCGCACATTTACCCCCCGGCTTCAAATATGGTTAACAATCAACATAACAATGTAAAGGTCAAAGGGTAAAAAGGTAATTTCCAACAAACCATTGTGTAGCTTATTCAATACAACACCCTATAAGTAAGATATCAAAGCACATTTACCCCCCCCCCCCCACCTTCCCACAGATCCTCCTCCACTCCTGCTAAATTGATCAACCTCCGGCGACACCTGATGTGTGCGAGTGTGTATATAAGTTTAAGTATATTTTAAGTCCTTTTTACACGTTAGTCAAGTTTTAAATTTATAAAACACGATATTTTACTAACACCAAACACACATATGGGCAAGTGCACCTATCGTGAGCGTAGTATAGTGTTGGCAAGATACCGAGGTCGTCCAAGGACACAAGAGCTTTTAGTACCGGTTTATCCTCAACGTCTAATCAAATCAAAAAGTTAGAAAAAATGTTTTTAAACTAGAAAAATAAAAACTAACTAAAATGCTGAAAAATAAAATAAAAGTAAAAACAGATAGACAAGTTGAGTCACTTGGCTCCGACTCGTGTTTAGTGTAACCTTTGATTATTTCCGCACTTTTGCACTTTTTAAGAGATTATCTTAGTGTTATTGTAGTAGGCCCCTCTTTTGGAGGTGACGTTACCCTCAACCCAGTAGTTTGAGTCAGCAAGGATACAATCGTAAAGGGTCGGATTATTGAAAGATAATTAATTAAGTTATTAATGCATAGTATGGTAAGCCACTCTTTTGAAGGTGACGTTACCCTCGGCTAAGTAGTCTGAGTCAGCAGGGATACAGTCCTAAGTAGCCGGGTTAAAGTATTAATAGTAGCCTACATATGAGGGGATCAAAGAGTTTGGACCCCCGCCATCCAATACCGGTGGGTATTGAAGGAGGTCCTACTAAATTTGACCCAGGTCCTTGCATGATCTATCCACTGAACAAGGCAAGACTCTTACCAAACCGTTCCCTTAACCCCCGACCAGGTAGCCAACATATCTTCATATAGACCGTGGAGATATGAATGGTGGAAATCTTTTATTTTATATAGACAGTAAAATAGTGCCAAGACACCACGGACAAACGATAAGGAAGAATCACCTTCAACATAAGAAACTAGTTATTAAAGTCATTAATACATAATCAAGTAAAAAGTGCGAAAAGATTAAAAATAAAAAGTATTACACTAGACACTTGTCTTCACCAAGTGATGTAAGAGACTTAGGCAAACATGGCCTTTGATTGTCAAGAACTCTTACGATCAATCTTGGATCCCGAGACGACTCACACACTCTACGATGGACGATGGATGATGGTGTTGTGATGGTGGTGGGTGGTGGGTGAAGTGTGAGAGAGGTGGTGTGCCAAGGGATGGTTTGCAAATGAGCCAAGCACCCCTATTTATAGGCTGAACAGAGACTCAGGCATGGCCCCGTGTCCATTGGGCACGGCCCCGTGTCCACCTTCCTTCTCTTTCTTCATTAACTGCAGTTTGTCTGCATTAGTTGACCACGCCCCCATGTCCGCTGGGCACGCCCCCGTGTGCAGAAGCGTATCTGTACTATCAAGATTTCCCCAGATTCTGCGAATCTTAGAGTTGATCACGGGCCCGTGTCCGCTGAGCACGACCCCGTGGTGGTTGATAGAAGCTTCTACAGCTTTGTCTTTTCTGCTGACACTTGGGCACGCCCCCGTGCTCATTGAGCACGGGGCGTGTTCAGCCTTCTGTTCTCTTGTTTTGCTTGGGAAGATGCTGTCGGGGAGGCTGGGCATGCCACGTTTGTTCCTTTTCCTGTATTTATGTTAGATTTAGCTGTATTTTTGCTTCTTTTGTTCATTTGAGCTCATTTAATCCTAAAAAAACAAAAAGGAAGACAAAAACTCACTTTTTCCAACATTAGTACTAAAAAAGGGTTAGTTTTATGCCACAAATGATGTAATTTATATGTTGTATTTTGTGCACATCAACACCACCTTCTCCGACGACACCACCTTCAGACCTTCAACTACAATGCCGGTTCTTTATTGGCTGATCCACTACATCATCCGCCACACGGTAGGTACAATCGTCCAATGTTAGTTAATCAAGGTTGGATTTGTGTAACTGTTAGTTATTATCAAGTTATAAAGAGGGTTAGGGTCGGATTTGTGTCTGATGGAGTCTCATGTTAAACATGGTATTAACAATTAATCTGATTGAATCTGATTTCCATGTTAATTTTGTGATGTTTGGTGTTTTTTTTACAGTTGACCTGACGATGAGCCTTTCAAGCTCATCAGTGGTGGTCCACTTGGTGGTCTCCATGTTTGGTAGGCCTGTCCTCAACTTCCATTATCCACCGGAGAGTTAAGCGGATGTTTAGACTAGTAGTTATTTAGCTTTTGTGTAATATGCAGGTTAACTTAATCGAAGCCTTTATGTATATGTAGGTTAAACATGCATTTTGTCTAAATTGAAGAATGTTCCTTATGTCAGTGTTGTTGGAATCCTTTATGCATTTTGTGTAAAATGATGATTTTTGGGTATGTTGTTAGCTTGGTTACCAAGTACTTAGCAGATCTAGGTCAATGTTGTTAGTAGCTTGATCAGCAGATTGATGTGCTTTGCCAAACATGTTAGATGATTTTGACCATGTTAGATTACACTGTAGTTAGGATCAAAATGTGCAGCAGGTTAGATGATTTTGACCATTTATGTGCAGCAGGTTAGATGTCCATTTGATGACAGAACTCAAATCTTCTTTATTATAAGCAACTGATGTGCAGCAGGTTAGATGATTTTGACCATTTATGTGTAGCAGGTTAGATGTCCATTTGATGATAGTTAGATGTCCATTTGATGATGACAGGTTAGATGTCCATTTGATGATGACAGGTTAGATGTCCATTTGATTTTGACCATTTATGTGCAGCAGGTTAGATGTTCATTTGCAGATTTAGTTATGTGCATTTGCAGATTTAGATGATGACACTTAGATGTCCATTTGATGACAGCAGGTTTTATGACAGCAGGTTTGGTTTGTTTATGTGCATTTGCAGATTCAGTTAGAGCATTTAGTTTCATGTCCATTTGCAGCATGTCCATTTGGATTCATGTGCATTTGCAACCATAAAACCTGCTGCTGTCTCATGTCCATTTGGTAACTTCAAACCTGTTTATCAGATTCAGATGATCCATTAGTTTGTTTATCAGCAGTTTCATGTCCATAAGCATTACAATGGTTAACTTCAAACCTGTTCTAGTATATGTGTTTATTAAGTTTGAATACAAGTGTTTATTAAGTTTAAATCAGATTTCTTGTGAATTTCCATGTGTAGTTGACTTTGGGTGGTCAAACTTTTTTGGCGGGAAGGGTTTTGGAAGTTGCAGGGGGTAATATTGTTTCTTAACACAAAGTATAGGGGGTAATAAGAAAGGATAATTTAGTAATTTACCAGTGGGGGTAATTATGCGACATAACAAGAACGTTGGGGGGTAATATTAAAGGGTAAGATAGTCATTTCACATTAAAGTTAACAGATCTGTTAACATAATTGACGCCGGGGGGTAAATGTGCGACATAACACCAACATTGGGGGGCAAAATTGCAATTATTTCGTTAGAGGGGGTCAGAGTGCCAATTGGCCTAAACCCCAGGGGGTAAAATTGCAGTTTAATCTAGAAAATATAAATAACATTTTACTTCATGTGAGTCACTTGTTAGAAATTCGTGTTTATATTTTACGTTTTTACCGGTTTTGATCGTCGTTCGGTTGCTACTTAAAATGAATTTATGCCCCCCCCCCCACCCACACCCACCCCCTCTGCCTTACAAGGATGGTAGTTTTTGTCCTTTGTGGTTGTTTATTTTATTAATTTTTTTTCATTATAAACTTTAGGATTTTTTATAATAGAACTTTGTTTTTATATAATTTTCAATATCTACAAATAATACGGTCGGCGGGAATAGTTCTTGCCCTTTATTGGGTCACATGGGCGGCAAAGAGAATACTGCCAGGCAGCTGCCTGACACTCCCCCATTCGCCCAACAAATTTATGCTTTTATCCTTTTTTAAAACTAAGATTTTGCTATCGGTTCAAAATTATGTTTTTACCCCCACTTAAAAACAAATATACGCTTTTGCTCCCAGCTAAAAGTTTCAATTTTGCCCTAGGTTCAAAATTTCGTCTTTGCCCCGTTTAAATTTACAGTTTTGCCATTAGTTTTTTTCCCATTTTAATTAGGATTTTGCCATCAGTTCAAAGTTATGTTTTTACCCCGACTTAAAAATAAATTTACGTCTTTGCTCCCAGCTAAAAATTTCAATTTTGCACTCGGTTCAAAATTACGATTTTGCCCCGTTTAAATGTACAGTTTTGCCATTAGTTTTTTTTCTCACAACCAAGTTACGATTTTGCCCTCAAATTAAATTTACATTTTCTCTATCGTTTTTGTTTGTTTTCCTAGTTAAATTACAATTTTACCCCCAGTGTAAAATTACAGTCATGCCGACAGATGTCTGGCACTCCCCCATTGGTCCATTTAATTTACGATTTTATCCCTGAAAAAAATTATGCTTTTGCCCTGAGTTCAAAATTACGTTTTTTCCCATCGTTTTAGTTTTTTTTTTTTTAAAGTATAAAAGTTTTCTTTTAATTGGTTGACTCGATTTAATTTTTTTCCGTGTCAAGGAGCTGCCTAACACTCTCTCATTAGTCCTGAAAAATTACAGTTTTGCCATGAGCCGAAAAATACGGTCTTATCATCGTTTTAGTTTTTTTCCTTCCATAATTATAGCAGTGTTTTTTAATTGATTGAGAATTATTCGGCCATCACCCAGCAACGCGGGCGGGGCATCAACTAGTTTGACACAAACGTTAAATAAATTCTATTTTTTATTATTTTTTGTTTTACATTTTTTCTCAGATTTGGTCGTCGTTTGTTTTCTACTTATGGTAGTCACATTTGGTCCCCTAGGGTTTTTTTATCCATCGACTTTCTAATACGTGTTGATACAAATTTGACTTCGTCTACATTTATTTCATGTGAGTCACTTGGTGTTAGAAATTCATGTTTATATTTTACGTTTTTACCAGTTTTGGTCATTGTTCGGTTGCTACTTAACATGGTTTACCCCCCCCCCCCCCCCCGACACACACACACCCTCCGCCTTGCAACGCTGGCAGCATGGTTTTGTGCCCCCGTCCGGTAACACTGGAGGGCTTAAAACTAGTTATAATGAAACCTGCATCGGTAGTTTAAACAAAAAGTGTAGTTTTGTTGTCTTATTAAAAATGTTCAAGCTAAGTTCAACCCATGTAGGGGTGTCAATTTCTAACACGACCCGAAAACCTGACACGAACCTAACACGAAATTCGCGGGTTTAGGTTTAGTCTAAACGGGTTCGGGTCAGTTTCAGATTGAACCTGCGAACCCGTTTAGGTTAACGGGTCGGGTTTGGGTCAACCTGGTCGGGTTGACCCATTTAACATATTTATACTATATTATAATTTTTTACAATATATTTTATGTCATAAATTAACTGGGGTGTGTATTTTATGCCATGATTATAACTTAAAAAGAGAAATTAACATATATTTTATAATTTAAATATGATATTATTATATACATTTGTGTTTTTAAGTAGATTTTAATTTTAATATATTAATTTCAGAAAATATTAAAAAATTCAGGTTGAACGAGTCGTCTTTGGGTCAACCCACGAAATTTTAGGTCGTGTTCAGGTAAATATGTATGATACGATTTTCGGGTTCGGGTCGGGTTCGGGTTAGTGTAAAATTTTCAGGTTCGGGTTGGGCTAAACCCGCCAACCTGCGAACACGACCCGTTTAGCACCCCTAAACCCACGTACACCCCTAATTATTTTAAACCTTGCTTGATTATTTAACCGAAATTAACCAAAACCAAACCATGACTAACTTCATAACCGATTTACCATAACCGAAGTTCAATTATGGTTATGGTAAAGGAATCCTATAACCAAAGCTAGCGGTTATTTTATGGTTAATTAAAAAAAATCGAACCAAACCGACACATGCACACCTCTACTTAAAATATTAGAATTAAGTTTCATATGTAGTAGTTAATGTTATTAGCAAGTTTGACCAACTTTTTAGGGTGATATATATAGGAACGTTAACGTGCGACGGTACACGACTTAATTACGCATGTTCATTTAGTGAATTACGTAGCTTATAAATTTTAAACCCTAATTACGCATGAAGAAGAAATCACACATAATTAAAACACAAATCACTCATAGGTTGATGTTTGACTTTATCAACCTTTGCTTTTATGGTTTCTGATGAATAGAGTTGATAACGACCAAAGTCATGTGGCGTAGCACAAAGGAAAAATGATAAAGTCGCGTAGCACGATAGGAAAAACCTATTTTATTTGCTATTTTCAGAACCGATATCGATATATGCTTTTATGGTTTTCCGATAAGTCGAGTCGATAACAACCAAAGTCACATCATGTAACACGAGGTAAAACCATCATACTCCTGCCGCGTAGCGCGAGGAAAAACCCGGCATCAATCTTTGCTTTTATGGTTTTCCGATGAGTCAAGCCGATAATGACTAAAGTCATGCCATACAACAAGGGGGAAACGATCAAACTCCCGTCGCGTACCGCGAGGGAAACCTTTTTTTAATTGGTATTATTGGAACTGGTATCAATATTCGCTTTTGTGGTTTAACACGGGGAAAAACGATCAAACTCCAGTTGTGTCACGTGGGAGTAAAACTTTTTTTTAATTGGTATCACCGGAATCGGTATCGATATTCGTTTTTGGTTTCCGATTAGTCGAGCCGATAACAGCCAAAGTCACGCTGCGTAACACGAGAGAAAAACGATCAAGTTCCCCGTACTACAGAATAAACCTAGTTACATAACAAAGATTGACATATATAGTTATAATAAAAACTAAAATAAGATATATTATGGTATATAAATAAGGGTTAAGTTATTCTACAAAAGCTCCTAATTGTAAGAAGTGTAAGAATGATTTATAGAGTGACAAGTGTCCAATAACCTAAAACTTAAACCCACTACACCACCACCCAAAACCTAAACACCCATCCCCCACCCCACCACCACCCAAAACCTAAACACCCGCCCCCACCCCACCCAAAAACCTAAACCCCCCCACCCCCCGCAAAAAAAAAGGAAGCAAAAACAAAAAAAACTATACCTCACCAAAAAATCCCCAAAAAAACCTAACCCCCCCCCCCCCCCGAAAACATCCCCAACCCTTCCCCCTTGCAATATATATATATATATATATATGGGTGGGTGATGGGGGGGGGTGAGGGGTGGTCAGTGGCGGATCTAGAAAATTATTATAGGGGTAACGTTTCAAAGAAAAGAGGTAACGAAATCGAAAAAACATTAAATTTTTCTAAAATTTACACTACCGTCGGAGCGTTAAGGGGTAACAGAGGTTACCACTTCTTGAAGGGTAGATCCGCCCCTGTGGGGGATTTAGGTTTTTGGGTGATGGTGGGTGTTAAGTTTTTTTTTTTTTTTTTTTTTTTTTTTTGTAGTGGGTTTTTTTAGAAGCCTTTGTACCCTTCTTACAATTAGGACCTTTGTATTTGATCCTAATCCATATAAATAATTATAGTAGTTTGTGAACTGAGCGAACTAATCCTGGCCATACATGCGTGTAGATTAATGACCAGGATTTGATGATGAAATACACTAGTGTATTTACATTATGAAAGAACGGAGATTAACAAAAAACGGGATATTGATTGATGAAATCCCAACCATCCACATGTGTAAATCAATGGCCAAGATTTGTTCACTCAGTTCGCAAATACATTAGTGTTCACTCTAGAACCCCACCCTATATATATATATATAGGGAGGAGTTCATGCGAGAACCACCCTAATTGCGAGAACCGCGAGAACCGCGAGAACCAATGTGAACACAACCTAAAATAGCTAAAAAAACCCTAAAAAAAACTAACCCCCACCCCCCCCCCCCAAAACCTAAACCCCCTACCCCCCTCCCCCCCCCAGCCCCCAAAAACCTAACCCCCCCCCCCCCCACCCAAAAAAAACCTAAACCCCCCACCCCCCAAGCTAAAATGCTAAAAACTAAACCCCAAATAAACCTAAAAAAATCTAAAAAAATAAAAAAAAAATGTAAATTTTTTTTTTAATATTTTTTATGCTCAAATCGCTACTTTTAGTGGCAAAAAAAAAATTTAACTTTTTTTTTTTGCTTCGAAAAGTAGCGATTTTTATATAAAAAATATTAAAAAAAAAATTTTTTGTGTGATTTTTAGGCATTTTTAGTTGTGTTCACATTGGTTCTCGCGGTTCTCGCAATAAGAGGTGGTTCTCGCATGATCTTCTCCCTATATATATATATATATATATATATATATATATATATATATATATGAGAAAGTATAATGTACTTCACGCCTTAACCTACATTAATGTACGCGACCAGATACATAACGTGCGTGATTATTTTTTTTGACCATCTCAACGTGCGTGATTATACTTTCCATGCGTGATTATCACTTCTCATGCGTGATTATCACCCATGCGTGATTATTGCCTGATCCGACGGTTTACAGCGTCGCGCACGTGAAGTACGATAACGCGTAATGTATGTTAACCGCACTCATATATATATATATATATATAGTGGAGGGTTCAAATGAGAATAATTTTTTTGTAAGAAGAAAAAAGAAGAAGTTTCAACCAATAAGAATGCTTCATTTTACTTCATTTAATATTTGCATTTAATTTTAATATAAGGGTATATTGGTAAACTTACATAAATAATTAATTTGTATTCTTCCCCTTTAATAACTAACTAAATTAAATTTGTAACTTCTTTTCAAAATATAAATTTTTTCCAAATTAAAAAAAAAAAATTTAGAGTGTAGAATAAATTAATAGTTGTGTAGGATAAAATACGAGTTGTGTAGGATATATTTCGAGGTGTGTAGGATAAATTTTGACTGTGTAGGATAAAATTCTATAATGTGTAGGGTATATGTAGGAAAATTTTGATATGTGTAGGTTTTGTAGATTATATGTAGGATAATTAATGATTTGTTGACTAATTAATTAAAGAGAGAAAAATTAATGATATGAGTTATAAATGAAATAGTATTTTACTAATATGCGCTTTCTTCTTTTTGTTTTCACATTAAATTTCTTCTCAAATTAACTTTTCCCTATATATATATATATATATATATATATATATATATAAGTAAATACTTGAAAATAGTTAAATAGTTAGTAACCCAAGCCTGTAAAATTATGCACAAAATGAAATCGAGCTTCTGACATAAAACTTGGAATGAGCCAAACTCAACCTCTTTTATTTTAGAGTTAATTACTGTTTTCGTCCCTGAGGTTTGTCAAAAATAACGGTTTCAGTCCATTAGTTTAAAAATTGCTATTTCAGTCCATTAGTTTCATTTTCGTAACAATTTCAGTCCACTAACTTAACTCCATCCATTTATTTTGTTAACTTTGAGTTAACTAACTAATTCAGGGACGGTTTGCGTCAGTTTTAGAAACACGGGGACTTAAGTGTAAACTCTAAAACATTAAAACAAAAAAAATAGTAAATCCCAAAAAATCAAAAAAATTCCAAAAAACAAAACAAATTCCAAAAAATTCTAAAAAATCATAAAAATTCTAAAAAATCATAAAAATTCTAAAAAATCCGTTTCGGCGCGAACTGTTTCGAACCCGAACCGTTTCGAGCTGAACCGTCCGTACCGTTTCGACCCGAACCGTTTTGAGCTGAACCGTTTCGACGCGAACCATTTCGACCTGTACCGTTTCGAGCCGAACCGTTTCGACCCGTACCGTTTCGAAGCCGAACCGTTTCGATCCGTACCGTTTCGAAGCCAAACCGTTTCGAACCGAACCGTTTCGAACCGAACCGTTTCGACCCGTACCGTTTCGAAGCCGAACCGTTTCGAGCTGAACCGTCCGTACCGTTTCGATTTCGACCCCTACCGTTTCGAGCCGAACCGTTTCGACCCGTACCGTTTCGAAGCCGAACCGTTTCGAGCTGAACCGTTTCGACGCGAACCGTTTTGAGCTGAACCGTTTCGACGCGAAACGGTTCGGTTCGAAACGGTACGGGTCGAAACGGTTCGGCTCGAAACGGTTCGGCTTCGAAACGGTACGGGTCGAAACGGTTCGGCTCGAAACGGTAGGGGTCGAAACGGTTCGCGTCGAAACGGTTCAGCTCGAAACGGTTCGGGTCGAAACGGTACGGACGGTTCAGCTCGAAACGGTTCGGGTCGAAACGGTACGGGTCGAAACGGTTCGCGTCGAAACGGTTCAGCTCGAAACGGTTCGGGTTCGAAACAGTTCGCGCCGAAACGGATTTTTTGGATTTTTTAGAATTTTTAGAATTTTTATGATTTTTTAGAATTTTTATTATTTTTTAGAATTTTTTGGAATTTGTTTGGTTTTTTGGATTTTTTGGAATTTACAATTTTTTTTGTTTTAATGTTTTAGAGTTTACACTTAAGTCCCTGTGTTTCTAAAACTGACGCAAACCGTCCCTGAATTAGTTAGTTAACTCAAAGTTAACAAAATAAATGGATGGAGTTAAGTTAGTGGACTGAAATTGTTACGAAAATAAAACTAATGGACTGAAATAGCAATTTTTAAACTAATGGACTGAAACCGTTATTTTTGACAAACCTCAGGGACGAAAACAGTAATTAACTCTTTATTTTATATAGTTGAGCTAGAGCTTAGTCGAGGTCATCTCAACTCATTCACACCCCTGGTTTAAATGTTGGCAATCTATCAAATAGGAATGGCAAGATAATCCAAACATGACAATAAAATCTAAAAGTTGAAACAATTTGAATGGGTATTCCAGAAAGGGTTGAATATTCACCAATTTCTCTCAATGAGGTTTGTTCGCCATCATAAACAGAAGAGAAAATGAATGAATGTGAGATTATTTGTAACATTCAGACCTTATACCAACCAATACTAACCAATATTGTTCTCTTTGCTCCAAGGAACTCATGTATTTAGTTTTTGTTGCCCAAGTGAAAACTTCCATAAATAACCCATCATAGATTGCTCTTAATCAAACCCATTTAAGGGTGGAGTTATTCTTTCATTAACCACAAATGCACCCTGACACTATTAATGGCATTTAAGACGGGACAAAACTAGACGATGTGAAATTCACCCAAGATGTTAAACTAGAGTTTAAAATTAAGTTTGTAAGTTGAAATTTATTTCAAACCCCATAGATGCACACACTGATACAAGCGGGGCTGTTTGGTAGCCTCTGAATGGTCATTAAAAGGCTATCTCTTAATCGAATCATTAAGAATTTTACCAATAAGAAGGTAGAAGAATGTGACATGTGATGATTTACCATTCAGGGGTTACCTCTTAACCATTCAGACTTGAGGTTACCTCTTATTCATTAAGAGGTTTTAAACCACTAAAATGTAGCATCTGAATGGTCATTAAGAGGCTAAACGGGCCAAATCGGCTATTCTTCCACCCCCTTTGCGAATAATGTCCATCCTTTTTAAAACTTTCACCTTAATAGAAGCCAAGCAGCTAGTTGTATTATTCTTGAAGCTTTCGGGGTAATAATGTAAAGTAAATCATGACAAGAATATATGCTTGTGATAGAGAGGAAAACATGCGAATTAGGCACTCTAGTAGGCGCAGGGATGGCAAATTATCATTTCACGTTAAAGGTCTGTTTGGTATGAGGTAATAGAATGGACGGGGTAATGGAATTGACAAAGGAATGAAATAGATCATTACCATTCTATGGTGTTCTTTGGTTACCATGTAGGAACGAAATGAATCATTTCTTTAAGTTGTTTAGTAGGTAAGAAAAAACTAAATGAATAAAATCGGTGGCGGTGGTCGTAGTGGGTGGTGGGCGACAGTGGTGCGGGTGGTGATGGTGGGTGGTGGTTAGTGGTGTATGTTGTGGTGGCAGGTGGCGGTGGTGAGGTGGCGTTGGTGGGGTGTCAGCAGTGGGTGGTGCGTCAAGTGGGGGTGGTGGCAATGGGTGGTGGTGGTGTTGAGTGGCGGTGGTGGGTGGTGGCAATGGCAGGTTATGGCGACGGCAGTGGGTGGCGATGGTCGGTGGTGGCGGGGTTGGTGGATGATAGTGGTCGGGGGTGGCAGGTGGCGTGGCGATGGCTGGCGGCGGTGGTGGTGTTGGCAGTGGGTGGCACCAACGGTGGTGGTGGTGGTGATGAAGGGTGATAGAGAGAATTGAATGAAAAAAAACAAGGGGTGGGTGGAATGAATATGAGGTTTTTAGAGGGAATGAAATGTCTTATGCAATGAGTGATTTCATTACCTTGACAAACCAAACACATTTTTTTCATTCCTTCGCAATAGTGTATTCCATTCAACCTCTCATTCCTGCGTACCAAACACTACCTAAACCAAACAAATGATAATGTAAAACAAACGTGATTTGAAACTAAAGCATGTTGTTTACAAAACCAAACCATTAGAACGGTTTAGTTTATCATTGTACCGTTTTATGTTATCAAATAAATATTTTATTTTGAGTACAACTTCGTTTTTAACAAAACTTATAACTGAATGTTGAGCGAAAAAATCAAGTACAGCTACATACTTAAGTTTTTAGGAAAAAAGTTATAAACGTAAATTATTAAAAAAATATAAAATTATTTGATAAATTAATACATGTTCTAATATATATATATATATATACACACACACATATATATATAGGGGATAGTTCAAATAAAAACCACTTTTAACGCGAAAACTAACTAAAAAACCTAAAAAACACACCAAATTTTTTTCTTTTTTATAATTTTTTTATTAAAAATCGCTAGCTTTTGTATATAAAAAAAACCTTTTTCAAAAAAAAATTTGTATACGCATGTGTAATAAATACACATGTATTTTACACATGTGCACTACAATTTTTTTAAAATTTTGTTTATATAGTTCAAATAGCGAAAATTGGTTAAAAAATTGGTATGCTTTTTAGTCTTTTTTTAGTTAGTTTTCGCGTTAACTAGTGGTTTTACTTTTCATTTGAACCTTCCCCTATATATATAGGGAGGAGTTCATGCGAGAACCACCCTTATTGCGAGAACCAATGTGAACACAACCTAAAATAGCTAAAAAAACCTAACCCCCCCCCCCCCCCCCCAAAAAAAACCTAACCCCCCCCCCCCCAAGCTAAATGCTAAAAACTAAAACCCCCAAAAAACCTAAAAAAAAAAAAAAATAACCCCCTCCCCCACCCCCCCCCCCCCCCAAGCTAAAATGCTAAAAACTAAACCCTAAAAAAATCTAAAATTTTTTTTTAATATTTTTTATGCTCAAATCGCTACTTTTAGTGGAAAATTTGTTTTTTTTGCTTCGAAAAGTAGCGATTTTTATATAAAAAATATTAAAAAAATTTTTTTGTGTGATTTTTAGCTATTTTTAGGCATTTTGGTTGTGTTCACATTGGTTATCGCGGTTATCGCAATAAGAGGTGGTTCTCACCATGATCTTCTCCCTATATATATATATATATATATATATATTAAAGAAATGGTAAAGGAAATAGATGGATTTAAAAAAAATAATAAAAAGCTATATATTATTTTAAAAATTAAGTTACTATTCATCGTTATATAATAATAATAATAATAATAATAATAATAATAATAATAATAATAATAATAATAATAATAATAATAATAATTGTATAATGCCCATTTCTGGCATGTTTATCCATTTTATTACAATCGGCATACATTGTCATTACAACTCGTTTGCAACTCATTAACTTGTCAAAACCGTTAGACTCATTTAGATGAATGAGTTAAATGACTGTCTCAGGGTTATTTGATGCAAATAAATATACGAGTCAGTTTGGGATTGATTCATTCAACCCACCAATTAGAGAATTAAATGGGCCGTGGGAATTTTGGATTCATCAAATCAACATGTATAAACATGAAAATTTGACACGAACCTGATATGATACAAATGGAACTTGAAAATTGTGTCAAACGCATGTGCCTAGGGGTGCAACCGAGCCGAGCCCGAGCTCAACCATGCTCGAGCTCGTTTAACATATGAAAGCTCGAGCTCGGCTCGATTCGAACTTTATTTCTAAAGCTCGAGCTCGGCTCGAAGGTAATTTTTCAAGCTCGAGCTCGGCTCGGTCTCGACTTGTTTAGTATTTATTAATTAATTTATATTCATTATAATTATTATTATACATATAATTTAGTTATTTTTTTATATTTATATAAATAGTAATTATTATATAAATATATGTTTAATATAATAATAAAAAAATATATAAACAGAAAGCTCGTTTAGGTTCGCGAGCCGGCTCGAGCTCGATAAACGAAGCTCGGGCTCGTTTACTAAACGAGCTTGTTTTTAGGCTCGAGCTCGTTTAAGCTCGGCTCATTCGAGCTTTTTTTCGAGCCGAGCTCGAGTAGCTCGGCTCGTTTGCACCCATACATGTGCCCTAACATTAAATAAGTTTTCTAAACCTAAATTTTTTTTATGAGTATAAAAATAAACGCTCCTATGCGAATAAACATTGCACTATAAGATTATGTGTTGTGGGTTAACTAAACTTATTGCTACATCATCGCCACATCATTGTCACATAAGAACTTGATCATTAATTAAATACCCGTTAACTATATGTTGTGTGTTAACTAAACACTTCATACCAATAAGTAAAAAAATGGCATGTGATTGGTTCCCAAATGCATGGGCTCCACCATCCTTCCCAGTTAACATAGTTAATTGGTTAACGAAGAAGCCATTCAATCTCCATTCGTGGCCGCCGTTAACTAGCCGGTGTAGGTTAACCGTTGCCAACAGCCTATATGGCATTGTTAATGGGTAGCTAGTGAACCCAGAACACATAGTCCAAATATATTGATAAAATAATTATTCTTGTAATTCTTGGTAAATAAAAATTGTATACATCACTCAGAGGAAATATTAAAGATTACTAGTACTTTTTGTTAGTTATTGTACCATCACTTATGTACCAAGTTGAATCTTTCGTACCGTTAAAGACCAACATCTTTAAAAATAAATACATCGTTAATGATATCAGAATATGTACAAAATATGGTCAAATTGAAAAGAAAATTTGTGGCTGAAAAACGTGACGCCAGTGTACCAAATATAATAAAAAGATAACGATAAATGGTTGAAACAAACTAAAAATATTTATAGTTTTACATAATTATCTATTATTCATTTATCGACATAGTTAAGTAAGGTTTTTTAAACACGGATTGGTTAATCGGACCGGTTAGACCAAGAACCAGACATCTTGTCGATGCGGTTCAAATGTTTTAGACCGCCAACGGGTGAAACCATCAACTTTGGTTGAACCAACAGATCGCTGATTGGGGTGAACCAGGTTCAGAAAATTGTGTCCATGAGGGAAAGATAAACTTCTTACAAAAAATATATATAGATGATTTAGAGTAAACTAAACTTAAATATTATAAATGTCAAGTTTAGAACCTTATATTAATTGGTTCCATAACAATAACAAAATCCTATGTGGCTATGTACTTTTATAATATTTTTCTTCTACATTTAATTTAATTTATATGTATAAAACATTTTTTATATTTGCTTCAACAACTAAAATATTTGATCATATCATCTCATTTTATCTCTAACTGGTATAACGATTGGCTCGGTTTTTAAATAATTATTTAAGCGTACAGGTGTCTAATAAAACTTTGGTATATATAAACAAAATATTGAAAATAACAGGATGATGCATATAAAAAGTCTCAAATATTAAATTCGTTAAAGGGGTCCTCATAACCCAACCCTTAAAAGTTAAACCTATGGTTACCAAATATTTAATTTTTTGGTTTAGAACCTTATAAAGAGAAAAAAAAAACAAGTTTATATCATAACTATTTACGTAAATAGATAAACCTAACTTAATAAGGTTATTAATATATTCGAAAGGCTATGTTTATAGACATTTTGTACAATTATATCGGGTTTGTTATAAGTACATCACCCTTCACCTTCATACAATAGGCCCTCTGTCACATCATACGAGACGTATGTGTCATATTAGTCGCATAATTGGGCGAAAATGGTCGTATAGGCCATATGACATTGTAAGTTGTTAAATCAGTCAAAAAATTCATACGCGAACCATATAATTTGAAGACCTCCCTCTCATACTATCCATATGGCCATTTTGCCCCTCATACGACCTATAGGATCATTCTCCATGTCATATGGGTCGTATAGCCCATACGATTTGTATAACATGACGTTATGTGTCGCTGATGTTTGCATAGTTTTGTTTAGTTATAACACAACTTTTATAGAAATTTGACACAAATTTTCTAGCATTTATGATAACTATATAATCTTTTGACGGAGTTAGTGACTTTGGAAATGTATTTTCGGTAATAATATGTTAGCCTTTTCAAATAAAATTCTAAATATTTAATAGAAACTATTTTTATCAAAAATTAAATTTCACATGATATTGATAAATTAACTTTTGATATATTAATTCTTAAATAGTTTTTATTAGGGTTGTAAACGAAGCGAACCGAACCGAACAAGCCTCATTCATGTTCGTTCGTTTGGCATTGAACTTGTTCATGAACATATATAGAACGAAATTCGTGTTCGTGTTCTTCATTAAGGAATTGAACTTGTTTACGAACATAAATGAACATCTGCCAATTAAAAAAAAAATCTTGTTCTCAAATATAGACATAATCACTTTGTTAAGCACTTGATATAGTAATCATAAACATAATGATCCCAAAACAAAGACACAAGCTAGATATAATAAGCATAAACATAATCATTCCAAAATAATGTTTCAAAGATCTAAGTTTCTAATGACTAAACATAAACTATGCGAAACAAACAACCATGAAGGAACGTAAATGAACATATTACCGAAAATTCACGAACGCAATTGAACAGACACGACCTTTGTTCGTGTTCATTCATTTAATTAACCGAACATAATTACTTGTTCACGTTCATTCATTTATTTAACAAACGAACGTAAACGAACATCCCGTTGAATGATTCACGAACAGTTCCCGAAACATTTGGTTTGTTTACAACCTTGGTTTTATATGTTAAAGTAAGAATTTTTAATACTAACTACCTTAGTTCAATTTTGTTGTAGTATAACACTACAACAAAATTGAATTAGTGTAATAATATTAGTTGACTTGAAAACTATATACCAATAATAATTAAGCTATTCAAATTTGTTGTAGCATAATTACACTATATACAAAAATGTCATCTCGTGTTTTGTTTTCTTCACTTCATACACTTATAAATAGTAGTATTTGTATTAAATCAAATATTTTTTTGTTGGAATAAATACATTTGGCAATGAGTTACAAGTGAATGGCATTATTGTAATTTGTAAATAAGATGGGAATTAAGAATGTATCACACGATTTGCAACCATTCACCAAAGTATGTTAGTTGGGGAGCTGCAATTTGGTTATATTTGTAAGGTTTTTCGTTCTTAATCTCAGTGGGTCCCACTTGCTTTCCCTTTCATGCAAATTGCCGACTCTAACTAACTCAAGAAACTATTATTTATTAACTTTTATTAATACTACTATTATTTATTTGTTTGACGATATTTGAAATGAAACATAAGAAAAATGGTTTTGCTCTTAAAATTGTTGGTTACTTTAATTTCAATTTCAAGTTACATAATTTATAATATGAGACTATGAATGTTGCCATTCAAATGTATGTTATGATAAACTTCTAATAGTCGAATTATAAGCTAAATTGTATGAAGGCTAACTAGTTTGTTATTATAATATAAAGAAGTTGCTTTAACCTTGTCTTATTAAAATGGTGCAAGTGTTTTGATAAATGTGTAGTTACTAAAAGATTTCCAGGGTGATACGATGAGAATTCGGTATATATATAAAGTATAAAATACTATTTATAGTTGTACCGATCTAATAAAGAAAAGTTAAAAACATTCAGTTGTGAGTTACAAAGTATCGTTCCGGTATATTACCCACTTTTGTACGGGTGGTGAAAAAAAAATCAAAACCGACTCGTATGGAAACCAAAAAACATAAAAATGAGAGAAAACGTTGAAACGCTAAGCACGTGGAAAGGACGAGTCCTTTTATATAACTTCATATTTTAAATGTTGTGAATGAAAAAATAACTATAAAACCGAAACCTTGAAGAAGATTATACCTCTTGTATGTTCAATTTTGGATCACTTGTACACCATCACGAAAGTTGGGTTTGTATGAAATTTACACCTAAACGTGTATAAAAATACACACATCTTAACTATACATTCTAAATTTTATAAAGCAAAATATTTTAAAAGTTATAAAAAAGGAAAAAAAAAATGCAAAAAATCTTGAGTGGGTCATATGTCATAACCTGGTTGGGTAAGAAAAAGAAAAAAATAAACCAAGACAAAAGTTTAGGGTGTAAAGCATAGTTTAGATGACGACGTATTGTAACTTGAAAAATTTTAGGTGCAAAATGTAAGTTTAAAGGAGGCCATATTCTTTTTTTTTTTTAACGGTTAAATGTTACACTTTCCGGGTATTAAACCCATAACCTTCTCCTGTTTAAACATTTAGATGGTTTTCCCTCTACCGCTAGACCAAAACCTCAATGGCTAAAGGAGGCCATATTCTAACCGGAAAGTCTCAAGCTTGAAGCACTTGTAGCTCATGAATAGTGGTTTAGAAGTGGGTAAATATGTTACTAAATACCGACATGTTATTAAATCATGGGTAACTGCAATTTTTACATCTATCTCCCTTATCTATGTGACATATATGGTAACAGTAATAATGATAACAATCAAAATCAAAACCCAGTCTCTAATGCATAACATCATCTTTTTTGCTGGTAATCACTATTTATATTTGTATCCCGGACATGTGGACTCTATTAATTCCCACTATTGACGTCTCTAGACATTTGAAAAAGAGTTTAGAAGATTTTTTGCTGAACGTCAAATTGCACAAAGAGACGGATGTCAATAATAAAGTCATGAAAATAACCAAGTTACTAACTTTTTTTTGAACAGCAAAATCACTTTATATATATATAAAGAACCAGCAAGCAGCTGGAAAACAAACAACCGAAAGAAAAACAAACAAAGCGACACTACAATAATTCCAAAACTTGGAACTTCACCCATTTATCCCAATCCGGTCTCTTGCCTCTAGCCCGATTACTTATCCATAAGAAAGAATCCTCTTTGATGAGATCCAACAACGTCTTTTTAATTGGAATAAAGCAATCTTCGAATACTTTAATATTCCTTGCACTCCATATCCTCCAAACCGAAGCCATCACTACCGTGTATATGATTCTTTTCCAATTCCTACCACCCGGTCTCTGCGTAACATACTCAAAGAAATCTCGAAACGAACCGGTAATACCTGGGAAAGTTACCCGAATCCAGGCCAAAACATTCCACCAAATGCATCTCGCCCAAAGGCATTTGATGAAAATATGGTCCGTAGTCTCGACTTCGAGACCGCATCGAGGGCAAGTGTCATCAACAATCTGGATACCCCTTCTTCTCAGACCATCCCGAGACACAACTCTATCCAAAAGCACCCTCCATAGCAGCAGATTAGACTTGGGAGTGGCCCAGTTGTTCCAGTCAAACGGCTGATCGTCAATGGTACCGTTCAGCTTTGCATTTTCGATGTCAATTCGGACTTGCTTAACAAAAAACGGATCTCCTCCATCGTTCCTCCAAGACCACGAACCATTGCCTTCAATCAGGTTTTGTTGCAAACTGATTCCAAGCTTAGAAAACACCGCCTCCATGTTGCCTATTCCCTTCCAAGTACCGAAGATCGAACTTTTTAACGGGACGAGCTGCGAGGAAAAAATGTTGATATTATTTTTATGAATCGCGGCTATCGACTTGGCCCAGAACTGATTCGGGTTCGACTTAAACCTCCACCACCATTTGGATAGCATCACGTAGTTAAAGTCCGTGATACTACCGACCCCCATGCCACCTTTTTTCTTTGACTTTAGCAGTAAATCCCACTGAACCCATCTAACCTTTTTGTTTCTTTCCGAAATGCCCCAAATGAAGTCTCTTCGGATCTTTTCGAGTTTATTAAGCACACACTTTGGAGCAGCAAACAAGGATAGGTAATACGCACGAAGGCTACCCAGAACTGATTTCACTAATGTCATCCGCCTAGCGAATGACAAGTGCCTTGCTTTCCATTTAGATAGTCTAGCATTTAGCCTATCAACCACCGGTTTCTAGTTCTTCGCCCGATTCATGTTCGCTCCAATAGGGATGCCAAGGTAATTGAAAGGGAAACAACCCACCTCGCACTTGAGTTTAGAGGCCAGCCGAGATACCTCCCTGTCTTCCACACCTAACCCGAAAAGTTTACTTTTGCTATAGTTCACTTTTAAACCCGTAACCAAATTGACCCACCTTAGCAGACGACTTAGGGTATCCACGTTCTGGTCCGACCATTTGCCAATAAACAACACGTCATCCGCGTAGCAGAGATGAGAAAGTCTCGGGCCTCCATTCGGAAGGTCATAACCATGAAAAAGACCAAGGTCCTATTCATGAATAGATTGATGGCCTCCATCGCAATAATAAAGAGAAAAGGGGATAATGGATCACCTTCTCTTAAGCCCCTTTTGTATTTGAATTCAGCCGTTGGAGAGCCGTTCACCAGAACCGACCCCATACCAGACTCTAAACACCCTTTTATCCAAGCGATCCATTTACCGGGGAAACCCATTAGATCCATCATACGGAGAAGAAATTTCCAGTTTATAGAGTCGTACGCCTTCTCAAAATCAACTTTGAATGTTAACAACTTCTCTTTATTTTTCTTAGCCCAAGCTACGGTTTCACTCATAATAAGTGGGCTATCGAGAATATTTATCCCCCCTACAAATGCCGATTGCGTCTTAGAAATCACATCGTTAATGACAAGTTTCAGCCGATTCTCCAACACCTTTGCTATGATCTTATATGCCGAACCGACCAAGGAAATCGGCCGAAAATTCCCAATCCATTCAGGGTCTTTCTGTTTCGGAATAAGAGCCAGAAATGACGAATTTCATCCTTTACTTATTCACCCATCTCTGTGGAAATCCCTAACAGCTCCCAGGATAAGATGTTTTAAATCCTCCCAGTAATGTTTATGGAATTTCAAAGTAAATCCATCCAAACCCGGTGCTTTCTGTCACACCCCGATATTTCCACGTATTACCGGTGGGCCCGGTGGGGAGTATCGTGACGTAGTTGATATCATCATAGTCAAATAATCACAGTTCAATGCACAGCGGAAGTCTAAAGTAATAATAATACAAACCGATTCGAAAGTATAATAAAATATTACTCAACGATTGTACATGGATCCACAGGCGGATCTTAAAACAGAAATATAAACTCTGTTCAACAGACTTTAGACGTTTAAAACTTGCAAGATTCCTTATTAACGCCCTGAGCTCCCAGCCAATTACGTACAGTACTTGTCACTTAATCTTTTTGGAAAATACGTCAGTTTACACTGGTAAATACAATTAACTGACTCTTTTGAAAACATTTATGAAAATTGATTTAAATGCACAAGGCACAAATATCCTTTTACACCTTGGGACAATTATATAAAAATAATCTTGTATACAGATTTATATGTTTGTTATACATTCAGGGCCCGATATAGAAACCGAGTCAAGATTAATAGACACACCACAAGTATAGGCCCACAAGAGAGTGAGATACCGATTTTCCTACGCAACCGTCAGGTGTATGCCTACACCCCGTGCTTAAGACGTGGCCATTACTTAATAAATGATGCCAAGGATATCCGGGACATGGTCATTAACCCCCAAAGGCTTTGTTTTAAACAAGACAGATTAAAACGGGTTACCTCAATAATTTAACCATTAATCGATTAAATATTCAATACCCGACCAATCGGTATTATTAAAATACCGTATCCCAATCCCGTATAGGGAAAATAAGTTAAACGTTTTTACCTGAGCTAAAATGTAATTTTATTCTCAGCCGTATATTCAAATCAGCAAGCACAAGTACCTCTACTGGGGCTCTCAATCTGGAACGAAGGTTTTGTTAACCTATTAGATTCCTAACGGGTCTTATTTAAGTTGTAACTTAGATCGGTTAGTTTTAAGGAAAGGTTTACGGTTCAAAACCCAAGATTAAGCGAAGACCGGATTTGAATGTGATTTAGACCCGACAAGTATGGAGACTTGTATAATATGGGTAAACTAAACTCATTTTGAATTTTGAAGTGAAAAATGATAAGGTTTGACCCGTTTCGGTTAATTCATGTAAACTAGTTACATAAACCGTACCGAACGCGTACAATGCATAACGGGTAACCAAATGAGTCATGAACATGTTTCACAAGTTAATATGCCTTAAATATGTTGTGATATCAGTAGGATACCTTCCATTATGCCCAAAACAGATTTAAAATCAATTTAAGCCCCGTAGGGGTATTTTGGTCATTTTAAAGTTTATAAAAGAGGTTAAATAGCAACCTGAGGTTCTGGTCTAAAATAATCAGTAGAAATATTTATTTTAATAAGTTATATCGGTAAGATATCATATATATGTGAAATTTATCATTTATGGCCAAACTATGCACCCTAGGGGCATTTTGGTCATTTCACATATGTTAAAAGGACCAATTTTGGAAATCTGAGTTCAAAACTTTTAATTACTGTTTAAGTATAAAAATTTATTCATAACATCAGTAGGTAACAAGTCTTAGGTGCTAAATATGGTTTTAAAGCATACTATGCGCCTAAATCGCATAAAAGTCGGTATTTGACGATATTCGGGTTGATTAAGGAAATCTGAGATTTTGATAAGCCTTTACTGTTTAAAATAACTTATTTAATATATATAATCAGTAGAAAAAGGTTTGGTATGTAAAGGATGTGTAAAACTTATTTTATTAGCGAAAAGGGCATTATCGTCAATTACCGAGTCTATGCGAGAACTCTATGTTATGATCAGTTTAAAATTAAATAAAAATTTCCAAAAATCCCTAAATATTATATTATATCAGTAGGTATAAAGTTTGGTGACAAAATTTTGGTTTGAATGGGTTTTATGCCAAAGATGCCGTTTAATTAATAAAAAAGCTTTCATTTTACGATATCGCGTATAACTTCTATTTTAGACCACAAACTGATGTCAAACTTCTTGGACATATTTAAATATCAGTAATAAAGGTTTTTTTCCTCTCACATTTTCAAAAATCTCGTTTTAATATCATAAGAGCATAATGGTCAACTTTTAAGCATTTAACGGAAACATACAATGAACTAGGATTTCTATGGAACCATGTTGTATAACCTTGGAGGGTTATACTAACATATAATATGATCCTAAAGGAATCCTAAGGCATAACTAAACTAAGATAAATCGGGTCAGAACTGAATGTCAAAGCAAAAGTCGACTTTTGTGACTTTCGGTTGCGAACCGAGCCTAAGCTTAGTATTGTCGGGTTGAACATGCCTACACATGTTCAATTAATATTTACCAAGTTATTAAAGTGACAAAACTGATTTTATTGCCTTTAGATCATTAGTTATGAATTTTATCTAAAAACCGATTCGTTTAACTTTTATTTTAATTACTTTGACCCGACAATTAACTAAGCAACCGTGGTAATTAGGAGGTGCCCTTTTGAGGGTTTAATACCTACCTAATTACGATCACGTAGCCATGTTCGTTACGAACAATGGCTTGACCGTTTAAAAGTCAAAGCGTTTATCCCAAACGCTTGACTTTTCGGCTTTTAAGCCAAATAAAAATAACTAGCCATAAGAGGGCACTTACAAGGGGTCCAAGCAAGAATGAATTTGATCTAGAATACTCAGGTATGAAGCATAAAGCTTCAACTTAGAGCAATTTAGATTAAGTGTGAGAAATTAGAGCAAAACTAGTGGGTATTTATAGGATTTCAAGAACCGTTAGGATCGTTCCTCGATAATTGAGCTTCGATCTGGACCTTACACATAAGGCACATGGTTTTGGAATACTAGGGGTGTCCAAAACCATCACACGGTATTGAGAAAAGTTACGCTTAGGCCCCTGAAATTCAACCTGGTTGCAAAAATGAAGTTTCTGCCCAGATGAGGCCGTGGCGTCGCGCCACGGAAAAACCCTATAGTGGTGGCGCAGCGCCACCACCTACCAGGGACCAGAAACTTTGCTAAAATGTCAGGTTTGGTCCCTGCAACACCTTTGGGCCATTTTCGATGCGTTTAAACCCCATTAACCCCATTTCAAGGCTCTAAAATGAAGTTAAAGTATAGGGAACATGAAATATGCTCAAAAACATCTCAGATGTCGGTTCTTTTGGCCGTACGGTTGAGTTGTTCGGTTAATTACGACGAAACACGAACGGATGCGAAAAACGATCCAAATTACACGATGAATGGAATTTTATCATGCGAGTCACTAAAACAAAATATTTTAATGATTACATAAATTTTTGGATGTCCGGATATATTCAGAACGTAAGATATGCGCGAAAATGCAAACTTATGCACTTTTTGACGCTTTTAGTCCCTGTTGATCAAATAAGTTTATTTTTGCGCACCAAACACCTCTAAGCCTATTTCTAGGATATTTAGGGCATGTTAAACTGATGATAATATTCCGGAAGGTTCGATACCATACGAATCGGCAGACTTTTGCAGTTTGACGCAATTAGTCCCTCTAATGCACAAACTTGCACATACCATCGTTTAATAGAATCGAAGCCTTATATAATCCATATTAGGCATTCTTGAGAGTATTATTAAACATCACGATGCTTCGGGTTCGTAAAAAGGTCATTCAGATGTATAATTAAACATATTGACACTTTTACCCCCTTAAACTTGCAAAGTTGCGCGTATCGCCACTTAAAGGCATAAAAACCTTAGACGGCCAATAATTGGCATTCCCGAGAGTATAATAAAATTTCATGAAGCTCCCGGTTTGTTTAAAATGTCACTCAGAGGTAAGAATTAACATGTTGACGCTTTTAACCCTTCATCGCGCAAACTTTCAATTAATTACGCAAACGGCTACACTCGATCAACAAGTGGCTCATTTGTGAATATGATTACCGAGTAACGTTATTCCAAGGCTTATGTTAAGTATGTTAACACTTCCAGTCCTTCCATAATCAAAGTTTTTTATTTTCCACAAAATTAGTCCTTCATAGTCAACGATTGACCTTATTAGGGTTTTGTACACGTGTCAACGTATCATTGGACGTGATTTTACGAGGTGTTACATCCTCACCCCCTTAATAGAAATCTCGACCTCAAGATTTGCTCAAACGATGGAAGTACTTTCTATCTTATAATGGACTTAATCTTCCATAGCATATTTGGGGCCTCTCCAGGCACCCAAGATATCCTTTATAATAGGTACATGTATCCTTTTCGAGTTTCTAATCTTGTCGATCCTCAATCAATGTTGATTCACCACAAACTATAAGTTTTTATTAATCCGCCTATCATTATGTGACAATGCTCTTGACCTATTGTCTAGCCATATCTTCAAATCACAAGTGTGGAACACATTGCGAGCTCCACCAAGCTCCTTAAATAGGTTTTAGATTATAAGCTACTTGATCTTGATATATTCGATTTCCTCGAATGATTCTATATATCCAGAGCTCAACTAGCCTGATAAATTAGAAATTCAGCACACCTTTCAAAGGTGATACCTTCTGTAGAATCTTATTCCTTAACAAGAACTTAAGAGGTTTGCGACGTTCATTTATTATTGAATTTCCGCCGATTACTGGTAGCCTCCAGACGATCATAAATTTATATGATCTT
Organism: Helianthus tuberosus; assembly: GCA_030545235.1. Classification (NCBI taxonomy): domain Eukaryota; kingdom Viridiplantae; phylum Streptophyta; class Magnoliopsida; order Asterales; family Asteraceae; genus Helianthus; species Helianthus tuberosus. The sequence continues at coordinate 153,196,772 of CM060448.1, read as the reverse complement.
ATCCGTCGTTTTCCAGGTAACTTTCAGATCCTGATAATTCGAACTTACCATCTTCTGTCCAACAACAGATGTTTAACATCTCATCAATACAAGGTTTCCAAAGGAGCAGCCTTGATACTTATATATCAACTATTATAGAAAAGCTTATTTAAGGTGAGATGGTTATTCCAACCATTGCTTAAAATTAATCTTAAGGAATAACTAATCCTTACAGTTAGTCGAACAAATCGACGATCCTGGGCAGCTAATGGCAATTCTTAATTGTTGCCTAAATAGGGTTGCAGTAATCAATGCATAAGCAAAATGAACCGTCTTTCTTAATTAATAATACCGAATTCTCCAAAGATTGAATTAGGCTTTATGAACCTTTATCTTAAAACTCACATAATCAGGGTTTCGATTCTTCCAATAATGATGGTACTAATCGTCATGGAGATTTTCACAATAATGCAGCCCTATGTGGGATGTATATCTTAGCTCTACTTGCCTTTCAGGAGGTAAACAGGGTAGTCTTTGGAGAAGATAATCAAGACACAAGGAGATTGCTGAGATTTTCCAAATCTCAGGCTCCGGTTCATCTATCATTGCCTGTGTCAGATAAGTGACACATTTACTTTACAAATCCATGGATACCTTATTCAGTGACACTTATTTGGACATTTCCCTTTTGGGTATCTTCTTTGAATACCATTAGCTGACTTTAGTACCATATAAACATTGGAATATCTCAGTGGTTCCATGCATTAAACCTCCATACTGATCAGGCATGGAAGCAATCTATGGAACATATTAAGATACACCAATCCTCATATGGCGCTTTTATCATACAATCTGGTATTCGCAGTTGATAGAAATCAATGCGATAACAAACTAACATATACTGACGTACTCCATCTGGAGAGAGTACTCTTAGCATTTTACGAATGAAGATTTCCGACAGGGACAGAAGAAAGTTTGCTATACTTACCATTTATGAAGGATTTATTGGTACCCGATTCAAAACAGAACTCTTAGCATTTATACAACTGATGAATGATAAGGAATGTACCTGATGTCATTATTGATATGAACTACTTTTGGCATCCATCAGGAGAGTTTAAGCGCTTTCATTCTTAGGCTTTCTATCCTTAGCCGCACTTCCCTTGACAGATTTAGGGCATGTAGTCTTGATGTGGCCTTTCTCGTTACAGCAAAGCAGACTGCATCCTTTATGTCCTTTCAATCCAACGTTTTATGCTCACTTGATTTGCAGATCCCACAAGCCCTAGGCTGCGATTGGGATTTTGATTCGAACCTGCACCTCCCTAGATGGCGCTTCTTGCAGGTCTTGCATACAGGTTTCTTATTGGACTTTTGTTTGTTCTTATTGAACTAAAGCTTACCCTTTTTCTTAGAAGTCTGGGAGTTATATTCCTCCCTTTTCCTTTTTAGTCCATTCTTTGCATCTGAGGCATGAACAAGATCCTTCTCGTGAGTAAGGGAGTGTATTCTTAAATGGGATTTGGAGCAAGTAGCATTGGGCTCTTTGAACTTTTTCACGACCTTCCTCACAGCTTTTCCAACAGCTGCGTCTATCATAGCATGGAGAACATCTTTGTTAATTTTGAGGTTCGCAATTGTAGCATCATTAGCATGTGTTGCATCATCAATGGCGCGATTGACGGTTGTCTTATCCGAGTTTGTCATACTCGAGACTTGGTTGCTAACACCAAATGAAACAATTACTTAGTTGTAATCCAACAACCGCTATTCATCATCCTGATGACCTAATCCAACAATTACTTAACGAATGCACCTGCAGCATT